>CM070789.1:21574508-22822008 GCA_036346955.1 Dipus sagitta | reverse complement strand
TCCCGGCCACGGGACTTCTCGGTCACAGAGACTGTATTATTTTACAGTAGCCCTGCTAAGCCCCTGGCAGTAAGACTCTTGCCCCACCTTCTGATCCAGTGTGGACAGTAAAGGAAGGGAGGGAGGGGGCCATGCTTGACTGCAACTGTTTCTCTTCTGACTGCTTACTGGGGGGGGGGGTTCATGGAGGCTTGAAGTCCCAGTATTTGATCAGTGCCCCATCTCTTCTTCCCTAAAGTATTCCAAGCATTTTGGCATTTGTTATCTTTCTCCATCTTAGAGCTGTCTTTGTGCATTGGGGGGGAGGGAAATGGGTAAACATTTTAATTCATTTGTTCTCTCACATTTGAATTGAGTATTACCATGTGCCTAAATCATCCCAGGCTCTGACGGACTTAAGACGAGAATAGGATGGTTGAGTTCATCCCCTCAAGGTCCGAGCTTGATGGAGAAAGACACAGAATAAACACAGCAGAAAGCCCTGACCGCAAGGAGGAAGGAGTGGTTAGTTCAGTCCCGAAGGGCCAAACTCAAGGGTACTTCAAAGGGAAGAATGATCCTCTCCATCTTAGGGAAAAGACAGTTGATCAGGGAAGGGCACTGCTTAGAGGCAAGGACACGTTCAAAAGCCACAAGACCAGTGCTAGATGGGAGGCTGGTATTGCTTGAGACAAAATGATTCCCGCCGACTCCCATGTTTGAATACCTGCTTCCTGGCTTGTGGAACTTGGCAGCCGTATAGCCCGACGAACGGAAGTAGGTCACTGGGGTTCGCCTTTGGGAGTTACACTCACTTCCTTTTCCATCCCACTTTCCCTTCTTCCAGTGGCCAGATGAGGTGCTCCCATTATCACGGAGCTGCTCCGTGAAGCTTTCTGGGCCACGCTGGACTGAAAAACCTGTGAGCCTAGCAGATCTCTCCCCCGCCCCCCCCTTAAGTTTCTGTCCGGCATTTGGTGACAGCAGTGTGAAACCAACTAATGGAGACGTCAAGTGATAGGCTACAAGTCCCAGAGGCCCAGGAGGACACCGGGATGGGAGAGACCGCTTGCGAGTTGCTGAATGTCTGGGGGCCTTGGTTCCCAGCGATAAGATTCCTACTAAGTAGTTTTTTTTGTTTTGTTTTGTTTTTTGACCAGGTGGCATTGCCCACTGTGTGTCCCGCTGTGTTTCCGGGCTTTGCCACGTGTTTCGGAAGCACAGCAGGGGTCTCCAGTGCTGCTGCTGCTGCGAGGAGGGTACCTCGGAAACGCCACCTGGGGTGCGAACTCAAGGCCAAGAAATCTCTGCTGTCGGCCATGCGGGTGACAGAATGATGGTCAATGCAGAAAAGATACCAGGGAAAGCGCAAAAACCTGCCGGTCGTGACAAATGAGTCCCCAGCCGAGCTCATCTGCTCGGATGCTAGAAAGGCCCCTTCAGTTGACACAGCAGCCTTGGTCTTGGTCGGGGAGGCCCATTGGCTCATTTGTAAATTTTAGGAACCCACTGGCAGACCCACAGGTGTTTAGTGCAAATTATCTAATCACCTGGAACCCCGGAGTTTTTTTTTTTTTTTTTTTTTTTTTTGCTTCAGGAAAGATTAAAGAGCCTGGGGGACCCCCAACAATTGACTCATGAAATGTCATTCACTAGCTCACAGTCCTCATAGCTCCCCAAACTAATTATAGAGCTAGGAGTGGCTGGGGCCAGACCCCTCTGTTATAAAAAGATTTTATGAAAGGCAAAGGGGGAGGGGGTGACCACAATAATTCTCACCCTATTATATTCCTCTCAATTATTTACGGTAATAGACACTGATGGTGAACAAATATAGACCCTGTAATCCAGTGAGGTCACACAGGCGTTCTGGAAGCTAGAGGCTGTGTGGAATCTGGGACACAATGAGGCAATGTTTTAGCCGCCCCTGCATTCCTCACCTCCAGTGTCCTGTCCCTCCTGCTCTGCCCACCCACCACACCAGACCCCGTGGTGAGGAGCCCCAGCTCTGTCCCCCACCCGGGACTATGGCCAACACTTCCTCTCGTCAAACGTTCTCTCCGTGCGATCCCTTTCATGCTCTTAACTGAGCCTCATGGGAGACGCGCGTTAGAACTCCAAAGGTAACGGTGGGCAAAGCCAGGGACTGACTGCCACATACAAGCCACTTGGGTGTCAAGTGGCCACTGGAAAGCAATTCACCAAAAGTCTGTCCTCCAAAGTCCCCCGAGCTCTTTCATATTACCCAGCTTCCATTGTATTAATTAGGTTGCAGCTTCGACTTAACTGCTCCTGGCAATCACACACGTAAGGCTTCTTTCTTTTTTCTTTTTGTTTTGTTTTGTTTTGTTTTTCAAGGTACGGTTTCACTTTAGTCCGGGCTGACCTGGAATTTTCACTATATCATCTCAGAGTGGCCTCGAACTCACTGCAATCCTCCTACCTCTGCCTCCTGAGTGCTGGGATTAAAGGCGTGTGCCACCACGCCCGGCCCATACATGATTTCAATCATGGGAAGTCATTGGCATGTTTGGGTTTGTGGCTGTGGGCATGGTTTGTTCTCAATGACATAAGCCCCGCAGAGCACAGGCATTAGGCACCAAGATGTATATCCAGCAAAAAGAAAATAAATGTACTGCATTAAGTGAAAATCAGTCTCCTCTCTCTCTCTTTCTCTCTCTGTCTCTCTCTCCGTCTCTCTCCCTCTCTCTCTCCATCTCTTCCTTTTCTTCCTCTTCCTTTGCTTGACCTAGTCTTGTGATACAGGTTTCGGGACTCCCTGTACCTTCAGGTTGGAAGAGACATTGTAATAAAGGAACCAGTGGAGACAGGCAGGTCCTGGCGTCATTACCTCAGGACTGGGACAATCTCATTCCCTCGTGGGTAGTGGGGACAGGGAGCCAACCTCGGCCGCAGGTTCCCGAGAGTTCCCTTCGATCGGCAATGATGAACGAAATGCCATTTGACTTTGGGAAATGATTTTAAGTGGCCAAACATGTGCTTGCAACGTGCGTGCAACAAGCGTGCAAAATGCACACTTTTGTCCATGTGATGATCTTGTCATGTGTGTCCAGCACTGGGAAACTACCCAACAGAGAAAATGGAGCCGGTGTCTTGGCTGTGATAATTACTCTGGGCTCGTGCATGCCTCTTAACCCAGGTCTTAAGGGCCTCTCTAGCTGTTTAAGTATATATAAAATTTATTTATTTGAGAGGGAGAAAGAGGCAGATAGAAAGAGAAAGAGAAAGAATGAGTGGGCCAGAGCCTCTAGCCGCTGCAAAGAAACTCCAGATGCATGAGCCACCTTGTGCATCTGGCTAATGTGGTTCATGGGGCATCGAACCCGGGTCCTTAGGCTTTGCAGGCAAGTGCTTGAACTGCTAAGCCATTTCCCCAGCTCTCTCTCTGTCTCTCTCTCATCTTTCTCTCTCTCTTTTAACTAGAGGAGCCATTCTGTTTCTCTTGGCATCTCTCTTCTGTTTCTCTGTACCTATCCTCCGTTCCTTTGATCTCTGAACTCCAATCTCAGGCTGATTTCCTATCTCCCAAGTCCGGTGCATTTTTCAGAAAAGAAAACGTTCAGTATTCTAGAAAATAAGACTCCCATGACACAGCCTGGCAAAGTACCCAGTTCCAGGAACCAGATGACTCTGATGGGAGAGGACCCTACTCAAGTCAGGCATTTGATGGTTTTTGTCATCTCAGTCACTGAGGCAGAAAATCAGCAACAGAAGATTGCTGCCGAGCCCGGCCTTCTCCCTTTGGCTCTTCAAAGCCCTGGCTCAGGAATCATTAGGCTCAGCACCGAGGATGACTGCCGTGCGGTCGCTCAGCACCAGCTCTGTCCGCAGGGCTGCAAGCACGCATGTGTCCTCCCTCCGGGACACTGCCAGGGCCTTTTGGTTTGTTTCTCTCCAGTTGTGTATACTCGCTGCTGCCGGAGGATTTTCCCAACATCTAGCAGTGACCGATCCCTGTGCTCAGGAGCAGCCTCCAGCCCAGCTCCCTCACAGACTTTCAGGAGGGACTCACCCTGACATTCAGAGCCCCCCACATCTGCCCTCATCTCCCCCTTCCGTTCTGCCCTTCATCCTTTTCCATTCCTTTCCTCATATCTCAGTCCAGGTCCCCATGGGAGGTATTTCTTTTTCCAAATTTTTATTAACAACTTCCATGATTATAAAAAAAAATCCCATGGTAATACCCTCCCTCCCCCCACCTTCCCCTTTGAAACTCCATTATCCATCATATCCCCTCCCCCTCTCAATCAGTCTCTCTTTTATTTTGATGTCATCATCTTTTCCTCCTATTATGATGGTCTTGTGTAGGTAGTGTCAGGCACTGTGAGGTCATGGATATCCAGGCCATTTTGTGTCTGGAGGGAGCACATTGTAAGGAGTCCTACCCTTCCTTTGGCTCTTACATTCTTTCTGCCACCTCTTCCGCAATAGACCCTGAGCCTTGGAAGGTCTGATAGAGATATTGCAGTACTGAGCACTCTGGTGAATTCTTTCCAGCACCATGATACCTTCTGAGTCATCCCAAGGTCCCTGTCATCTGAAAAGAGAAGATTCTCTACCAAAAGTGAGAGTAGCATTAATATAAGGGTATGAACATTAAGAGAAGTGCTTACTGGGCAGTTTGATAAGCATAGTATATACATTTAGCCAGACAGCAGCAGACGTTACACCCCTAGGGCTCATGACTACCGCTGTTGTAGGTTTTCAGTATCAGGGATGTATTCCCTCCCATGGAGCGGGCCTCCAGTCCAATTAGAGGGCAGTTGGTTTCCACCATGATAGACGTGCCACTATTGCACCCGTTGGCTCATTTGGCCTGGCTGGCCAAATACAAGGCTTGCAGTGTCCACTGTTTTTTTTTTTTTTTTTCCTGTCACCATGTCATTTCCTTGGAAATCCACCATTTAGGGAAATTCCACAAAGTGCTCAGTACTGAGTTTGTTCTCCCCTGTCTGACAGCATCATGGCTCAACCCATCACGGTGCATATATGGTCCCCTCAGTTTCAAAGAGTAGAGCCCTTTGAATCTACCATCTCGTCTAACACATTCGGTCTTGTGTTAGCTACTGCAGAATTCGTGGTTCTCCACTGCTTGGGAACCAGATCTCTGAGAGCCAGCATCATGAATTATTTATTCATGGTGGCATCGTTCACGATGCTTGCCAGTCCCTTGACAGGGTAGGTTGCCCTATAAACATATGAGCCATTGGACTGAATATTGGGCGGCCTAATCTGAAAGTTTAACCAGGCTGTTATCCAAACTGGGAATCGTGCGTCGACTGGACTTTCTTGAAATTTGACCAGGCATATGGCGAAAGAGCAATCGCTCCTGGAAAGATAAAGGAGATGGATTCAAGTCCTCTCAGAAACGAACCGTAGCTACCACATTTCAGAGCTGAGCCAAGAGTCTGCCCATCTGCAAAGGGGGGTCCATAGCACATCTGAACAACAAGTTATAGGTCTTCCGAGTGAGTCAGAGATTTGCCCAGCAAGAGATAGCAGCTTCGCAGGCTCTATTTACCAACTGTCTTGCCCCTCCTTGCACTAATCGGGGATCTCCCCTGGAAAAACGACACCAGCCGGGTGTCAGGGAGGCTGGCCTGCCCTCAAGCCTGCTGGTGCCTCCCAGACTTTCTGCTTCTCGACATCCATGGTCCACAGAAACCAATCCTTGCCATTATGGACTTTTCTTCCCAGGTCACCTGATACCTGTCAGCAACCAGGTGTTCCTTTCAGAAGCCCAAAGCAGATAACCTGGGTTTTTCCATCTAACCCCCCAGTCTCAGCCCCGGGGTTCTTTGTCATGCGGGCGGGGTGGTGGTGGGAGCTATGGGGGAAAGAATCTTCCTACCAGCTCCTGGAAGCCCTTCAATTACACCCATCAGGGAATGAAGCAGGAAACCCGAAAAAGCAGGGACAGTACAAACACCAAAGGAATGTGTAAATAACTCTATATGACAATTATAATTCTCAGCATACAAGGTGTTTTTTTTTTTGAACCAGTAGCCAAAGGCAGTAGGTTCTTTTTTAAAAGTATATTTTATTTATTTATTTATTTATTTATTTATTTATTTATTTATTTATTTATGAGAGGGAGAGAGAGAGCCGGCACCCTAGGGCATGCAGCCACTGCAAAGGAACTCCAGATGCGTGTGCCCCCCCTTGGGCATCTGGCTTACATGGGTCCTGGGGAATCAAACCTGGATCCTTTGGCTTTGCAGGCAAACGCTTTAACAGCTAAGCCATCCCTCCAGCATACAAGTTTTTGACTGAAATAAAATGAAGGGAATGTAGTTGATGTTAGCTTTCTGCAGAGCTCCTGTGAGCAGTTCTCTTCACAGCTTTATTCTCGGATTCTGCACCTAGCTGATCCCTCCCACTAGTTAAAGGAGCCAGTCCACAAGAGCGGCTCAACATTTCATGACTCACAGTACTCTGGTTCATTACTCAGTGGACAAGTAGGCATGCAGCCATTCTCCAGATTCTTGGAGATCAAGATTTGGGATCCAGGCCAGAGAAGATAAATGATTCTCCAGACATCATCCAGGGATAGAAACCATGTAGCTGAGAAAAAAAAAAAAAAAAAAAAAACAACTCTCAGAAACATAGCAGTGATTAACCTCATGGTCAACAAATCCAGTAAATAGCTAAGAGTCAGTTGATAAATATAGTTGGTATGTGTGTGTGTAAGTTGGACATGTGTGTATGCACATGTGTGTGTGTGTGTGTATGTACATGTAGGGGTACATGCCCATGGATTCTCGTGCTTGAGGAGGCTAAATATCAACCCAGGTGTCTTCTCCATCATTGTTCAACTTATTTTTTTAAAAAAAAACATTTTTTTATTAAATATAAAGTTGTATGGATACATCATATGTTAGTGCCATCATTTCCCTCCTTCCTGCCCCCCATTCTGCTCTTGAGCCCTGATCCCAATTCCTCTTCCTCTGAACCCCAAACACATTTACGGTGTGAGCCATTTCTTTGTTTTCCATATATTTGTGATATTTGGGAATTACTGTATTTGATTCTCATAATACCTTGATAATTATAAATGTACATAATTCCTTTAGTCTTTGTTTTATGAGAATCATCAACTTGTTTTTTGAGACAGGGCTCTCTTGCTGATCCGTGAGCTCCCCGGTTCACATAGTCTAACTGGGGAGCACCAAGGATTTCTGTCTTGGCCTCAGTAGGGCTGGGATTATAGGAAGTGCCACTCCATCTGGCTTTTGTGTTGGCACAGCGGATGTGAACTCAGATCCTTGTCTTTAGGAGGGCAATCACTTTACCCACTGAGCCATCTTCCCAGCCTCCATTGAAGCTTTTTAAAATTAATTAATTAATTTATTTATTATTATTATTATTATTATTTATTTATTTATATTTTTTTTGGTTTTTCGAGGTAGGGTCTCACTCTGGCTCAGACTGACCTGGAATTCACTATGTAGTCTCAGGGTGGCCTCGAACTCACGGCGATCCTCCTACCTCTGCCTCCTGAGTGCTGGGATTAAAGGCGTGCGCCACCACGCCTGGCACTTATTTTTATTTGAGAGAGAGAGAGAGAGAAAGAGAGAGAGAGAGGGAATGGGTGCACCAGGGCCTCTAGCTACTGCAAATGAACTCCAGACTCATGTGCCACCTTGTGCATCTGGCTTATGTGAGACCTGGAGAATAGAACCTGGGTCCTAGCAAGAGTCTTAGCCACTAAGCCATCTCTCCAGCCCATCCATTGAAGTTTTTTCTTAAGATATTTTTTTTTTTTTCCTACATCCATCTTGATCCAAGTTGGGTTCCTTATATCTAAGGTAAACAAGAATGCATCACTGAAGTAGGAAGCACTTTTTCCTAATTCAAAGGGACAGAGGAAAACAGAAAATCAGCACCTGAGCGGTATGGGTGTAGGCTGAGTTAAGGGGGTGTGGAGACCTGAGGCTGGACTTGAACTCACAGCTTGTATTGAACACTCATGTGAGCAGTAACTTACTCCCACACATCTCCTAGAACGCAAAGAGCCTTCCTTCCTGTGGCTTGGGCACTGTCTACCTGCAAACCCATCCACGGTGAAGGGGTATGATCTCCTGTCAGTGGGCAATGTCCTGTTTAGACATCTTAGACAGTGGCACTGCTGTGGGCTAGTATCTGTCCCTAGGAATAGAGAGCACAATTACACAGAGGGCCCAAGAAAGTCAAGATTCAGGTGTAACTATATGCATTTATTCATATCCCTTGCCTGGCTGGTCCCAGGTTCTAGTATCCTAGGATTAAGGGCAAATAACTCTTGTGTGACTGAATTCTCACATCAACTGTAGGCATAGGCGTCTTTCAGCATACAGGGCAATGTATTCAGATGCTAATCATTGAAACTACCTTCAAGGTGTTTTGTGCAAGCAATGAAGTCGACCAGGTAGTGCAACCAGAAGTTCAAATGCCATCATTACAATTAAGCTAAGAGGACACTTTTTTTTTATTCCCTTTCCATACATCCAGTGAAAGATATAAACCTGGCCTTTCCCTCAAGCTTAGGTGAAGCAAAGAATTTGGAAGTTGGACACTTGAGTTTCGGTGCATTTGTTAGTTAAGTGTATACTTTTGAGCAAGCTCAAAAAAACAACAAAAAAAATACAACCTAATCGTCAGGAGTAAGTGGGTAATGTATGCAGAAGAGCTTGGGAGCTGGGTAAGGGGCACTTTCAAATGCCTCCCTTCCCTCTCATTCCCGGTATCTACTTAACCCGCTCTCCAAGAGCCAGAGTCAGATTCCCACCGTATGGAATTATCTAAGACGCAGCAGATGGGTTTACAAGTGTCTTGGTCTCTTCGTGTGATTAGCAGCCAAGAAGTCTGAAGTGCGCATTGTTGACACGGAGCGCGCTGCTTGCCGGCTCCCACGTCATACCATCTGAAAGTGTTACCTTTTTTATCTGTTGGGCGCAGTTCTTTAATTTGTGGGATCCTCCGCGTGCACACTCCCTCGGATTTGTGCCTCTGCTGTGGACGGCTAAAAAGTTTTTATTTATTTATTTATTTATTTATTTATTTTTTGCTTGCTGTTTTTCATATTCTCTACAGAACATGAAACCCTGTGCAGTGGAGGCGGCTCCTTTCTTCAGGGGAAGAAACTGAGGCACAACGAGGCTTACTTGTGGGGGTGCTGTAAGAACCCATACCACTCTCCGACCCGCCAGTCCTTTGGTCACGTGTCCCCCTGTGTCCTTTCCTTGTCACTCCTCTCTTCTCTTTCATGCATGCGCATGTACCTGGTGATGGTGCATGCGCGTCCACGTGTTTTGGTTGTGTAGGCACACGTGTGTGAATGTGGGTGCATTTGCATATGCATAGGCTTGTCTGTGGAGGCCAGAGGTCAGTGTTACATAGGTCTTCCTCCATTGCTCTCTACCTAGTTCTCTGAGGCAAAGCCTCTCTCTCTCTTTCTCCTTCCTCCTCTTCCTCTCCTTCCTCCTCTTTCTCCCTCTCTCCCTCTCTCTCTCCCCCACTCTCTCTCCCTCTTTGTCTCCCTCTCTCTCTCCCGCTCTCTCTTTATCCCTCTCTGTCTCCCCCTCTCTCTCTCTCTTCTATCCCTCTCTCTTTCTCTCTCTCCCTTTCCTTCCCCCTCCATCTCCCTCCCTCTCCCTCTCACCCCCTTCTCTTCCTCTCTCTCTCTCTCTTTCTCTCTCTCTCTCTCTCTCTCTCTCTCTCTCCTTCCCCTAGAGCTCATGAGTCTAGCTAGCCAACTTCCCTTGGGGATCCACCTGTCTCCTCTACCCCAGTGGAAATTAAGAGTTCATGCAACCATGCCCACTATCTGCACAGGTTCTGTGACACAAATTCAGGCCTTCACGTTTGTGCAGCAAAAATTTTACCTACTGAGCCACCGTCCCAGCCCCACATTGTCTTTGGCCTAGAGAAGAAAACTGCCTGGAAACCTTAGAAACTTCAAGGCGGATATGCATCTTATAGTGACATGAAAAGACCCAGAGAGCAGACTTACAAGGCTTCCCCAAGGTCATTGCAACGAAGGGTCTCTGTGGAGCTGTCTCTGTCCCTGTCCTCGGCAGTGTGCTGCTGAGATGGGAGACATAAGGGGATTGTGAGATTTTTCTTTTTTGTCTGACCTTGAGGAAGTTACTCAGAGCCCAGGCAGGCTAACACATGACGCCTGGAACAACCAAAGGTTACTCCTACTCCAAGACTGAAATTTGTTAACCTCTGAAGAGAAGCTTGGATTCCTTCCCAAAGTCCAGAAGGGTAATTCTGAACTTGGTTCAAAGTCCTTACGCTTTCTGAATGGTCACATTCTAAACTTCCATAGTGAACACCAGTGTTCTTCCCCTCATGTGAAATCATTCCATATATATATATATATATATATATATATATATATATATATATATGTATAATTAGTGACAGTTGGTGCTTATGCTGGTCAGATTGCAATTAAGGTGACATATACCTGAAATATATCATGGCAGGAGAGAGAGATGGCTGCTGGACAAAACTACTCACCTCATGGCTGGAAAGAGAAGAGAAAAGGAAGAAGGGGGCCTGGAGTGATGGCTTATGGTTAAGACACTTGCCTGCGAAGCCTAAGGGCCCAAGTTCGATTCCCCAGTACCCATGTAAGCCAGATGCACAAGGTTGCCCATGCATCTGGGGTTCGTTTGTAGTGGCTGGAGACCCTGGTGTGCCCATTCTCTATCTGCCCCTTTCTCTCTCACTCTCTCTCTCTCTGTCTCTCAAATAATAAGTAAATGAAACTTAAAGAAAACAAAAAGGAAGAAGCATCCAGTGGCGCATGATCTTCTTTAAGGCCACACACCCAAGAACTGAAGCACCTCATGCTGCGCCCCATCTCCTAAAAGTTTCACCAGGCCACAACAGCACCACAGTGAGACGCAAGCCTTTACCACGTAGGCCTCTGGGAGACATTTAAGATTCAAAGGGTTACAGCCAGGACAAGACTGTCTTCAGGAACACCTTTAACGAATGTGCACTGTGTTGTGTGCACGTGTGTATGCGTGTTCCTATGGGTGGGGGTTCATATGTACATGTTTGTGCATGTTTCAAGGCCAGAGGACAGCCTCGGGTGCTATCCTCAGGAACACTGGCCACCTCTTTTTTTTCTCAATTTTTTTATTAACATTTTCTATGATTATAAAAAAATATCCCGGGCTGGAGAGATGGCTTAGTGGTTAAGCGCTTGCCTGTGAAGCCTAAGGACCCCGGTTCAAGGCTCGATGCCCCAGGACCCACGTTAGCCAGATGCACAAGGGGGCGCACGCGTCTGTAGTTCGTTTGCAGTGGCTGGAGGCCCTGGCGCGCCCATTCTATCTCCCTCTCTCTATCTGCCTCTTTCTCTCTCTGTCTGTCGCTCTCAAATAAATAAATAAAAATAACAAAACAATTTAAAAAAATCCCATGGTAATACCCTCCCTCCCCCCACTTTCCCCTTTGAAATTCCATTCTCCATCATATGCCCTCCCCATCTCAATCAGTCTCTCTTTTATTTTGATGTCATGATCTTTTCCTCCTCTAATGATGGCCTTATGTGGCCATCTCTTTTTGAGACAGGGTCTCACGCTGCCTTAAGCTCACCAGTTACACTAGATGAACTAGCTAGAGAGCCGCCGGGGTCTTCCTGTCCCTATCTGTCCAGGGCTGGGATTATGGGCACACAACGCCACACCCGGCACTTTACGTGGGTACTGGGAACTGGACTTGGGACCTTATCCTTGTAATGCAAGTACTTTCTTCGCTGAGCCATCTCCCCAGCCCCTTAGCATCATTTTTGATGGCTTCTGAAACCTTCGAAAAGTAGCTTTTGGGAGAGACTTGTTCTATTCTCCTTCTCTGAAAGGTGAGTTACGACTGAAAGCCAAGGGTTGTTGAAGGAGCCTATGTCAACCTCTCCTGTTTCCATATGGGGAGGAGAAGCAGCCATGCCTAAGTCCATGAGCTAGCTCTTCACTGGGCTTTGGAGTCCTAGGAATGAATCTGTCGAAGCAAGGTGGTCGTTGCGCCCTTGTGCTGGGACACTGACCGTACTCGTATTCAAACTCTGTACAGAAGGGACCTTTGGATCCTCAGTGGAGGTTCTTGCACATAAACAGCCCCTTGCTGGCCAGAGTAAAGCGAACAATGGTGAGGAGTCCTTCTCCAGATAAAGCAGACAGCCGAGTCGCCATGCCTCTGTACTCTGAACTTCCTTAACAAAACCACCTGGCCCTCAGCACGAATCACAGTGAAGGGAAAGGAAAGCCTAGGGAGACCCATCATCCAACATGGGAACAGGCCTGGGAAACAGCATACCCTGTCGGGGCCTTCCACAGCCTCGTGAGACTGGGGATTGCAGACCTCTGGTGACCACAGGTTCTGTGAGGGTACTGGGCCACGTTCCAGTGGCCAAGTAGTGTGGCGAGAGGAGTCAGAGCTGACCTCCAATGCTTGCTCTTCCAAGCACCCTCTGCATGACCTTGGTGCCCTCTGTATGACCTTAGATGGGTTGTTTCGCTTTGGAGAGCCACCTGTGTGACCTGTCTCATGGGAGGACTCTATTGGTTATAATATACGTGGAACCTCAAAAACGCCATCTAGCATCACTATTTTTATCCTATGTCATGTGAAGAGACGAACGTGATCTAAATACAACAATTGTAAAGATCATTCCTGGCCTAGGGCCTAGGAGAGTACACTAAAACAAATCAGTTACATACAGAAATGCATGCTGTGAAATGTACATGTTATTTATTATATGCAGAATGCTATATACAATACACAGTAACATAACCATAGTAAGCAGCAATGCAGGAGGAAATGTTCCATGACAAGAGTCGTGAAGATGGGGCTGGAGAGATGGCTTAGCGGTCAAGGCGTTTGCCTGCAAAGCCAAAGGACCCAGGCTCGATTCCCCAGGACCCACGTTAGCCAGATGCACAAGGCAGGGGGGGGGCGGCATACATCTGGAGTTCATTTGCAGTGGCTGGAGGCCCTGGTGTGCCTATTCTCTCTCTCTCTCTGTCTCTCTCTCTCTCTTTCTCTCTGCCTCTTTCTCTCTCTCAAATAAATAAATAAATAAGATATATTTAAAAAATGCTTAAAGAATCATGAAGGTATAAAAACATAAAAGCAAAGGGTGAACTCTCTCCTGGCTTCTCCACTGTCCGGCGAGCTAACTGTGGGCTAATCGTGCAGCGATTTCTTGCTTAGATCCCTCATCTGTTAAACCAAGATGGTGGCACCTTGTGTACTTCACAGACAGAGAAACCGTGAGAAGCAGGTACCATCCTGCACGTCCCAAGGTCCTGAGCTAAGCATTGTGGCTTCCTGTGTTCTCCCTTTCTGCTCTTTGCAGCCCGTCTCTCTGACCCGCTTCTTCTCTGCTGCTTGAGCCCACAGTCCTGCGGGAACAAGGCATCAACCAGGGGAAAGTCATCTTTAAGGTGTCCGTAAGAGCAGAGGGGAAATGTGAGCGACGGTGTCCTGGAAGGTTCACCGCACTGCATGCTCGATGGTGCTCGGGGGATTCTGGGCTGGGGGCCATTGGGGTCTGTCAGGCTCTGCAGCATTCTCGCTGACCCTGACCCTGGACCATCTGTCCTCTCTCCGTCATCCCTTTTGCTTTGCTTCCCTTGGGCAGATGCCACCTCCTTGGAGACGTTCTTAGAAGGCTACTGAGCTTCACTGACTGAGAACAAATGTCCTTTCAGTTACTTCAGGTAACTGGTGTTGGGTTATTCACACCAGCCCACCTTGCATTAGGAGATTGTCAGGACTGTATTGGCAAGCTTGGGGGGGGGGCACTGTGAGGTCACTCAGCTATCCCTCTGTGGCATCACTTAGGGAGATGACTATGCCATAAAAGGGAATTCTAATCCCACACTAGATTATGCACGTCCCAGTGCCCAGGGCTGTGCCGTGGTCTCTATGCCTTGCACAGTGAGAATCTTTCACGGACAGTTCCATGCAGGCAGAAATCACAGAGCAAGGCTGTGTGGAACACAGAACTAGCTTTGATCCCCTGCCGAGCTGCCTCAATGTCATCTTCCCGAAGGTCATGTGCCCCTAGAGCTAGATCCATGTCCCCCACCCACTGTCGAGAGACCCCTACGGGCCCTGTTCCTGGAATCCAGCCCTTGATGCCACCCAGAGCGCCTGGTAAGACACAACACGTGCCCAAGAACACCTCGCTGCTTTTCTCTGTAACCCCAGTGAGTAAAACGCTTGCCGTGCCAGCAGCAGTTCAGCTCCTCAGAACCTACGTAAAAAAGCCAGCACTGGGACTGGAGAGGCGGCTTAGTGGGTAAGGCGCTTGCCTGCAAAGCGTTAGGACCCAGGTTTGATTCCCCAGGACCCACGTAAGCCAGATGCACAAGGGGGCGCACGCGTCTGGAGTTCGTTTGCAGTGGCTGGAGGCCCTGGAGCGCCCATTCTCTCTCTCTCTATCTGAGTGTCTCTCTCTCCCTTTCTCTTTCTCAAATAAATAAATAAACTGTTTCTTTAAAGAAAAAAAAAGCCAGCACCATAGCAGGTGTCTGAAATACCAGCACACCTACCGCAAGCAGGGAGGCGAAGGCAGGCGGACCTTCTGGAAGCTCCATAGTGAAAGATTCTGCCTCAGAGGGGGTTGAAGGTGACGACTGACACTTGACAGTTGTCCACCGACCTGCACGTGCACATAGTGACACACTCGCGTACGTCAACACACACCACACACCATACACACAGATCATGCACACACACACACACACCAAGAAAAAAATCCTTTGTTGAACAAAATCAACCTTTGTTGAATACCTGCTTCACAATGGGCACTAAAGGGAAGGTCATCATCATGCCAGAGCCTGTACTAAAGAGAATCGTTTCCTACGGCAAGTAAGTTCTCGTGTTAGCACTGGCATTCCGCTTGATGCTGAGAACGCAGACGGAATTTGACTGGAGGTCTTATGGGCAGCAGCACAGCCGTGCCCAGCCCCTGGCATCCCACGCCCCAGTGCCCATTCATGATGTCACTGCTCCACACAGCACTCGGTGAACAAGTGATAGGGAGACCGCGGCTTGTCTAGTCACTTGGGGAAAGTTCCAGAAAGTCATATTCATGTTCCCAGTGTCCCTTGCCCTCTGCTTTCCTAGGGTTATGTTAATCTGGGGATGTCAGTCTGTTGACTGGTGGCCTGGACGGGGTGGTGGTGAATGACGGGGGAGGTGGGGAAGGGAGAGGGAGAATGAAGGGGCATTCTGGGGAGTCATCATTGCAGATGATGTCTTCCAAAAATCGTTCTTTTCTGAACAGAAGAAATCCTTGGAGAAGCAGGTGACAGTTGGGAACATAATCGTGTGTGTACTGGTCATGTGGATAAAGTGTGGATTAGCTCCTTGTACCCTAATGACGAATCTTAGACTGGTGTCCCCATCATACCCCAAGTAAACACAAACCCGCCATATTCCATAGCAACTCCCTCTTTTGTGGAATGTTCCTTTCATGAAGCACAGGGAAGACGAGGGGTCCTCCCCTCTTCCCCCGCTGCCCTTAGACACAGAGACAGCGATGCTGTGCACTGAGCTGAGCTGCTCCCCAAACCGAGCGCATAGTTAAGGTGAGGCCACGTGCTTCTCTGTAAGCGTGGCCCGGCTCCAGCTCCCCAGACCCAGTGCTCTGCCTGCCCATTAACGCATCCGTCCTTCCCGTCTGTGACTATGGCCAGCCCGGCCGGACCCTGCCACCCCATCCGGGGCCTCGCTGCAGGCGTGGGGGATCCTTCAGCAGAAGACCCCTCTGGTCCGGAACCAGTGCTTCCTCCTCCTTCTCCTCTCAAGGGGGAAGAGGAGAGAGACCAGGCTGCGGATGGCAGAGAAATTCAGGAGCCGGTTTAAGGGAAACAGACTGAACTCCTTACAGCATGCCATGGCTGCCAGCAGCCCCAGATGGCTCGGGGCCTGCTGCTCTTGCTGAAAATTGATTTTGGAGGCAGCGAGGGAAGGAGGCGGGTGGGCAGGGGAAGGGGCTGCAGGGCAGGCTGTGGGGATAGGGAGGGTTGCCAAATGGAGGGTGGAATGCGTAAGCTTCGAAGAAGAGAGAGTCCACAGACTGGAGGCAGAGAGAGCCTTATGCCCGAAGGGCAGGGGCACGTTTGGTTGGCATTTCTGTTCTGTTTTCTTCTACCTTCTCCTCATCTCCCGGCCACAAGTACACTCCCTGGTTTCTGCCTTCCTGCTGTGAAGATGGGACGGGCTCTGAAAGCACCTTGAGCAGCCTCCGTGAGCCTCATTCAGAGGACAAGTGAACCTGGAAGCCGAGGACACTTAGCTTTTGCAGTGTGCTTACGTAGGCCCTCCTTAGGACCCAGTACCCTGCTCTCTATTCATAATGTTATATTCTTTTTTAAAAAAATTTTATTTATTTATTTGAGATCGACAGACAGAGAGAGAAAGAGGCAGAGAGAGAGAGAGAGAGAGAGAGAGAATGGGCGCACCAGGGCTTCCAGCCACTACAAAGGAACTCCAGATGCGTGCACCCCTTGTGCATCTGGCTAACGTGGGTCCTGGGGAATCGAGCCTCGAACTGGGGTCCTTAGGCTTCACAGGCAAGCGCTTAACCGCTAAACCATCTCTCCAGCCCCTCATAACGTTATATTCTTTCCTTGATGGTAGCACGTCTGTGTCAGCTCCGGGCCCCACAAGAGCCACATCTGCTCAGATGCTAAGCCCCACCCCCACTGCCCTTCACCACTGAGGTCAATATGCCCACTGCTGGACTTACCCCCTCCTGGAGGTCACAGGATGGTCAGCAAAGTGGACAAGTCACCGCAGGGTGTAATCCTAGCCCACACAGGTAGCAAACACACGGCGGGAGGGAAGAGGGTCGTCAGATCCTTCTGGGACTTATAAGGACAAATTTCAGGATGTGAAACTTGAACAAGATGGGGTACACGGAGGCTGGGGTTCTTTGCAGGCTGAGATGCCCGCAGGGGTGGCAAACTCTTCCGGCCCGAGCGAGCATCATGGGAGGTGTGGATGGACAGGTAAGAGGTGAAGTGTGGCCATGGCCAGTGTTTGCACTCTTGTCTGTAGATCTTCAGGCATCACGGGTCGTAAAACTACAGGACTGAGCAGAAAGCCATGGGACAGTCCCGTGAGCTACAGATAAGGAAGCAGCAGCAGCACGGGACAAATTTGGCTTCATAGGAGAAGATGAAGGAGAGCTGAGACTGGTAAGACTTTCTCTCTCTCTCTCTTTTCTTTCTTTTTTTTAAAAAAAAATAGTTTATTTT
Organism: Dipus sagitta; assembly: GCA_036346955.1. NCBI lineage: Eukaryota > Metazoa > Chordata > Mammalia > Rodentia > Dipodidae > Dipus > Dipus sagitta. The sequence continues at coordinate 22,804,741 of CM070789.1, read as the reverse complement.
TATTTATTTATTTGAAAGTGACAGAGAGAGAAAGAGGCAGACAGAGAGAGAGAGGGAGAGAGAGAGGATGGGCGCTCCAGGGCCTCCAGCCACTGCAAACGAACTCCAGACACGTGCGTCCCCTTGTGCATCTGGCTAACGTGGGTCCTGGGGAATTGAGCCTCGAACCGGGGTCCTTAGGCTTCCTAGGCAAGCGCTTAACCGCTAAGCCATCTCTCCAGCCCTCTCCTTTTTCTTTTTTCTTCTTTACAGAGAGACAGCATGGGGAGCACAGGGGAGCAGTAGGCTGTGCAGAAGTGCCCAGGCAGCCAGTAAGAGCTCAGTGTCACCTGTCAGACAAGGGAACCCAGTGAGGCATGCAGCAGCCCGCCTGGGCCTTCTCTGCCTGTCCCATGCATGCCTCTCCAGCTCTCAGAGGCTCCTCCAAACAGCCGAGGACAGGGCTGAAGACAAACCCCACTTTGCTCGATATTGGGAGGGAGTGGAATTAAGGCTCAGAGAAAAGCCCAGGAAGAAACTCCTCTCCAGCTCATGACTCTTCTCATGTTAGCAGATGTTAGGGATCTCGGCCCATCCCTAGGCATTCCCTACTGCAATTATTCCCTCACTGTTAGATCCTGAGTCCCATGGCAATAGGGACCGCCTCACTCCCCAGATAAGGGAACCTAGAGAGATTGCCTCAGAGGCAAGACTCTCTCCCTTTTACTTCATTCACGTGTGAGACAAGATCCCATACCATTAAAAAGCATCACCGGGGCTGGAGAGATGGCTTAGTGGTTAAGCGCTTGCCTGTGAAGCCTAAGGACCCCAGTTCGAGGCCCGATTCCCCAGGACCCATGTTAGCCAGATGCACAAGGGGGCGCATGCATCTGGAGTTCGTTTACAGAGGCTGGAAGCTCTGGCGCACCCATTTTCTCTCTATCTCTCTGCCTCCTTCTCTCTGTCGCTCTCAAATAAACAAACAAACAAACAAAAATTTTTAAAAAGCATGTGACACCATGCCTGGTGACAATTTAAAATAAAAAAAACCATCACCGATTCTAGCCAAGCCCCCAAAGAGAGGAGGAACAGGAGTCCATTCCCTGAATCGAAGTGTCTTTTGCTTGTTTGTTTTGTTAAAGACTTGATTAAGAGTTATGACAAAGTGGGCTGGAGGGATGGCTTAGCAGTTAAGGTGCTTGCCTGCAAAGCCAAAGGACCCAGGTTCGAGTCCCCAGGACCCATGTTAGCCAGATGCACAAGGGGGCGCACGCGTCTGGAGTTCGTTTGCAGTGGCTGGAGGCCCTGGTGCGCCCATTCTCTCTCTCTCTCCCTCTCTCTTTCTCTGTCAAATAAATTAATAAAAATAAAATATTTTCCTGCCCCATCTGGTATGGGCCATTCTCCCCAGAGGCAGGCTGCTGGCCCCAGTGCCTGGGTACAAATAAGCCGACACTGACCACTAAGCTTCCTGCATCCTCTGAGGCTCGGGTGGATTGTGGAAGGAAGGGCTGGAACAACTCTACACTGACCCTCCTGCATGGTCCAGCAGACATCGTCCTCTCGGTTCTGGAATAATATCTTCCCGAGCTTCCCCGAGCCCCTGAGAGGGTCCTCAGGAGCTGAGGGCACAGCTGCCACCAGGTCCGTGTCACTCACACGGGCTGATTTGCAGAACCTGGGGAGATACTTCAAGGGCCAGAGAGAGTGGGGACAGAACCGGGTTTGCAGGGCCACCAGTTTGGGGAGTCCTCATCTGCGGCCTTGCACCTAAGGAGTGTTTAACAGCTGAGGAGACCACATTCAGGGCAAAAAAATAAAATCCCAATAGGGGCAACAGTCTGAAATGCGAAGAGTGCCTCTTGCTCAGCCGGAGGAGAGCAGTGGCTGGAGGACTTTTACTGGATGTTTCTCCGCTTGATAGAATGCACCTTCTTGATACCATCAAACTTCTATACCGACTCCCATATTCTCCCAAAACTCCCCCACGAGGATCATTTGATGAACTCATTTTGTGAACCCCTGAACCACAACAGGGAATAAATCCACATAGAGGATCGCCACACTAGTGGTGGAGATTCCTTTGGCAAAAAGAGAGAGAGAGAGAGAGAGATCAAGAGGTTGTCTCCCAGAGAATGATGGAATAAAATGACCAGAGAGCAGGATTTTGGATATCTGGAACTCTGGGCAAATCTCCTAATCTTGCTGAGGCCACATTCCCTCCTCTGTGAGGTAACAAGAGACCAATTTCCCAACAGAGTTCAAGATTAGGAAAAAAATACATATAAGTGCTACTGTCAATAATAAAGTTTACACCACTCTCACAATTCATGTGAAAGCCCACCGGTCAGGGAGATGGGATCTTTCAGAGGCAAATGAATCAGCTAGGAAGTAGGCTATCACCAGACACAAAATTTTCTGTCACCTTGATCACAGGTTTCCCAACCTCCAGAGCTGTAAGGAATCAATTTCTACTGCTTACAAGCTGACTGGAGCATGGTAGACCCAAACTGGCCAAGACAAACAGAGAACCCCACCCCCTATGTCTGGCTAGTGCACAGGGAACCAGATTGCTCCCTCTTTTACTCGGTTGCCTACAAAATTCTCTCCTGAAAGGTCTGTTCCTTCTACCTGCAGGCCATTCTTGAATCTAACCCATAGTCCTTTGTATGCACAATATGTGTATCATCAATATGTTACTTTCATCTCTTTAGGGACATAGAACTCCTACCCATCAGGGCCAGATTTTCCAGGGAAATAGTTGGAAAAGAATGTTGTTGGAAGGGGGGTGAAAAGAGAGTTAAACCTTTAAATCTCATTTAGATTTTTGACCCTGGGTAGTTGAAGAGGCTATTTTTCGCTTCTTCCAACTATGATCCCATCTAAGTATCCCTTGAGACAAGATGCTGGCTCTACCCACACTATGACCTTGGGAAGGACTGAGCTTGGGCAAGCCTGGGCAGCAGGTAGCTTGGTGCCCTCCAAAGGCTGCAGCACTGGGTAGGGAGGGGATAGCACTATGGGTGAAGGACAGGGACTGGGTTGGTCTGACTTCACCCCAACATTGCCACACTCAGCTCTGGTAGCCTTGAGAGAAAAAAAAAAAAAACCATCTGGAAGCTCCTTTGATTTATTTCTTGTTTTTAAAATACTATGCTAAGATGCCAAAGATACCCAATTTGATTATCTAGAGCTGCAACTGCGGTCACTAGCATTAGAAGTCTCCAGAGAGTTCGAAGTCTAACGCAGAGCAGTTGGAGGTTGCCCCCAACGTCTTTCCAGAGGGTCTGTAAGGCCCCAGAGGCTCTTTCGTATTTCCTTTAACGCATGGCTGAAATTTCTCCCTAGGCGTCATGTTCAGGTTCAGACCCTGGCTTCTGGCCGACTCCGGCAAGTCTACTGATACTTCTCAGCCCTTTGTCGGGTGACTGAGCCCCAAGGGGATCAAAGTCACCTTGCAGGAGAAGGGCCAAGGCCTAGCTAGGGAAGAACTATGGAACCATCAGAGAGAGGCCACAGCAGAAGAAACGGGCAGACTAAACCACCGGTCCCAATTTTCTGACTTTCCCTTGGCCCAAGGTGGCTTCGAATTATTACTTCCCTGCGGATCTGAAATGCACTCAGAAGCCCACTTTCCTGGCCCAGATACATTTCTTAAAATACAAAACCAAGAGGCTTCAAAGGAGGGAGGCTTAGAAACTCAATTTGATGCCAAATCCACGCCTGGATTTTCTCACTGTGTCTTTGCAGTCTGAGGCGAGTAGAGATTTTTCAGAGCAATTCTACTCTGGCCTCTGTTTCTAAACACTTCGAGATTCACCACACTCACATCTTCCTATTTAATTGCAATCCCAAGTTGTGTTTTTTTTTTTTTTTTGAATTTAAGATCATTTTTATTCGCAGAGCCTGCAACAGTTGGTTAATGATACTAGCTAAGCTGGTACAATCTGACAGCCACCTCCTTTGCAGACGTTCAGCTGATAGAATCCCTCCATGTGAGACCAGAGAGGGACGTTTCAATGTGTTGAGAAGAGACCTCCCCATTCCCCTCTTGCTACTTATTTTCCAAGACTTTTTGTTTTTTTAATTTTTTTATTTTAATTTATTTATTTGAGAGTGACAGAGAGAGAAAGAGGCAGAGAGAGAGAGAAGGGTGCACCAGGGCCTCCAGCCACTGCAAACGAACTCCAGATGCGTGCGCCCCCTTGTGCATCTGGCTAACGTGGGTCCTGGGGAATTGAGCCTCGAACCGGGGTCCTGAGGCTTCGCAGGCAAGCGCTTAACCACTAAGCCATCTCTCCAGACCTCAAGACTGTTTTATAACCAAATGCAACTCAAGTGTCTAACACAGCAACTAGCCATCTTCAACATCACTGATTTTTCTTCCCCCATGCCCAGGAATGGAAGCAGAGGTAAGAGGCTCTTGTCACCATGCTGTGTAAAATCAAGCCCCAGCTTCTCAGACGGGAAGTGTCCCCTTGAGAGCCTCACTTCCACAGGGCTAGGCAAGGGGGGGGGATAACTGGATGATTCCTCACTCCCTGGCCCTCAAATTAAAACATGATAAACCCAGAAAGTTTTACTTCAAATTTTACCACACTCGCTCCTGAGAAATGGACCCACTCCTTCCAAATGGCCAGGGCTTCCAGCCGGTCCCCTTCCTACTTTGGTGGCCCATCCAACCTGATTTGATACTCCTTGACTCATAAAATGGCTTTTTTTTTTTAATTAAAAGCCATCAGAGTAATAGGACACTTAGTGAACACGGTCCCCACGCTCCCTAGAAGACGCCTGAAGTGCTCTCCTGTGTCTTCTACACCAGCCAGCATCACAGGGGCCTCGGGTGAGGAAGAGCGGTGGGCCTAGCTCCCCCCCAAAGAGGCCACCCCAAGGCTTACTGATACGAAGTGGGAGACAGAGTAGAAATACAAGTAGACTTATTATTATTATTATTATTATTATTTGGTTTTTCAATGTAGGGTCTCACTCTCGCCCAGGCTGACCTGGGATTCACTAGGGAGTCCCAGGGTGGCCTCGAACTCACGGCGATCCTCCTACCTCTGCCTCCCGAGTGCTGGGATTAAAGGCATGTGCCACCAGGGCCGGCAAGTAGACTTTTTTTTTCCAGGTTCAAAGCTCCATAGCAGTGCTTTGGGTCAGGTCACACCATGGGGAATCTTCCTCTGTGGTGTCACAGGAGAAATAACATGAGGAGGTGGCTCCTCCGGGGTGGGCTCCTCCCAGGTGTGATTAGCATGCAGCCTGCATCCCCCCCAGGACAGTGCGAGCTTCGGGGGGCTGTCCGGGAGTGATCTATGATGTGTCACCGCTGCTATTAACAGGCGTTCTCCCTCTCAGCCGCCTCAGCACATTTGGCCCCTCGTCCGTGCGCACACTGCTCTGCGCCCCATTAATAACCACTTCCCGGCCCTTCCAGGACCCTCCTGGGAAGCCCTCTGTGTTGCCATCTTCATGATCAGGGTCCACGTGGAGGACGTTCTGTGACCTGGCAGGTTACGTGAGCTGCTGCGTCAAGGTCTGCAAAGCGCACGACGGGGGAGGTTTGTCCTGTCCACCGTGGGCCTTTCAGCAACTTGTGAATTGTTTAAAAAAAAAAAAAAAACAGACAGACAGACAGACAGACAGACAGGTGGAAGGATTCCTATGGTGGAGGTTGTCCCGTGCTGAGAAAGGTGATGTCAGCTATCTTGGAGCAGTCTGGGGAAGGGGGAAGAAATGAGAATGGAGCATGACCGGCCCGTGCTGGCGCCGATAACATGTCGCAAAGGGTCCCAGGAGGGGAGTGAACCTGCTTCTCGTGGAGGAGTCCAGGCATGGCAGGGCCTGTTGGAACACTTCAGGGACCATGGGCAAGCTGTCATGAAGGCTTCCCCACCAGGTTTGCTCTTCCAGTTCACACACTGCTTCTCCCAGTCCCTCCCTGCGCAAGCGTCCCCAGTCATTATTGAGGGCAGCCACCTCTCACTAAGTGAGTTTTTACCTCACTCTCCCAGTTCCAGTGACTTCTTCTTACCACTGGGGATGGGAGATGAGATCCAGGGGGAAAAAGGATTAGTAAGCAAAAGCATTCTTAGTTAATTAAGTTCTTCATTTTTCCCCCCGTGGACTTCCAAGTTGCAATCAGGTTCAAACGTCGCCTTGGCGTCAAAGTCCTCAGCCATCTGTGCCTCAGCACTGTGCCCATCCAGCACTGGTTGCCACCTCTCTGTTGTGGGAGAGTCCGTTGCCATGCCCAGGCTGGGGATGACTCTCTTTCTCTCTTCCTCTCTGTTGTCTCAAGACCAACCCCAGAGACCGGTCCGTCTTCTCCAGAAGCTCCGACTATCCCACCTCACGTTCTTCCTTTTCAAAAGTTCCTACAGCATGAACGTCGCATTGTCTTAAGTGCAGCTGCAATGTCGCCTCCTTGTGTCCCATACATCGCTCAGGGTCCTGCTCAGTGCTAAGGAACACTTTTCCTGTGTGGAGACCTGACACAAAACCCAAAGCAAACCCGAAACCTCAGAGATTCTCTGTTGGTGGACTGGGATAAATCAATACAAAGTAGGAAGGAGGGAAACTAGGAGAGAGCAGAGGTGAATTCCCTTACGTTCCTCCTATCATCCATTGGGAAGCTGTGGCTGAGCTAGCTCTGGCCCTTCCAGAAGCTTCGGTGGTACAAAAAATGTAACCCCAGAGGGGACCCACACATGACAGCTCAATCATCCAGCTTTTCTAGCTGAAAAACTCAGTGCCACCCTATGGCACCGTATGTGATCTTCCTTTTTTATATAGATATTTTCTTTTTACTTATTTATTTATTTGACAGAGAAAGTGAGAGAGAGAGAGAGAGAGCGCCAGGGCCTCTAGCCATTGCAAACGAACTCCAGACACATGCATCCTCTTGTGCATCTGGCTGATGTGGGTCCTGGGGAATCGAACCTGGGTCCTTTGTCTTTGCAGGCAAGTGCCTTAACTGCTAAGCCATCCTTCCAGCCCCCTGATGTTCCTTTGAAATCACCAGATATTTTCTTTGCAAACAACTACCAAAAAAAAAAAAAAAAAAAAAGATGGAGGGGGGATGTATCTATGGACCAGGAGGGAAACAGCAAGCCAATTTGGAACCAACTTTGGCCAAGGAACTTGTGCAATCTAGCTGTAATGCGATTAAGTCAAAATTACTTCCAAAAGGAGATATAATTATGACAGCAACTTCTTTGGGGGCAGGCGGAGATTTATTCTTTTTTGGAGAGCCAAGACCGGATTTAGCTGTATGTGAGCCTGGGGCACCAAAGATAAGGGGCGAGTTGGAATGTTTTCCTTTCACAGAGAAACATTCCAAGCACAGAAGAAAACTGAGGAAGGGGACGTGAAAGCCGTACTGACAGGCTAGCTGGGGGAAAGCGGAGCGTGGACGCCAGGGCTTTGGGTGCAAGGGACGGACAGAAGCACAGGAAGGTCTTTCTCCTGTGGTCAGCCCTCGTGATTCTGCGGTTCTGAGAGTCGGTGGGACACCATTGCACTTGCAGCTTGTGTGTAGAAAGCTTTTGGGATCACCGGTGTTGCATGTAACATTACGTTGATGCGACCAGATCATATCGAAGGCGCTGTGTCTACAAGAGGCACTTCCGCTTTTGAACACTTATTATGAGCTTGGGATTAGGTCCAGACTGTTACCTCATAAACGAGAACTTCATAACAACCCTGTGAGCTAGGTATTACCCCCATTTCACAAGGGAAGAACCAGGATCAGAGTTGTTTCTTCAGAGAACTCAGCATGTAAGAAACATTCAGAAATCAAAGACCAGCCATGTCGGCATGGGAGACCATCTCCTGACTCCTGACTCAGCCCCTGGGGCTCCATGGAGACAGTCCCAAAGCTCCGGTCTAATACTACCCTATGTGTGCCTACAGCCCAGCATGCATTAGACCTCACCAGAACCATCTCTAGCTCATCTGTTTGCTCTGACAGAAGGACAATGAGTATTCTGAAGTCACAAAAATCCTGGCAGTTAGCACGATGGTTGCTGTTTTAAGCCAGTCTTTGCAGAATTGGAGCCCAAGAGGAAGATCTATGTACTGGCGATATAAAGACATGCTTCCAGGACCAATAAAGGAGAAGGCCAACCTAGCAGAAGGCAAACCCCAGCTTCAGTCAGATCCTATAAAAATGTCTACAGTGTGCATTGTAACCCAGAATATGTACCCCTTTAGGGAAAGGAAGCCCAAGCAGCCCTGGTTAGAGGTCCTGGAGGGGGTGATAGACTTCTAAACCTTTCCAAGCCTTGCAATAGAAGGCAAGTCCATTGAAGTAGGGCACAGATGCAAATGACTCAAGGCAAAGCTCTCAGAAGTTGGGAGAAGTGAATGCAGCAAGAGGTGTGTGGGACATCCTGGACAAGGAGATGGAGATACAACAAGAGGTGTGTGGGACATCCTGGACAAGGAGATGGAGATACAACAAGAGGTGTGTGGTGCATCCTGGACAAGGAGATGGAGATACAACAAGAGGTGTGTGGTGCATCCTGGACAAGGAGATGGAGATACAACAAGAGGTGTGTGGTGCATCCTGGACAAGGAGATGGAGATACAACAAGAGGTGTGTGGGACATCCTGGACAAGGAGATGGAGATACAACAAGAGGTGTGTGGGACATCCTGGACAAGGAGATGGAGATACAACAAGAGGTGTGTGGTGCATCCTGGACAAGGAGATGGAGATACAACAAGAGGTGTGTGGGACATCCTGGACAGGGAGATGGAGATACAACAAGAGGTGTGTGGGACATCCTGGACAGGGAGATGGAGATACAACAAGAGGTGTGTAGGAATCCCAGACAAAGAGATGGAGATACAACAAGAGATGTGTGGGTCATCCTGGACAAGGAGATGGTGATACAACAAGAGGTGTGTGGTGCATCCTGGACAAGGAGATGGAGATACAACAAGAGGTGTGTGGGACATCCTGGACAAGGAGATGGAGATACAACAAGAGGTGTGTAGGAATCCCAGACAAAGAGATGGAGATACAACAAGAGATGTGTGGGTCATCCTGGACAAGGAGATGGTGATACAACAAGAGGTGTGTGGGACATCCTGGACAAGGAGATGGAGATACAACAAGAGGTGTGTGGGTCATCCTGGACAAGGAGGTGGAGACGCAACAAGAGATGTGTAGGACATCCTAGACAAAGAGATGGAGATACAACAAGAGGTGTGTGGGTCATCCTGGACAAGGAGATGGAGATAAAACAAGAGGTGTGTGGTGCATCCTGGACAAGGAGATGGAGATACAACAAGAGATGTGTGGGTCATCCTGGACAAGGAGATGGAGACGCAACAAGAGGTGTGTAGGACATCCTAGACAAAGAGATGGAGATACAACAAGAGGTGTGTGGGTCATCCTGGACAAGGAGATGGAGATAAAACAAGAGGTGTGTGGTGCATCCTGGACAAGGAGATGGAGATACAACAAGAGGTGTGTGGGTCATCCTGGACAAGGAGATGGAGATACAACAAGAGGTGTGTGGGACATCCTGGACAAGGAGATGGAGATGCAACAAGAGGTGTTTGGGACATCCTGGACAAGGAGATGGAGATACAACATGAGATGTGTGGGGCATCCTGGACAAGGAGATGGAGATACAACAAGAGGTGTGTGGTGCATCCTGGACAAGGAGATGGAGATACAACAGGAGGTGTGTGGAACATCCTGACAAGGAGATGGTGATACAACAAGAGGTGTGTGGGACATCCTGGACAAGGAGATGGAGATACAACAAGAGGTGTGTGGTGCATCCTGGTCAAGGAGATGGAGATACAACAAGAGGTGTGCGGTGCATCCTGGACAAGGAGATGCAGATACAACAAGAGGTGTGTGGTGCATCCTGGACAGGGAGATGGAGATACAACAAGAGGTGTGTGGGACATCCTGGACAAGGAGATGGAGATACAACAAGAGGTGTGTGGTGCATCCTAGACAGGGAGATGGAGATACAAGAGGTGTGTGGGACATCCTGGACAAGGAGATGGAGATACAACAAGAGGTGTGTGGTGCATCCTGGTCAAGGAGATGGAGATACAACAAGAGGTGTGTGGTGCATCCTGGACAGGGAGATGGAGATACAACAAGAGGTGTGTGGGACATCCTGGACAAGGAGATGGAGATACAACGAGAGGTGTGTGGGACATCCTGGACAAGGAGATGGAGATACAACAAGAGGTGTGTGGTGCATCCTGGACAAGGAGATGGAGATACAACAAGAGGTGTGTGGTGCATCCTGGACAAGGAGATGGAGATACAACAGGAGGTATGTGGTGCATCCTGGTCAAGGAGATGGGGATACAACAAGAGGTGTGTGGGACATCCTGGTCAAGGAGATGGAGATACCACAAGAGGTGTGTGGTGCATCCTGGTCATTAAAGTTATTGGTTGGGTTTGTGCAACATGCTTCTGCATATGTGCAGCCACATTCCCATCCTGAAGCTGCTCTTCTAGCAAAGGTCTCATCTCAACCATTTATCTCTCCCTGCTCACCTTTTTGCATATTTCTCTTGATGTTTCTGACACCCTACATTCATAACACCTTAGTATTGCTGTAGATGCCCCAGGCATGAGGGACCCTTGTTCAATCAACTAGCAAAGGAGCTAGAATGTTGTTCACCCCCTTGGGGGAGGTCCTGATAGGCACAGAAACCGAGCATGCCCTTGAGAAAATTCAGCCCCATGTGAGTTCTGATAATATCTTCTCATTCCAGTTTCCTGTTTTCTGAAACAAGGATCGCATTAGTAAACCCCAGAAGCAATGGCTTGTATGCAGGTGGCTTTGGGGAGATGGATATAATCTAGGGTAACAGCAGTGGGGAGCTGGAGATAGAGAAACAGGGCTGAAAGTACAAGTGGGACCAGGGTTTATTATGAAACTAGTGATCGTAGCTTTGGGCCATTAGGCCTCTGTCCTGCTGACACCTTCTAAGAGCTTCCATTGCCTTCCCACTAGAATTGTTCACCTGGAGAATGAAGCCTCTCCCGTGCCTTTGCCCACCAGGTACTCTCTTAGAGAGTAGCCGGTGCACCATCATTGAGTTCTGGGTGGGAAGTTCAACCACAGCAGTAGTTGGTAAAGAATCGCTAGTTTATGCTGCAGGATTCTTCTAGGTCTCTGGCAGGGGCACCACACAGCATGCTTATGAATCTGGCCACGGCTGAGGCCTCCATCTCAGTGGTCAGGGCTCAGTGTGGATGGGAAGGAGCATGACTGTCCAGCTGAGTTGCAAGAAGCCACAGGGACAACCTGCTGGAGGGGGAGTCTGGTCATTTGTTTGTAACTCTCTGTAGAATCTGTATTTGTAGATTTAGCAGCTAAACGACAGTCTGAAGACCCCCCCCCCCAAGACCTTTCTGTAAGCCTTTGCTAAACTTTCAGCCCAAGAGACAGCCCTCTGCTCAAGTTCAGCCTCTGCTGAGGCAGGATGCCCAACAGTTTTCTTGGGCCATCTATGGATCCCGCTGTGACAAGGATAGAAATGAGGAGGGAGCCAGGGAGCCTACAGAAGTGAGGGGAGCTCTGTATCCCCAGGCATCCCCATGGAGACTGGCTCAGCTTCCCAAAATATCAGGAGCTGGGAGCAAGGGCAGAGAAAGGGCTCTCGGGGAGGAGCCATGTCCAGATGGAGAAGCACTGTAAGTTGGAAAAGGCAAACTCCTAGGAGCGTGAAGGGTCTCCTTGGCTGGGAAGCCAGAGGAGGGTACTGAAGCCAGGTCTCCCTCCCGGGGTGGTGGCGATGGGAGGGTTGTGAGCCCTCTGAACTGGACAGGAGCCAAGCTGTCCCCTCTCGCCTAACAGCTTGACTTCTGAGCAGGGAGCTGGCAGAGCTGCAGAGCCCGGACTCGCTTTGTCTTGGCATCGTGGCCTAGATCAATCGGCATATTCCTCCAGGACAGAAGATGGGAAACTCCCTGACTAAGGACATTTGTGCCTTGTCTCTTGGTGCTGCCGCAGTTGCAGTTGGCTGCGACCTCCGCCCTGCACGCCTCTGACTGCGCACACAGCGACTCGGAGAGTCACCTTTGAATCTCCCTTTGCCGGAGAGCTACTCAGGGACTCCCGTTGTCTCCTTCTCTCAGTCTCTCTTCTGTTTCACCCACCCTTCCCGGCCACGTGATGGAGTGGAAAGATCACCATATGTGTGTTCCAGGGGTCTCTGTTCGCAGACCAGCCTGTCCACCTGCTTCCTTCCTTTCCTGCCTCCTCCCTAGCCTTCCTTCTTAGCATCCTGCACCGCTGCGTGGTAACGCACCTAGTGTCCGCCGGCCAGAAGGGACTGTGTGTGCTTCCTGCCCCCCAACACTTTCCTCTTGGCAAGATGCCCTCGTACCTCACAAGAACCAGCCCAGGGATGGTTTCTACCTCCATATGATCCGTCAGCTCTGACCGAAAGTAAAACGGTATGGTTTTACTAAGACCATGGCCTGCCCACAGCTCACGGAGGAATGAAACCCGATGGGGCAAAATAGGCTCTTTTAGTTGTTCGTGGGCAAGTTCGGCAAGTGCTCTCAAGCAACTGCCAGATGAAAATACTTATTTTTCTTCAATTTTATTTATTTATTTATTTTGGTTTTTCGAGGTAGGGTCTCATTCTAGCTCAGGCTGGCCTGGAATTCACTCTGTAGTCTCAGGGTGACCTCAAACTCACGGCGATCCTCCTACCTCTGCCTCCTGAGTGCTGGGATTAAAGGCGTGCGCCGCCACACCCGACGAAGATACTTTTTTAAAATGGTGTGTCTCATTGCTCATGCCCAGACTCCTTTGTAATTGTCAATCATCAATGAAGTATAACTAATCACATAGCACTTGCATTGTAAGAGATTATTTAAAGCATATGGAGCATACCACAGAGACACTTAAACAAGCACATTGCCGGGCGTGGTGGCGCACGCCTTTAATCCCAGCACTTGGGCGGCAGAGGTAGGAGGATTGCCATGAGTTCGAGGCCACCCTGAGACTCCATAGTGAATTCCAGGCCAGCCTGGGCTAGAGTGAGACCCTACCTCAAAAAAACAAAACAAAACAAAACAAAACAACAACAACAAAAAAAAACAAGCACGTTGACTGAAGCACTAGTCACAAGAGACAAGTCATGGGATTAGACTAGGTGCCCACCAGCAGATGAGTGGCTAAGAAAATGTGGTGTATGCACACAGTGGAGTTTTATATAGCCATATAGACGAATTAAGTTCTACTGTTGGCTGGAAAATGGATTATAAGTGGGAACCACGTGAAGCGAAATAAACCAGACTCGGAAAGGCAAATATTGTGTCTCTCTCATTTGTGGATCCTGCATTGTATGTAGATTAGTAAAACCATATATTATATCATCCATATATGTGTATATGTGGCATGAAAGTAGACGGGAGGGAGACTTCGGGAAGGCAGGAGTCTGGGGGGAGTCGGAGAGAGAAGGCAGATAAATCGGAGGACATAGGGGATGAATATGGTCAAGGCTCATCACATACTTGAAAGAAATTATCTTTATGACGCAAATCACTGTGCACAACGCATATGTACCACCAAATTTTTATTAAAAATACATTAAACTACACAGGTAGAAATGCATAAGAAATATGTAAGCATTGTGCCTTCTCATATAAGGACCTTGAGGATCTGTGGATTTGGGTATTCACAGAAGGTACTAGAAGCAATGCCTGCCGCATACTGCGGGGAGGCTGCACTTACATATGCCTGGCTGAATGCCAGGGAGATTGGAGCTGTTAGTGATAAACACATATAAACCAAAAGACTTAAGACATAGAGAGAGGCAGGACAAAGGAACCATAACCATAGGTGTGTGTCCTGAAATATAGTATATTAATAGCAAGTTTGAAGTGGGTAAGGGCAACTGATCAGGAGAGATGTGGCTCTTGAAATGGTAGTCCCTCACTTAGAGTTCCCAAGAGGAAGGGGTGTGGTGCTGTCGGGGCCCCACGGGAAGCTCAGGTCAGTCAGCAGGCAGAGAAGGATCTGAAAGTCCCGTGTGGGCTCCACAGTAAGGAACAGATGAGGCAGGGGAAGCGGGTTTAGGATTGGCTAGTCTGAGCCTCCTCCTCAGATCTCGGGGCCTCATCGACCGGCGGCTGGCTTTGGCATGGTTAAACCAGGCACATGGTGAACCGGGTGTAAAAGACCAATAGAGAGATGGTCGAGGCCTGAGCTCCGGATGGTCGGTTTGCATTAGAAAATTGTGCTCACGGGCAGTTTGGTTACAATCTTAAGAGACTTTCTGAGAGGAACAGTTCCATAAGAGCCCAGGTATCAATGGATTGAAATACAAAAAAAAAAAAAAAAAAAAAAAAGTAAAAGATGAGCCGGGTGTGGTGGCACACGCATTTATTCTCAGCACTCGGAGGCAGAGGTAGGAGGATCGCTGTGAGTTCGAGGCCACCCTGAGACTCCATAGTGAGTTCCAAGTCAGCCTGGGCTAGAGTGAGACCCTACCTTGAAAACCAAAACAAACAAACAAACAACAACAAAAAAATGTAAAAGATTTGGCTAGCACAGCATGGCCAGTAAAGAAATAAATGGGTCCTGGAGAGATGGCTTAGTGGTTAAGGCACTTGCCTACTAAGCCTGAGGACCCAGATTCAACTCCCCTGTACTCACATAAAACCAGATGCACAGGTGGCACAAGCACCTTGAGTTTGCAGTGGCTGGAGGCCCTGGAACTCTCATTCTCTCTATATATATGACTCTATCCCTCCCTCTCCGAAATAACCAAATAAATAAAATTTTAAAAAGAAGGAAAGAAATGAGGCCATTACCAAGGAAGCGTTAAGAAGCAAGGTTGCCGGGCCTGGTGGCGCACGCCTTTAATCCCAGCACTTGGGAGGCAGAGGCAGGAGGATTGCTGAGAGCTCAAGGCCAGCCTGAGACTACATGGTGAATTCCAGGTCAGCCTGGGCTAGAGAGACCCTACCTTAAAAAAAAAAAAAAAAAAAAAAAGAAGCAAGAAGCAAGGATATTTGTCCTGTGTAGATTGTGATAGATAACACATCCCCTTGAGACTGGAGGACTGGAGAGGACTAGTGAATGTCTCTGCAG
Source organism: Dipus sagitta (assembly GCA_036346955.1). NCBI lineage: Eukaryota > Metazoa > Chordata > Mammalia > Rodentia > Dipodidae > Dipus > Dipus sagitta. Next base: position 22,789,665 of record CM070789.1, on the reverse strand, counting down.
TTCTCACAACCTTGAGAAATTAGAGCCTATTGTTTTCAATTGACACTTCTGATTAACGCCCTTCATCCAAACAATGAATTCTAGCTGTCAGGAAAATTCTAATAAATATGTGAATAGTGGCTCTTTGGTATCTGAAACTGGGATTTTAAAAATAACATCAGGAAACTGAAGAAGCAGGATAGTGGGAATCGATTTCCTTGTTCAAAATAACGAACCTGTGACAGGAGGACGTCCCTTCCCAAGTCATAAGCAGGCTGCTCACTGATGCGAACTAAACAGCGGCAGATGACTGTGCTTGGCCCCTGCCTCCGCTGTGCCCTGCACACGGCAGCCTTAAGGAAGGAAGAATGATGTGGAACTGTATGACTGTATGAGAGTTCAGAAGAACCGCATGCGTGATGCGTAAAGCACAGTATTTGGACACTAAGTTAGAAATAAGATTTATGGTCTGTCTCTCTCTCTCTCTCTCTCTCTCTCTCTCTCCTTTTCTCTCTCTCTCTGCACTTGCAAATAAATAAATAAAGTAAAAAAGGGGGGGCTGGAGGGATGGCTTAGCGGTTAAGCACGTGCCTGCGAAGCCAAAGGACCCAGGTTGGATTCCCCAGGACCCACGTAAGCCAGATGCACAAGGGGGCGCACGCGTCTGGAGTTCGTTTGCAGTGGCTGGAGGCCCTGGCGCGCCCATTCTCTCTCGGTTTGTCTCCTCTCTCTTCTCTCTCTCTCTCTCTCTCTCTCTCTCTGCTTGCAAATAAATAAATAAAGTTAAAAAAAAGAAAGAAAGAAGATTTATGAAGCGTGCCAGGGCCATCTTGTTCCCAAAGATTAATGTTCACAGTGAGCGTTTCCACCCGTGGTCTGAGCGCACAAAGGACCCAGAATGCTCACCTCTTAGCAAAATACACCCTTTGTGTCTTGTTAGTTGTGTATGTGTGTGTGTGTGTGTGTGGGGGGGGTGCCCTACCTGCTCCACAGCCAGGCAGTTGCTCAGATGATCCCCACACGCATCGTGCTTTCCTTGCACTCACTCAGTGTATGTAGTGTTGAGTTACATATAGACAATTTCTCTCTAGTATTTTCATCCCCTCCAGTCCCTTTCCTTTATTCACCCTTCTCCTTCTCCCCTTCCTTCTAGCCTGCCCCTTCCCCGGCTCTTCCTCTGCTTTCGTGTCATGTAGCTGACATGACATGCACGTACACATGTGTATATATACATACATGTATAAGACATGGAATATATACGGTTTTGTGTATCTGCAAAGGATTCTAAGGCCCATAATTAAAGAAAACATTACATTTATCCTTCCGTATCTGGCTTATTTTACTGAATAGGATGATCTTCAGTTGTTTCCATTTTCTAGTAAACGACATAATTTCATTCTTCCTTTATGACTGACTAAAACTTTGCCTCTGGCTACATCCCTGAAGGACACTAAAACGAGCTATGGACCCAGCCAGGGTGTCCATCACCCGGGTGAGTGGGTAAAGAGAACGTAGTGCGTACTGATACGCCTTCGTTTTAGTGCATCTTTGAGATGCATCTGTGCAGTGCAGCTAGAGTTTATACTTGTGAACAATCTAGGCCCAGAAACCTGGACTTTCATTACTTCTGATTAATCTTTTTTTGTTTATTTTTATTTTTGTTCATTTATTTGAGAGCAACAAACAGAGAAAGAGGCAGAGAGAGAGAATGGGTGCGCCAGGGCCTCCAGCCACTGCAAACGAACTCCAGACACATGCGCCCCCTTGTGCGTCTGGCGTACGTGGGTCCTGGGTAATCGGCCCTTCGAACCAGGGGCCCTTAGGCTTCACAGACGAGCGCCTAACCGCTAAGCCATCTCTCCAGCCCCTGATTAATCTTTCCATTTGTCTCTCTTGCATTCGGTTGACAATTCTTCCTAGTGAGTTTGCCTTTACTGAGCATTCTGGGGCAGTTACAAAAACCTTTGGTTCTTTTCATATCTGCATTTGATTCCTGAAGTATTGGATTAAATTAGTCAATCACAAAGAAAAAATAATAATAAAACCAAGTAGACCTGTATAAGCCAGTGTGATAGCAACGTAACAGAGTCCTGGTGGATAAATCACCCGGCTGCCGCTTCAGCAGCGTGTGAGGCAGTGAGGCGGTGCCCACCACACTGGATGGCACAAACAGCAAACCCAGCGGTGGTCACCAGCACAGGAAGAGACCCTGCCGCAGGGCAGCGGCTCCTGCCAGCTAGGTGGTTGTATGTCCTAACTACATACTCCCTTTTTGCTTTAACGCCGACCGAAATTCATTCCGGAATGAATTGTGACGCATACGTGCGTTACTAGAGATGCAAAATGTACGGAGGAACATAATATATTTTAATTAAAATATTAAGTAAACACTCTGGTGTACTCGTGGAAGCCCCGAGCAGACCAAGATGAGCAACATGTCCATTCCCCACACAAAGTCCCCTCGTGCCATTTCCCACGTAATCCACGCCCTCAAAGGCTGCTACTGTTTTGATTTCTGTCACCGGGGATTAATTTTGTCTGTTTCTGAGCTGCATGCAGAAGACATCCCTTTGCACATGATCGCTGGCATGCATGGAGAAGGGAGAGGGCGAGAGAGAGGAGAGGGGTACAGTCCTTCCAGAATTATTCAAGCTCTGCCACCTCTCCTAGCAGCGTGAAGGATTTTCCTCTTTTTCTAGTTACACTGGAAAATAGAGATTGAAGGTCAGACACATTATTTATTTATTTAATTATTATTATTTTATTTTTTATTTTCTACTATTATTATATTATTCTTATGGAGGTCCACGGCGTCAGGCGTCTTGGCTTCTCTTTCTCTACCTTGCTCTCCCACGGGTATGGAAGGACAGAAGTGACAGGAAACTAACTGCTCGTCCACTCGCGCTGCCTTGCTCAGATGTCATTGTCCTCCACTCCCAGCAGTGACAGGGCCACCCTGCCTTGCAGTACGCTGCCTCTACATGCCCTGTGCAAGCACCCGGGTTGGGTTAGTTTTGCCTACACTTCCAAAAGGCTCCTTCCTAGGCATAGCCCCAGAGGGTGCAGTTTGGAGATAGACTCTGTTCTGTAACCATCTCGTGAGCGTGCAAGCATCGAGCAAATTCAGTTTGGAGAGGCTTTGGGTTGAAACTGAGAGGGAAGCAGCCTTCTCCAAAACTCTGTAAGAGGAAGCCTCGGTGGCCCGGAGCCAAGGCCATTTGGCAGCTCTCGAGCCTCGGCTCAGCAGGCCTGACAGGACCAGGGGTTGTCCAGGAGCAAGGAGCAAAGGCAGGGCGGAGCTCACATTGTTCACGCTGGGCACTTGGCAAAGTCAAAGTCGCTGCCCCGGCTGGGAAAGTGCTGCCTGACCAGTCTGGGTAGTTGGTATTAATTGTCCCGCTATCATGAGGCTTCTAGCAGGAGACCCTTGAAGTGTGATGGCACCTTTTGCCCTGGGATTTTAGTATCTGCCTTGGCTTCTTATTGACAGAGCTAAGGATGAGAGGGGGAAAAAAAAAAAAAATAAGCTGTAGAAAGGGTAAAAATAAGGCCAAATGCTCTGTAGCTCCCCGATCTGACTGTTTGAGCATCTCTCTCTCTCTTCTCTCTCTCTCTCTCTCTCTCTCTCCTGTAAAGAAGTGAGATGGGTCTCTTCCAATGCAGATAAGGAAGGCGTGGACTTTTGCTTAAGACAGGCTCCATCACCGAGAGCTGGATCTTTTGATTAGCAGTGCCAGGAGTTCTCCGAGAACCTGGGATCATTCTCAGCTTAATTCTACTTTTTTTTTTTTTTCCCCACTTTGGGAAACCAAGTTTCAGTAGATGGAGTCTGGGGCAGAGAGTGAGCACTCCCACGCCTGAGTCCTAGCAGACAGGTTTGTTGGCATGAACAAGGCAACGAGGTTGTCAATACGGGGCCACGAGGACCTGCCCACCTTGGTCACTTCGGGGGAAGTGTGCTTTCCATGATTTGAAATGAGCAAGCTCCCTCGAGGTGATTAGGAATCTCAGAAAGATCACAAAAGATACAAAGGCAGTCATCTCCCAACGCCACACTCACAGCGGATTCTCCGGTTGACGATTCAAGATACAAATACATATGTCCTAACAAGGGGTACGCGCCTCGAGGGATGCAATGAGCAGGCTGGGGAACCAAACTGGCAAGATTAGATCCCTCCAGGAGGCCATACATTAGAGGAGCCCCTGATTATGCACCTGGGTTCCAGCCACCTGTCCGATGTGGGTGTCGCCAGCAGGGGGGAGTCAGAACTCAGACAGTTGCGTGGCAAGCGACGTTACTCACTGAGCCACCTCCCCAGGCACGTATGAAGAGCTTTGAAAGTGAATATGCAATTTTCCATTTTCCCGAATTGGAAACCAAACGTTGTCAGCTGTTCTATCCAAGGGAGACCACAGGACAAGTCTGGGGAGACATCGCAGCGGCTAGGATGACATCACCTATGCAGCCACGCAGAGAAAGCTTCGCGACCCTGACTTTGCAACAGAGGTACTTTGGTGAAACTTTCTCCTGTCACAGAACATGTCCTCAACATCTCTGCTCACAGGACCACACCCCCCACACACACACACCTGGGCCAGCAGCCTTGAGACCACAACCCTGCTCCATGTGCTACTAAGCTGTCCCCCCCCACCACCACCACCGCTATCTTCTCCTTTCTGCTATCCTTGAATGTTCTCTTCTGGTCCCCCCCCCCATAAGAGCCTCCCACCACATGCTAATGTCCTTTGTAGAGCTATGCTCATAACTGAAAGCAAGACAAAGACCCACTCTTCTAAAAAGCTGTCTTGATGCCACCCGAAAGATCTAATGATAATGAGGAATGCCTCACTCTTGTTCAAGAAGCCTAACATCTATGTTTCTTTGACCCCGAGGTTTGCTCTGAGTTGACACCCGGTTGGACGTCCTTATCTGGGCGTATAGCTCCTACAAGAGTGTTTGCCAGGTGTGCAGCTTCTCAGAAGTGGCCGGTGGGATGTTGGCCCACTGCAACGTGACACTCTCTCTGTGACCTCTTCTGTTGAGGAGGTCCCTAAAGAGGAAGACATTTTGACACCTCCATAGAGAAATCACCGTTCTCTGGGAGCCCCGCTCTGGCCTGGAGACCGACAATACCAAAGCTGCTTTTCGCTCTGTGTCCTCCCTGGTGTCATCAAGGACACAGAAGCCCTGTCACTGCCACTGTGTTTGCTTCTTTTCCACTCTGCCCAAGGCCACATAGAAACAGTGGTCCAATGCCCCCTGGCAGGCAAATGCGCTGCCTTTTCTCCTCCGCCTCCTCCTTCTCTTCCTCTTCCTCCTCCTGCTTCTTTTCTTCCTTCACTCACAGGAGTAGTAGACACAGATAAATTTATATATATATATATCTCCAAGGAAACTTGTGCCTCCTCCGGCGCCTGACATATCATGTCCCAGTCCCAAATTGCTACTCCAGGCACAAACCTAGAGGCTTAGGACAGTGGTTCCCAGCAGGTCTGGCCCAGCCCTCCCTGCCTAACTTCTCAGAACTCACGAGGCTAATGTCTTCAGAAAGCCCTGGGCGAGTGTCGACACAGGTTGCCCTAAGAGTGTGAGCATATGTTTCTTGGCTCCTTGTGACCATGTTAAGAAGGATAGGAAGGTTCGGAAAGAACCGCATGAGCATGGGGTTAACTGGATGGTCTCTCTCTGAAGGCGGTTGCTGGGACCGCGTGTCTCCTCGAGATCCTAAGAGCTTGGGAAGGAAGACATTTGCTGCAGTAATTGGTCCTTTTTCCTTACCTGGCTGGTCCTTGGTGTTACCACCTCCTATAGACTGACACGCAGGGCCGCCATGCAGCAGAGCCCTCAGCGGTTAACGGAGCTCTTCTGCAGAGGAGAAGCAAACAGAGTAAGCGAGCATTATTGTCCGCCTCACGGTCCTTTCCTTAGCTCTGTTTGTTTGAGGTGGTCCAGAGGAGAGGAAGCAGACAGCGAGGGCCATGCTGGGCGAAGATGCCAGGGTGCCACAGGAAATGAGCTGTGTAATACTTGGGCATCGGCACAGGCTCGAGTGAGGTGAGGAATAAGAGAGAAAACAGTCAAGGGGATGGCTTGCTATCCCTGATCCTTTGGCAAACCCCTAAGCATGCGTAACTAGAGCCCAGTGGGCAGAAGCCTTTCCCCACCTCTTCTTGTAATTGTAACAAGACTCCAGCCACACCTGCCACTCTTTCCTCACCTGGATTCTATCAGCACACGTGAGGCTCAGTGCCCATCTGGACAGTTCCCACTGGGGAGCCAGTTCAAATCTCGCTCAACGTGAGTACGCTGTGTAGGTGTGTGAGGACGGATTGAAGAGCCTACACACCAGGGCAATGTGGTGAAATGCCCTTATCTTCTCTTATCCATGTGACTCCCCCCCCACACCCCCTGCAGCCACTCCTCAACAGAGTGATAGAAAAATCACCAGGCTCGGGCTACAGAGATGTCTTAGCAGTTAAGGCGCTTGCCTGCGAAGCCTAAGGACACATGTTCGACTCTCCAGATCCCATGTTAGCCAGACGCACAAAGGCGAGGCAAGCGCAAGGCCGCACATGTCCACTAGGGGCGCAAGCCTCTGGAGTCTGATTGCAGTGGCTGAGGCCCTGGATCACCAATTCTCTCTCTCTCTCTTGTTCTCTCTAAAATAAAATAAATAAATAAATAAAAAAGAAAGAAAGAAAAAAAATCACCAGGCTCCCGCCCTCCTCCCCACCACCAGGTCTGGTGGAATAAATAAATACCAGGGGAGAGAATGAGGAAAGAAGTCAGTAGAGAAATGCAGGATGTTCAGGCATCTCGACTGATGACAGGAGTCCTTTCGCAGCCTGTGGCCTCATCCTGCCAACGAGGGCCCAAGTCTGCGCCTCCCACAGTGGCTCGATTTAGAGATCCTGCGGAGGAGTCCCTACTGATCCCTTGAGACCCACGGGGCTATTTACGGCCCTCCGGTTGTCTCCTTCAAGCCCAGGCCATGAGCATCAAAGTGACCAGGGGGCCCTGGATGCTGCTTCTCCGGGGGGGGGGGCCCCTTTTTGGTGCCCAGGAGCTAGTTCCTGCTCGCAACGCCTCTTCCTTCAACCAAGCAGCTCAGAGGTCCGTGGACAGTCAGAGGACAGCGGCTCCAAAGATTAAGTGTCACTTCCCCATGCAGCCCAGGTTACGGCGTCTCTCGGTGACTTGCCCAAGATCACGTGAAAACCACTGGCAGAGCCCACATGTGAAAACAGGATTCCTGACTGGTCATGCTGCCTTCTCGTATTTCAAAGTTGTACGTTATTCTCATTTAGGATCAGACGAAAAGAAACAAATCATTGACTAACAACTGCTTGCTGTTGTTGGCCTGTAATCCTGCTGCTCAGGAGGCTGAAGCAGGAGGGTCACGAGTTCAAGGCCTGCCTAGGCTACAGAATGAGTTCAAGGCTAGTTGGAACAATTTAGCAAGTACTTTGTCTCAGATATAAAGTGAAGGAACAGGGCTGGGGATATATATAATTCAGTGGTAGACTGCTTGCCTAACACACGTGAGGCCTTAGTACTTAACCCCCTCCAAAAAAAAACGTTCTTGTATACATACCATTATTAATGTCCAACTACCTATGTCACCTCAGGAGAAATTATAAGTATCGCTCATGTGCTGGGGACCTTCTGCAGTCGGCACTGCGTCGGGATCTGACCACGGAGTCCTCCACCTCCCTCAGCTATTCATTCTTTGTCTTCCTTATTTGCCTCATATCCTAAAGCCGCTTTCTTCCTGCCCCTGGCGCTGCCAGATATTACATAGAAAACCTAGGATGCGCCGGGCGTGGTGGCGCACACCTTTAATCCCAGCACTCGGGAGGCAGAGGTAGGAGGATCGCTGTGAGTTCGAGGCCACCCTGAGACTCCATAGTGAATTCCAGGTCAGCCTGGGCTAGAGTGAGACCCTACCTCGAAAAACCAAAAAAAAAGAAAAGAAAACCCTCGTAGGAAGTGGATGGGTTATGGGATTTGACGTGAGAGGGGCAAAGGCTCTCTTCCTATTGGCTGCGAGGCTCACGTGCTCACCTAGATTTTCCGAGCCTCGGTTTCTTTACCGGTACCTTGAGATAACGAAACCTTCACACAAACTCTCAGCTACGCTCCGTATGCTATAAGGGGTCATATACATCCCAGTTTCTTTTGCCTGCTTTTTATATCAAAGGCTAGTTTCACCTAAAGGGTGGAATTTCTTTTTTTAAGTAAAGCTGATAACACCTTTAATTTTTTTTTTTTTTTCGAGGTAGGGTTTCACTCTAGCCCAGGCTGACCTGGAATTCACGCTGGAGTCTCAGGGTGGCCTCAAACTCACGGCGATCCTCCTGCCTCTGGCTCCCGAGTGCTGGGATTAAAGGCGTGTGCCACCACGCCCGGCTAAGGGTGGCATTTCTTACAGAAAGCCAGAGAAATACCATGGAGGGGAAGGAGGGGGCTAATCTACCACGAGGCAGCTCAGATCAGCTGTGGGTACTGCTGCTCTATCCTGCGACCTGTGCACATTTGACCCAGAGCGGGCGGGGGGGAATGGAAGGATTTTTCTGTTGTTTTCAGAGGAATAAAAACTGGAGAGTTGGCATGGCCCTAGAAGACCCTAAAATATCTGTCCCCCCCCAACCCTCTCTTGGAAACCCCATCGAGACCTTGTTTATTCCTTTTGCTGGCTTCAGTTCGAGATGCCTGGGTCAAACCCACTCTGTTATTTTGGAGCAGGAAATGATTGGCCCATAACACAAGCCATAATAAATAGCCTCTTGTCACAAAACACAAGCCTGCCGCAGGAGCCCTGCACTCGGAAAGCTCTGAGGCTTTTGAAACACGCTGCCCAGAGTATATTTGGTCTCTCGCTGCCCCCTCTCTTCTTCAGCAGCACAGGATACAGTCCATGCAGGGTGGCCCCCAGCCGGGCAGGAACCTGCCCAGAGTGAGCCCTCGCTCACATAATGCCCACCCAGGGAGGCCCACTGGTGCTTATATATCCGTCACATATCCACTACCTTGTCATAGCAGGCTACAATTTTTTTTTTTTTTTTTTTTTTTTTTTTTTTTTTTTTTGGTTTTTCGAGGTAGAGTCTCACTCTGGCCCAGACTGATCTGGAATTCACTCTGTAGTCTCAGGGTGGCCTCGAACTCACGGCGATCCTCCTACCTCTGCCTCCCGAGTGCTGGGATTAAAGGCATGCGCCACCATGCCCGGCTAGGCTGCAATTATTGTATTTAAGAAGATCATGTCACACAAACAGAAGGGATAGCTTTTTAAAAATATATATACCTTATTTATTTATTTGACAGATTGAGAAAGAGGCAGATCGAGAACCGGCACGCCAAGGCCTTCCAGCCGCTGCAAACAAACTCCAGACACAAGTGCCACCTTGGGCATCTGGCTTACGTGGGTCCTGGGGAATCGCACCTGGGTCCCTTTGGCTTTCGCAAGCAAGCCCCTTAACCGCTAAGCCGTCTTCTCCAGCCCAGGGCTAGCTTTTGACAAACCAGATTTCAGTTGTTTTCCAAGCAACCAAGTTTTACAATAGACCCTTTGCTATCATCACCCAGGGCAGGGAAGTACTTCCAAAACCTTCATGCCCCTGTGGAATTTCAAATCCTACCTCAGCCTTGACTGAGGCTGGACAGATAGAGGCAGGGGTGAGGGGAAAATGGGAAGCAGCATTGCAGAATTGAGCTCAGTTCTAGTCATGCATCAACTCCTGTCAGTAAGACCGGAGTCCTGCAGGGCTTTTGCTGAACCTGGCTTTTTAAAAAAATTTTTTTTTTGTTCATTTTTATTTATTTATTTGAGAGTGACAGAGAGAGAAAGAGGCAGATAGAGAGAGAGAATGGGCACACCAGGGCCTCCAGCCACTGCAAAGGAACTCCAGACGCGTGCGCCCCCTTGTGCATCTGGCTAACGTGGGTCCTGGGGAATCGAACCTCGAACCGGGGTCCTGAGGCTTCACAGGCAAGCGCTTAACTGCTAAGCCATCTGTCCAGCGCCGAACCTGGCTTTTGAGGGAAGAAGACAAGTCAGACAGCCAGGTGCTGCTGCTCAGCCGGACTTCTGAACTCAGGCTCTGTTTGGTGCTTCCAGAAGCCTCCATGACTTAGTCTCTCCTCACAGTTTCATTGCGCAGGCAGGAGTAAGTCTTTGCTTTCCTGTCCCCAAACTTTTTGGTTGTATCTCCCGATGAGGATGGAGAGGAGCTGCTTATCCATTCTCACTAGAACCAGCCTCTGGGTGAGCAGGTACGTTGGGCGTGGCGTGGCTAGTCCCGTTCCCGCAGAGGAGGCGCTGGCAAGGCGCTGGTGAGTGCTCCCCCAGGAAACCCAGCAAAACCTTCCGTGTGCAGCATAGCACCGCAAAGCCACGCACGTTTCAGTATGGATCCTGGAATCCAGGATTTACAGGGGACAGAGGGGCTGAGAAAGGGAAGGTCCTGGGCCCATTTTCAGGGACGACGAGGGGAGGGGGGGCGGAGTATAAATCTGAAGATAGAAGAAAGCTGCTTGCAGAAAAAAAAAAAAATAACTAGCTGAAGGAGGACAGGAGTTGTGCAAATTGAAGACGAATATTTGATCCAAGAGATTCGAATTCTTCTGTTCCTAGCTCCACCTCGTAGCTGGTTAGTTTCGGTCTCTTTTGAGCCTTCAACTTCGTCATCTATGAAATGAGATTAATTATGCCTACCTCGCTTGCCTGCCTCCCAGGGTTGTCACAGGGACGTGGCTGGATGACAAACGTGTGTAAAGCATTGTGAAGTGTAAAAGGGTCACCGAGGCCCAGGGCTGTTACTCGTGAGCTGCCCCCCCCCCACCCCTCGGTCGCTGCCAACCCGCCTTCTGCCTTTCTGTTCCTTCGTCCTTAAGGCTGAGCTGTGGCCCCCACAGAAGCTGCAAATCACACTCTGTCTCCTGTATCCCTCCTACCTTTTAGCACCAGCATTCCCCCTTGACATGACCTACGACCCACCACCTCAACCTTCCACAAAAATCAACGAGCGGAGCCCCCCCCCCACCCCACCCCACCCCACCCCGATGTCAAATTAGGGGCAGCAGGCATCACCCGGTGTTGTTGAAGAACAGGAGGAAGGGCAGAAGGGAGCCCTGGGGGGGCGTAAATGCCTTGGCCCCGAGCCCTGCCTCTCTGAAGGGCCTCATCTATGTCTCTCCATGGCAATAGCTGTGGAAGAGGGCCCGGCTGCCAGGGCATAATGCTGAGGAGGAGACCGCTTGCCAAGCTCAGCTCTGGAGCCGACCATGTTTGCCCTCTTTGGAACGGGGAAGAGAAGCGATCGGAGGCCCGTCCCAGGGCCCAGCCCCAGGCCCAAGGAGGGGCCTGGGGACAGAGGGACTTTCTTCCCTGGGGGGTCCTGACCTACATTAATTTGCAGTGGGGGCAAACTCAGCATCCTTGGACCATTCTGGAAAGACACATATACACTGACACGCACACACACACACACACACACACACACACACCCTCTGGCTCTCTTATGACTCTAATGTGGACATGCAGTAGCTCAAAAGAAAAATTTTAAGCCGGGCGAGGTGGCGCACGCCTTTAATCCCAGCACTCGGGAGGCAGAGGTGGGAGGATCGCCGCGAGTTCGAGGCCAGCCTGAGACTCCATAGTGAATTCCAGGTCAGCCTGGGCTAGAGTGAGACCCTACCTCGAAAAATCTGAAAAAAGGAAGGGAGGAAGGAAGGGAAAAGAAACGAACAAGAATCTCAGAATGGAATGGAGTCAAGAAGATAGTCAGCACAGCACTTGCCTTGCAGAAGTGAGGCCTTTGGTTCCATCCCCAGCTACCCATATAAAATGCTGGGTGTAGCCGGGCATGGCATGGGGTGGCGCACACTTTTAAGCCCAGCACTCACTCGGGAGGCAGAGGTAGGAGGATCGCCATGAGTTCGAGGCCGCCCTGAGACGACATGCTGAATTGTAGGTCAGCCTGAGCTAGAGTGAGACCCTACCTCGAAAAACAAAAACAAAAACAAAAACCAAGAAAAAAAAAAAGAAGAATTTTATTCAGTGAGTTTGTCTGAGGACTGCAACTTTTAAATTATTTAATTTATGTGGGATTTATTTTTGCATTGACTATGCAGGAAAAGTAGAGAAAAGATAGAAAGCCCCTCCCTCCATTTGTCACAGAAAGGAGATTTTACTCTGATCTCAAACAAGAAAATATTACACAAGTATCTAATACCAGTTCTCTTACAGGCTTAAAGCCGTCATAAAAATACTTGCCAAGAGTTCAATACTCTAAGAAAAAAAAAAATAGGGTTGCCTTCTGTTGTGCCGGTTGTGTGTTTTAGCTTGTGCACGGGAGATAGAAGCTGGGAAAGGAGTTTGAAAATACCAGAATATATTGAATTTCTTCAAGCGGTTGGTGTGAATCAGGCAGCCAAGGAGCCTTGGTACCACCGAGGCCCCCACAAACATCTCTGCCAGTTGGAGGACCGGGAACCAGAAGCAGATGTGGCCCTGATTCCGATCGAAGTGTGAGGTCCCAGGAGCTAAGGCCCGAAAGACCACACCCAGGGGCTGCAGGCAAGCAGCAGTCCACGCCACCTGCCCGGGCTGCAGGGGTCCTACTGACCACTAGCTTCTTCCGTGCGTCCTCCCACACCACTGCCAGCGTGGTCTTTGGGGGCTTACGCCCCTCCTGTGCTGCTGACGTAAATGCCCCGACAGCCCGATACCACCTCCACGCAGATAGCCAATGGCTTTATGTCACAAGTGACTGACTAGTGAGCACACCGCGTCTCCCACGGCCTCATCTATCGGGTGCCCTTCAACGTCCTGAATGAGGCACAGCAGGACTTCACGATCTGACCTTCGCTCGCCCTTCTGGAATCATCTCCGATGACCCCTCCACCAGCCCTCTTCTCTGAACTTGAACATGTCCCGTTCTCTACCTCGTAGCCTTCTGCTATTCTTTTGTACCTCTAGTCATCCCACACAGCATTCACCGTTCCTTTTCTCTCTTCTAGAAAGCAGGCAGCTGCCCCCTGCTCAGGGCAGCTATGGCTATCATTATTGACTCGCCCTCCCTCGCTAGAAGGGGCACCCTTCCCCCAAGGGCAGGGGCATGCTTCATTCAGCTGTGAAGTCCAGGTTCCAAGACAAGCTCTGGAACACTCTGTATAGCTTGTTCGATGCCTTCCCTGAAGAGCTCCACAGCATACTTAAGGAAGAAGACGTTAGCTGACAGGAGGTTCAAGTCCCCAAGAACTAAGCTCATGTCAGCAAAGAAAAAAAGTAAATATAAATATATGTGGAAGGGAAGAGGTAATTCTACTCTTTAGCTTAGCCACTTGATTCATTCACTCTTTTTGTTTTTGTTTTTCTGAGGCAGGGTTTCACTCCATCCCAGGCTGACCTGGAATTCACTATGTAGTCTCAGGGTGGCCTCGAACTCACAGTGATCCTCCTGCCTCTGCATCCTGGGTGCTGGGATTAAAGTCATGCGCCACCATGCCCGGCTCTTCATTCACTCATTTTTTTTTTTTTTTTTGGTTTTTTGAGGTAGGGTCTCACTCTAGCTCAGGCTGACCTGGAATTCACTCTGTAGTCTCAGGGTGGCCTCGAACTCTCGGCGATCCTTCTACCGCTGCCTCCCGAGTGCTGGGATTAAAGGTGTGCGCCACCACGCCTGGCTTCATTCACTCATTTTTAAACAAAATGCATTGAATATTCTAGCTGTTAGGTTATGCTATAGTAAAAAAAAAAAAAAAAAAAAAAAAAAAAGACTCCAAATTATCATATGAGGCTTGTCATCCAGGCTACATCTCCGGCACAAGTTAGTAAGAACCAAGACTCCGCATGACCTGGGAGAGATTCACTCCTCCAGCCTCACCATCTGGGATACAGGGACCGCTCCATGTTGGAGGAAGAGCCAAGGGGAAGGAGGTGTCACACCAACATGATACACGCAGCTTCCCAGCTCACCACCAGACGGTCCACAAGAAAACCGAGAAGGGTGGGCAGCCTAAGCAGAAACGTTTAGGCAGTAGCACCCACGTTACCTTGTTCGAGCAAAACAAATGAGCATGGCTTCTCCTTTTTCCCTCAATGAACTTGCAGTCAACTGGGTAACGAAAAGTTTAAACACGTGTATTACAGAGTCATAAAGCAGAATAGGTTTCTAAACACAAAAATATAAACGCAAAACAGAATAGGTTTCTGAACACAAAACTTTTCCCATTAATGAACCTTCCACACTGAACCAAGTATGGCAATGAAGCTCATGAGAACCCCCCCCCCCGCCGCCCCCGTGTTTCATTCTCTCTTCAATCTAATACTCAGACCTGCACAATGACTCTTACTGAGAGGCCAGATATTGTCCATCCTTGGGGTGCCCGGTCTGAACCCCCGTCTCCTCTACCCCTTCCCTTCTTCTCTACCCAGCTCTCTTTTCTGTCCCTGGGAATCTATGTCTGGCCTGCACCTCTGTTCAAGGAAGCTGCCTGTCCACCTGGTGTGAACCCAAGTTTCATCTCAGCTCGATAGGCTGAGAATCAGACCAAGTCTCACTCTAATATCAGAGCAGGAGAGTCACAAATATTACAACATCAAGTCAAAAGTGCCATGAAGATGTTTGAATCAATGTTTTCTTTTCTTTTTCCTTTTTATTTATTTATTTATTTTTGCATGCTGTTTGTGGCTATGGGATGTGTGTGTGTGTGTGTGTGTGATACACCTACGTAAGAGCTGATGTGGTGGCCGATGCATGAGCCTGTGACAGACCATACACTCAACCACAGCTGATGGAGGAGAATGTCCGCTGCCTGCCTCCCTCCATTACTCACCCGCCTCTTTTCCCTTGAGACGGAGTCCCCTTACTGGTTGCCGAGCTTGCTGTTCATAAGCCCTGGTGATTCTCTGCTCTTTGCTCCACACAGAACTAGGGTTACAGATCTACGTGGCCACACCCAGCTCTTTACACGGATTCTACATGTTTAATCTTAAGTAGAGTCTCAGCCCCTCCAAGTCCCTCATGCTTGCAAAAGCAGCGTCATCCGTGTCTGAACTCTCGCCCCAGCCCTAAGGAAAATTTTTCTAAGCTTCAAATCCTCTGTGTTGGCTCGTGGCGAAACGGCAGAGCACCATGGCTCATCTACCGTCTCTTTCATTCTGCATGAAGTCTCCCGTTTTTCATTCTCTGCCAACTGTCTGGTGACCTTTTTATTATTGCGAATCACTTAAGGCCTTCATCCACGCCCGGCGTTCTAGACTGTCACTTCACACCCAGTCCAATCCTCCCTTTCCGCCCAGTAAAAGACTAACTAACTGTCCTGAATCCCCTTTCTCCTCAGATGACCTGTGTGCAAAAAAAGGAGTGAAGAGAGCCGGTCTGGCCAACTGGTCAAACACCGAGAGATAAAAGATTACTTGTGGGAGCCCCCGGGAGCCTGAAGCTACTCTACTGTAGGAAGGGAGAGGGAGGTCGAGCCAAGCGAAGCGGCCAGCTGTCTCTCTTGGCTGCGTGTCCCCTCGGCTGTGCCCTCGTGGAGTGGCCTGGGAGTTGGTTGTGCTTTGAAGTCTCGGGGCTACGAGCAAAGAGCAGAGTGAGGTTTGGTCAGATGCAGAAGAGGGCTGCGTGACTGAATGCCATCTAGATGAAGATTTTGCTTTTCCACTGCCAACTTCCTCTTGGAGCCATCCCCTTTCCTGGGTTTCTTTAACATTGAATTTGTGGCTTTTTTTTATTATTATTATTTTACAAAGAGCTACGGAGAAAGGACCATGGGTAAAGCAAAGCAATGAACACTAGTGGCTGAATTTCAGGCATCTCAGGCATCTGAGATTCTATCAGTGAGGAATATGTTTTCATGAATGGGGACCTCCCAAGTCTAACAGCACAAGACATACAGCTAGCCTCAACCTGCCAGGTAGCGTACCTGTGGTTTCCCTTGAATGCAGCGCCAGGCAATGCGGACTTTTGCTGCAATTAATAGGCACAACAACTCAAGGTGAGCTTGTAATTTACCCGAGGAAGAAAGACACAGCCAATTATAGGGTTTGGGGGGGGGTTGAAGTGCTAAGTATTTAAAGTCCACTAAGAGAATGGTGAAGCAAAACGAAAACGGCTCAACTTGAACCCTTTCTGGGGAATATTTAAGTTAAATGAGATCTTAAAAAAAAAAAAAAAAAAACATGGTTCTATAGGGCTGAAGAGATGGCTTAGCTGTGAAGGTGCTTGCCTGCAAAGCCAAAGGACCCAGGTTCGATTCCACAGAACACACATAAGCCAGATGTACAAGGCAGCACACGTGTCTGGAGTTTGTTTGCAGTGGCTAAAGGCCCCGACGTCATGCCCATTCTCTCTCTCTCTCTCTTTCTCTTCTCTTTCCCTCTGTCTGCCTTTTTCTCTCTCAAATAAATAAAATAAAAAGCTTAAAAAAAATGATTCTATGACAAATGACCAAACAACATAGGAATCAAAATGGAGGTCCCTATGAGGAAAGGCCCGTCTCTCCAGACAACACGCAGAAGCTGGCCCAGTGTTCCGTGAGCCATCCGCTCCCATCGGTGATCATTTCAGTGACTGATCCACCAGCGCTCACCCCTCCAGCTTGGTCATTCTTGCTTTTTGAAGTCCCTGAGGTAAACGCTGAAGATCTTGTCATGATTTTTCTCAAAGGTATGTAGGAAGTGCTATGGTTGCCAGGTAGGGCCCAGGAGAAGTTTGCAGACATTCACTTCCTCCGTACCCTCTCTAAGAGGAGGGCCACCCATCCGTCATGTCTCCCCCATCACATCTCACTTCCTCTATCTCTTTTGACTAAACAGTGTCATCCACTGCTACCGAGCAATCTGTGGCAGAGCTCAACGTGTTCCACAGTCGTTCAGTTCTGTTTCTGACTTGTACCTTTGCTGAATGAAGCTCTATGTACTGCCACAGAAGGGTCTCAAACTACAATGAACATAACCATTGTGGAGGTTTTGTTTTGTTTTTTTCTCTCTCATGCACTTGATAGTGGTCAGCAAATAAAATCCCTTCCTTCCTACAACTCTCTGTGGCCAAAGTGAGTTGGCGTTCTAGAATGTACTGTGGGCATGGACGGCGGTTTCAACGAAGCCAGATAAGGCAGGCGTTACTCACCTCAGTCCTACTCATCGTCTACTGGTGAGAAGCTGGTCTCCTGGCCCTGCCTCATTGCTAGGAGGGCTGGAAACCTGGCTCCTGGTGGGGTGAACATGACCCCAGAAGATAGATGCCAGAGGCTCTGCAGCTGTCGTGGGGCAATTACAGGTGTACCATGCCACCTTCCTGTTCCTTTCTTGTCTTTCTTTCCACTCTTTTTACACGGCCCCTGCCCACACCACCTCTTTCTTCCCGAACTAGCCACAATGTGAAAAGCGCATGTGTGGGTCTGTGTGCAGGGTGTATGGACATGCATGACATAAGTGTATAGAGAAAGTATTATATGACAGGGAGCACAGAGTACATATATGCATGTAGACACACACACATATATATACGTATACACAATGTTTATATGCATACAAAAAGCATATATATGATAGCATCTTTTATATGCTCTTTTCTGTATCTGGACATATACTTTCTGTATATACACATCAAACACACACACACACACAGAGGTTGAGCTGACTTTCCAAGGTACCTACAGCTTGCATAGAAGGAACATGGCCCACGGAACATCCTCCTGGGCTCTTTTTTTATCTCCCCCACTATTGGCCTGCAGTTTTGACTTTTCTGACAAGCCTGATTTCCCACAGGTCCCAAGTGCAGAGAAGGCGGGGCTTCCGTGAGCTCTAAGCGGGGTGCTCAGCCAGTGAGGGAAGGGGCTCAAGACCAGCTCTGAGAGAGAGAGAGAGAGGAAAGAAATGCAGAGGGAACGGTCAGCTCCCTACACTCACTCTCTCCTCTGTCCTCTCTGGAGTTTGGCCCCTGCTACTCATCCCAACAGTATCAGAATATGCCTGTGCTCTGTGCAGCCTAATTCCTTGGGTCAAACAAGCAGTTCTTACCACTGAAATATCATCTTAAAAAATAGACAATGGGGATGCCAAAGAGATGAGTTATAGAGTCCAACTTAGACATCCAAGCAGTAGGGAAGACATCGTATTCCAGCATTATGCATGCAACAAATGTCTGAGACGGTTTTCGAAGTTGTTTTGGAGTGTGGCGGGGAATGGAGCACAAAGATGACTTCTTTTTAAATTCCCCAAAATGTTACCTGCATAAAGAATGAACAAATGTCAGGGAAGGCACATCTTGGACTGAACTTCAAGTGAACTGATGGCAGGCCTTACTGTTCTGAAAATATAAAAATTGAGAGCTGCCAGGGCTCAGAGCAGACCATGCATTTGCATCAGATTTAAATAATGTGTAAGAATCTTCGGTTGAATGAGGAGTTTTTAGCCTTGTCAGGGAACTTTGGAAGTACTTAGAATGGAACTGCCAAGGATACCCACGGGCCATGTCATTCGACAGCTTGGCATCAGCCCAGATATTCGCAGCGAGATATTCCCCAGCCTGCTGGAAAAGAGGTTTCTAGGGTCCCAGGGCACACGGGGTACACCTGGCAGAAGCCATCTCCAGGTGTTTTGTTTTGTTTCCCCCCTTTTACAGTTGTATTTGCTGGTGCTCAAATTATGATACAGACCCTCGCTTTGCTATCTTCCCAGGGTACCTCAGCTGCTAAGATTCACGTTTAACCAAACCCTCTCTGCCACCATGTGCGCCCTACATGTGGGTAATCCTGGCCTCCCGCAGTGACCCACGTTGGAAACCTGAAGAGACAGAGAGACACCAACGCGAGGACACTGTACAGTGTTGCTACTCTCACACCGTGACCAGGATGCCTCAGAAACGAGGGGAGACAGGTCGACTGTGGCCCACGCTTTCGGGAGTTCTCAGTCCTCGACTAAGGGGAAGGCATAGCGGGCGTTCATGGTCAGGGGGGCGGGTGGCATCAGATGTTCCCACTGCACGGGGGCAGAGAGCGGCCGGACCCAGGCGCTGGGCTGATAACTTTTCTAGGTCTTTCTTGGAGAACTCCTTCCTCTACGCTAGCCAGGCTCCATGTCCTAAAGTCTCAACTGCTTCCCAAAACAGCGCCAACAAGCTGGTGACCAAGAGTTCAAACCATGAGCCTGTAGGGGACATTTCTTCTCTCTCTCTCTCTTTTGCATGTGTATGTGTGTGTGGTATATATGTGTGCATGTTCATGTGTGTGTGTGCGTGTGTGCGCGCATGTGGGTCAATGTGGGGTATCTTCGTTGATTCCTCTCCACGTTATTTTTGGAGACGGGGGTCTTACATTGAACCTGGAGTGGGATTCGCCCGTCTCCATCTTCCCAGAGCTGGGATGAAAGGCCCAGGCCACCACTCATAAAGGCTGTGCGTGTCTCAACTCAGACGCACGTGGTTGAACGGCAAGTGCCCTACCAACTGAGCCATTTCAGCCCCGCGGGGGACACTTTAGAGTCCGGCCACAACAAGGTATGCACTCACCCCAACTTGTCAGCCTGAGCAGTGACAGGGAAAGCAAAGGCGTCACCCTGGGAAAACGGCCCTGCGGTCAGTGGCCAGGGTGGATGACACTCCCCAGAGGAGACTTTATGCATTGTGAGTAAAATAAACAGGATGAACCCCCAAGCGATGACTTGATATAGGAAACCGACGTCAGGGCACCTGGATGGATACCCCAGCCCAGGACACCACTCCAACTTCCTGAAGGGAATAAAGGCAACGTAGTTTTGTTATAGGTGACACAGAGTCCCTCAAGCACCTTACAGATACTTCCTGTTGCCTCAGGCATAGCGACAGGAGGCAGCTATTAAGAGTGTTGGAAGTAGGCGATTCAGAAAATAAAAAAAAAAATCCTGTATCACTAGAATGGATAATTTCATCGATGCACTGGCCTAGTGGTAGACTCAAGATAGCTACAAATCACGTGGCGCTGTGGCCGCTGGGTAATGGTTTCTATTTCCTTCCTCCTTGAGTTTGAGAGGCCTGTGGCCACTTTGGCTGTGACTCTGGGTTACGTTGTGGGCTGGAGGCCCTGGCCTCTGGGACTAAAGCTGCCACGTGAAAGGTCCAACTGCATTGCCACATGGAGGTGCCTCGGGAATGACGGAGAGAGAGAGGGGACAAGAGACTGGAGTTCTCCAGCCACCCCCAAATCCCCCCATACACACAGGATACCAAGGGTGTGAATGAAGCCACTGGTTTCCCCAGGCCATCCCAGGTGCCAGCGAGGCACCACTGAATGCCCCAGAGCAGATCTATTACCTAGCTAAGCTCTCCTCAAATGCTTGACCCACGAGGTAGTGCTACGTACTGGACACGGTTCTGAGTCCTGGCCCTGAAAGCTCCCCCACGCCAACGCTCAAGACTTTCTTACGAGGGCTGGAGAGATGGCTTAGCGGTTAAGCGCTTGCCTGTGAAGCCTAAGGACCCCGGTTCGAGGCTCGATTCCCCAGGACCCACGTTAGCCAGATGCACAAGGGGGCCGCACGTGTCCGGAGTTCGTTTGCAGTGGCTGGAGGCCCTGGCGCGCCCATTCTCTCTCCCTCTCTCTATCTGCCTCTTTCTCTCTCTGTCTGTCGCTATCAAATAAATAAATAAAACAAAAAACATATCTTAAAGAGTTTCCTATGATATAGACAGCCCAGAACCCTCGTTTTACTTCCAGCGGGAGGGGCGCTCCAAGCCGCCCTCCGCTAGCTTTCTGAGTGACAAAGGCTGTGGCCGTATCCGAATGGAAGCGGGCCTGGCTGTTGGAAGGCTGTTTGAAGCGAGTAAAATTACAGCAGCTCATTTAGTAAAGTGCCAGGAGACCTGGGGATGAACCCCGGGTAGAAGGGAGACCCTCAACTTCAGGCCCCTCCTCCAAGCTGTTTATCTTGGGCGTGACACGCAGCCGGTCAACAAGAAGGGTGCTTTTCCCTGCCTGCCTGCCGTGCACAAAAGCAATCTCATCGCCCCTGGGTTGTAGCCTGAGGGCCCCTGGCACCCTTTAGGGGCACTGCTCATACGCGGGAAATCGGCAAATAACGAGCCCTTTCCCAGGAGACACGGTGGTGCATGCGGCTGAGGCTCCATACCCTCTCTCCAGTTAGGAGCACCCACAAGTTTTTGGTCGAGCCTTGTTTGCTATGGGAATGAAAACCCCAGTTATTTGCTAATGGAGATGTAACTATGAAGTCTCGGGAATAAGAGGAATCTGTTTTTGTTTGCCAGTGAGCTGAAGCCAGAAGGCTTCCTACAGCCTGGGGGAGGGGAAGACAAGACCAGGGGATGGCTGCCATCCTGCTCGCTGGGCATAACCTGGTCATCTCCTGGCCGGCAGAGCGAGACCTTGAGACCATGGGGTGGCAGCTGACTCAGGCCTGCTGTTTGCTCCTGGCCCTCACCACAAGCCCCCAGCTGACTCCCCCCCTCCCAGCACCCCTGCTCACCATGCCCTGCCCCGCAGAGTCGGGGGCTGGTATAGCGCAGGCCACCCTGGAGGTTCTTTCTGGTCAGGGGTGGAAAGGATGTCTTAAGCAAGCCCCCGCCGCTGGGACCGGATCTGACCTGAGGCCCAATTATCCTAGAAGGAGCATTCAAGGACATTGGAGCACTCTTCTCCATAAACACAGGGTTCTGGGGAATTTCTGGGTGGTCCCCTGCCCGGATTGGTGAGTTTATCAGAGAGCTCTGGAGTCTGTGTGTTCTTGCCAGTGGCCTCTTCCCTTCCCAGGGCCATAAGCATCTTGAGGTCTGTAATACCTCAAGCTTCTGATAGGTCAGCTATTTCAATATTAGTACATATTTTACCTATGAACGCCACACACACACACACACGCACATACACACACTCACGCACGCACCCACGTGCGCACGCGGCTGTTGGGGTGGAGGCTGAGCCCCCTCTAGTGGTCAACGCCTTTACCCTTCCACCTTGTGCTACGCAAGGCTGCTGGGTTAAAAGGTAACTTTGGGGTGGGCTTAAACTTAGGCCCCAGAATCTAAAAAGGATGACACATTTTCATTGTAGTTATTTAAAAAAACCAGAAATCCTTTATCCATACCCAACGCCCTGGGTTTGCTGCAAGGAATGGATGGGAATTGGGTCCATGCAAAAAGACTGGCTAATTATTTCCTCTGGGCCTCAGTTTCTCCATTTCTCAAATGAGAAAAAAAATATAACTCCTCTTTCTATTGGCATAACCCGTCCTTCTAACTCTTTGTTTACGTTTGCCTAGCGATTCCCACTGTTTCTCCTCGGCACCGATGCCAGGGTATAGAACGCAAACGTCACTCCGCACTTAAAGGCTCGCTGTGACCTGCGCCAAGTCATGACATGGCACAGAATGGGCGGGCTGTGGAGGGAGAAGAAGAGGATTGTAAGGACATTTTCTAGGTGCTGCATGGCGCCGTCGTACATGGGAAGGAGAACGTGCACTCTGTTGCAGTCAGGTTCGCGTCGCTGGTAGAAATCACCCAACCAAGAGCAGCTTGTGGGGAAAAAATAAAAAGGCTTATTTTGGCTTACAGGCTCGAGGGGAAGCTCCACGATGGCAGAGGGAAACGATGGCATGAGCAGAGAGGGTGGACATCACCCCCTGGCCAACGTAAGGTGGACCATAGCAACAGGAGAGTGTGCCAAACACTGGCATGGGGAAACTGGCTATAATACCCATAAGCGCGCCCCCAACAATACACTGCCTCCAGGAAGTGTTAATCCCCAAATCTCCATCAGCTGGGAACCTGGCATTCAGAACACCTGAGTTTATGGGGGACACCTGAATCAAACCACCACATGCTCCTTCTTCACTCTTTCTCTGTTATGGCTTTCCCGAGGAAGGTCAGTGTCTCTCACCCTCCTGGTCCCATACCTACCACTTTCCTTAAGCTTCGCTCTGCTCTCTGAGGTCTGCCGTGGAGCCACCCCCAGCCCAAACCTCCACTGCACATGCTCACGTAGCATCGACCATCTCCACCTCAACTGCCTGTCCACCGTCAATCAAGGCACAGTGCAGAGCATGTCGCAGATTTATAGGGGCACAGGGGGTCCCCACAAGCTGACAAAGTCCAAACTGGTCATTTCCAGGCAAAAATGATCCTTCATTGTCTTTGAAACAATTACAGAAAAAAGTCAGGTCTAGAACTTCACCAAAACCCACTGTGCCTTCTAATATCTACCCCCCCCCCCCCCGCCGGCTTTCAAACCCCTAATGTTCACACTCAAGTCCTATTATTGCAAAACACCTTTATTTGGAAGCAAAGGCATCTCTGATGACATGACTCGGCTCTTATCTTTCTACTCACAGGATTTCTGGTACTCCGGCAAAATTTCTCTATTTGTTGAATCTATTTTGGAAATATAAAAATTGGAGATAAGAGCCGGGTGTGGTGGCATACACCTTTAATCCCAGCACTCAGGAGGCAGAGGTAGGAGGATTGCCATGAGTTCGAGGCCAGCCTGAGACTGCATAGTGAATTCCAGGTCAGCCTGGGCTAGAGTGAGACCCTACCTTGAAAAAAACCAAAAAAAAAAAAAAAATGGAGATAATCTTTGTATATGGTTTTTAATTAGTGATGTTTTTGCCTAAGAATATTCTGTCCGCCAAAAGAATCATTGAAAAAAATATCATTATTTAGTACACTAAGCAACAAGGGAATCCTTAGGTCCGGTCTTCGGCGTGGATGGAGGAGTAGGAGAAGCAGCAAGATGTTTTCGTCTTGGTATTCGCAGAGAAGAGTCAGTGAGAGGAAGAAATGTGGTTGATGACTTCCTGAAAACAACCCGCTTACTCCGTCCTCCAACTGTTAAACAGGGAGTGAACTTGTTTCTGAGCTTCAGGATGTCCAAAAGCCAAGATTCCCTGTTCTGGCCCACTGAAGACTCGTCTGTGTACAAAATAGGCGGGCGGCCCTAGCACGTGCACTTTGCGTAATAGACATTTGGGAGCTGAGAACTAGATATGGCTTGCTGCCCGCATCACAAAAGTCACTTAAGTTAATTGTCTCTCCTTGCCTCCGAATGCAAGCGCACGCATGCGGCTAGGAAGGGCCAGAGCTTTGTGTCAAAGGTGTTGGGTGCTCAGTGGGGCCATGCTGAGCAGCACCCCCGGGAAGTTGAGGGCGGAAGGAAGGGGTGGGGCCCGAGCTGAAGAGGGGCAAGTCCGTCGGAAGCAGAGGGCACTCTCCTGAGCCTGCTGCTTGCTTGGGTTTGTGCCTCAAGGAAGACTTGCATGCCTGTGGCATGAACCTTCTTGCCTCCTTCCTCCCCGCCAGGAGGAGACCTGGGCTTCACTGGAGGAGGCTGACAGCCCCTCGGGGGTCCTGTGAACAGATTCTATCCAGGGGTTGTAAGGGTGGGAGTAATGCAGGGGTACAAGCGTGCCAACTGAAGAGGCATTTTTGCCTGACCCCTTGTCTTCACTGGGACGATGCTTAAACCAGACGGCACCTATTTATTTAAGACTTTTCTTACTATAAAAACTACGTCTCGGCCGGGCGTGGTGGCGCACGCCTTTAATCCCAGCACTCGGGAGACTGAGGTAGGAGGATCGCCGTGAGTTCGAGGCCATCCTGAGACTACATAGTGAATTCCAGGTCAGCCTGGGCTAGAGTGAGACTCTACGTCATAAAACAAAGCAAACAAACAAACAAAACTAAGTCTCCTTTGTTAAGATATTATACAGTGTTTTCTCCTACTAGTAAAAAATCAATAGCACGTATGCAAATGAAAATTCATATGCCCTTCTGCCCACACTCATACACACACACACACACACACACACACACTGGCTTTAGATCATTTTGGCCATACAAGGAAGTACAGGGTTCTGTATTCTTTGATCGCCTCAGCTGAGCTGCAGTGGAATGGACGGACTACAGAGCAACCTTTCATTTGCGTTCATTCAGGCATTAATTGCTCTGTGGTTTTTGACCAGTTTCTTCCTTCCCTTCGGTGCAGCTTGTCTTTTCAAGGGAAGAGGGTTTTGAGGGTTCCTTGGCAAATTCACAACTTTCATTTGCTTAAAAATGTGGAGACGCAAGCCGGGCGTGGTGGCGCACGCCTTTCATCCCAACACTCGGGAGGCAGAGGTAGGAGGATCACCGTGGGTTCAAGGCCAGCCTGAGACGCCATAGCGAATTCCAGGAGAGCCTGAGCTAGAGTGAAACCCTACCTCAAAAAAGAAAAGAAAAGAAATGTGGAGATGCCACCTAGAATGAAGAGAGAAAGAAAGAGGGAAAAGGGAGAGGGTGGCGGGAGAAGTGGAAGAGCCATAGATGCCATTGCTCAGGGGAAGTGAGTCTCTGAATCCCATTTACTTCCACACAAGAGCTTCCCTTCCCAGACAAACCAACCCTCCACGTCAGATACAGCAGCACCCTCCATTTTGGGTGCACGGATGTTTGCTTTAAAGGACCTTCAGGAGAATATGTCAGAGAGGAACGATAAAGGGGTACAGAAACAATGAATGCATGCCTAACACTTCACTTTGAAATACGTGGGACCCCCCTGTGGAAGTAGAGGTCCCGAATAAATTGCGAACCCCATCTAAGATAGATGTCGGGATTCAGTAGACAGCCACCCTATTCACCAGCTAACTTCCACAATGAGACGTCAATAAAAAGGTTTGTTGCTATCAACATAAGCTTAGATAACATAAATAATAATCTGACTCTGTAGATGATCATCATAATCAGTCATTTGAATTAACACAAAAAAATTGGCCAGCTGCTATTAATAACATATGTTCACTACATATAGCATGGGATAATGTATCTTGCCTTCATAACTTATTTTGGGGGGTACATAGTATGCGTGTTGTATGTGTGCGATACGTCTCTTATGTGTTATGTGCTTTCTATGCGGTTTCTGGGGATTAAACTCAATCCTCGTGTTTGCCCAGCAAACACTCTTTCCCACTAAGCTTCCCAGCCCCGTTGTCTTATTCATTTCTCACACCATCACTGCAAGGTAAACACTAATGGGATTCCTATTTACTAACTAAAAGAGCCCGGAGAGGTTACGTAATCTTTAGAGTCACACGCACCCAGCTAGCTTCAAAGCCGGGGCAGACCATTATTCTTCAACTTGAAGCTTTGCCGACCTTTGCCAACTCACCGTAGCCACAAACCCGAGGGACTATGGCTCCCTCGCACCCGCCCCCCCTCCCCGCACCCAAAGGCTTTGTGAGGCTTCTCAGGGTAGAAGTCAGCTTCTCATTTTTATTTTCATCCCCCTCAAAATGCTCAGCACAGAACTGCGCGCAGAATGAGCTAACTAGCGCTGCCTCGCGCATCCCGCGGTGGGGGAAACGTGGCCAACGGTTCGCTTCTACCTCCTGCCATCTTTGCTAGCTGTTGGCAGGTCTGCCTCAGCCTCCGTTGCTGCTTATGGCTGCTAAGATGCTGAAGCAAGGTTTGGAAACAGGATTGTGTGTTGATCATTATTTTTCCCAGATAGATGATAATATTGAAGAGGGAAAAGCTCAGAGCGAGTTGCAAAGTGAGAGAAAATATCGGAGGAAAGTTTCTCTGAAGGGCAGTCGGGGGGACAGGAGAAAGAGGGAAGAGAGGAGGTTGAAGGGTAGGAGTGAGTGACTGGGAGAGAAAGGAAGGCTCTGGAAGAAGTCTAACTATAGTATGTTTGTAAGGATGACAATTTAAGCTTTTGATACGCAGACTTCTGACATTTTATTTGGATAACTTAAGCTTACACAACTTGGCTCCCGATCTAGGCAAGAGAATAAAATCGTAGCAAACAAATGCAACATGAGAAATCTGGGGTAACGAAGCACAGAGCTTGCGATGGAGACGGGGGAGATGGGCTTAACATCCAGCCCTTTGCCTGTCTCACATAAGGAACCCCTTTTTTTTCTCCATGAGGACAGAGCAGTTTGGCAAAGCACCCTGCTGTCACTCTACAGGCCATATTCCCTTGACATTAAATGGCAGTGTTCACCCATACATTAATGTCAACTAGACAGTCCATAAATATTTATCGAGTACCTGCTTAGGCTTAGCATAGGAAGATTCAAAGATACGCATTCTGGTGCCTGCCATATACTCTAGCTGAAAAAAAAAATTAAAAAAAAAAAACCACCAAGCGAGAATGGTAAACACTTGGTCCATTTATCACTTTCCCCCCTGCTTATCCTGGCAACAGATATCTCAGACCCACCGTGATCCGTGTTCTCTCCGGAGCAGGCTACTGCCTCAGAAGCCTCCTCATCACGACATCCCGTGTAAACCCTACTAGCCACTGAGAATTGCCCTCAAAAAAAAAAAAAAAAAAAATCCATCCTAGCTCTGGACTAGCAGAAGTAGAAGACCAACTATCTGTTGTAACAGATTATTCCGTGATCAACTCTAAGTCTAAAAAGAGTTCAGAACAAGTTATTCTATGACAAACCTCAGGTCTATAAAGAGTACAGAAGAATTAGAGATATTCGGGGCTGTAGGCATGGACATAAGCCATCTGTCAGAGAATGGAGGCTGTGTCTGAAATTATATTAAGGCAAGGAGGTCCTACCCAGGGAAACAACATGTTATAATATAATTTGATAGTGACATAGCAGGCCCAACAGCTACAAACGACAGGTAAACCTTAGGGGCTGCTTAACTACTTTACAGTTATTTTTTGCCAAGGAGTTAAAGGGTGCAGGCCTGGGGCTTTCTGAAAGGGGACACAGATGGCAGCTTAGCAACCATTGCTGAACACCACGCTTAGGAGAGCAGGAGGGAAAGCCAGGGGCTACGGCAGTATAGTCAGATATCAGAGCAGCCTGGACCACCAGCCTGGCGGATGTTAGAAGTGCTGGATCGAAGTAGTCCCCTGGACTGGGCTGGAGAGATGGCTCAGTAGTTAAAGCACTTGTTTGCAAAGCCTGACATCCTGGGTTTGATTCCTCAGTATCCACATAAAGCCAGGTGCACAAAGTGGCTCATGAATCTGGAGTCTGCAGTAGCAAGAAGCCCTGGTATGCCTATAATTTCTCTCTCTCTCTCTCTCTCTCTCTCTCTGCTTGAAAGTAAATACTTTTTTTAAAAAAATAATAGTCACCTTTCAAAAGCAGTGTATGGGAAATTTCTTCAAAGAGTAAATTTACAGTAGAAAACAAGCTAGGAAACGTGAGATCACAGGACATTTAGACTGTCTGGCATTTTCCATCACGGAGAAGATAAGGCAAGGCAGAGCAAGAGGCATTCATAGCTGTCTTTAAAAGCTGGCCTAGAACCAGATGTTTTGTCTTCTCCTGAGAACAGGAGAGACGGGGTTATCTTCCAGCAAGAGAGATTTCGAAAAGATGTATAAAGACACCATCAGAGATCTGTCAGAAAATGGTTTGGCTGAGCAAGGCTGGCGTGGTGCTTCCTTTACTATGTGTCAGAAGAAGGAGAAGAAGAAACGGTCACAAACTTACGCTGGATTACACACAGTTCTATCTGGAGGCAGAGGGTAACCTTTAAGCCCTGGAAGCCCATTCTAAGAGGAAGCTAAGGCTGTAAACAGCATGTAGTCTTCGACTAGCTAAGCAAGGCCAAGTGATAGAGACGCTCCTCTGTCCATGCATGTGATGTTTTGCAATCTGCCTTTCTCCTTCTTCCTCCTTCGGGCCCTCCACTATAAGCCCCCATTGTTAGGTAACATGACAGGAACAGAAAGGAATCAACTCACAGACATCAGGCATCTCCAGACATTTCTTTCTTGGCGTGTGTCGCCGACAGGCATCCCGTCGTAGGCATTGCTATTCTGTTCACTGACCCGAGTCCAGGTCCGTGGCTAGAAGTTAAAGGGACTGAATGGGAGCGGAATCAACTTGTCCTTTTGGAAAGAAACAGAGTCTCTCTGGATCTGTTTCTCAGCTGGCTAAGGAAATGGTGAAGGTGTGTTGGGAAAGCCTTCGGCAGGTGGGTGAAGCTGGTGAGATCTAAACGTTGTAGGCAGAACCTTATTTAACTTGGACTCCCAACTCTGGTGTGGTGGTTTGATTCAGGCGTCCCCCATAAACTCAGGTGCTCTGAGCGCTAGGTTCCCAGCTGATGGAGATTTAGGAATTAACACCTCCTGGAGGCAGAGTATTGTTGGGACGGCTTATGGGTGTTACAGCCAGTATCCCCTTGCCAGTGTTTGGCACACTCTCCTGTTGCTATTGTCCACCTGATGTTGGCCAGGAGGTGATGTCCACCTTCTGATCATCTTGTGGTTTTCCCCTGCCGTCATGGAGCTTCCCCTCGAGTCTGTAAGCCAAAATAAACCTTTTTTTTTTTTTCCCCCACAAGCTGCTCTTGGTCGGGTGATTTCTGCCAGAGACACAAACCTGACTGTTACAGCTGGTGTTTCTAGCCAAAACGCCCATGAAGAGTATCACAGCCCAAGCTAAAGTTCTTGGAGTACTATTCTTGATTTTCATTCGATAATATTCTTTAAAGTTTTATTAAATAAATAATATTTTTAAATGTATTTATTTATTCAGGAGAGAATGGCCACACCAGGGCCTCCAGCCAGTGTAAACAAACAACAGGCACACGCTCCCCCTTGTGCATCTGGCTTATGTGGGACCTGGGGAATCGAACCTGGGACCTTTGGCTTTGTAGGCAAGCACCTTACCCACTAAGCCATCTCTTCAGCCCTCATTTAAATAATCTTGAACAAAGAGTCTTAACTTCCTCTGGACTCTGTTTCCATCCTTTAAAATAGAGTTGGGTCAAGTCTCTACTGAATTATTCAAATAGAACATCTTAGAGAGAAAGAGACTGTGACCCAATAAGAACAAAGAAAGCAAAGGAGAAAGAAGAGAAGGGGAGGAGAAGGGAAGAGAGTGAAGAAACAGGAGCAAGATTTGTCAGGGTATGCAGGCAGGCTCGTCCACCAAACTAAAGGCAAAAGCTGATACAGAAAAAGCAGTGGGGCAAGCAAAATTAGGAATAGCCTGGCTGGTCCAGAGTACCGCCCCCTTGTCTACCCCTTTCCCCATAGGGAACACCCATCACTTCCTGCCCTGTGAATTTTTGTGTTCAGGCGTGTCCTATAGAAGAAAAGAGTAGAAAACCAGCTTAGACTAGTATAGACACATGTGGTGAAGGCCAATCTGTCCTTGAAGTGACTAGGTAGAAAAAATACTCCTAGTAATCATCTCATGCATCTGCATCATAGGGTGTATATCCACTTGCAATTAGGGGTTTACAGACTGCACAGACGCATATCATCCAAAATTATATAATAGCCCATCCGTCAATCAGAACAAGGATCTGCCCCATTCTTACCCCTAAGAATCAGCTCCTCTCTGCACCTAAACTCATAAAAAGAACCCGAAAAAGAACTGGGGGCTCTTGAGCCCCAGGATTTCTGGAGCTCATTTATCCTATGCTTTAACTCTCACTCTTTTCAAAGATTTATTTTTATTGATTTTATTAGATACTGAGGGAAAGAGAGGGAGAGAGAGAGAGAGAGAGAGAATGGGCGCACCACGGTTTCTAGCCACTGCAAACGAACTCCAGACGCATGCGCCACCATGTGCACCTGGCTTATATGGGACCTGAAGAATCGAACCTGGGTCCTTAGACTTTGCAGGCATGCGCCATAACCGCTAAGCCATCTCTCCAGCCCTAACTCTCACTCTTAATAAATCCATACTTACCCTACTACTACACCATGCCTGCTCCAAATTGTTCTTTGAGGCACAAAAGAGTGTGGACATGGGCCACAGAACATTCTGAGACCTCTCCAGTAACAGCAAGTGCCACACAAACACACAGCTGTAGTATGCCAGGCTGTGGTGGCCAACACCTTTAACCCCAGCACTAAGGAAGCATAGACAGAAGGACTGTAATGAATTCAAGGTGAGCCTGAGACTACATAGTGAATTCCAGGTCAACCTGGGCTCAAACAAGACCCCACCTCAAAAATAAAATTTAGTACGAAATAATTGAATTCAAGAGGGAGATGATTTGAAAATTATAGGGAGGTTAACATGATTCTCTGAGCTCTGGGAAGTCACGGGAAGATCTAGACACTTTGAGTCTCTGAGCTCTGGGAAGTCACAGGAAGATCCAGACACCATGAGTCCCTGAGCTCTGGGAAGTCAAGGGAAGATCCAGACACCATGAGTCTCTGAGCTCCGGGAAGTCACGGGAAGATCCATACACTGCGAGTCCCTGAGCTCTGGGAAGTCATGGGAAGATCCAGACATTGCGAGTCCCTGAGCTCTGGGAAGTCATGGGACGATCCAGACACGGTGAGTCCCTGAGTTCTGGGAAGTCACGGGATGATCCAGACATGGTGAGTCCCTGAGTTCTGGGAAGTCACGGGAAGATCCAGACACCGTGAGTCCCTGAGTTCTGGGAAGTCATGGGAAGATCCAGACACCGTGAGTCCCTGAGTTCTGGGAAGTCACGGGATGATCCAGACACTGAGAGTCCCTGTCTGAAGGTGAGTCTCACATCCCACAGCAAAATGGGGGTAGAAGACAGAACTCAAGCGTAAGCATAAAGGATTCGGAGCCTTAAATGTGAAATGTTCCCCTGGAAGTTGGAATGCTTGGTCCCTACCTAGGGGTGTTGTTTGGGAGATTGATGAAACCTTTAGCAGCAGAGGCTTGCTGGAGGTGGTGTGTCACTGGAGCAGGCCCTGGGCTTTTATAATCCAGCCGCACTTGGTGATTTTACACTTCTTCCTCCCTGCTGATATAAAGCTCAGGCACTGACCCTTTCCTCCTGCTGTGCTTTCCCAGCCACGAAGGCCACTCCACCCTCAGGGGCAAGGAAACACTTCCCTGCCCTTCCAGAAGCTGTTTCCAGTCAGGTGTTTTGTCCCACTCATGAGAAAGTCACTGAACTTAAGGAAGACGGGACTTTAGGACCACTTCACTCCAGTTGAATCAGGCTTGGTCAAGGTTGCTGTAACCAGGCCTGGGCATGGTGGCGCACACCTTTAACCCCAGCACCCGGGAGGTAGAGGTAAGAGGATCGCTGTGAGTTCGAGGCCACCCTGAGACGACATAGTGAATTCCAGGTCAGCCTGGAGCTAGAGTGAGACCCTACCTCGAAAAACCAAGGGGAAGGGAGAAAGAAAAACAAAAAGGTTGCTGTAACCAGTTGCAGCAGAAATGTTGGCTTAAGAACACAAACGTGTCCTCTCTCTGTTCGAGAGGTTTGAAGTCCAAACTCTCAACAGGGCTCTTCCCATGCAACCCTTCACTGCCTGCCTCAAGCTTTGGTGGTTGCCCTTGGCTTAAAATCCCTTCGCCTGCCACTGCATCATTTTTTTGATACATCTTCTTTCTCTGTGGATCTATTTTGTAAACACACAAATGATTGCCTTGGGGGTCGGCCAGGTCAGCTAGGCTCCTTCATTCAAACTCCTTAGCTAAGTCACTACTACTACAAACAACAACAAAAAAAAATAACCTTTTATTTCCACATAAGGGACTTTCACAGATTTCGAGGACTTTACTTATTGTGGCCATCTTGGAGCATTCGCTTTTCCAACCCATCCCATCTAGGTGAGGAAGAAAATGAAACATGATTGTTCATGGCCAAAAATCTCTCTGATTCTGGGATGGAGAAATGGCTTAGCGGTTAAGGGGTTTGCCTGCAAAGCCAAAGGATCCCAGTTTGATTCTCCAGGACCCACATAAGCCAGATGCACAAGGGGTCACATGCATCTGGAGTTCGTTTGCAGCGGCTGGAGGCTCTGGCGCACCCATTCTCTCCCTCCCTCTCTCTCTCCCCCTTCTTTCTCTCTCAAATAAATGAAATATATATTTTTAAAATCTCTCTGATTCGTGTTCTTCTGATGAGGAGCTTTGAACTCAGGGCAACTTACCCACGGGCTCTGGCTTACTCCACTGGTGCTGAGATACGCAGGCCACGGCAGATCAGGGCACATGGCGTTGTTCCTGTGTGCTCTTGGGCCAATCAGAACAGCTCCTTAGGGCTCTGTGTTTCGCTGGATAACATGATTACCTCAGTGTTTGCTTGTTTGTTTGTTTCATCTTCATTGTTCAAGTACTGAGGAGATATCTGTTTACATTGACTGCCAACTTGACAGCACCTAGAATCACCTAGAAAATGATCCTCTGGGCATGCCTGTGAGGGGTCATCTAGATTAGGTCAGTAGCTGGGCATGCCTGTGAGGGGTCATCTAGATTAGGTCGGTCTCTGGGCATGCCTGTGAGGGGTCATCTAGATTAGGTCGGTCTCTGGGCATGCCTGTGAGGGGTCATCTTGATTAGGTCGGTCTCTGGGCATGCCTGTGAGGGATCATCTAGATTAGGTCAGTCTCTGGGCATGCCTGTGAGGGGTCATCTAGATTAGGTCAGCCTCTGGGCATGCCTGTGAGGGGTCATCTAGATTAGGTCGGTCTCTGGGCATGCCTGTGAGGGATCATCTAGATTAGGTCGGTCTCTGGGCATGCCTGTGAAGGGGTATCTAGATTAGGTCAGCTACTGGGCATGCCTGAGAGGGGTCATCTAGATTAGATCAGTCTCTGAACATGCCTGTGAGGGGTCATCTAGATTAGGTCAGCCCTCCTTTCCTCCTTTGTCCATAAGCCTTTTTGTACAGGATATTTAAACTCTTTACATTTTTTTCCAGGCACTTTAGTAGGCCCTAAGCCCACAGTTGAATTTTGACAACCCAGTGGTAGAGCACTTGCCTACTGTGTGCAAGGCCCTGAGTTCCATCTTAGCCCTGAAAAAAGAAGAGGGGGCTGGAGAGATGGCTTAGCAGTTAAGCGCTTGCCTGTGAAGCCTAAGGACCCTGGTTTGAGGCTTGATTCCCCAGGACCCACGTTAGCCAGATGCACAAGGGGGTGCAAGCATCTGGAGTTTGTTTGCAGAGGCTGGAGGCCCTGGGGCACCCATTCTCTCTCTCTCTCTCTCTCTCTCTCTCTAACTTCCTCTTTCTCTCTCTGTCTGTCACTCT
Source organism: Dipus sagitta (assembly GCA_036346955.1). Taxonomy (NCBI): domain Eukaryota; kingdom Metazoa; phylum Chordata; class Mammalia; order Rodentia; family Dipodidae; genus Dipus; species Dipus sagitta. The sequence continues at coordinate 22,755,747 of CM070789.1, read as the reverse complement.
CAAATAAATAAATAAAAATAAACAAAAAAAAATTTTTTTAAAGACCCGAGAAGCAAAACTGGGAGGGAGGGAGGGAGGGAGGGGAAAAAGAAAAAGAAACATCTTATGATCAGGCTGAGGAACTCGACGCAGCTTGACCACCAAAAATTTCTTAATTTTGGAAATCTGTCGAGTGACATCTCTCAAACACTGTCCTGGTCCATGTCAAAGTCCCCTAGAGAACTTCTTGTAGTAGAGTTTCTTACTCAGGAGGTCTTGGGTGTGTCATGTAACTTGCATTTCTTGCAAGTTGCAAGTGACGCTACCTCGGTACGTCCAGAGCTCACACTCTGAGCATCACTATTGGAGGCAAGCAGTTCTTAAGTGGGGTTTGGGGGGGGGGTCCCTGGGCCTCTCTGCTGCTATGGCATTTTATGAGCAATGAGTCGATTGGCTAGAGAAATAAAAGTAAAACTATCATTATGTGGGCTTGTTTAAATATTTTGATGTTGAAAAGAAATCCTCGCTCTTAGAAGATTTTAGTAATCCTTGAACAAAAGCCAGAAAGTCAATCAGCTTTTCACTCTTGCCAAGCACTGATCTATTGGCAGAGTCTCTGCAGCGTGGCGTTGGGAATATCTCAAGTCGCACACTTGGGCTCAGCGGAAAAGGAGGCCATGATGGATTACAAGTATTTGTCTGGACAAGGCAGAGAGGATGACAGCCCGTGTCCCATATTGCTGCCATTTCAAAGTTGAATGTTAGAGTCCCTGCCGTCTAGACTTACTTCCTCGTCTCTTACAATACTCACCCCGGTGTTGTCTCAACCATCCTTTGGCCTTGAAGATTCTGACCAGGCCAACCATGGCCTTCACTGCTCCTGCCCAGCTCCTCCCCAGCGTACAGAGGTGCATTTTGAATTGTCTTGTTGGTCTGGGTAATGTGTGTACAGCTCACACTTAGTACATTTAGTAGAGAACTACCTAGTATCCTTTTTATAAAAGATTTACTTTTATTTATTTATTTATGAGAGAGAGAGAGAGAGAGAGAATGGGCTTGCCAGGACCTTTAGCTACTGGAAATGAACTCCCGATGTATGCGCCACCGTGTGCATCTGGCTTACGTGGAAACTGGAGAATCGAACCTGGGTCCTTAGGCTCCGCAGGCCAGCGCCTTAACCACTAAGCCATCTCTCCAGCCCTGACTATCCTTTTTTAAACTGAGCTAATTCCATCTTAATCAATGGTACCCTTATATCCTGGGAAAAGGTCCTGGTTTCTCTCTCTTGCGCCTCTGCAGTATCCAATCCATCCCTCGACGATTCTGCACCCAGAGCACACCTTAAATAAATTTGCATCTTGACGTATTAATAGTCTCTCAAAGTCGCTATTGTCTGTCATCTGTGTTTCTCAACATCCTTGTAATGACTCCCTGGCTTCCCTACCCCCCACCCCCCGCCATACTGGCATTTGTTCATTCAAAGACAAAGCCATTTCTTAGTGCCTCAGACCTTCAACAATGTCCCGTTTTGCCCTAGGTAGAATTCCAAGATTCACATCTTGCCCAACAAGGTTCCTAAGTTGCCCAATCCCTGCCTGACTCCATCTCAGTCTCTTGCTGGTTTTGCACAGAATACACTGGTCCGTCCTCAGTTCCCTGAATGCCTCCACTGCACTCCGCGTCTAGTTCAGGTCCCACGGAAGCTCCATATTGCTTTACTGTTTGCAAAATGAAAGAACGAGTTACAGTCGTGTAGCAGGGAAGCACTTAGCTACTAAACTCAGTCCGTCTCCTCTCCTGTGTTTGTTAGACAATTCTTCGGACTTTCCTCTCCACCTTCAACGCCCATCTGGGGCTGGGAAGAAAGCGTTAACAACAAGATGGCCAAGGTTCCCCATTGATGCCGGCTCGTTTTTGCTAAGTTCCAAGAGAATGAGCTCTAAACCACTCAGCCGCCATCCGAGGCCCCCGGGGACCGTTCCTCTGGCTGCATGAGCAGGCTCTGTGGTGTGTCACAGAGGGATTGCATTGCCCCCGACTCCCACCACAGTATACACTTTCAGAGAAGGGCGCTTGCTCGAGGCGGAAGACTTGGGCCTGTCTAGCCCCTGGATTTGCACACTAAAGCTTTTATAACTCTCCGGGCATTTTTTTTAAACATTATCTTCAGTTCGTTTCAGAGTACACAGTACGGCTTAGGGGGGATAAAGTGCCTCTTATTTTGAAGACCAGCAGGAGAGGGAAGAGCGAATGGGACGTAGTGATGGGGTTAGGGTTAAGACAGGACATGGGGAGTCTATAGTGACTAGAATGTAGATCCTGAGCAGTGGTCAGTGGTCAGGGCCAAGTTCAGTTTCTTCTCCTGCCTAGGTCTCTCAGCAGGAAAGCCTACTAAACTTCAGCTCTAAATTTGACTGATTGGGGCTAGAAAGATGGCTTAGCAGTTAAGGCGCTTGTCTGCAAAGCCAAAGGATCCCAGTTCGATTCGCCAGGATCCAAGTAAGCACAAGGGGATGCACGCATCTGGAGTTGGTTTGCAGTGGCTGGAGGCCCTGTCTCCCTCTCTCTCTCTCCCTCTTTCTCTCTCAAATAAATAAATAAAATATATTTTAAAATTTTTCGAGTGATTGTTCCAGTTCTGGACATTGTGTTCATTCATAGGGTGTATGTAGAGGAGGAGCTAAGACCTGCAGGTAAGAAAAGTCAGGCATTAAGCCCAAGGTCTTAATCTGCCATCTCTTTTTGTTTTCTAAATGTTTGGTTTCCAAGGGCGTCAGTGATTGAACAAGTTGAATGAACTTAAACAACACTGAAAGCTGGAAAATCCCCAAGCCCCTCCTGCTTCTTCGGCGGCAGAAAACCCTTCCTCCCCGTCACCCAGATGCCTAGAGTCCAAGGGTATTATGGAAAGGAAGTTGGTGTCTTCCAAATTATATCTTGAAACCCTAAATCCTGACGTGGCTGTACTTGAAAAGAAAGGAGCCGGGCGTGGTGGCGCACGCCTTTAATCCCAGTACTTGGGAGGCAGAGGGAGTAGGATTGCCATGAGTTCGAGGCTACCCTGAGACTACATAGTGAATTCCAGGTCAGCCTGAGCTGGTGAGACCCTACCTCAAAAAAAAAAAAAAAAAAGAAAAAGAAAAGAAAAGGAAAGGAAACTCTAAGGAAGCCACAGAAAAGTATTGATCCCATGTAATTAGTGTCTTTGGTTTCTTCTTTTTTTTTTTTTTTTCAAGGTAGGGTCTCACTCTAGCTCAGCCTGGGATTAAAGGCATGCGCCACCACGCCCAGCTATCTCTTTTTTTGATAGGATCTTGCTAGCATAGAACTTGTAAACATCCTTCTACCTCTACCTCCTAAGTGACAATATCTTTATATCTTTAAAAGAAACATCAAAGACCTAGCTTGTACTCTTATTGCCTCTCTTTTTTAATATTTTTTAATTTTTATTTATTTATTTAACAGAGAAAGAGGGAGAGAGAGAGAGAGTGGGTGCACCAGGGCCTCCATCCACTGCAGACGAACTCCAGAAGCGTGCGCCCCCTTGTGCATCTGGCAAACGTGGGTCCTGGGGAATCGAACCTGGGTCATTTGGCTTTGCAGGCAAATGCCTTAACCGCTAAGCCATCCCTCCAGCCCGCTTTCGCCTCTTTTTCACTCCATCTTTCCCTTCCTCCTCTCTCCCTCCTTCTCTTGCATTCTCCCATCGTCTCTTCTCTCTCCTCTTTCTCTCCACTTTGCTTCCCCTCTCCCCTCCTCTCCTCATTCATATGTGAAGGAGAAAGCCGCCATCTGCAAGGAAGAGAGCCTCAGACAGACAGACAGTGACCTGTTGGTGCCCAGATCTTGGACTTGCTTTTGGAATAGAGTCGGGGCTAAACCAACTAGGGCGAGGTAGAAATGGAGAGAGGGAATGCACGGCCTCGACAGCAGGCTGTTCTTTCTGGCGAGCAGGTGAAGAGGGAAGGAGGGTGGGCTTTCCTCGGGCTTGAGGCAAAACTTGCTCCCACACAGCTGAGCTGGATTTTTTTTTTTTTTTCCAAGGTAGGGTCTCACTCTGGTCCAGGCTGACCTGAAATTAACTATGTATTCTCAGGGTGGCCTCGAACTCACGGCGATCCTCCGACCTCTGCCTCCCGAGTGCTGGGATTGAGCTGGATATTTAAAGGAAAAGGACAAGCAGGGAAGAGAAAGAGAAAGGGGGAAAAAAGAAAGAAAGAAAGAAAGAAAGAAAGAAAGAAAGAAAGAAAGAAAGGAAGGAAGGAAGGAAGGAAGGAAGGAAGGAAGGAAGGAAGGAAGGAAGGAAGAAAGAGGGACAGGGGTAGCTCCTCTGTTGACTTGTTTTCCCAGAGATGACCCTTAGCTTTGACTACACTAGTTCTGTGTGTCAGCCTGTTTACACGGTTTGAGGTGACGGCTCCTGAGTGGCCTGCGACAATGGTGACCTCAATCAGGCTGTGGGTTGGAAAGCTATTCACAACCCAAGAGAATTTCCTCCGTGATAAACCTTGTTCAGGGCCAGCATGTCCCAGTAAGTTCTGCGACTCATTTAATAATTGCCGCGGACCCCCCCCCCCGGCCCCCAGACTTATTAACCCTTACGCCCCCAACCTCTGGCGCTATGCAGAGTCGAGTGTCCGCCATTCAAGGTCTCTCTGTGTCGGGTTCTGCGGTAGCTGCCTCAGTGGATCTGCACAAAGAACCGGCCGACGTCCTCTTGTCTGCATCTCAAAGCGTGTCAGTCTCGGATTCTATGCTACCCCCTCCCAGCCTGGCAAGCTCATCCGTGCTGATGTGGTCACTGGGAACAAATCTCAGGTCCCTTAATCTTTCAGGACACCTAGCAGTAGATGTGAATTTGAGCGCTCATCAAATAACAACAACCTAGGAACCACTTATTCCCCCCCATTTTCACCATGGCATTTGCTGGTGCTGAGCGAGTTTGGATTACCAACGAGGAGTGGAAGAAGAGATGATGGGAAGTTAGGGACAGTAGGCAAATTTTGAAGACATCCATTTGTTCACTTATGGACATATCGTGAGCTTAGTACTTTGCTCCTAAATACTAGGAAAGCAAAGTGAGCAAGATAATCCCTGAACCCTTATCCCCACATTTAAAGAATCAAATCTACGGAAAGGGGAAAGCATATTCATTTCTCACTGTGTTTTAAGTTTTTCTATTACCTCTGAAACTTGCCGTATAATAATTCAATTTTAATACTCTCATTCTTTTTTATTTTGATTTTAAAGGTAGGGTCTCAGCTCAGGCTGACCTGGAATTCACTCTGTAGTCTCAGGGTGGCCTCAGACTCATGGCGATCCTCCTACCTCTGCCTCCTGAGTGCTGGGATTCAAGGCGTGCGCCACCACGCCTGGCAATACTCTTATTCTTTATAAACCACTAATGTTCAGTTTTTTTTTTTTTTTTCTGATGTTCAGGGTGTTAGAGCATGGGTTTCTTTAAGAAATACCACGAGGCAAGTAGCCAGAATTAGCTAATGAAAAACCTTCAGAATTCTGTTCAAAGTACCCCCCATCTCTCTGTCTGCCTATCATCTATCTATTGTTGAGTAAGCAATGCAAAAGCTGTAACACTGGAGAATGAATTTCTCATTGAAGGGACATCATTCCTCGGCTTGGACCCTAAAAATACTCTGAAAATTTTGCCTGTCTTTTTCCTTTCGTTTCTCCTTACATCCCCCCCTCTTTTCCTTCCTTCCTTCCATAACCCATCCTTCCTTCATTTCCTCCTTTATTTCTCCTTATATCCCTCCCTCTTTTACTTCCTTCTTTCCTTCCTTCCTTCCTTCCTTCCTTCCTTCCTTCCGTAGTCCATCCTTCATTTCTTCCTTCTTTCCTTTCCCTCCCTCCTCCCTTTCTCCCTTCATAGCACTTAAAATAGGAAAACTCATGGTTCTGTTTGTTACTCTCTATAAACTTTTCCTTGTTTCTTATCCCTGGTTAAGAAGTAAAAAAAAAAAAAAAAAAAGTGAATCAGGAAGATACTTGACAGTACCTTGGTAGTTTTCTTTCTTTGCGTGTTGTGATTTGTCAAAAGTTGATGTAAATATTTAATGCAATTGATCAAAAACGAAGAGCTCCTTAAACTTTTAAGTTAAAAAAAAAAACAACAAAAGTGATTGTAGGGAAAGTGTGAGAAGCTGGCTGACTGGAAACCAGGGGAAACCTTCCAGGTTAGAACATGTAGTCATATCCCCCGGGCATCACCTCAGAAGTGAAATCAACTTGGCAGGAAACACCCATCAGTAATGAGGAAGGAAGGTCTTTTCCTGAGCATAGGGTAACGAATACAAGGTGCCCATGAGTCACAGCTCCATCGCCTGCCAGGCAGAGCCTCACAACCTGAAAGTGAGCTGTTTGCCCAAAGCGTCTCCCTTCCCCCAGCTCAAGGACCTCACGGGGGCGGGGTGGGGGGGGGCATGACTGCTCAGGAGAGGGGAGCCAGCCTCCACCATTCGACCATAGGCTTCCCACTGTGGGTGGGGGTGGGCAGAGGCTGGAAATTCTCTGAAGGAGAAAAGAACAAAGCAAAGCAAACGCCGGGAGCAGGATTCTTGCTAGGTCATTGGGTGCCTATACACAAATGTGTTAGCAGATAAAGAGGATTAAGGGATAAGGGGAAAACCAAAGCCCAGGGGGCTGGGCGCGCTGTCCACACATTCCTACCCCACCTGGAGAGGGAGAGGTCCAGGGCCAGGAAGGAGGGCACAAGGACTGCCATCTGATCCTTGGAGATGTTCTCATAGAGGAGATTTTTTTTTAATTATTTTATTTTATTTCTCTTCATTATTATTATTATTATTTGGTTTTCCAAGGTAGGGTCTCACTCTAGTCCAGGCTGACCTGGAATTCACTATATAGTCTCTGGGTAGCCTCAAAGCGATTCTCCTACCTCTGCCTCTCGAAAGCTGGGATTAAAGGCGTGCACCACCATGCCTGGGTTAAAAATAATTTTTTTTTTTTTTTTTTTTTTTTTTGGTGTTTCGAGGTAGGGTCTCACTCTAGCCCAGGCTGACCTGGAATTCACTATGGAGTCTCAGGGTGGCCTCGAACTCATGGCAATCCTCCTACCTCTGCCTCCCGAGTGCTGGGATTAAAGGCATGCGCCACCACGCCCAGTTTAAAAATAATTTTAAAAAATATTTTATTTACTTTTTTATTTTATTTATGTGATACAGAGAGAGAGAGAGAGAGAAAGAGGTAGATGGAGAGAGAAAGAATGGGCTCACCATTCTCCAGAAGCAATGTGCCACCTTGTGCATCTGGTTTACGTGGTTCCTAGGGAATCGAACCTGGGTCCTTTGCCTTCCCAGGCAAGTGCCTTCACTGCTAGGCCACCTCTCTAGCCCAGAGATGCTTTCTTTGAGGCTCAGAGGAGAAGTCCTTTCTGCGTGGTCTCCAAACCTGAAGTACAACCATGAGAAAAGGAAGAGTGGATTTTGTGTCTATCCTTGGGCCACAGAATCAAAGTTCTTCAGATAGGAAGAACTCAGACTCATGTGAGAGAATGAACACTTAACGTGCACTCATCAGTTGGCCACTCAATCCTGTGAGCCAGCGTCAAGTGCATGCCTCTGGCTCTGCTATCTTTAGGCATTCTCACTTAGGAACTACTAAAAATTTTCAAGATGGTGGGATGGAGAGATGGTTCAGTCAGTGGTTAAAGGCACTTATTTGCACGACCTGATGGCCTGAGTTCGATTCCCTAGCACCCAGATAGAGTTCATACATACAGCTGGAGTCCAATGACAGTGGCAAGAGGTGCTCATGTTTCTATTTTCTTCTCTCTCTCTCCCTGCTTTCTTCCCTTCCTTGCTGCTTACAAATAAATATAAAAACAAGATGGTAAGTGCAAGAGCACTAAACTCCACACTTCTAAGCAGACTGCTCAGTGTGACCACACTGCTGTCCCTCTAAGGTGTCTGCCTAGAAAATGCTAGACTGTTTAAGTAAACTTAGGTGGGTTTTACTATTCATAACCACAGCTCTAAAATAATACAGAAATTGATACCAAGCAGTGCTATCCAGGAATCTGTAGTTAGACCCAGTGGGGCCAGAAGCAACAATGATTTCACAGTCTGTGGCTTGGAGCATGGAAATGAAGGGTGGGGTTATTGTCTATGGTTTCTTAGGATGGAACTCAAGAAGGCTTTCAAGGCCTGGGGAGACTGAGTGGCTACTGCCCTGGAAAAGCAGGGCAATGTGAGGCAATCAAGTATGGCAGGCCTGCTTCCCTGCTCTAGGTACCTAGGGAGACTTCCCACCATGTTCAGGGCATCTGTCTTGTAGGCACAGGGCTTGGACAAAAACAGTCTCACGGTTTGATCACAGGGGCTGCCAATTTGTAGCAGTTGGATTTACAGCCTTATGAGGTGCCCTTGGTGGAAGTTAGGAACTGGCTGTGGCTGACTGGGAAGTTGAGCGCTGAGGTGGGATGTATGAGAGGAATCCTTGAGATCCTTCAGGGCTGTTCCTGAGACGACGAGAGAAAGACCGCTGTCTTCCACTGACGCACGTGGCACGCTTTACCGGAAAACCATGAAACTCCTTTGACAAGTAGGTTCTCTTAGTATCTCGTCCCAACTACTCAGGATTGCCTGCTGATTTATAACTATGAGCAGACCCCAAAATGTCTCAAAGAATTGCCAAGTAAGTTCAGAAGAAGCCGAGCGTGGTGGCACATGCCTTTAATCCCAGCATTGGGGAGGCAGAGGTAAGAGGATCACTGTGAGTTCGAGGCCAGCCTGAGACTACAGAGTGAATTCCAGATCAGCCTGGGCTAGAGTGAGAACCTACCTAGGGAAAAAAAAAAAAATCAGAAGAAGGCTTGGTTTCTACAAGATGTGCCTGGGTTATAGGCACAGAAATAACTTCTGAGGGTCCCTAATTAAGAAAGGAAGAAAGAGGCTGGAGAGATGGCTTAGCAGTTAAAGCATTTGCCTGCAAAGCCAAAGGACCTTGGTTTGATTCCCCAGGACCCATGTAAGCCAGATGCACAAGGTGGCACATGCATCTGGAGTTTATCTGCAGTGGCTAAGGGCCCTGGAGCACCCATTCTCTCTCTCTCTCTCTCTCTCTCTCTCTCTCTCTCTGCCTCTTTCCCTCTCTCACTCTCTCAAGTAATGAATAAATAAAATTTTAAAGAAAGGAAGAAAGACAATATTTTTAGATTAGGATGAGTTTATTGATATAGGGTCACTTGGCCTCTATCATCTAGTTTGAGTCTAATTGTGCTCTTGCTTTGTATGTGGAGATCTGTCTTCTATTGTGGGGCAAGCAAAATAGTTTATATGCCAGAGATTCTTAAATGTATTTGGGTGAAAGGAATCTGAATAATTTGGGAGAATGAAAATCCCAGAGTAGATTTATCATGGGTGAATGCCTATGGATGCCTTCACTATAATCTAGAGAAATTAGAACCTTGGAGCATTTCTGGCAGGAAGGTAAAATGGTACAACCACTATATAAACCACTATAGAAAACAGCATGGTGGCTCCTTGAAAAACTGAAAATAGAACTGTCATATAAACCAACAACTCCCCGTCTACATTTATGCCCAAATGAACTGAGATCAGAGACTCGCATAGATATCTGTGAGTCTGCGTTCATAGCGGCATGATTCACACAGCCACAAATTGGAAGCAACCTGTGTTCATCCACAGATGAGTAAAGCAAAATTTGAAAGCTAGACTATATACATATATAATTATAAAGCTACATACTAACTTGGTCTTAAAAAGAAGGGAATTCTAACAGATTCTACAATATGGATGAGTACTGAACATAAGCTAGCCATATAAAAGAAAAATTCTAAGCCGGGCATGGTGGTAAAGGCCTTTAATCCCAGCACTCAGGAAGCAGAGGTAGGAGGATCACCATGAGTTCGAGGCCACCCTGAGACTACATATGAATTCCAGGTCAGTCTGGGCTACAGTGAGACTCTACCTCGAAAAACCAAAAAAAGAAAAGACAAATTCTATAGGATTATACTTGCATAAATGCTAATAGCAAAAATCAGACAGAGAGAGAATGGCCTTGGGTATAGGAAGTGAATAGGTAGGGTACTTTAGTGTGATACTATGGAAAGGTTTTGAGGAAAGACAGTGAATAACGTGAATGTACTTAATGCCACTAAGCTTCATACGAAAAATGGTTAAATAGCAATTTATGTATATACATTTTATTACATTAAAATTATTCTATTTATCCAGGTGTGGTGGCACTCTCCTTTAATCCCAGCACTTGGGAGGAAGAGGTAGGTAGATCGCCATGAGTTCGAGGCCACCCTGAGATTACATAGTGAATTCCATGTCAGCCTGGGCTAGAGTGAGACCCTACTTCGAAAAGCCAAAAAGCAAACAAAAAATTATTCTATTTATAAAATTAGGATTAAATTCAAACGCGGATTAAATTTCATTAAGGACTCATGGCTTAGTAGGGCTCCAACATCATCCAGTGTAGTCATGCATCACTTAACAATGGGATCTGCTCTGAGAAATGCATCCCTTGGCAATTGTGTCATTGTGCAAATATTACAGCATATACTTAAACAGAGATGGCTACAATGTCACCAGGCAATGTGATCTTGTGGGACATCATGGTAAATGTGGTCCGTCACTGGCTGAAACGTCATTCTGTGGTGCCTGACCATATTTATTGCCCGAGTTTCTGAGCCTACAACCGAATTTCTTCTGCAAGGGTTTCTGTGCTCAACAGTGGAACAAGAGCTATTATTGTTGAAACCATTCAGGGGAAGCAAAGGCCAAATGGAAGTTCCTGGAACTCTGTTCTCATCAAAATACCACATCGTTAACAATACGGCATCCAAGGGTGAATCTCAGAAATTAGAGCCACTATTTTAATTTTGAATGATGCAAAGATGATCACTACAATGACTCCCTTTTAGTGCATGCATGTGGACTCGTGGGTTAGCTTCTCCCCCTCTCTCCATGACAAACATTCCTGAGAGAAGTCACTTCCCAGGGAAGAGATGTGCTTTGACTCACAGCATTATGACACGGTGATATCACCCCATCATTTAGGGGAAGGCACTGTGGCTGGAGACGCTTGCTTTGTGGTGGAGGGTCAGGAAGAAGACCTGAGGGCCCAACAGAAATAGATATCACCTTTGATGCCTGCTCTCAGAAACCCATGTCTGTTAACTAGGCCATAAGTCCCAAAGGTTCCACAACCCTCCCTCCCCAGAGTAGCTGGGGTCCAAGTGTTCAAAAACAAGAGTCTGTGGGGACACATCTCATATTCAAACCACAATAATTAGTAAATTAAAACAGAAGTTTTGCCAGGTGTGGTGGTTCACACCTTTAATCCCAGCATTTGGGAGGCAGAGGTAGGAGGATCACTGTGAGTTCAAGGCCACCCTGAGACTAGGGAGTGAATTCCAGGTCAGCCTGGGCTAGAGTAAAACCCTACCTCAAAGAAAACAAACAAACAAACAAACAAAAAAGCCCAAAAGTTTCTTGAAAAACAAATGGCTAAGGATATAACCTTGTCACCTGATTTTTATATATTTTGTCCATTCTGCTTATTGGAGAAAAGCAGTTAGGTTCCTAAAACCTAGTATATAGCTTTCTCTACTTCAATAAAACACACACACACACACACACACAGAGAGAGAGAGAGAGAGAGAGAGAGAGAGAGAGAGAGAAAGGGCTGGAGAGATGGCTTAGCAGTTAAGCGCTTGCCTGTGAAGCCTGAGGACTCCAGTTCGAGGCTCGATTCCCCAGGACCCACGTAAGCCAGATGCACAAGGGGACACACTTGTCTGGAGTTTGTTTGCAGTGCCTGGAGGCCCTGGTGTGTCCATTCTCTCTCTCTATCTGCCTCTTTCTCTGTCTGTCGCTCTCAAATAAATAAGAATATATTATAAACTTTATTTAAAAAAAAACAGAAACCATGTGTTTTTAACCTGAGAGGGACAAAGGTCCGACATCACTGACAGTCCTCACGTTATGTCCACTCTGTTCTAGAGGAGTCCGTGGCAAGCCCCCACCCCCATCACTTTCCAAGACTTCATGCTGGTCCGCCCCTCCAGTGACACTGTGATGGAAGGGGTTATGCTTTCTCGCTGCCTTCCCTCCGTGAACCCTTTGGCCTCATGGCAGATTCTGTGTGATCACTTGTCACCCCACAGGCTTAGATCGATTATGTGAAATACTAGATTCTAAACACAAATCCTATAAAATTTGAAAACTATCACACCTTGGAAGTTTCTAGGAGGTCCAGGTGTCTATGTCATAAAGTCATTCCACAGGAGAAGTTAACATGTCTATCATGCATTATTAATAAGGATATTAAATTATCCTGCTTTGAGTGTTTTAAAAATATATTTTTTTTGAGAGAGAGAGAGAGAGAATGGGAATGCCAGGGCTTCCTGCCACTGCAGACGAATTCTAGTGACAGTGTATTCCTCCACCTCAGAGTGAGGAGTACAGGTTAGTCAGTCTCTGGGTTACATGTCTCTGGGCATGCTCCACTTTGTGCATCTGGTGGCATGTGGGTACTAGGGATCTGAACCTGGGTCCTCAGGCTTTGTAAGCAAGCACTTTTGGCCGCTGAGCCATCTCTCCAGCCCCTCCTGCTTTGACTTTGTCTGGAGGTAACAGTGACACACGTTAGTCTACTGTTCCAGTCCGTTGACCAAGTGATCTGAGGAGCTGCCAGCCTTGAGACATTTCTTCAGTAAGTAGTACCGTGACCTCTGTTCTTGTCCCAAAGTCACTTAGAATGACTAAGACAGATCTTGGAGTATCTATGGCAGAAAAGAAAGAAAGAAAGAAAGATAGCCGGGCGTGGTGGCGCACGCCTTTCATCCCAGCACTCGGGAGGCAGAGGTAGGAGGATCACCGTGAGTTCAAGGCCACCCTGAGACTCCATAGTGAATTCCAGGTCAGCCTGGGCTAGAGTGAGACCCTACCTCGAAAAACAAACAAACAAAAAAAAAACCAAAAGAAAGAAAGAAGGAAAGAAAGAAAGAAAGAAAGGAAGGAAGGAAGGAAGGAAGGAAGAGAGAAAGAAAGAGAAAAAGAGAGAAAGAGGGAAAGAAAGTTATGTTATCTGTGGCAGGTCCAAGGGAAAGGATTAATCTGTAGGGTTTCAAGTATTTATTAGCTTGACATTGGACCTCAGCAAACATGTCATGCCCAGGGCTCCAACACTGAGCAGAGTGCATGTATGGCAGTAAGGCCCAGGAAAGTACCAAGGGCATTTGTCAGTCGCTCCAGCAGGTCCTTCACACTCCTGAGCACTTTTCTCTTACTTGCCATCCCTCTCCACATCGCTTGGCCCCACGGGAAGTTCTGTGGGATCTGTTGGTTAGAGATGAAACAAAAATAAATAAATAAATAAAGTCTATTTTAGATATGATTCTGCCAAATGTGCTGATTTGAACCCGAGTGGGTTAGCTTACAACATGATAGCCCTGGCCAATGATAGCTCAATCTTGTTGAAAAAAATGCCCCAGGAGGCAAGTCAGCAAGTTCTACTTCTGTTGCAGTCAGGTTCGCATTGCTGGTAGAAATCACCCAACCAAAAGCAGCTTGTGGGGAAAAAAGAGGTTTATTTTGGCTTACAGGCTCAATGGGGAAGCTCCACAATGGCAGGGGAAAATGATGGCATGAGCAGAGGGTGGACATCACCCCCTGGGCAACATCAGATGGACTATATCAACAGGAGAGTGTGCCAAACGCTGGCAAGGGGACACTGGCTATAACACCCATAAGCCTGCCCCCAACAATACACTCCCTCCAAGAGGTGTTAAATCCCAAATCCCCATCAGCTGGGAACCTAGCATTCAGAACACCTAAGTTTATGGGGGACACCTGAATCGTACCACCACAACCTCCTTAAAGTCACAAAGGCAAGAGACTGTTTCCCTGGGGTCTCCTGCATTAGAAATGGAATGCTCCATGAAGTTCCCTAACGCCCATCCACAGTCCCTACCTTGACCTACCTTGGCAGACCCACACTTAGCAGACATTGTGTGTTAGCAATAAGGCCCTATCCCATTCTTTCATCCCCATAGTAAGACGAGGGAGGAAGTCCACCTTCAAGTAAAAGCCTCTCTCTCTCTCTTCCTCCCTCTCTTTTCTTTCCCTCTCCCTTTCTATTTCCCTGTTTCTAAACATCAAACTCCCAGTGGTCTTTTCCAAGTAACCAGAGACAGAAAACCCGAGGGAAAGTTGCTGCCTGAAGTTCATTATCGCCTCTCTGGGGGTCCTAACTAGATCTTCTTATGGCCAAAGTCGATCCTGTGGCATCCTGTCATAGGAATGGCTGACCCGCTAAGCCCTTGGGAAACCAGAAACTGTTGTGTGAGCACGAGGTGTGGCCATGATTGCTGTTCGTAGTGTGGACTTGGACTGCTTGTCAGTAACGGGAACAGCGAACAGCAAACCCTCTGGTTCTGAAACAAAACATGACTGGAGATTAAAACGAGCATTTAAGAGAAAGTCCCCGTGTACTGAAATACGGTGGCTGACTTTTGCCCGTGGTTCTTGCTGCGTCTCGCTGAAATATCCAGGCTCGCATAAAGATGCGTCATTCATAACTGTAAAACTCCAGCCAGGCAGTAATGATCATAATAAACTAAGGAGACCTTGGGTTAAACAAATCATTACAGTTGACAACTGAGGTGTAAACATGACCCTAATTAATGAATCTATAATCTCTCTCCCGAGTTGCTGGCCCCTGGCCATGCTTCTAATTGAACTGAGTGTGGGAGAAGCGTCTCCCGGCATCTTTGGATTCCTTGGCAGGCTGACCATACAGCTTTGACTTTTAGCCTCAGATTTTTTTTTTTTAATCTGTTGAAACTTACACAGAGCATCACTTGCTCATAAAACTGGCTTCCAAAACATCCTTGGTCTTTGTTCAATCTTTCTCTTTACTGTATCTAGGATGGAGAGCGCAAGAAGCTGTCCTCTACGTCCCAGCCAGGGAGAGAGAGAGATGAAGAATGGGAGCATATCCCTGTCCACTCAGAGAGTTTCCACGCGATGTCTTAAAAACAGGAAGAAACCAGTGACGGTGTGTCTGTCCGCTCCACCTCACAATGGAAAGGGGGGAGGGGGGTTAAGATACGTTTGCAGGTTAGAAAGTCCCACCACTGTCTGCTGGAGGACCACCCTTTCTCTCAGCCCATCTCTGGACTCCCAAGTTCCATTTCCCGAACCATCTCAGACTCCGTGAACCATGTGGGATCGAAGCACTCCAAGGAACAAGCGGCTTTTCTCACATGCGCTCCTTGACATCTGTTCTTTAGCTGACAGCCATTTTCTGTGCTAAGGGAGCAGAGAGAGCTGTCTCCCAGACGGGATCCTTTGCCATGCATCCATTGTGTGGCGCTGACAGTCCTTCAAGCGGGGGCACTGATGTCTCAGTGAAAAATTCTCCCCGGGATCCAATGACTTATTTAGCTAACAGCTTAGTTAATTATGTCAGTTTGACAATCTCAAGAGGGAAGGAAAAGCGCGCATGGGGCTGGATGAGAAGTTGACTGTCAGTAATACTCAGTGCCACGGCATGACTAGCAAAGCCATGATTTCTTTGTAAAAGAAAAGCTTTCTGTGATCAGCCATTCCCCTATCACCAAAGACCACCACTACATTTGCAAAGAAACAGGTTTTGCTCCCCACAACTGAATAAGGCAATGGCAAAACAGCGATACCCCACCAGCATCCACCACCAAAAAAAAAAAAAAAAAAAAAAAAAAAAAACCACAAGCATAGTGTGGTGGTTTGATTCAGGTGTTCCCCCATAAATTTGGGTGTTCTGGATGCTAGGTTCCCCAGCTGATGGCAATTGAAAATTAAAGCCTCCTGGAGGTGGTGTATTGTTGGGGGCGGGCTTATTGGGTGTTATAGCCAGTGACTCCCTGCCACTGTTGGGCACACTCTCCTGTTGCTGTTGTCCAACTTATGTAGGCCAGGGGCTGATGTCCACCCTCTGCTCATGCCATCATTTTCCCCTGCCATCGTGGAGCTTCCCCCTCGAGCCCATAAGCCAAAAGAAAGCTCTTTTTCCCCACAAGCTGCTCTTGGTCGGGTGATTTCTGCCAGCGATGTGAACCTGACTACACCACCTACTTTCCGCATTCTGGAACTTTTCTTATAGAAGGAGAAGGGCATTTCCCCAGGCATCCGGAGACACACATTCCAGTTCCCAGTCTTCTGAATGGCGCGCTCTTGACCTCAGCGTCCCTGTGTCTACATGCCCAGGGTTTGCCAGCTCAGCACTCATCAGCCCTTACAGAAAAGCATGCCAAGATGGTGTAAGGTGGTGAAGGCTGAGTTTCCAGCAGAGTCCCGGGGCAGGATGGGGAGCAGGCAGGACACTGAGAACAAGCTGGCATCGCAGGTTCTCCGCTGTAGAGAACAAGGCACGCGGCCGAGGCGGTTCTCCTTGGTTCTCCTAGCCTGGCTGCTGCTCCATTCAAAGGCTTAACAGTTCTATTTTCTTTTCTTTTATTTTTATTTTTTATTTTTATTTTTTGTTTATTTATTTATTTGAGAGCGACAGAGAGAAGGAGGCAGAGAGAGAGAGAGAGAGAGAGAGAGAGAATGGGCGCGCCAGGGCCTCCAGCCACTGCAAATGAACTCCAGACGTGTGCGCCCCCTTGTGCATCTGGCTAACGTGGGTCCTGGGGAATTGAGCCTCGAACCGGGGTCCTTAGGCTTCACAGGCAAGCGCTTAACCGCTAAGCCATCTCTCCAGCCCTCTATTTTCTTTATACAAAAATCCTTCAGAGCTCTTTCCCTTTGGGCCTAGAAGCTACTCAGGTGGAGATGCGGAGAGAGCTCTACCGTGACCCTGTGTGCAGTGGCCAGCTGTGACTCCTCACATTAGGTGCTAGTTCATGTGTATGCAGCACACGGTGACTGAATGGTCTATAGCATAGAGGACGGCGTCGGCAGCGCCCTTAGTCCCTCGCACAGCGTCACAGTAGTTATCAGGGCCATGCCTGACGTGTGCGCAGCACTCCGGTAGAGAACTCCTGTTTACAAACGCTCTGCCGTCTTCCTCAACGGAAAACCTTTCAAGGTATTAGCACGCCTTTTAGAAAGTGAAGTTGACAAATGATCGGAGGGTTTTAAATGGCCAGCCCTGAGATAACAATTAAACAGCAGAGCTGAGATGGACTCTGTGTTTACTTCAAATCCCATACTCTTTCCATTATGATCAAACGACTCCGAATCTCTCCTCTTCCATTTTCTTGTTTCAGCGGCTGCTCCGGTGAACTGAAGCTTGCCAAAACCTTGTGCTGACTACAAATCATGAAGCCGCAACCCCCCCCCCCACGAACTTACCAGCTGCTCCCACAGTTACTTCTTTTTTAATCATACATCAATATTATTTTAGTTTTTATATTTTCTTTGTTTTTACACTTATGTGTGCGTGTGTGTGCATGTGTGGGGGGTGGGTGTGTACACGTGTGTGGGGCTGTGTCTGTGTGGGTGTGTGCCCGTGTGGGTGTGTGTGCATGTGGGTATGGGTGTGGGTATGTGCACGTGTGTGTATGTGTCGGGTGTGGGTGTGTGCACGTGTGTGTGCATGTGTGTGAGGGGGTGGGTGTGTACACGAGTGTGGGAGGTCTCTGTGGGTGTGTGCACACGTGAGTGAGTGCACATGCCCAGGTCTCTCGCTGCTGCTGCAAATGAGCACCAGACACCTGAGCCACTTTTTAAGGTGTTTAGCTTTTCATGGGTGGCTGGAGAATTGAACCCCAGCAGGTAGGCTTTGCAAGCAAGTGCCTTTACACTGAGCCATCTCCCACGCCTCTGTTTTGTTTCTCTTACTTGACGGTCTTTATACTTCACTGTAATGTAATTTGATCCTAATCCCCTCTCAATACCTTCTTTTGTCCTCCTCTGTCTCCTCCCTTCCACTGAACCTTGTTTTCTTCTGCTTTGAGGACTTTCCTTTTTCCCATCCCTCAGCCATGTCAAGTGTTGATGAGCTCATTACAGCAGAGGTGATGATGGCTTCCGTGAAGCCATGAAGTAACAGACGAAAGGCCAGAAGACAGAATCCCAAAGGATTCCTTCCTCTCCTCTGGATCTTATATTCTTTTTTTTAAAATATATTTTTTTATTTTTATTTATTTGAGAGTGACTGACAGAGAGAGAAAGAGGCAGAGAGAGAGAGAGGGGGAATGGGCACACCAGGGCCTCCAGCCACTGCTAACGAACTCCAGACAGCGTGCACCACCTTGTGCATCTGGCTAATGTGGGTCCTGGGGAATCGAGCCTCGAACTGGGGCCCTTAGGCTTCACAGGCAAGCGCTTAACCTCTAAGCCATCTCTCCAGCCCAAAAATCTTACATTCTTTTGCCAGCCCCCCGCCCCTTCTTTACAATATCTCCTGAGCCTTAGAAGGTATAACAACAAAAAAAAAGTCTCTTTTTGCACTAAGCACTCAACCATCACACATTTTGAATTTTCCAATTAGTATAACTGCCATTTGCAAAAAGAAGCTTCTCTGACCAAAGGTGGGAGCAGCAACAATCTATGGGAATAGACATTATATATATATATATATATTAGAGGCTAATTTGATGGGCACACTATATCCTTTCAGTGAACCAACAGAAGGGATTTCCACCCCACCAGGGCCCATCATCTTTCCAGCCATAGGTTTTGGAATAGATTTTTAGTACAGGGGATGAATTTCCTGTCATGGAATGGGTCTTGGATCCAATCAGAGCAGTTGGTTACACCCATAACAGCAGTGTGTCACTATTACACTGCTGGGCGCCTCTTCTTTGGCTAGTCAGTTGTGTAACATGCAGGGTAGATCCATAGTTTATAAGCCTATTGATGACTTTCCTTTTCGGTCACACCGCAGGTTATGGAGGACTTCTCAGCACTATGATAGCTAGCCAGGACGGAGGAGTCTTCCGGCTTCATTTTCCAGCCCTGGTTTTTCAGTGCCTTGTGACCAGCGGTTACAGTATCTTCACTTCCACTGAGACTAGAAGAATAGCAGTGGTGAACTTGCAACTCAGGAGTGTAAATTAAAGAAAAGATGGGAGTGCAAGACGCTAAGAGCCATGGTTCGCCGGAATGCAAGGATGGCTTAGAGCAAGCATGATAGGCTCTCTTCACACGAGGTTCTCAGACAAAGATTGAGTAGGAGGATAGGAAATGGAGTGTAATGAATGAGATGACTCGCGAAGCTCTACCCACTCTTCATCATGCAGTTTCAAGGCAATAGGGTGTGGCAGAAACATGAGCGAGGATGTAGGGGGACTTGGCTCTCCGGTGCTCTGCCACTCTCAAATCCCGCACACTCACACAGGATAGTAACCATTTTTGAGCCTTGGTTTCTTCATCTGGACCATAAAATGAGATTGGTGTATTTATTTTTATTTTTACTTTTTGGTTTTCCGAGGTAGGGTCTCACTCTAGCCCAGGCTGACCTGCAATTCACTATGTAGTCTCAGGGTGGCCTCAAACTCTCGGTGATCCTCCTACCTCTGCTTCCTGAGTGCTGGGATTAAAGGTGTTTGCCAACATGCCCGGAAAGATTGGTTTATTTTTATCTGGTCTCCCCGGTGGTTGATAATCAGAAACACTTGAAATAACTTTCACTATAAGGTTCATGAGGACAAGCTTCTTTGTGTATACCACTGTTACATCGTGAGACGATACGCTGGGGTAGATACTGGACCTGATACATGGCAGGTATTCAATAAATGCTTGATGAATAGTTGTGTACATAGTATGCACAAAAATACTTTGAGGGGCAGAAGAGATGGCTTAGCGGTTAAGGCACTTGCCAGCGAAGCCTAAAGACCCAGGTTCAATTGCCCAGTACTCACATAAGCCAGATGCACAAAATGGCACATGTGTCTAGAATTTGTTTGCAGTGGCTGGAGGTCCTGGAATGCCTATTCTAATTCCCCCTGACTGTCTCTCTTCACTCTGTCTCTCTGTGCTTGCAAATAAATAAATACTTTGAAATGTATAAAATAGAAATAGAGAGAGTCTCTCAGCTCTGTCCGCCATCTGTGGGGAGGATTCCAGTGTGCACTTCATTGCCTCTTCTACTTCTGCACTGCCTTAAATCCTTTTTGATTTTTTTGTTTTCTTGAGGTAGGGTCTCACTCTAGCCCAGGCTGACCTGGAATTCACTATGTAGTCTCTGGGTGGCCTTGAACTCACGGCGATCCTCCTACCTCTGCTTCCTGAGTGCTGGGATTAAAGGCGTGCGCCACCACGCCCAGCTTCTTAAATCCATTTCTGTCACTTGGGATGCATTCAGAAGGAACAAATCAGCAACGCCGATCACAAAACAGAATCAAACTGGTGGCTGTGGGATGCACAGCATGACAGCAATACGACAGAGTCTATGTGAGGAACAGGCCACCGAGTTCTCTTTTGGAGTTCCCTGTTTGTCTTAGCCTTGTAGAGGAGGATGTAATAAAAATCCTCCCTGTCAGAACTCAATGAAGATACGGAATATGGACATAGAAGTCAAGAGGTAAATTCCCCAAGCCTATTGCCTTCTGACACATTATTTTCTAGAGCATAGAAGGGGCAGTTCATTTCATTTACATTGGCTGAAAGCAGCGTTGTAGTCAGATGACTAAATGAGCTTGGCCCCTGTGCTGTGTGACCTAAAAGAAGCTGCTGTCCGTCTCTAGACTTGCTATGAAGTTAACATGATTTTCAGAAAACCTCCTTGACAGATCACAGAGTTGTGTCTCAAATATATATGTCAAGTGAGCCAAAAGAAATTAACTTAATATGCTTTATGGGCATGGGGTAATACCCAGAAGGCTAACAATGGCAGAACAGAATTATAAAAGATTGGAGAATGAGCATGCTTTATAGACTTTGGTACACTGCCCAGGGCGGTAGAGTGAGTGAGAGAAGGAAAGACCAGTAATTGGGGTCATTGGTCAGCTTTCTTTTCTGCATGAGTGGCTTTCAGAAACATTAAGGCTTTTCTTGCCAAAGATGGCCACAGCTTTGTTACAAGACCTACCTCTTAGACATATAAATGCTCGGATTTTCAACCAGGTTGAGGAGGTGGCAAAAGACTCGATTCTAACAGTTGGAGCTCTTTGAATGAAGAATAAGGTCAAGAAGAACCAACTGGAGCTCTGTGCACCGAAACATCTTAGGCTCTACTTAAGTGTCTGGCTCTGAAATTAAATCAACAAAATTTAAAACATCCCCTCTGTCGTTTTCACACTGTGCAAACTTAGGTAACTTGCTTAATTTCTATGTTACCCTGTTCATGTGTCTCTTGGGTTTTTTTTTTTTTTCTTTTTGTTGTTGTTGTTGTTGATAAAGTAGAAATAACACCAGTATCCATTTCAAAGAATTGAAAAGTCTGTACCAGTATATAGAAGAGATCCTGACACAAAAGTACTGGGCTGGAGTGATAGCTTAGTGGTTAATGTGCTTGTCTGCAAAGCCAAAGGACCCAGGTTTGATTCCTCGGGACCCACGTAAGCCAGATGCACAAGGTAGCACATGTATCTGGAGTCCATCTGTAGTGGTTGAATGCCCTGGTGTGCCCACTCTCTCTCTCTCTCTCTCCCACTTTTCCTCTCAAATAAAGAAATAAATAAAAAGAGAATATTTTTTTAAATGTGAGTGCACAGGTAACACTGGTAATAGTGACTGTCCTGTCGATACAAGGTGTGCAATTGAACTCTGCAGCTTCCCGTTGGAGAAGGCTCTTTCCCAACACTCTCCATCAGCACCAAGAGGTCACGAGGCATCGGTGACTTCATGATCTGCCCTTATCTCCAGACCTCAACCTCCATCAACAGGAGAGAGAATTAAAAAGGCCTCCCCGAGAGAGTCGGGCCTGACGTTGAGCGTCACCTCAGATGCTAACGACACAGACGGCTCCAGGGCTGACTCACGTTCCCTCTTCGGGTCTCAATTTGCTCATTTTAAGTGACACAGCCGGGCCGGTTGACGCTTAGTCCCAGTAGTTATGATACCTACTGCCTCCATGGAAGCTTGGCATCTACTGGGTGCTGCGCTTCAGAGGGGCAGCCTCGCTTCTCCCTTCTCGGGTTACATTTCCAGCATGCTTCTGCCTCCTACTCGTCCTTCCACTCCTCTCCTCTCCTGTCACTTAGCAACTTGGGGTCCCAGGGTGAGGAGGAGGAGGAGGAACTGGAATTTCCAGAGCCTATTTAGCCTGCAAACATTCCCCTTCTCTTTCTCAGACCACCCCTACATGTCTTGCGGTTTCTGAGCTTTCTACTACCTAGCAGAGCATCTTCTCGTGTTTTGACGAGAGGGAACATGAATGGGTGGGAGTGACTCACGTACCCACACAGCTGTCACCCTTTCTTTATCATCCAGGTGGCCAGAAAGTTGAAATCCTGGTGTCACATGCAGTAGGTATGTGTACAAGATCTTGATCTTAGAGATCAAGATGTATATGAAATTGTAATACAAGATGACTCTCAACCCTGATGTACAGAATTTATATATATATATCTTTTTTTTCCAAAATGACCTACCAGTGTTCCCACTCATGAGCATTTCTATGTCTATTTGATTAATGTCTGGTTCCTCCACCAACCTATAAGGTTCATGGAGGTGGTTTTTTTTTAATTTAATTTACCCTAAATACATAATACATGGTCATTGTCTTCTAGGTGAATTATTTGATGAATATAGTCATTTGAAACTTAAAATCTGTATGGAGCATGATGGGAATAAAATGGAGAGAAGAAATCCACCAGGAGTGAATGAGAATAGTAGAATCGAGATTGCCTGATCCTTCACTCTGAATATCCCTGTTGCATTGCAGGAAGTCTGGCTAGGTATGTGTACTGTACACTGTCTCTGCCCTCTGAAAAGTGACCTCAGAAAACAGTCCATCCCATAGGAACTGATGCCCAAGAAGACAGGGAACATTTCTAATCAACCTCCTAGGTAGGTCACAGAGTGCAGAAATTATATATATATATATATATATATATATATATATATTATATATATATATATATATATATATGTTTTTCAAGTAGGGTCTCACTCTAGTCCAGTCCAGGCTGACCTGGAATTCACTATGTAGTCTCAGGGTGGCCTTGAACTCATGGTGATCCTCCTATCTCTGCCTCTTGAGTGCTGGGATAAAAGGCATGTGCCACCACACCCGGCAGAAATATCTTTTTTAAAAAGAACACAGGCATAAAAGGAAGAGTTCATCATGACAAAGTAGAGCTTTGCCAAGAACGCAATCTTCAAAACCCATCAATATAATCCATCACATTAAAATGGAAAGAAAAACCCATAAGATGCGTTGTCTATTGATGTCAGAAAAAAAATTGATAAAATTAAATATCCATTCTTGGTATAAACTCTCAATGTATTCAGAATGCAAAGGATCTCTCTCAGTTAGTAAAGGGCATCTCCACACAGCCTGTAACTCATATTACATTTAATGATGAACGATAAAAACGTTTCCCTCTAAGATCAGAAACAAGGCCAGCACGTCCATTCTTTTTAGTCATTTCAACACTGCACTGAAATTCTTGGCTCGGGAATGTAAGAAAACAGAAAAAGGAATAAAGGTCATATGAATTAAGAGAAAGAGAACTATTTCATTTTTCTACACTTTAACATTTTATTATTAATTTGATTAGTTTATAAAGAATTAGGTTTCATTATGATGTTTTCTTATCAGTATTTTTCCTTCTCCCATCTCCTCCCCTCTTGTGCCCTCCCTCAAGTTAGCTTCCTCTCTATTTTCATAATGCATGTTTCCTTTAGTCTTTCCTCCTTCTCATCTCCTCCACGGAAAGAGGGGGATGCGCGATTGAATATTTCAAAGTTTAGCCCAGAACAACTACAAAAACCAAAGTCAACATACAAAAAGAAACCACATTTCTAGATGCTTACAATGAAAGATTGGAAACTATAATCTAAAAGAAATGATATTATTTACAGTAGCTCAAGCAATAAAATATGCGGGCATAAACCTAACAAAACATGTGTGGAGTCCCCATGTTACAAAATGCTAATGGAAGAATTGGCAAAGAAGACTTCAATAAATGGTGGAGTGATGTATTCGCAGAACAAAGATGTCAGTCCTAGCCAAAATTCCAGGATGCTTTTTAAAAAAAAAAAAAAAGAAAGAAAGAAACTGATAAGCTAATTCTAAAATTCATGTGAAAACATAATGTAATCAGAATAGGCCAAACAATGTTGCAAAAGAAAGAAATGGAATGAGAGGACACACACTCCTGATTTCTAGACTTCTTATAGGGCTATGGAAATCAAGGTGAGGTATGTATGGCAAGATACACAAACAGATCAATGAGATGGAATAAAAATTTAGAAACCCACCCGCTGGTTTTTGGCCAAGTTTCCAGGATAACTTCATAGGGAAAGGACGGAGTTTTTAATAAGAGGTGCTGGGGCAGTAATACATGCAAATCCAAATAAAAGAGCTTGCTTCCATACCTCACACCACCAGCAGCAATGCATGCAAAGTGGAGCATAGACCCAAAGGTATTAAAAAAAAAAAAGCTATAAAAAAATTATAAAAAAGCACAAGAGAAAATATTTGTGATGTGGGGAGAAGCATGGATTTCTTAAATAAACACCAAAAGCAACACTTCTAAAGTAAAACATTGGGAAACCGATTTTATTGTTTTTTTTAAGTAAGTACTGATGCTCTGAAAACCTCTTAACAAAAAAGGTCAATTAGGAGAAAACAGTATATGTGTGTGTGTGTGTGTATGTGTATATATATATATATATATATATATATATATATATATGTATACATATATGTGTATATATGTATATATATATATAATCTGATAAAGAACTTCTATTCAGAAGTTAAGAAAGCTCTCAAAATAGTAGTAAATTAGAAATGATCATAACAATGGAAAGAAACTTTGCAAAGTAAAATGGACAGCAAGCAGGCATGTGAAAAGATGTTCAACATCATTAGCAATTACGAGAAGCTGAAAACCAAGCACAATGGGCTGGAGGGACAGCTCAGCAGTTAAAGGGGCCTGCTTGCAAAGCCTGAAGGCCTGGGTTCAATTCCCCAATATACACATAAAGCCAGATTCACAAAGTGGTATGTGTGTATGGAGCTCGTTTGCAATGGCCAGGACACCCTGGTATACCCATTCTGCCTCTCTCTCTCAAATAAACGAACATTTTAAAAAGTCAGGCACTATTAACATCCCAAATCCCCTACATGAGTAGTTCAACTTTTAAATTATTTATTTATTTTAGGAGGATACACAAGGACCTCTTGCCTCTGCAAAGAAACACCAAAGGCTTCTGCTGCTTTTTTTTTTTTTTTCTTGTATATAATTTATGTGGGTGGCTTGGGAATTGAAGCCCAGCTGACAGGCTATGCAAACAAGTGTTTTAACTACTAAGCGATCCTCTCAGGTCAAGCTCAATTTTTTGTTTGTTTATTTGCTTTTCAAGGTAGGGTTTCACTCTAGCTCAGGCTGACCTGGTATTCACTATGTAGTCTCAGGGTGGCCTCGAACTCTCGGCGATCCTCCTACCTCTGCCTCCCGAGTGCTGGGATTAAAGGCGTGCGCCACCACGCCCGGTACCCAAGCCTCAATATTTTTTATACTGACGCCATCAAGTCCTGGTAAGGATGTCAAACACTTGGAACTCATGATGGGAACACAAAATATTTGGAAAACAATTCAGCAACTTCTTACAAAATTTAAAACACACATATCATATAACTCTAAGATCTCACCCCTAGGTATTCATCTAGAGATGAGAACTTACATTCACACAAATCCCTGCACATGAATATTTATAGTAGCTTCATTCACAATCGCCCCACACTGGAAGCAAGGCAGGAAGTCCTTCACTCATCCAGTGTGTGGATAATCAAGCTGTGGAAAACTGGAGCCGTGGAATATTCCTCAACCCTGATCGTGACAACCACACGGTAAGAGGGAAAAGAATCGGAGTCGGTAGGTAGCATGAGCAACGATGCGGATAGGTCTCAAAGACAGGATGCGGAGTGAGAAAAACTGGTTTCAGATGATCTGAACTCACTCGTAGGATCTTCTCAAAGAAACAAAACTGTAGTGGCGGAGAAAAGAGCAGTGGTTGCCAGAGGCGAGGAGCATGAAAAGACTAGGGCCAAACAAAGGGCGACGTGAAGGCGTCCTTGGGGTTATGAGACAGTGCAGCATTCTGATTACAGGGGGAGTCCCATGATCTTGTGCGTGTTAAACACCTAAACCTACATTTCCCACAAAAGTCAGCTGCGTGCTGTATTTTAATTTAAAAGAATAAGCGTAGGGCTGGAGCGATGGCTCAGAAGCTAAGGTGCTTGCCTGTGAAGCCTAAGGACCCAGGTTCAATTCTCCAGGTCCCACGTTAGCCAGATGCACAAGGGGGCGCACGCGTCTGGAGTTCATCTGCAGTGGCTGGAGGCCCTGGCGTGCCCATTCTCTCTCTCCCCCTCTCTCTCTCCTTCTGTCCCTCTGTCTCTAATAAATAAACAAATAAATGATAAAAAAAATTAAAAGAAAGAATATGTAGGGCTGGAGAGATGGCTTAGCGGTTAAGCGCTTGCCTGTGAAGCCTAAGGACCCCGGTTCAAGGCTCGATTCCCCAGGACCCACGTTAGCCAGATGCTCAAGGAGGCGCACACGTCTGGAGTTCGTTTGCAGTGGCTGGAGGCCCTGGCGCGCCCATTCACTCTCTCTCTCTCTCTCTCTATCTCTCTCTGTCTGTCTCTCTCAGCCTCATTCTCTCTCTGTCTGTCACTCTCAAATAAACAAATAAAACAGAAAAAAAATTTTTTTAAAAAAGAAAGAATATGTAGAGTTATTTCAAGGAAAATACAGACGTAAAAGCATAGCCCAAAAGCATCCAACGGAAAAGGCAGAGGCAGAATTCTCCTTGGCTCTTAGTTTGTGGGGAACGTGAGCGGAACATGAGTCTTTCTTTGGGTGTCTGTCAAGACCGTCTGCAGAAGCCATGCCCCCTCCGTCCCTTCCGTTGCCTGCTTGGGGCTGCGTCTCCCGCTGAACCAGCATAGCAGGTGATCCATAACTGGCAAAGTATTGCTAAGGGACAGAGCACGGGCATGCAAACGTGCCCCGCTCATTGTCATTCACACCATCCACCAGCACCGGTGATGTGTCTCTCGCCCAAGCCCCTCCCTGCCCTGCACTCTGGATGCCCTCTCTCGGTGGCACCAGCCCAAGCCAGAGACAGTCACTTGTCCACTCGCTTCCTAAATATTTACAGAGTCCCCCCATCGGGTACCAACTTTAGCCAGAGACTGCTGCTGCCAGCCTGAGGCCCCACAACCTACTCTGGTAACAGCTGTTCTTTTGAGAGCTAACCATGGTATGTCCTGTCCTAAAGACCCTAGCTGTGACCTCACTTCCCATTGCTGCAGATTTCAAATGCTTTCCCACACTGCACCCCTTTTGCGCCTGAAGATTCAAGCACGGGCAGGGAGAAGTGAATCCGACATCCATCGTGGCCGCAAGTTTCTGTTGGCTCGCTGACCTCTGTTGGCACTCGCCTCTGGCTCTCCGTCCCTATCCGGTTTGGACTATTACTGTAAAAACTCACCTCGGCTTCCTTGGCAGAAAAAAACAAAAAATCATCCAGGCGTGGTGGCACACGCCTTTAATCCCAGTACCGGGGAGGCAGAGGTAGGAGGATCGCTGTGAGTTCGAGGCCACCCTGAGACTACATGGTGAATTCCAGGTCAGCCTGGGCTAGAGCGAGACCCTGCCTCAAAAAAACAAAAAAAACAACAACAACAACAACAACAACAAAAATTCTTTCTGATTCCAGAAGCACTAGAGGAGGTTGGTGAGAGTTGTTCTTAAAGACTGGCAGCGAGTGGCTTAGCAGGAGTTTCTCATCCCATTGGCTGTAGGACTGCCCTGTACCCTAGAGTTTCTACCGTCAAAGCTCCCGCTGGGCTCCTTTCATTGTCCAACAAGTGACGACGGGGGAGAGCTGACAAAAATCAGACACAGAGATCACTGTTAAAAAGCCTCCCCTGAAAGCCGGGCAGAATTGGAAGAGGGCTCCCCCGTATCTGCCCAAGCAAGCAACGTCAGACAGAGAAATGCTTTGAAAACAGCCATGTCCTGAGGGCAAGAGATGTTTCTGGATCTAAGTTGTGATGACAGCAGATCGTGACAGACCCGCGCGCAGGGAATTGTTTCAGCATGCCAGAGGCTCGGAGGCTTTTAACTCTCGCCGCCATCCGCCCCCATGTGCACCAGCTAAGCCAGGGCTACACGCGAAGAAGCTGGCGAAGGGCAAAGGAAGGGGCAGTGCAAGGCGAATGCCCGTCGGAAGAGCCCTGCAAGGGCAGTGCTTGTCAGAATGCAATCTGGGGGGGCTGGAGAGATGGCTTAGCGGCTAAGCGCTTGCCTGTGAAGCCTAAGCACCCCGGTTCGAGGCTCGATTCCCCAGGACCCACATTAGCCAGATGCACAAGGGGGCGCACGCGTCTGGGGTTCGTTTGCAGTGGCTAGAGGCCCTGGTGTGCCCATTCTCTCTCTCTCTCTCTCTCTCTCTCTCTCTGCCTCTTTCTCTGTCTATCGCTCTCAAATAAAAAAATAATTAAAAAAAAAAAAGAATGCACTCTGGGAGCAGGGGCCCACTTGTGAGGCACTTCCGATGGTCTCCCAGCACACGGAGGGTGCCAGTCTGAGGGTGCACAGAGAAGGAAGGGAACAAGTACCCTCAGCCACTTGCCCAGCACCCCACTGCAAACGTGCTCCCCAGGTGTGGTGCGCAGCGGAGGCCCGCCTCAAGCTGAACTGAGGTCAGGGCCTTGCCCAGCAGCGGTGCCAATTTCCAGCATTCTCTTACATTAGCCTCTGTCTCCCTGGAAGCCAGGAGAGAGCGGAGGAATCTTGAGTTACTGTGGGGCTTGGGAGTGTCACCATTTGGGGATGATTTTACCCGCTCATCTTCTATCCCCACGCTGTGCTCCCTGCATCTCAGGCACAGCCTAGAGATGGTGTTCCAGTCTTTTCTCTCCTCTCTGAATTTCAGGTGCTTGGGAAAAGAACAGCGGCGCTTCCCAGCATGACAGACGGTTCCCTGTGCCTGCTCTTCTGTTCGCTGCTAATATCTTTGTAAAATCAGCCTGACAAAAATCCTCAGAGTAGAGTTACAGAAAGACGATAGCACCCAAAGATTGCATAGGAACCCCCTGGCTCCCCCCCATCCCCGGCGCCCAGCCTGGGCAACTCCTTGTCTGTTCTGCAGGCTGCCCAGCTCACAGCACCGGGAAGTTCTCGTCGCTCCACGGAAGCCCCTTGTTTGCTCTCTGGCTGTCCGGTGGGGTGACAAACATGGACTGAGCCTCTCACTAGATATGAGAAGGGACAAAACTCTCTTGATCTTGGCGGCCCTGCGTGGTGGGGAGAGTTCTCGCTGGATACAGGCAGGCAAGCAGTCAATAACTGGGTGACCAGGAGCTCGCCAGTTCCCTGAGGTTCGGCCTCAAATGTAGTACGTGGCCTCCAGGTACTCATCAGATGAGAGAAGGGCCTAGCTAGCACCGTGACCCACCAAAACAGCCCTTCCTCTATAAGCCTTCATTTTTGTCCAGCGCTTGTTTGGTCAAGTCTTCTGGGCAAAACAAAAACAAAACAAAACAAAAAAGAAACTTTGCTAAGCCTAAAAACACCGAAGAGTTCAGTCCCCAGAAGTCTTCCGAAGGGATCGGATTCTCAAGGCCGCTCTGAACCCGTGATATGCCGAAGACACTTGCTGTCTAGCCTGCTGGCCGTATTGTCCCCACATCCCCTCCCCAGTGAATCCCAGACTCCCAAATCCCTCTTTTTTTTCTATATCAGACTGCCTCAAAAGGTTTCACAGCCAGAGAAAACGAAACATTGAGGAGATGCTGCCCCCTTCTGGGAGACATGCAAAAAAAAATCACAGAAATCAAGAATTTCTTAAGTGGAAATGAAACTAAATCTCACTGTGGAGAAAAATGCATTGTTGTATGTGCTATATTCAGGGAATAGGCAGGGGGGATTTCCTAGAAGAGGTGGCCTGGAAACAAAGGAAATATGGATAAATTCATAGTCTAATAATCTTGGAGACTTTCCCCAAAAGATGGACAAAAACCAGAGAAAGAGAGAGAGAGACAGAGAGAGAGAGAGAGAGAGAAGATTGAAGAGATCTTACTGTCATCCCCCTGCTGTGAGCTAGAAATCAGACACGGCTCCATCTCCCCAGGGCCCTTATCATTAAACAGACCCTTTCTGAGTGTCATTCAAGTCCACACTTGCTTTGGGTCACTGATGAATCTCGTGAGTGTATTAGTGAGTTTTGTTGATTGCTGTCACCAAACACCTAACTAGAAGCAGCTTCAAGGAAGAAGGGTTTTCCTCAGCTCACAGGTCTAGAGGACACAGGCAGTCCCTCACGGCGGGAAGCTTGAGGTAACTGGTCACTTTGCCTCCGCAGTCAGGAAGCAGGACTGGGGACAAGGAGAGGGGCCGGGTGAAAAAAAAATCCCAAGGGCCACTCTCAGTGACTCACTTCCTCCAGCTAAAGTCTCTGCAACCTTCCCAATCAGCACCCCCAGCTAGTGTTTAAACACAGCAGTCTATGGGGGACACTTCGTGACAAGCCACATCTGAATACCTACTATGCGCTTAGCTGGATCCCAGGCACCAATTAAAGCCTTGCCCCCAAGTGACTGATGGTGACGGTCACAGGGGCAGAGGAATGCTGGGAGAAACCATGAACATGTGCAGGTGGGGCCTGGAAGACATCTTAACTGAACCCTGGAAAACCCATGTAGGACAGCAAGAAAACAGGTTAAAACGGGAAAGCGCGTGCCTGTCAGAGAACAGCACTTCGGACCTCTTCCTTCTATCCTGTTTCTCTTCCAGTAAGGACGAGAAAAACGACAGGCCACCTCGGCACGAGCTGAAGTGTACACAGGGCTGTCCGAGTTGATGCACAACTCCTGGCTATAAATAACGCCTGCCTGCGTTTACACAGCCCCTCTGAAAATAGCACCCCTCGGTCTCACGGTGACTTTGAACTTGGGGCTTATATTCAGTTTACTCTCTGCTGTCTATTTCCATGTCTTGTGTGTACGCGAACATTCCTCCCCCGGGTGTTGCTGTCTCAATCGGACACTGGATTTCATAAGGAAGACACATAATAACTTCACTTCGTGCAAATGGACACCTATAGCCATCTCCCGTTCATCTCCAATCTGTTCTAGAACATGTTCAAAAATTCCACAATCCGGGCTGGAGAGGTGGCTTAGTGGCTAAGCGCTTGCCTGTGAAGCCTAAGGACCCCAGTTCGAGGCTCAATTCCTCAGGGCCCATGTTAGCCAGATGCACAAGGGGGTGCACACGTCTGGAGTTCATTTGCAGTGGCTGGAGGCCCTGGTGCACCCATTCTCTCTCTCTCTGCCTCTTTCTCTGTCTGTTACTTTCAAATAAATAAATAAACACACACACACAAAAAAAAAATTCCACAATCCTCCGGGCGTGGTGGCACACGCCTTTAATCCCAGCACTTGGGAGGCAGAGGTAGGTGCATCACCGTGAGTTCAAGGCCACCCTGAGATTACATAATGAATTCCAGGTCAGCTTGGGCTAGAGTAAGACCCTACCTCGAAAAACAAAAACAAAACAAAAAAAAAAATCCACAGTTCTAGGTCTGAAAAAGAGAACTTTGCTTCCTCTCTTGCCTCCAGCTAGATTCCAGGCCAAAATTTCATGTCTCCCAGAAACAGAGTTTCAGCCCACCCCTCCTACTCTAAGCCAGTATTTTGCCACCCTGGCCTTGTGGCTTCTCACAGAGTAGCCGTAGCTAGTTAATCTATTCATAGGGCACATACCTGTATCCACACCCTTTCCCCGACTTCACCCTAGTTCCCTGTGGCCCCCTAGCTCTCATTTCAGCACGTCTCCACCATTTTCATTGACTTGAGAACTCTAGCAAGAGCAGGGTCGGAAGATTGTACTGCAGACCCCTGGGAGATAGAATGTCGCTTGGCTGTGTATGTGTGTGTGCGTGTGTGTGTCCTTTATTAATCAGCTCACTGATGACAATGGACTCCAATCTTCTTTGACCCTCCTCCCTGAGGAACAGCAAGAAAACGCAGGCTATGGAGTTAGACAGGTCTGGAGGCATCTCTCCGATGCTAGCAGTTGTGGGGACTCAGCCGAGCTCATCGTCTTTTCGTTCTCAGTTGCCTTGTCTATAGAATGGAGATGGTGATACTCGCCTTTCAACGTCCTGAAGAAACACAAAGAGTAGGTACCCAATAGTCACTCAGTGTTGAATCGTCCCACCCCTCAAGGACATATCCCTCTCTGGTCACTGTTAACACCTGAGTCCTATTCAGACATCCTGCAGCTTCTGTGCAGAGTACAGAGTAGCTGGCCTGCTCCTGAGGTAAAGCCAGTACTAGGAGGCAGAGCAAGCCACTCTCCATGCCTAGCCCAGGGAACTGAGTCACTGTCTGGGTCCCTGGGAAGAATGAAACAGTTGCGCAATCTTGGTACCTTTGATGGACAGCTAGGGAAAAAGAGCCATGGCCAGAATCTCATGCTGTGCTCCACACACGTGAGGCGAGTTCTTCTCCTCTGATGAGGAAAGGGCAGGGGAATGGGCAAACGGGGAGGAGGGTAGTGGAGTCGGGACACTCAAAGGGAGCATGCCAGGGGAGGGAGGTAGATCAGACCACAGAGAGGGAAGGCAGAAACCACGTCTTTACTGGCGTGCTTGCTCGTTCTTGGCTCCGACTTCCTTCTCTTCTGGCTTTCGCGGAGTGCGCTGCCAGTCTGGTATTTACTCCAGGTATTCGTGTCTTTATTGGAATCTCAAGCCAAGCCAGGGAAGAATGGAATCAAAAACCCAGAGAAAAAAAATGTATTTCTAAGTGCAACCAAGTTAAAAATTTCTTCAGTATGCTTGTTGGACCCTATAAATCACCTGATAAAACACAGCCTCTGAGGGCTCATTCCAATCCTCCTCCCAAGCTAGGTCAGGATTCTGAGACACCCCACAAGTATTTCCCTGAAAGCCCAGCTTCAAGTTAGAAAGAGAAATTAAAGGGGATAGCGAAGCCGGGCATGGAGGCGCACGCCTTTAATTCCAGCACTTGGGAGGCAGAGGTAGGAGAATTGCCATGAGTTCGGGGCCACCCTAAGACTACACAGTGAATTCCAGGTCAGCCTGGGCTAGAGTGAAACCCTACCTTAAAAGACCAAAATAAAGTGAAATAAGTAAACAGGGATAGCTAACCAGGCGTGGTGGTGCACGTCTTTAATCCCAGCACTCCGGAGGCAGAGGTAGGAGAATCACTGTAAGTTCGAGGCCAGCCTGGGACTACAGAGTGAATTCCAGGTCAGCCTGTGTTAGAGTGAGAATCTACCTCGGATAAAACCAAAAGCAGGGTAGATAGATAGCTACATACACCTTAGTCTAGGCCCCTCCCTCACCTAGACAGCACCCATCTGCACTGCTCCAAAGTGGAAGCCAACTCCTCCTCCAGGAAGCCCACAGCAAGTGTCTTGGAGACACTTCCCTGTTCTGTCGTCACCTCCCTCACACTAATCTTGCACTGTGAAATTCCACTGTGCCCTTCCCCCACTGCCCCACAACTCCTCAGACCGTATTCATTTCCAGCAGAGAGCAGCTGCTCACACTACCTCTAAAGCGCTAGTGTTTTCCAGACCTAGAAGTTAGTCATCTCATCCCTGCCTGTTCACTCAATGCCATTTGTGAAGTCTACGCCAAACTCTGCTCTGAGCTCTTGTCATCCATCAGTGAACTATACAGAGGAAAGGAATGTGTGATCATAAGGTGTTTTTTTTTTTTTCCTTTTCTCCGCATTGAAGCTGGAGAGATGGCTCTGTGGTTAAAGGTGCTTACTTGCAAAGCCTGATGGCCCAGGTTCAATTCCCCAGTACCCAAGTGAAGCCAGATGCACAAAGAGGCACATGGCATCTGGAGTTTATATGAAGTGGCAAAAGGCCCGTGTTGTATCCATAGTCTCTTTCCTTCTCTCCATCTCTCTCCCCCTCTCCCACTTCTTCCCTTGCAAATTAGTTAATTTTAAAGAATAAAGTGTTGTTTTTTTTTGTTGTTGTTTTCATCTATTGCTAGGGATAGTAGTCCCTAACGTTAATGAGAAACTTCATTCATGATGAATGTCTTGTGCGCTGTGTGTGTATACATATGTGTACAGACGTGTGTGCATGTGGAGGCAGGCCACAGGTAGGTGTTGGGCATCTTTTTGAATAACCACTTCGTTTATGGAGACGGGGTATCTCCCGGGAACTGGAGCTCATCAATTCAACTAGACTGTCTGGCCAGCAAGTCCACTGCTTATAACCTCTTGTGTTTATGCCATAACGACACTGACATACATTGTCATAGTTTCAGACAGAGACACAACAAAAAGCTGCTAAGGGTTCACACATGTACAACAGTCTTGCCTGTCACTACCAGGAAGGATCGAAGCACTAGGGTTAGAATATAACAAAAATCAGGGCTGGAGAGACGGCTTAGCAGGTTAAGGCGTATGCCTGCGAAGCCTAAGGACCCAGGTTCGATTCTCCAGGTCCCACATTAGCCAGATGCACATCTTGGTACATGCATCTGGAGTTCATTTGCAGTAGCTAGAGGCCCTGGTGCACCCATTCTCTCTCACTCTCTCTCCCTCTGTATCTAAAATAAATAGATATATAAAATTTATTTTACAAAGAATATAATAAAAATCAAGGCATACATTTCAAAGCCTAACATAACGTCTAACATGCAAAGGGATTTTAGTAAATGTTTATTGTGGGGAAAATAAGGCAGCGAGGAAGGAAGGGAAGGAATTAGGAATGGAAGAAGGAAATGAGGGAGGAAAGAATGAAGGAAAGAAGGTGGGAAGAAGAGGAGGGAGGGAAGAAAGAGACCAGATCATTGGGAGGGGGTGGATACATTGAAAAAAAAAATACCAATACTTAGCCATACTGCTGCAGTTTTCTCCTGTATACAAGTTTTCATTTCCACCTAAATATTGGAAAGTGATTTTTGTTTTGGGATGTATTACTTCAAATGCTTAAACTAGTGACTTATTTAATCTTCTTACCCACCCAAACTGTGACAGAGATGCTACATGGAAATAGAAGCACAGAAAAATTCACAAACCTTCCCCATGTCATCAAGTTAGTAAGTAGCCATCAACGTTTGGCTGCCTATCTTTTGCTCCCCATCTTGCCTGTCCTATCTCCACCAGACACCTACATCATGCTGAGGTAAGGAAGGGGAGAAAGTCAGTGGGTGAGCAGGATAACCAGAGCAGAGGAATGAAATCTAGGCTCAGGAAAACCAAGCAAATCTTGCTCTACCTCCATCAGGAAAATGGATTTGGAAACTGGGCATGGTGATATACACCTGCAATCCCAGCGTTTTGGGTGGTAGAGGTACGAGGATCAGGAGTTCAAGGACCTCTTTGGCTGTATAGTGACTTAGAGAACAGCTTGGACTAGATGAGAAGTCATATCAAAAAAAAAAAAAATAAGGGCTGGAGAGATGGATTAGCTGTTAAGCGCTTGCCTGTGAAGCCTAAGGACCCCGATTTGAGGCTCGATTCCCCAGGACCCACGTTAGCCGGATGCACAAGGGGGCGCACGCGTCTGGAGTTCGTTTGCAGTGGCTGGAGGCCCTGGTGTGCCCATTCTCTCTCTCTATCTGTCGCTCTCAAATAAATGAAAATAAACAAAAATTAAAACAAGGAAAGCAGTTGGCTTGCAGGAAGAATAAGACGGTGAGGACATTGCCTGGCACTGGGTTGAGTGCTCAGTGCAGTCCGTTTGCTGGCGCCGGCTCCTCACGCAATGGAGATGCTCCCATACTAACCTGAGAGCACTAACGTCAAAACACTAGCTCTGCTTAGACCATTCATGCCTCAGTTTCCCTATCTACTGTCAGAAAGACTTGGGGACTCTTGAACGCACCTAGCCCAGAGCTTGACAGACAGCTGACCTTTCATGATACACGTTCACCGCTTGAACTCTACAAACCTGACCTTCAGAATGCCCTGTTAGTCTCAGCCGCAACAGGTAGACCCAAAGGGTCACAGTCCCAAGAAAGAGCCTCACGCTGCCAGGTGGTAGCAGGCAGCAGGCAGCTGGGGTACTCCGGTGCTAAGCCAGAGCTTATCACCTCAGAGGGGCTAAGCTCCACTCCCGACTTCAGGCTGCTATCCAGTTAAGCCACGGGAAGCTCCTCTCGTCAAAGACTCCCCCCAGGTGCAGGGTTCTGCAAGCGTTGCTGGCAGGTGGTTCTTTCTTTGTCTCACTGGCACCCTTTCTAAGACAACTTGATCTTACTTCCTTCACTGTGGCTCCAAGGGGCAAGGGGAGCAGCTGGTCATCGCTGCCCACATGCTAACGCTTCCGATTAGGAGGCAAATCTCAAACCATTGGAGCTCCAAAAGCCTACACTTTCATCCTGTCATACAACCTGATCTGACGGAGTTGCAAGCCCTGAGGTTTCTAAGTTGGTAGACTCAGCCTCCGTGGCAGCAGAAGGTACTCCCTGTGCCCAGGAGGGACCTCCTGGTCTGACTATGGAGGGTGGGGCTCTCGTCCATCTGTCACTCACAGTACTCAAGGTATGAGTGGAGGGCAAGGACCACGGGGTCTGATGGGCAAGACATGGAGGGCAGAGGCGAGGATGGGAGGAAAAATCTGGGATGGTTCCCCAGAACAGGAGGGATGGGGCACCCAACAAGGAAAACATAAGCAGCCTGTGAGTGGGAAAAAAAAAGTTATTAACAGCAATAGTTTTCAAAAAAATATGGCTTAGTTTATAAAGATGCTGTTTTCTACTAGTGTATTTTAGTTTTTAATGAGAAGATCCAGTTTGACTGGAAATATGGAGACGAAACAGTCACATGCACGGCTGGTAGAGGCGGGAACCAAATTAAGCTTTTCTCGATGAGCAATTATCAGTAGCAGCCAAAGCCCTTTTTGAAAAGTATTTTCATATTTTTATGAAAATCCTCAGCAATATGTGTAAAATCAATTAAGATGTGCTCAGTGCGCCATTTTAAACTGCAAACACGTGCTGGAACAAGATACATTTCTAATGATAAGGATTTAGTGAAATAGAGGCCATGGTCCCCGTGGCAGACAGCTTCAGGTTCGCTGAGCTGAACTTCCAGACCAGGCACAGTTACCGAGGAAGGGATATTTATTGAAGCCTACAGACCCAGGGGAAGTTCCATAATGGCAGAAGAAGCTGGCCTGCCTTCTCAGGTCCAAGCAGAGAGAGAGAAGCACGAGCCTAAAAGCCGAAAACCACACAGCACAGCACAGCACACTTCGGGAACTCCAGCTAGGCACACTTTGCATATCTTTAGGTTGAAATCTGAAACCCACCACCACACCTTAAGATCCACCCAGTGACACCAGCCTCCAGCCAGGTGGCTACAGATGCAAACTACAAGCTAATAAAACACTGAATAGATTGAGGGTCATCTATTCAAACCACCACAGTGATTATGGAAAGGTGACCAGCCATTAAGCATAAAGGATATAAAGGCAAAATTGTCAAGGGTATACTAACACTGTATTATGTGTTTTGTGTGTTCACTTTTTAAAAAAACATTTTATTTATTTATTTATTTGACAGAGGAAGAGGGAGAGAGAGAGAATGGGCACACCAGGGCCTCCAGCCACTGCAAACGAACTCCAGACGCATGCGCCCCCTTGTGCATCTGGCTAACATGGGTCCTGGAATCGAACCTGGGTCCTTTGGCTTTGCAGGCAAACGCCTTAACCACTAAGCAATCCCTCCAGCTCCCCCCCCACACACACTTTTTTTTGAGACAGGGTCTCATGTAGCTAAGCTTGGCCTCACTGTGTAGCTGAGAATGACCTTGAACTTCTGATCTTCCTGCCCTCCATCTCCTAGTTGCTGGGGTTACAAGCCAGGCCTCTGCACTCAGTTTTCTGTGGTGCTAGGATTGAACCCAGGGCCTCGTGGTAAGCTAGGTGGGCACTCTATCGACTGAGCTATAACCCCAGCTAACTGAGCTTTTAGTAAGCATACAAATTGACAGATATCTCGGAGATGTATATCACGTACTTTGCTCTCATCTGACACTCCATTACCCTCCCTTGTTCCCTTTCCCACTGACCCCCTCCTTCTGTCAGATTATTTCCTAAACTTAGATATTTCTTAGCTTCATCTGGCTGTGCAAAATGAAGCTGTACCTTTGATCAAAGAGTGCCCCACCCCCATGATCCAGCAATTGCAAGAGAAACGAAGACATGCGTCCCACAGACACTTGGGTGTGAATGTTTACTGTAGCAGCAATCACAATGGTCCCAAGTACACGCAGCTCAATTGCCCAGCAGCCAACGAACACACTGGAATGTTAGAGTCAAGGAGATAAAATTCTGACATGAACTGCAGCACAGACAAACTTAAAAATATGTTACGCTTAGTGATAAATGCCAGACCACACCCTCCCCCCCCAAAAAAACCCATTGTATATTGTAGGTGCCTTGTATGTGAAATAACCAGCTGGGCCCAGCTGTAGCCTGGGAAATAGATTAATGATAGCCAACGTATAGGACGGGGGAATCGGGAGTGACTGCCCATCGAGTGACCGCCAATCACCAAGGTTTCTTTGGGGAAAGATGCGAGTTTGTAAATCACATTGCAGAGGGACACTAAAACCATCTAAGACAGATTTTATAACATACGACGTGCTTCTCAAAATGAAGCTTTAACAAAATAAAGAAATAAAAGTGTCCCAATGATATTGAGAAGCTCAGCTCTGTGTTTTATTTATTGCAGCTGCCCACAACTTGCCAGGGAGTATTCCAAGAATAAATATACAGGTAAGAGAAACAAAAATTGTCACTATATCTCAGTGCTGTAAAAATCAATTGACATGCTGATATTGATCAATAGACTCTTAGCTATGTAAGCAGACTTTTTCTTCTTATATGATTTATTTATTTATTTAAGAGAAAGAGAAAGAGGCAGATGCAGAGAGAAAATGGGCACACCAGGGCCTCTAACCACTGCAAAGAAACTCCAGATGCATGTGCCACCTTGTGCATCTGGCTTACTGGGGAATCCAACCTGGGTCCTTAGGCGTCACAGGCAAGTGCCTTAACTGCTAAGCCATTTCTCCAGTCCCCAGAATATTTCTTAATCATCTTTCTGACCCTAACACATTGCACAGTGCCTGACATATAGTTGACACTCTCTGACATTGTAAAAGTGAATTTGGTAGGTACAAAGAGGGCCTAATGGCTGAAGGGGTCATAGGAACTATAACTTCCCCAAGCTGAAGGCAAAAGAGGCAGCTCTGCCCACCTCCCACTGGGCACTGTCTACCTGATAGGCAATGACATTAGGGTCACTCCACCTCAACCTCTGGCCACCAGTGTCCAGAGCTGTCATTCTCCCTGCCCCTCTGTACAAAGAGGACCTCTTGGATCTTGGACTTTTCAGTTTGAGTGTGTGTGTGTGTGTGTGTGTGTGTGTGTGTGCGTGTGTAAAGCTTTAGAGATTTTAGAGATGTCTATTTCCTTTGATATAATACTTTTAAAATATTTATTTATAGCCAGGCGTTGTGGCTCACACCTTTAATCCCAGCACTCAGGAGGCAGAGGTAGGAGGATCGCTGTGAGTTCGAGGCCACCCTGAGAATACAGAGTAAATTCCAGGTCAGCCTAGACTAGAGTGACCCTACCTCTAAAAACAAAAACAAAAAAAAAAATTTATTTGTTTATTTATGTGAGAAAGAAGGAAGCAGAGAGAGAGAGAGAGAGAGAGAGAGAGAGGTGGATAGGGAGAGAATGGGTGCACCAGAACTTCCAGCCACTGCAAACGCCACATGTGCCACCTTGTGCATCTGGCTTATGTGGGTCCTGGGAAATTGAACCTAAGTATTTTGGCTTTGTAGGCAAGTGCCTTAACCACTACACTAACCTATCTCTCCAGTTCAGATATAATAGTTGTACTTCTAGGAATGTATTTGAAGAAAACAATAGCAGATATTCACCATAATCTGTTTCTAAGGTTCATGGTGTGTATATAACAATAGTCACAGAGTCACCTTAGAAGCCACCTAAATGGACAGTAGATAGTTAATTCAGTTGTTGTATAGCTGTGTGATGAACTGACACACACACATACACACACATATATATGTTCTACATATATATATATGTTCAATATATATGCATGTTCAATATGTATATGTTCAGAACAATCTTCTGCAAATGAATTTAATTATGAGTATGGGTGATTAACACTGACCAACTATTAGGGAAGATGTAGTATCATTTCAGTCTTATGAGTTTTGTCCGAGTCTTTGCAGGGAGAAGACAGGCACAGAACTTGTGCACAGTAGGGGAACTGGGGAGTGGGTAGTGGAGAGTTCAGGCAGCTGGTGGATTCCTCCTGCGCATACGCGCACATGGAGACAAAGCTGTGCATATTCACAAACACGCTGACAATCTCTACCTCAGGCTTGCTTCTATAGTGGCAGGTGTTTATGCATACCTGCGTTTTGTGGACTTTTACAAGTTTTTTTTTCCTTTTTACAATGAACAAAAGACACGCTTTGTAATTGAAAGTTAATTGAAACCTACTTATTCACAGCCACAAAAATAAGTAAGTAGCAGTTTCTAAAATATAAAATCCTAAATACCAGGTATAAGCTACCTGATGGGTTACCTGTGGAGCCTTTGGGAGTTGGAGACCCAGCTGGTCACCAGAGACAAGTCTCTGAAGGTTAAGCCCAACCTCTAGTCCCAGCCTCACTAGCTCTGCTTCCTGCTCCACCGTGATGTGAGGACCTTACACCTACCTCTTGCTTTACACCTCACTGTACTTTCTCCACCACGACGGGTTGAAACAATGAGCCAACAGCAAGCCTTTCCTCC
Source organism: Dipus sagitta (assembly GCA_036346955.1). Taxonomy (NCBI): domain Eukaryota; kingdom Metazoa; phylum Chordata; class Mammalia; order Rodentia; family Dipodidae; genus Dipus; species Dipus sagitta. The sequence continues at coordinate 22,714,802 of CM070789.1, read as the reverse complement.
CGGAGGTCGTCTCTGTCCGTCATCGGGGTCACAGTGACGTCATAGTCATACAGATTCCCTGATGCTTGGTTTGTGGCCTTTGTTCTTGGTCATGATTGCTGTCACCATCAATAGCAGTTTCAAAGGCAAAATAAATAAAAAATAAATAAATAAACCCACCAGTGGTCTTCAGTGATGAGGTGAGAATGAGGTCAACAGGTCCAGCCAGGTTGTCTGGGGACACGACAACAAGCCAGCACAGGATTGGTTACCAGTAGCTAAAATGCCCTTCTGAAATGCTTTCTGAGACCTCCCAGATGGGAGGAAGTGTCTGAGATTCTGGTTAGAACACAAGTACAGGACCCACAGGACCGGATGGGAGGCAATGCCCCTTCCTTAGGAAAGGAGAAGGGATCAAAGTAACAGTATCCTTCCAGATAGTCCCCCGCTGGTGCCCAACCTCCAGCACTGGGGAGATAGCGCCAGACAACAGGAAAAGATAAACAACCAACAATTAAATACCGTTCTTTTAGTTGGACCCAGGAACCCATTCTCAAACCGGCAGTCTTTGGGGCAAAAATTCAGGTCCATATGCCAAATTCTTTTTTTTTTAATTTTTTTGTTTATTTTTATTTATTTATTTGAGAGTGACAGACAGAGAGAGAAAGAGGCAGAGGGAGAGAATGGGTGTGCCAGGGCCTCCAGCCACTACAAACGAACTCCAGACGTGTGCATCCCCTTGTGCATCTGGCTAACGCGGGTCCTGGGGACTCGAGCCTCAAACTGGGGTCCTTAGGCTTCACAGGCAAGTGCTTAACCGCGAAGCAATCTCTCCAGCTCCAAGGGTATGCCAAATTCTTATTGGATGTGTTAAGAAGGAAAAAAAAAAAAAGGCCTCTGAAGCAGAAAGCAGTGGGAAATACACTCTGTTGGAAAAAGGACTCTTAACCCTTTTCCCCTTAAACAACAGAATAAACAGTAAACAAGAGGAGGAAAAATCAACCTCTAAATGGGAGTCCCTTGCCCACACCCCCACCTTAGGGTCCAAGAACCCCAGCAGGGCAATAACAATCCTGGCCACTGAGGCCTCATGAGAGATGGTCAAAACCTTATTCTAATGGGAATTTGAGAATCAATCCCTCAGTTCCCAAACATAAACACAGGCTTCAATTTATGATGGGGCACAGAGGAAGAGCCCACAGAATTTCTTTTCTTTTTTAAAATTTTTTTTGTTTTTTTATTATTATTATTATTATTATTTTTTTTTTTTTTTGGTTTTTCGAGGTAGGGTCTCACTGTAGCCCAGGCTGACCTGGAATTCACTATGGAGTCTCAGGGTGGCCTCGAACTCACGGCGATCTTCCTACCTCTGCCTCCCGAGTGCTGGGATTAAAGACGTGCGCCACCACGCCCGGCTTTTTTGTTTATTTTTATTTATTTATTTGAGAGCAACAGACAGAGAGAAAGAGGCAGAGAGAGAGAAAGAGAGAATGGGTGCACCAGGGCCTCCAGCCACTGCAAATGAACTCCAGACACGTGTTCCCCCTTGTGCATCTGGCTAACGTGGGTCCTGGGGAACCGAGCCTCGAACTGGGGTCCTTAGGCTTCACAGGCAAGCGTTTAACCGCTAAGCCATCTCTCCAGCCCCCACAAAATTTCTTGAAAGACTGAAAGATCATACTAAAAAGTACCCAGTATTAGATATAGACAAGCCTTGGGGACAGGGATTGCTGAAACCACACTTTGTACCTCGTAGCTGGCCAAATAGAGCCAGCAAGTTAACAGAAGACAGAAGGCTGGCAGAACAAAAGCCTGCATGAGTTACTGAGGGAGGCACGGCAGGTTTCTTTTTGTGAAAAGGAATGAGGAGAAACAGAAACAAAAAGCATAATTTATGCTGCTTCCATTAACCATGGCCCTGCTGACAAGAGCCAGGACAGAAAAACCTGAGGCTGAGGCTATGTGGGGAGGGGTACACCACCCACCACACCAAGACCAAAGGGAAACTCCAGTGAAAGGGAGATAATAAATGTCACAAGTGTGTTATGGACAGGGACACTCTGAGGATAACAGAACGAAAAGGGCTCCACACACACCTCAGTATCTACCCAATATACCCCAAAACTCTGGCAAAAAAAAAAAAAAAACACAGCAACCCAAAATGACCCTACTAAGGGAAAGGTGATAGAAATCAAACATTTTAGAACAAATCATAGAAGCTGAAATGGAATGTGGGAAACAAACGCATGGTTAGAAAGGATTAAATATATTCTGCAGTGCTCTAAATGGTTGTGCTTGGGTAGCAATGAGGTTAAGAGCCTAAGTGGCCCTGTTCCTGCGTGGATGGACCTCAGACGCACTTGGGGTGGGATGCGTGATATCCTTCTTTCGGGATAAAACGGGTGGCGGCAACCAGTCATGTAAGATCGTTTCTTTGCTGTTCCCAGGCTCCAAGGAACAGAGGAAGAGGTGACCCCCAACCCACTTCAGCCCTACGAAAATGACCTGACCTCTCCCATCACACGCTCATTGTATTTCCCACCTAGCACAGTGAGGAAGGGAATGAGGATTCTTGGGAAATAGGTCTGGATACCTTTGGAGAAAATGCAAATTCTCCCTAGCTGGGGAGTCACCAGTGCAGATGTCTGGTGGTAAGGCCCCAGCTAGGCCTTTACTTAACACTTAACCCCAGCTGACTGGGGTGCGACCTGCGTGTTGATCCAGTTGGCCAACACTTTCACTCTTGGACATTGGCAGCATGTCCAGGGGCCATCACCAGGGACAGAGAGAGCTCTTGGTTCCGGGGGGGGGGGAATCCTCTGATCTCGGGTTTATGTAGGCTATATTGGGGTCCCGTGAGGAATCCCAAATGAATTTAAATGCAAATAGCTACAGGATTTGAATCAGGATTATTCTGCTGGCCCCCCAAAAATGGATAAAAATGCAGAATAGGAGGAAAAGGTCATGACATCAAAATAAAAAGAGAGACCAATTGGGAGGGGGAGGGGATATGATGGAGAGTGGAGTTTCAAAGAGGAAAGTGGTAGGGGGAGGGAGGGAATTACCATGGGATATTGTTTATAATTATGGAAGCTGTCAATAAAAAAATTTAAAAGACATAATGCAAAACAAAACAAAAAACAAACAAACAAAAAAAACGTAGAATGAGCCAAGCATGGTGGCACACACTTTTAACCCCAGCACTCAGGAGGCAGAGGTAGGAGGATCACCGTGAGTTCAAGGCCACCCTGAGACTCCATAGTCATAGTCATAGGTCAGCCTGGGCTAGAGTAAGACCCTACCTGGAAAAGTCAAAAAAAAAAAAATAGAGAGAGTGGATAAACTATATATTATTACCAACTATAATCTGTACAATACAGATGCTATTAAAGGCATAGCAGACCAGCTAGATGCCACCAGCAGAGTGATGGGAAGACAGATTAGCCTTAGACATGATATTACCTAACAAGAAGAAGAGAAGTCTGTGTGATGATTGGTGGCCCACACATATGTGATCCCGAGTGAGGGAACTATCACCAAAGCTCTCCAGGGGTTGCCCACCCTGCCCAGTGAAGGGGCTGAAAACTCAAGAATAGATGACCCCTTCCCTGACCTCATAGAACAATGGTTTGTTTAAGAGCTGCAAAGGGATGACAGCCTTGATTCTAAACTCCCTTGTATTGGTCTCAGGAGTCGTGACCACTGTTGGTAATTCAGAGATTGCTAGAAACAGCTATAACTGAACAAACTCTGATATCCTAACACAACAATCTGAACAGCCTATGATTTTTGTTTGTTGTTTTTCAGAATCCATAGGCCATGAGAGTCATAGACTGTTAACTGAATCCACGAAGAAGACTGAATATTAAAAGAGGGGGGAAAACTGAAAGGAAAGAGAAAATAATCTTTTCTATCAAAGAATGAACAGGGCTGGAGAGATGGTATAGTGGTTAAGCACTTGCCTGTGAAGCCTAAGGACCCCGGTTCGAGGCTCGGTTCCCCAGGACCCACGTAAGCCAGATGCACAAGGTGGCATATGCATCTGGAGTTCGTTTGCAGAAGGCTAGAAGCCCTGGTGCACCAACTCTCTTTCTCTCTCTCTCTCTCTCTCTCTCTCTTGCTCTCAAATAAATAAACAAATAAAAAACTTAAAAAGAATGAACAAAGAGATTCCATTAATAATGAGTTCAAGAAGCCATCTCGTACAGTCACCATAGCCTGATCTGACAGAACGTGAGCAGCTTTTTACCTCCACAGGCAAGAGTTGCTCCCGCTGCCGTGTCAACCCCACCAGGTGGACCGGATCTCCACAAACCATGAGCCAAAACAAACCTCCCCTTCCTTACGGTACTTTACGTTAGGTATTTGGTCGTCGTGTGGAGAAAAGTAATTAATACTATCTAGTCATGCTAGCCGTGCATTTGCCTCATAGTTGCTACGCACGCCATCTTTCTCGGTAAATCTGAGGTAAATGACCACCCAAAGCAGACTTTGATGGCATTGTGATTCCCTTTTTGTTGCTTGGATAAACGCGCAACTGGAAGTAGTGAACAGGAGGACAGTTGTTAATCCTTACTTACAGTCTCAAGAGGAAGTTCAATGGCAGCAGGGGTAAGGTGCTGGAGCAGAGGCTGGGCCTCACCTCTGCCACAACGGGAGGAAAACAGCCACAAAGTGACCCCAGTTCCAGCAGTGGAAATCTGGCTGTAGCAAACATCGGCCCACCCCCGCAGCACACCCCCTCCAGCAAGGCACCGCCTCCCAAACTGCCACCGTCTGGGAACGAAGCATCCAATACACATGAGTTTATGGGGGGGCACACCGAATTCAAACACCATACTCCACCCCTGGCCTCCATGGACTGATGGCCACTCATGATTTAAAATACAGTTCATTCAGTCAAACTTTAAAATTTCCCATAGTTTTTTTTAACCAATGCCAATACTGTTCAAGCATCCCCGTGGTCCAAGGTCCATTAACTATAAGCTATAAAACCAAAAAGACACAATGACACGGAGTAAACCTTCACGTTGCAAAACACAGCATTACAAGGGAAGATTGAGCCGATGCAAGATCTAAAAACAGGGCAAACATCAAATCCTGTAGCTCCAAGTCAGACATCTCTGACCAGCAATGAAGTCTCCAGATTTCCAATTCCACTCCTCCAACTTGGGGGACAAACCCACCATGATCAAGCAGCTCCCCGTGGTAGCCATCCCATAGTCCCAGCGTCTCCGGTCTCCACTGCAACTCATAGTTCATCCTCAAGGCTCCATCAAGCCTCCATGCAGACAGGCCTGCCTCACATCACCTGGTGGTTATTTCCAAAAACAAACCAACCATGTTAAAACCAATGATCCTTTCTTTCCTGCACGTATTATATATACTTCACAGTACCAGGTAGGCTATGAATTTGTTAATCCAGGGGAGGGAATAAAACAGACTTTGAAGATCAGGACAATCCCTCAGCCAGCATTCAGGCCCCCTGTTTTCTAAAAAGTCATCACTCTTATTTCTGTTGTCCCAATACAGAACAGCTGGCCCAATCTCAACAGTAGCGATCTCTCAAACAATTACAGCTGAATGGACACTGTCTCTAGCCAGAAACTTTCATTTCTTTGTGAACCATATTCAGTTGCTCATACCAGTCTATTTCTACACATTGCAACCCTGTATGAGTTCTCAGGGCATGGGAAGAGCAGAGCTAGCCACTCATTCAAACTGCTTCTAACCCCATGCAGACAAAGCTCTCTCTTCCATGGTGAGCCAAACTCATGGTCCACAGGTGTTACTGCAGTTCAGCCTTTCAACTATGACCAGAATGGTCTATCTGGCTCTGATTGAAGCCCTGCAAGGCATCTTTTAGGCTAAGCATTCAAGTCCTTCCATATTATTGCTGTAAATCAGTTCCAAAGGACCCGAGCCACACAGTCAGGTTCATGGTATCAGTGAGCCCACTTTTGGTAACAAAAGTTGTAGCTGCCTGTTGTAGCTGCCTTCTTGTTGCTGACACAAAGCACCTGACCAGAGGTAGCTGGTGGGAGCAAGGTTGTTTATTTTGCCTTAAACTCTCAAGGGGAAGCTCTATGAGGGCAGGGAAAGACAATAGAGCAGAGGCTGGACATCACCTCTTTGCCAGCATTAGGTGGACGACAGCAGCAGGAGAGCGAGCCAAAATCCAGCAAAGGGAAACTGGCTAATGCCCCTAAGCCCACTCTCCCAGTAACCCTTCCCAAGCATGCCTCCACCTTCCAAGTTGCCATTAGCTGGGAACCAAGTGTTCAAAACATATGAGGTTATGGCAGGCACCTAATTCAAACCACCATGAATGGGGAAAAGTGATACCTTATCCAGAGGCAGAGACTCGAGTTCAGGTGTGGTGGGGCGGGGGGAAGCTGGAGAGGTACAACAGAGCTACAAGCAGCTCTTAGTGGAGTGAGTGGGGAAGGAAGGCTTCAGGGTGAGAATGGAAGACAAGTCAGGTAGATCCTTGAATCCTTCAGACACAGACCTTCCTTCCAATAAACTCGTGAAAGTCCAAGTTTAAGGGATCACAGTTTCACTAGCTCTCTCAAGACCCTTCCAGGAAAAGGCCCCGGTCGTGCCCTCACATGGAAAGATGGTTTAATTAATTGTGACTTGCATTTTCCACTGCACTTTGCTGCCTGGGAGCAGGCATTTGGCTGGCCGTGGACATTTCAGGGTAGAGCGAAGGGTATCCTTAATCAGTTTAAAGACTTCCTGTCTTCTGCAATGGAAGAACAGCTCTCGGGAAAACATCTACCGTCCATGTGTCGTTCCCCCCAGGCGGAGGCAGAGATTGCACTGCCGGAGGTCAATAAGCAGTCAGCCACGTGTCCTGTGGCTTCTCCCCAGAGAGTGTGGATAGCGAGTGAGAAACAAAGCTGGAATTGAAAGAGTCAAAAGCCAGTCTGCGGAAAAGACTCTTCAGATCATCAGATGTGCGAAGTTGTAAGCCAAGAGTCTGTTCTCATCAATTCCTTGTCAAAATAGAAACTCTCTCCCATAAAAGCTACGCTCAACATTGCCGAATATACAACTATTACAAGTACGTCACGCATCTGTCCTTTTTTTTTTTTCCCTGTGGGATTCAGACGAAAATAAAACTTATTGGGATTCCTTTTATTCGGGTGCCTCAAATGTGTGGCATCACTAAGAGCGGGGAGGCCTTTTGTGTGGAGTCATGTGGTGTCATGGCCTAATAATTACTACTGAAAACAAATTGTGTTCAGGGAGGAAAAGACAAGTGATGTCTCCTTCATGTCTATGGAGACAGGTTTACTCATTTGTTGTCATGGAAACAGGTGATTGACTAGAAGGTAGGCGGAAGCACTTGTGAAGAAATTAATTAAGAATATTGTCACTTTGCTTTATTGGGGATTTTTTTAGTATAGATAGACTTTCAAAGTCTTAATTTCATTTCTCGTCCTACTTAAATTTGCTTTTTTCATTTTCTCTTAATTCTGCATGCATGGTTTTACTTTTTTTTTTTTTTTTTTTTTCTTTTCTGAAATCCATGTGAGTTTATTCCCATCCAAACCAAGATGCATCCTTGGTGACCTAAGGGCTGTGTTGGACACAGAGCAGTATCTCAAGTTGCTAATCAGGACTGACCACTGTCAGGCTCGGAGAGGGCACATGCAGACCCATCGGGATTAAAGGCGCACGCCACCACGTCCGGCAAGAGTGAGCATTGAAATGCAAGGCAAGGGTTTGAGAAAAGCAGAAAAGGAAAAAAAAAAAAAAAAAGAACATGTCTATCTCCAGCGTCTGCGGAGCTGAAAGTGTGCAGGACAAGGCCGGGGGGCTGGGCCCCCCTGGAGGCAGCATAGCAAGGACAGAGATCGCAGTGAGTCAAGGACTCCCCGGTGTAGGGAAAACCCACACTGTATCACAGAGGGATCCTGACTCACAAGAGGCTAGCTCCTTTTCCACTTCGCCTTCCCTCCTTCCAAGGAATGCTTCAGTCACAAGCTATGCCTTTTCCATAATTCTCAAACCCTCACCTCACACTTCAGTCCCTGGAACATCAAGACTAGAACGGGAATCCCCCAGCAGATGCCCGTATCCAGCTGGCTGCTGACCACCGTTTTCCTTGAGTAACACTGATGGGCCAATATTTAGGAAAGGTAATGCTATTTTTTCAACTGCTGTTCCCTATATTGCGCCCTTTATGAAGAAAATTGCATGTAAGTAAAATAAGGGCCTGGCTACAGAACAGGTGTTAAGTAAACAGTGTAGGTGCTTGCAGATGTGCCGGCGGAAGCTAGCTGGATGCTCATAACTGAGGTCGGGAAGGTGTCCCTCTTCCGTCCCAGGCCTGATGCTCACCAGCAGTGGGCTTGGGCAAGCTGCTGTACTGGTGGGAGTGACTGTGCTTCTCCATGTGAACTGGTGGGAGCTGGTAGAGCCATGGATTTTGAAGCATATTCCAATTCAGAGAACCCAGGAGGCTTTGTATGTGGGGGGGGGGGAGGAAAGAAGGAGGAGGAGGAGAAGAAGGAGGAGAAGGAGGAGAGAAGAAGGAAGAGGATGAGGAGGAAGAAGAGGAGGAGAAGGAGAAGGGGGAGGAGAAGGAGGAGGAAAAGGAGGAGGAGAAAGAGGAGGAGGAGAAAAAGGAGGAGGAGAAGGAGGAGGAGGAAGGTGAGGAGAAGAAGGAGGAGGAGGAAAAAGAGGAGGAGGAGAAGGAGAAGAAGGAGAAGGGGGAGGAGGAGAAGGAGGAGGAGGAAGAAGAGGAGGAGAAGGGGGAGGAGGAGGAAGAAGAAAAGGAGAAGAAGGAGGAGGATGAGGTGGAGAAGGAGGAGGAGCAGGAAGAAGAGGAGGAGAAGGAGAAAGGGGCAGAGGAGGAGGAGGAGAAGTAGGAAGAGGAGGAGGAGGAAGAAGAGGAGAAGAAGGAGAAGAATGAGGAGGAAGAAGAGGAGGAGGAGAAGAAGGGGGAGGAGGAGGAGGAAAAGGAGGAGGAGGAAGGTGAGGAGAAGAAGGAGGAGAAGGAAAAAGAGGAGGAGGAGAAGGAGAAGAAGGAGAAGGAGGAGGAGGAGAAGGAGGAGGAGGAAGAAGAGGAGGAGAAGGGGGAGGAGGAGAAGAAGAAAAGGAGAAGAAGGAGGAGGATGAGGTGGAGAAGGAGGAGGAGCAGGAAGAAGAGGAGGAGAAGGAGAAAGGGGCAGAGGAGGAGGAGGAGAAGTAGGAAGAGGAGGAGGAGGAAGAAGAGGAGAAGAAGGAGAAGAATGAGGAGGAAGAAGAGGAGGAGGAGAAGAAGGGGGAGGAAGAGGAGGAAAAGGAGGAGGAGGAAGAAAAGGAGGAGAAGGGGGAGAAGGAGAAAGAGGAGGAGAAAGAGAAGAAGGAGGATGAGGAGAAGGAGGAGGAAGAGGAGGAGGAAGAGGAGGAGGTAGAAGAAGAGGAGAAGGAGAAGAAGGAAGAGGAGGAGGAAGAGGAGGAGGAAGAAGAAGAGGAGAAGGAGAAGGGGGAGGAGGAGGAAGAGGAGGAGAAGGAGCAGGAGAAGAAGGAAGAGGAGGAGGAAGAGGAGGAGGAAGAAGAAGAGGAGAAGGAGAAGGGGGAGGAGGAGAAGGAAGAGGAGGAGGAAGGAGAAGAAGGAGGAGGATGAGGTGGAGAAGGAGGAGGAGCAGGAAGAAGAGGAGGAGAAGGAGAAAGGGGCAGAGGAGGAGAAGTAGGAAGAGGAGGAGGAGGAAGAAGAGGAGAAGAAGGAGAAGAATGAGGAGGAAGAAGAGGAGGAGGAGAAGAAGGGGGAGGAGGAGGAGAAGGAGGAAGAGGAGGAGAAGGAAGAGGAGGAGGAGGAAGAAGAGGAGGAGAAAGAGAAGAAGGAGGATGAGGAGAAGGAGGAGGAAGAGGAGGAGGAGAGGGAGGAGGAGAGGGAGGGGAGGGGAGGAGGAGGGGGGAGAGGAGAAGAAGGAAGCATGGGGGAAGATGGAATAGTGAAGTGAAGTGGAATTTTTTCTGCCGGTCAGCTTTGAACATAGTGAAGTGAACTTCCTCAGCAATGCCCTGTGTGCTGAAGTGTGGAAGCAATGCTAAAACGTTACTAGTCCTCTCTGGGGTCCTTAGTTGTCTCTGCGGTCCCCCCTCAGGGAACCCACCCTCTCCTGAGATGGCAGCTTTGTTTAACTCTGAACACCTCATGGTGCAGCCAGGAGGGCGCTCTGCCCACCCTGGATGGCCCTTGCTAATCTCCCATCCTGAACCCCGTGAAACCTGAGGCTCTGGGAAGAGTCTGCTCATGAATAGAAGCATGGCCTAAAAGCCAGAGAGCTTCCTGGGGAATCCAATCAGTACTGCCTGTGTCCACATTGTTACAGGTGAAATGAGACACGGGAGAACCAAGGGGGCCCCTTTCCGTAGGCCTCACTGGGTCTGGGGGTGGGTCAGGGAGGCAGGGGCGACCCCATACCAGAGCCCAGGGAGAAGAGGTATTTAGTTCTGTGTCCCCTTCCACATCAGAGACTGCTTTGAAAAGAGCAAGATGAGATTTGATCTTGGATGAGCTTTTCTAAATAGTCCTTGAGATGGATTAAGCAAAATGCCTAATAATCTGAGCAGCTCAAAGGCAGGGAAAGCCCTCACGTGACTCTAGGCAAACCACTATAGGGAAGACAAGTCAGGCACATTCAAGGAGACATAGGATAAAAGGCTGAGATGAGGCAGAGAGGAACAGTGGGTGCACAGATCCCAAGCTTAGACTCTGAAGACAATGCCATGGACTTTACACGTGGGATGCTTCTGGAAGGGAGAAGTCCTGCAGGATACTGGCTGACAGGCTTAGCTCCCACATGTCTCCCTACACGCCTCCCGCCCTGAGGTCACCTCACCAACCACTACTTGTCCTCCTGGTGTCTCTTCAGAACGTTCGCGCAGGTGTTCTCCACGCCCTCGTTTCATTAACGTATACTAATTGTAAAACATAACGAGTTTGACTGTGACCTTTTCAAACACTCACAAAATATGCCTTGATTTATATTCTCTCTCTCTCTCTCCATTTCCCTCTCTTTATGCTTCCCTGCCCCAGGTTTTTATTTGAACCACTGATGAATTTAAAATACACCAAGACAAATTTTTAAAATGTGTATATAAGGGGTGGAGAGATGGTTTAGTGGTGAAGGCACTTGCCTGCAAAGCCAAAGGACCCAGGTTCAACTCCCCGGGACCCGTGTAAGCCACATGCCCAAGGTGGCCCGTGTGTCGGGAGTTCGTTTGCAGCGGCTGGAGGCCCTGACATGCCCATTCTCTCTCTATCTGCCTCTTTCTCCCTCTCCCTCTCTCAAGTAAATAAATAAATAATAAAACAAAAATGGGTACACAGAGAATACAAGCACGCCTTGCAAGTTTCTAGTTGCTAAATCATTCTACCCATTCTTCCGTGTTTTTGCAACAGAAGTCCCACCTAGAAAAGGTTCTGTCCTATACATACATGGCCTCATCCCAGCAGGACAGGACAGGACAGGACAGGACAGTTTGCCCATCAGAACACTTTGTAAGTCTATCCCCTTGTGTGTGTGTGTGTGTGTGTGTGTGTGTGTTTAGACAAAAATCTCCTGCGTTTTCCATTCCTACCCCCTCTCCCCTATTCCCAGCGTGTGATCTCCACGGGCCACACACATGGTTCTGGCTCATTTGCATGTAACTCATAAAAGTCTGGTCAAGTCACACTGTCCATCGAGTCTTTTATGGGCTGACAGTCTGGGCCTGGTAAAGCCAGCTACTGTAATGGGGGGGGTGTGGGGGAGAGTTTCTTCTCTTTCAGCCAGTTCTGAGCAGCCCTAAGCTACTGCAGCTCAGGAAGCTACTCTGTCATACACGTGTGGTGTGTTTCTCTAATTCTGGGCCCCAGTCAGCTCGTGTACATTCCTAGTTGGTGAAAAAAATATTCCGTAAACTGCAAGTCTAGATTGTGAATCGGTAGCTCTTCTTGGAAACATGAACTGCTGCTCTCTCTCTCTCTCTCTCTCTCTCTCTGTCCTTTTTTTGTTTGTTTGTTTTGGTTTTTTGCTGTTTCCACCCTAGACCAGGCCAGAGTCTCTCTTACCTGTACAGGTGTAGTGACTTCCTGACATGAGCTCCTTACACCCCTTGCTCTGCCCTCGCCGCTCCCCTGCGCATGAGTCACAGCAGGGCTTCTTGCACAGGGTTTTGGGGGGCATTTGAGGTGTGCATGGCTGAGTCCCGGGACTAAGTAAAGTCACGTTGCAAACCGAATTGTGTCCTCAAAGCATCCAGGCTACGAAAACACTGAGGAAATATTACTTGATGTCAAAAAAAAAAAAAAAAAAAACCATACAACAACATGATGCAAAATACAAAAATGTCTTACATTCTAAAGATAAAACTTAGCCAGGCATGATGACACACGCCTTTAATCCCAGCACTCGGGAGGCAGAGGTAGGAGGATCGCCATGAGTTCGAGGCCACCCTGAGACTCCATAGTGAATTCCAGGTCAGCCTGGGCTAGAGTGAGACCTTCCCTCGAAAAACCAAAAAATAAAAAATAAAGATAAAACTTGAAGCTACATGGAGATTTTAAACTTGTAGTATGCTACTTGGGGGTTTAAAACCCTAGGCCCCAAGAAGGATCTATTCATTGCCTTCCGCCATTAGTGCCATGGGTAGATTTGGACAAGGGTTGGAGAGGAATACTCCAGCCTGACAGCTTCTCTATCACATCCGGTCACACTCCATCCCCAAGACGCTGGCAATCACTGACCCACAGCTCCCACACGTGCAAATACGGCTCCTGCACACATTTGCACCCTCACTGCTTTCCTCCCTATAGCCAGTATGCCTTTACGTTCTCAAACATGCACACACACACACACAATGCGTAGGGCCTTTGTCTGGCTCCAAGTCAGATCTTCTAAGACCAGATGCACTTTCTTTCCCATGAGAAACGCCCTTCCTGACTTCGCAGCTCTGGTCAGTGTAGGGTCTCAAGTACCAATTGAGTGAGCAATTGTTGACTGAGCACCGTTACTGAAGACCTGCAGCTTTGTAAAAGGAACGGACCATGTCCTCCTCACTGTTTTACTCCTGTTTCTAGCTCCAAGGCCATAGCTACGAAGACAGGCCAGTGAAAAACGTCTAAGTTGGGGGCCTGTGCCCTCCATTATCGGCACTCAGCTGCGGATCCGTCTGTTCTCCCATGACCTTCCTGCAAGGGTTTCCAGTGCTCCTCTATCCCACATTTTTGTTGTTGTTGTTGTTGTTGTTTTAAGGTAGGGTCTCACTCTGGTCCAGGCTGACCTGGAACCTGGTATTCACTATGTAGTCTCAGGGTGGCCTCGAACTCACGGCGATCCTCCTACCTCTGCCTCCCGAGTGCTGGGATTAAAGGCGTGCGCCACCACACCCAGCTTATCCCATGGTTATTTAAAATCTCTATTGCTACTTGATGTCAGGGAGTTTCCATGCAGGCTGAAGAACCGGTAAGGAGTGGGATGATTCTACAGGACAGCGACATGTGACTCAGAACATGGGATGTTGTAGGCTTTGCTTGCATGTCTGTTCCCTAAGCTTGTCTCTCTCATAATATGTTTACATTGGGAGGATCGTATTTGAAAAAAATCCAAGTTTCCATGTGAGAGAAACCTCCCAAAAGAGCTGTGATTAGAAGTAATATCTCTATCACACCTTCCAAGGCTCAGGGTCTAGTGCGGAAGAGGTGGCGGAAAGAATGTAAGAGTCAAAGGCAGGGTAGGACTCCTTACAACGTGCTCCTCCAGACACACAATGGTCTGGATATCCATGACCTCACAGTGCCTGACACTACCTACACAAGACCATCATAACAGGAGGAAAAGATGATGACGTCAAAATAAAAGAGAGACTGATTGAGAGGGGGAGGGGATATGATGGAGAGTGGACTGTCGAAGGGGAAAGTGGGGGGTTGAGGGTATTATCATGGGATGTTTTTATAATCATGGAAGTTGTTAATAAAAATTAAAAAAAAAAAAAGAAAAAAGTTATGGCTGATCCAAGAGTTGGCTCAGGCGCAGGTGTAAGATGTCCCCATAAGCTGTGCTGGGTGGACGAGCTGTCGCCACTCCCCTGAGGGGTGATTCCTGAGTTCCGGTAATAGTGAAAAGGCTCACACTTTTCAAACCAACAAATCCGCTTCTCAGAAGGGTCTAGCAACTAAACGATGGGGCACACAAGGATGTTTACGGCAACGCTGTGGAGTACAGTGTTGACCTGCGAGCAGCCCAAACGTCAGCCAGCGGTTGAACTGGTTTAAAAAAAAAAAAAAGCATTGGGGAATATTCTTATAATACAACATTCTAAAGTAGTGAATTCCTATGTATGGATAGATTCATCAAAATGATCAATCTCCAACATGTGCTCAATAGTCGTCTCTGAAAGTGAACGTCTTATATTACCATAGTCCTATTGTCAGGTCTAACAAAATTCAATATTTTTATATTAACTTAAATTTGTAGCATATTAAATTTCTATAATTGTCTTAAAATATTTAAAAAAATTTTTTTTTGTTATTTTATTTGAGAGTGACAGAGAAAGAAAGAGGCAGAGAGAGAGAATGGGCGCGCCAGGGCCTCCAGCCACTGCAAACGAACTCCAGATGTGTGCACCCCTTTGTGCATTTGGCTAATGTGGGTCCTGGGGAATCGAGCCTCGAACAGGGGTCCTTAGGCTTCACAGGCAAGTGCCCTTAAAATATATTTTTGAAACGACTTATCTATATTACGCAGGCTAGCTTCAAACATTTGGACTTAAGTGATCTTCCTGCTTCAGCCTCCTGAGTTTCTGGAAGAAATGGCCTTTTTAAACTGGGCATATACAAATCAGAATCCAAGTAAGCTGTATAAGTTACGTTTTGTTTTAATGTCTTAAATTGCTCTAAACGGAGAACTTGATTTCCCAGGCAAGGGAACATGGCATATCAAGAAGCCAGAATGTTGGTGTAGGGTCCTCAAGAGAGGGCATTTGTGCACACGCCTGGAAGGAACACCGGCACAATGCTTCAGAGCTGAAGAATGTGTGTGTGTGTGAAGGACTTGTATTTAGAGACCTGAGAAGGAAATGCAGGCACGTGTTTGTTTAGTGGAGCTGAGCTGTACTCTAATGGAAATTAGAGAGACCGGAGTGAAACCCTGGGTCTCTGGAGTGGAGAAATACAGAGTGCATGGGTCTTCCACGTCTGCTTAATGGGTAACCCTAAGCCTATCATATAACCAGTCTGAGTTTTAGCTTCTTCTCTGCAAAATGAAATAAAAAACAATGCCTCTTCATTGGACTGTTATGAGGGCTAAAGGAGATGACTGTGTCATGACATAGTAAGTTTTGAACAAACATCGTTTTCTATTACTACATTACTGTGGCAGCTCTTGTTTATTTAAAGATGTGCTATAACTTGAATGTGTCCTCTGAAGTTCACAGGCTGGAAACTTAATCCCCAGTGCAACCATGCGGAGAGGTGGGGTCTTTCAGAGGTGACTGGGTCATGAGGACTCTGTCTTCATGAATGGATTCATTCCATAATCACAGGTGTGCAGTAGATAGCTGAGGAGTAACTTCCTGATAAAAGAACAAGTTCATGACCCTCTTACCTCCTCTCCCACGTCCTTCCACCATGAAATGATGCAGTGAGAAGGCCCCTAACAGATGCCAGCCCCTTGACTCTAAACTTCCTGGCCTCCAGAAGTATCACAAAAGAAATAAATTTCTTTTCTTATAAATTACCCAGTCTGTGGTGTTCTGTTATAACAGCACAGAACATATTCAAATAATTTTCAACTATAAGTCAATATTAGCTGTACAAATGTTATGTTACAAAAGCGACACAGGTGTGACAGGACAATGTTTTGTTATCACTTTGCATCACAGAATGATATTCACAAAAAATATACATGCATAAAAAAACGCATGCAAGAGCAAAGAAGGGAAAGTGTGTATACACGTTTTTGTTTACAGAAACATGTAAATTCACAGATTGGCTCAGAATTGTTTCTGGGCTTCCTCGTGTCTTAGGGAAAGAAAGAGGGGGAGGGAAAGAACTGACCTTAATAAGCTTCACTCCTCTGGGTTCATTTCCTCATCTGTTCAAATCCATAGACATGGGGGTACAGGGTGAGAAAGTGGTATTTCTGCAGTATTCTGTTCTCTGGGTATGTGTCAGTTTAGGGAGTTTCTGAGGGGGAGTTCCTGAGGGGAGGTTTCTGAGGGGAGGTTTCTGAGGGGAGGTTTCTGAGGGGGAGTTTCTGAGGGGGAGTTTCATCATGGTGGGGAGATCACAGCAGGAGCAGGAAGCTTTCTTCACAGCAACAGGGAGGAAGCAGAAGGAGCCAGCCAGACCAGGCTGTGACACCTCCAGGCTCGCTCCCAGTGATACACTTCTTTCCAGAAGGTTCCATCTCTTCAAGTTTCCACAACCTTCCTGGACAGCACCACCAACTGGGGACTAAATATACAAACGCGAGTCCACGGAGGATGTGTACATTCAAATCACAGCAGTGCATACCTGGCAGAATCATGAACTGCAGCATCACACTCTACTGAGAAGCATCCGGAAAACCGGGACATGGAGCCTGTTTCTGTCACAAACACGTTCCCACATGACAGCTCTAGAAGGTGATGTGGTCAAGACAGTTGAAGGCTCCAAGAGCGGTTGTGAATGTGAGGCTGCCACCCTCACCCATGAGGAGGGAGCTACAGCTTGTGCTCTGTTGGTTCCTCTTTCCTTTGCTGCTTTGGGGGCCTGTGCTGGTGTCCCTGTTCTGTTCTGTGGCCTCTTTTCTCTAACTTCTGAGTTCCCCTCTCTACCCTCCGCTGCCTTATAGACATGAAGCAGTAGTCACCCACGGTTTTACCAGAGGGAGGGCTCAGTTGCGCATAGATTTTTATTGGTCCCTGAATCCACCACCTTTGCACCTCCCTTGTTTTGTTTGTTTGTTTGTTTTTTAATTTTTTTTGTTTTTTATTTATTTATTTTATTTTGAGAGCAACAGACAGAGCGAGAAAGAGGCAGAGAGAGAGACACAGAGGGAATGGGCGCGCCAGGGCCTCCAGCCACTGCAAACGAACTCCAGACGCGTGCGCCCCCTTGTGCATCTGGCTAACGTGGGTCCTGGGGAGTCGAGCCTCGAACCGGGGGTCCTTAGGCTTCACAGGCAAGCGCTTAACCACTAAGCCATCTCTCCAGCCCTGTTTGTTTGTTTTAATGAGGTATTGAAGATTGAACCCAGGGCTTCAGGCACGGTAGGCAAACTGCTCTGCCACTGAGCTACAGCCCCTGCCCAGCAAACCCCTTTAGCAGAAAAATCATCTTCTCTCTTCTTCTGTCTTCTCCCCTTACATCAGAGGATGCTAGAGTTGTGGAGTCATACCAGGAAACTCCTCCTCCGCCGCCCTCTCCTTGCTGGAGCCAGAGAGAGAGAAGGGGGGCTGGCATTGCACTTAGGGTGGCCATTCCTGGTGTGAGTCCATCCTTGCCCCTTGTAGTCCCTTCACTAGTAAGGGAAGCTAGAGAAATAACACACATGCATATCTTTGAGTGATTAGACTGAGCATACACATAGAGGTTGACATACAAAAAGCACAGATACCACGCAGACTCCCCTCAGCCATGACATGAAAGAATTACCTATGAACTCTGTGTTAAGAGGACAAGACACATGTCCGGACGACACAGCCTGAGAGACACATATGGAAATCCATCATTCACAGCGGACTCATCTGCTATAGACCAGGGATAGAAATGGTGTGAGAATTCAGGGGGGTTGGCCTTGAAAAAAAAACACATCAATTTTGACATAGCAGTTGAAAGAATTCCTGAAGACTCTGCTCATGGGTAGGTTGGGGCTCAGTGCCACTTTGGACAGCATCCTGCAGTTGGGTGGCACATGTGTTTCCTCTGAATAAGTCCATAAAAGGAAAAGTTATCAGGAAATAGCTGAATCGGATGGATATGGGGCACAAACAGGCCCCCATCACCAGAAGAAGGACTCAGTACTTCCAAGGGGAAGGAAGAAAATACTGAGAAGCTCTTTCTTGAATTTCCGTCACAGTCAAGGAGAGAATGTAAGACAAGTAGCCAGGCTTTTCAAATACGAGTTACAACACATCATACTGTGCCTGTTTATATGGGACACAGACATAAATTACTCAGAACGCAGCAAAAACTAAACATAAAAGTACCAGTAAGTGAACAGATTGGTGCATCTGGCAGTCCTCAGAAGGAGTTCACCTACTAAATAAACAAACAGTACTTCCCTCTGACCAAGCCTGGTAGTACAGAGATAGAAGCTTTGCTCATACCTCACTTCAGGTTTATCATGTCCGTCAGCACAGAGTTAGATAGACAGACAGACAGACCAGGGAAGTGTTTTATAGTGAGGTAGGTTCTACCATGGTGCAGGGAAATAAACACAGGCTTCTGAGCCAAGTAGGTATGCATCTACAGCTGGCTCCACCCCTCAATACTTGGGTAGCTGGGGAAAACTATTAACTTCTCTGAGTTTCACCTTCTTTTCCTCAACCTCTACATTTTTTTTTCCTTTAACAGGAAAAATATCCCCACTTTATAATATCATGTGGACTTTTTTTTTTTGAGGCAAGCCTAACAGATTGTCCTTTTTATGAGAGAGAACAAGAGAAAGAGAGAGAGACAGAGAGAGAGAGAGAGAATTGGCATGCCAGGGCCTTCAGCCACTGTAATTGAACTCCAGATGCATGTGCCACCTTGAGTGCATGGGAAACCTTGTGCATGTGTCACCTTATGCGTCTGGCTTACACAGGATCTGGGGAGTCAAACATTGGTCCTTAGGCTTCACAGGCAAATGCCTTAACCTCTAAGCCATCTCTCCAGCCCCTTTGCACGCATTTTAATAATAGCATTAATCACTATCTATTGAATCCTTGCGCTGAGCCAAGTAACAAGAAAAGCATAGAATGTTATATTAGTATCTTATTTAATTCTCACAGTGACCCTGCAGAGGCATCTTGTCATCCTCAAGTTAGAGATGAGAAAATGGACCATAGTGAAACAACTAGAAAATGGTAGAGGCAAGATCCAAAAACTGTGACTATAGGAACTAGTGTGATCTCCCATGAGGAGCCCAAGGAAGTTAATGAATGGATATTCCCATATGCCATCAGCCTTTATTTCTCCAGAATGCCTGAGTTCTGCCCAATTCTTTCCATCTCCATCAGTGCATAGGTTACTAAAGTGAATGTGCTTTTGATTAGATTGACTGGCTCCCTAAGCCTTAGGCATGCTTAGTGTTCTTTGAGGGTGTATATGTGTACGTATATGTTTCTATGTGAAGAATTTCTGTCTATGTACAACCTGCCTTTATCTATATTTGGCTCTATAACTTCTTTTTCATATCTTTATTTCTAACCAGGCCAATGTAGCAGACAGCTTCAGGTTCGCTGAGATGAACTTCTAGACCAGGCACAGTTATGGAGGAAGGGATTTATTGAAGCTTACAGATCCAGAGGAAGTTCCATAATGGCAGAAGAAGCTGGCCTGCCCTCACAGAGAGAGACAGAAGCACAAACCAAAAGCCACACAGCAGAGCACACTTCAGGAACTCCAGCTAGGCACACTTTGCATATCTTTAGATTGAAATCTGAAACCCACCACCGCACCTTAAGATCCGCCCAGTGACACCGCCTCCAGCCAGGTGGCTGCGGATGCAAACTCCAAACTAATAAAACAGTGAACACAGTGAGGGCCATCTATTCAAACTACCACAGCCAAAGTCACAGCTTTTGTCTTATTATTTCACCATCCTCATCTTTCTCTGCATTTCCTGATCCATCTTTTATCACTACATTCCTCATTCCATATCTGAGGATTCAACCAATGATGGAAAAACCTATTTTCAAAGCAATTACATGAGCCCTGAATACACTGGACTTTTCATATCATTATTCCCTAGTCAATAAACTATAATAACTTCTCACATAGCTTCAGCACTGTGTAGGTGTTGTAAGTCATTGAGAAGTGATTTTATATAGGAGGAAGTGTCTAGATCATATGCAAAATTATGTGTAAGGGACTTGAGCATCAGTCAATGCTGGTACTCATGTTGTGGAGGATCCTGGGACTGAGATCAGGCAGAGAGGGAGTTAGACATGAGAGAACCAAAGGGAAATAGTCCTCCATGATTTGGGAGGGAAAAACATTCACCTTAGCCCCATGAATACTACACCCATCTCTTAAATATTCATAAAAACTTTAAAATCCGTAATGCAGAAAGCATCCTTTCCTTCAAGTGAGCTGCTCATTTCTCTCTGGAATGTATTAATACTTTGTTTTCCTAAAAATAATGGTTTAAGTTATCTGGGCCTCTGGGCTGAAGTCTTTCTTCAAAAAGTAAAGAATGGGCTGGGCGTGGTGGCTCATACCTTTAATCCCAGCACTCGGGAGGCAGAGGTAGGAGGATCGCCGTGAGTTCGAGGCCACCCTGAGACTCCATAGTGAATTCCAGGTCAGCCTGGACCAGAGTGAGACCCTACCTCGAAAAACCAAAACCAAAACCAAACAAACAAACAAAAAAAAAAAGACTAGAGGTGAGACCTTCACTCGGCAACAGAGCCTCTACTGATGCTGGGGGTGACTGCAGATTATTCTCTTTTTTTTGGCTGGGTAATGACAATCTGTGAAATAGAAGGCCTATGGAAGGAACATTTTATTTTTGTTTATTTTGTTGCAGTTCACGTACATATTATTCTACGTGTTTGGAATCACTGGGCACATGTTTTGTTTTTAAACGGAAAGGTCTCCTCCCTCAGAGTGAGCTGACAGATGTAGGACTCATGCTGGTGAACACAGGCTTTAGAGTAACTGAGCCAGCGAGCCGTGGCTCTCACACTATTTTTGGCCCTGGGTAGGCTCTAGAAGAGACAGTGTATCTGGGTTTTAAATGGAATGGTCTCCTCCCTCAGCGTAGGCTGACGGATGTAGGCATGAGCAAGCAGTGGCTCTCGCTCTACTTTTGGCCATGGGCAGGCTCTAGAAGAGACGGTGCATCTGGGTTTCTCCCTGGACCATACGAACACATGCCTGCTCTTAGAAGCAGAGGGAAATACTACACAGAAAGGCCCCTGAGGTCCCACCTACTCATGTCACATTCAGGAGGCAAAAAGGAAATGAGTTTACAAAAATAAGTCTAAAGCTAAAAAATTATTTCCTCCACAAAAACTCATAGTTAGAAACAAATGAAACCCATTACAGTCATCAGTTGGAGGAGAAAACAAAAAACACAAACCTTCTCAGCCTATTGCTAAAATATGTCATGTGTGACCAGTGATGAAATTTGAACCGCAGAAGGCCTCCCGTGGTCAGGAGAAGCAAGGGCCCTGCATAAATAAAGGAAAAAGGAAAGGAAAGGAAGGAAAGGAGAGGAGAGGAGAGGAGAGGAGAGGAGAGGAGAGGAGAGGAGAGGAGAGGAGAGGAGAGGAGAGGAGAGGAGAGGAGAGGAGAGGAGAGGAAAGGAAAGGAAAGGAGGAGCTTTTCAACTTTCCTCAACAATTGCAAAGCTCACCCCAAAACAGAGCCTTATCCTGGTTGGCAGAGGGGGGCAGGAGGATGGGATGGATGAGATGTATGTGTGTGGTTTTTTTATTATTATTATTCAAACAGAGGAAAATCTTAGACTAGAGAATGTCAACACTCCAAGCGCATTTTGTTTGTGATGTTCTCGGTGTATGTTTAGATTATAATATGTTGTTACAGTCTCAGGAAATTAAAGCATCTGTATGAGTCATCTTGTTTATAAGTATTTTCTAGAAATTCCCTAATCTGGGAATGAGTTAGACAAACACAGGGAATAGTTTAGCCACCAGGGACACCGCTCAGCTTGGCCAGTAAACACAGCCTTTTCCTAAACAGCGCACCAAGCGACAGCCTGTTGGCAATCTGGGACCCTCGCCTATATCGAGCAGCACGTCACCCTCGTCCAAGCAGCTCATTTTCGCTTCCCCTTCGCAGCCATTATCCATGATCAGCTTCTAGTCAAATGCGGGCTTAGATAGATGTAGGACTGAAATAGCAGGAGGCTATCTCCCTAGACTGGTTTTGGGACAAGACGGAGTAAACCATGGCCTCTAAGGGAAAAGCTCCTATTTAACATCTTAAGTCTATGTGTTATTTGTACATACGGTTATTTGTAGTACATTTGATTAAAATTAGATGCATCACAGGAAGGATCATGGGAAGTAAAGAAAGTATTATATAGCCCAAACCTGTTCATGAAATCAGAGGGCCATTCAACCAGCCTCCAGCAACCAGCCCATCACTCCCCCCCCCCAAAAAAAAATCCAAGAGACGCTCCAGATCTCTTCTCGGTTCTCTTGAGTATTCTCCACTCCAGTGGCTGCTGCCCCTCTTGCCAGTGTATTCAAATGTTTACTGTCACATTCCTTTTCATAACGTTTCTTGTGGCTTCACTATTTGTGTGCACGTTTCTTCGATTCCTTGAGTTAAGATGCCAAGAACCTAGAAACACCCAGACAGAGACCACCGGCAACAGGGGTAGTTGTCTAGCGTCTGAACGGAGACTCCTAGAGCTTCAGGCCCTATTAGACAGAAAAGTTTAATCTTCTATGTGAAACACTGACTTCTGCTATATCTGAACCACCTAAATCTCCATCTTTGATCAATGAATCCTAAACTCCAAACCTTCCCTGAATTTTGTACTCACCTGACTTCCTAAACAAGATGTCTCATTGTGCACATTCTGTGACATGTCCGTAGAGAGCTCCTAATGACTGCAAGTGATCATGTCCCTTCTCTACCGCAAATACTCACATTTTCTTCCTAGAAATCTCTCCTACAATCCTAACCCAGGCCCCTTCTCTATCCCAAATACTCACATTTTCTTCTTAGAAATCTCTTCTTCAACCTACCCCAGGCCCCTTCTCTATCCCAAGTACTCACATTTTCTTCCTAGAAATCTCTCCTACAACTACTATCCTAACCCAGGCCCCTTCTCTATCCCAAATACTCACATTTTCTTCCTAGAAATCTCTTCTTCAACCTACCCCAGGCCCCTTCTCTATCCCAAATACTCACATTTTCTTCCTAGAAATCTCTTCTACAATCCTACCCCAGGCCCCTTCTCTATCTCAAATACTCACATTTTCTTCCTAGAAATCTCTTCTACAATCCTACCCCAGGCCCCTTCTCTATCCCAAATACTCACATTTTCTTCCTAGAAATCTCTCCTACAATCCTACCCAGGCCCCTTCTCTATCCCAAATACTCACATTTTCTTCTTAGAAATCTCTTCTACAATCCTAACCCAGGCCCCTTCTCTATCCCAAATACTCACATTTTCTTCCTAGAAATCTCTTCTACAATCCTAACCCAGGCCCCTTCTCTATCCCAAATACTCACATTTTCTTCCTAGAAATCTCTTCTACAATCCTAACCCAGGCCCCTTCTCTATCCCAAGTACTCACATTTTCTTCTTAGAAATCTCTTCCACAAACCTACCCCAGGCCCCAGTTGGCTTTTCTTCCATCAGGAATGGATGTTATTATAAGACATAACATTAGGACATATAATATTATAGCCACAGTTTCATAGATCAGTTGAGCAATTCTAAAGCTTAAAATTTATAAGGTATTAACCACAAGTTAAACCAATTGTGGTCATAGTCAAATAAAATGCCCAAGGCAGAATCATCTCAATTAAGTGAATTAACTTTGATTGATTGATTGATGCATTGATTAGCTTGTCGTGCTGTGTGTGTGCTGATGTGGTAATACAGTGGAAAGAGCAATGGATTTGCAGGTGACAAGAGGCAGGAAAAGTCACCTCCTTAGCTCCTCATCTGTAACGTGGGAGGTATAATAGTTCTTCTACTTACTATATTGGATTCTATTGTGAAAATAAAATGGCTGGAAGCTGTCCACACATGAGTTCGAAGTGAGTTGTTTTCAGGGAACAGTGACTCTGAGTACAACTTAAGTTACCATAGAAGATTGAGGACACAAACTGAGAATGACACATAAACTCCTAGTATGATTTTGTTGTTGCTAAAGCTGTCAGTTCCTGGTAGACAGAAGCAGGTTCTAGCACATGAACCACCTACCAAGCCACTAAGGCTGAACCCCAGGATCTACGTCCAGCCAGGAGGTGGAGACCACAGTTACAAGCATTAATAAAACACCTGAGTTTATAGAGGACGTACATTCAAACTAACACAACTGCTTTTTTTTTCTTTGGGCTTCTTTCTTATCCGGGCTGCCAGTTAAAAGGTGCTACCCACATTCAACACTGGTATTCCCTCCTAGTCACGGTCCCATGTTCAAGCCTCTCTAGGGCTGCAGAGATGGCTTAGCGGGTAAGGCGCTTGCCTACAGAGCCAAAGGACCCAGGTTCAATTCCCCCAGGGCCCACCGTAAGCCGCATGCAGTGGCTGAAGGCTCTGTCGCACCCATTCTCTCTCTTTCTCTATCTGCCTCTCTCTCTCTCTCCCCCTTTCTCCCTCTCCTCTAAAATCAAATCAAATAATTAAAAAAAATACTCCTATTGAAAGATATATAGCTATCTAGGCATCTCTTAATCACCAAATGTCATGTGGAAATTTCTCCCCCAGGGAGACGTAAACATGTCTATTAACCTCAGATAGGGCACAGCTGACTGAACCTTGGCTGTGCCAAAACCAATTTTCATAAACCAACGCACTTATTGGGGTTACTTAGAAAGAAGGGTGAGGGGTTGCTTACAGGGTCATGGGTGACTCAAAAATAACTGCATCACCAAAAAGCCCACCCCAGCATAGGTGACGATGCCTCGCTGAAGCCACGTCTCTGGGGCACCCTGCAGGGCTCGCAGGCTGGTAAGACAGACAGTCTAGCTGTTCTGGTGGCTGGTGCCCATGCAGGTGTCTACCATGGTGAAAACCTTGGGAAAGGGTCTTTTAAGTCGACCTCTTGACTCCCTTCAGAGGGGAGGAGGGGCGGAATGTTTTAGTTCAGAGAAAATTGCTACACAACATTGGTCAGCCTGCCCCTGGCTCCTTGTTTACTGCTCCTAACGGTGGTCCTGTAGGTGACCTTTGAAGCTTCAGCCTTCCCAGACTTGATGACCTCTTGACTCCCTCAATGCCTTCAGGAGGTAGTGTTTCAAGTCAGAGGAGTTTGCTGTACAACACCAATCATAGGCGTCTCTTGCTCCATCAAATTGACGAGCGAGAGCAACCATCACAGGGAGGCTGAACTGACACATGCAAGTCCAGGTCTATGCATAAAGCAGAAATTGACTGCCCTCCACCTGTACGCAATGGGTTGGATTTATGATGTATCAAGAATCATTTTCCATGGGCTGGAGAGATGGCTTAGTGGTTAAGCACTTGCCTGTGAAGCCTAAGGACCCCGGTTCGAGGCTCGATTCCCCAGGACCCACGTTAGCCAGATGCACAAGGGGGCGCACGCGTCTGGAGTTCGTTTGCAGAGGCTGGAGGCCCTGGCGCGCCCATTCTCTCTCCCTCTCTCTATCTGCCTCTTTCTCTCTCTGTCTGTCGCTCTCAAATGAATAAATAAAAATAACAAAAAAAAAAAAAGAATCATTTTCCAGGGTTGGGTGATGGCTGAGCAGTTAGAGGAGCTGGTTTGCACGCCTTAGTTTGTCCCTCTAAGCACCCAAATTAAGCCAAATGCAAGTGCATTATTTGCATGCAAATGCAGGTGCGTGTGTGTGTGTGTGTGTGTGTGTGTGTAATCCAAAAGTGCCTGTGGCAATGGGAGATGCAGTCAGAGGGATCCTGAAGCTCACGGGCCAGCTGAGCTGCACACTCATGGTGGCACAGACAAGGGAGACCCTGTCTCAAACGAGGTGGAAGGACAGAACGAACGCCCCGAGGTTGTCCTCAGGTTTCTTCAGGTGCGCTGTGGCATGCATACACCCATCCATATAAGTTACACGGACACACACGCACACACCCACATGTATAAGTTACATGTACATACATACACACATACACACGCACACTAAAAAAGAATAGTTTGTATTAATATTGGTTTTGAGCCACCTAATGAGTTGTAGAAAAGTGATTGTGGTTGAAGGAATTCATCAGATCTATCTACCCACTCATTTAAAAGATTTTGGGCTCAGGCTGAGAGGTGGCTTAGCGGTTAAGCGCTTGCCTGTGAAGCCTAAGGACTCAGTTCGAGGCTCTGTTTCCCAGGACCCACGTAAGCCAGATGCACAAGGGGGCACATGCATCTGGAGTTTGTTTGCAGTGGCTGGAGGCCCTGGCGTGCCCATTCTCTCTCTCTCTCTCTCTCTCTCTCTCTCTCTATATATATATATATATATATATATATATGCCTCCTTCTCTCTCTGTCACTCTCAAATAAATAAATAAAAATAAACAAAAAAAACATTATAAAAGGTTTGGGGCTGGAGAGTTTGCTTAGTGGTTAAGGCATCTGACTACAAAGCCTAAGGACCCAGATTCAATACCCCAGGACCCACATAAGCCTGATGCACAAGTGTTACATGCATCTGAAATTCATTTGCTGTGGCTGAGAAGTTCTGGTTCACCCATTATCTCTCTATCTGCCTCTTTCTCTCATATATATATATCTTTTTTTCTTGCTAAACAGCTAAACAGTCTATTGATCCAATTACTCCTAAGTACTTTCTGTTTGGGGCAGGCTTAGATGGTGTCAGAGAAGTATTACAATTACATGTTTATGAACATTGTTTAAATTTTGATTAACAGCCCTGATATTTATTCCTCCCGCCCTCCCCCCCCACACACACACACTGAAGAATACTGTGTTCTACCAACCTGGAGCTGCCTAATGCACTTGACTGAGGAAGACTGGCTCTAGCGTTCAAACCCAGAGACCAGCCTGGGTGAGTTGAAATGATCTTCAAAGAGATGCTGAATGTTCCTATAAAGAATCTTCACACACACCAAAAAAATCACAAGGATTGAAAGATATTTCCAAGCCAAGGAGACTCATAACAGTAAAGGGGGCAGCATGCCAGGCTCAAACGTAGCTCAAAGACCACCATTTTCCACGTGTGGGGAGGGTGGGAGAGAGAGGCAGGGAAGGAATGCGTGGGCTCTTAGTTTGGGTCTTTAGAATCATACCATCATCTACTGACAGCAGGCCTAGCCTCAGCAAATCCACACAGTGAAAACCTTTCTTAAAGCCGGGAGCGGCTGTAAAATCAGTGAGATTCCTCCGAAGGTGTCCGTTTACTTCAGAGAGGAATAGCATGAAAACTAAAAGGAATCAAACAGGACGTTCCGAATGTATTTAACTGGACCGTTTCCAATCATCTCCAGTCAGTTTTTTCAAGTTCTAATAAAGTAAACAAAATGACTCTACACTTTATAAAAAAAAATGGGAATTTCTACAGCACATTTTAATTCCACTGAATAAAATTAGAAACATACCTTTACTGTTTCCAAAGACTATATGCATTTGTGGCTTTTGTAAGATGTCTGAGAGGCCATCTGGCCTATCATGAGTTTTGATCTAAAGCCTAGTATTTGGTCAGGAATGTAATCTCCTAATCCTGACTGGTTTTAGAGTGGAAAATGTGGACGTGCCTTCCATTAGCCCTTTTTATTACAGGAGTTCCCAGAACGATCCTTGCCTAAAGGATAGATGGTCTCTACCATCAAAGAGGTCACTGACTATTTGAATTGAGAAATGACTTCTGGAGCTGAAAAGTAACACTTTTAAGATGAGATAGCACCAGAATACTCTGCCAATATTGAGTTTTATACACACGTCGTTGACTAAAGATCCATTGACATTCATTCATTCACTTAAGAAAATTTTCCACACCAAGGCAGTGAAATGGATGCCGAATGCTAGAGTCTCCCGTTTCAAGAAGATAAAATGCCTTTGGGGAGAAAAACCATTCATAATAGAAACAAGAGAAGTTCACAAAGTCTTAAACTTAGAGAAAAAAAAAAAAAAGACGGCTCAGACGCAGACCTAGAAGAAGTTAGATGTGCCTGGGAAACATTCCGGAATGTATAGACTACGCCAGAAGTGGGATCAATGGTATGGCGACGCTTCTGTATAAACGGAGAAGTCACAAGACATCCAACAGGACATAGAGATGGGTCCTACTTGTTCTGGAGAATTTTGACTGATGATACCCAGTTGGCACAGAGGTGACGTGTGTCCTCACCATCAACTGTCCAGAAACAAGACCCACGTTCCTGCCAGGGCAGGGTCAGAAACTGAGGGACCACGTGGACTGTTAGTGAGTCGTACCTGTCTCTTGTATAACATCTTCATTAGCATATTGGTTTTCACCATCACGTTGTCTCTGAGATAGTGTACAAGGTAAAGAGAGAGAGAGAGAAACTTTGTGGGGACAAGGCTCTCCCTAGTCCAGAAATCATTCACAGAGGTAGCCGCCTTCCTTAAACTTATACAGCATACAATTTTGTAGAATAAATTATGTTTCCGGCTCCTGGCTCTGCGACTAGCTAGCCAACCAAGGGATCTCACTTAGTTCAGCCTCAGTCTACACTCTGAGGAAATGAGGGTGGTGACGTCAGGCAGACTGTGAGAAGCAGTGTCGTAAACATAGTTATTTGGCAAAACTTTGGCCTAGAACCCCTAATTACAAATTCATATTCATATATATTCATAAGAGCTACTAGAATGGGAGATCTGCTATCTTGGGGACATCCTTTGAAGTGGTCTGTGGTATATCCATGGGGTTACTAGTGTCTTGGGTCAGACAGAGTCTCCGGAAATTTTCTAGGTTAACGAAAGTACACATTGGCATGTGCACACACACACACACACACACACACACACACTTACAAGTCAGCTTTCTACCACTGGCATAAAAATCAGAGATAAGGGCTGGAGAGATGGCTCAGTGGTTAAGCGCTTGCCTGTGAAGCCTAAGGACCCAGGTTCAAGGCTCGATTCCCCAGGACCCACGTCAGCCAGATGCACAAGGGGGAGCACGCATCTGGAGTTCTTTTGCAGTGGCTAGAAGCCCTGGCGTGCCCATTCTCTCTCTCTCTCTATCTGCCTCTCTCTCTCTCTCTGTCACTCTCAAATAAATAAATAAAAATGAACAAAAATGAACAAAATTTTTTTTTAAAAAATCAGAGATGAATCAACTTACAATAGGAAAGGCTGAAGGTTCACAGCTTTGGGGTGGTGAGGCACACCTCATAGGGGAAACATGGTGGAATAACATTGTTCACCTTATGGCTAGAAACTAAGAAAGGAAGAGAAAGAAAGGGTCCCTTACAAGACATGCCAAAGACCTCTCACTAAGCCCCACCCTTTCCATAAAGCCTGTGAATTCATGATTGTTCAACAATGCTGACACCATGGAAAGACACCAACATACCCATCTATGTTTCTGACACGAGGCGTGTGAGGGAAGTTCTCACGGGCCCCTGAGCCGACTGTGGAGAGCATGCCAGGCAGAGGGTGGGGGAGGCGGACCGTGAATGGAGCCTTGCTTATACCTGTCAGGGTCCATAGACCTCCTCGGAGTTCTCTGAGTCCCGAAAGAGAAGGGCCAGGTGGAGAGGTGAGAACACTTCCCGAAAACAAGCCTGAACTAAAAGCATCACAGAGAAGAAAAGCAATAAAAGGAGAGAGCCATCCCTGGATTCTTGGCCCAAGTCAACATCCCCTTTTAAATCCTTTTTTTTTTTTTTTTAGATAAAGAAAAGAGAAGGTAATTTTGTTGCACAAAAGTTACTGCTTTGTTCTCCCACGGCAGGAAAAAACAAAAGCAAGAAATTTACCCTGGGTTTTGCCAAATCACAGAAAAGCCCATGAGAAGGGGCATTACGGAAAACACCAGAATGAATGAAATTTAAGCCTGAACGCAAACATCTGTGGAATTCTTTTTTTTTTTTTTTTTAACTTAGGAAGGCAAAAACAAAATGAGATTAGGCCGCACCCGTGTGAAAGAGCAGGTTCATATAGGAGAAGAGGCATTTAGCTTCCTAACTCGATCAGCAGGCTGCGCTCCCACATGCCACAGATACTCAGAACCAGCCGACGACGTGCTTGAGAAGAGCACAGTGTTCACTCCAGGTTTAGCAAGTTCTCGTGCTGTCCTTGCCTTCTGAGATCCCCACCACCACCACCCCGGGGCCCTTCCATCCTTCCAGTGAGCTTCCACCCTAAGCTCAGGCAGGCTGCGCTGCCACCCTCCGCCTCTCCTTCCTTCCACACTGCCCTGGGTCACGTTTAAGGTATATCCAGAACCATCCCTACGATGGTGTATCGCTGTTGGAACTCAACAAAGCTGCCTCTCCCTCCCGTCCACTCCCTTTCGGCAGGTGTGAGCAGGACCATCGCAATTCCAGTGGCCCTGGGTGGGGTGTGGCTATCCTAACCTCACTGCCCGGAGGGAGCTTCTGTAGCCACTCCAGAGAACACTAACAGATGGCTGCAAAATCCTGACCCAGAAAAGGAGTGCCCACCCCAAATCAGGTAGGCTTGAGTCAGGGATTTTCAAAGCCCTCTCCTTCATAATGCAGTCGTTCCCACGTCCCTTCCTGAAAGCCCTGAAATCCCCTCCCTTGGGGGTTCTGAAATGTCCTTCCCCTTTGCTTCGGACCCAGCTGGTCTCTATCGTCATGGTCCTCTGTCTTAACCCCCAAACCCGACAACAGCAACTTCGGGTGATGTCTTCTCCAGGATGAAGAAGGCAGGGAGGGAAAGGCAGAAATTCCAGAAGAGGGCTGGAGAGATGGTTTAGCGGTTAAGCGCTTGCCTGTGAAGCCTAAGGACCCCGGTTTGAGGCTCAATTCCCCAGGACCCACGTTAGCCAGATGCACAAGGGGGCGCACGCATCTGGAGTTCGTTTACAAAGGCTGGAAGCTCTGGCGTGCCCATTCTCTCTCTCTCTCTTTCTCTCTCTCTCTCTCTCTCTCTCTCTCTCCCTCCCTCCTTCTCTCTGTCACTCTCAAATAAATAAACAAAAAAAAAAAAATTAAAAAAAAAAAAGAAATTCCAGAAGAGCATGGTGCGGCTCCCTGGAGCAAAGACAGAAGAGAGAAAACAGACAGAGAGGATGACAGAGGTTCAACTCAACACGGGAGCTGTGATTTCTTCCTTTTTAAAATTTTTTTAAAAATCATTTTATTTATTTGATACAGAGGGAGAGAGAGAATGGGCATGCCAGGGCCTCCAGCCAGTTCAAACGCCTAACTCCAGACGCATGTGCCACAATGTGCATCTGGCTAAGGTGGGACCTGGAGAATCGAACCTGGGTCCCAAGGCTTTGCAGGCAAGCTCTTTAACTGCTAAGCCATCTCTCCAGCTCCACAAAGGTTCGTTTTTTAACTCACACAGGTCCTTCTGTGCAAGCGTCTTTCCGGTGACTCTCCTCAGGCAGCGACTTGGGAGTTTAGGGCTCTTTGTCCTATTGTACTGGTGCCTCTTCAGTTACACTCAGGCAGAACTTGCCTGACCAGGTAGTTAACAGAGTGAGAAAGAGGGTTTCCTAAGATTCTCTAAAGCCTGGTGGCTAAGTCCATCCCTTCTCATACACTCAATCGGCCAGAATATACATTATGGCTGTGGTGGTTTGAACATAAAACTTAATCTCAATCACATAGTTTGTGATTAAACCTCATACTTAATTCCCAGCTGGTGGAGCCTTGGAGAAATGGTGCCTTGCTGAAGAAAGGGTATCACTGAGGGCAGACCTTGGGGTTTTGTAGTCCAATCCTACTTGCCACACTCAGCGCTCTCTCTCTCTCTCTCTCTCTCTCTCTCTCTCTCTCTCTCCTCCCTGCTGCAGTGGAGTTGTGGTGATCGGCTGTCTGCTCCTTCCTTACCAGGATGAAACTTTCCCTAGAAGCTGTAAGCCTTGTTGGGTGTTGTGTCCCAGCAAAAAGAAGGTAACTGTCAACCGGGCGTGGTGGCACACGCCTTTAATCCCAGCACTCGGCAGACAGAGGTAGGAGGATCGCCGTGAGTTCTAGGCCCCCCTGAGACTACATAGTGAATTCTGGGTCAGCCTGGACTAGAGTGAGACTCTACCTCGAAAAACCAAAATAAATAAATGAAGAAAGAAGGTAACTGCCACCAAGGAAAGCACCACTTTCCCAAATGCTTAGGAACGAGCTGACATAGTAATGATACCATCCAACCAGGTGAACACGGAAGTTAGCGTTGCCTCCACAAACAGGAAAGCAGAGGCCAGGTGGATGGTTACAGAAGCCTTAGGGAAGTAAAGACTAGAAGTAAGGTGCTTGTTGAAGGGGCTATGAAACCTCAAGGCCCTCCCCCCGGCCACCCACTTCCTTCGGTGAGGCTCCGCCTCTGGCTGGGAAACCAGTTCTGGGACACATGAGACTATGGGGTGTATTTGACACTCAGACCACAAACAACGGCTCTGTAGTGCACATGCACACATCATTTATAATGATTTACTTAGGACGACCTTCCAGAAGTGAAATTTGGACCACAAAAAGAGGTATATTTGTAGGACAGAAAAATGCCTTCAGAAGGGCATTTCTAGGACGTTACTTCAAGCTGCACCAGCATGGCCCTGTCATTGCAGCCAATCCTGGTTTTCTGGAAATGTCCATGCTGCAGTGTATGCTCGTGTTTCATTTGCTGATGGAATAAAAATGCGTGGTTAAAAACCGGGAACAGAATATGCAGAAGCTCAGACACAAAGAATGGCTCGGCTCATGTTAGACACCAGACAAATAAATACACGGTGTTCTGAAAACAATTTCATTTAACAGTTATGACAACCTTGAGGGGTTAAGAATATATCCCTGCATAGTCCCTGAGGAATGCTGATGATTCGGGGATAGTCCTGGATCATTGGTCAAAGACTATGAATGATGGAGCAAGGAGTCAAACAGGCCCTTCCTTGGGCGAAATGGTGAAACTAATGAAGGAAACCTATTGCTTTCTGTTATTTCCCCTTCCTTATCACAAGGTGTGACAACCCTCCCCTCTCTCTCTCTCTCTCTTGTTATTCTATCAAAGTTTAAGAAAAGCCTATGGTGAGAGGTGACAACAGACAACGGTTAGAGAATCACAAGAACTGGGCTGGGATCCTGCCTTGATTGTTTAGCCAACATGCGACATAAACCTTCCTCCGG
This sequence comes from Dipus sagitta, assembly GCA_036346955.1. Classification (NCBI taxonomy): domain Eukaryota; kingdom Metazoa; phylum Chordata; class Mammalia; order Rodentia; family Dipodidae; genus Dipus; species Dipus sagitta. The sequence continues at coordinate 22,681,737 of CM070789.1, read as the reverse complement.
GTTTGGAAGGTGTATCAGTTCCTTTCTCGCTGCTGGGACAAAATACCCGATGAGGGACAGCTGAGGGAAGGACGGAGTTTATTTCGGCTTACAGTTTTGAGGGACGCTTTCGTCGTGGAGCGGAAGGACGGCAGGAGCACAAAGCCAGCATCACCATCTTCCCATCAGCAGGGAGGAAGTAGAGAGGAAGTAAGTAATTGACACACAGGGATGAACTATGAAAACATAAAAAAATCAAAGCCCACCAGTGCTGCCTTCCTCCAGCAAAGCTGTATTTCCCAAATAATATCACCAACTGGGGATTCAGCATTCGAACACACACTAGGGCATTTTTACATTCCAACAACCACAGGGAGATAGCCTGTAGAGCTCTTTAATGTTCTCAATTTATAAGCAACCAGGACTTGACACCCAGCCCTGTCTTTTTCATGTTGGATAAACATGACAGGCATGAGCCTCACTCTCAAATCCACAAAAGGAAAACGTGAGCCCAGGTGGACGCTTAGATTCTCTTTTTTTTTTTAATTTTTAATTTTTTTTCAAATTCTTATTAACAACTTCCATGATTATAAACAATATCCCATGGTAATGCCCTCCCTCCCCCACTTTCCCCTTTGTAACTCTGCTCTCCATCATATCCCCTCCCCATCACAATCAGTCTCTCTTTTATTTATTTTTTCTCAATTTTTATTAACATCTTCCATGATTATAAAAAATATCCCATGGTAATACCCTCCATCCCCCCACTTTCCCCTTTGAAATTCCATTCCCCATCATATCCCCTCCCCTTCTCAATCAGTCTCTCTTTTATTTTGATGTCATGATCTTTTCCTCCTCTTGTGTAGGTAGTGTCAGGCACTGTGAGGTCATGGATATCCAGGCCATTTTGTGTCTGGAGGAGCACTTTGTAAGGAGTCCTACCCTTCCTTTGGCTCTTACATTCTTTCCGCCACCTCTTCCGCATTAGACCCTGAGCCTTGGAAGGTGTGATAGAGATGTTACAGTACTGAGCACTCCTGTCACTTCTTTCCAGCACCATGATACCTTCTGAGTCGTCCCAAGGTCACTGCTATATGGAAAGAGAAGATTCTCTACCCAAAGTGAGAGTAGCATTAATATAAGGGTATGAACATTAAGAGAAGTGCTTACTGGGCAGTTTGATAACCATAGTATATACATTTAGCCAGACAGCAGCAGACGTTACACCCCTAGGTGTAACCCCTAACCTCATCCGCTTAGATTCTTTAAAGAGATTTCCCAGAATCCTTCTGCAGTGCCTAGCCACAGCCCTGACGTTGAGGATGTAAAAGGCTTACTGGACTTGGGGAGACAGCTGAGCAGCTAAAGGTGCTTGCTTAGAAAGCCTGAAGAGCCAAGTTCAATTCCTCCCCAGCACCCACATAAACCAGATGCACAATGGCACGTGCATCTGTCTGGAGTTTGTTTGCAGTGGCAAGAGGCCTTGGTGTGCCCATTCTGTCTCCCCACCTCATAAATAACTAAAAATATTTTATTTCTACTTATTTATTTGGGGGGGGGAGAGAACGTGCACATCAGTGCCTCTAGCCACTACAAACAAACTCCAGACACATGCACCACCATGTGCATCTCGCTTACGTAGGTTCCGGGGAGTCGAACCTAGGTCCTTAGGCATCACAGGTAAGTGCTGTAACCACTAAGCCATTTCTCCAGCCCCAAATAAAAATATTTTTGAAATGTTTATTGATCACTGCTGCCCTCCATCTGGGTGCTGGATGCATGTTGTCATTGCACTGATAGCCTATGTCCGTTAATGATGTCGCACAGTTTTTCCGTGGCTGTCGAGGGTTCCGGTTGGTTGTCAGGAAATGTTACTAGGAAAATGTTATCAGACATGCCTCATTAATGATCCCAGCTCAGTGTACTCACCCAGCAGCCTGGGGGTTGGGGGCAGAGAAAAGTCTTTGCTACCAATTTCTTCTAAACTCTTGGCTTTTCCGAGCCTGTGTTGAAAAGTTTGGCCAGCAGCCTCAATGCAGATCCAGAAACTCCTAGGCCTTGGGAGCATAGCCCAGTGCCTTGCCACAACTTGAGTCCTGACACCAAGACCCTTCATCTTTTTGTGTTGTGTTCAGAGTTCCCCTGGGCAGCTTTAATGAGAGTATATATGCAGTCTTCTACCAGAAAAATGGATATGTGAAAATGTGAATGTTCACACACACACACACACACACACACACACACACACACGTGGGTGTACACACATGAGGGTGACTTTCAATGATGAAAGATCAAGCATGGAGCTGGCATTGTTGGCATAGAGGAAAGCGTCATAGAGGCCTGTGGTGGTTTGATTCAGGTGTCCCCCATAAACTTGGGGGTTCTGAATGCCAGGTTCCCAGCTGATGGAGATTTGGGAATTATCACCTCCTGGAGGCAGTGCGTTGTTGGGGGCGGGCTGATGGGTGTTATAGCCAGCTTCCCCTGGCCAGCGTTTGGCACACTCTCCTGTTGCTGTTGTCCACCTGATATTGGACAGGAGGTGATGTCCACCCTCTACTCATGTCATCGTTTTCCCTGCCATCATGAAGCTTCTCCTCGAGCCTGTAAGCCAAAATAAACCCTTTCTTCCCAAAAGCTGCTCTTGGTTGGGTGATTTCTGCCAGCAATGTGAACCTGACTACAACAAAGCCCTAACTACACCAACCATTAGGCCTGTATTGACTGGGTTGGGAGGACATTCTGGAATCTTCAGGGGATTTAGAGATCTTCAGGTCTTCATGGGGAGCAAATTAAGAATCCTTATGAGGCTGGAGAGATGGCTTAGCGGTTAAGGCGCATGCCTGTGAAGCCCAAGGTCCCAGGTTCTATTCTCCAGGCCCCACGTAAGCCAGATGCACATGGTGGTGCATGCATCTGGAGTTTGTTTGCTATGGCTGGAGGCCCTGGTGTGCCTGTTCTCTCTCTCTCTCTCTCCCTCTTTCTCTCTCTCTCTCTCTCTGTTTCTAATAAATAAATAAATAAAATAAATCTTTAAAAAAAAAGAATCCTTGTGATACTGGGATTCCTTCTGGAAAGAGAACCAGTTGCTTACGTGACTCAAAAATGTCATGTGACTTCCCGAGTTCTCTGTTTACAGACATTGTGAAATGAATGAATGAGCTCATCTGCACTTTAGCTCCCTTGCTCTGTGTCAGGTCCGTGGAGAATGGTTTAGGGAGATGCTCCTCTTATGCCACTTGTCAAAAGGCCTCAAGGCCTTTTGTGAACCTCACTGAGGAATAAATAAGTTGGCACGAGGTCATCCCTGCAGAATAGCTTTCTAAAATGAGTCATGAATGGCCATGAGTCAGAATCTCATCAGTTCATGGGAGTCAGAGGACAGCTGGCCACCGCAGTTGATAGAATGACCTGTCCTCGGTTGAATGTCCTCCTCAGTCATCCTTTGGCCTGTCTTGCTCCAAACTTCTTCACAACTCCTCCTCAACCTATTTTCAAAAATCAGCATAGAGCTGGGCGTGGTGGCGCACACCTTTAATCCCAGCACTCAGGAGGCAGAGGCAGGAGGATCACCGTAAGTTCGAGGCCACCCTGAGATTACATAGTGAATTCCAGGTCAGCCTGGGCTAGAGTGAGACCCTACCTCAAAAAAAAAAACCAAAACGAAACAAAAAATCAGCATAGACTTAGGCCTGGAACTCAGGAGGAGTCTGACCCCCATGAGCTGAAGGAGTTGCTTTTTTAAAATTGTGATTATGGGGGCTGGAGGGATGGCTTAGCGGTTAAGGCACTTACATGCAAAACCAAAGGACCCAGGTTCAATTCCCCAGGAACCACATTAGCCAGATGCACAAGGAGGCACACATGTCTGGAATTCGTTTGCAGTGGCTGGAAGCCCTGGCGTGCCCATTCTCTCTCTCTCTCTCTCTCTCTCTCTCTCATAAATAAAATAAAATAAAATGGTGATTATGATACTATGATTTTTACCAAGAGTTAACCTCTCCACAGCTATATACCACGTTCATTCTCTTTCCCCATGTCTCTTCCTCTCTCTCCTTTTTCCCATCATCACTATTCAAGCTGCTCTGAGCATCTACATCCTTTGTAGAACCAAGGCTATCAGGCTGCACGGCCTCATTCCATTCTGCACGCATGCTGGCTCTAGAGGCATCCCATGCAACGATGCCCATGAGGCTTTCTTGACAAACTCAAAAAAAACTTCTCAAGGTCTTTCCTCGCCTGTGTAACATGGAGGTCTCCAAGACCCCTGTGTCCTTTTGGACACAACAAATGCTTGTGCTCTCTCCGTCAGTCCCCTGTGGACCCACTTCTCTTTGCTGTCCCTTTCCGCATGGGTATCACGAACTGTCATTACCATCCTCAGACCTTCCACAGTGGCGACAGATCTCACATGGGGCTCACGGAGGGTGGATAGTTGTTGGCAGAGGAAATGAGGCTGTGCAGGCAAGAGAAGTCACATTTATGGGACCCAAGGGAAGCCAGATGAGTTTAATCTTTTATGGTGACAGAGAGCCCAGATGTCTGAGTACAGGCTTCAGTGGCATAATCTGTGCCAGCACTGAGATTTCTAGATCTTTTCACACTTCTGGCCATCTTTATACCGGCTTCCCTGCCCTCTCGCCTACAGGAGTAAAGCCGATTTTTCCAGTGATGTGCAAATGGCATGAGTAGAGAAGATACAGCTAAACACCTGGGGTTCTATGATGGTCACTTTGTTAGTGGACACAGAGGTTTTCACGGGTTTGTCTTGCATTTATGGCAAAAATTGAAAGCTGAATATTAAAACGATTTTTTTTTTCTTAAACCCTTAGGGTAAAAAAACGTAATGGTCCGAGGCAGAGGACACGGGGCTCTCTCAGCGTCTGGCTTTCGGAATCGCAGCCTCTCGTCAGCTATGTCTCCAGGATCCGATGTAAAACGTCTCCATCAGGGGCTGGAGAGATGGCTCAGTGGTTAAGCGCTTGCCTGTGAAGCCTAAGGACCCCAGTTCGAGGCTCGATTTCCCAGGACCCACGTTAGCCAGATGCACAAGGGGGCGCACGCGTCTGGAGTTCGTCTGCAGTGGCTGGAGGCCCTGGCGTGCCCATTCTCTCCTCTCTCTCTCTCTGTCTCTTTCTCTATCTGTGTGTCACTCTCAAATAAATAAAAATAGACCAAAAAAAAAAAAAGTCTCCATCAGGCCAGGTGGAAGGAGCAAGCTTCCCCCCGGCCCCAGCAGAAAAAGAAAAAGTGTTGTGGGCAAGATCAGCAGATGCTGCCTCCCTAACTGTCCTTCTTGGATTCCCTTTCCAGAGGGATACGGAAGGTAGAAAGGAAATCAATGCCCATGGGAAGAATGTGTGAAATTCTTTCATGGGTGAAATCAGAGCCGCTTTCTAGGTAAGGCTCAGGCCCAGCAGGGGTGGAGTGCTGGGATTTTTCCCCAGCACTGGGCGATTGTTCCTGGGAAACACTGAAGAGGAGAAGGAGGCTGCCACAGGAGGCAAGTTCACAGCCCAAAGGACAGTGTCCATCTGGTTTGCCTCACTGGCATTGTGGATGGAAACTCTAGGAAGCAAATACCTCGAGGGAGCAAGAGGCCAGAATATGAAAACGGGTTCAGATTGAGCTATCTTGGCCTAAGCATCGAGTGAGGTGCTCCAAACATGTTATTTCGTTTTACCTCAGCAACAGCCCTGCATGGGCTCCGTTACCAAAACCCTCCTGTTCAAAAGGCTGAAAATTCAAGGAATTTCAATAGCTTTCACATCTTTCAAACGCAGGCGCAACCCAAACAGTAGACTGCACCTGTGATAGAATTCTGGAGTTCGAGGCCGCCCTGAGACTCCATAGTGAAATTCCAGGTCAGCCTGAGCTAGAGTGAGAGCCTACCTCGAAAAATCAAAAAAAAAAAATTCTATTTAATGAATCACTTTTGATGATTATATATCCAAACAACCACTTCCTTAACCAAGACGTAGAATTTTCCCCGCTCCAGAAAGCTCCTTACACCCTTTAAGTCGAATTTTCCTCCTCCCCTAAAAGGCAAATTCAAATTCCACTTAATGTGTATGGGCTTGGCCCATTGTGCTAAGTTTCCAGGAAGAGTCATAGCAGAGGTGAGTCATAGCCCAGGTGAGTTGCAGAACTCACATCTGTTGACACATTTCATTTTTTGAGTCAGAAAGACCAAAGGGTCTACAGGCTTGAGTTCTTCAAACCAACTCCCCTCCTCGGCTCCATCTGGTGGTCTTCTCCGTCTTCGGATGTGCTCGCAAGCCTGATCGCCTTGGCTTCTTTTGTTCCAGTTGTCTTGTTTTTTATTTATTTATTTTTGGAAACAGGGTCTTTCTCTATAACCCAGGCTGGCCTGGAGCATGGTATGTGACCCAGACTAGCCTTGAACTCATTTTCCCTTTGCCTCCCAAGTGCTGGGATTACAAACATGAGCCACCCCCCCCCCCCAGCACTGATCTCTTCTCCCAAGGACACCACCAGGCATAAGGGATTAAGGAGCCGTATCAATGACTTCACTAAGCACCTTGAGGAAAAGGCCCTTATCTGGAAATGCACTCATGTTCTGAGGCACTAGAGATTAGGATGCATTCAGAAATTGATGGGTAGAGGGACCCGGTTCAACCCACGGCACTGCCTCTTGAGTTTCACACGAATCTAATCATAGAGATAGGACACTTTACATTAACATAATGCTCCTGAGACTTGTCAGTTCTTTTCATTCACTCTAAGAATATATATATATATATATATATATATATATATATATATATATATATATATATTGGTTTTTGAGGTAGAGTCTCATTCTAGCCCAGGCTGATCTGGAATTCACTCTGTAGTCTCAGGGTGGCCTCGAACTCAACGGCAATCCTCTTACCTCTGCCTCCACAATGCTGGGATTAAATACATGTGCCACCATGCCCGGCTGAAAGAAACTGTTTTAGTTTATGAAGGCAAATCTATCAGATCTTTTCTCTTATGGTTCTGTTGCTCTGTGAGATCCTTGCCTGCTTTTTGTCATAAATACATTCCCCTGTATTTTTTCTAGCAGTCTTAAATTTTTTACAACTTATCCTTTGATCTATGTGGAATTAATCTCTGTATATGGTATGAGGTAGAGTTGGCAGTAATTTTTATCACTCTATATAGACTCTACTGCCAGCATTATTGATTTAGACTTTCCTTTTCCATTGAATTGTCTTTGTCCAAAACACATACACATATAAGTGTATTTCTAAGCTCTCTATTGTATGTCATTGGCCTGATTGTTAGCACTTACATTAATGTCACCGTGGCTTGATTATTGTGACTTTATATCAGGGGTTCTCATCTGGTAACTTCTCTGACTTCAAACTTTTTTTTTTTTTTTTTTTTTTTTTTTTTTGCTTTTCTGAGGTAGGGTCTCACTCTAGCTCAGGCTGACCTGGAAATCACTCTGTAGCCTCAGGGTGGGCTCGAACTCATGGCAATCCTCCTACCTCTGCCTCCCAAGTGCTGGGATTAAAGGCATGTGCCATCATGCCTGGCACAAACTATTTTAAGATAGCATTGGACAACAGTTGCATGTGATTTCCATATATATATTAGAATGAGCTTAACAATTACTACAAATTAATTGTTTGAACTTTCATCAATGTTCTGTCTATTTTTTAAAATATTTATTTATTTATTTATTTGAGAGACAGGGACAGAGGGTGAGAGAGAGAATGGGCACACCACGGCCTCCAGCCACTGCAAGTGAACTCCAGACACATGTACCACCTTGTACATCTGGCTTATGTGGGTCCTGGGGAATCGAACCTGGGTCCTTTGGATATGGAGGTAAATGCATTAACCACTAAGCCATTCCTCCAGCCCTTATTTTCTATGCTTGTCAATTCTAGGAATCAATCTACCTAGATACATGATAGGTAAGTGCTCTAACATAGAGCTACATCCCTAGCCTCAGTCACTATTTTTAGGCAGTTTAAAAAGTGCTATCTTTGGTAGTTGTTGAGTCTCAGGGTCTGTCTCCTGTGCCCTGATGTGATTATCAGGTTCAGTATGGAAGCAGCATTCAAACTCATCTCCCCAATGGAATGGGGGCAGGGCCGAGGGAAAAGAGGGTACCAACACATGATGTATCCATATGAAATATGTTGATAATAAGAAGAAGAAAGAAAAGCCATAAAAAGTACTATCTTAATGATACTAAATCTTCCTATCCATGAATGTGATATATCTGTCCAATTATTGAGATATTCTTTAATCAATATTTTATGTTTGAAGGAGCAGGGGTTAGGTACATTTTCCATTAAATTTATTCCTAATTATTTCATGTCATCTTGGCCAGAGCTCAACTTTGAAGATGGAGGAGGTCTGCTCTTCAGTTAAAGTTCAAGGAAAGACCATGTTCCTTTGGGCCTGGGTAAGTCCATGAGGCTCCAGCATGGACCTTATATGCAAGTGTTTTTCCTTCCTCCAGTGTAAGCTCCTCAACCACCTGAGGAACAGCTATAGACATCCTCATGATACCTGATTCTCCCTGATACCCGCCTGACTGCCCACATTCTCCTCTTCGTGTTGAGTTACGATCTTATGTAACCACGGGGGAGTCCGAAGGCTGTCCAGACTCTCACGGCATCCAGACCTGGCTGCGGCTGAGGGGCCGTGACCTGGGAGGGGAAGGTTCTCACATCCCTGGTACTGGCCGCCCGTTTCTCACCATTGGCTGGATCCTGGGTCACGAGGACTCCTGCAGTCCACGAGCCAGTCATTCTTTCTTCCTCCAGTCCTCCCTTCTTTCCTTTCTTTCTTCCTTCTCTTCCCTTCCTATCAGCCTTTCTTTCTTCCTTCCTCCCTTCCTTTCTGTCTCTCTTTTCTTTACTCTTTTCTGTTTCTTCGTTCTCCCTTCTTCTTTTGTCATATCCTCGCCTCTCTATCCTTTCATTCTCTTTCCCCTCCCCTCCTCCTCCATCTTCCCTCTCCCTCCATCCCTCCCTCTCTCTCTCTCTCTCATTTTTAATTTTACTTTTTTTTATTTATTTGACAGAGAGAGAGGGAGGGAGAGAGAGAGAGAGACAGAATGGGCACGCCAGGGCTTCCAGCCACTGCAAACGAACTCCATACATATGTGCCGTCTTGTGCATCTGGCTAACCTGGGCCCTGGGGAATCGAACCTGGGTCCTTTGGCTTTGTAGGCAAACGCCTTAACCGCTAAGCCATCCCTCCAGCCCTCTTTGTCTCTCTTTCTCATTTTTAAAAAATGAGTACTCAACAGCTGGGAATAGCTTCCTAAAACTTCTCCTTTGTTTCTTCCCCAACTGATGATGAGTTCATGGGTTCGCCTTAGAAAAATAAACCCACAGCTTCCTGCTGCCGGATTCTGCACTTTGCTCCCCAGCTTAAACAAAAGGCTTATTTCTTTTTCAAACATACCAAACTATCCCCAGATCAAAGCCGAAGCTCTCAGAACAAGAGATAAATGAGAAGTGAGAAGGCCTCCGCTGGCCTCGGCTGGCCCCCAAAAGGACTTCTGTGGTGGGAGAGCAGATCTGTTTCCAATAGTGGTGGCATGAGTTAAGTGCTTTATAATCCTATTATAATGGGAGAAAGATCAGGCCCATGGGAGTTAAGCAGGCTTGGACTTGACTGGCCATTGTGCTTGGCAGACATGGCTGGCCATGGGCTGTATTTAGATACATGCGTTCAGTGAATGGAGCGAACTTTTAAAATAATCTCTATTGTTAACTCTATTCAATAAAAAAAATGATAAGAGAACATAATCTTGATCAACTTGAATGGTTGAGGTAATGGGATATTCTGGCAGGCTTAATTTTCTAATAGCTGGGAGGTTATTTTCTCCCGAGCTCAGGTGGAAAGGTTTTCTTTGATTACGGGCTGATTTCACTGGGCAGCAGAGAGAGCATTTGACTCAGAAAAACGGATCTAACGAAGCCTCTCTCAGCGCCCACAGCCAATTTTGTTTCCCTCGCAGAGCCCTGGCTTTTCACAGCATTGGACACTGTCCATGAGCTCTTAAACTCCCTCCCAGTGCTACTGCGGCCGCTGCTCCTCTCTCTGGGCCACACGGCGTCATGACAGTGAATTACCTCCAGGGAGGGCCATCACGTTTGCGCATCCACTCAAGAGACTGAGTTGATCGGGCCTCTCCCACGAAAGGAACACCCATGGGTTCTGTGCCTGGGGATCCAACCAATGACAGTTCAAACATTTTCAGAAAAAAAAAAAAATGCCTCTCTACTGAACAGGTTCAGCTTTGTTTTTGTGTCATCACTTCCTGTGGTGGTTTGATTCAGGTGTCCCCCATAAACTCAGGTGTTCTGAGTGCTAGGTTCCCAGCTGATGGAGATTTGGGAATTAATGCCTCCTGGAGGTGGTGTATTGTTGGGGGTGGGCTTATGGGTGTTACAGCCAGTTTCCCCTTGCCAGTGTTTGGCACACTCTCCTGTTGCTGTGGTCCACCTTATGTTGGCCAGGGGGTGATGTCCACCCTCTGCTCATGCCATCGTTTTCCCCTGCCATCGTGGAGCTTCCCCTCGAGCCTGTAAGCCAAAATAAACCTCTTTTTCCCACAAGCTGCTCCTGGTCGGGTGATTTCTACCAGCAACGGGAACCTGACTGCAACACTCCCTAAACAACTACTTACATGACACGCTCATTAGACATCCTGAGTAATCTACAGGTGATTTAAGATACATGGGAAGATATTTATAGGTTATATGCAAGCACTGTCCCATTGCATCTGGAAGATTCAGGCATCCACGGACTTTGGTATTTTCAGGTTTTGAAACCCACGTAGGGTCTAGGAACCAGTCCACAGTGGGTAAGGAGGATGAATGCACAGTTTGTTTCAAGCCAACGTCTAAAAGCCTGGTGTTAATTCCATAATTCAGTTTAACCGTTTGTTTTCAAGGGCTTGGTTCATAAATGAAAGGTAAATGGGACCTCCGGGAACCCAGAGGAATGACATGAGCCTGGTAGATTGAAATAGAACTACTGAAGGACTATGTGGAATGGAGATACACAGGTGTCTGGCACAACACATCGAGGAGATAGTTGAAGAAACTTCACTTTCAATTGCTCTGATGGCCTTTAAAAAGAGTTGTTTGAGGGCTGGAGAGATGGCTTAGCAGTTAAGCACTTGCCTGTGAAGCCCAAGGACCCCAGTTCGAGGCTCGATTCCCCAGGACCCACGTTAGCCAGATGCACAAGGGGGCGCACGCGGCTGGAGTTTGTTTGCAATGGTTGGAGGCCCTGGTGAGCCCATTCTTTCTCTCTCTCTCTCTTTCTCTCTGCCTCTTTCTCTGTCTGTCACTCTCAAATAAATAAATAAAAATAAACAACAATTAAAAAAAAGAATTATTTGAAAGGAAAAAGCTCATTAACAAAGACAGTAGTTATTTACAGGGTGGGAATTTTATTGCTGCCAATACTAGATCTGCCCAGGACAGCCCTGCCCAATGGGGCCAACAGGGTGTTTGCTGCTCCTTTGAAGGAGTGTTGGCCCTGTCTCTGACGGAGTGCCTGAATCCCCACGCTTCAAGTCCACAGGACCAGCCAGGCATAGTGGCACACGTCTTTAATTGCAGCACTGCAGAGGCTGGGGCAAGATCACAAGTTTGAGGCCATCCTGGGCCACGTAACAAGTTCAAGGCCAGCTGCATCTATAGTGAAAGCTTGTCTTTAAAGAGAAACGAAAGGAGGGGGGGAAGCATGAAAACAAGAGGAAAGGAGAAAAGAAAGAAAAGGGAACAGCATTGTTAGAAGAGTTAGGCATTAAAATTCTTCCCTATGGAAATGCTAAAAATGGACCAGGACATTCTCGCACTAGAACGTTCTAGAACATCCTAGCGGAAGAACAAGGAGACAGGCATCAGCATTTCTGAGCAAGGTTTTAGAAGCACGGAGGCAGGCAGCTGCCCTCTGAGGACTTGTCCCGAGCCCTAGAACCTACATATTTCAAGGGCAGCCCTCCTAGGGTGGTGTGGGCAACCCGTCTGACGCCTGGGACTTGTGGGCCCACCAAAAGCCTTCTGGTCAGCAAACCCTGCTAGCAGCTCTCTGGTTTCCTGAAGACAGTTCGAGTCCCTTGCTAAAGAAAAGCCCAGAAAGGCATCTCCAAGGACCCTGAGTCTAAGACTGTAATTTTCTGTCCTTGTCAACGGGGAGAAATGACCTCTCACAGCAAGGAGAAGATGGAGACCTTCCAGTGGGAAGTTGGAGCCGAGGCTCCGTAAGAGCGACGCGGTAGCCAGGGAAGGGACCCTGCGCCAAGGCGGCGTCTTAGGGCTCATGGGAGTGTGTGGCAAATGCCTCTCTTCGCTGGATGAAGATGCTGACGAGTGAAAGCCAGTGTGCTTTTGTGGTCAGGGATCGCCGTTGTGCACAAAATGAGCTAGAGGTGGCTTTGTGTTGGGGGGACTTTTATGAGCTGGGAACTGAGTGACAGTGACACACTTACAGGTTTGTTTTAATATGGTGTTACGACCAAATGTCCCTTGTGGGCTGTAAGGTTTGGGGAGTAGCCTGACTCTGGCTGAGGTCAGATTCCTCACTCTCTCCAGCGAGGGGAGATTGAAGGTTTGCACTGATAACACAGTACTGAGAAGGGTCAGAGCAGCGGAGTGTGGTGGTGCATGCTTCGATCCCAAGGGCTTGGGAGACTGAGGCAGGAGGATTGCAAGATTGAGTGAAAAATCTGTGGTTTTTTTTTTAAAAAAAAAGAAAGAAAAGAAAGTGAAACAGGGCTGGAGGGATGGCTTAGCCATTAAGGCACTTGCCTGAAAGGCCAAAGGACCTTGGTTCGACTCAGTTAAGCCAGATGCACAAGGGGGTGCATGCATCTGGGGTTCATTTGCAGTGGCTGGAAGCCCTGGCACACCCAGTCTCTCTCTCCCTCTCTCTCTCTCTCTCTCTCTCCCCCCCTCTTTCATGCTCTCAAAACAATAAATAAATGAAAACATTTTTATTCTTTTAGTATTTTATTTTTATTTATTAATTTGAGAGAGATACAGAAATAGGTGGAGAGAGAGAAAGAAAGAATGGGCCCACCAGGGCCTCCAGCCACTGCAAACGAACTCCAGAGGCATGCGCCCCCTTGTGCATCTGGCTAACGTGGATCCTGGGGAGTCGAAATTGGGTCCTTTGGCTTTGCAGGCAAGCACCTTAACCTCTAAGCCATCTCTCCAGCCCCAATAAAAACATTTAAAAAAAAAACAAGTAAAGCAGGGCTGGAGAGATGGCTTAGCGGTTAAGGCACTTGCCTGTGAAGCCTAAGAACTCATGTTTGAATCTGCAGGTCCCACGTAAACCAGGTACACAGAGATGCAAGCGTGCACAAGGAGGGCACAGGAGTCTGGAGTTCATTTTCAGTGGCCGAAGGCTCTGGGCACCCATTCTCTCTCTCTCTCTCTCTCTCTCTCTCATAAATTCTTAAAACATCAAACAAACAGCCGGGTGTGGTGGCTCACGCCTTTAATCCTAGCACTCAGGAGGCACAGGTAGGAGGATCGCCATGAGTTCGAGGCCACCCTGAGACTCCATAGTGAATTCCAGGTCAGCCTGGGCTAGAGCAAGACCCTACCTCAAAAAACCAATAAATAAATAAATAAATAAATAAATAAACAAACAAAATAAAATAAAGTAAAAAAATAGTCAAACAAACAAAAGAAAATAAATGTGTATGTAGGGGAGTGTAAACATTAGTAAAATTTATTTTTTGCTGAGACTAAATTTCTTTAACTATAAGCTATCGTTAGGTATGTGGATGTTGACAGAAAATTTTCTGGCTGCATCGTCACCAAGACACAAATCACCCTCCCCTCAATAGGACCAGCCTGAGGGATTGTCCCAAAACTCTCACATCTTTGCTTATCACAGTTACAGTTCTTCCCCTAATCTGAAAGGAGGATTTTATCTCTGCTTGGATAGTTAACATGGAGATGGGAGCTCTTTGCTGGACCTCTCAATTTTTGGGGGGGGGACACCTTTTGAGAAACTATTTCCCCAAGCTGACAGAATAATTGCCAAACTCCTCACTTCGTGCTTTCATGCTAATGTCTACTGACTAAAGCATCTGGCCTTCTCTTCAGCTATCAAACCTCCCGTCCAGGGCTGTCCCTCGGTGGAATGTGTGTAGAAATATCTGGGCATATTGTAGTCGTTGTGTGTGCTCTGCCCTTACTTGGGTCTCCTGACAGTGTATCAGGCAAGGCTGCTCCACAAACCATCACTCTCCAAGATCCCAGGGCACAGAAGAGTTGATAGTTAACAGACACGACTGTGGCTATACATTTCGGCCATTTATTTCAATCCAGTCTTTTCAGCAGGAAAATCAGAAGTTTAATATGCACCTCTTTGATTGCGGCATATTCTCAATCTTTCCCCTAACTCAGAAATATTCGAAGGGCAGAGATCAGGGATCCAACACCTCAGAGTGATTTTAACCTGAAGAGTCTAAAATAGGCCCTCTATTCCAGGGGAAAGAGACCGAAAACGAAGCGGATTCGCTCGCCAGCAGGGACCCTCCATTAGAATCCTTCATTTATCTTACCCACAATACAAAGTGACAGGCACCGACGAGCGGATAGAAGTGACCTGATTCCTGGCTTCCGCTTGTAGGAGGAGAGGGAGGGAGGGAAGGGTGCCCCTTGCCCTGAGCCCAGAGCGTGCCTGCTTAGAAGCTTTTGACATCCACCTGCAGTTGCAGACTCCTGGCTTCTGCCGTAATGCTGTCCACCTGGTAGGACATAGTCCCCGACACCCCAAATCCCAGTGCTCAAAGCACCACTTTTGCCCAAGGCACTTCCTAGGGTTGGGCAAGCGCCTTCTCTGAGGATGGACCTTTATGGGAATGGAGCCGTAAAGCTTTGCTGACTGCTCAGTCGTTCCCAATTAAAGACACGAGGCAGCGTCAGTGTGGTGCTTTGATTCAGGTGTCCCCCATAAACTCAGGTGTTCTGAATGCTAGGTTCCCAGCTGATGGAGATTTGGGAATTAATGCCTCCTGGAGGCAGTGTGTTGTTGGGGGTGGCCTTATGGGTGTTATAGCCAGTATCCCCCTGCCAGTGTTGGGCACACTGTCCTGTTGCTGTTGTCTACCTTATGTGGGCCAGGGGGTGATGTCCACCCTCTGCTCATGCCATCGTTTTCCCCTGCCATCGTGGAGCTTCCCCTCGAGCCTGTAAGCCAAAATAAACCTTTCTCCCCACAAGCTGCTCTGGTCGGGCTGATGTCTGCCAGCCACGCGAACCTGACTGCGATAGTTGGGATGTGGAAGGGAGAGGGGTGTGTGTGCACGTCTACACCAACGCTTCCTGGTGCTTTTCATGTCCTCACTGAAGCCTGAATTTCTGCTAGAGTTGTTTCAAAGATAGAGTCTGAAGGAAAAAAACAACAACAACAACATTAGTTTAGTCACTTACTGCAGATAACTTGGGAAAAATTGCAGGTGTGGCCCAAATTTAATTCCCCCCCCCCATGTTGACAGATAAGGCTGCACAGCCAAGATGTCCCCAGAAAAGGTGGCCTTGAATTCTCCCACTCGTTAGCTGTCAGAAGTGGAGAAAGCTGTTTATTTGACTTCTCTAATACTTGATTTACTTGTTTATAAGTGGAAATTATAATAGCAATCATTTGTTTTTCGTTTTATACATATGACATTGATATTCTGAATTTATGTAAAGCATCTAGAATAGCTGATGATACAGAATAAGTGTGATATCCAGAACTCGGCTGTCTGTCTTTATTTTCAGGGTACGATAAATTGGTAAGAACCATTTTGTTATGATGCATCTTAATTGTCAACTTGACGAAATTTAGAATCGCCTTGTAAACATATCTCTAGGCGTGTCTGTAAGGGCATTTCCAGAAATGTTTAACTGAGAAGAGACCTCCCCCGCAACCCTGAAAGTGAGTGGCACCATCCCGTGGGTTGGGGTCCCTGACTGAAGAAAAAGGAGGTTAGCTGAGTATACGCATCCCTCTCTGTTTCCAGGCTGGCCACTCCGTGTTGTGACCAGCTGCTTCGTGCTCCTGTGGCCCTACTGTGTGCTCTCACACTGTAAGCCCGCACAAACCTCTCCTCCCTACAGCTGCTCTGGTCAGATAGTTTGTCAAAGCAACCAGCAAAATAGCTGACACGTATTTGCAAGTGGTTTTGGAATTCAAGCACGCACCAAGGCGTCACCAAACACAGGTACACAGCACACGGATGGGTACACATTCTTGTGCGCTTCTTACCCGCCCGGGTATGATCCTGAGTTCAGTCCTTTCTGGAAGATGCTCAATACTGAGCACAGATCCCTGCCCACCGCCCCCCACCCCCAGAACAGTGCACACGAGAGACAAGCAACGAGACTCCACGGCTTCCCTGCAGGGAGCACCCGTGGCGGGTGAGGCCTTCGGGAAGGAAGGGTGCCAGGGCAAGGGCATCTATGCAGGAGGTTAAGTAAGAGATTGGCAAGGAGTGACAGGCCGCGGTGGGGTGGCATCACAGAACCGTCAGGAGAGAAAGAGTGGGTGACCAGGGAGAAAGAAAAGAGAAACCTCCAAACAACTTCAGAAAAGAAGAACAAAATTGCCTGGGATCACTCTGCTAGAGGGTGAGTCTCTGAAAATGAGCCAAAGGAAAGAGGGCGGGGGGGTGGTGAGATCAGATCAGAGGAGCTCTTACACAGGGCAAGTCCCCGGGAGAGAAGATTTGGGGTTAACATCTCCTCGTTCTTGCGGCTTTCTTATGACAGGAAGCTCACAGGACAAGCCACAGAAGGGTCTTAGAGACCAGGACGCAAAACATTTTCCATGTGAGCTGTGGGGGCATGGACTGGGCAAGGTTAGATGGGAGGAACCTGGAGATGACCAAGTCCGGAAACTTCACACTTCTAGAGGCACAGGCAAAAGCCCTGAACAGAAAATGTGTGCAAATAAAGACATTTGAGGAGAAATAAAATAGATGAGCTGAATTGCCAAACTTAATCTATTATTGTGATAGGATAGAGGTGTGGTTTTTTGTTTGTTTGTTTGTTTTGTTTTTTTTTTTTTTTTTTTTTGAGGCAAGCACAACAGACTGGTCTTTTATATGAGAAAGGGTGAGAGCAAGAGAGAGAGAGAGAGAGAATTGGCACACCAGGGCCTTTAGCCACTATAATGGAATTCCAGATGCATGTGCCACCTTGTGGGATCTGGGGAGTCGAACATGAGTCCTTAGGCTTCACAGGCAAGTGCCTTAATCTACAAGCCATCTCTCCAGCCCTGGATTGTGTTTTGTTTTGTTTTGTTTTGTTTTTGAGATGAAGATCCAAGTGCCAAATTTCCTGTCATAATTCTCTGGGTCAATGACTTCTTAAGGAAATCCGATCCTCACAACCCTGCTTGGTGCTGCATGGCCACCCTAGTGACCTTGTCAGAATCTTATCTGTCCCTTCACAGTTCAGGAGTAAGGCAGCTGAGAGGGAGACGTGGTTGTCCCCAGCAGGTTAGTGAGAGAGGTGGGTGAAAAGCCAGGCGTCCTGGCTTTGGTCCTCTGAGCTTCCCAATGTTACGTTGCTTTGCTCAGACATCATCTGCCCTTTGCTTCCAAACAGGATGGGGAAATAGCTGGAAACAGCTTCCTCTCTGGAACGATCCGAGTGCCATCCTTCCCAAAGACGGCGAGCTGTGGAATCCATGGAGCCAGCCCGGACTGTCGCGGAAGAATTAAGTATATATCCAGGCCCAGCACCACGGAGCTACGTCATCCCAGTCAGAAACAAATCCGACGGAGCTCTGGGCTAGGACTTAACAAATTGCCGATACCCCCCCCTCTGCTCTAATTCAGAGGCATTTCAGCAATGCAGAGCAGCCGATTTTCCACGTCGAAGGCCAATATCATAAGGCATTTCAATTCCCCAAATCCCTTCTCTCTTTTCAGCCATCTGTCTCCTTTCTTCACACTGAAAGGGGGTCTCTCTGGACCAGTCAGCTCCTAGCATGTAAACAGCGCTCCTTCCCACTAGAAAGGAAAAGAAAAAAATGCACCCACTGAACCACACAGCAGACTGTAGTGACAGTGTAGAGACCACCCCCCCCCCCAAAGGGACGCCAATATTGATCGAAATAAGTTAGCAAGAAAGGCAGTGGGGAGAAAACAGGAGGGAAAGACAAGCAACAGGGTGGATAAAGACAAGGCAGAAAAGGAAAGATTGTCCCCGTGGAGATCTTCCAAAGTGATTTGGTGCACGCCCTGCAGGAAAAAAAAGAAAAGAAAAGAAAAGAAAAAACCACACACACACTTAAGTTGAGGGCCAGGCTGCAATCAACTGCACCTCTCTTACTCGCTCTTCTCAAGTGGAATGCTCCACCATCTCCCCCTTGTGGACACTCCCAGATACTGCAGTCCAGATACAGTGAACCTGGGGCAGCTAGACACCGCCTGGACTGTCATAGCCTGAGGGGGTTTGTTGATAGCACAAATGACCTTGGATTTGATGGATGCATCCAGGGTCATCATCGCCAGTGGCTCTCTCTAAATTAACAGTCCTTCTTTGTTTGTTGTTTTTTTTCTTTTTTGTTTTTGCCAAGATAGGGTCTCACTCTAGCTCTGACTGACCTGGAATCCACTACGTAGTCTCAGGCTGTCCTCGAACTCACAGCGATCCTCGCACCTCAGCCTCCCAAGCGCCGGGATTAAAGGCGTGCGCCGCCCTTAAAGCAGTCATGGCTCACAATGACATGACACTTGACAGCTTGCGTTCTCCTTGCTACCGTCCAATGAGAGATGGTTCTCACTAATTTACAAAGATACTGAGGCTTGGTAAGATGATGTGGTTTTACCTCAGTGGCCCTCTCTTAGGGTGAGGACCCAGCTCCCAGCACTCACAACTCATCCTTTGGAGCCTCGAGGGAAAGAGGTCCAACTTTCTCCCTGACCTTCTCTTACTTTTCTGTACGGCGTTGGCATTGAACCCCTGACCCTCACACCAATGTCTGCAGAGACAGAACTGTTGTGGGCGGAACACTCCTCGGGTGCTCTCTCGGAGGCAGGCGAACTCAGTCAGGACATTCTCACAACCAAGATTCAGTCAACAGCATGTTTCATGTTCCACTGAAAATCAAAGGATTCTGTGCATCTAAAAAGATCCCATAAACCGGGCATGGTGGTGCATGCCTTTAATCCCAGCACTCGGGAGGCAGAGGTAGGAGGATCGCCGTGAGTTCGAGGCCACCCTGAGACTACAGAGTGAATTTCAGGTCAGCCTGAGCTAAAGTGAGACCCTACCTCAAAAAACCAAAAAAAAAAAAAAAAAAAAAAAATTTCAGGTCCGGGGCTGGAGACATGGCTTAAGGCGCTTGCCCGCAAAGCCAAAGGACCCAGGTTCAATTCCCCAGGACTCAAGTAAGCCAGATGCACAAGGTGGCGCATGTGTCTGGAGTTCGTTTTGCAGTGGCTGAAGGCTCCGGTGTGCCCATTCTCTCTCTCTCTATCTATCTATCTATCTCTCTCTCTATATATATATATATATATATGTTTCTTTCTCTCTCTTTCTCTCTCTCTCACCTAAATAAATTAAAATAAAATATTTTTAAAAACATCCCAGGTCTAATGGGTCCAGCACTGCATTATTCTCTTCACTGAACCAAGCAACCATTAGCACACAGTGAGCCCGGCTGTCTCAGCTACAACGTCGAAGTCTAAGACCCTGTAACCAGCCTGTCGCTTGGGACCAGCCTCCCGTGCCGAGGGACAGGGGAGCAGACGGCCATGGCCTTGCCGTCATCCTCAGCCCCCACGGGTGTCTCAGATAATTCCACAGAGAGGCGTGCTTCTGGGGCCCCGAGGGGTCAAGCCAGGACAGTGAGAGTTCTAGCTGAGATCCAAGTCTTCTTGCACCCTAACTCGGGCTTCTCTGGGCTTTGCTTTCCCCACAGTGACATGAGGAGATGGGCTCGTTTCTTCCTGTTGCCAAAAAAGTGACGGCCCCAGAGCACGGTGGCCTTGCGGGGTTCTCCCTCCTCCGTGCAGGGGAGGGTGTTGACTGAGTTCATCTGTTTACCAAGACAGATGCAGCTGTCCCCCCACCCTCCGATTACTTCATCACGGGCGCTGACAGCACCCCCTTCCCGGGCAGGGCCCCTGGCACCGCCTCACTCGGGGAGCATCTCCAATCGTTGCCCTCCCTCATCAAATCCAGATTTATGGAGTGTGAGGCTCGAAGAGGCCTCGGGAGGTCACGGAACACATGACCCCCCTCCGCATCCCCGGGGGGGAGCCTGTGCTCTGACTCACGGACTGTTTCCCAAGACTCTCTGCCAAGCAGGTCAGCGTTGGGGTCTCCGCCCCGCAGGGTGGGATCAGGGCACGGCGAGCGAGGCCACAGACACACCGTTTTAACCAAGTCGCTCTGCACCAGCGGCCGGTACCAAGCCGCTTATGAGGGTCACCACGGACTGTTCGTATTATATCTACGTTTACGGAGCACTCGTGATGCGACGGGTGTGATGGGGACAAATATATGTGTGGAAAAATCTTTGAATCTAAGCCCACGGCATCATCTTCGGCCTCCGGTCATGGCAATCCCAATAGCCAGTGTCCCTGTGCATTGGCCATTTCGGCAAGAACTTCATGTGCTTTTTTTTTACTCAGTCACTCCTCACAGTCACCCCATGGAGGACATGACTCACCCCGATGCTGACAAGAGAGCTGTGCTCTAGAGGGTGACAGCTGCTTCACTGGCGATTAGAATACAAAAAAAAAGAAAAGAAAAAAGAAAAAGCTCAGGGTGCTCACTCTTGCCCCAGCTCAGCTAAAATAACAAGTCACCTCACAAAATAAGGGCAGCCAACAGAACAGGCCACCAATAAGTGATACGACTTAGTGTAGAGGGGGGGGTTGAGATGAAGGGGAGGGCCCCCGGTGGTGACAGGTGGGGACAGACAGGGTAGACTTTCCCCCGTGAATAGACGCAAGGGGCAAGAGTAGGGAAGAGGTTCGAGAGAGACGTGCGTGATGAGAGGGACCGGGTTGTCTGTTGGTGGCAACTTTAGACACATGCTTGCTCTGGGATGCACAGTGACAGATCCGGAAGGCAGAAATGGGCTTGACGGTTCTTTTTCATTATTTTTTTTTTTTTGGTTTATTTATTTATTTGAGAGCGACAGAGAGAGAGAGAATGGACGCGCCAGAGCTTCCAGCCTCTGTAAACGAACCCCAGATGCGTGCGCCCCCTTGTGCATCTGGCTGACGTGGGTCCGGGGGAGCTGAGCCTCGAACCGGGGTCCTTAGGTTTCACAGGCAAGCGCCTAACCGCTAAGCAGTGTCTCCAGCCCTTGACGGTTCTTTTTAAGTCTCCCTACAAGGCTGCTGGGCCTGTGCTCAGACACTCTTGTGCTTGAGGCAGAATTCTCTACGTGGCCCTTAGCTGCGCCAGGAGGAACTAAGTTGAACATGCGATGAGTGTGCTAAGCACGTGGTGGCTTCTCTGCAATGCGCCACAGAGCTCTTGCACGTCTGGACGCCTGCCTGTCCTCACACGACGCTTCCCCGCTGCTCTGGGCTGCGTGTGCGACTTCGCCAGACCATGAAGTTTCTTCTAGGGCTCCGAAATCCAATTTATTTTTGTTTTTTTTTGTTGTTGTTGTTGTTGTTTTGAGGTAGGGTTTCACTCTAGCCCAGCCTGACCTGGAATTCACTCTGTAGTCTCAGGGTGGCCTCGAACTCACGGCGATCCTCCTACCTCTGCCACCCAAGTGCTGGGATTAAAGGCGTGCGCCACCACGCCCGACCAAAATCAATTCTTGACAGTGGGAGTTGCAGCGTGGGCTGGGGGAATAGCTTACTGGGTAAAGTGCGTGCCACTCTGTCTCCAGCCCAGAGGCATTCATGCACGCACATATATGCCCACATGCATTTGAATTTGCCTACACCCCCCACACACACACACACACAAAACCATGGGTAGCAGCCATGAGAAGGGGTCAAGGTGTATTTGTGTGCTGCCGTGACTAAGAGGTGGGAGCCATATCTCTTGGACTATGGAAACAGAACTTCTATGGGTCATCAAGACAGGGACAGAGGAGAATTGGGAGCAAAGATTTCGTGTCATTAGCGAATCAGAGAGCTCTGGGTCCGCGGTCCCGGCGTGCAGTTCTTGGCGTGAGCACTAACCTCTGTTGTCACCGAGGGCTCTTTCTACCAGCGGGGCTTCTTTGGTGAGGGCAGGGGTCCCGCTCCCTGGGCCCTCCACTTCTGCCCACGTGTGCCCTCCACGCGCATTCAGAAATGGAAAAGGTCAAGCCACAGGCGCTGTTCTGCCTGCTCCATCTCTCCAGCTTTATTTTTAGGTTAGGAAAAGACCCTGTCCTCTGACTCATGGTCCCAGTGACAAATACGCCCTTAATGGAACAAGCTAAATAAAAGGGTCATCCCTTGTGTCACGTCGTCTTGAGTCAAAGAGGCCCTTGTGACTTGGCCTTTTGGGCCATTTTGCACCCACTTCTAAATTCATGCTCTGTGGGTTCCTCTGTATACCAGGACACTAGGGCCACATAATCATAATATCACAGAGAGAGAGAGAGAGCACTAGGGACATTTTGTTTTGTTAAGATGTAAGCATGATTTGCCTGAGCAAATCCTCGGGGTAGGGGGAGAGTCATGGTCATTCCTTTGATGCCAAAGTACCCCCGTGTCTGAGATTCCTAGAAATAGGAAGGGGCCTGGGGAAACCAAGGCGAATTGTACTCCCAATATTGTCTCTCAGCCCAGGAAACTGCATCGTGTGTTGGAGCTGAAGGTCACTTGATTCTGAGAGCCGGATTGCAGGCCCAACTCTAAATTGTGAGGTTGGTTCGTCCTTTTACTGAACCTTGATCTTACTAGCTTTAAACATAAACGTCAGAGCCCCTCATCCCTGTCAGCTGATTGCTCGGCAACCCCTCTATAAATAGTAGGAAGCAAGGCATGCTAGCCAGGACAGTTGCTTGAAAAAAAAAAAAAAAAGATCTTAAGTGTCTCTAAATGTCCACGTGTGAGAAGGACTGGTCACCAGAATGCCACCGTTGGAAGGTGGTGGAGTCTTTAGGAGGTAGTATCGAAGTGTGTAGGCATTGGGGGATTGCCCTCAAAGAAGATAACAGGACCCTCTTTTGCTGCCTGACCATGAAAGGAGCAGTTTCTTCTGTCCCAAGCTCCTCACTATTGCCACCTGACACCCTCACCCTAAACCAAAGCCACGGGCTCACCTGATCTTACAATTGAACCTCTAAAACCACGAGTCACAATGAACTCTCATCTTTCCAAGGTAGTTATCACATGTATTTTGTTATAGTGCTGGCTGACTAACATGGGTATCTGGCACACCTATTTTCCCACATATTTTTACAGAAAAGAAAAGCTTAAATGATTTTTTTTTTTTAACTTAGAGACTTCAGCTGTGGAGATGGCTCAGTGGATAACGGCACTCACTGTGCAAACTTGATAATCTGAACAGGATCTCCAGAACCCGTGAAAAGCTGGGCAAGGCAGTGTGAGCATCTGTAATCCCGGTGCCCTTGTGGGGAGATGGAAGGAGGAGATGGGACAATCTCTGGAAGCTGACATGTCAGATAGCCTGGCATCTGTTGAGGAAATCAAGAGGGAAACCAAAGACTGGCGTCCAAGGTTTATCTCTAACCTCCACTCAGAGGCCATAGCACTTGGTATCCATACTTATACACAAGCAGATGTACACACACACATACACATCACACATATACACATACACACATACACACACACATACACACACACATACACACACATCACACATACACATATACACACATACACACACATACACACACACATACACACACATCACACATACACACATATACACATACACACACATACACACACACAAAGGCCTTTTCATAAATGAGACTGGAGGGGTTGGGGGGATTGCTTAGTGGTTAAGGCACTTGCCTGCAAAGCCAAAGGACCCAGGTTCAGTTCCCCAGGACCCACATAAGCCAGATGCACAAAGTGGTGCATATGTCTGGAGTTCATTTGCAGTGGCTGAGTGCGCAGTGCACCCATTCTCTCTCTCCCTCTCTCTTTTTCTCCCTCTCTCTCTCTCATAAATAAAATAAAATAAATAGTTTAAAAATTAGACTGGAAGCCAGGCTTGGTGGTGCATGCCTTTAATCCCAGCACTCGGGAGGCAGAGGTAGGAGGATTGCCATGAGTTGGAGGCCACCCTGAAACTACATAGTGAATTCCAGGTCAGCCTGAGCCAGAGTGAGACCCTACCTCAAAAAATAAAAAAAAAGAAAGAAAGAAAGAAAGAAAGAAAGAAAGAAAGAAAGAAAGAAAGAAAGAAAATAGACTGGAGATCAAAACTGAGGCACTAGAATATTCAGTAGTTTTCTGTTCTTTCTGTTATCTGTCATTGAAGACACTTAATTTTAAGTGTCACAAATGACATCTTAATAATCCCATTCGCCACCAAAATGGCTTACTTTTTCTACCAAATTTCCCCAAATCCATGATATGAGATAATGGCCCTAACTAACACTCTCAAGGGATAGAAACTACTGTCCTCGCTTTAGAGTTGGAAACACTGAACGTCAGAAGAAAGCAGGTCTTTTGCCCAGGACGGCTGGGAACGTACATGCGGGTCATTCCTAGTCCGAATCTACGCCCCAACTGAGAGTCCTTCATCTGGTCAGTTGAATAAACATGCGTTATACAATGAGAAATGAGATACACGTTCTCACGACCCTGAGCTTCTACAGGGATCTGGTCCTAAGAGCACCCCCCAAATTAGAAATGGGCAACATCTCCCACACCCTTCCAGACAACCTCCCAACTTTCTTGGGGTGGTTGTCCCCCACGGTCACAGGGACCCACATTGCCAGCAAGAGCAGCTCAGGCCCACAGCTGGCTCACCTGCCCCTCTCCTTCCTCTGTTCCCATGGAAAAGAAACTTTATCCCCACACCCCGGCTTTGTGGCCCTGAGAGCTTCAGCCGGCAGGGGCTCATTGGATTATCTTTATTGGGCCTTTCTGAACCAGATGTCCCCACGTGACCAGCCATTGTAGTTCTGTCCAGCAATGCACAGCTGTCTTCAGGCTCTGCTCACAGCGTCTCGTTTGTCTTGGATGTCTCCGTGCCAGAACCAAGCCGCGAGAGGAAAAAGGGGATGCCCCACCGTGACATCAGGAGGAAACTATGAGTGGGGGACCCAGGAAATGCCATTCAGCGCCACTTTCTTCCCAGCAGGCTCCCACCCTCTCTCCCCCACTAAACCGTGGAGTCATGCTCGCTTGAAGAACCTGATCCAGGCATCTCTCCTTTCAGAAAAGATTTCCCAATCATTTCTGGAAAAGAAAAAAAAAAAAAAACCTGTTGCATTTTAAGGTCGATCCCATTAAAGGATTAATTTTGGGGGGTTTAGTTCCACATCTTTGAGGATCAGGGGGACACAGCTGGATGGAGAACTCAGTCCCACAGGTCGCTAAAAGAGTTTCGAGTCCAGGGAGTTGTGAAAAACCAAATTAGCACTTCACCCCTCTTCCCTACCCACGTGTGAGGTGCTTCCAAGTACTGGGGCAAAGTATTGGCGGTGTACTCCAGATGGAGCATAAGCACGTCAGAGGAGATAAATTGTCACAGACAGTCTCCAACATGTGCCAAGGTGCTGAAGAGGAGCCCACAGTCCTGAGAGATCTAGGGACCTATGTCCTGGTCAACAGGCCTGAGACTTGCTGAGTGGGTTGGTTCCCCTGGGTCAGGGGGACACCTACCTCACAAGGTCTTCCAGGGACATCTTCCACCTGAGCCCGACATCGAGGTGGGTCCCAACCACACTTACATTCACAACTTGATCTTGCTTCTATGGCACTGAATCTATGGACCAAATTTAGGCTTGGTTACTAAGACTCAACCACCTGGAGTTCCTTCCCTAGGAACGTGGGCTTTGTTATGTATGAGGACTGAGAAAAATTTAATAGAACACCTTATCCTGTTTTCAAGTAATGTTGCAAATATCTTAAAATATCTTCTATCAACCCCCATGCCCAATAGCCTGAGTTCCTAAGTTATTTTCCAATATCCCACCACCTCACAGCGCCCTCTAGCTGACCAGAGGACTGAGATCCAAAGCCAGGTGCCACTTGACTGATTTGAAGGAATCAGGATATATGCCATTCTCTCCATCTTCCGAAGGTGTGGTGGCCAGTATCATTTATAATGTAAAATCCAGAGAGGCTGACAAGGAACTAGTTCTTGTCTAGACATGTTATAAAATCTTATATAGTGCTTAGTGATTAAAATCACATTGTAGAAAACTCAGAGCTTTTCTAACTTTCAGAAACAACCCAAACTCTCGTGGGGTAATGTTAGAAGTCAAATTAGTACTTTCACGTGATGGGAATATATATGACTGGAAAGAGATATGAGGTTTCGTCTGCTACTTTGGCAATTTTTTTTTTGTTTTTGGTTTTTCTAGGTCGGGTCTCACTCTAGCTCAGGCTGACCTGGAATTCACTATGGAGTGTCAGGTTGGCCTCAAATTCACGGCAATCCTCTTACCTCTGCCTCCTGAATTCTGGAATTAAAGACATGCACCACCTCACCAGCTATACTTTGGTAATATTTTGTTTATTGACCTGGTAACAGATTAACAGAATGGGACCACTTTATGAAATGCAATTTACACTTTTATATGTTATTTTCTGTTTTTGAGGTAAGGTCTCACTAGCCCAGGCTGACCCGTATGTAATTCACTCTGCAGCCCAGGCTGACCTCTAACTCATGGCCATCCTCCTACCTCAGCCTCTCAAGTGTCAGGAGTAAATGCATGCAGGACCATGTCTGGCTATTGCAGAAACAATCTTGTTGCTAGACAAACACCCAGCTAATGGGAGGAAAGAGTTTACTTTAAGCTTACAGGATCCAGGGGGACACCATCAATGGTGAAAGAGGCTGCCTCTCGCGCTGGAGAGATGGCTTAGCAGTTAAGGCATTTGCCTGCAAAGCCAAAGGATCCCAGTTAGACTCTCCAGGACCCACGTAAGCCAGATGCACAAGGGGGAGCATGCATCTGGAGTTCATTTGCAGCGGCTGGAGGCCCTGGCGTGCTCATTCTCTCTCTCTCTCTCTCTTTCTCTCTCTCTCTCAAATAAATAAATAAAATATATGTTTTTTAAAAAAGAAGCTGCCTTGCTTCTATAGATCAATAGCACAGAGAGACACCAACAAACAGCCAGCAAACATTCATAGCCAGAGCTCCAGCTGCTCTGAACACACCTTAGGGCTGAACTTAAGACTTGCCCCCAGTTACATACCCTCCAGCAGGCTGCTGGAGACTTTAGCTGGAAGCTTAATCAAAAATACATCAGGCTGGGCTGGAAAGGTGGCTTAGCAGTTAAGCGCTTGCCTGTGAGAAGCCTAAGGACCCCGGTTCGAGGCTCATTTCCCCAGGACCCACATTAGCCAGATGTGCAAGGGGGCGCGTGCATCTGGAGTTCGTTTGCAGTGGCTGGAGGCCCTGGCGCACCCATTCTCTCTCTGTCTCTCTCTCTGCCTCTTTCTCTCTGTCTGTCGCTCTCAAATAAATAAGTAAAAATAAACAAAAAAATTT
This sequence comes from Dipus sagitta, assembly GCA_036346955.1. Taxonomy (NCBI): domain Eukaryota; kingdom Metazoa; phylum Chordata; class Mammalia; order Rodentia; family Dipodidae; genus Dipus; species Dipus sagitta. The sequence goes on along the minus strand of CM070789.1, from coordinate 22,654,140 downwards.
AAAAAAAATACCTCAGGCTACAGGGGGGCATACAATCACACTCAAACCACCACACTGGTGTTTTGATGGGGATCACACTGAATCCGTACATGGTTTTGGGTAGTATACATATTTTAACAAGATCAGTTCTGCCAATTCTTCTGTTTCGTTTTGTTTTTTAAGAGAAAGTGAGAAAGAGACCGCGCGCGAGAGAGAATTGGTGTGCCAGGGCCTCAGCCACTGAAATTTAACTCCAGACACTTGCGACACCTAGTGGTCATGTGCGACTTTGTTCTTGTCTCACCTTTGTGCGTCTCGCTTATGTGGGATCAGGAGAGAGATCAAATATGGGTCCTTAGGCTTTGCAGGCAAGCATCTTAACCACTAAGTAATCTCTCTCCAGCCCTATTTTTTAAAATCTGTCTTCTATAGTTTCTTTCACCAGTGTTTGTAATTTTTTATTACAGAAATTGTTTGCATACTTCATTAAATGTATTACTATCTAAAAGTGCTACTGCTTTTGTATGCTAATTTTGCATTCTAGAATTTTCAGATTTAGTTCATTAGTTCCAACTGTTTATGTGTGTTAGGTGTATAGTCTAAGTTTTCCTTTATATATGATTATGCTATCTGTAAACAGAGATGTAGCAGATAGCCTCAGGTTCTCTGAGATGAACTTCCAGACCAGGCATAGTTATGGAGGAAGGGATTTTTGTTTTGTTTTGTTTTGTTTTGTTTTGTTTTGTTTTGTTTTGTTTTTGTTTTTGTTTTTCGAGGTAGGGTCTCTTTTTCGAGGTAGGGTCTCACTCTAGTTCAGGCCGACCTGGAATTCACTATGTAGTCTCAGGGTGCCCTTGAACTCATGGTGATCCTCCTACCTCTGCCTCCCGAGTGATGGGATTAAAGGCATGTGCCACCACGCCCGGCAAGGAAGGGATTTTTTTACAGATCCAAGTAAAGTTCCATAATGACCAAAAAAAAAAAAAGAAAGATTAGCTTTCACAGGTCCAAACAGCCACAAGCTAAAAGCCACACCATACAACAAACTTCAGAAACTCCAGGCAGAACTAAGCACTTTACATACCTATAGATTCAAATTTCAAACCCACCACAACACCTTAAGATCTGCTCAGTGACACCTCCTCCAGCCAGGTGGCTACAGATCCAAACTACAAACTAATGAAACACTGAATATATTGGCGGCCATCTCTTCAAACTACCACAAGAGATAATTTGAGCTCTTTCCACTCCAAATGTCCTTTCTTTCTTTCTCATATCTGACTTCTCTGGCTAATTCTCCCCGTACTATGTCTTAGGAGTAGACATCCGTGTTTTGTTTCACATATTAGAGGAAACACCTCCAGCTTTTTTGCATTTATATAATCCCGGCTCAGGACTCATAACACAATGCCTTTGTAGCGTTGTGTTCAACACTTCAAAATTGCTCTTGTTATTGTGGGTCTTGTTTTGTTAAAGAATTTTATCCTAAAAGGGTATTGAATTTTATATCTTTTTAGTAATAGCTATTTATTGATATGAGCTGCCCTCTTAGTATTACTGTTGTTCCATCCCATATATTTTAATGTATTGAGTCTTCTGTTTTTCTTTGTTCTTTTTTCTTCTTTGCAAGCAGAGAGAGACAGAGAGAAAGAGAGAACATACATGCACCAGGGCCTCCAGCCACTGCAAACGAACTTGATGCATGCATGACTTTGTGCATCTGGCTTTACGTAGGTACTGGGAAATCAAACCAGGTTGTTAGGCTTTACAAGCAAGCATCTTAACTACTGACCCATCTCTCCAGCCATATTTCCCTTGTATTAAGAAATTTTAAATTTCTCCACTTATTTTTTTTTCATTAATCCAGAAGAAATACAAGAGCATTCTGTTTAATTTCCAAGCATTTGTTTAACTCCTAAAATTTCTCTTGTTGATTTCCACTTTCATTCCTTGATGATCAGGAAAGATACATGATATTATTCTGTGTTTCTTTTAATGTTCAACTAGGGACATGGCTCAACTGCTACGTGACTGGACTTGAGGATTACTCCACAGGAAGGAATTCATGACTGGTATTGAACAAACTAAGGCCAGGGGGCATATAAGTCCCGGGGTCGGGGGAACTACCACTGTTGTTTCGCTAAATAAATATGTTATGCCCACCAATTTGTCCTCTAAATATTTATGTTTATGCCCATATGTTAATGCTAGTCTCACTTTTGGTTAGACAAGCTTCTCTTTCCAGATGGCAGAGACCACTGGGGAGATACAAAATTCATCAAAGTTCAGAGAAGAAGAGACAGAGGAGTGCTCAGCACTGAGACATCACTATCACACCCTCACAGGCTCAAGGATCCATTGCAGAAGAGGTGGCAGAAAGAATGTAAGAGCCAAAGGAAGGGGAGGAGTGCTTACAATTTACTGTCTTCCAGACACAAAGTGACCATGGATGACCTTCATGACCTCGCCGTGGTTGATGTTACCTATACAAGTCCTGCATAGTGGGAGGAGGAAATTAATGACATCAAAATAAAACAGAGGGCTAGAAGGATAGCTTAGCAGTCATATATATATACACATATTTCAATCCATACCGTAGTATGTAGGCCAAGGTGGGAATAGGCTTGGAGTACAAGCCCATAAGTCTCAGGAGCAGAGTATGGGCCAAAAACAAAAACAAAAACAGCAAGTAAGGGGGTGAGGTGCAATGAGGGTAGCGGGCCCCAGGTCTCCAGGAAGAAGCATCCAGTCTCTCATGTTCTGAAGGCTGAACCCCCACGCACACCGCTCTAGGTCTTGCATGGGCTTGGGCTCTGGTGTCACAATTATGCTATTGGGTATAATTGGGTTTATGAATCTATAAGCCTAGCGGGTGAAGGGTCTTTGGACCCTAGGAATGGCATCCACCTCCCAAGGCAATGCGAGTTCTGATCATGGTTTCTTTCTCAGCTGGGCTCGGGCAGCAGGGGAGGCAACAGCGTGAACTTCTTCTCTGGCTCAAAGTCATCCCAGGTGCATACGCTCTAGGTACTTCCCATTCCTGGGTCCCGAGCCTGCGATGACAAAAACTCTCCTAGACCTAGAGCTGTAGACGTCCTGGCGAGGCGTAATGTAGACCCTTCCACTTACCCTGTGCCCACAGAGAAGACCTCTCCCATCTCAGCTGTGGGCGTGGGGCTGTGGCTGTTCCAGCCCTTTGCTCCTGCCTCTATTCTATCACCCCGGGGCTCATGCCCTGGAGGACCCCCGCGTCTCTCATGCCGAGCTGTAGGGGTCTCCCATGGTGTCTGAGGTTTTCTTGGTGGAGGAGGCAAATGCTCAACCCCTTTATTCTAATCTTCCACTGTCAACGTCCTTGCTTTCATGTAGGACTTACTCACTCAGAAGTTTTATGTTCACACAAAGGAAAACATTAGTACACAAAACTCAGTGTGCCAGGGACCAGTTTAGCAATTCAGAAATGGGTTTACGTATATGTTACGTATTCATTAGGGTAAGCAAATACATTGTAGATAACAGAAGTGACGTTTCTCGAAGTAAGAAAGGAAGACTAGAAGTCCTTTGAGATGGCACTAGGAATTACGGCAACTACACAGGTTCTGGTTCATTTTGAAAACTTACATTTATGTATATACATGATTAGATGCAGAAGCAATTACAGATGTGTGTGTGTGTGTGTGTGTGTGTGTGTGTGTGTGTGTGTGTTCTAACCCTTCTGGAAGGTAATAAGCAATTAGCATCCTCAACTCCTGGATCACAGTTTTTTAAATTAATTTATTTTTAATTTTATTTATTTTTATTCATTTATTAGAGAGAGAGAGGGAGAATGAGCATGTCAGGGCCTCCAGCCACTGCAAACGAACTCCAGACATGTGCACCCCCTTGTGCATCTGGCTTACGTGGGACCTGGGGAATTGAACCTGGCTCCTTTGGCTTTGCAGGATAACTAACGCCTTAGCTGCTGAGCCATCCCTCCAGCCCAAATTGATTTATTTTTTTTATCGACAACTTCCATGATTGTAAACAATATCCCATGGTAATTCCCTCCCTGCCCCCCACTTTTCCCTTTGAAACTCCACTCTCCATCATATCCCCTCACCCTCTCAATCAGTCTCTCTTCCGTTTTGATGGATCACAGTTTTAAAATAGGCTATTCCAAGACTGCTGGGAAAATGGATGAGAGTGAAGATACACAAGGAAAATGCAATATGGATCTAGAGCCTCTGGTATGTCTAAAACGTAAGAAAGTGGGGCTGAGGAGATGGCTCAGCAGTCAAAGGCACTTGCTTGCAAAGCCTGATGGCTCAGGTTTGATCCCCAGTACCCTTGTAAAGTTTGATTACAGCAGCAAGAGGCGCTGACATGTCCACTCCCCACCCCCTCCAGAAATAAATAAATAAATAAATAAATATGTTCTTTTAAATAAGTGCTCACCAAATAATAAATAAATAAATAATCAGGGGGAAAGCATCCCAAAAGGCCAACCTGAAATAAGCTCTAGAGATCAAACCTGGGAAAACAGGGCTGGAGAGATGGCTTAGTGCTTTAAGGCGTTTGCCTGCAAAGCCTAAGGACCCAGGTTCAATTCCCCAGTGCCCACATAAGCCAGATGCACAAGGTGGAGCATGCATCTGAAATTCGTTTGCAGTGGTTGGAGGCCCTAGCACACCCATTTTCTCTCCCTCTCTCTCTCTCTCATAAAGTAATTAATTAATTTAAAAACCTGGAAAAATGTGTGTCCCCAAATAAATACTTATATTCTTAAACCGTAGCACATACATATCTGTAGCTCTATAGAGATGTACATAAATGACTAATTAGATCAATAATTTAATAAAAAATAAAAGGACAGCGTCCTTACAGAAAAATTTCAAATAATATGTGGCTTTCACAGCTCAGGACCTGGCACTTATTTCCAGTCCCCTGGGGTGCAGGCTAGACTGTGGCTCGCTACCAGAGAATGGGATCTTGAAGGAGGAAAGGGGGGAGACTGGCAGCCACCACATGAGCCTGTGGTGAGCTGAGCTGCAGCGACCATGCCTCCGCTGGCATACCCCCTGCAAAGGGCACATCCCCTCCTTGGCCGTGCTCCCATTAACCCATAACCTCAGCCCAATTATGAGAAAGCATTAGGCTGACCAAATCCGGGGGCACTCTGCCGATATTTGACCAGAGCACCTTTAAATTACTGAGGTCGTGGGAAGGAGGGAGAAAGTAAGGGACTCCGAATGTTGTTTTCTTGTTGGGATCCCGGGGCAGAGAGGGGATGTTAGAAAAACTAATGGAATCTGATTGCAGCCTGTGATTTAGTTAACAGGAATGTATCCATGCTCAAAGGCGTCAGTCGGCAATGTACTCTAGCTATCTAAGAGGTGAGTTAACACGGAGGAGAGTTGTAGAAAAGATATTTATAATGCTGTGACTTTTTTTTTTTAATTTTGGGAAAACAAGCTAAAACATTCCCCTAAATAAAATGCTAATTATGAAAAGCAAAAAAAAAAAAAAAAAGGAGGGGCTGGAGAGATGGCTTAGTGGTTAAGCGCTTGCCTGTGAAGCCTAAGGACCCCGGTTTGAGGCTCCATTCCCCAGGACCCACGTGAGCTGGATGCACAAGGGGGCGCACGCTTCTGGAGTTCATTTGCAGTGGCTGGAGGCCCTGGCACGCCCATTCTCTCTCTCTCTATCTGCCTCTTTCTCTGTCTGTTGCTCTCAAATAAATAAATAAAAATTAAAACAAAAAAAGAATCTCTGCTTATTCCGTGATCTCAGTTTTGCTTATACACTCACAAGAATACACATCCACGTTCATGCGTACACACACACGTGCACCACCCGCACGCTCAGAAAAAGAGGCCAGAAGAAGTTTCAGCAGTGGGTGAGCACACACCACGCGTGCAAGAGCGATGCTGCCAGGAAAGCTCGTGGAGACAGAAGCTGGGACAATGAACAAGACCCCCTCGTCCATTGCTCTGCTATGGCAGACAGTGCCAGAGGTCCCTCGGGCTGGCTGCTAGGGGTCCCCGCCATCGGGTTTTAGAGATTCAGGTTCTGTTTAACAAAGATTAGCCCGGCCCTGAACAGCACCCGGGGGACCACACAAGACCTGGGCACCCGCTCCACCTGCCCGTCTTGCCTCGCGTGGTCCTACACAACACCAGGGCCCCTCTGCACCTGATGAGGGAGCTGATCCAAGCTTTGCGGCTCTAGCTGAATCACAGAGCAAGCTGGGGGGGGGGGGTGTCACATCCGTGCTGTCAGTCACGGGAGCACAAGCCAGGAGAGGCTCCCATGGCACGACGTCATGAGCAGCGGCCACCTCCTTTGCTGGAAGGCCAGTCTGCAAGGGGCCAGTGCGGGACAAGTTATCTGTTATGTCTCATTCATGCTCCAAATGTCACACTGCATCCTGGAAGCAGAGCAGTTGATGCCATCTCAGCCCAGGGGCCTGTGTAGTGGTTTGATTCAGGTGTCCCCAATAAACTCAGGTTCCCAGCTGATGGAGATTTGGGAATTAACGCCTCCTGGAGGGAGTGTATTGTTGGGGGCGGACTTATGGGTGTTATAACCAGTGTCCCCTTGCCAGTGTCTGGCACACTCTCCTGTTGCTATTGTCCACCTTATGTAGGCCAGGGGGTGATGTCCACCCTCTGCGCATGCCATCGTTTTCCCCTGCCATCATGGAGCTTCCCCTCGAGCCTGTAAGCCAAAATAAACCTCTTTTTCCCAGAAGCTGCTCTTGGTTGGGTGATTTCTACCAGCGACGCGAACCGGACTGCCCCAGCCCGCATGTTTGTGACGCGAGTACACGGCTTGTGCATTCAAGGGATGGCAAGGCCAGCAGCACTTGCCAACGTGTCTCTGCTCCAGCACGCAATCTGTCTCCCCGTGTGGCTTACTGGCCGTAGAGCAGGAGGAGACCCAGGGGTGTGGGCCTGTGAGCACAGTACCGCACAGGCAGAGCGCAGGTGGTGGGTGCGGCACCAAGCAAATGGACCTCCGATAGCTAGCGAGGCACAGCGAGGCCTCAGGACGTGTGAACTCCCTTTGGTATGGGAGCCATCCCGGCTTCACACCCACCAGAAGGAGAGCAGAGCTATGCAAGGAAGATCCAGGCTTTACACTCACGAGAGAGAGAGAGAGGAAGAGAGAGAGAGAAAAGAAGAAGAAGAAGGAGAGAGAGAGAGAAGAAGAAGAAGAGAGAAAGGAGAAGAAGAAGAAAGGAGAGAGAGAGAGAGAAGAAGAGAGAAGAAGAAGAGAGAGAGAGAAGAAGAAGAGGAAGAAGAAGAGAGAGAGAGAGAAGAAGAAGAGAGAGAGAAGAAGAGAAGAAGAAGAGAGAGAGAAGAAAGAAGAAGAGGAAGAAGAAGAAGAGAGAGAAGAAGAAGAAGAGAAGAAGAAGAAGAGGAAGAAGAAGAAGAAGAAGAAGGAAAGAAGAAGAAGAGGAAGAAGAAGAAGGAGAAGAAGAGAGAGAGAGAGAGAAGAAGAAGAAGAAGAGAGAGAGAGAGAAGAAGAGGAAGAAGAGAGAGAGAGAGAAGAAGAGGAAGAAGAAGAAGAGAAGAAGAAGAGAAGAAGAGAGAGCTGAGAAGAAGATGAGTAGAGTAAGATGCAGTAGAAGCAAGGACGGTACGAAGGAATCCAGGACAGTAGCAGAAGAGAAGAAGAGAAGAAGAGAAGAAGAGGAAGAGGAAGAAGAGGAAGAAGAAGAAGAATATCCAGGCAAATATGCCTGCAATGCTGATATACTCTGGATACCTGACTCCTTCCCATGCCTGGTCCCACTGCTAAGGACAGGAGGCAGCTGAGCCCAACCACAAAACACCCCGGATCAGCGGCCTTGCCACAGTGCCAGCATAGGCTGGTGCCCTCTGTCCTTCATTCAGCTGGTACAGGGCCCCATTCCTTCCTGGATCTCCAAGTGGTAAGAGGCATGGAATCTCTCCTACCATAGCTTGAGCACCCCATGGTGGGGATTCTCAGAGAAACGCCTTTCCAGCGGATCCACAGGAAAACTGAACTTCCTGTATGCCGTGCATCTCCGGGAGCCAGAAGTAAACAATGGTGGCCTTGTCTCTGAACCATCAGCCTCCAAGGCCATCCCCGTGCACAGAGGTCAGAGCCTGCAGACATGCAGCTGTGTGTGTGTGCGTGTGGCCAGTCTGTGGCCTTTCCAGTCCTCCTATCAGCCCCTGTGACTGACCACAAGACAACCAAAAATACAGCTGGTAAAAAGGAGCCTCTCTCCAGAATAATGAAGCCAAATGTCAGTCTATTCACAGCAACGGGCTTAGAATTCCCAATATAGCAACAAGAGGGGACCAAATCCACTACTACAAGCCACACTAAGAGCCAGGAACCAAGAACACTGGAAGCGAAGCAAGAAGTCAGGGTGGGTGTTTACACAGCAAAAAGAGAAGCGAGGCAAAGATCCCAGCGCCGTCTGTGAAGGGGCTTGCAGCATGCACGAAAGTCACGGGTTAGATCTCCAGCACCAAAGTCAGTGGGAGAGATGGGTCAGCGGTTAAGGCACTTGCCTGCAAAATCTAATGACCCAGGTTCGATTCCCCAATATCCACGTTGAACCGGATACACAAAGTGGTGCATGAGTCTGGAGTTTGTTTGCAGTGGCTGGAGGTCCTGACCCAACTACTCTCTTTGTCTATCTCCCCTTTATTTCCCTCTGCTTGCAAATAAATGAAGAATTAAATATATATTCATGTTGGGCATGTTGGGCGTGGTGGTGCACGCCTTTAATGGGTCACTTGGGAGGCAGAGGTAGGTGGATCGCTGTGAGTTCGAGGCCACCCTGAGACTACATAGTGAATTCCAGGTCAGCCTGGTCTAGAGTGAGACCCTACCTCAAAAAAAAAAAAAAAATATATATATATATATATATATATATATATATATATATATATATATATATATATATATATTTACTCAGCAAATTCCAAGTATGTAATAGTGTCACCATACTGAGTACTAAGTCCCCAGAGCTCACTCATCCTTTAACTGAGAGTTTGCATCCGTTGACAAATGTCTCCTCATTTCCCCCATGTCCCAGCCCTGGAAACACACTTCTCCTCTCTGCTTCTATAAGTGCGACTCTCTTTAGATTCTATGGAAAAGTGCACCTATCTTTCTGTTCTTGGTAACACCAAGGTAGGATTGCCTTCTGTGATGATAGAGTCATGATCCATTGTGAAGCAAAGAAATCTGTGATTCACAGCAACGGGCTTGCAATCCCAAAATGAAAACAGAAGGAGTTCAAAGTCGCCCACACACTTAAGGCCAAGGAACAAGAATGCTGGAGATAAAATAACTAGCCTAGAACGGGACTTGTTGGTCAAGGATGCCCCAGAGGCTAGCAAAACAACACAGACTATGGCCATTGCTCGTGACTGCCCACCAGCACTGAATGCCAAGACCTTCCTGCTTAGTGGCAGGACACTGAGAAATCAAGCTGAAGCTGAGTTGGAAGCTTCCTCCCTGTGGGCTAGTGTTCAAAGTGCAGGAAGGTTCTAGGCAGGCTACTGGGGGAAGAAAGCCACCAATGGCCTCAACCATGGTGCATCCTACAAGCTACAATACAGACCTAGTAAGGCCCAGATGCACCCTTGGTTGCCATGGGGATAACCATGATTACATCTGATTAGATCTGATTAGATTAGGAAGATGAGATGGGGTGGTCGGAGAAGGGCCGCATAAACTGCATAGAGTCGAACTGCAGCCGGGCGTGGTGGCGCACGCCTTTAGTTCCAGCACTCGGGAGGCAGAGGTAGGAGGATCGCCGTGAGTTCGAGGCCACCCTGAGACTCCATAGCGAATTCCAGGTCAGCCTCGGCTAGAGTAAGACCCTACCTCAAAAAAATCAAAAAAAAAAATCGACCTGCAATTTAAGAAGGTGAAAGACAGGGACACATCAGGAAGGAGTTCAGCCAGCAGGGATGGGAGGGAGGTAGAGAAGAAGATCATGGCCACGAATATGATCCAACATTCATTATATACATGCACAAGATAATCACAAACGACTAATATTCATTATAAAAATAAAATATCTGGTGGGGGAGGCTGGATCGATGGCTTAGTGATTAAGGCATTTGCCTGTGAAGCCAAAGGACCTAGGTTCAACTCCCCAGAACCCACGTGAGCCAGATGCACATGGGGACATAAGCATCTGGAGTTCGTTTGTAGTGGCTGGAGGCCCTGGCGCTCCTATTCTCTCTCTCTCTCTCTCTCTCTCTCTCTCTCTCTCTCTCTCTCTCTCTCTCTCTTTCTCTCTCTGCCTTCCCTCCCTCTCTCTGTGTAATAAATAAATAAAAATTATTTAAAAAAATAAATAAAATAGCTGGAAAGACTGTGGTCTAATGGAATCTGAAGGAAAAACCATGATGCCATTAGACCACAGATGTTCCAGAAAAACCTCAGTTTTGAACAAGAATTAGGCATTTTGACTCCGTGCTGCATACGGGACCTCGTGCCGAGATCCTGCACATAAGTGGGTCTCCACAGCTTCGGATCTGCCAGTGGTACAAACCACCAACCAATGAGAACGTCGCGCTGCCTGTGGGGAAGATGCTGCCACCCAGAAGGACGGAGGATGCTGCAGGGGCCTGGGGAAGAGGTTGCTTGCGTCAGGGTCCCCCTGGCGGCACACGGGACACACTGCAGAGAGAGTCTGGAGACCGAGCACAATGACAGGGGAAGTGGTCGTCCTAGAATGGCTCTGAGGCTCTAAGCAACAGGTGGCGTGGTATGGGATGCTTAGCTCTGAAGGTGGCCATGGTTGTGGCTGTGCTGGGGTCTCCGTGCCGGCCCAAGGCCCAGAGGGAGGAGTGCAGTCCCTCCCCAGCCACAGGAGAAGATGGGCGCTTTCTCCTCTGATGCTCTGTGAGCGTGGCATTCATGGCTGAAGCTTGATGGAATGTAGCAAAAACGGAGCCTGGATCATGGACTCCAGGGCACCGATCAAGAAAGAGAAGGAAATGGGGCTGGAGAGATGGCTTAGCAGCTAAGGCGCTTGCCTGTAGATCCAGAGGACCCAGGTTCGATTCCCCAGGACCCACGTAAGCCAGATGTATGTACAAGGTGGTGCATGTGTCTGGAGTTCATTTGCAGGCTAGAGGCCCTGGGGTGCCCATTCTCAATCTCTCTCTTTCTCTCTTTCATAAATTAATTAATTTAATTAAATTTTTTTTTAAAAAAAGAAGAAGGTGGACCTAGAGGATAAAGAAGAATCACTAGGGGCTGGAGAGATGGCTTAGCGGTTAAGCGCTTGCCTGTGAAGCCTAAGGACCCTGGTTCAAGGCTCGATTCCCCAGGACCCACGTTAGCCAGATGCACAAGGGGGCACACGCGTCTGGAGTTTGTTTGCAGTGGCTGGAGGCCCTGGCGCGCCCATTCTTTCTCTCTCTCTCTCTCTCTCTCTCTCTCTCTCTCTCTCTCTTGGCCTCATTCTCTCTCTGTCGGTCACCCTTAAATAAATAAATAAATAAATAAATAAATAAATAAAATAAATAGAAGAATCACTAGCAGGTAGAGGAGGGGTTACGGATGCTGAGAGGGGTTGAGTGGGGGCAGCAGAGGAAGGGTGTTTGGTGAGAGGGCAGCCGTGGTCTTCGAGGGCTGGGGCACCGTCTCAGTGGTGTGCGGAGGGCGCAGGATGCAGCAGTTGAGGAGCCTGAGATGAGGCTGTCAGCGTCACAGACCCAAAGACATTGCATCGGGGGGGGGGGGCAGGAGTCTTAAGGATTGCCCTGGCTTCACTGGGAACACTGCGGTTTGGGTTTACTTTTAAATCAGGCTAGCACCGTGATTAGCTCTCTGTCTTACACACATAATTGACTTCGTCCCATAGAGGAAAGGAAAGCCCAGAGCCACGGAAGTGAAGGGAGAGGGGGCCAGAAGAAACCAGCGAGCTGCGCTAACAGGCAGGACAGGGGCAACGTTATAGACCCTACGACGTCATCGGCCGTCCTCTGGCTTTTACGCAAGTCGTTTCTGTGTACCTACTGCGTTAGTCAGCTTTCCTCCACTGTCACCAGCTACCTGAGGCAATCAAGTTACCAAGAGAATCAGTTTATGTTTGCTCTCAGCTTTGGAGGTTCGAGCCCGTGCCCAGTTGGCCCGTCCGTTGCCTCGGAGCCCGTAATAAGGCAGCATGTCCTGCGAGGAGAACCTAGAGTGAAACTCACCCCCAGGCCACGAAGTTAACACAGGGTAGTGAGGGGGCTGGGGTCCCACAATCCCCTTCAAGGGCACATCCCCACAAGGTTCCATCTCTGGAAGGGCTCCATCATCTCTCAATGGTGGCGGCTTTAGAGCCAGTCCTTGATACAAGGCCACTTCGGGGGACAAGCGCTGGCTATAGGACCTATGAACTCGCTGGCGACGCCCACCTTGTGAGTTCTGTCCCCTAGCGCGCATGCTTGGAAAATAAAGACTGACACAAAGAAAAGGCAGGTTTGTCAGGGGAATCCCTGCCTCGCAGCCACGGTTAACAGTCCCGCTGATGAGGACTGGTCTGTAACACCACGAACTTGTAAGAAAAATGAATCGGGGGCGGAGACTGGAGAGATTGCTTAGCGGTTAAGGCACTTGCCTACGAAGCCTAAGGACCCAGGTTCGATTCCTCAAGTATCCGTATAAGCCAGATGCACGAGGTGGCACATGTGTCTAGAGTTCATTTGCAGTGGCTAGAGGCCCTGGCTGAACCCATGTTCTCTCTCACTCTCTCTCAAATAAATAAATAAATTGGCTCACACTTCTCATACCCAGAGCAGAGCATTGTTCCATTCACTGGGTCCGTCTGGTAAGGCAATCGAGTCACACAGAACACATCTCCTCTCTACTCCCCAGGAACCACCGCCCCCCCCCCCAGTCACCTGGACTTCCTGAGTTATCCTCACAAGAGAATATCTGTCCGCTTTGAGTCTGGCCCAACTATCTAGTTGCCTACTATGATGGAAACAAGCAAATGCTTATGGTAAAGTGTGTTTTTGGATCTTGGCGTGGTGGTGCATACCTGTAATGTAAGTACTCCAGAGACACAGAGGAAAGAAAAGAAACAGCTTAGCCTGTATGGTGAGTTACAGGCCAGCCAGAGACACATAAAGAAAAGAGACTCTGCCTCAATAATAATAATAATAATAATAATAATAATAATAATAATATAATTAATCATAATAAACTGCTGCATAATTGAAGACTGCTCAGCAGAAAGTGGAAGTGGTTGCAATATAGCGTCTTCCAGCAGGGGGCACCCAAAGCAAGCGTTTGAGATTCAGTCCGGCTCTTCAGCCTTTTGATTGAAATTCTCAAAACCAAATCCAAGAGCCCCAGACAAGACCCTGTGAGTTCTTCCACCAATTCTCTATGAGACACGAGTCCACAGTGACAGAACAAGGGCATAGGGCCCGAAAATCACAGCCATTGGGATGGATGGTAAAGAGACAGAAAAAAAAAAAAAAAACATTCCAATGTTGATATGAGCTTGCCAACCTCCAACTTTACATGGCTTTGAAACTGGTGACCCTGGTGCATATTTATTGTACACAGGAGTTTCACCATGGCGTTTCCGTGCATGCTTGTGGCGTACGTGGATCACATTCATCCTCTGTAATTTTTTCTTTATCTACCCTCTCCCTTTCCTCCTTTTTCTTTGACCCCCAGCATGAGGAACAACATTCTAGGCTTGTATTTCTGAGCCTGGCTTTTCGCTTAATGCGGGGATCTCCAATTCCACTTATCCTCCTGCCAATGACACGATTCCATTCTTCTTCATGACCGAGGAAAACTTCAGTGTGTGTGGGGGGGGGGGCACTACATTCTCTTCAGCCCTTTATCCTTGGAAGGGCATTTAGGCTGATTACATAATTTGCCTGTTGGGATAGTACCACAATAAACATAGGCAGGGCACGTAGTTTTGAGCCCAGGAATGTTGACTTCTTTTCATCCTAGGGCTCCATCTTCAAGCTCTATTGGGGGGCATTTATTCAAACGACCACATACAGTAATCACATTCTATCTTTACTTCATCTCCTTTCCTGTTCCCCAGGTAGAAAATTCCTCTCTAGATTGGCTTCCTGGACAGGAAGTGAAAGACACTGGCTCTAGAACAAAAGATGGTGGCCCAGCAACTGAACTTCCTGCAGACTCTTGACATTCGTGGTTCTTTCATTCCAGGGCTCCCTCCCCTGGGGCAGGGCGAGTCTTACCCGCTCCTTCCCCGACCACCCGGCTGTCCTGGGAGCCCATCTAGCTCCTGGTCCCTGCTGCTCCCCTGCTTCTGAAGCTGGATTTGGCAGGACTAGAAATGAAAACATTGCTCTGTCCAGATTTCACTGACCAGCACACAATTCCCTCTGACCCCTTGGACATGTTAAATGCTTTTTATTATTGTGGAAATAATTGCATACCCATAATCTTTACAATCTATTATTTTACAGAAAGGCATGCAATGAGAAATTTCTCTGCACTCCACAAGTGGCCCTGATTAAAAGTTCCTGGTCGATTTTTTTTTATTGTTTTGTTTTGTTTTTGTTTTGCTTTTTTTTTTCTCATGATTCCATAAACCAAAATGTTGATGCTTCCACTATTAATGTATCTTATCTTCACAGAATGTTGAAGACAGGGAATGTGTTGGATCCCACTTCGTTACTCCATCTCTCCTATCTGTCTTCTAATCTTTTCATATACTATTTTTATTTTCCCTAAATCCTTGTGACATCAAATAACATGCTTAGAACTATTTAAAATGTAAATTACACTTTAAAATATCTTCAGAACTTTAAGATGTGTATCTAGTCTTAACTTGGGAAACTGTCTCCATGAGGCACGAGGAATATGATGTGTTGACCCTTTCCTTCAGCTCTCAAACATCCCGACTTACTGTGTTATTTTCTCGATGCCAAAGAACATCATATGCCAAAACAGTCACTGGCACTTAGCAGTGGCAAGCCCTGGTTTCTTTGTCGATGTAAGAAGCAGGAGGTATTGAAATCTGGCCAAGGAGTGAAAACCTCCTCCCTGCAACTGTCTGACTCTCCCTTTGTTTTCTTCAGCACCTCTGCTTCTCAAACTGGATCAAATTTGCTCCAGTTTACAGGTAGGCCTATGTTTCAGTTTCCCGGAGAGGTAGGCAAGACTTCTGGAGAAAACCACGAACAAAGGGCAGACTGTTAATCAACTGTGACCCTGACATGTGGCCAGGGGAGATAGCCACCATTTTGTGCTCTGGGGGCTGAGTCAGTTCCTGGAGACATGTCCAAACATGCCCAAACATGTCCCTTTTGTGCGTTTTTGTTCCAACCTATCAGAGATGTACAACTATAACCGCTGCTTGCCTAGCCAATCATGTCAGAAGATTACCTAACCCGCCTTGAATTCCCCTAGTTGTGCTTAAAAGGGGCCTGGGTGCTCCTCTTGGGTTGCTATTTTGTATGAATGGTTGACCCCCGCATGGTGGCTGATTCTGTAGAATAAATGCTCCTCGGTTTTACATGCTATTTGAGTCTGGGGTCTTTCTTCAGTGACCCTTACAATAACGACTTCTGTATCATCTAATGCTGGGCGGAAACTGAGATTCAAAGAGACAATGTCCGTTATCTCACTTGCCCTGGGGAGACTATGGAAGGCTTCAGGACAGATCCAGACCCAGCAAGAAGAGAAGAGGGCAAAGAGAGGGAGGGAGGCAAGACACACAAACCCAGTGCTGAAGCAACTTAGAAATGTCCTCTCACCCGTAAGTGGGAAATAGAAAGAAAAATGGGCGCTGGGGAGTGTCTCTGGTTTTGATTCAGCATCAATAGAACCCCGTGGGAAAGTCCAGAGCGAGGCCCCCAACAGATGACCTCGTCATCTAGAAAGGAGTCCTCATGAAGCATTTTGTCACCTGGGACACAGTGAAGGGGGTAATGTTGCTAAGTTAAAGCAATCTCCACGTTAGCGTACACAAGTGCTAAATAACACAATTTTTAAAAGTTAAATATGGGGCTGGAAAGATTGCCTAGTGGTTAAGGCATTTGCCTGCAAAGCCAAAGGACCCAGGTTCAAGTCCCTAAGACTCATGTAAGCCAGATGCTCAAGGTGGTGCATGCATCTGCAGTTTGTTTGCAGTGGCTGAAGGCCCTGGTGCAGCCATTCTCTCTCTCTTTCTCCTTCTTTCTTTCTTTCTTTCAAATAAATACATAAAAATAAATTTAAAACTTAAATATCCAGTTGTGCTCACAGAAAGAAGAAAGAAATCTATAGAGGTTGGAAACAATGATAGAATTGAAAGCCAGCCTCAGCTGGGGATGTGAGGGATGGACCTAAAATGAGCGCTTAGGCTAGTGACATCACTAGTGCAGATGAAGAAGAGAAGGTGAGGTTTCAAGAAGCAGGCTCCGGTGAGCATCCTGCACTGAACCAGGGTCCTCAGGCACAAAGAAAACCCCTGCTGTGCCCATGCTAGCAAGAGCGAAAAACATTCTAGAGAGAGAGAGAGAGAGAGAGAGATGTGTGCCCTTCCCTTCTGCCATCAGACTGTTGAAACAATGCTTCCTCAGAATTGGAATTCCCCAGGAGTCTCATGCTAGAAGGAGGAAAGGCCTAAAGCCCAGGGCCAACCACAGGAGCAACTTGTCTTCCAACAAGAGATTTCACAATGTTCTGAAGCTTTGTTGGACCACCTTGAGGGAAAGCCTGGAGCTGAGACACCGACCGAGAGTGATGGGCAGACTTCACCAAGAATGTTTAGTTATGCGTCATCTCTTGGTTATGCATGCCCACTTCAACCTAAACCTCCTGTCAGGATGGACGGGGCGTACACTAGACCTCATTGTCATCTTCCAGATGTGATCACACTGAAGAAACCTTTTTGTCCTTTTCATTATTACTTGCCTCTTGTTTTTTTTTTTTTTAATTTAATTATTTCTTTGCAAGCAGAGAGAGATAAAACAAGAATGGGAATACCAGGGCCTCTTGCTACCACAAACAAACTCCAGATGCATGTGTCACTTTGTGCATCTGGCTTTATGTAGGTATTGGGGGGAATCCAAGTCCGAACGTCAGGCTTTGCAACCACTGGGCCATCTCTCCAGAGCAGATTACTTGCCTCGTTTATTATTGGCCCATTGAAGAGGCTGAGCCTAACTCGTTAGAGCTGCCAGGGCCCAGGCTCACCCTGTCGACTCAGGTAACTCTACCTCATTCGCAAAGGGCTACACTCTTAGTAAAAAGAAAAAACAGGACTATAATATCTCTACTCTCCAACTCCGGGAGGACGCAGGGAAATTGGCTGTACTTGGAGTGTTAGGTAGGGAAGTGCTTCCATGAGAAACATGAGAACTTCAAGGCTGTGTTGAATAAGTTCGGTGTCCGAAACTACACTCTGTAAGGTTCAGGAGTGACCAAGGACTATGGAGTAGTACTCTGATGCAAAGATGTAAGTTGTATTCGGGGGGGGCAGGGGGAACACGAGCTGCCAGGACTGACTCTCAGGAGTGGGAGCACTCAGTCTGGGGGGTTACAGATAGTGGGCTTTATAGGGCTTTTTTTTTTTTTTTTCAATTAGGGGAAGGAATTTTCTTGTTAGGGCCGTAAATCTCTGTTCTTTTACATTAGCCATATGGGGAGAGACCAGGAGTGCCCTGGTGAGAGATAGGGCGACAGTAAATCTCTGATCTCAGGATGAGACCCGAAGTGACCTGGTGAGAGATAAGGAGGGGCTGTAAATCTCTCTGTTCTTGGGGCGTCGTTCTTGAGGAATGTGGATGATCCATTTCCTTACATCTCCCTGTAGCCAAATGGACCAGTTTCCTCTCAACACTCTGCCCCCCTTTGGCCCCAGTGTGTGGGATCTCAGATTTCTCAAGCCATGGGCGGCTCTTTAGGTTGTGAAATTGGAGGTGAGGTTGTGGGTAGGACGGAAGTACCGAGCTCTAAGATAACCAGGGAACCACAGCTCCCATTTCCACAGGTTCACACCCTCGATGTTAAAGAGCCCTGGCAATGAGAGGGTTGGGGTCGGCTGTCACCCCTCTCTTCTAATCAGTCAACACATCATTGATTTGCCCTGACCTCCTCTCTCGATCTACGCAGCTCCTGAAAAGCGTACATGAATGTGTCCCATGCTACAAGGTCTGGTGACCTGATTAAAGAAGGAAAGAGACACTCTGACATGGACGTTGGCTAACACCCCATAGTAGTTTTCCATATCAAACAAAACACTGGAGTCAAACGACTTGTAATGACCAATGGTCTCTTTTAGCTTTGGACCTCAGAGATATCAGACCGTGAGCACCCGACCCTGTTACTATGGGTCTGAGGCTCCATAACGTATCAGAGAGGAAACACGTGGTCAACGAGGTTTAATAGATGGTGGCCAGGAAGCAAAGGAAGACAGGGGAAGGAGCTGGGACCCCAATATCCACTTCAGGGCACACCCGAGTGACAGAGCTTTCTCTAACTAGGTCCTTAGCACCTTAAGGTTCCCACCTCTCAGGTAGCAGGACTGGGGAACCAGCCTTCAACATACAGGGCCTTTGGTAGACATTCCAGTTCCAAAATGTCCCACTGCATGGCTCCAAAGGGCAGCTTGGCTTCCCATTGCCTCTCGGCCCCTTCCCCCTCGCATGACGTTTAAAGTGAGACGTCCTCTAAGCCAGTGCTTCTGTCTAGCATGGCCCAGAGACGACTGGAAGCCTTGCTGGGACCAACCATTGGATCCATCCCTGGAGTTTCTCAGGTCTGGGTGGGATGTTACAGCCTTTCTTTCTTTCACTCATCTTTCTTTCTTTCCTTCCTTCCTTCTTTCTTCACTTCTCTTTGCTTCCTTCTATCTATCTTCTCCTTTCATCACTCCCTATGTCCCTTCCTCCCTCCTTCTTCTTTCTTCCTTTTTTTTTTTTTTTTGAGACAGTGTTTGGCCCAGTTTCTCTTTGTAGCCCAGGCTGACCTTAAACCTGAGATCCTCTGCCTCCCAAGTACTACAATTATGTGCATACACCAATGGACCCACACTCCGAACATGAATTTCTGGTTCCTTGGTGCCTCTGATGCCACGGGGCCATGGCACTCCTACCTGAGAATGCTGGTTTAAGGCAATACTTTGCAATATTCAATGCTTACACACCCACAAAAAAAAAAAAATCACTCTGTGGCTTGTCATAATTCGGATTCTGAGTCAGCTGGTCTGAGCCAGCACCTGAAATCAGTATTGTTTTTAGAAAGCTCTCAGATGAGGCCAATATTTGCTGGTCAAGAACTGGATTTTGAGTGGCAGAGCTCAAAAAGAGATTGTTAGTGCTTCTTGTAACCTATACGTATGCTACAACGAAAGTAGAAGAGAAGTAGTCACTGTGATCCTTTTTCTATTTATTTTTAGTGTTTTTGTGGTGCTGGGAATCAAACCCAGGGCCTTGTGCACTGTAGGCAAGGGCTCTACCACTGATCTAAGCACCCAGCCCTAGTGCAACTCTTCTCAACTCTGTGCAACCACCCTTGCCACTTGTAACGACGATGGGCATGCCAGGGAAGCCACACTGAGCCTATTATAACCCTTCGGGAAGCCAAGGGCTTCTTTGGAACACCCTAACTGGTACCGATGGCTTTTGGGTTGATTCACGCTGGGAGAAGAGAGATGATTGAAACGAGGGATAACAAGATGCTCTGGGGTCGGATTTACGGTAAGCCCGAGCGTACCTTTAAGTCTGAGCCCCATGAGGAACGTTTTGTCCCGGAAGTGGCTTAGAAGAGAAAGAAAAGCTGTTCTAAACTTGACCTTTCTTCTCTGGGGAAAGTCAGATTCTTTCCCAATAGCCACTGGTGCAAGGAATACTGGGAGAGGGGAGCTATACAAATCCGTCCAGGCCCCATCACCTTCTACGATGGATGGATGACATCTCCCCTTGGGGTTTTGCTTCAAGCTAGCATTCTAGTCTTGGCAGGGGCCCAGGCTGTCTGGAGCCAGGGACAGCCCATCTGACAGGGCGCACACCAGAGCCAGCCCCTGTGCTGGCCCGCGCCTCCGACCAGACGCCGGCCCTTGTCACGCCAGCTCTGTGTTTCTAGTTGTAAATCTCTTGCTCTTGGGTTGTGCATGTGTCTTACAGCACTTCATTCCTCTAAGCAACAAATGTAAAAGGAAGCACCGGGGCTTGGAGAGATGGCTTAGCGGTTAAGGCGCTTGCCTGCAAAAACAAAGGACCCCGGTTCAATTCCCCAGGACCCACGTTAGCCAGATGCACAACGTGGCGCATGCATCTGGAGTTCGTTTTCAGTGGCTGGAAGCCCTGGAGCGCCCATTCTTTCTCTCTCTCGCTCTCTCTGTCCCCCTCTTCCCCTATCTCAAATAAATAAAATATTTTTTAAAAAAAAATTTTAAAAAGGAAACACTGAGGAGCCCCAACAGATCCACAGACCAGACCCACAGGGCCAACCCCAGGAGTACTGAACGCAGTGGTTCTCCATAGCTCTGTCTGGCTCGAGTCACCACTAGCCACGCTGCTGGCCCAGTAGCGCACGTCAGAAATGCAGCTGGCCTTGCGGCTCTCTTAGGACAGTGAGGCCGCCTAAGGGAGCAATGAGAAAGCCCTGCGGCTGAGCTACACGGGGGGGATGGAGGAGAAGATGGGGCACAGTCCTACTTCATGCCCCTGTGAGCCTTTCATTCTGCGTTTTACCTTTCTGGAAAGTGAGGCCCAGACACAGCAAACATCTGTCCATTCTACTCAGCTCAGGCAGAGGTCGACGAAAATGAAATCCTGTTCTTTGTTGACGTCTCACAGAGCACAGCATGTCGGGAGGAAAGAAATCTTAACGTTGCTGTAGAGTCAGATTTCACTGTTGAGTTTCCCATCTCTATAGCCCGTCCCTCCCACCTCACTCCTGCCTTATAAATCTGTGAACAGCCCAGGCTACAACTTTACTGATTCACTGTATCTCCACAATTTACCTATAGCGAATGTTGGCTCTTTGAGAAGCACACGAAGGGTCTCCAAATGCTCGTTAAAACTTAGACTCTTAGGCTGGAGAGATGGCTTAGGGCTTACGGCGTTTGCCTGCAAAACCAAAGGACCTCGGTTTGATTCCCCAGGACCCACATTAGCCAGATGCACAAGGGGGCGCACGCATCTGGAGTTCGTTTGCAGTGGCTGGAGGCCCTGGTAGTGTGCCCATTCTCTCTCTCTCTCTCTCTTTTTGTCATTCGCTCTCTTAAATAAATAAATAACTAGAAGCTTAGACTCTTCATGTCCATTCCCAGGGCCCCTGCACCTGCCCCCACAGCTCTCAGACAGAAGCAAGACTCAGGTGAGTGGTTGTAAGAGAGTCACATGGGACCAAGTGCAGCTAGTGGTGCAGCGAGTCCTGAACAACGTGATTTAGGGGACTCACGTCTTCTTGGAGAAAGTGCAGAATCCTATTATGGTCCAACTTAACCCATGTAATTTAGGCCCCTCTCTTCTAGAGGACACGTGTGTGTCACAACCTGGAGCACATCAGTGTCCGCTGACATGCATTTGAAAGGGGGAGTCAGTAGTGGCCAGAGCGCACAGGAAGACAGGTAGTTTCCATCAGAACTTTCTGAAGCCACCGCAGCAACGGCGAGGGAGGGAATGAAAGCCTGTCCAGGAGAGACTAGGAAGTGAGGACCGTTATCACATTGCAAGGAGAGAGAGGCTGAGTGTACTCCACCTGAGGAAGGTAATGGAGACAGAAGCACAGGGAGGCCATGCCTGAGCCTCAAGGGCTGCTGGTCACAGGTCACAGGTCACAGGTCACAGAACCACCCAAGCCACACTGCTGCCTTCTCTGAGTGGCGTAAGTATTGCACGGACTACATTCTGCTAGTGTGAAAACCCTCACTCTTTTTAGTTTTTGTTTGTTTTTGTTTTTGTTTTTGTTTTTGTTTTTTTGGCAAAACCAACAGACTGGCCTTTTTTTTTTCAATGCAAGAGAGCAAGAGTGAAAGTGAGAGAATGAGAGAGAGAGAGAGAGAGAGAGAGAGAAAATTGGCATACCAGGGCCTTCAGCCACTATAATCAAACTGCAGGCACGTGCGCCACCTGGTGGTCATGTGCGACTTTGTGCACTTCTGTCACTTTGCGCTTCTGGCTTATGAGGGAGCTGGAGAGTCGAACGTGGGTCCTTAGGCTTCACAGGCAAGCGCCTTCACCCGCTAAGCCATCTCTCCAGACCAAAGCCCTCACTCCTCACGTGGGCTGCAGGTATCTGGAAGATAGTTAAAAGCAGGATGGAGCCTTCAATTTCTCACTTCCGTCTCCTTTGCTGCTTTAAACTTGGGGTCAGATTCCGCCTCAGCTCTGCACACAAACACGTTTACTGTTGAAGTTTTGCTCTTCTAAAACTGGTAATCTTCTCCCTTCAAAACTGAAGAAACCAAAACAAGAGTAATTAAGGCGCTTTGGCAAGACTCGCGGGGGCATCATAATCAACAGATTGCCAACTGCCAGCTTTTACGAGGCCTTCTTCCAAACACAAAAGTGGTACCTAGAAGTCTCCAGTCACAACCCTAAGCCTGCAGGAGAACCCATTTTGATCTAGTTAACTCT
The DNA here is from genome assembly GCA_036346955.1 of Dipus sagitta. Taxonomy (NCBI): domain Eukaryota; kingdom Metazoa; phylum Chordata; class Mammalia; order Rodentia; family Dipodidae; genus Dipus; species Dipus sagitta. The sequence continues at coordinate 22,631,614 of CM070789.1, read as the reverse complement.
ATCTTGCCTTTGCGATTTGGACCTACTCTGACCATTCACTGTAGCAGTTTGGATTCCAGGAACTGGTCTGGCTGACTAGCATCTGTCCACAAGCAGCCCAGAAAAGTGGTCAACAAGACCAAGTAGTCACCATGATTTCTTGACTTGCAAGTCATTAGATCCCCTACTTCCCTGTGTAACCCCAAAGCTCTTTTGAGCTCCTAGAGGATGGGGTTTGAGGATGTGGGGCCCCTAGTTCCTTCCAGATTTATGGCCACACTGAATAAGTGGATTCACTGCCGTGTGTCCCCTGTCTGGTCACCCGGGGTGAGTGGCCGAGTCTGGTGCACTGGTACTCCTATGCCAGGTCTCCGATAACAAGGGAAGGTGAGGCGAGTATTACATAGTTACTTTCACCTTGCTCGGACAAAACACCCAATCAAGGGCTGGAGAGATGGCTCAGAAGTTAAGGCAACTTGCCAACAAAGCCAAAGGACCCAGGTTCGATTCCCTAGGACCCACATAAGCCAGATGCACACAAGGTAGTACATGTGTCTGGAGTTTGTTTGCAGCTGCTGGAGGCCCTAGTGTGCCCACTCTCTCCCTATCTGTCTCTTTCTCGCTCTTAAATAAATCAATAAATCACCCAATCAAAGGCAGCTGATAGGAGAAAAAGGCTGGCTTTGATGTACAGTCTTGAGGGCAAGCTTTCTCGTGCTGGGGAGGAACGGTGGAGCAGACACTGGGCATTGCTTTTTGTCACAACAGAAAGCAACAAGACAGTGAGTTGAGCTCTGACAAGATGTGGGGGACTGTCTACAACACCCCTAAACCTTCCCTTAGCAACACATTTCCTCCGCCTTCCAAACTGCTACCAGCTGGGGACCAAGTATTCAAAACACACGAGTCTGTGGCGGGGCCGTCGGGGGGAAAGCTGATTGAAACTACCACTTTCGACCCCTGACCCCCATAGACTCATGACCATCTCATAATGTAAAATCCATTCAGTCTAACTTTAAAAGTCCAATAGTGGTTTTTTTTTTCCTTCTAATCAATTCCAATGCTGTTCAAAAGTCCAAAGTCTCATCTGAAAAATCAAGAGAATCTCTTAAGTGTGAGCCTGTAAAACCAAAACCCAAGCTAAGTACTTTCAGTAGAAATGACACAGTGTAATCATTCCTACTCTAAAAGGAGTCAAAGCAAGAAAAGACTGGATCGATGCAACACAGAAAATGAGCAGGAAAATATCAAATCCCACACCTCCATGTACAACATCTGTGACCCACAGTGAAATCTCTAGGGGTACAAATTCCACCCCTTCAGCCTTGCTACTTACAGGATGGAGAAGAAAAAAAAGAAAAAGAAAAAGAAAAAGAAATCCATCTTGAGTCAGCAGCTCTCCTTGGCAACCATCCCATATTCCTGGCGTATCCTAAATCCTGGGGTTTCCACTGCAACTCATGCTATGGCCACTCATGGCCTTTATTCAGGGACGATGACCCTGTCCTGCATAACCAAGGGACAATCTCAAAAAAACAACAAAAGTGTCAGGAGCCATAAAGCAAAAGCCTCTCCATTTTGCCTGGGCCTGTTCTTAAGTTGACTCATTCACCAGAAAGCTAGTCCATCCAGCTTGCAGTTAGGAATGTTGGTCTTCAGACTGTTCACAGAATCTTATCTTTTGCAAAAGGCCAGTTTACGGTCAGGATGTCAAGCCGTTAAGGCAAGATTAGAAAAACACCCGGATACATCACCTCTAGGTTCCCTAAGATTACATAAACACTCGGTTACATCTCCTCTTAGTTTCCTAACAATTCCGGCCCTAAATCACGTCAGGCAGCTTACTCCCCCCTTTCTTCCCCTATATAACCACTGTGTAAAAAATAAAATTAGAGACTTTGATCAGACTCTACACTTGGTCTCCTTCTGTGTGTCTGTCTTGTCTCTCATCCAGGTTAATTTGCCCTCGGGTCCTTGTTCAACTCCCCGCTGGCCGGGGCACAACAGCAACAATAACAACAAAAAAATCCACCATGCTACAAATGTAATGACTCTGTTTTCCCTGCCTACATTCATCATACTTCTAAAACCAGTACCAGGTAGGCTGCCAAATTTGTTAATCCAGAGGAGAATAAAGCTGACTTCGAGAAGGACAGGCCTCCAGCATTTCTTCCCTTAGGCCCATCCCTTACAAAATAGTCAGTGTCCCTCCTACTGTCCCAATGCAAAACAATAGGCTTAATCTGCTCAAACAGTTGCAGCTGAACCAGACTGCAGTTTTCGGACTGAAACTTTCATTTCTTTCTGTTCCAACTTTACATTTTTCACTTCTGCTCTATGTCCCTCTGAGAACCCCCGTTACATTTAGCTTTGTTTAAGTTCCCAGGACAGGGGGAAGAGCATAGACAAGTCTCTTGGGCAAACTGCCTCTATGCCAGTTAGGACAAAGATCCTTTTCCCCCCCTCACAGCCCAAGCTTCCACAGTCCACCGTCCTTGCTGCATTTAGGTCTTTCAAACTCTCACTACAATGATCCATCAAGCTCTGCTGACAGCACTGCCGGGTGTATCTTAGCTCAAATCTTCCTCCTTGCAAAGCAGTTCCAAAAGATCAAAAGCCACCCGGTCAGGTTTCTAAGCAGCAGTGACGCTTTTCACAGTACCAGTATTCACATGACCGAGACAAAACGCCCAACCAAAAGCAGCTGACTGGAGGAAAGGGTTTGCCTTGGCTTACAGTCTCAAGGAGAAGTTTTACAGCACGTGTGGGCAGGGATGGGAGGGCAGAGGCTGGGCATTATTTCTTGCAACAGCAGCTGGCAGTAAGCAGAAAAAGAATGAACTAATGTCTGGCAAGGGGGAGCTGGCTGTAACATCTCTAAGCCCGCCCCCAACAACGTACCTCCTACAGCAAGGCTCCGCATCCCAAATTGCCACCAGCTGGGGGCCAAGCATTTGGAACACGTGACATCTGACTCAAAACTTCCACAGGGAACCACGTGCGGCTCCCCCAGATGTGTCCCAGCGCTGGGGGAGGCTGTCACTTGCTTCTCCTGAGGGGAGCTCGAGGAGGCTGACACATGCGGGAGACCCTTGAGATCTGAGTTTAAAATGACTCCACTTCATACTTCTCTTGCATTTTGACCAACAAAAAGTCCCGAGGTTGAAACCAAAAGTTGCCAACACTCTTTTTTTTCTGTAGAAATGGAGGCATGGTAGAGCACACCTTTAATCCCAGCACTGGAGAGGCAGAGGCAGGAAGATCTCTGTGAGTCTGAGGCCACCCTGAGACTACATAGTGAATTCCAGGTGAGCCTGGGCGAGAACAAGACTCTACCTCAAAAAGAAAAAGGGAAAGAAAAGGAAGGAAGGAAGGAAGGAAGGAAGGAAGGAAGGAAGAAGGAAGGAAGGAAGGAAAGAAAGAAAGAAAGAAAGAAAGAAAGAAAGAAAGAAAGAAAGAAAGAAAGAAAGAAGAAGGAAAGGAAAGGAAAGGAAAAAAAGCAGAAATGGAGGCATGGGAATACTAAAGAGCCCATAGTCAGCTCTCTGCTAAGCAAGGACCACACTCCAGTCTTCCGACTGTAGGTCCAGTGGAACCCAGTCCTCCTCCTGGGACTGCACCACACACAAGCTGACAGCACATTGTCAAAGAAGAGGTTCTGACACGATTTCTCTTGAGCTTATGCAGTAGACTTTCCAACAACTATATAAGAAGATGAGAAGATGGCACATTCGAGAGAGAATACCTCCACGCTGGGAGAAATACGACAACATTGCACAGTATTTCTGCAGATGCCATAACAACACTCTCAAGGAACTGGGTGATGATGAACAGCAGTGTGTTTGGAAAAAAAAAAAACAAAAAACAAAAAACAGCTGGTCTCAGGGTTAGGTATTACAAGCAAAAAGAATTTAAATCATTTCACTGTGTGGAGTGCCCGGGGCTACAACACCACTGGAGAATGACCTGTTTCCTAATATATCCACACCCTCTGGTATAGTTACCATCGTCTCATTGCTGGCACAAAGTACCAGACCAAAAGCAGCTTTGGGGAGGAAAGGGTTTATTTTGGCTTACAGACTCAAGGGTAAATTCCATGATGGCAGGGGAAAAGGTGGCATGAGCAGAGGCTGGACATCGCCTCCTGGCCAACACCAGGTGACCACCAGTGGTAGGAGAGTGTGTTGAACACAGGCGAGGGGAAGCTGGCTATAACTCCCCTGGGTCCTTTGGCTTTGCAGGCAAATGCCTTAATCGCTAAGCCATCCCTCCCGCCTGGTATTTGTTTATTTTTAATCTTGTTTCTGAGATAGGGCCTCACTACATAGCCCAGGCTGGCCTCGAACTTGTAGTCTTAGAGTGCTGGGTTTACAGCCAAGCACCACAGAGCCCGACATTCACACGTTTAAGTGGAGAGAGAAAGATGAGAGTGTGATTACCCTTAGGCATGGGCTGGAGAGGATTCCTTGACAGCATCACTTTCTCATTCCTTGCAGTACGCCCTGTGCACAGTTCAGGGGAAGGAGGCACTCAAAATGAATCAGAAGCCCGATTGGGACTGGGACTTCAATGCCAGACTACAGGCAGAGCTCTCCAATGTGTTCCTCCAGCGGCTCCCCGAGGGCTGTTCCTCTAGAAATGCTGCTATCTGGTGGCTGGGCAGCTTCACCCCCTGTTTCCGGCCTCCTGCCAAGAATAGAAGGGCAGGCTGGAGAGATGGCTTAGCGGTTAAGCGCTTGCCTGTGAAGCCTAAGGACACCAGTTCGAGGCTCAATTGCCCAAGACCCACATTAGCCAGATGCACAAGGGGGCTCATGCATCTGGAGTTCGTTTGCAGTGGCTGAAGGCCCTGGCACACCCATTTTCTCTCTCTCTCTCTCAGCCTCTTTCTCTCTCTGTCTGTCACTCTCAAATAAGTAAATAAAAATAAACAAAAACAAAGTATAGAAGGGCATCTCATGATGACTGAAGAGTCTAGATCACCCATGTTCTTCTAGAACTGATGTGGATTAGGAGTAAGGTAGCATTTTGTGTATAGGTAATCAGCTAGGGACTGATCCACAGAAGTGCAGGTGCCTCTCTGCCCCGGACGGACTAGAACTCTGGTCTGATTCAGGCTCAGCGAACATGGCTGTCAGCAGTAGCTTCCTGATTCTGCCTCCGTATTCTGTGGGCTTACTCTGCTTGGGGTGGGCTCTTCCTGAATCCGTCTTCTTCCTGGTCCCAATATCCAATCAAGATCCTCTTTTTTTTTTTTAAATATTTATGTATTTATTTGAGAGAGAGAGGAAGAGCCAGAGAGAAAGAAAGAATGGGTGTTCCCGGGCCTCCAGCCACTGCAAACGAACTCCAGATGCATGCACCCCCTTGTGCATGTGGCTTTCATGGGTCCTAGGGAATCAAACCTGAGTCCTTAGGTGTCGAAGGCAAACACCTTAGCCCCAGCCCAAGATTCTTCATATACATTGAGACTTGGCAATGAGAAGCATCCTAGTTGGATGCCTAATTTATATAAATGGACTTGAACCAAGCTTCCACGTATTGTGTGTGTGAGAGAGAGAGAGATTTGCCCTGGTCTTTTTCTTCTCTTCTCCCAGGAGTGATGGCTGGGAGGGGAGGAATTCCTCTTGATTTGTGATCTTTCCTGCTATTTCTTTTCTCCTGTTTCCATCCTACCTTCATACATTCTCCATAACCTGCTCTTCTCTGAATCCATGTTTCTTTTTTTTTTTTTTTTTTTTTCAGCTCTTTTCTAAATGTGGATAAGGACCCGAGTGGCTTGAGAGCCACTGTCTCAGGGATTCTAAACTCGCCAAAGCCCAGCCTCTCCCTGTATCTCCCAGAGTTTCAGTGCCACAACAGAACCACCAAAGCTTACTGTCACCTCTGCAGGACCTAAAAATTTGTGTTTCAAGGACAGGCTTCCCTTGTGCTAATCTTTGCCTCATACAGCTATAGGCCCCACCTTCATGCTTGACCGAGACTGTGCTGCAGCCCGCTGTGCATCCAGCCAGGCACTTCCTATCCAGCCACAGGCACATAGGAGGAGCCTATTTTTAAAAAAAATATATTTTATTTTTATTTTTTTCTTTTCAAAATTTTTTTTTTATTAACAACTTCCATGATTATAAAAAATATACCATGGTAATACCCTCCCTCCCCCCACTTTCCCCTTTGACACTCCATTCTCCATCACACCCCCTCTCCCTCTCAATCAGTCTCTCTTTATTTTGATGTCATGATCTTTTTTTAATCGCGGCACTCAGGAGGCAGAGGTAGGAGGATCGCCGTGAGTTCAAGACCACCCTGAGACTACATAGTGAATTCCAGGTCAGCCTGAGCTAGAGTGAGACCCTACCTAGAAAAACCAAAAGAGAGAGACAGAGAGAGAGGTAGTGAAAGAAGTATGTAAAATAGAGAGAGAGATAGTGAAAGAAGAAGTACGTAAAATGCAAGGTTCTGTGCATATTCTAGATGTCACCACGTGCAGTAGTTCGGCAGTGAGTTTTGCTCACCCGCCTCTCCCTACTTCCTGTCCTGCATTCTCTCCCTCCCTTTCTCTTCCCCCCTCCCTCTCTTCCTCCTCCTTTCCACCACAATTTGGATGCTCATACCTGCTGAGCATACGCACTTCTGACAGCGCAGCCCCCAATTAACCAGCCTGTTCAGTCATAAAATGCATAATGGCGGCTCCCCTGGTAAGTGGGTCACTGCTGCCAGAACCTCTCAAGGCCCCATCACTGACGTCTCCTTGGGGCAGCAGCAGTGTGGATCTCTCCAGTCCTTTCCTCTCTGCTCTAGTGAGCAGCCCAGAGCCACCGAGAGCCAGTCGGCAAGGTTGTGGCTGGACAGAGGTGACAGGGAAAGAAAAAAAAAAAAACAAGGCTGGAGAGATGGCTTAGAGGTTAAGGCACATGCCTGTGAAGCCTAAGGACCCAGGTTCGATTCTCCAGGTCCCACATAAGCCAGATGCACATAGTGGTGCATGCATCTGGAGTTCGATTGCAGTGGCTAGAGGCCCTGGTGTGCCCATTCTCACTCGCTCTCTCCCTCGTCCTCTGTCTCTAATAAATAAATACATACATACATACATACATACATACATAAAAATAAATCTTAAAAAAAAAACCAAACACCCAGTTGCTGGGTCCAGAGGAAAGAGATGGGGTCCCCTCTGGCTAGGTTCTAACCTCACCCTGAGCTTTCTCTCCAGGGTCAATGAAAGATATAGAAAACATAGTTCTCACCTCGATTCTTCTTTTATTGTTTAGTTATTTATTATTAATTGATTATTAATTCTTTAATTATTCTAAACTAACTATGAGTGACTGTGGTTGGGTTGCCCCAGATAACACGTTGTTATATAAATGCCTAATTAAACAGCAAATCAAAGTCACAAATCAAGGTATTCACCTAATATTGATGGGGACATCTGGTAATTAATGAAAGATATAGGCTTTAGATGCTGTCCGATGACATCCTTAGCTTAGTGGCCGGTTAATACATTCCGAAGACTTCACCTAATAGTCAAAAGGATGTTAGGTCAGAGGAGGGCAATGAACGGCTACTAAGGAACTACAGATAGCCCAAGATAATTTTGACTCTGGATCTACAATCTTCCAAATCCCCCAATCACCAAGTTCTAACGGTCCGCCCACCTTGGAGAATCATCAGCGTGGGTTTAGCTCTTTGGAAGGAACTTCGGTCCATACGGGTCTTTAATTTTCTCCCATGTAAATTGAGCCAATTGGCTTAGGTTGAAGGATTTCTAGGCCTTGTCTGGCTCTAGACCTGCAGCTCAGACAGGCTGGTGGTCTTGGTCAGGACAGTCTTAACTCTGTGAGAGATGACAGGTGTGAGTTCTGGAAACCCCCAAAGCCCACACTGATACCAGGGTAACAGGGCCCAGAGGCAGCCTCTAGAAAGAGCATAGCCCCCTGTAGACATGGTGTAATTTAATGGTTTTATATTGACAACTTCCATGATTGTAAACGATATCCCATGGTAATTCCCTCTCTCCCCCCAATTTCACCTTTGCAACTCCACTCTCCATCCTATCCCCTCCCCCTCTCAGTCAGCCTCTCTTTTATTTTGATGTCATGACCTTTTCCTCCTATTATGATGGTCTTATGTAGGTAGTGTCAGGCACTGTGAGGTCATGGATATCCAGGACATTTTCTGTCTGGGGGGAGCACATTGTAAGGAGTCCTGCCCTTCCTTTGGCTCTTATATTCTTCCTGCCACCTCTTCCACTAAGGACCCTGAGCCTTGGAAGGTGTGATAGACATGTTTCAGTGCTGAGCACTCCTGTCACTTCTTTCCAGCACCATTATGCCTTCTGAGTCATCCCAAGGTCACTGCCATCTGAAAAGAGAAAGTTCTCTAACCAAAAGGCAGAGTAGCACTAATATATGGGTATGAACATTAAGAGAAGTGCTTACTGGGCAGTTTGATGAGCACAGTATATACATTTAGCCAGATAGCAACAGACATTACACCCCTAGGGCTCATGACTACCCCAGTTGTAGCTTTTCAGTATCAGGGATATACTCCCTCCCATGGAGCGGGCCTCCAGTCAAATTAGAGGGCAGTTGGTTTCCCTCATAACAGGCGTGCCACTATTGCACCCGTTGGCTCATTTGGCTTGGCTGGCCAAATATAAGGCTTGCAGTGTCCACTGTTGAGTATCTTCACTGGTGATTTCTCTCTCTCCCATTGAACTGCATGCAGAATGGCTTCTTCCAGCTTTCTGTCAGCTGGTCTACATGGAGGAGGTTTTCAGCTCAGCTCCAGCAGGATTTCTCAGTGACCTTGCAGCCCAAGTATGTGGAGTCTTCAGCAATAGGGTCTTACCATCTCTTCCTGGTGGGAAACCAAGGACCTCGGCAATGGCCTGTAATGTTTTGGGGCATCAGGGACCTCCCTGGCCAGCAACTCACTGGAAGGTATCCCATCCCTGGCACTGAAAATTTTCTAGTAACAATCTGTGGCTCCTGAGTGTTCCATTGTCCAAAAAAAAGCAGGTTTCCATATGATTTGTTTATATCCTCTTAGATTTTTGATTAGCCCTCCCTCCACCTTTCCTTTACTCAATCTCTTCCCCTGACCTCACTTAGGCTTATTTTAAAGTACGTTTATCTGATGGATAGATTTTAAGAAGGTACTTTGTCAAATCATAACAGCACCATATACCCAAGGAATTATGCTTTCAATAAGTGCATTATGAAAGTATGAGGCCTTGGGATAGGGAGAGGGCTCCATGGATCAAGTAGTGGCCATTCAAGCCTAAGTACCCAGACCTGTGTTAAAAGCCAGAAAGCCGTGGGCTGGGGAAATGACTACGCGGGTAAGTGTACTTACTTTCTAGCCAAACATGATATATATCATATATGTATATATATATAATATGATATATATATATATACATATATAAATATATATATTTAAGAAAGCCAGAAACCATGTGGGCTTCTGTCATCCCAGCACACTGTTAGGGAGATGAGAGGTAGAGGTACGAGAATATACTAGAATTTTCTGGAAGCTCATGGTGAGTACAGAGCAAAGGGCAATGGTAGAGAGAGATCCAGAAGTTGTCCTCTGAGCCTCACAAGTGTGCTGTGATATGCACATGCTCACACTCACACACACATGTGCCCATGTGTGTGTGTGTGCACATGCACACAGACTCATATAATAAAGACATAAATATGAACCTTTTATCCCCGCTTCTCTAAGGATCTGGATTAGAATTGCAGCTCTTGTCTATTGGCTTATATAATGATATAAACCTGATATGATAATATCAGGTTTCATACCTCTATCACACCTTCCAAGGCTCAGGGTCCCTTGCAGAAGAGGTGGTGGAAAGAACGCAAGAGCCAAAGGAAGGTAGGACTCCTTACAATGCAACTGTCCAGATAGAAATTGGCCTCGATATCTGTGACTTCGCAGTGTCTAGCAACACCTTCACAAAACCCTCATAATAGGAGAAAAATACAATGACATCAAAATAAAAAAGAGACTAACAGAGAGAGGGAGGGGATATGAGGAAGAGTGGCGTTGTGAAGGGGAAAGTGGGGGAAGAGAGGGAATTATCATCGTTTATTGTCTGTAAGTATACAAGTTGTCAATAAAAAAAAATTTTAAGAAATAAATAAAAACAAAAAAGAACTATTGACAAGGCTAGAGAGATTGCTCAATGGTTAGGGTGCTTGCCAGCAAAGTCTAAGGACCCAGGTTTGATTCCCCAGTACCCATGTAAAGCCAGATGCAGTGGCGTATGCGTCTGGAGTTTATTTGCAGTGGCTAGATGTCCTGGCATGCCCATTTTTTCCCTCTTTCTCTCTCTCTCTCCCTTCTTTCTCTGTCAAATAAATAAATAAAAACAAAATATTTAAAAACAATAATATCAGGTTTCAGACTCAGCCGTGGGCTCTTCCCATTCTCTTCTGTCAACTCCAGGAAGGAGAGGAGGTCCCCTTCCCAGAAGGCAGGCAGCTGGCCTGGCCCCCAGGCCTCCTCCACCGTTGCACTCCGAGCGTCCCTGGAAATGACTCCTGAGACCAGGTAAGGATGGACGAAAGACTCATGCTGCATGTCTGTGATGAGCCGAGGCCACCCCTTCCCTCCTGAGCACCACCACTCAGACAGGGGTCTCCAGAGAAGTGTCAGCCCAGCCCTTCTCCTCACTGCTGAGCCTCCCAGAGCCCTCCCCAGAGACACCCAGAGTCAAGGCGTGACAGCCTCACAGCCAGAGCAGAGCCAGGATGAGAAGAGACCTGACAGTGTGCCAGGCCCTCGGGCAGAGCCGCCTCGCTTGGTCCTCGCTGCTTTCCATCAGCAACAGGAAGCAAGCGTTCTTTATTATTATTATTATTATTGACAATTTCACACATACATATAGCATATTTTGATCCTCAGCTCCTCCCATTATCTTTTTTGTCCCCTTCTCTATATCCTTCCCACCGAACCCCTTCTTCCCAACTAGTCCCATAAATATATATACATATATATATGTGTATATATATATATATATATATATATGCGTATATATATATTTTTTTTCTGGTTTTATGAGGTAGGGTCTCACTCGAGCCCACGCTGACCTGGAATTCACTCTGCAGTCTCAGGGTGGCCTCAAACTCACAGCGATCCTCCTACCTCTGCCTCCCAAGTGCTGGGATTATTAAAGGCATGCGCCACCACGCCCGGCTCCTTCTTATATCTTGATGACTTTGTTTTGTGGGACGGGGGATGGGTGGGTGTCATTGAGGGAACACAATTTCTCAAAAAACGAAATCTGGGCTGGAGAGATGGCTTAGCGGTTAAGCGCTTGCCTGTGAAGCCTAAGGACCCCGGTTCGAGGCTCGATTCCCCAGGACCCATGTTAGCCAGATGCACAAGGGGGCGCACGCGTCTGGAGTTCGTTTGCAGTGAATGGAGGCCCTGGCGTGCCCATTCTCTCTCTGTCTCTGTCTATCTGCATCTTTCTTTCTCTGCTGCTCTCAAATAAACAAATAAAAATAAACAAAAAAGTTTTTAAAAACCCGAAATCTCGGGAGGCCAGGTGGCATAGGTCTACAATCTCAGTTGCTTGAGAGGCTGAAGCAAAAAGGATCAGGACTCTGTGGCCCACCTGGCCTACAATTAGCAAGGCCCCGTCGCAAAAAAAAAATAAAAAATAAAAATAAATTTAAAAAAAACGAAAATTTTAATAGGCAGAAGCAAATGGTGCTCTGCAGCTTTAAGGTACTGACCTTGAGGGAGGTGCTTGACCTCTCTCTGGGTGTGTGCCTTCTCCTTGCAGAAAAGCCAGGACACCGAGAATACCTGCCCCACCCCACGAGGCTGTCCTAAGAGCTCTGCTTTTTCCTCACAAAGCAGTCAGGATAAAGACAGTATCTGCCCTTGCCGCGGGGCGGCTTAGGGATTGGAGAAGGGCGCAAATGCGCAGCACTAAAATATGAAACAGAAGCCGGGTGTGGTGGCGCATGCCTTTAATCCCAGCACTCGATCACCGTGAGTTCGAGGCCACCCTGAGATTACAGAGTGAATTCCAGGTCAGCCTGGACCAGAGTGACCCTATCTCAAAAAAAAAATAAGATATGAAACAGGACGGGAGGGTTTATCTGACACATGATTAGAATGAAACTCAATAATCTGTGAATCACAAAAAGAGGAAGAAGGTTCCTCAGTGAAGTGAATTCAGATCCTGAGAGACTCAGACCTCCTCAGGGAAGCCCAGGCTGTTCCCTGGAACACGCACGTGATGGGACTTCTACATTGGCAGGGAGGACTTTCTGGTCCCACTCCTTCAGAAGACCTCACAGGGCCTCAGCTGCGGCAATCAAACGCCAGACGCTTGCGCCCCCTGCTAGGCATGGGCGACCTCTCACCGGCCTCACCTTTGTGCGTCTGGCTTACATGGGACCTGGAGAGTCAAACGTGGGCCAGTGCCTTAACTGCTAAGCCATCTCTCCTAGCCCTTTCTGTTATGTAAATATGTTTTAATCTTTTTTATTTTTTTAATTTTTTTGTTTATTTTTATTTATTTATTTGAGAGTGACAGAGAGAAAGAGGCAGAGAGAGAGAGAGAATGGGTGCGCCAGGGATTCCAGCCACTGCAAACGAACTCCAGACACTTGTGTCCCCTTGTGCATCTGGCTAACTGGATCCTGGGGAATCGAGCCTCGAACCGAGGTCCTTAGGCTTCACAGGCAAGTGCTTAACCCCTGAGCCATCTCTCCAGCCCTGTTTTAATCTTTATCATTTCTGGTTCCTGGAGAAAGCTGTGTCTCCATGTCTTACAGAGAAAGAAAACTGAGGCATGAAATGGCTAAGTTCAGGCACACACACAGGATCCGAAAAGCAATCATGGTGGCACTTGCTCTCTTGTATCCCATCATGATTCCTTTCTGCAGGGTTTCAGAGTGGGCCTGCACACATGCACGGTCGCCTTACCTGTAACCCTTGGGTGCTGAGCACCTGGTCTCCAGCTTCAACGAGTGCTTTGTTACCCCAAACGCCAGTGAAACCAATCAAAGCCCACACCCGTGCAAGACTCAGTCGCGTCTGCCCTTCGCACGGGAGCTCACTGAAGAGCAAACCTCGGTCCTGGAACGAAGCGGGACACACGGGAGGCTACAGTGTGGAAACACCAGCCACTCCTCTCGTCAGAGACCCCCACCGATGTCCGCTGACTGTCCTGAGTCCTCCCGCTGCTGTCCACACCTGCCATCGCGGAGACACGGGAACTTCCACCAAGAGTTTTGCTCACGCTATGCCATCCGTGTCCCTCACGGTTCACCTCGCCAGTTAGGCTGCAATCTCTGCAGTGCTGGGAATGGAGCCCACGGTGCTGCCCATGCTGCAGCTCACTCGACCACAGGGCGATGTTCCAAGCCAATTATATCCCTTTGTCCGCGTCTACGTATGTGTGATGTGTGTGCATTTGTACGTGCGTGTTTGCATGTGTGTGGACGTGTGACTATGGGTGAAGGGCAGAAGTCACCTTTGGGTGTCTCCCTCTATTCTCTCTGCTTTCTTTTTTTTTTTTTTTTTTTTTTTTTTTGTTTTGTTTTGTTTTTTTGAGGTAGGGTCTCTCTCTAGCCCAGGCTGACCTGGAATTCACTATGGAGTCTCAGGGTGGCCTCGAACTCATGGCGATCCTCCTACCTCTGCTGGGATTAAAGGCGTGCGCCACCACACCCGGCTTGGCTCTGCCTTCTTTATGGAGACCCAGTCTCTCGTTGAAGCCGGTGCTCGCTGATTTGGCTGCTCTAGCCAGCCACAAACCCAGAGGGTCCACGTGCCTCGGCCTCCGAAGCGCGGGGATTACAGGCTGCTGCGCTACACCCAGTTCTTACACGCAGGCAACAGGAATTTGAAGTCACGTCCTCACACTTGCGTGGCGAGCACTTCAGTGGCTGAGGCCTCTCCCTACCCAATCTCTAAGTAGGGTCTTTGCAATGAGCACTTAACAGGTGAGGAGCCCCACAGGTTCCCAGCTCACAAGGGGTCGGGGGAGGGGGAACATGCAGGGGCTCAGAGCCAGATCCATGGGAGTTCTGTCACTAGAGCACTAGGCTGCCTCCCTCAGAAGTGATAGCTGGGGTTATCATGTCAACCTGATTAGGCCAAATTTAATAACGTCTCCAACAATGATTTATGACCCACTTATATGAAAGACTTCTTTTTGATTAAAACAAAGCAAACAAAAAAAAATGCTTAAGGCATGAGGTTGAACCTAAGGTTTGTGCAGGACATGAGATATGCAGTGTGCTCATGAACAGGAAAACGGTTAAAATACCACTCAATGAGCCTGGCGTGGTGACGCACACCTTCAATCCCAGCACTCGGGAGGCAGAGGTAGGAGGATTGCTGTGAGTTCGAGGCCACCCTGAGACTCCATAGTGAATTCCAGGTCAGCCTGGGCCAGAGTGAGACTCTACCTCAAAAACAAAACAAAAGCAAACAAACAAAGAAACAAAAAAAAAAACTATGTGATGGGTTGGGGGGATAAGTCGGTAGTTAAAGGCATTTGCTAACAAAGCCTTCCAGCCTGGGTTCAATTCCCCGGGCCCCATGTAAAGCCAGAAACATAAAATGACACATGCATGTGGAGTTTATTTGCAGTGATAAGAGTCCTGGAACACACCTATTGTTCTCTCCCTCCCTCCCTCCAAGTAAATAAATGATTTTTTTTTTTTTTAAATCATGTGATGCATCTAAATTCCCAGTGATGGGTAAACAGAGACAGGTGGATTCCCAGGCCCGTTGGCCAGCCGGTCTAGCCTAGTTAGTGAGCACCAATTCAGCTAGAGACCATGTCTCAAGGAACAAGGTCAAGACTGACTGAGAAAGATACCCAAGTGTAACGGGGGCGGGCTAGGGGTTCAGGAAAGTCCTTGAACCCCAATCCCTAGGTTCATTTCTAATTTTAATTAAATAATTGAACAAAAAAGACTGAGAAAGATAGTTATTGAATTATTATATTCATTGAGGGAAGTGCAGAGCCAAGGAAAGGCACCCACGTGGCTAGAGATCCCACGTGGAGGGCCTGGGAAAACTGTGGAAAGAAAAGAGAGAAAAGAAAGTTCAAGGAGCCCCTGCCCTGTGGGGAGCTGGAGGGGACAAAGAACCCATGTGGAGAGTTAGGGCTGGGGAGCCCTCCCAGCTGGGCCTGGGCCAAAGCAGCCCAGGTCCAGGCAAAGGAAAAACTCACCCACAGCTGGAAGTTCCCAAGTAGTCAGAGAGTGTGCCCTCCCCTCGCAAAGGCATTTATAACGTTATAATGGGTGCTGGGCTGTCTTCTGGCTCAGGTGAAACAGAGGGACAGCTGGTTGCCTAGGGCCGGGGACTGTCAGGGAGACGTTACCTCTAGCATCAAGTTCCAGGGTCTGAACTTGACCAACCACAATGTTTAAGTCCGACGAAAGACCTCCTTCCCAAGAGGGGTCCTGGTTGTTTGTAGAGAAACAGGTCTGGGGAACTAGGCAAGAGATAAGACGTCAGATCATATTTGACGTCTAACAAGTGCAGACTTTCCTGCCTTTTTATCCTTCAGGGATCCAGTCACCCTCACTGTACCCCCCTCTCACAAGGTTGACCTCTGACCTTCACATGTTCATCACTTACAAACATAAATTCATACACACATACATACACACACACACAAAATAACACCATGTAAAAGCCTGGTGTGGGAGAACACTCCTTTAATCTCAGCACTCAGGAGGCAGAGGTAGAAGGATTGCCATGAGTTTGAGACCAGCTTGGTGCTACAGAGGAAATTGCATGTCAGCCCGTGCTAGAGTGAGACCCTACTTCAATAATAATAACAACAACAATAATAATAGGGCTTCAGAGATGGCTTAGTGGTTGAGGCGTTTGCCTGCAAAGCCAAAGGACCCAAAGTTGATGCCCCAGGGCCCACGTAAGCCAGATCCCTAAGTCTGGAGTTCCTTTGCAGTGGCTAGAGGCCCTGGCACCCATTCTCTGTATGTCTGTCTCTATCTGTCCTCCCTCTTTCTCTGTCTCTTTCTCACTAATAAATAAACACATAAGTTAAATTTAAAAATATCTTCTTTATTTTTTACAAAATAATAAAAATACAACAGAATATCATGCAAAATAGGTGAAGGAGACCTATACCTTCTGGTTGGGGAAGTTGAGTTTGGTGCAAAGAAACACAGGCCAATGCCGGTGGAGAAAGATTCCTCCACTGAGAAGCTTTAAGTGCACAGCCGCAAAGAGAAGTTTAAGAGTGTCTCCATGTCTGGAGATCCCAAAGCGGCTGGTCTCCTTCACAAAGACGGATGACACTATTGGTCCAGGGCAGAAGGGCAGGTACTTTGATCTTTGTCCCAAGAGAACTGACAGTTAAGCCTCATTCACCCCAACTCTCGCGTGGTGCCCCCTTGTGATGAGTGGTCTGCTCTCTGAGGTATAGAAAGATCATGCAACCGGAGACAGTCATACTAAGCAAATACCATTATATCTTCTCTCATTTGTGGTTCCCAGGTATTTTTGTTTATTTTTATGTATTTATTTGAGAACAGAGAGAAAGAAGCAGAGAGAGAGAGAGAGAGGAGGGGGAGAGCGCGCACACGCGCCAGGGTCTCCAGCCACTGCAAACGAACTCCAGATGCGTGCGCCCCCTTATGCATCTGGCTAACGTGGGTCCTGGGGAATCGAGCCTCGAACAGGGGTCCTTAGGCTTCACAGGCAAGCTCTTAACCACTAAGCCATCTCTCCAGCCCGGTTCCTAGATTTTATATAGACACATGAAATCATGTAGTAGGCATTAAATAAAAGTGAAGTGAAATTGTCTAGGGAAATAAAAGGAACAGGAAGGGAGGGCAACCCTGACAGGGTGGGAATACTATGTTTAACACACAACCTGCACATACAGGAGAAATTTAAAACACTGAATTAAAACCAAGAAATAAACTAAAATAAAAGGAAGCCCTTTGTCAGCATTGTGGTTTGAAGACAAAATGCGCCCTGTGGACTCGTGTATTTGAACACTTGGTCCTCGGCTGGTGATGCTACTTGGGAAAGGCTGTGGAGCATTTTGGAAGTGGCTCCCTGTTAGAGGAAGCGGGTCACTGGGGGTGGGCCTTGAGGAGTTGCAGCCCCGCCCCACATCCTGGTCGTCTCTGCTTCCTGACCCTGGTGCGATGTAACCCACTCCGTTCCTGTTGTGGTGCGCCTCCTGTCTTCCCCTCCATGACAGACGCCACCCTCTGGAAATATCAGTCCAGACAAATTCTTTCCTTTCTCACGTTGTCTCTGCTCAGGTACCCGTTCACAGCCGTGAGAAAGCAAGTGACACTGTGAGGCTATTCAACAGCTAATATTGCCAACAACTTCCTGAGCCAGGTTCAGGGCTTGAGGAAGGCACCCTTTCTGTCCTCAAGTTCAGAGTCCCCTCCCGGAAAGACCCACACGGAGGTCACTTATGTCGCACACAATAGATTCCTTCTGCCAGCTTGACCCTAGAATTTAAATGCATATCCCCCAACCCAAAACCATTCAGAAGATATTTCAGTGTATAATGGGTAATAACGAGCCACCGAAGGAAAGAGGATCCTTCAAGGAAGAAAGGGAAGGATGGGAAAACCTACATTAGAACAATGTGGCACCAAGACAACTTGCATCTCAGACTTCCATCCACCAACAGAGGAGCCCAGCCTTAGGTACATGGATTCTGTGAATTAAAAAAAACCAAGTACTTATAAAATGCGGTTTTCTTTTTTTTTAATTTTTTATGAGAAACAGAGAGACAGAATTGTCACGTCAGGGCCTCTAGCCACTGCAATCGAACTCCAGATGGGTGTGCCACCTTGTGCACACGCAGCATCACCTTCTGTGTATGAGTCACCTTGTGCGTCTGGCTCATGTGGATTCTGGGGAGTCGAACCTGGGTCCTTAGGCTTCACAGGCAAGTGCCTTAACCACTAAGCCATCCCTCCAGCCCTGGTTTTCTCTGGTAACAGATTATACGATAACAACTTACCAAAGGCTGGGGATGTAGCTCAGTGGTAGATCGCTTGCCTAGCATGTGTAAGGACCTGGTTTTCATTCCTGTTCTGCAAACACACAGACATGCTCACACACACACACACATATAATAATAATCCATTAAATAATTTTTTTAAAAAAGCTATTTAAAGGCCACATGTGGTGTTGGATGTCTTTAATCCCAGCACTCAGGAGGCAGAGGTAGGAGGATTGCTGTGAGTTTGAGGCTAGCCTGGGACTACAGAGTCAAGTTTCAGGTCAGCCTGGGCTAGAGTGAGAACCTACATGAAAAATATAAATAAATAAATAAATAAATAAATAACTATTTAAAGAAAATTGAACATGGGTGGTACCTGGAGACAATCAAATGGAGAGGAAGGAAGACTGGCTGCAAATGATGGAAAATATGGGTGAAACAAGCCAAAATGCTCAGAAATGCTAAGAAGTTCAATAGAAAGAGTGTACCTTTGCAAAGTCTAGATCAGGTGTGGTTGATCTGAGGCCACATAACTATGGACACGTGTGGTGACAGTGTCATGTTATAATGTCAAAAGGCTAAAATTCCCGGTCTAGATTAAATCTTGGCCCATGCACTTATGAGCCTATCGTCTCTACCACACAGCCTCAGTTTACCCATCAGGAAATGGGACTAATAGTAATTGATGACCAAGTTTCCTGCCAGAATGAGATAACTTATTTACTGATACTGAGTAGGGTTGGTAGCCCAATTATTTGTGTCACGAATTTTGCTGAGTCCCTAGGGGCTGGAAATGCAGTGGTGGACTGGACAAAATGGTCTCTGCTCTGTTGGAGTTTCATTGTCTAGCAAAAACCATGATCGTTCTTGGGGTGGCAGATAACCAGGTGACAAGACACAGCATTAGGACACAAGAGTAGGTGGCCAAGTGTTAGCCTTATGAATTGCCTGTGAGCTGCAACTAACCACATTCTCTCGTAAAGTCAGTGGGTCAGCCAGGATCCTGGAGGGCAGAACTTATAAATATGTTAGAAAACAGGCCACTATGCACAAGTCAGGCTACACATCTGGACATATTCATCTCACTGAGCAGACATTCCATTATTGGATCAGAGGGAGCAATACAGATGAATTGTGTAAGGTAGGCCAGCTGTCTCTAGGAAAAAATAAAAATAAAATAACATCTGGCTCTGGAAACAGCTAAAAGAAATGTGACGTGGACACAAGTAAAGGCAGTCTGAATAAGAGAAATGGACCCTGGTCCCCAAATGCCCATGTACCTGGGGAGACCTCTTTGCCTACCCTCTCTCTGGATCTGTTCCTTGTCTTTACAAACTATCTGGACCCCGAGGCCTCACCAAATTCTGCCATTCAATGAGTCAATAAATTTAAAAAAATAGAAAGGGAGGGAGGGAGGAACTAATAGGATGGTATTGTATATATTAAGTAGAAGAACAGATTAATGGGGGTGAAAAGGCCTAAGTGAGGTCAGGGGAAGAGATTGAGTAAAGGAAAGGTGGAGGTAGAGCTAATCAAAATCTAAGAGGATATAAATAAGTCATATGGAAACCTACTTTTTTAGGCAATGGAACACACAGGAGCCATAGATTGTTACTAGGAAATTTTCAGTGCCTGGGATGGGATACCTTCCAGTGAATTGTTGGCCAGGGAGGTCTCTGATGCCCCTCAAACATTACAGGCTATTGCTGAGGCCCACCAGGAATAGATGGTAAGACCCTATTGCTGAAGACTCCACATACTTGGGCTGCAAGGCCACTGAGAAATCCTGCTGGAACCGAGCTGATAACCTCCTCCATGTAGACCAGCTGACAGAAAGCTGGAAGAAGCCATGCTGCATGCAGTTCAATGGGAGAGAGAGAAATCACCAGTGAAGATACTCAACAGTGGACACTACAAGCCTTATAATTGGCCAGCCAGGCCAAATGAGCCAACGGGTGCAATAGTGGCACATCTGTTATGGGGTAAACCAACAGCCCTCTAATTGGACTGGAGGCCCGCTCCATGGGAGGGAATACATCCCTGATACTGAAAACCTACAACAGGGGTAGTCATGAACCCTAGGGGTATAACGTCTGCTGCTGTCTGCCTAAATGTATACACTATGCTCACCCAACTGCCAGTAAGCACTTCACTTAATGTTTATACCCATAAATTAATGCTACTCTCACTTTTGGTAGAGAACCTTCTCTTTTCAGATGGCAGTGACCTTGTGATGACTCAGAAGGCATCATGGTGCTGAGAAGATGTGACAGAGGAGTGCTTATCACTGAAACATCTCTATCACACTTTCCAAAGCTCAGGGTCCTTTGCAGAACAGGTGGCAGGAAAGAATGTAAGAGCCAAAGGAAGGGTAGGACTCCATATAACATGCTTCCTCCAGACACAGAATGGCCTGAATACCCATGACCTCACAGTGCCTGACACTACCTACACAAGACCATCATAATAGGAGGAAAAGATGATGACATCAAAATAAAAGAGAGACTGATTGAGAGGGGGAGGGGATATGATGGAGAGTGGAGTTTCAAAGGGGAAAGTGAGGGGGAGGGAGGGAATTACCCTGGAATATTGTTTATAATTATGGAAGTTGTCAATAAAAAATTATTTTAAAAAAAGGCATCGTGCATATAGTAGCATGCAGGGCATAATCGTACCTCAGCATCATTTCAAGGCGAACCATTAAACGTGGCCACCAATAGGGGAGTTGTGCTTTACCATCTGTTAATTGGTGTTCTGAGGTTGGTTTCCAATTACAGATCTGGGGTGGTGAGTCATGTTTCCAAGTATTTTTGGCTTTTCTACCTTCTGGGCAGAATCATTCTTTCTGGATCACTTGTGGAATGTTACAGTCATATGACAAGTCCTGGCCAGCACGTCGGAAGTGAAAACGATGGGGTCGTTTCTAAGCAAGCATGTTCAATTAGCAATGCGAGGCTCTCAGTCCCTTCTGCGTGATGACTCAGCATGCACAAGATAGTGGCTGTCTCATCACTGCAGGCCCCCACGTGACTAGAAGGATCAAAGCTCTCTGCTGGCCTGTGACAGACATTTTTTTTTTCCTTCAAATTTTATTTTCATTAACAACTTCCATGATTATAAAAAATACACCATGGTAATACCCTCCCTTCCCCCACTTTCCCCTTTGAAACTCCATTCTCCATTATATCCCCCCCCATCTCAATTAGTCTCTCTTTTATTTTGATGTCATTATCTTTTCCTCCTATTACGATGGTCTTGTGTAGGTAGTGCCGTGACAGACACTTAAAATAAGACATTGGATTATTTTGTTAGTGCACCCTAATCTAACCAATCATTGCTGACATGCTGTTTTCCTGCTCATATTTTGCAGATCTAATAGCTTTATGGACTGTGGAAATAGAGACTGAAGAACCGGGCATGGTGGCGCACGCCTTTAATCCCAGCACGTGGGAGGCAGAGGTAGGAGGATCGTCATGAGTTCAAAGCCACCCTGAGACTCCATAGTGAATTCAGGTCAGCCTGGGCTAGAGAGAGACCCTACCTATGTCAAAAAACCAAATATATATATATATATATATATATATATATATATATGCACATATATATATATATATAGAGAGAGAGAGAGAGAGAGAGAGAGAGAGACTGAAATATGTAGACTAAAATGCCTTTTATTTTTTTATTTTATTTATTTTGTTTCTAGGTAGGGTCTCACTCTGATCCAGGCTGACCTGGAATTCACTATGTAGTCTCAGGGTGGCCTCGAACTCACAGTGATCCTCCTACCTCTGCCTCCCGAGTGCTGGGATTAAAGGCGTGCGCCAGCCACTCCCTGCTTAAATTGCCTTTTAGTTTGATAGATATTACTTGACCCTAGCGCACTGCCGTACAAGGAACACCATTCACACTGTAAGTGCCATTAGTGCGGAGCTCAGTCTGACCTGTAATGCAGAAGCTCTGACTCTACAGCAGGAGAGGAAATATACTCAATCTGCCTTTTTTTTTATTTCATTGATTTTCTGATTAGTATAAATAATCTTTTGTATTTGCAAGTATTTTATAGTTTTTCACAAAGCTGCTTATGTAGGTTGTTACAGGAAAATCTCAGTGCCACGGGTGGGATACCTCCGAGTGAGTTGTTGGTCCAATTTGTTACTACTTTGCTGTTCGTCAGGTACACCTCATTTGGCAGATGGAGTAACAACTGGGGAGACTCAAAGCTCATCCAAGTGCTGAGAAGAAGTGACTGTTGAGTGCACAGTGCTAAAGGAAACATCTCTATCACACTGTTCAACGGGCAGCGAACATTGCCGAGGACGGGGTGGAAAGAACGTGGGGAGGAGCCCTTAGAACTGCCGTCTTCTGGACATGAAAGTGGCCACTGCGTTTATAACCTCATAGGGACCGTCATTTCCTGCCCAAGACCAACATATACTGTGCCCACCACCATTTTGTTTTTGATGATGAAGGGGGGAAAGAAAGAGAGAGAGAGAAATAAAGAGAGAGAGAGAAAGGAAGGAAATAAGAAAGAAAGGGGGAGGGAAGGAGAAAGAAAGGAAGGGAGGGTGAGAGGGAGGGAGGGAGGAAGGAAGGAAGGAAGGAAGGAAGGAAGGAAGCAAGGAAGGAAGGAAGGAAGGAAGGAAGAAAATAAGAAAGAAAGGGGGAGGGAAGGAGAAAAAAAGGAAGGGAGGGAGGAAGGAAGGAAGGAAGGAAGGAAGAAAATAAGAAAGAAAGGGGGAGGGAAGAAGAAAGAAAGGAAGGGAGGGAGAGAGGGAGGGAGGAAGGAAGGAAGAAAGGAAGGAAGGAGAGAAGGAAGGACGGAAGAAGAAGAAATAAGGTGAGGGAGGAGAGAAGGAAGGAAGGAGAGAAGGAAGGACGGAAGAAAATAAGAAAGAAAGGGGAGGGAGGGAGAAAGAAAGGAAGATATGGAGGAAGGCAGGAATGAAAGAAGGAAGAAAGGGGGAGGGAAGGAGGAAGAAAGGAAGACATCAAACTAGAAGAGGAACTAATTGGAAAGGAGGGATATGCCGGAAGGGGACAAATGAAAGTGATGGGAGGGCATTGTGATCAAACTACAATATGTACATGTATGTATGAAAGTTATCAGTAAAAAGGTTTTTTTTTTTTAAAAAAAAACTTTTTTGTTTGTTTATTTATTTATTTGAGAGCGACAGAGAGAAGGAGGCAGAGAGAGAGAGAGAGAGAGAGAGAGAGAGAGAGAGAGAGAGAGAGAATGGGCACGCCAGAGCTTCCAGCCTCTGTAAATGAACTCCAGACGCGTGCGCCCCCTTGTGCATCTGGCTAATGTGGGTCCTGGGAAATTGAGCCTCGAACCGGGGTCCTTAGGTTTCACAGGCAAGCACTTAACCGCTAAACCATCTCTCCAGCCCTAAAAAGGTTTTTTTTTAAAGGCTGTTACATTAAAAAAAAAAAAAAAAGTACAGTACTTATAAAATGTTCACAAAGTATGGGGCAAGTCGATTCAATCTATCTTACAACCAAGGAGCCTGGAAGCCACTCCCAGCTCACGGAGATGGACAGGAACGGTGACTAGTGCAGGACGGGCAGAGTGGGGGTCTCGTCTCTGACTCCACACTCGGGGTCAACTCAACCAGGCCACGTCGCCTTCCACATCCTTACTTGGGAGAGAATTTTCATCTTGTTTGCATCTATGCTCATCACGGTTCCCCGGTCTGTGAACACTTTTCAATCCACTTCCTGTTTGTTAGCGTGGTTCTTGCAACCTGGTAATTCAGAGGAAAGTGCGCTCGGCGAAATGTTTTTGCGCTGTGGGCTTCCAGGTCAGCGGAGTCTCCTCGGCTGCTGGAAGAAGAAAAGGCCACCCCTCGGGCTTCAGAAACTAGAGGTTGGCACTATAACATGGCACTTAGATTTGTTTTCACTCCCGATGTTGAAGACACTGCCCACTCCATGTTATGGTCATCTCATACTCTGGGCTTGGCAAAGTGGCTGACCTCCAGACTGTGGGGGACCTTGAGAAACACTTAACAGGAAGATTCTGCTGAGCCAGGTGGCCTATAATCACAGCAGCTTGGGAGGCTGAGACAACAGGATCTCAAGTTCAAGACCAACCTCAAGCACAGAGTGAGATCAAGACCATCCTGAGCAACTTAGTCAGATCTTGTCTCAAAACCAAAGTAGGAGTGAGAGAGCCTACCTTGAAAAACTAAAACTAAAACAAACAAAAGAACAAGTAAAAAGAGGGATGGGGATGTGTCTCAATGACAGAACACTTGGCTGGTATGCATGAGGCCCTAAACCCTATTCCCAGTAGTGGGGACTCCACAGATATCACTCAACTCCTCTCCCAAAGGTTCCCAGTAATTCCTCTCCTCTCATTTTCTTTTCCCTCCTTGTTTTCCTTGCTTCTTCTGCTAAATTTTTGGTTGGGTTGATCAGTCACCTTTCTTTAATGTACTCTCAGTGAAAGAAATTTCTCCATAGCCTGGGTCACTGATTCCTGAAACTTCAGTGAAACTGACACAAAAGGACTCAAAGACCTCACCAGGAAAATCCTGCCATTAAGGCTTCTCGGGGTGACAGAAAAGCACTACCCCCTGTGTCCCCCAATTAACACAGTCATTCTACCCCAATTATAAAACATTGCTGGGATCATTTAAATGTGATGGTTTAAGCTTTGGGAGGTTTAGCATAAGGGTTGCCATGAGTTCCAGGCCAAGCCTAGGCTGCCTCAAAAACAAAAACAAAACAAAAGCAGAAATCAACAGAATAGCTCCTGAGTTTTCCCAGGAGCCTGTGCAGCGGCATTCATACCAATCCATAAATATAAGCTGGCATCAGGGGACCCCAGGATTGTTCCCCGCTTTGCCACAGAAGGCATTCCAAGCCAGGCGTGGTGGCGCACGCCTTTAATCCCAGCACTCGGAGGCAGAGGTAGGAGGATCGCCGTGAGTTCGAGGCCACCCTGAGACTCCATAGTGAATTCCAGGTCAGCCTGGGCTAGAGTGAGACCCTACCTTGAAAAACAAAACTAAAACAACAACAACAACAAAAAAAGGCATCCCAGGCACATAAGCCTGCGCAGATATGCCACTGGGACCCCAACTCTGAAGGAGTCTTTTCCTCCTCTGTCCTCTATCTGTGGACCTGACACCCATGTCCCTCCCGTCCCTCTCGTCCAGCAGACCCTGGTGCGGTTGATTCCTTGACCAACAGGCTCACACACCAGAGTCTCTGATGCTGAGATCTCCTGTTGGGAAGACTAAGGAGCCAGGATGTCCTCTGGGAGACTCAGCCCTTTTGTTCTTCTCAAGCTGTCTACTAAGGGCTGAGAGAGGGGACCATAGAAGAGGGAAGGAGGGCTGGAGGGATGGCTTGGTGCCTGAGGCACTTGCCTGCAGAGTCAAAGGACCCAGGTTCGATCCTCCAGGACCCAGGTGGGCCAGATGCACAGGGTGGCGCATGCGTCTGGAGTCTCTTTGCAGTGGCTGGGGGCCCTCGCAGACCCATTCTCCCTCTCTATCTGCCTCTCTCTCTCTCTCTCTCTCTCTAAATAAAAATAAATTAAAGCTGGGAGTGGTGGCGCACTCCTTTAATCCCAGCAGTCTGGAGGCAGAGGTAGGAGGATCACCGTGAGTTCGAGGCCACCCTGAGACTCCATAGTGAATTCCAGGTTAGCCTGGGCTACAGTGAGACCCTACCTCGAAAAACCAAAAATAAATAAATAAATAATAAAAATAATAAAATAAAAATATAGAATATTTATAATAATAAAATAAAAATATAGAAATATAAAAATAAAAAAATAAAAATAAAGAGAGGGGAAGGAGAGCAGCCAATGAAATAGCCACACAGCTCATTCCCTTTCCACCCAAGGCTGGTGAAGCTGGGCTTGGGGCACAGAGCTCTCAGATGACGTGAGCAGAAATAAGCTTGCAGGTCCTTGTATCCGAGGCCTATCTCTCTGATCTACCTGACCAGGTAAAGTCCCGACACACCCTTTCACAGCCCTGTAGACATCCTCCGGTGCTTTCCACCATGTACTTCCACAGGCGTTGGTAGAACTATCTGATCCATGTCTTTTCTCCCACATTAGACTAAGCCACGTGAAGCCAGAAGCCATCTCCTCCTCGCCTGGCAGAGTAAACCACTCAGTAAATATTTGCTGAAAGAATGAACTCATTTCCATGGCTGGCATAGCAGAAGAAAGTGAGCTCAAGCTGTGGCAGGTAGGATTAGCTGAGCCACTGGCTCTGGAGGGAGGTTTTATTGTCATTAAACCTCAGCTCTGCAACTTCCTTCCCAGGAGACCTGAGCCAAATACCTCTCTCCTGCCTCGTTTTCTGGTTCTAGATGACAGTAACAGCAATGCCTACTCTGCACGGTGCTTCAGGAAGTAAAATACATGCAACACTGCTGAAATGGTCAGATATAAAAGCTTAATAAATATCAGTTCACTCATTGCTTTCTGACCAAATGCCTGACAGGAAGAAACTTAGAGGGAGGAAGGGCTTACGTTGACTCACGGTATTGAGGGTTCCAGTCCATTGTGGTGGACAAGACATGGTGGAGGGAATGGCTCTTGGCTCGGAGGACAGGGGTATGAGGTTGCTTGTTCATATCTGAGTAGATCAAGAGGCATGGAAGAATTCACATGCTCAACTCACTTCCTCCTTTTCCCCTTTTTGTTCAGTCCGTGACCCCAATTCCTGGCATCGTGCCCCTCACCGTCAGGGTTAGATCTTCCACTCTCAGCTAATCCTCTTTGCAGACATTCTCACAGACATACCCAGAGGTGTGCTTCAGGGACACCACAGGTGTTTCTTAATCCCCTCAGGTTGACAATCAAAACTGACCGTCAGTGGAAGGTTGTGGGGGGGCCACCGAGAAGCAGCTTCTATTTTTGTCTTTTGCCTGTCACAGGAAGAAAAGTTCTTGGGTGATCACGTCTCCAGGGAGGCAGTTTTCAGAGATGAGACAGAAAAGATTACCTGAGTACAACTGTCAAAAGCACTGGCTGTATCCACAGATAGAACTAAAGACAAGGCAGCATGCTTACCGTAAGAGACAATGAGACTATTAAAAGAATCTGAGTGAAAACTCGAGGGAACGTCTGGTGATACATCATAGGTGCCTAGGATCAGAAGAAGTTAAGTGAGGACCCTATTTCAGTTAGGGAGAAAAATACCTCCAGATGATAAGGTTCTGATACAAATCCCACTTGGTTCTGCTCAACGACTCAGCAGCCTGTCAAAGAACGAGAGTCCAAGCCTAGGACTTAGAAGGGCGCGGGCTTTGGAGTGAGAACACTTGGGTTCAAATCCTGGGAAAGTCACTGCTTGCTACTCACTTAGGCAGGTTGCTTAACTGCACTAGGCTTCTTCAACAGTAAAACGGGAATAAAAATGGGACTTCAGTTTTCTAGAGACGTTGCCAAGGCTGCATGTAAAACAGTACATGCTAATGCTACACATTACAGGAGCAAGCCTGGGGTATCCAGATGTCTCCTTGCCTTTGGAAACTGATGTGAATGTCACTGCACAGGTCCACGGGAGTGCTTTGCAAAGTCAGGGGCTACATGGTTGTCAATGTAGGTGTTACGTCTAATTAAAAGTGGCACGAGTGTATGTCGTGAAATACAGGTCTAGCTGATGGAGCCTCGGCTTCCGAAGTAGGGCTTGCATAAAATCACAGGAAGTAGTCCGTGACTTGGATCCATAGTCAAGGTCACACAAGGGTCAAAATCAGAAGGCTGGTGACAAGGAAATGGTCAGGGAGAGGTTGAGGTTTGGAGTGATCCTTCAATATTGTCATTGTAAGGTTCCACGTGGAGCTGATGCTGAGCCACGAGGTCGACCAGATGGCTATCTCTCAGCGGTCACTCTATTGCCTTTGCTCTTCCAGAATCTGCCAGAGAACCTCAGTGCCAGGGGACAATTCTTCCTCTCCAGCTTAGTTAGATGAGAATCAGTTTCTACTGCCTGCAGGAGAGTTCCAGGTAATAACGAAGACTCCCCAGCTACAAAGACAGAAGCTCTGGGGAGAGGGCCCAGAAACTCAGACTGTTGGGAGCACCCCAGGCGATTTCATATACATACTGAAATGTGAGAACATCATGCTCTGAGGTACCTCCCAGCTCTGAGGGCCTTCTGATTCTATGGCTATCTGATAGATCCAATGGATGCAGTTTCCGTAAGTTAAAACGCTCTCTCATTATCTCGGATGTGGAAAGGAGTCCCTTGTGTCCCTCGTCTTCTCCCCTGGTCCACATGCCCATTCACCACATCCACAGTGGTTACAGGTGTAACATCTGGGTCTGGGGTACCCATGGCAACCCGTGATGAAGGCCTTAGAACATTTCTCTTGCTCAAAGTAACCCAGTCTCTTCCAGGAAGCTAGAGTCCTTTGTAAAGTGCTGAAACAAAATACTTGAGTGACTTGACATAAAGTCAGGGTTCTAGAGTTCTTATTCCAAGATTTAGTAGCCTTACAGCCTTGAGCCTCTGGCAAGGGTGGTATTTCACTGTAGGAACCTATGGCAAAACAAGCTGCCTACATTATAAGCCTAGAAGCTAAGAGAGACATGAAGAGACTGAGGCCCACAGTCCCCTAAGGGCACAGCCCTAGTGACTCAAGAACCTCCCTCGAGTCACCAGCTCCTGAAAATTCCACCATCCCTCACCTTGGAACCAAGCCTTTAGGACATGGGCTTTTAGAAAGACATTTTTCCCAACCATATAATCATCAGAGTGCGACATCCTAACTGTGTTTGAACAAGCATAATTTTCCAGCAAATAATAACATGATGTTGAGGAATAGGGGTCTTTAGTTCCCATGTTGTCATGGATTTTCATTTTTATTGTCCCCCAAGAAGTTCATGTACTGAAGGCTAGGTCCTCCATGCGGCAGGGTTCAGCGGTGGGGGCTTTGGGTGGTGGCTGGATCATGAGAGATCTGACCTCACCAGTGGATTCATAACTTGATGGGCAGTGATGGAACCTTTACGTCAGGCCTGGTTGGAGGATCAGGTCATTCGTGGTGTGTCCTCAAAGAGACATTTTGCCTCTAGCTCTTTTCTCTCTTTGTTTCCCAGCCTCCACGAGCTAAGGAGCTCTCCTCTGCCAAGTGCTTCCTCCGTGCTGAACTGCCTGGCAACAGGCTAAAAACCGAGGGGGTCAGGCAACCACGGACTGAAACCTCCAAAACCGCGAGCCAAACTAAACCTTTCCTCCTTTAAGTTGATTTTATGTGGTGCTTTGTCACAGTGATGGAAAGCTGACATTTAAAATAAGAGACATCGTCCCGTCCTTCTTCAAGTTGTTTAATGATGACTCAAAGCACGTTTTTATGTTTGTTTGTTTTTCAGTAGGAGAGCAGAGCTGGTGCATTTGGCTGGCCATCCATCCTCCAGCTCAGGGAAGTGCTTGCCTCGGTCTTCCGAGACTTAGCATGGCTGAACAAGCTTGGTTCTAGCTGATGGTCCCTGGGCCTCAAGGAGTGCAGACATAGGCCCAGTGGGAGCCAGGAAGGGTATCCAGCAAAAGGTTATTTTTTGAGGACACCAGCAGCTGTGACGAGATGGGCCTAGAGGAGGGAAAAGGTACCCAGGTGGAGCCACAGGTCAGGAAGAAGAAGCTTTGGTAGAAAACCTCATCCCTGAATTCTGCCTCTGATAGCCACAGCCGTTATCTCCAACTTTTTTTTTTCTTTTCTTATTTTTTTGAGATAGGGTCTCACTGTAGCCCCGGCTGACTTGGAATTCACTATGTGGTCTCAGGGTGGCCTCGAACTCACAGCAATCCTCCTACCTCTGCCTCCCGAGAGCTGGGATTAAAGGTGTGCACCACAATGCCCAGCTCTCCCCCACTTTTCTTAAAATGCCGCCTTCAGCAGGTCAATCCCCTCTTGCCGATAAACTCCTTCACCCAAAAGCGACGGCCATTCTAAAATCCTCCCTCGAAATACGACTGTTCCTGCAGCTCTTCCCCACTACCTAAAAAGCTTTGAGGCCGGAAAACATGATCCTCCGTCTTTTCTCACAAGGTCTCCTGTGTGCTCTGACACTGGGAACTCCCCTTCCAGCCCAGGAGCTGAGCTCTGACTCATCCCCCTTCTCCCACCTGTGCAAGCGGAAGGATGCCTACAGAGTGCAGGCACAGTGATGCTTCTTAAACTCCGACACCTGTCCTTCTGTGCGAGGGGCCCAACGCCCCTGTTTGGTTTTGGTGTCTCCACCACATTGTCCCCAACCCCAAGGTGCTTAAGCTGTCACCGCTGCTTTCCTAGCAGGAGTTTGGAGATCATTTTCCGGGGTGTGTGGATGGTTCAGTTTCAAGTCCACAGGTTTTTCCTGAGGGAGGAAAACGAAGGTGCTGGACCAGGCTTTGCACGCGGCTAATGGGCTGCACGGAGCCCCAGGACCGCGTACAGATCAATCTTGGGTGAAGTCAACGCGTGCTCCGCAGGGGAAGTTCTTGGGAGCCACAGCCTTGATTTGAAAGCTGAAGCTTCGCGGAGCTGCCCGAGTACACACGGGCAACTTGCTAAGGAAACCGGTCAGCTGTCAAAACATATCCTGGCTTTTCCTGTCAGGGGACGTCAGCCAACATCTTGGAGAACAGCAGAGCACGCTCCTGGGAGCACAGCGCTGATAAGTGACTTGTAAACGTCGCGTAGGCCGAAAGGGCGGGCGCCCGTGGGAGCTGGACGTTGTTACCTCGATTTCAAAGCGACGGGGAATCATGAGGCCTCTGGCTCTCCTCTCTATCAGCTCAAGATCCACATTGTAGAGTCATACACAGAAAAGTGACGATCAATCCATGTGCCCTACCACATCACGATAATAAAAACTCCCCTACGCTGAGAGCAATTTCATGTGCATTTTCTTCTGTCCCCCAAGACCCTTATCTCATCGTCTTCCTTTACCTCATCCACGTGAAGCTGCTCGCTGTCACAACAGATTCCACCAGTAGCTATCAAGTGTTATCGTGTTCAATGTCTAGAACTTAGTGAGCAGCCAACGAAGATACCAGAAGGACACTTGGCCTCTGGCCTCCAGGATTAAGTTGGTTTGACAGAGGGGCACCACCCCGAAAGCCAGCTCCCGCTGGTCTTCACTCAGTAATCAACCTACAAACATTTATTAAACACCACTGCGTGTAATACAGGAGCAGAGATGGAGAACAAACCAGACAAGGTCCAGATTCAGTCAGAGAGGGAGGCAGAGAGCAAGAAAAGAAACATAGGTTCAGAATGGCAACTGGCCTGAAGGCCAGCTCTGTGGGAGGGAATACATGCCTGGTACTGAAACCCTAATCAAAAGCCTGTGGCAGGGGAGGTGAAGAGCCTTATGGGTATAAAGCCTGCTCTTGTCTGGCTAAACACATATGCTCACCAAACTGCCCTGCAAGCACTACACGTAATGTTCATATTCGTATATTAATGATACCCTTACTTCTGGTTGGAGAAGCTTCTCTTTTCAGATGGCGGTGACCACTGAAATGACCCAAAAGGCAACATAATGCTGAGAAGAAGGGACGGAGTGTCTGCCTCAGCCTCGATGGGAAGGCTTTTTAAACTTTTTTTTTTTCTTCACTTCATGCAGGCATGTAACAAAATAACCTGATCGCACTCACCTTCTCTGTTACCCCGGCCCCTCTCTCTCTTCTCCACATTCTTCTGCCCTTCCATTTCTCCAATACTCTCCCTTCTATTTTCATATCCTTTATTTTTTTTTTCTGAATTCCACATATAAGAAATAAAAAAACACCAGGGCTAGAGAGATGGCTCAGCAGTTAAAAGTGCTTACTTGTGAGGCCTGATGGCCCCGGGGTTCAATTCCCCAGTTACCCAACTTAAGCCAGATGTACAAGGTAGCACATGCATCTGGAGCTCATTTGCAGTAGCAAGAAGCCCTGGTGCACCCATTCACTCACTCACTCACTAGCTGTCTTCTTGCAAATAGATAAATAAAAATATTTTTTTTCAAAAGCTTGAAACCCGGGCTGGAGAGATGGCTTGGCAGTTAAGGCATTTGCCTGCAAAGCCAAAGGATCCAGGTTCAATTCCCCAGGACCCACGTTAGCCAGATGCACAAGGGGGTACGCGTGTCTGGAGTTTGTTTGCAGTGGCTGGAGGCCCTGGCGTGCCCATTCTCTCTCTCTCTCTCTCTTTCTCTCTCTCCCTCTGTCTCTGGCTAATAAATAAATAATAAATAAATAAAATCCTTGAAGCCCAGTGTGTTGGTGCACGCCTTTAATCCCAGCACTTGGGAGGCAGAGGTAGGAGGAATAGAGAGTTGTCCTTGCCTTGAACTGAATCACTCTGTAGCCCACATTGGCGTCAAACTCCAGATCCTTCTGCCCTTAGCCTCCCCGGTTGCTACGGTTCCAGGCCTGGGGCACCAGGTCAGGCCAGGGAGGCTTTCTTGACAGGGTCTCCTGCGACTGCATTAGAAATCTCCACCTCTCTTAATAAAGACACCAGATTCTGAGCAGGGAAAGTCAGCCAGCTCACCGGACACCCTGCAGAGCCAGGAGCAGCCTAGGGAAAAAAAATATGAAACTTGTATTGTCCCTACTTAGGGAAGTCCTTCCTTCCTCTTCCATTGCTGTGGTTCCTTGGCTTAAGCACAGGTTCTCTCCTGGGGTTTGAGTAATCTCACCATCTATTGCAAGAAGACAGTAGTGAGTCCCCAACGCTCTATGTTAATGCCTTGCCATTAGCTGACTGTCTCTGCTACTGCTTCTGAGTCCGGAGCATCTTACTCTGCATCTGGTTAGAGTCTGGTCACGTGGGCTGACTACATACACAGAGGAGCTAGTGATGGCGACGGGCGGGGGAGGGGAAGTATCCTGGATGCTGGCCTTCCTTCTAGCGGGTAACTTAGCGGCCCTGGGAATTCAGGCCTCCAAAGTGCGGCCCCAGGTGCTGCGAGGCCAGGGGCCGCTCACGAGCTGAGCAAGTGTGCACTCAGCGCCTCTTGTTTGGGAAGCCTGCAAATTCTGTGTGTGAGCGTGGTGTGTGAGTGTGCATGCGTGTGCATGTGTGTGTGTGCGTGCATGTGGCGTGTGCTTGTGGGTGCGTGTGGTGTGTGTGTGTGTGCATGTGGTGTGTGCATGTGTGTGTGTGTGTAGTGTGTGAGCACATATATTTGGTTTTCAACTTTCTGGCAGGTTCATAGCCAGACTACATTTATAGTTCTTTTTTTTTTTTAAATCTCTTGAAGTATCTTGTTTTAATCTGTTTCATCATTTGTTTCCACAGTCAATATCTCACTATGTCTAATTTATAAATTTAAACCCTATGCAAGTAAAGGAAAGCACAAAAATCTAGTTAGAGTTTTGTATTATCCATGTTTGATAGCATACACGGGAAGGAGGCCCTTGGAGTATATATTTCTTGACATATTTCTCACTGATGAACTTTTTCTCTAGGATAATGATATTGTTCCTTTATTTCAAGCCAGCCTTCCTCTGCTTTGTAATGCCGTGTCATTTAAGTCCCCTCTGCTGCCCGCAGCAGAAAGAAAGAAGAAAATCCTCAGCCTGGACACTTCCTAGAGTACAGACCCCACTGTGGGGTAAGGGCACCCACCGCAGGGTCCCCTTCAACACTGTAGAGAAGAGGGGCCCAACTCCTCTCAGGCCGGGGTCTGAACGAGTAGCCTCCAGTGTTCCTACTGGGATTCCACCTCCCACCTGGAAAGCCACCAGGCGCCCAGGCCCAGTTGACATGCCCATGGCTGGGCTCCATGGTGTGGCCAGGAAAAGGGTGGGGAGCTGGCCCATTGCGGGAGGAGACTGGGTGAGGTCAGTGCCACCCGAGCTGTGGGCACTAGCCAAACAGGGAACCAAGATATTTCTGAAATAACCTGGCATTTGAAAATTCAATTAAAAGGGCTGGAGGGACGGCTTAGCGGTTAAGGCGTTTGCCTGCAAAGCCAAAGGACCCAGGTTCAATTCCCCAGGACCCACGTTAGCCAGATGCACAAGGGGGGGGGTGTCTGGAGTTCATTTGCAGTGGCTGGAGGCCCTGACACGCCCATTCTCTCTCTCTCCTCTCCCTTTCCCTCTTTCTCTGTCAAATCAATAAATAAAATGTGTAAAAACATAAATATATATAGAGAGATAGATTGTTAATAAAAAGAAATTCCAACAAAGAAGCTCTAAATGACTCACTAGAATCTTGTGGGACATTCTTAATTATGTTTGGTTAGTATAGTCCAATTTTGAGTTGCATGTTCTCTTCAGTGTTTAAGATTCTAGCCAGCCTTGGGCTAGGGACGGGAGAAGTGTATTATACTAGATTGGAGTTGAAGGGAATTCTGCCAAAGAACCTAGTGTCTTATTTATCCCTCAATCCTAGCACCTCGCACAGCAGCTGGTATATGGGGGCTCAGAACCTCCCTTCTTGGCAGCCTGGCTGACCTTGGCTCTGCACACGGGGCACCTAGTGGTGCTATTGGGTTTTTTTTTTGTTTGTTTTTTGTTTTGTTGTTGTTGTTGTTTTGTTTTTTGTTAATTTATTTGAGAGCGACAGAGAGAGAGAGAAAGAGGCAGATAGAGAGAGGGAGAGAGAATGGGCACACCAGGGCCTCCAGCCACTGCAAACGAACTCCAGCCGCGTGCGCCCCCTTGTGCATCTGGCTAAAGTGGGTCCTGGGGAATTGAGCCTCGAACCGGGGTCCTTAGGCTTCACAGGCAAGCGCTTAACCGCTAAGCCATCTCTCCAGCCCCTGGTGCTATTGTTGTTTAACTTACCTGAGAATAACAGCAGGGGACTGTCTCCTGTTAGTGACCACTGAACTGGGCGATTTGGAGAGGAAGAGGGGATTGGAAAATCAGAGGTCATGGGTTAGACAAACCAGGCATGTCCGCTCTCTCTGTCGTCATAATTTACTTTCTCTAACTTCCCACCTCTCTCAGCCCACCCTGTAACATTGGCCCCGGGTCCTCGCCCGAAAGATTGTCTTCATGAGTTCAGAATTCCCAAGTGTCCAAGGCCAGAGCAGAGGGAAATGACAAACGCCATTCTCCCACAGCAGCCCAGACGCCAGAGCCGTGCGTCACTTGTCCAAGGCCAGTGCTCAGTGTGGAGCCCAGAAGTGACACCTTTTTAATTCAAGAGGAATCAAGATTGTAAAAAAAAAAAAAAAAAAAGCCCCCACAGGGATCAAAAGCCATGTGCTACTCTTTTTTTTTTTAATTTTTTTGTTCATTTTTATTTATTTGAGAGTGACAGAGAGAGAGAAAGAGGCAGAGAGAGAGAGAGAATGGGCGCGCCAGGGCCTCCAGCCACTGCAAACGAACTCCAGATGCGTGCGCCCCCTTGTGCATCTGGCTAACTAACGTGGGTCCTGGGGAATCGAGCCTCGAACCGGGGTCCTTAGGCTTCACAGGCAAGCGCTTAACTGTTGGGAGCCATAAAGCAAAAGCCTCTCCATTTTGCCTGGGCCTGTTCTTAAGTTGACTCATTCACCAGAAAGCTGGTCCATCCAGCTTGCAGTTAGGAATGTGGTCTGCAGAATCTTATCATTTGCTAAAGGCCAGTTTATGATCAGGATGTCAAGCCGTTACCGGATACATCTCCTCTAGGTTCCCTAAGATTAGATGAACACCCAGTTACACCTCATCTTAGTTTCCTAACAATTCCGGCCCTAAATCACGTCAGGCAGCTTACTCCCCCCTTTTCTTCCCCTATATAACCACTGTGTAAAAAATAAAGCTAGAGACCTTGACAACTCTTTGCTTGGTCTCGTTCCTTCTTTCTCACCCATCTTTACACAGGCCTGGTCCCTCTCGCGCTCCCCGAATAACTGAGTCCTGCTGGACGGGACACTTAACCGCTAAGCCATCTCTCCAGCCCCCCATGTGCTACTCTTAAGAAGGGTTCAGCTTGGGTGGGAGAATGGTAGATAAGCAACAAGCCACGGGTGGGCAGAACATGGGAAAGATGACCAAAGAAGGAGAGTGGCTGGCGGGGGGGCCGGAGTTGCGATTCTTGGGGAAGATGCGTGTGGCATCACAGTGTGCAGGATGTTCAAGGTCAGGCTGAGGCGGCCATCACAGTCCTGTTGTGGGGGCCCCAGGAACGACTTCATGCTGGAAGCTGTCCTCTGGAGATACGAATGTGGAAATCGCTGGGAGGATAGCAGGGGACAGAGAGTGAGAGGGCGAAAGGATGCCGAGGTCCATGAGAAGCTGGCTAGGGCTATGGTCACTACCCCAGACCCCGGGAGACCTCTCTACCACCAAAGGGGAGCAATGGCCGGCAGCCACACCCTCACAGGCGCTCCGCAGACAGAGGGCAGTGGAGGAAGAGATGCGGGCGCCTCCGTCAGCTGCTCGCGATGGGCAAGCCTGGGATTCCGGCTGGCTATCGTGGCAAGCTGATCGCACGTATGACCACTCGCCTCGGCTGTCTGTGTGATGTCCCGTTTTTTTTAAAAAAAAAAAAAAAAAGATGCAGGGCTTAGCAGTTAAGGCACTTGCCTGCAAAGCCTAAGGAGCCAGGTTCGATTCTCGAGGTCCCACGTAAGCCAGATGCACATGGTGGTGCACGCGTCTGGAGTTCGTTTGCAGTGGCTGGAGGCCCTGGAGCACCCGTTCTCTCTCTCTGTCTCTCTCACTCGCACTCTCTTTCTCTGCCTCTAAGAAATAAATAAAGATATTTTTTTAAAAAAAAAAAGCTGCAAGTTACTACAGTGGTATAAAGTTTAATGTGTGCAGGATAGGTAAGCACACACGCTTGGGAACCTCGTGGTCATTTCCTGTCAGTTGAATGGCTTCCTGAGAGGCACCATCCGAAAGGAAGTGGCCTCAGGTGTAATCCACTACCAAAGAGACAGCCCTCTGGAGCAGAAGCTGCCGTTTACCTTTTCAGTTTCTCGGTGACACTAGTGTGGAGATTTCTAAGAAGCACTGTACTGCCGTAATGTCACGTTGCCAGGACGTAGGGCTTCCCAAAGGGCAGGTCTTGGGCCCGTGTGCAATTTTTATATACTTGCCCAGCCATGCAGCCGACACGTCCTGAAAGGGTTCTGTTCCAAGAGACCAACTGATGAAAGCCTGAAGATCCGAGCGTGAGCGGTGGCCTCCAGCTTCTGCACCGTTCCCTTCCCTGCCGTGACGTGCTGTGACCTCAGAGCACAGATGAAATAAACCTTCCTTGATGTCCCTCAGGTCACACCAAAGCAACAAATGAAACATCCCAGGAGCCCCGGCGCGGTGGCGCACGCCTTTAATCCCAGCGCTCGCGAGGCAGAGGTAGGAGGATCGCTGTGAGTTCGAGGCCAGCCTGGGGGTACAGAGTGAGTTTCAGGCCAGCCTGGCCTACAGTGAGACACAACTTCAGAAAACAACAACAACAAAACAAAATAGCCAAGCATGGTGGTGCCTGGGCTAGAGTGAGACACTACCTTGAACCCCCCCACACACAAAAAAAAACAAATCCCATGATGCAAATTGTCACATTAGAAAACAAAGGCAAAAAGCCTGGCGTGGTGGTGTGCGCCTTTAATCCCAGCACTTGGGAGGCAGAGGCAGGAGGATCGCAGTGAGTTTAAGGTCACCCTGAAAGTACTACGTGGTAAATTCCAGGTCAGCCTGGGATAGAACAAGACCCTCCCTTGAAAAACAAAAAAGAAAGAAAAGAAAGGAAGGAAGGAAGGAAAGAAGGAAGGAAGGAAGGAAGGAAGGAAGGAAGGAAGGAAGGAAGGAAGGGAAACAACAATTGAGTAAAAAGGCGGGTAACGCACGTCTTGCTCTGTCTGGAGGCCTGTGGAGTTGGCCCACACCACGCACCCTGCTACACGCCTTCCCACTTGGATGCACCCACGCAGACTGTGCCAGCTCGGGTCTCTCTCTCTAAAACCTGGTGAAGAGGCCTGGAAAAGAGCATCTTCTGGGGCCACACGCTCCTGTGGCTGCTGTCCACTTGATGTTGGCCAGGGGTGATGTCCACTCTCTGCTCGTGCCGTCGTTTTCCCCTGCCATCATGGAGCTTCCCCTCCAGTCTGCAAGCCAAAATAAACCTTTCCCCGCCCCCCTCAAAAAAAAAAAAGCATCTTCTGGGCTGTGTGTGACGTCACACTTCAGGAGAGACCCTCATGCTGGCAGCCTGGGCCCCTTCCATTAACAACTCAGAGACAGCCCTCTACCCAGAATCCCCGGGAGTGTGTGGGCATGGCATCTCCTCCCTTCCCCCCCCCAATATCCTGGCCAGAGAGTACCCCGACCCACAGCAGGGTAGCAGAAGATGACTTTCATGAAGGGGCAAGAGAAAGGTAAATTAAGTCCTTTCCTGG
Organism: Dipus sagitta; assembly: GCA_036346955.1. NCBI lineage: Eukaryota > Metazoa > Chordata > Mammalia > Rodentia > Dipodidae > Dipus > Dipus sagitta. The sequence continues at coordinate 22,593,347 of CM070789.1, read as the reverse complement.
GTTGGGCACTGCCAGCACAGCCCCTCGCCACATCAGGGACTGGCACGGACAGTAAATACCAGTTGAACCGAGTGAAAAGGAATAGGGGGAGATGGATCTGGGCTTCACAGGCGTGACTAGATCCCCAGAGGCGGCTCTTTGTGTGACAGATAAGCTGATACAACAGGGGTGTTGTAGGGCTCCCCAGCAGAGGCAGGGCTGTTTTTGTTGTTGTTACGTTTTTAAAGGGTTACACTTTAGGGAGGGGGGTCACTGGAGAGATGGCAGCTAAGCTGCTCGCCAGTAAGGCTTAACAATCCGAGTTTGAGTCCCCAGTACCCACATGAAGCCAGATGCACAGAGCTGCATACATTTGGAGTTAATTTGCAGTCGCTGGAGGCTCTGGCATACCCATTGCTCGCTCTCTCTCTCTCTCTCTCTCTCTCTCTCTCTCTCTCTTGCTCCCTCTCTCTCACACTCTCTCCCTCCCTCTCTCTCTGTGTTTGTGTGTGTGTGTGTGTCCTATCTCTCTGTTGCAAATAAACAAATAATTAAAAAAAAAAAAAGGATTACACTTTGGAAGGTTATGCAAATACCTACATCATCAGTTCAGTTTTGTTTCTTGGCCTACAAAACGTAAACTATTTCCAGGCTGGCCCTTTTAAAAGTTCACTCTTGCCGTAAATGATCGCTGACCACCCTGTTCGTGGCATGATCCGAGCTCCCCCTCTGTGGCTCCCAGCTTTTTTTAATTTTTATTTATTTTTATTTTTTTGTTTATTTATTTATTTGAGAGTGACAGACACAGAGAGAAAGGCAGATATGTATAGAGAGAATGGGCATGCCAGGGCCTCCAGCCGCTGTAAACGAATTCTAGATGCGTGCGCCCCCTTGTGCATCTGGCTAACGTGGGTCCTGGGGAATCGAGCCTCGAACCAGGGTCCTTAGGCTTCACAGGCAAGCGCTTAACCACTAAGCCATCTCTCCAGCCCGGCTCCCAGCTTTTAACCTGAGCTCCGTGACAGGGACACACAGGACAGACACCGCTGCCCTGCCGCTTCCTCACCCACGTGCCCTTTCCCTGGTCCTCCAGGCCACCCTGCAAAGCTCTACAGAAAGTCCTCACCGACCTTCCCGAACCCCACCTGACCCTTGGCTTTTCATCTGGAAACCCCGTAGGAGGGACTTGATTACCCACTTCCCATAGGGTTTACTTTTGTTTTACCCCGACCCCTTCCTCTATAAGTAGGTTACAGCCACCTGAAGGGAAGCACTAGATGACATCCTGACACTGGCTTCCAGTGTTCCCCCCGCCCCCCAGCACACCTTGGGGAGAGCTGAGCCCGTGAGACACACGTACTGCTGCAGTCCGAGGAGACAGAAGTGCACTTGACCTTCACCCAGGGCCAAATGCCATTGTGTTTTCTGCGTTTTTTCTACAGAAGGCCTGGAATAAGGTGTCCCTATGCCAAGAGAAATTCTGCTACAAGCCAGGGAACCTTACATCACTTACTCAGAGTCCTGTCAATCTACACTCTGTGGAGAAATTCCCATGAGGCCAGAGCTGCTTCATCCCCACTCCAGGGAGTAATGAGTCAACCAAGGCGCTGGGGCTCTTCTGGTTTTGTTGTTGTTGCTGTTTGCTGAGGTTGCGTCTCACTCTAGCCCAGGCTGGCCTCGAACTCACAGCGATCCTCCTACCTTTGCCTCCCCAGCGCTGGGATTAAAGACTTGCCCCACCACGCCGGTCGAGTTTAAAAGAGTCAAAAGAGGGCGCTAGAGGAATAGCTCAGTAGTTAAAGGCACTTGCTTATGAAGCCTGACGGCCTAGGTTTGATTCCCCAGTACCCCATGTAAGGCCAGAAGCACGAGATGGAGCATGTGTCTGGAGCTTGTGTGTAGTGGCAGGAGACCCTGGCATGCCCATGTTCTCGTGTTCTCTCTCTCTCTAATAATAAATAATATTTGTTTAAAAAAATTAAAAAGACTCCCCCCCCCCCCAACTCTGCAATTGCTTAGGCTTCACTATGCATACGGACAGGAAAAGAAAAAAAAAAACAGGAACAGTACAAAAAGAAGAGACAAAATGCTTTACCCACTTAAACGAAGTATTGTTCAAGCCACTATATTATCGACCCAGAAGGCCTAGGAGCTAGGCTGAAGCTTCAGGAAGCCTAGGGTGGAAAATCAAGGATGCGGAGGAGGGGATGGAGGGAGAGGATCTCTCCAGCCTGGGGCAGGGCCCGGGCCTCACAGCGCATTCCAGTCCATGGCACCCTGGTGGCTGGTTGAGATGCCGCGGCAGGGATTTCTAGACTCCGGGGCCACAGGGAGAACGTGGAGAGCTGCACCCTGGGAACTGCTCAGTGGGTGCCTCTCCCGGATCCCCAGAAAGAAGTCCCCCTCTCACTGGTCTCCAGGATAGGAGGCTGCAACAGGGCACAGGATTCCAGGGTTCCCCTGAAAACACTTGGAATTGGAACCCGCCCCCCCTTCCCTTTTGTAGACCTCTGCTGAGCTGAGCTATCACCTCCCTGTATGCAAAACTGCAAGTCTTGCTTTTCCAGTTTCCTCCACTTTCTCCCCAAGCCTGTGTGTGAGATTGCAACCCCTCGCCTGGACATCTTAAAGCCACAGTACCTGTTAAATTGACCAACATCTCATCAGTGCCCCCCGGGGACTCAGTTAAGCCTGAGTTCGGGGCTTTCTTCTTAGTGTAGCCTGTAAGGTCTGTGCTCTATCTGGTTTTGTTTTGTAGGGACAGCAGAGCCCTGGGCGTGTTACCACCAAATCACCAGGCTAGCGGGTGGGCACTGAGCCTCAGATACAGAGGGCTGGGAGGTGGCGCTGTGTAACTGAGCTCTGGCAGGTGCCCGGCTTTGTGGTGGGCCACAAACTGTAAACATAGTGCCCGGGCTGTCTCTCTTTTTCCTCAGCAGGCAGTGCAAAACAACAGAGCCCTGTCTGCTTAGCCCCCACAAATCCTCCAGAGACTGGAAATGACTGAGTAATCAGACACTGGCTCTTACAAATCCTGACCCCCCCCGCCCCAACCCCACCACCACCTATGAGGAGACTCAGACACACCCTCAGAAGCAGCCATTAAAATGCCCAGGGCTGTCCTGGGGAAGGTGGGGACTGAGGGCCAGCAGCCTCCTGTGTTACGGCTAAGAAACAGCCTGCTGGGATTGTTTTCAGCAGCAGCGGGAATCCAGGGAGCTCATTCCAGAGAGGAATTCCACAGAGGAATCCTAGCCAGAGTTAAACCTACCTTGATGTTTGGCCACCACCATCCAACAGGAAAGGGAACAAAGGGATTCATTCTAAGTTTAGAGATTCCTGGGGGCGGGGAGGGGGGCGAGCCCACAACTTGGCCTTTAATGGGGACAAATAACCCCTTCCATACCATCCACCAGAGCCTGTTGCCCCTGCCAAACCACGCAGGCGGCCGGGAGAAGCCAGGCACTGCCGTGCTATGCCTTCCTGGATGGCTTTCTTATCTGTGAGCATCAGGCTCGCTTCTCAGAGCTGCCGAGAGCCATGCCAAGGAGGGCTTAAAACCAGCAGAAAAGGAGACAAGAAGCCAGGACTCTGGAGACAAGAGGGGACAGTTGAGGGGAGAAGATGTCTCCTCACTCTGTTCCTTTAAGCCCATCTCTACAGTCCGACCATGGGCCAAATGGCACATGCCGGATAGCATGTTTCAGGCTGTCCGTATCACAGATAAGCCACAGATAAGCAGAATCTGCCCACCACGGGCTCGCTCCACTGCTCAGAAATAGCCATCAACAAAAACGCTGCTGAGCAAATCCCCCTAAGTTCTCCTCCACCTGGCGCATTTATCAAAAAAAAAAAAAAAAAAAACTGGGCATGGTGGCGCACGCCTTTAATCCCAGCACTCGGGAGGCAGAGGTAGGAGGATCACTGAGAGTTCGAGGCAACCCTGAGACTACAGAGTGAATTCCAGGTCAGCTTGAGCTAGAGTGAGACCCTACCTTGAAAAACCAAAAAAAAAGAAAGAAAGAAAGAAAGAAAAAAAAATCCCACCTCTGAATTAACACTTGCCCCAACCCAGTCATATTTTATTCTCTGGGATCAAAATGAAGAGAATGAATTATCAGAAGTCTTTGTCCAATATTATTAAAATGGCTCTTTGAACCTGGTGTGGTGGCGCGCACCTTTAACCCCAGCACTCTGGAGGCAGAGGTAGGTGGATCGCTGGGAGTTCGAGGCCACCCTGAGACTACACAGTGAATTCCAGGTCAACCTGGGCTAGAGAGTGAGACTCTACCTCAACCCCCCCCTCCAAAAAAAATAATGCTCTTTGAAGAAAGCTACCAAAGAAATGCTTAAGGCTCACGGGAAAAGTCAGATTTGCCTGTTCTCCTAGAATATTCCCTATCCTACACAGGAAGCACCAATACCACATCCCAGGAAAGAGAGAGACTTGGAGACTCAGAAACCCAAACAGCCCAGCCAAGGTCTGTGCCCTAAGTATCCCCAGGAAAAGATGGCAACAGCTCTCTCCCCCCGGTTAACTCAGTGTGTGTCTTGAAGCTGTATCCAAGTAGTGTCCTGTGGACTTACACACACACACACCACACACACACACACACACACAAATCCAGTCTCAAAAAAAAAAAAAATCACCAGTCATAAAAATAATATTTGCCCCTATACAAATACAGTCATATGTAAAGTAAATTTGGAGCACACGGATGGGGAGGGCTACAAAATCTCTTGGAATCTGAGCTATTTAAAGTCATTTTTTTGTTTGGGTTATCCCTCTGCTGCTGGGTGCAGAAAACGGGCTATACAAATCCATCCATCTCACAGCGCTCCCCGTTTCAGCAGGCTCCTGCTGCGTCATGGAATGTAGTACTTTTTAAAAATAAGCAACCTCTGGTGCCAAGGGGGGGGGGTGTGAGGGAGAAGGAAAACGGGAGATTAAAGGGCAGAAGGGTTGTAAGGAGAGAGACGAACATTGGTGACCAGGTGGGCTTGAAATACTCTGTGGTATAAAGTAGATACCCAGGCTCTGGGGGGTGGGGGTGCCCACCACTCCACCCCACTGCCGCCGGTCAGCCCAGGTCTCTTTTTACAAGTCAGTTTCCTTGCTGGCGTCCAGACACAGGGCGTACAAGGACGTCCGCAAGTCAACGTTGCTCTTGGCTTTGAGGTTACACTTCTCTAAGGGACAGCTACCCCTTCTGATGCTGTCCGAGTTGTCCAGAAATGGCCCGGCCTTGCAGAAGGAAGCCTTGTTCCAGCTGGCCTTCCGCTGGCCTGCAGTGTCCAGGCAAGACCCCCTCCTCTGGCTCACTGGCTCTCCCTTCAGGGCCGCCTGCTCCTCGTGGTCGGTCTCTCGATGATAGAAGTAATTGAAGTTGGAGACGATGACAGGCACGGGCAGGGCGATGGTGAGGACCCCGGCGATGGCGCACAGCGAGCCCACGATCTTGCCCCCCACTGTGATGGGCCTCATATCCCCGTAGCCCACGGTGGTCATGGTGACCACCGCCCACCAGAAGGCATCGGGGATACTGGAGAAGTGGGAGTCCTGGCTGTCGGCCTCGGCGAAGTAGACGGCGCTGGAGAAGAGGATGACTCCGATGAAGAGGAAGAAGATGAGCAGCCCCAGCTCCCTCATGGACGCCTGCAAGGTCTTGCCCAGGATCTGCAGCCCCTTGGAGTGACGAGAGAGCTTGAAGACGCGGAACACCCGGACCAGGCGGATGACCCTGAGGATGGCCAGGGACATGGCCTGCTGCTGCCCGTTCTGGCCGGCGCCAACGCTCACGGGCTCGTGTCGCTGTGCCAACTCGGTGCCCAAGGTGATGAAATAAGGGAAGATGGCCACCAAGTCAATGATGTTCATGATGTTCCGGAAGAAGGCCGGCTTGCTGGGGCACGCGGAGAAGCGCACCAGGAGCTCAAACGTGAACCAGATGACGCACGTGGTCTCCACAATGAAGAAAGGGTCCACCAGGGTCCTGCGCAGGAGAGGTGCCACCGTGGGGGCAGAAGGAAGGGAGCTGCCCACGCTGCCATTGGCCCCCTGGGGCTGGCACGGAGGGATGGCGAGGCCCCGGCGGATGCCTGAGCAGCTCGCGTTCCTCCCTGAACTCGGGCAGCGTCTCCAGGCAGAAGGTGACGATGGAGATGAGGATGACCACGACCGGACACGATGGCGATGGCCCGCGCCGCGCCCGAGCTCTCCGGGTACTCGAAGATCAGCCACACCTGGCGCTGGAACTCGTGCTCGGGGCAGCGGCTTCTCCTCTTCCTGAAGGAAACCCTCGTCTGCCCGGAAGCGCTCCACGGCCTCTTCGCCCAGCTGGTAGAAGCGGATTTCATCCACGAAGACATCCAGGGAGACGTTGACGGGTCTGCGCAGGCGACCCCCGGACTGGTAGTAATACAGGATGGCATCGAAGCTGGGCCGGTGGCGGTCGAAGAAGTACTCGTTCCTCAGCGGGTCGAAGTAGCGCAGACGCTTGGCCGGGTCCCCCAGGAGGGTGTCCGGGAACTGCGCCAGGGTGCCCAGCTGGGTCTCGAAGCGCAGCCCCGAGATGTTGATGAGGACGCGCTGATGATGCAGAGCGCCGCGCGCGGGGACCTGGTCCTTCTCTTCCTCCTCCTCTGGAGTGTCCAGCCAGGGCTGTCTTCACCCTCCTCATCCTCAGGGCGTCCGCCTTCCAGGCTGCGGCATCCCCCGGGGCGATGCTGACCAAGGCCATCCTCCTCCTCCGGGCTCCGCGCCCCTCTCCAAGCCTGGCCCGCTTGGCGCCGGCTCTCGCTGCCCATCGGTGAGCGCTGCCGTCGGGGGCGAACGCCTATGCTCTTCCCGGGGGCTCTGCGCACAGCTTGCCCGCGTTTCCCCTCCCCTGAGGGTCATGGCACCGCCGTTCTCCAGGGGCACCAGGGCGATCTCCATGGCCCGGGCGCAGGGGGCATGCTGCGCGCCCCTCTCCCGGCAGACAGGTCCCGGCACCCACCCACCCACCCACCCACTCCCCCACTCTTCCACTCACGCTCTGTGCACACCTCGCTGGGGGGGTTCCTCTCCCGCCGACGGCCCGGTCTGGCTGTGGGGCGGGCTGACTTGGCTGGCACGATGCCTCCCCCCCCCACCACCACCACCCCTTCGGTTGGTCCTGACGTCAAAAAGCCACTGCCCTGCTCCCTGCCTCTCGCGCTCGCGGGTTCTGGCAGCCCCGTTACCAGGCAGCCTCCCGCCGCCGCCGAAAAGCCTCCTTGCAGCAGATGCAGCCCCCAGCGGTCCCCCTCGGGCCGGGCCTCCACCCTGCGCGCCTCCCCTCCTGCGCCCCGCTCCGCCCTCCGGGCTGCTCCTCCCGGGTATCCTGGCAGCCGCGTCTCCCTGGAGGGCGCAGCTGGGTCCCAGGGCTAGGGAAGAAGGGAGGCAGCCAAGAGTGCCAGGGAGGAGAGGAGGGGAGAGGGAGGAACGAACGGGTTGTGCCAGGAGCGCTGAACCAACTCCCAGGGCAACGGGGATGAGAATAGCTCTGCGTCTCATATCACCTGGGAACCCATTGAGAGTCAAGTGGACTTCCAGAGAAAAAAAAACAACTGTCCCTCCCGCTGAGAGGACAAGGCTTTTTAGAGCTGGGTCGCACTACCAGAGACTGAAAACGACAGTCCTTGTTAACATTTCTCCGCACCCCCCACACCCACACACACAGCCCATCCTTTTGAGGAATAAGAAGAATTACAGACAGGAGGGGGCCTCGGGAAGCTATGGGTATCTGGGGAAAGCCCTGTTTCCTTCACCCAGGCCCGCGGAGAACACCATGCCACCAAATCCCATCTGCAAACATAAAAATAAAATAAAATAAAAATAAAACCCCGCAGAAGAGAAAAGGAGAAGGAATTTAGAAAGCCCCCGCTGAAGTCTGAGCCTGCAGGGCAGATCTTGACCCTAGCACCTGCACCTGCGCGCGGGAGGGACGGAGGGCTGTCTAGTGTGGCGGGGTGGTTGAGGAGGAGGAAAGACTCACTTGCTGTGTGTATGCCCCGGCCATTCTGAGCACTCGGCAAGTACCAGCTTATTCGTAGGTACCCGTGATGTACAACAGGTAGAAAATGGCGAAGCTGGAGTCTAATGCCCACCCTGATGCCAGGGTTTGGGGTCCTCTTCCTCTCTACACCTCACCCCTCTACGGAAGTGCATAGTTCTCTTTCTATATGCAAGTGTTTCTTCAGCCCAGCATGTAACTTGAGAGCAGTTTGTCTCCACTACGGGGAGACAGGACCATGGCTAGCATCGTCGTTCTAGAGGGTTCCCCTTACCCTTAATCCACAGTGCAGTAGTCTGTCATGGGCATCAAAAGCCAAGGAAATTATCCTTCTTTTTCTTTAAAAAAATATTTTATTTATTAACTTATTTAGAGAGAGGGAGAGAAAGGCAGATGGACTCCAGATGATGCACCAGCTTGTGCTGTTGGTTTCTGTGGGTGCTGGGGAATCGAACCTGGGTCCTTAGACCTCTCAGGCAAGTGCCTCAGCCACTAAGCCATCTCTCCAGGCCTGAAACTCTCTTTCGAGTCATGTCTGGGAGTCCCAGACACAATCTCCTCCAGGTGTTCCTTGGCCTTAATTTACCACGGAGCCGCCGTATTTCTGAACGTCCGATTGCACTGTCTGCTTCTGTTGCTGCTGGTTGAGACTTACAGCTTCCTGATGTCACAGCCTCTCTCTCACCAGTGAATGCGTCCACGTACGGGAGTGTTCTGGAAGCCTGCTTGCGGTTGTTCGGCTGTTTTCCGGGATGGCAGGGGTACACACGACATCCCGCGTCAGCGCTTTGGCAAAGGTGCATGCTGCTTTTGAAGGGAATGTAGGAGAGGTTTAATGTGACCTGGGTGCATGGGACTTTGCACGTGAGGTTGGCTGTGTTTGCAGATGCTCAGGAATGACAACAGGCCATGACTGTGGAAGGCAGTAAGTACATTGAGGCATCCATGGCTGGCCATAGGGGGTGGGGGTGGGGCTTGAATTATCTTCCAGCCTGCGATTGATTGATTGACTGACTGAAGTGCTGGGGATTAAACCCAGGACACTGCACATGCTAGACAAGTGTTCTGTCACTGGAGCTACACGCTGAGCCCCTTTTATTCTTGGGTGACTCTGTGGTTGCCGTAAGGACAGGTCTGTCCCTGCTGAGCTTGAGAAGGGAGAGGTCAGAGATCCATGACCCCGTACTTGTAATTGCTGGATGCATGTTGTCTTTACGGGCTGCCTGGGCCCCCAAGGGCAGAGAATTCTCTAGAGCTTCTCGTACAGAGACAGGTGGGAAGGTTGCTCCCTGAAGAATAAGAGGGCAGGATGAAAACAAGCTAGTCAGGCCTCCTTTATGTGGTATCACCTTAAGTCTACTTCCTGTGTGCCTACCACCAGCGCTCCCAAGATTGCTTTCTTTCCTTTCCTTTTCTTTTCTTTTCTTTTCTTTTCTTTCCCTTTCTTCTCTTCTTTCTCTTTCTCTCTCTCTCTCTCTCTCTCTGTCTCTGTCTCTCTCTTACCTCTACATGCATGGAGACAGACTGCTCAGACCCCCCTGTTAGCTGACAGCCCCCAGCCGTTGCCACCTTCCGCGTCTACGTACGCTTTCATGCAGAAACCACAGTCCTCCTGGACAGCCCTCATCCGAAGATTGAACACGGTAGGTTACAAGGTCCCGGCCACCACAGGGCCATGAGGAATTCCACTAAAAATGGGTGAAAAGGGGCGTGGTGGTGCACACCTTTAATCCTAGCACTCGGGAGGCAGAGGTAGGAGGATTGCTGTGAGTTCAAGCCTACCCTGAGACTACAGAGTGAATTCCAGGTTAGCCTGGACTAGAGTGAAACTGTACCTCAAAAAACCAAAAAAAAAAAAAAAAAATGAGTGAAAAGGCCTAAGTGAGGTCAGGGGAAGAGACTGAGTAAAGGAGAGGTGGAGGGAGGGCTAATCGAAACCTAAGAGGATATAAATAAGTCATAGGGAAACCTACTTTTTTGGACAATGAAACACTCAGGAACCATAGATTGTTACTAGAAAATTTTCAGTGCTAAGGATGGGATACCTTCCAGTAAGTTGTTGGCCAGGGAGGTCCCTGATGCCCCTCAAACATTACAGGCCATTGCCAAGACCCTTGGTTTCCCACCAGGAATAGATGGTAAGACCCTAATGCTAAAGACTCCACATACTTGGGCTGAAAGGTCACTGAGAAACCCTGTTGGAGCTGAGCTGAAAACCTCCTCCATGTAGACCAGCTGACAGAAAGCTGGAAAAAGCCACACTACATGCAGTTCAATAGGAGAGAGAGAAAAATCAACAGTGAAGATACTCAACAGTGGACACTGCAAGCCTTATATTTGGCCAGCCAGGCCAAATGAGCCAACAGGTGCAATAGTGGCATGTCTATTATGGGGGAAACCAATCGCCCTCTAATTTGACTGGAGGCCCGCTCCATGGGAGGAAATACATCCCTGATACTGAAAACCTACAACAGGGGTAGTCATGAGCCCTAGAGGTGTAACATCTGTTGCTGTCTGGCTAAATGTATATACTGTGCTCACCGAACTGCCCAGTAAGCAGTTCTCTTAATGTTCATACCCATATATTAATGCTACTCTCACTTTTGGTTAGAGAACTTTCTCTTTTCAGATGGCAATGACCTTGGGATGATTCAGAAGGCATCATGGTGCTGAGAAGAAGTGACAGAGGAGTGCTCAGTACTGCAATATCCTATCACATCTTCCAAGGCTCAGGGTCTAATGTGGAAGAGGTGGTGGAAAGAATGTAAGAGCCAAAGGAAGGGTAGGACTCCTTACAACGTGCTCCCCCCAGACACAAAATGGCCTGAATATCCATGACCTCACAGTGCCTGACACTACGTGCACAAGACCATCATAAGAGGAGGAAAAGATCATGACATCAAAATAAAAGAGAGACTGACTGAGAGGGGGAGGGGATATGATGGAGAGTGGAGTTTCAAAGGGGAAAGTGGGGGGAGGGGGGGAATTACCATGGGATATTGTTTATAATCATGGAAGTTGTCAATGTAAAATAGAAGAATTCCCCTAACAAGCCATCTTTACTCTGGAGCACCCCACTGAGGCTTCAGTCAGCCTCCTGTTGTCCGGCACCTCTTCTCTCTTCCTTCACAAGAAGCAGACCCAGCCATGTAGTCTGATGCTGTCCCTGGAGAATTTTGTCTCCTGTCACTTTTTTTAAAATATATTATATATATATATATATGGAATTGGAACTGGCCTAGGACTGAAGGGTGTGCTTCAGGTAAGCTCCCAGGTGATGCTAGTGGACCTGTCTACAGACCACACTCTGAGTAGCAACCTCATCTAAGACAAAGTCCGAATGATAATTTCCAAGAGTGATTCGTGGGCTGGAGAGATGGCGTGGCGATTAAGGCGCTTGCCCGCAAAGCCAAAGGACCCAGGTTTGAACCCCCAGGACCCACATAAGCCAGACGCACAAGGGGACGCATGCTTCTGGAGTTTGTTTGCAGTGGTTGGAGGCCCTGGCGTGCCCATTCTCTCTCTCTCCCTCCCTATTTCTCTCTCTCTCTCTCTCAAATAAATAAATAAATAAATACATTTAAAAAAAAGAATGATGTGTGACACCTATATATTGTCCCAGAACAAAATGTATAGAGAACAAGTGGGAATCAGTTGACAAGATTGACCCTGTTGGACCACAGAAGGACTTGGAAAGCGTACAGAACCTAAGAGAAATGGAGTAGCTACAAGCAAGACGTCGAAAAGAAGGAGCACTGGGCTGCAAGAGGACGGAGTTGTACAAGAGGATGAGGAGAAAATACCCTCGATGTCAACTTTGTTGATCCACTCCGCCCAACATGATGGCGCACCCCTTAAATCCTAGTGCAGAAAAGGTGGAAATGGGATGACCGAAAGTTGGAGGGCAGCTTAGGCTGTAAAGTGAGACCCTGTCTCAAAAATATTTATTAAGGGGCTGAAGAGATGGCTCAGTGGTTAGGGCACCTGCCTGCGAGGCCTAACGACCCAGGTTCAATTCCCCAGTACCCATGTAAAGCCAGATGGCCAAGTGGCATATGCATTTGGAGTTTGTGGATGGAGGCTATGGTGCACCTATTCTCTCTCTCTCTCTAAGTATTTATTAAGATTCCGGCATGATGATACCCACCCACAGTTAAAGTGCTTCAGAGGTAGAGGCAGGAGGATCAAGAGGAGCTCAAGGTCATCCTTATCTATATAGGGAGTTGAAGGTCATCCTGTACTACATGAGACCCTATCTTAAAAAGGGTGGGGGGAGCTGGACAGATGGCTTAGCGACTAAGGCATTTGCCTGCAAAGCCAAAGGATCCCGGTTCGACTCTCCAGGACCCATGTACGCCAGATGCACAAGGTGGCGCACAAATCTGGAGTTTGTTTGCAGTGACTGGAGGCCCTGGCGCGCCCGTTCTCTCTCTCCCTCTCTTTCTCCTTCCCTCTCATAAATAAATAAATAAATAGATTAATTAAATAAAACCCCAAAACCAAAGAACATAAGCGTGTATATTACTTAGCTACACGCAAATTATTACTCCAGGGTGCCATTAATGTATCGATGACTAAGACTGGCATATTTCCTATTTCCTTGGTGGTATAGCCTAAGAAAAGTAAAAGACACTAAGCATCTGAATTTTTTTTTATTTCTTTTTTGTTTTTGAATTGTCTTGGTGTGAGCATGATGTGTGCGTGTATGCATGCGTGTGTATGTGAGTGTGTGTGTGTGTGTGTGTGTGTGAGTGCAGACAAGCGTGCACCAAAGCACACATGTCAAGGTCAGAGAACAACCCCAAGCTTTGGTCCTTGTCTTCTGCTTGGCTGGAGGCGAAGGCTCCTGTTGATCCCCACTGAGAGTCCAGGCTGCTGGCCTGCAAGCTTCTGGGGAGTCACCCCGTCCCTGCCCCCCTCTCACCATGGGAAAGGTGGCAAGGATAGGTGTACTGCTGCCATCTGCCTTTAGGTGGGTTCTGGGGAATCCAAACTCAGGTACCCACACTTGTGCGGCGAGTGCTTGAGGCACCGACCCTTCTCCCCAGCCCTGAGCTCTAATTTTACATCGTGTGCTTTAATATAACCCAGAAGAGCTGCCGTCTGCACGATAGGGTGCTTTGAGGGTACCGGGAGCGGATCCCCGCCTAGGGCCCAAGGAAACTTGCCTGAGCTGACGAGGGGCAGACAAATCATTTAGGTGGAAGAAGAGTATTAGCCTCGGGCTCCAGGAAAGGAAGCTATAGGACTGCTTTGAGGATCAGAAAGACGGTTAATGGCACTGACAGGGGAGGCTGACGCAGGGTTCCGTGAGCGTGGGGGCCAGGGGGGTGGAAGTTATCTTATGAAGGGCTTTCTCCTCCTGTCTCTTCTGCTTTCCAAGCAAGGCGTCGCTTTCCTTCGTACCTCAACACTTCGCTTGTGTCTCTGTTGGGCCACAGGCACAGTGTGCTTCTATCTTGACTTTCTAGTCCTTGTCTTAGACCTCTGCCCTCTCCTCCAAGTTTCCTCATCTGTCTAGCTATCCCATCTCAAAACAGCATCTGCCACCCTACTTATGTATCACCTATCCATCTATCTACCTCTTCATCTATTTATTAAGGACCTACCTGTCTATCTGTTAGTGACATATAGAGCCATAAGTGGGTAGACAATGGATATAGAGAGGGGACTGGAGAGATGGCTTAGAGGTTAAGGCGCTTGCCTGCAAAGCCAAAGGATCCTGGTTCGACTCTCCAGGAAGCACGTAAGCCAGATGCACAAGGGGGTGCATGCGTCTGGAGTTTGTTCGCAGTGGTCGATGGCCCTGGTGTGCCCATTCCTCTCTATCTCTCTCAAATAAATAAATAAAAGAAAAATATATTTTAAAATATTTATTATTTATTTGTCAGAGAAAGAGGGAGAGAGAGGGAGGTGCAGGGAGAGAATGGGCGTGCCAGCGCCTCCAGCCACTGCAAAGGAACTCCAGACACCTGTGCCCCCTGTGCATCTGACTAACATGGGTCCTGGGGAATCGAACCCGGGTCCCTTGGCTTTGCAGGCAAACATGTTAACCACTAAGCCATCCGTCCAGCCCTAAAAATATATTTTAAAAAGAGAGAGAGAGAGAGGTGGAGAGACCGCATAGAACCAGAGACCACTCACCTCTGGTTTTCCTTTCTACATTACACATTATTCCAGGTCCATAGAGAGCATTTCAGTGAGGGTATTCCGAAGACAATTGAACTGAGAAGGGAGGACAGTTGTTGGAACAGAGAGGGAAGGGAAACCAAGAAACAAGTGAGGAGATGATTCCAGCGATCAGCTGAACACTCACCGTGATTGGGGTGTTTTGTAAGACCCAGTTGGTTGACTGTAGTGGTTTGAACCAGATGCACCCCCCACCCCCATAAACTCGCTTGTTTTGCATATTTAGGTCACTAGCTAGGAGGTGGAACCTTGCTAGAGGTGTGTGGCTGGGGGTGGACCTTGAGGTTCATTAGTCTTTAGCTTGCCAGTGTCAGCTGGCTCATTTCCTGCTGCTGTTGTCCACCTGATGTGGCAGAGGCGACCTCCAGCCTCTGTTCATGCCATGCTTTCCCGTCATCATGAAACTTCCCGTCAAGACTTCCAGCCAAAATAAATCCTTCCCTCCCACCGGCTGCTTTCGGTTGGGGTACTTTGTCCCAGCAATGAGAAGGTGACTTCAAAAGAAAATCGGTATCGGAGGAATGGGGTCATTACTGCTTAAAAACCTGACCGCGTAGCCTTTGATCTTTTGGAACTGATTTGCAGGAAGAATCTGGAAGGATTTGAGACCTGGGATTAGGAGACACGTTGCAGTGCTGTAAAAAAAAGAGCTTGATAAAGCATTCTGCCGAGAGTTGAAAGAAGTAATTGCTGCAGGAACTATTGACGTACAAGATTGGTTTATGAGGGGAAGAAAGAGCTTTTTGGGGGACTGGGCTAGAGGCAGTTTGTATGAGAAACTAGCTGCATTCTGCCTGTGTCCTGAGAACATGAGCGGGGTTGAATTTAAAAGAAATGAACTGGTGTGAACAGAAGGATGGGGCACAGAAAGAAATGAAAGTCTTGGCAGGAGGTAGTAGCCTGCTTAAACTGTTTGAGAGATGAGTACCATTGAGATTAGGCCAGCTGCTCCGCCCTAAAGAATGCCAAAAGAGTTTTCCTGCTTTCAAAGTTGGCTTTATTCCCCCATGAAATAACAAATTTGGCAGCCCACTTAGTCCTGTGAGAATATAACAGATGCGGAAAAGACATGGTCGCGGGATTTACAGCACAGTCATTTGGAGATGACCCCTAGGCAATGTGGAGCAGGTCACAGTCCCTGAATAGAGGCCATGGGGGCCATGGTATGTGTGGTGGTTTGATTCAGGTGTCCCCCATAAGCTTAAGTGTTCTGGGTGCTAGGTTCCCCAGCTGATGACAATTGGAAATTAACGCTTCCTGGAGGCAGTGTATTGTTGGGCGGGGGGAGGCTTTCCCCCCTTTCCAGTGTTTGGCACACTCTCCTGTGGCTCTGGTCCACCTTATGTTGGCCAGGGAGTAATGTCAACCCTCTGCTCATGCCATCATTTTCCCTGCCATCGTGGAGCTTCCCCTCGAGCCTGTAAGCCAAAA
This sequence comes from Dipus sagitta, assembly GCA_036346955.1. NCBI lineage: Eukaryota > Metazoa > Chordata > Mammalia > Rodentia > Dipodidae > Dipus > Dipus sagitta. The sequence goes on along the minus strand of CM070789.1, from coordinate 22,577,712 downwards.
TAAACCTCCTTTTCCCCACAAGCTGCTCTTGGTCAGGTGATTTCTACCAGCAATGTGAACCTGACCGCAACAGTATGGAACCACTGGTTGTCGTGGAGACTCCAGGACTTTGGAGACGCCAGGACTGTAGGACAGCTGCCAAAGAGAATTGTCAGCTTGGGATGGATTTTCCTCCAAGCTTTAAGCAGCCCAGCTGGAGGGGCAGAACTGGAACCCCAGAGACTTCATCACCGATTATAATATATTTTGTTTATTTTTATTTATTTATTTGAGAGACTGACAAGAGAGAGAAAGAGGCAGACAGAGAGAGAGAGAGAATGGGCACGCCAGGACCTCCAGCCACTGCAAACAAACTCCAGATGCGTGCACCCCCTTGTGCATCTGGCTAACGTGGGTACTGGGGAATCGAGCCTCGAACTGGCGTCCTTAGGCTTCACAGGCAAGCACTTAACCGCTAAGCCATCTCCCCAGCCCTCATCACCGAGTATAGATGTTGGACTTGGGCTACAGGGTTCGATATTTTCCCTGTTCGTCTTAAATCTCGCACTGGTTCCATCTTCCCTTGCTATGCCCAATGGCACCTTTCGCAGTGTGAAGGTTTTAGTCTATGTCATTATGTCTCGTTGACGTGTGGTTTAATTTTACAGGCGTACAGTTGAGAGACTGTCTTGAGTCTCGGATGAGATCTTGGACTTTGGGCTTTTGAACAGTGTGGGGTTGATTAAAACTATGAGGTGGTGTTGTTTTTTTCTTCAAGTTGTACTGGGTGCATTTGATATCATGGGTGGTCATGGATCACTGGGGTGCAGGGGAAGAATGTGGGGACTTGAATGAGGTACCCCGTAAACTTGTTTGTTTTGAATACGCCTGCTCTTCAGTTGGTGGCAGTTTCGGAGGTGTTTTGAATGTGCTTGCTGGAGGGGATGTGTCACTGGGGACAGACCTTGGGGTTCACTGGCCCCCTGGTTTGCCAACGTTAGCTAGACTCACTCTCCTGCTGCTGTTTTCCACCTGACACTGGTCAGGAGGTGATGCCCAGCCTCTGCTCCACCATCTTCCTCCTGCCATCATGAAGCTTTCCCCTTAGACTGTAAGCCAAAAAATAAAAATAAAAACTTTCCTCCTATCAGCTGCTTTTCCTCAGATGCGTTGTCTCAGCAACGAGAAGGTGACTGCATCGATGACCAAGTCGGGCAGGTGGGTACTTTAAGTCTGCTCTGGTCCTTCGTTCAGATTATATGTCATCGAATTATTTATTATTAAACAAACATCAATTTGGTAGATAAAAACAGCATTATGGGGCTGGAGAGATGGCTTAGCGGTTAAGCGCTTGCCTGTGAAGCCTAAGGACCCCGGTTTGAGGCTCTATTCCCCAGAACCCACATTAGCCAGATGCACAAAGGGGTGCACATGTCTGGAGTTCGTTTTCAGTGGCTGGAGGCCCTGGCGCACCCATTCTCTCTTTCTCTCTCTGCCTCTTTCCCTCTCTGTTGCTCTCAAATAAATAAATAAAAATAAACAAAAAGATTTTTAAAAAAACAGCATTATGGGTAGAACAACAATTTGATATGTTAGCTCATGCACTTTAACTTCTGTTGTTTGAGACCTAAAGTAACTGTGGATCTGTAAGAGTGGATACTGGCTCCATGTTCATCTATGTTAGCAAAAAGCTTCCGCCACTGAACAAAACTTAGAAACCAGAAAAGGCAGGTAAAACTGAGTTCTAGCTATGCCGTCAGCTTATCCAACATCAACTTTGCTTTGCCACAGTGGAAACACCACACACACACACACACACACACACACACGCACACGCACACACACACACACAGGAGACCATCATCAGAAACGCTCCATGAGGGTGCTGGTGAGCCTTCACGGACTCAGCCCACAAGGCAGCTAATGGTCGTGAGCAGGCAGGGTGACTCTCGGGGCTCAGGTCACTTCTGACGGCTTCCGCTTAAGGAATGGACAAGGGAAGGCTGCAGTGAGATCAGAGAGTGACCCGCCAGCACGCCGGGAGAGGCTGGATTTCAGCAGCCAGAGAACGCACTCCGGGCTGCTTCCCGCTCTTTTTCTGTCACCCCGTCACCCTGGTCACACTTACACCCTGCATCCAGACTCCCCCCTCCCCTCAAAAGCAGCAACTAAACAGAACAGCCAGGAACACCGTCACCCCCAGCCTGAGGAAGATCTTCTTTCTCCATCCTGCTCACAATCCCCTGGCCAGCATCTTTGTAAGAAATACTCTGTGGAGGGCTGGAGAGATGGCTTAGTGGTTAAGGCGCTTGCCTGCAAAGCCAAAGGATACCAGTTCGACTCTCCAGGACCCATGTAAGCCAGATGTGCCCCAGCCAGCGGGGCTTCAATGGGAGCACGGACCCCAGAAAACCTGAAATGAAAGGGACAAGAGACACAAGGAACCGACAGCAAGACAGGAGTCTGATCAAGCTGCCAATTTTAATTTTTCTCAGGGTGCCTCTTATACAGCAGAACAGGGAAGTCTGTCAGCAGTTTAGGTATTGCTACAGTTCCGTTTCAATAGGATAAGGTCCCGGCCCCAAGGCCACAAGATGTTCCACAGGATAAGGCCCCAGCCCCAAAGCCATGAGATAACGACTTTCTCATTCTTTATGGGTTACATTATTCTTTTTCCGTGCATGGGTTAACAACTGCAGACCTTGTGACTTTCCAGAACAGACAACTTATTACAAAATGGAGTGATTATTTAAGATGGAGGCACTTTTGGTTTCCTAGTGCCCAATGGTTTCCCCACACAGATGCACAAGGGGGCTCATGCGTCTGGAGTTCGTTTGCAGTGGCTGGAGGCCCTGGTGCGCCCATTCTCTCTCTCTCTCTCTCTCTCTCTCTCTCTCTCTTTCTGCCTCTTTCTCTCAAATAAATAAATATAATATAAAAAAAGAAGAAATAATCTGTGGGGTGTTGAGAGCAGAAGAAGTTGGCTCAGGACATCTTTGGATGGCCAGGGAGGGCCAAGTAGAAGTCAGCTTGGTCTAAATCAACTAACGTGCCTTTCTTTTCAAATAAATAAAGGGAGCAGTTGATCGATGGATCCTTGACAGGCCATGTCTTATGCTGACTATTATAAAACACATGCTTCTGTGGTACATTACAGTTAAATGACACATCGCCAATATGTATGATCATGCATTGACTGGTAATAATATTCAAAATGATGCGACTCTGCTGCCTGTTTATTCCTCTAGCTGAGATTCGTCGCCCTCCTAGCTCTGTATGCAATAACAAAAAGAAGAAAAATTAATGAGGGGAGCAGATGTTCCTCCCCCCCCCCTGCCCGGCCACCCCTCCCCCTCCCTTGCCCCTTAGTTCCACACTTTGGAAGGAAGCCCTGGAAACGACTTTCCTTTCCTACTTGAGGGAAGCTCAAAGGTGAAGGGAAGCAAAATATGTGCAAAAAGAAAGTGTGCGTGCTGAAAGAGGACCTTCCCTCTCTGCTGCAAAGAGAGGAAGCAGGTATGGGTGGGCAGAGGAGGGTAGCAGCAGAAGGGGTGGGGGAGAAGAGATTATGCCGACATTGACCCAGATCCTGAGAGGCCCTCTCAGGACCGTTAGGATTTCCTGTTCAGAAGGATTAACGTGAAAGGCCATTCACAAATCAAGGCTCACATCTGGAGCCTGGCTTTTTTCTCTCCCTCCCCTCTTCCCTCTCTCCCCAACTATAATCCAAGAATAAATTCATTAATGGGTCCAGTGAATTTTCGATGCCAAGCACAGAGCTAGGTGACCTAAATAGACAGCAGCTAGAAGCAGGGGTGCTTCTTAGACTCCCTGTGGTCCTACCCCCTTGTTCATTCACAAGTCGCCAGGTTAAAAATGTCTCTATTTCCCTCTTTTTTTTCTCATGTTTCTTTTTCCCTCCCTCAAACCATCTTACTATCACATCCATTCACATAGCATGGAAACCTCCTAAGTATGAAATTATCAACCAGTGGCTTCCCTGGTTGTCTGGTTGTCTAGGGTAAGAACTGCTTGAATTGTTTCTTGCTTTCTCTGTAACAGTTGCAATCCTTATTTTATAACACCCGGCTGGGTGCTCAGACCGATGGAGATATGTTTTCTCTTTTAGATTCATTGGCATTTCCAGCTCGATTACAGCCCACATTGTATAGGGTATGTCTATTGTGAATTGAGGCTAGGTAATTGAGATACACAAAAAGAGAATTTTATTTAGAAACTGATAAACACATGGAAGAGGGTTTGTTATCACATAAGCAGCATTCCCTCTAAGTGCAGCAAAAACAAGCACGAGATCAGGACACGCGTGGGCAGAGAGCCAGAGAAATTGGTCTTCACATCTATTTTTTTTTTTTTTCCTCAATGTTCCAGTCACAGCAAATCCTCTTTACTCTGGTTTGGCAACAATGCTGGTTGGGTCATGGAAGAGGATTAAGGATCAGGCATGGTGTCGGTGCAGGTTTGCTTTGGAAATGGAGTCTGAAATGGAATGGCTTCCAGAGGCTTGATACTCGAAGCATGGTCCTCAGACTAGCAATGTCCACACCACTCAGAGATTTACTAAGGAAGCAATCTTCCAACCCCTCACGGACATGCAGCCTGAGCATATCAGGAGAGAGGCCCGTGAATAAATGTTTTAGAAACCCTTCCATGATCCCAATCCAATGCCCACCAAACTTAGAGGCCACTATCCCAAGAGGGCCTGTTCAGCCAAAAGTCTACTGCTCCTTGAACTGGATGCTGTGTTGTGGGGGAGGCCAGGGGCTGGAGCATGGGCATTCTCAGCCTCTTAATCATTATGACTCAGTTTCTTCATCTGTAAAACAGAAAGAAAAAGACACAAGTAGGACCCACTTCCTTCAGCGGCTCAAAGCATTTACTTGTCCGGCAGACCGTAAGCACTCACAAGATACGAGTTAATCTTGTCATTCAACAATGAGAGAAGCATAGGCTAACTCTGACTGATGCTTATTCGTTGTCCAGGTGACCAAGGGGGACACTTACGGCCTTTCTATATGCTGGCCCCACAACGTAGTCATGAGAGCAAGGGAAACTGAGCTACTGGGTGTGAGCCTCACTGTGGCAGAGGTGGAAGTGATGGTTAATCTGCGGCCGCCCATTTGGTGGGGTTTAGAATCCTGGGCAAACAAATCCGTGTGTGGCACTATGCCAGGGGCCCCTCTGCTTCCTCACTGGGCACTGAATGCGACCAGCTGCTGCTTTCTGTTCCTTCGGCCACGCCTTCCCACATGGTGGGCTGTGTGGGGCTTTGATTGCACATGTCCCCAATAGACTCACGTGTTCAGACACTTAATCCCAAGTAGGAGATGGCGTTTGCGGAGGTTGTCGAACCTTTCGGAGGTGGAGGACGCGTGTCACTGTAGGGTCCACCTTGAGGTGTTTATAGCTGGGACCCACATCCTGGTCTTTCTCTCTACCTCCTCCCCGGCTGATGTGATGTGACAGTATGACACTATCTTCCTGTTCCTGTCACATTTTTCCCACCATCACAGATTCTAACCTCTGGCACTATAAGCTGAATTAACCTCTTTCTTCCCTTGAGTTTCTTCTGGTCAAGTATTTGGTCAAGGCAATGGGATGATAATGGATACGGTTCGTGTGGGATCAGAGACTCCTGTCACCTATAATTAGACCTTCCTGGTACTTACTATTAGCTTCCTATCGCTGCTATATAACAAACGCTTCCAAGCAGAAACCTAGTCTCTTGCAATTCTGGAGGCTAGAAGTACGAAATGGCTCTCTTTGGGCCAGAATCAAAATAGCAACAGAGTTGGTTCCTTTTGAGGGCTCTAAGAGAAAAACTCATTTCCTTTCCTTTTCCAGTGTCTTGAGACCACCTGCATTTCTTGTCTCATGACCCTTTCTTCCATCATCCAGGCCAACAATCCCAGAACTCCATCCAGACTTTGTCACGTCTCTCTTTCTGATCTCCTCCTTTTGTGACTGTGAATGCATGTCCCCACCCCCAATAGACTCAGATGTTTTATTAAAACTTGTAACTTGGATTTCCAGCCGCCTAGCTGGAAAAGATGTCACTGGTTGGTGGGGGGGGGGGCAGATCCTGGGGTCTATCCCTAAGGTGTTAACTGGGGACGGATCTGACTTCCAGCCTAAGGTATGCAGAGTAAGCCCCGGGGGTCCACCTGCTGCAGGCTTATGCATGCTGGATGCCTGGTTGTGTCTCTCTGCGTGGATCTGTGAAAGGAAGCCAGACTCTTTTGCCATCACGAATTTCACCTGGATCTGTAAGCTTCCAGTAAACCCTCCCATGAACTGTGTCTGGATTGGAAGTTTGTCCCAGCAGTGTGGCGTTGACTACAACACCTCCCTCTCTTGTTTTCTAAGAATGTGACGGATCCATATAACCCATGGTAAGTCTCCTACGATGAGATCTTTCCAATGCACTCACCTCTCTCTGTAAAGTCCGTCTTCCATGGAAAGTAGCGTGACTGTGGTTTCCAGGGAGAGGACATGGCCATTCTTGTGGGGGTGGGGGGTGGATCAACGTTGCTCTGCTGTGCTGTTTTGACCCAAAGGAACATTCAAGGTGACTCCCTAGGTAAGATTCAAGAGATCTAGGAGGTGAGCAGGTCAAATGAACTCTAAACACAGCCTCTGAACACAGGGAGGTTTGCTCAAAGGAAGGAGTAGACATCTACCCAGCAGCCTAAGAACTTGGTTTTGAAACAAATTCAGCCCAGTGGTCTTACCTGGACCTCCTGGAAGATAAAAGTCAACACCAAAACTGACCTATTCCGTGTCATCATCATCCTCTCTCAAAGCTGCCTGCCTGCTCTTAAAAGGCCATGTGTGTGCTGTGTGTGTGTGTGTGTGTGTATGCAGTATTTGTATGCTGAGAGCCTGGTCTCTCATTAATCACTGCCACTTCCTATGAAACAAGAGGCAGCATGATTTCTCACACACAGCAATCATTTCTTTCTCTGGTAAAGACAGTAATCTGGAGATGGGCAATTATCTCAGCAGAATTACCAACCTTGCAGCGTGACATTATCAACCGTCTGAAATTACACAGTATTTATTTGCTGCTATTTTAATGGCTGCCATCTTCTATACCCCCCCCCCCACCTTTCCAGCCCAGAGTTGAATCCCCACCCCCCCACCACCCTCTTTCTTTTTATTAATCTGAGGAAATAACTTACTTATTTTTAGTGGGCTGATGCTGCTAGCAGGAATCCAATATTGATGAACATAATGAGGACGTTCACTCTTTCAGCGGGTGCTCAGCCACCACTCCCTGGATGCTTCAAAGGAGCTATGCTCGGTCTGGACCAACAAAGAAATGGCTGGCAACTGTCCCCGTGTCTGGCTCCATGAGCTGCCTGGCTTCTCCAGTGCTCAGAACTATTCTTCTAGACTACTGGAAACCAGTTACCAATGGTGTGGGCTGCTGTCTTAGAACAGGTGTGTGTGTGTCTGTGTGTGTGTGTTTGGGGCTGAAGGCTCAGGGGAGGAGAGATGGTTGCTAACACTCTCTAGATGGAAAACCAAGGCTAGAGTCTCATGTGTACTTCTGATCATCAGTTACCTGATGTGCGTAAGTGAAGCAGTCTGTCCCAATCTTTGTCCTCAGTCTATAAGACGGGAAACACAGTACTGAGCTCACAGGATGTGATCAGCCCCATGTGGGATGCGAGATGCATTTGAACTAAGCTGTACAATTATGATTTTTGGCTGTCTTCCCCATTTCCTGGAATGCAACCCCTAAGGTCCTTGGGATCTTCCTTTTTTAAAAAATTTTTTGTTCATTTTGACTTATTTAAGAGCGACAGAGAGAGAGAGAGAAAGAAGCAGATAGAGAGAGAGAGAGAGAGAATGTGCACGCCAAGGCTTCCAGCCACTGCAAACGAACTCCAGACGCGTGCGCCCCCTTGTGCATCTGGCTAACGTGGGTCCTGGGGAATCGAGCCTCGAACCGGGGTCCTCAGGCTTCATAGGCAAGTGCTTAACCGCTAAGCCATCTCTCCAGCCCCCTTGGGATCTTTCAAAGGATAGATCTTTCTGGATGCCAGTGAGCCGTCTGAAAGCTGTAGCCCCTAGGGAGCTCCCGGATGGCACTGGACATCAGAAAGACTGAGGCAGCATTAAAGAGTAGAGACTGGACAGGCAGAGGGACTTTGAAGGTTAGCCGATGACTGGCAGCCAAGTACTTAGCCAGTCATGCCTGTACACCAAAGAGCAGGATCCAGGAAGCTTCCCGGTAGCAGGAGGCATGCAGGTTCCTGGGGTGGGCACCACGGAGTTGGTATGAGAGCCCCGTGCCCTGCTCTGTGCATGCCCTCATCTGCAACGTTGTGAATTGCTTTACGTGAGGTCAGTAGATACTGGAGCACTGACCGGTCTATGAGTTGCTCTGGCACAGGGAACCTGAAGAGGGGATTGTAAGGGGCAGGATTTGCCACAGCTGGGCTCCGGGGCAGGGGCAGTCTCTGGGCTGGACCGTCACTCTGCACCATCACCAGGTAAACGGGGTCAGACTGGTTTCCATCGCTGCCAACAGCGAGGGATGATCAGAGGGGTGCTCTGTACAGAGCAATTCTCTTCCCACATCCTCGGGATTACGTTACCGTGGCAGCATTTCTTGAACTCTGATTACACTTCTTGTAAAGTGAGACGTTTTCTGTTTGTTTGTTTGTTTTGAGTGCCACATGCCACCTCACTGGTGACAACTGGTGACAAGGGCATCTCTGAGGAACTGAAGAGCAGGGGCAGGCTCTTAAGGGTTTCTCTTTCAGCTTCTGTCTCCCCCTCCCATCCTGCCCGAGGCTACCTCACGTTCCTGAAAGGCTGGCTGCAGAAGAGCCGATGATGACGTGTGAACAAATGACAGTCCTGAGAGGGCTCTACCCGTTCTATGAAACTGTCTGTAAATGGTAGAGGCTATGATAATTTGCCAAAATCTAGGGGTCCTACCTGGCTTTGAGAGCTAGTTTACTGTGTCTTCAGGGGCCAGGGCAGCCTGATTGTTTCCTTAACTGAGACAGCGCCACCTGCCGGCTGCTCTCTCCTTCCTCGACTCAGACAGCGCCCCCTGCTAGCTGCTTTATCCTTCCTCAATTGAGACAGCGCCATCTGCTGGCTGCTCTCTCCTTCCTCAACTCAGACAGCGCCACCTGCCGGCTGCTGTCTCCTGTAGGTCAACCCAAGCTGCTCAGCTGAGAGCCGGGAAGGGAGGCACAGAGCAGAAAGTTGGCTTTCTCCCCCCCAAAGTTCCTTAGCTTCCACAAACCCTTTGCAGGCACTGGAAATGAAAAAGGACTAGTCACTGACATGGAACTCAGATTACAGGGTGTGCAGCTGGGCCACGTCAGTGTCCACCTCATGCTGAATATTTACAAAGACTAGAGTTCATTCAAGGAGCTTGTCTGGTGTGTTGGGGGGGGTATCTCTGAGACCTTGACCCCCTCACCTCTAAGCACTCATGGGAAATAGTCTTCAGAATGAGAAAAGCCTGGGTTGAACTCACATTCTACCACCTAATGTCTGCATTGCCCTTTTGAGCCTCCCAGCCTCGCTTCTGTCATTTGCAGGAGGAGGTGAGAATACCTGGCTCACAAGGCCAGGAGAACCAGAATCAGCATTCCCTCCATCGGAGGCCATTCTCATGTCCTCACTATCCTCCTCAACCGGCTGCATGGGAAGACGACAAAGGAGAAGCCAGCGACCCCAAGGAAAGGTCCTTCCACACTGAAGGAGTGGGAGGTGAATGTGAAGTCAGAAAACTTATTCAGTAACGCAATGTAGATGGATACCTGGGAAAGTATTTTTTAGAAGGACAGCACCATTGCTGTCATAATGTGTGAAAGTGAAACCAAACAAAGTGAACTTCAGCAACTGTCTGTGGAAAGTAAGAATCAGAGGATGGGGGCTGGAGAGAGTGAAATCTTCCTAAAGGTGTCAGACATCTCCCTAGCTGGTGCTTAAATTGACCAGAACCTCACATAGGCAGTAGGTAAGAATATTTGAAAACCTTGTATATATTATATACATAATATGTAAAACTATTAATTTTTTTTCTGATGACCAGATTTACTTTGAAACTCAGAATAAGAAAACACTGTTGTTTGTCGACTTCCTCATGGAGATGATTTCCCTGCAGGCCCTAGGATGGCATGTTAGAACACTTCATACCCATTCTTTCCTCCTGGGGTGGATGTTAAGCTGACGGACTGTAGGGGAGCAGCACATATACTAAGCAGCTGAAGCACTGGTAGAAAGTAGGCATCCACAGGTACACCCAGGTATGTCATGGCCTCAGACTCCAGTCCCAGAAGGACATGTGCTTTTCTGGCTCTTGGGTGGACATGCCTCCTCTACCCTGACAACTCCTGACACAGCTTGAAGTCTGTCCCTGACAACTCTAGGTGACTTTTGTCCCTCTCATGGTACTATCAGCACTCTCAATCCCTGTCTTAAAATTTTTTTTTTTTAATTTGAGAGACAGAATTGGTGCAGCAGGACATCAGCCACTGAAACCAAACTCCAGACACTTGTGCCACCTAGTGGGCATGTGCAACCTTGTGCTTGCCTTGTCTTTGTGTGTCTGGCTTATGTGGGATCTGGAGACTTGAACATGGGTCCTTAGGCTTCACAGGCAAGCGCCTTAACCGCTAAGCCATCTCTCCAGCCCTGTCTTGACTTGTTGTTTCCACTTAGACATTGGGACATTTGGTCACTCTCCTTGCAGGATTATAAGACTAACAAACAGAAATAGAAAATGCCCAGTTACATATGTGATGACATGAGTGCTTTTTTCTACCAGAACATTTCATGGGGTCTGTTGATATGGAAGATTGTTCATTGTTTATCTGAGATTCAAATGGAGCTGGTGATCCTGGACTTTCATCTTTCAGGCCCTCCTCTCTACATCCTCTGTGACTGATCCTCTCCTTCCCCTCCTTTTTACACCCTCTGTGAGTGATCCTCTCCTCCTCCTGTCTACATCCTCTCCTTCCCCTCCTGTCTACACCCTCTGTGACTGATCCTCTCCTTCCCCTCCTGTTTACACCCTCTGTGAGAGATCCTTTCCTCCTCCTCCTGTCTACATCCTCTCCTCTCCCCTCCTGTCTACACCCTCTGTGACTAATTCTCTCCTTCTCCTCCTTTCTACACCCTCTGTGAGTGATCCTCTCCTTCTCCTCCTGTCTACACCCTCTGTGAGTGATCTTCTCCTTCCCCTCCTGTCTACACCTTCTGTAACTGATCCTCTCCTTCCCCTCCTGTCTACACCCTCTGTGACTGATCCTCTCCTTCTCCTCCTGTCTACACCCTCTGTGAGTGATCCTCTCCTTCCCCTCCTGTCTACACCCTCTGTGAGTGATCCTCTCCTTCCCCTCCTGTCTACACCCTCTGCAAGTGAGCCTCTCCCTTCGCCTATTGCCTGCACCCTGGCCACTCTCCTCTTGGTCTTCCTCTCCTTTTGCATACCCCCACTGCCCACATCCTAATCCTGTTCTGCGGAGTCTGATTCTGGACTCAGTCTATTCTGAGCCATGCGGTACACCTCTAGGTATCACCAACATTTGGCACTGCTGTTTCCCAAACCTCAAGTCTCCAGGCACCTCCACTCCTTCAGTGATCACAGATCTCAGGATGGCAGTGGTTCGAGGACATCTAGCTCAGCCCCTGAGTCTGCAGGTGACAGGACTGAGCACAGAAATCACCTGCTTACATCTTCACATCACATCAGTGAGTCCAGGTTTCTTCCAGTCTCAGAGGCAGTTTCTACCGAGATCCTGCCAATTTGGGGCACCAAGGGAGACCCACGATGGCAAGAGGTTGTTCAAGTTCAGAAACAAAGTCACTGGGGCATACAAGAACAGAGCTGAGGGCTGGATGGATGGCTCAATGGTTAAGGCATTTGCCTGCAGAGCCAATGGACCCAGAATTGATTCCCCAGGACCCACATTAGACAGATGCACAAGGGGGCGCATGCAATCTGGAGTTCGTTTGCAGTTGCTAGAGGCCCTGGTGTGCCCATTCTCTCCTTCCCCCTCCCTCCCTCTTTCTCTCTGATATAAATAAATAAAAATAAAATAAAATAGGGCTGGAGAGATGGTTTAGCGGTTAAGCGCTTGCCTGTGAAGCCTGAGGACCCCGGTTCGAGGCTCGATTCCCCAGGACCCACGTTAGCCAGATGCACAAGGGGGCGCACGCATCTGGAGTTCATTTGCAGTGGCTGGAGGCCCTGGCGCGCCCATTCTCTGTCTATATCTGCCTCTCTCTCTCTCTCTCTGTCCATTGCTTTCAAATAAATAAATAAAAATAAACAAAAATTAAAAATAAAATAAAATAAAATAAAATAAAAAAGAACAGAGCTGAGAGTTCCTGGGACTAATGGGAACCTCTCACCAACTGAGAACATTGCAAGATGTCTCCAACATAGACAGGACCCAGGAGAGTCCCCAGGTTGTCCAGCCCACAGCACAGGTACCGACAGCAGGCTGAAGAGTTGAGCACCCCAATACGGAAGGCGCCGTGGATGAGATGGGGGAAAGGAAGCGGTGCTGAGCCTTGCTGCGGGTTCCTTGGCTCACGTTTGGTCCTTCAAGCTGCTGACCACCCTCCTGCCAACCCCGCGCAGACAGTCCCTGCCCCGGCCTCGTCCTGGGAGAAGCAGGATGCTACGTGAGTGTCAGGACACCTCTCCCTCGCTCTGTTGGTTGACACCTGCCCTGCCCCAGGGAGGGATGTGGCCAGGAGTCTCTGTGGAGCAACAGAGGTGATTGGGAGCAAGAGGCCTGGCCTCAGGGAACAGGCGTCTGGGAGACATACTGCGATGCTGCAGGAGTCCTCCCCCAAGATGACAGCGCAGCACGGACCTGCCTCCCCCGAGGGCCTGGGACCTCCCCAGGAGTGACAGTTACCTCCGCCAGACAGCGTCCGTTTGATTCTGGCCCCCCTCCCACACACACACATTGAAGAACATGGTACCAGGGTGGTCAACAGACCGGAAGGTGGGCGCTAATATGGTTTCTTTCATAAGATGAGAAGAGGAAGGAAAGGTGATGTCAATTCTGGGACCATCTTTCTCCAGGCCCTTCCAGAACCTCAGCATCCTCCTCAGGGAGGCCAAGGTGAAGCTGCTTCGTTCCCAAGGAGAGATGAAAATGAAAGGGAAACTGAGGCACCGACGGTTAAGAAACTTCGAAGCATAGAATAAATGTCCAAACGGGGTTGGGATTTAACGGTCTGGTTTCAGAGACTAGGCTCCTTCCAACGAGATACCCCGTGACGCGGGACCACAGCAGTGAACTGGACGAGAGGCTGTTAAGAGAGATTCCCTTGCTGTTCACTACCACCCCACGTGAGTGATTACGTGACCTGCAGACCCTCTGGGCTCAGGAGCAAGGTTCCTTCCTCATTCCATGTGAGCATGGTTTCTGCTGCCTGGTGGTCTTTGCCACATAATATCACCTTTTAAGTTTGTTTAGTTCCCACACCCTCTTTTTTTGAGGTAGGGTCTCACTCTAGCCCAGGCTGACCTGGAATTCACTATGTAGTCTCAGGGTGGCCTCGAATCACGGTGATCCTCCTACCTCTGCCTCCGGAGTGCTGGGATTAAAGGCGTGCGCCACCACGCCCGGCTCCTAGTTTCCCCCTTTTTTAACTTGATCTAGAATCTAGCTGCTAATGGGAGCGGAGGAGTGGGTACCTCAACAGGAGCCTGTGGTAGGGAGATGTTAGCCTCAGTATCTAAGCAACTCCCTTAGGGCACTAGAGGAAAGCATCTGCCCTGTGTCTGTTGAACATCATCCCAGACCTGGCTGACATAAGTCCTTACAGAAGCCAATGGATGGAGGATCTTACCTCGCTAGCAAGGCAACGTCCTTTGAGAAGCAGCAGCGCCAACTCACGCTCGCCACCTGCTGGGCACGAAGGGGAAGTTCAGTCAGACTGCATCCTGCAGGTGGCGCTGCCTGTTAAGACAGCCGCAGGCCCTCCTAGATCAGGAGCACTTCCTGTTCCCATAGCGCTTACCTATCTGCTGGCAGGTGCCTGTTAGGAAAGAAGGGGGCGGGGAGGGGGGGCTACTGGAATGACCGCAGAAAGACTTGCAAATATGTCCCGACCAATCTTAAGTATGGGGATGGAAGGGATTTTGTTTATTGAAAAATCACATGGTGGCTTAGGCATGTAATCCCAGCTACTCAAGGAGACCAAGGTAGGAAGATCACAAGTTTAAGGCCTGCCTGGGATACAGTGAGTTCAAAGCCAGCCTAGACAACTTAGTGAAACCCTGTCTCAAAATTAAAAAAAAAAAAAAAAGTAAAACCATAGGGCTGAAGATGGTACCTCGGCAGCAAAGCACTTGTTTCCCATGAGCCAGTCCCTAGGTTCAATCTCCAGATACCCAGTTCCATATAAAAAAAAAAGAAACAAAAGGGGCTTGAGAAGATGGCTTAGTGGTTAAGGCATTTGCCTGCAAAGACAAAGGACCCAGGTTCTATTCCCCAGGACCCACGTAAGCCAGATGCACAAGGGGGTGCACGCATCTGGAGTTTGTTTGCAATGGCTAGAGGCCCTGGCACACCCATTCTCTCTCTGTCTGTCTGTCTGCCTCCCTCTCTCTCTCTCTGTGTGTCTCTCTCTCATAAATAAATAAATAAATAAAATATATTTAAGAAAAAGGAAAGAAGCCTTGACCTGCTCAGGGTGGAATCTGGGGTCCTGTGTTTTGAGCAGGCTCCTGTGATACTGTGGCTTCCTACCCCAGGACTTTATCCCACTACTCAAAAGCCAGTGACAGACAGCATCTATTCACTCCCTGGTTATTGTTTTCAAGCCTCAGTTAGATTTGATTCTCTGCAAGGAAACCTTTTTTTCTTTTTCTCCCTGCTTCTGTTGGAAACAGAACAGCTAACAACAATGAAATGGCTGCCACTTAGCTACACCGGCTCCAGCACTCGCCCACGGTCTAGATCAGTCTTCTTTCCAAAGCTCCCTTTCCAGAGATAGATATTGGAAAGAATTCCCGTTTCATAGACACAAACCTTGAGACCCTCCCCCCCACAAAAAATTAATGTGTCACACATAGCAGCAAGGATGTAGCAGAGATGAGATCCCAACTGGTGTGATTCCAGGTGAGCCCGTTCGTGGGCTTCCATCAGAAGGTCCTGGGGACACGCCTTGGGAAGACCCCGTTGTGTGAAGTGCCTCCCACCACCTTCGTTCTAGCCTTCTCTCAGGTGGACTGCCCTGCCTTGCCTTCAGGCCACACCCGCTGAGGTCCACTGGCTGGCAGAAGTCAGTCAGGAGCCAGGTGACCCCGAGCAAAGTCATGAAGACCGCTTCACTGCGAGGAGACCTGTCCCTCAGGGCCAAGGAAGCCAACACCAAGTGACACCTGAGGGCTGGTTCTCACCTACTCAGGGCCACGTGCACAGCGGCAGATCGGAGAGGAAAATGCTCACATCTCTCGCTGCTCTTTAACTTTTTTTTTTAACTTTTCTCAATGCAAGAAGATTAGTAACTACAGCAATGGCTGGGCGTGGTGGTGCAGTCCTTTAATCCCAGCCCTCGGGAGGCAGATCCGCCATGAGTCTGAGGCCAGCTTGGGTCTACAGAGTTAGTTTCAGGTGAGCCCGGGCTAGAACGAGACCGCAACAACAATGACAACAACGACAAAAGACTGCCGCTGTTGGCCCCTCTGGGTGACTGCAATATGTGAAGCCTTCTGTCAGGTGCTAAGGGGTTGGGGGGTGAGCCCAAGGCTGCACCCGTATCCTGTCCATACCCAGAGAGCTCAGAGCCTTGCTGAGGACTGATGGAGCAATCCTAACCTCCGAGGTGAGCGCCAAGGGAACAGAAGATATTGCAGAAGTCAGCAGCAGACAAAGGAGTGTGCAGACAGACAGTTTCATGGCAGAGTAAGAGTTGGGCAGAACCAGAGATAGGACCTAGCTCCTGGAGACCGGTGGGCTGGGACGGAGATTCCTCTCCAGGGAAGCGGGCCACCACAGTGGAGAACGCGGAGGAGTCCACTGACCAGGGGTCTGGAGCCTGTTTGCGAGGAGCATGGCTTCTGCCCATTTACTTTGTGACAATGCTAAATGGGGCTCGGCTCTTCTCCGTGACCCCTCTGAGTCCCACCGGCAGACAGTACATCTGCCATGACTGCTTTCAAAGCAAGGGGATACAGGGCTGGAGAGATGGCTTGACGGTTAAGGCACTTGCCTGCGAAGCCTAAGGACCCAGGTTCAATTCTCCAGGTCCCACATTAGCCCAGAGGCACACAGGTGGCACATGCATCTGGAGTTTGTTTGCAGTGGTTGGAGGCCCTGGTGTGCCCATTCTCTCTCTCTCTCTCTCTCCTTCTGTATCTAATGAATAAATAAATATTTTTAAAAAAAACAAGGGGAGATAGATATTGAGGGAGCCGAAGCAAGAGGGAGCTCTCAAAGAATTAAGGTGGGAGCAGAGGATCCCGTCCTGCTGTAAGCTGGCAGGTTCTCTCGGGCACCAGACATTCTGCTGAGCTGCCTCGATTAGTGGACACACGCTCTGACTTTGTAACGCCTTGCAGTTTGGGGCGGAGCCTGACCAATGTGTAATTCACAAGGCCAGAAACAGACCAGAGTCAGGGGTGGGAGGTGGCACATGTGCCATAGGCAATCCAGGTGGGGGGTGGGTGGGAGGTGGGATCTTTAAGGTTTGACAATCCTGGGGTTAAGTACAGCTACTGTGCTACGTCTCACCTGCTCGACGTGACTCCACTGAGTTCAGAGACCCCGCGGCAGAGGAAAGCGAAGGCGGGAGCAAATGATCTAGAGAGAGACTGGCCAGGTCGGCAGACACGATAGCCAGCCTGAATGTGGAGCGTGTGCAAGCATGGGGCGGGCCTGGAGGAAGAGGAGCGATTCTGGCCAGCAATCAGGCGTCCTCTCTTGGGGGCCAGACCGACCAGGACACTGTGGAGGCCACCATGGGGCAGAAGGTGCTGGAGGAAGGATGTATGCAGGAATGCTGAGAGGGAGGCCAAGGCCAGAGAGGAGCAGAGAGGGCTCTGTGTGCCCACCAGGGGACTCAGCCTCAATGTCACACAAATGCAAAAGCCATCAGCATCCCCAGGGAACTATACTAAGATCCTTCTGGTGTTTGGGGATCATTCTCTCATTCCGGTAGGGTAGAGACTAGATTGAAGATGAAAAGCTGAGAAAGGAAGGGGGAGGGGGAAAGAAAAGGAGGAAAGGGAGGAGGGAAAGGGGAAGGAGGGAGGGAGACAGAGAAAAGAAGAGGGCAAAGAGAAGAGAAGAGAGAGAGAGAGGTGTGCTACAAGGACCTGATTCTTAGGCTATATTTCTGGCTCCTTCTTCCTGGTTCATTCAGGGACTAGAGAGGCCTAGGGATAGAGGACACAAGCTCTGTAGCCAGGACACCTGCACCTGCCTCAGACCACATACTAAGTGACTTAAATAAGCCTCCTGTGCCTTGAGCAGTGGCTATCTCGAGGAGCCGCTCAGAAGTGCCCAGGGCAAATCTCTTGCCCACGGCAAACATCAACTGTTAACCACTTTCCCCAAAAGGTCTTTCCTGACAACACAGACCCTGGTCAAGCGCATGGCTGCCCCTCCCATCCGTCCCCAGCGTATCCCTTCTGTTGCCTACTTACAAGGTCATGTGGTCACCTCTTTCCCCTCCGCCCCCACCCCCTCGTAAGTACCTCTTGTCTTGCGTGAGGCACGTGGTCAAGGTGTACTTGCTGATGCTGGCATCATGGTTCTGGGAGAAGCACCATGCTTGGGGGCCTACAGAGGTGAGCAGAGAATAATGGAGTCAGGTGGAAAAGGCAGTGAGGGGCTCCTTGTACGTGGGTGGGATGGGGAATTCCACACTTGCTTCCTGTTGACCAGAGTCTACTCTTCCATTTAAGGAAATGGAACACAGGAGTGGAGTGGACCAGAGATGGACACAGCAGTGGGGTGGGCTAGAGATGGTCACAGGAGTGGAGTGGGCTAGAGATGGACACAGCAGTGGAGTGGACCAGAGATGGTCACGGGAGTGGGGTGGACCAGAGATGGACACGGGAGTGGAGTGGACCAGAGATGGTCACGGGAGTGGAGTGGACCAGAGATGGACACGGGAGTAGGGTGGACCAGAGATGGTCACGGGAGTGGAGTGGACCAGAGATGGACACGGGAGTGGGGTGGACCAGAGATGGACACAGGAGTGGGTGGACCAGAGATGGTCACGGGAGTGGAGTGGACCAGAGATGGACACGGGAGTAGGGTGGACCAGAGATGGTCACAGGAGTGGGGTGGACCAGAGATGGTCACAGGAGTGGGGTGGACCAGAGATGGTCATAGGAGTGGAGTGGACCAGAGATGGTCACAGGAGTAGGGTGGACCAGAGATGGTCACAGGAGTGGAGTGGACCAGAGATGGTCACAGGAGTGGGGTGGACCAGAGATGGTCACAGGAGTGGAGTGGACCAGAGATGGTCACAGGAATGGGGTGGACCAGAGATGGACACAGGAGTGGAGTGGACCGGAGATGGTCACGGGAGTGGGGTGGACCAGAGATGGACATGGAGTGGAGTGGACCAGAGATGGCACGGAGTGGAGTGGACCAGAGATGGACACAGGAGTGATGGACCAGGAGGATGGTCACGGAGTGGGAGTGGACCGGAGAGTGGTCACAGGAGTGGGAGTGACCGGAGATGGACACAGGGAGTGGGGTGGACCAGAGATGGTCACAGGAGTGGGGTGGACCAGAGATGGACACAGGAGTGGGGTGGACCAGAGATGGTCACAGGAGTGGGAGTGGACCAGAGATGGACACAGGAGTGGAGTGGACCAGAGATGGACACAGGAGTGGAGTGGACCAGAGATGGACACAGGAGTGGAGTGGACCAGAGATGGACACAGGAGTGGAGTGGACCAGAGATGGACACAGGAGTGGAGTGGACCAGAGATGGACACGGGAGTGGAGTGGACCAGAGATGGACACGGGAGTGGAGTGGACCAGAGATGGACACGGGAGTGGGGTGGACCAGAGATGGACACGGGAGTGGAGTGACCAGAGATGGACACAGGAGTGGAGTGACCAGAGATGGTCACAGGAGTGGGTGGACCAGAGATGGACACGGGAGTGGAGTGGACCAGAGATGGTCACAGGAGTGGGGTGGACCAGAGATGGTCACAGGAGTGGGTGGACCAGAGATGGTCACAGGAGTGGGTGGACCAGAGATGGTCACAGGAGTGGGGTGGACCAGAGATGGTCACAGGAGTGGGGTGGACCAGAGATGGACACAGGAGTGGAGTGGACCAGAGATGGACACAGGAGTGGAGTGGACCAGAGATGGACACAGGAGTGGAGTGGACCAGAGATGGACACAGGAGTGGAGTGACCAGAGATGGAACACAGGAGTGGGGTGGACCAGAGATGGTCACAGGAGTGGAGTGACCAGAGATGGACACAGGAGTGGAGTGACCAGAGATGGAACACAGGAGTGGAGTGGACCAGAGATGGTCACAGGAGTGGAGTGGACCAGAGATGGACACAGGAGTGGAGTGACCAGAGATGGAACACAGGAGTGGGGTGGACCAGAGATGGACACAGGAGTGGAGTGGACCAGAGATGGTCACAGGAGTGGAGTGGACCAGAGATGGACACAGGAGTGGAGTGGACCAGAGATGGTCACAGGAGTGGAGTGGACCAGAGATGGAACAGAACCCAGACCTTAAGCTCACCATGGCCTTTCAACTTGCTGTGTCGGACACTCGTGATGTGACTTATCCCTTAGGCATCCCACGAAGGAATAAACCTAGAGCTCTCAGAATTCTGGGATGAACACCAGCCAAAATGGTAGGCAGAAAGAGGTCCAGCCAGCTCCAGAGGGTCCCATCAGGACATGAGCCAAGGGTCCACTGTCCGCTGGAGATGCCCGAGAACAAGTAAGATCTCAGGGACTGGCAAGTGTGCCATGGGTGGGTAAACGTCCTTGAATCTGGAGAAGCAAAGAGATGAGATGACAGTCGGTCTTGGCTGCCCAGCTGTCCCAAGCTGTCTCCCCTCAACCAGCTCCAAAGCTTGGTGGGCCCCCACCTCTTGTCGCTAATATGTCTGACATGCAATCTGTCAGAGTAAATGAAAGGCCCCCTTGCCTGGTGTCATCTCTGGCCTCTGTTGTCTAAGCCCCCCTCCCCCCGGTATATTTGTTCCAGAGTCTTCCCTGGGTTCACCACCGTGAGCACCTGTAAGTAGAAGCACGGTTTGTGTCTTGATCAAACCAATGCCCCTGACACTAACTGCTTCCCTTGGGTGGTCTATGCAGCCCAGTTTCTGGGCGCCAGGCATAGGTGACCCCTGTCATCGCACCCTCTGTCATTCTATTTGGGATTTAGAGCCTGTGGCAGTGATTTAGGGATTTCAAGGCCCAAGAGACAGGGATGTGAACTCTGTGCTTGCAGGCAGGGGGACACAACAGATTGGCACAGAGATCACTCCCCTTCCTTCTCTCTCTCTCTCTCCCACTCAAAGGACCAACTCACTATGTTTACTCCAGGCCTCCCCACGTTCCAGGAACTGCCCCCCCCCCACCGCACCCCGATCTCCCGAGCTGTACTTACTCTGCTGTCTTCTGCTGGCTGCTCCGTTGGCTGGTCAGTGCAGAACTCTGTTGCTGGCTGGGCTCTGGTAGCCCAGTGGTAGGCAGAGGGGAGCGTCATCCGGGCCGACTCAGGGGCACCCTCACCCTCTCCTCCCTAAAGCTCTCCACTCCTGTGCTCTGAGCTGCCGCTGGCAAGCCCCAGCCCTTCCCTCACTCCTCCCCTCCTCTCTCTTTCACACACACACACACACACACACAGACATGGTCCTTTACTGAGAACCCAAAGCAGAGGATGCCTTCCACGTGCATGGCCTGGCTGGGCATCCTGCCTTTCTCACATGCCCAAGAAGAAAGATCGAGAAGTACCTCAGGAACAACGTACCCCAGGAAGAAGGCAGCCCTGAAAAGGAAGGGGTGGGTGCTCAGGAAGAACTCGGGATGGGGGTGGGGGGAACACTACCACGGGGAGGTGGGACTTCCGCTTACTCTCCCTTTACCGACCATCCCACAGTTTCACCTCTTAGCAAACAAAAGCGCTCCTACCAGATGAACACAGCTCCAGGCTAGGCTGGTTTACATAGTAAAGAGCTCAAAAATAAATAAATAAATAAATAAAAATTTAAAAAACAAAAACTAATGCTACACACAGAGAGAGAGAGAGAGAGCAAGAGAGAGAGAGAGAAGCAGGTATTGTAGAGGCGGAGCTCCTCACCTCTCTTGAGTCTTCTTCCCCCCAAAATCTCTTCCCTGAGCTGAGAAGGAAGCTCTTTTTCAACCCACTAAGCCCTCACCTTTCCTGTAACTCTCCACACATCAACAATCTGCAGTGTTGGGGGTCACTGGAAAACCCGGATCATGGCAAGCCTCTTCCTCCCACCCACCTCTCCCAACCTGTAGCTGCGGAGATGTGATTAAACTAGCAGTTTGTTTGAATAAGGGCTCAACCCCTCCCTGCCTCCTCTTTACAAAACAAGGGGGCGGGGGGGGGGGGGAACAAGCTCAGAAGCCAGATTACAGGGCAGCAGCTCCTACAGCCAGGTTCTTCTTCTTCTTCTTCTTCTTCTTTTTTTTAATCTTAATGTGTGTGTGAGAGACAGAATTGGTGTTCCAGGGCCTCCAGCCACTGCAATCAAAATCCAGACTGTGCGCTTCTTGCACGCAAGTGTGGCATTGCATGCTCGCGTCACTGTGCATCTGGCTTACATGGGACCTGGAGAGTCGAACTTGAGTCCTTAGGCTTTGCAGGCAAAAGCCTTAACCACTAAGCCATCTCTCCATTTTTTTTTTTTTGAGGCAAGCCCAGTAGACTGGTTTTTTGTTGTTGTTGTTTTTCATGCGAGAGAGTGGGAGTGCAAGAGAATTGGCGCACCAGGGCCTCCAGCCACTGTACTCGAAATCCAGATGCGTGCGCCCCCTTGTGCACATGTGTGACCTCACGTACTTGCATCACCTCGTGTGTCTGGCTTACATGGGATCTGAAGAGTTGAACATGGGTCCTTAGGCTTGATAGGCAAGAGCCTTAACCACTAAGCCATCTCCCCAGCCCTCCAGCTAGGCTCTTTAGAATAGAGTCCTTCGGTTTCTCCTCAGAGGACAGCGTCGCATGGACCCGTGAAGACTTCTTGAGAACCACGCCCCCCTGTGCTCTAGGTGGCACATGCATCTAGGTGGCACAGGACGAAGAGACTTAGAAAAGATAATGGTTGGGCCGGGCATGGTGGCTCATGCCTTTAATCCCAGCACTTGGGAGGCAGAGGTAGGAGGATGGACATGAGTTCGAGGCCACCCTGAGACTCCATAGTGAATTCCAGGTCAGCCTAGGCTAGAATGAGACCCTACCTCGAAAGAAAGGAAGGAAAGAAGGAAGGAAGGAAGGAAGGAAGGAAGGAAGGAAGGAAGGAAGGAAGGAAGGAAGGAAGGGAAGGAAGGGAAGGGAAGGAAGGGAAGGGAAGGAAGGGAAGGAAGGAAGGGAAGGGGGGAAGGGAAGGGAAGGAAGGAAGAAAGGAAGGAAGGAAGAAAGAAAGGGAAGAAGGAAGAAAGAAAAGGGTTGTTCAGAACCCCTGGTGGACTGCAAGCACTGGGCTGTGTGTACACATGTGCACACACTCACTTGCACACACCACTGCAGACCTGTCACTGTGACCTTGACATTGTGTGCAAAGACCCCGCACACGCACACACAGTCAGAAGACTAACGCTTACATCTGTCTTCCACTCCTGCGTCGGACGCGGCTTCCCGCAGGGGTCAAGAAGAAATGATCCGAATGGTACTTCAAGGTGCCTATCGCTCCAGTCAGCTCCTCCAAGATTCCAAAACCCATGGACGGTCCCACGTTTCCACCCATCTGGCCCCTTCACTTGAGGCACACACATGTATGCCCATCTCGACTTGTCTGACGCGCCCAATGCGTCCTTCATTCCCGTCCCAGCCCAGTTACCAGAGGCCCACGCCGCCTCTGCCACAAAGCCTCCCTTTCTTCCCTCCTCTTCACTCCGTGACAGTCGCTGCAAACACCACACTGGCTTGACCTGAGAATTTGGTCTTCCAAAGTGCTTTGCCAACTCCTTGTGGGAAAAAGCCACCGGCTGCTACTCTAAACAGCAGGCAGGGATAGGCAGAGAGGTGGTATGTCAGGAAGCAATCAACGTTCCAGCAGAAGATCTGCCTTCCTCGGCTGCCAGCTCTCACCTGTGTCTTCGTGCCAACAATGCCTGTTGCAGAGACAGCCTCTTAAAATTGCTATGGAAGGGCTGGAGAGATGGCTCAGCGGTTAAGCGCTCGCCTGTGAAGCCTAAGGACCCCGGTTCGAGGCTCAGCTCCCCAGGACCCACGTGAGCCAGATGCACAAGGGGGCGCACGCGTCTGGAGTTCGTTTGCAGTGGCTGGAGGCCCTGGTGTGCCCATTCTCTCTCTCTATCTGCCTCTTTCTCCCTCTGTCACTCTCAAATAAATAAAAAGGAACAAAAAAAACAATTGCTATGGAAGACTATTGGAAGACCCCTAGTGTCTGAGACCCACTGGATGAACAGGATGGCACTGAGTTTCCCAGAGCTCAGACCCATCTTCTCTGAAGGAGCCGCTTGCTGGCCACCTACCCCGTCCCACACTGAGTGCTCTGGGAGCCGTATAGACGGATAGATCATACGGGTTAAGGAGAAGTCTGTAACCTGACCGCGACGGTGACTCGATGCCACCGCGGCGTGTCCTCTCCAGGTAAGACCACAGACACCAAGACTTCCTCGCCCCATGCTCACCGAACTCCCCAACTGCAGCCTGTGGGGAAATCTGACTTGAGTGCTGAGTGGAGCCAAGCAAACCCCCCTCCCTGGGGTCCCCAGGCAAGACGGGGTGCCTCCATGGATAGGTAGAAAGTGCGTGTGCAAAAACTGGCGTTGCGAGGAACAGTTCACGTTACGTGCCATAACCTAACAGTTGGGTGTGTATTCCGCTACACCCTGAACCGAGCACCAGTCTAAACATCACACACACACGCACACACACAGGGAGTGTGCGTCATCCCTCGACCAGCACACACACCTTTCATTGACGAGGAAACTGAGGCACAGAAAGGTTGAGAAACTTGCCCAGCACCTCACAGTTCATAAGTGACAGGGCTAGGATTCAAACGGGCACTCTAAAGTGCCAGGCACACCTCACCGCGGGCTCTTCAGCCTCTCTATGTTGCATGGGCACGAGGGGCATGAGAAGAGCTGTGGCCTTGATGGACACAAAGAGGCAACTGCAACTTACCAAGTTCAAAATGCTTTTCCCGGGCTGGAGAGATGGCTTAGCGGTTAAGCGCTTGCCTGTGAAGCCTAAGGACCCCAGTTCGAGGCTCGATTCCCCAGGACCCACTCTAGCCAGATGCACAAGGGGGCGCATGCGTCTGGAGTTCTTTGCAGTGGCTGGAGGCCCTGGCATGGCCATTCTCTCTCTCTCTCTCTCTCTTTCTCTCTCTCTCTCTGTCAAATAAATAAACATACTTTTCCTATTTG
The DNA here is from genome assembly GCA_036346955.1 of Dipus sagitta. Taxonomy (NCBI): domain Eukaryota; kingdom Metazoa; phylum Chordata; class Mammalia; order Rodentia; family Dipodidae; genus Dipus; species Dipus sagitta. The sequence continues at coordinate 22,553,130 of CM070789.1, read as the reverse complement.
TTCTCACAGTAATCCTATGCAAGTAACAATAAAAATCTTTCTTCTCCCTGTCTCCCTTCCTCCCCACCCTCCCTCTTTACTTCCTGACGTCTCTACATTCATCTAAATCAGAACAGAGGCCTCCTGACCCTTAGCACCCAGAGAAGAGTCTCTGGAGAGACCCTAGGAAAATGCTCTCCACTCCGCTCAAACAAAAGGAAGTTTCGGACTGGAGAGATGGCTTAGCGGTTAAGCACTTGCCTGTGAAGCCTTAGGACCCCGGTTCGAGGCTTGACTCCTCAGGACCCACGTTAGCCAGATGCACAAGGGGGCGCACGCATCTGGAATTCGTTTGCAGCGGCTGGAGGCCCTGGAGCGCCCATTCTCTCTCTCTCTCTCTCTCTCTCTGCCTCCTTCTCTCTGTCGCTCTCAAATAAATAAATAAATAAACAAACAAACAAAAAAGGAAGTTTCTCCCTAGGTCTGGCTTGGGCCTTCCCTCCCCTTCTCCCTCTTGCTTTAGGCCTCTGCCTTCTTCCTCTTCCTCCTCCTTCTTCTCCTCCCCCTTCCCACTGCTCCTCTCTCCCTCCTGGGATAGGACCACGGCCTCCAGAAAACTGCATCTCACTCTGGTAGAAAAAAGACGGAGCAGCACACGCGACTTTGTCCCTGGCTCACACTGGCTGTGTTTCTACCCCAGAGACACTGACACGGGGCCCTTCTTTGAGGGCTACCAAGGACCACCCTCTGCCCCCTCATCCTGGAAGCCAGGTGAGTCTGTGCCTCTTGGAAACCAATGTGCCACCTCTCTGGGCACAGTAGAGATTCTGGTGTACTGATCTCGTTTTACAACCACGGAATTTTCTGCGCACACGAGGTTTCGCTTTATATGACTTAGTTTATCCTTTCGTTTTATGAATGTTGTAAGTTGCCTCAAAAAAAAATTTTTTTTTTTTTTTTTGGAAAGTGACACACTAGAGGCTCTCAGAGCAAACACGTATGTATGCAAGCACATTTTGAGCAGGTTCTCTGTGTCCCCGGGATTAAGTGGCTTACCCAAGAGTCACAACCAGTGTGAGGGTGCAGCCAGAACAGGACACAGGCACCCTCCTGTCCTTGGGAGCCCAGAGCTTCGAGGGAGCCTCCTCCCTGACCGCACGCCCACCTTGGGCCGCTCTCTGCCAGTTCGAGGAACTGACTTCGGAAATGGAAGCTTCGAAAAGACCAGGAAGCCATGCGCCACCACGCCTGGGCTAGAGTGAAACCCTACCTTGCAACCCCCCCCAAAAAAAACCCCAAAAAACAAAAACCACAAAAAAGACCAGGAAGAACATCTGCGTGTGCACAAATGGACATCAACGTATGTGTTTTGGGCACAATTTTCCCAGATCTATCTATCTATCTATCTATCTATATATATTCTTCTTCTCCTTCTCCTTCTCCTTCTCCTTCTCCTTCTCCTTCTCCTTCTCCTTCTCCTTCTCCTTCTCCTTCTCCTCCTCTTTCTCCTTCTCCTTCTCCTTCTCCTTCTCCTTCTCCTTCTCCTTCTCCTTCTCCTTCTCCTTCTCCTTCTCCTTCTCCTTCTCCTTCTCCTTCTCCTTCTCCTTCTCCTTCTCCTTCTCCTTCTCCTTCTCCTTCTCCTTCTCCTTCTCCTCCTCCTCCTCCTCCTCCTCCTCCTCCTCCTCCTCCTCCTCCTCCTCCTCCTTCTTCTTCTTCTTCTTCTTCTTCCGTCTCTGCCTTCCTGGGTTGGACTTGCCCCAGGCCCACCCATGTCTGATTGCTTTCCTCAGCGCCACACATGCCTTCTCCCTGAGCCTCACAGCCATGGGCACTAGAGGACGACGGCAGCAGGAAGAGAAGTCGTGTGCTGGCTGGACGGCCACCTGGAAGAGGGGACGGAAGGGCCAGGGCCTCCGGAGGGCAGCAGTGCAGTATCCTGCTTGGCGGGCTGACCTGAGCCCAGGTTCAAGATGTCCACCATGGCAGGTCTGCCAGCCACACAAGACCCCTCGTGAGTCGTGGGAAGCCCAGTACCCCGCCCAGTCACCACAGGACTTCAGGGCATCTGTCCCAAATGCAGGAGGAGGCAATCCCAAACTGTCTGGGTAAGAACGAGCAAACAGAAAGCCCGACCTGGCTTTGTTTATTTTTGTTGTTGTTGTTGTTGTTGTTTGTTTGTTTGTTTGTTTTTCAGTGCAGGGGATAGAACCAGGACGTCCTGGATACAGATCAAGAGTTCTGGAGAGGGATGTCGCAGTCAGGTTCGCATTGCTGGCAGAAATCACCCGACCAAGAGCAGCTCGTGGGAAAAAAAGGTTTATTTTGGCTTACAGGCTCGAGGGGAAGCTCCACCATGGCAGGGGAAAATGATGGCCTGAGCAGAGGGTGGACATCACCCCCTGGCCCACATAAGGTGGACAACAGCAACAGGAGAGTGTGCCAAACACTGGCAAGGGGACACTGGCTATAACACCCATAAACCTGCCCCCAACAATACACTGCCTCCAGGGGGCGTTAATCCCCAATCTCCATCAGCTGGGAACCTAGCATTCAGAACACCTGAGTTTATGGGGGACACCTGAATCAAAGCACCACAATGGACGACACCCCAGCTACGCAAGAGGTCTACACTGGACTACACCCCACACTCTCCTGCACGCTGGACACTGAGCCATTTCCCTCACCCCCAGATTCATTTCTTGTTTAGCATGTAGATGATTCCAGATCTTGACGTATCCATAGGACCATGCAGAGACAATCTCTGCCCTGTGGCCTCTGGCAGCCTTCCCCCCCTGGTCCAGCCGAGAGGAGAGAAGTAATTACAAAAGCCGCTGCCGGCAGGTGCCTCCGATGACGGTCCTGCCGGCCTCGGTGAGGCAGTAACGGGTCCTGAGAAACCCGGGCTAGCACAAACAGGGGTAACTAAATCATTCATTTTATTACCGACAGGGCTTGCAGATCACTGTGCAAGAGGCAGTTATCAGACACTCGCATTCCAAGAAGGAAGCGTTCTACAGAACTGCCAGGAGAAATGTAAGGCAAGACGAAGATAAAACGCCGCTGGGGTCCTGCCTCCAAGTGTGCTCTTGAACGCTTGCAAGCCTGCACGCGCGCACGTGTGTGTGTGTGTGTGTGAGAGAGAGAGAGAGAGAGAGAGAGAGAGAGAGAGCAGTTGCTCCTGGCACAGGGGTTCCTTGGGTAACCTTGGCATTTTCCTCCTATTAATGGGCTCTGCACCTCTTCTCACCCTTCATCCCAGCCTCTCTGGTCTGATCTTCACAGGCCTACCTTTCTGTTGTTGTTGGTTATTTTATTAGAAAAATGTTGAATTTTGTTGCAATTAAGAAAACTTTCAGCCGGGCGTGGTGGCGCGCGCCTTTAATCCCAGCACTCGGGAGGCGGAGGTAGGAGGATCGCCGTGAGTTCAAGGCCACCCTGAGACTCCATAGTGAATTCCAGGTCAGCCTGGGCTAGAGTGAGACCCTACCTCAAAAAAAACAAACAAACAAACAAAAAAAAAAAAAAGAAAGAAAGAAAAAGAAAAAGAAAAATTTCAAGCGTGCAGGGTTTCTCTTTGCATTTTCCTTCTAAGTCCGTATTTTTAACAACTTCACAAATTGCATCAAAAACAAGCCAACAAATTTTGAGACAAATCTCTTTAAACCAATGGCAGTCTCATGGTTAGGTGCACAGACTCTCTAATAATAATAATAATAATAATAATAATAATTAAAAAACCAAAGAGCCGGGCGTGGTGGCGCATGCCTTTAATCCCAGCACTCGGGAGGCAGAGGTAGGAGGATCGCCCGTGGGTTCGAGGCTACCCTGAGACTCCATAGTGAATTCCAGGTCAGCCTGGGCTAGAGTGAGACCCCACCTCGAAAAAACCAAAAAAAAAAAAAAAAACAAAAAAAAACCAAGGGAAGCTTTCTGAAATAGATGTTTGTTTATAATCAAGATCCACAAGCTACAGGGATTTTTTCCCCCCTCATTGCCCCATTTTATGCTATTTCCAAGTATGAAACAATTCCTCCATTAACTTACGCCCCTCCCCCCTTTCCCTGCTCCAAAGATTTAAAGCCATTTTCTTCAAACTATGAATTGGCTGACAGGCCAACCATTTCCATCTTACTAAGACACTTACTATGTCACATCCGCCTCCTGATCAGGAAACTGAACATGTCACGTCCATCGTCTATAGCTTTCAGAGGCAGCTCAGAGTAGTGCCAACGTTCTCCCTGGTTTCGTCGGCACAGGAAAGGACCACCAAACCGCAGTGTCTGCAAACGGTGTGATATCACTGAGCCGTAGGAGGGGAACGGAGCATGGCCACCCGTTACAACATGGATGAACTCTGAGCGTTATACTAACTGAAAGAAACCAGCCAAAAGAAAAAGGCCACATACTGCATGATTCCATGTGAAGTATCCAGAGGAGCCGGGTGTTGAGAACAAGTAGACCAGGGGCCGCCAGGGGTTAGAGGGGAGAAGAGAAGAAATGGAGAGTCACTCTTTTTAAAAAAGTTTTTTTTTGTTTATTTTCATTTATTTATTTGAGAGCGACAGAAAGAGAAAGAGGCAGAAAGAGAGAGAGAGAGAAAGGGTGTGCCAGGGCCTCCAGCCACTGCAAACAAACTCCAGACGCGTGCACCCCCTTGTGCATCTGGCTAACGTGGGTCCTGGGGAATCGAGCCTCGAATCGGGGTCCTCAGGCTTCACAGGCAAGCGCTTAACCACTAAGCCATCTCTCCAGCCCTGGAGAGTCACTCTTAAGGACCTGGGGGTTGATGAAAACATTCTAGAATTACACAATGATGGCAGTCACAGTACTCTGTGGATGTACTAAAGGCACCTGAATTATTCACTGTAAGAGGGTGATTCTTTTCTTTAATATTTTGTTTATTTTTTTATTTATTTGAGAGCAACAGACAGAGAAAGGGAGAGAGAGAGAGAGAATGGGCGCGCCAGGGCCTCCAGCCACTGCAAACGAACTCCAGATGCGTGTGCATCTGGCTAACGTGGGTCCTGGGGAATCGAGCCTCGAATCGGGGTCCTCAGGCTTCACAGGCAAGCGTTTAACCGCTAAGCCATCTCTCCAGCCCAGAGGGTGATTCTTATGGTATATGAATTAAAAATACTTCCTGAACTAAAGGCACAGGCTAAAGCAGGGGCAACCAAGGGCAGGACTTGCGGGCCAGGGGCACCAGCTTTCCAGTGGCACCAGACTTATGGGCACAGTCATGGGATGAAATTCAACAGATGCCACTGAGTTCCCACGTCATGGTCCCTCAAGGATTGGTTGGGACAATCCATTCACAAAACACAAACCTTTCTAACATTTCTTGGATTGGTTTTGATAATCAAATTAGCTCAAAAGTTTGCATGACTCTAAATAAATTTTTTAAAAATTAAGGGCTGGAGAGACAGCTTAACGGTTAAGGGCTTGCCTGTGAAGCCTAAGGACCCTGGTTCGAGGCTTAATTCCCCAAGGACCCACGTAAGCCGGATGCACAAGGGGGCGCACGCATCTGGAGTTTGTTTGCAGTGGCTGGAGGCCCTGGTGCACCCAATCTCTCTCTCTCTCTCTCTCTGTCTCTTTCTCTCTGTCTGTCACTCTCAAATAAATAAATAATAAACAAAGATTTGCATGATTCTTCTGTGTTCTAACGCCAAGGAAGGCTCCGAGGTGTCCCGTTGTATTGTGACAGGGATGGGCAGATGGCTGTCCAAGCGCTGGACCCCAGAATGTGTCCAGTGAGAGATGTGTTCCTTGGACTTCTCTTCCCCTCTCCAAATCCCACCATTCTAAATGATAATTCTCTTTTTTTTTTCCAACATGAAGAATGTCTCAAGCATACTTTCCTATGCTCCACATTGTAAACTTCACAGTATTATATAAATGCGACCTGAGCATCTCTAAGGCGACCACAGTGGGGACTGTCAGGGCGTGCTGGAGGAAGGAAGAAGAGCCAGAATGAGGACGTGGGGAGTTGTCGCACACGTTCGAGGAAACGAAGCTTCCCTCAGTGACCCGTGGATACGGCAGCACGGAGCTGCCTGCGGAATTGTAGAGAGATGTGCGGAGTAACTGCTCTCATTTCCTCACGGGGACACCCCTTGGGAAACTCTGCCTCCATTTCCCTATCCAAAGCATGAGAGAAACACTCACTGGTAAACTTCTTTGAGGGTGTTACTCCTTTAAACCATTGCTGTCTATTCACAACAGAGAATAATTCCTTTTGTGACCATCTTCTCCTTATTTCACTTAATGCTGTCTTCACAGCTTCATGTGCTGTGTCAGGAAGGTTAAGGAGGGCACTAGTTACATTATCTTATTATTTCATAGGCCTTCTGAAGACCACTGTGGAGAAGGAAGGAGCTCAGCTTCATGGAACAGTTTAGAGTTCTCTGTGGACCTGGAGACTGGGCACCACTGGCTGGTGGAAATGAAACTAGGTCTGATATGTGAAAGGAGGCAGGGCCTGGCTTATGACCCTGGCTTTATCTCTCTCATATACTCAGGAGTCTTGGGAAGTCCTGGTTCTAGGCCTAAGTGTCCTTACCTATGAAATAAAGGTGCTCGGGATGGATGATCTGGCCTAGGCACCCAAAGTGGCCATAATTTCCGGTCTGTCATTTCAGCACAGTAAATTGTTTGCTTCCTACATAGCAACCTCAAGGACGGCTTTGCAGAGCCCCTGAGATGGCAAAACAAAACACTTGCTACCAGTGGACACACTCCGGTACGTTATGGATGGAGTCAACAGCAGGCTAAATCCCGAGAAGTGTCCGACCATTATAGGGGAGGCAAAATGACCCCAAGTGTCTGGAGGTTCTCTCTGTAAGTAAAGCCCCATCCCCAGTGGCTTGGGTGAGCACTTACAGAGATGAAAATCTACGAACACGTCTCTGAGGCCGGCAGAGCGTGGGCTCGCAGGGTACCAACACAAGGGGACATGACTCAGGGCTGCTAGGGACCTTGTCAGTTTGTTCAAGGCCAGGCCAGCAAGCCATGTTCTAGAAAGGTGTTAAGTCAGGGTTACAGAGAGGAATAAGGCTGCAAGATACTGCATATAAGGGCCGCATCCTCACCTCTGCTATGATAATTTCAGGGCAGATGGGAAGCAAGGCTGTGCCCTCTGGCATGGCCAGCGCATCAAGTCAGACAAAGCACTGTGCAATTACCCAGTGTCATCAGGATCACATGTCATTCAGCAGCTCAGCCACGCCGCCTCTATCCACAGAGCCCAGACCACCCTCTCGGACTCCACTGAAGATATTTTCAATTCTCTTTGTGGGGCTGGTGATGAGGACCAGGCAAAATGGCAGAATAAGCAGCGTCTGGTGGGTGCGTCGTGAAAGAACTTCTAGAACGACATGGATGAGCCTTAAAAAAAAATCCATGGGCTGGAGAGATGGCTTAACAGTTAAGGTGTTTGCCTGCAAAGCCAAAGGACCTAGGTTTCAACTCCCAGGACCCAAGTAATCCAGATGCACAAGGGGGTGCACGCATCTGGAGTTCATTTGCAGTGGCTATAGAGGCCCCGGTGGGCCTATTCTCTCTCTCTGTACCTGCCTATTTCCTCTCTCAAATCAATCAATAAAAATAAAATTTTAAAAGAATCCATGTTGACTTGCAACTTACTACCAGTTACGTAAAGTAATCACGCACACACACAAGAGCACACTCCACCCTCTGGAGGACTGTGGATGAATACGGGGGTACACGTCAGGTGCGTGGGGATGTTTACCCATAGGGGAGGGGAATCAGAGAATAAACAAACTCACACGTGTGTGAAATAAAAGGAGGCATTGTAATGACTTGGGAAATCTGATTCAGCCAAGCTCATGCACAAGTAGTTAAAAAAGAGAGAGAGAAGCCGGGCGTGGTGGCGCACGCCTTTAATCCCAGCACTCGGGAGGCAGAGGTAGGAGGATCGCCATGAGTTCGAGGCCACCCTGAGACGACAGAGTGAATTCCAGGTCAGCCTGAGCTAGAGTGAGACCCTACCTCGAAAAACCAAAAAAAAAAAAAAAAAAAAAAAAAAAAAAAAGAGAGAGAGAGAGAGAGAGAAAATGTTAAGACCAATGCCTGGAGATTATTTTGGCAGTACGCGTCTAGGGATAAGCAAGCTTGAAAAATCCGAGACGCTCACCACCACAGCATCATAAGGTTCTTTGTTCCTACATTTAGGATGAGAGAGACGAAAGGGCAACTTGTATGGTGTCCCTTGGTGCACAGAAGCCTTCTGGTGGAGATGGCTCTCGCTCAGGGAAAAAAAAATAGCAGCAAACTGAAATGAAGGAGTGTCACCCTACGACCCGAGGGCAGGGAGACTGACCGACCAGCTCCCAGAGCTTATACTCCAGGCCAAGAAAGCCCCTGCTAAACTCGTGCCTTAGTAGTAGACTTTCCCAACTACAAATCACTTCTGCTTAGCACAGCTCCAGGCAAATACACCCTGACTCCCTGTGGTGGTTTGATTCAGGGGTCCCCCATAAACTTAGGGGTTCTGAACGCTAGGTTCCCAGCTGATGGAGATTTGGGAATTAACGCCTCCTGGAGGGAGTATATTGTTGGGGGCGGGCTTATGGGTGTTATAACCAGTTCCCCCTTGCCAGTGTTTGGCACACCCTCCTGTTGGTATGGTCCACCTTATGTTGGCCAGGGGGTGATGTCCACCCTCTGCTCATGCCATCGTTTTTCCCCTGCCATTGTGGAGCTTCCCCTCCAGCCTGTAAGGCAAAAGAAACCTCTTTTTCCCACAAGCTGCTCTTGGTCGGGTGATTTCTGCCAGCAACGGGAACCTAACTGCAACACTCCAGAACGCTCTGGAGACACAACCACACCGCCCCTGACGACTGGGGCCCAGCAGCAGGCTGGTTAGCTGTTGCAGTGTACTACGTGGATGCCACCCAGTGGGTATATCTCCCAGGATTCTCGCTCTTCGGGAGTTTCCTCCCGTATAGACCTCAGGCTCGGCCACGTGACTTCTTCCTTTGATGGATGTGACGTGAGCGAGCCTGGTGCAGTCTGAGTTTTGGTAAGCGCATGCGAGTCGGGGTGCAGTCTCATGTAGGACTCTTGAAGTTTTTCGAGCCCTGAGCCACCATGTAAAGGAGGACACATCTAACATGGAAATATGCCTGGTCGGGCTGGAGAGATGGCTTAGCGGTTAAGGCACTTGCCTGTAAAGCCTAAGGACCCAGGTTCAATTCTCCACGTGGTGCATGCATCTGGAGTTTGTTAGCAGTGGCTAGAGGCCCTGGCACACCCATTCTCTCTCTCTCTCTCTCTAATAAATAAATAAGCTTAAAAAAAAGGACGCTTGGTCAGCCTCCAGCCACCCCAGCAGAGGATAAGAGAATAAAGATTCCACGTTGAACATTTTAGTTCCAGTAGAAATCGTACGTAACAGAAAATCTGCCCAGCCCAGTCTCCTAAACCCACAGAAACCAGAAGACATACTACGAGATCCTTGTCCTAAGTCATGAAGTTCTAGGAGTGGTTTATTACATGCCAATAGATCGTTAAAACACTGGCACCCAGTTCAAGCCAATGCTTTTAATGAAAAGGAAAAAAAAAATGTAGCCTTTAATCCTTCATTCAAAATGCCAGGTAACACCGTGGCTCAGGTAGAGATGTCGCCATGGCAACAAAGAGACTGAGGACCCCCCAAGCTCTCTCCCACCTGTGACTCAGGAACTCTGGGAGCATGACCGGAAGGCAGCTGGCCAGACTGGACCTTTCAGTGATGCACCCAAGGCCACGTGACTACGAAGTGACAGAATCAGGGTGCACCATGTAACCAGCCGTCTGCCCCAGAGGTGTTCATTTGTTGGCACAATTTCAAAACAGAATGGAGAGGGGAGATGCAGAGTAAGCCATTGGTTTAAGACGGTAATTCCGTGCATCTCGGGAACAAGGGGAGGGTTGAGGAGACCTCACTTGAGTCCCAATGTCTATCACGCTTGCTAGAATGAAAAATTCTATGAGTCTATGGAGTGCTGTAGGTTTTGGGAAAGCAAGATTTTTAAAAAATATATTTTATTTATTTATTTGAGAGAGAGAGAGAGAGGGGAAGGCAGGAAGGGAGGGAGGGAGAGAGGGAAAGAGAGAGAGAGAGAGAGAAAATGGGTGTGCCAGAGCCTCCAGCCACTGCAAACGAACTCCAGTTGCGTGTGCCACCTTGTGCATCTGGCTTACATGGACACTGGGGGATCGAACCTGGATCCCTAGGCTTCGCAGGCAAGCACCCAGCGAGATTTTTATTCTTCCAGCTTTTTTTTTTTTTTTTTGGTGGTGTAATTAACAAACTAATTTGTACCTTTTTAAGGTAAACAAAATGTGATGTTTTGATGTACATTGGAAAATGATTAGTATAGTTGAGTTAAGTAACATCTGCATTGTGTGTGTGTGTGTGTGAACACCCAAGATATATTCTCTTAGATTTCAAGTACACCACACAGTATTCTTACCCATAATAACCATGTCGGTCTACCACCAGAACTCTGTGATCCTGCCCAACACTTGGTACTCATTAAAGTCTTATTGCCTGTTTCTTCCTCCCCAGGCTCCCACCATGTTACATTTTGCTCTATGTTCGATGACTCTAAGTAGGATTACACGATATTAGTCTTTTGGTAATTGGCTTGTTAACACAAGGTCCTCAAAGTCTATGTGTGTTATAGTGCCTGTCAGTATTCCCTTTCTTTTTAAGGTTGAAAAATACCACACACACACACACATACGCACACGCGTGCACACATTCACATGCACTCACTTTCTTGATCGACTCATCTGTTGGTGGACACTTGGGCTGATGCCATATGTTCACAATGGTGAATAAAGGTGCAAGGAACACAGAGATGCAAATGTCTCTTGCATGTTGATTTCATTTCCCTTGGGCATCTCCAAATGGAATAACGTGGTAAATCTGTTTTTAAATTTTAAAAGGGAGAAAAGACATACTCTCCACTAGTCTTCATAACGGTTGTACCAATATGCATGCCCACCATAATGTACAAGGCTTCCTCTCTCCCCACATCCTCGCCAAAATGCCTTATCTTTTGCCTTTTGGATACTGTGGGTTCTAACGGGCACGAGGAGATAATACATCTTGCCCCGGTGTTGTGTTTCTTTGGTGACTGGTGACTGTGAACTTCTAATGCACTTGACCATGTGTATGTCTTCTCTTGAGAAATATCTACTAGGCAACCTATCCTTTAAAAAAAAAATCTGGCCAGGCGTGGTGGCACACGCCTTTAATCCCAGCACTCGGGAGGCAGAGGTAGGAGGATTGCTATGAGTTCGAGGCCACCCTGTGACTCCATAGTGAATTCCAGGTCAGCCTGGACTAGAGTGAGACCCTACCTCGAAAAACCAAAAAAATAATAATAATTATTATTATTTTTAAGCAGAGAAAGAGAGAGATTAAAGAGAGACAGGCAGAGAGAATGGGCATACAGGAACTGCTGCAGAGGGACTCCAGACGCATAGGCCACTTTGTACATCTGGCTTTGTGAGTACTGGAGAATCGAACCCGGAACATCAGGCCTAGCAGGCAAATGCCTTAACCACTGAGCCACCACTCCAGCCCAATCTGCCCGTTTTTAATCAGGCTACTTGTTCTCTTAATATTGAGTTGCCTGCGCTCCTTTTATATTTTTGGTACTAACACCTTATCAGTCATGTGGTTTGAAATGTCTTCTCCCATTTGTGGTCTGTCTCTTCAGTGTTGCTTGTTGCTGAGGTGCGCAGGATTGTCGTAGGTTGATGCAGTCCCGTTTGCCTATTTTGGGGTTTGGTGCCTGTATTTGGGGCTCATACCCCCACAAATCATTGCATAGATGCAAGTCAAGGAGTTTTCCCATTCCCTTCTAGTATTTACATCCTTTCACATCTTACATTTAAGTCTTTATCCATCCAGTTTATTGTTTATTTCTGTATATAGCATAGGACAAGGGTCCGACTTCATTCTTCTCCACCTGAATGTATGGTTTTCCCAGCATCGTTTATTGAAAAGACTAGCCAGGTGAGCGGTGGCGCAGGCCTTTAATCCCAGCACACAGCAGGCAGAGGTAGGAGGATCGTCATAAATTCGAGTCCACCCTGAGACTACATAGTGAATTCCAGGTCAGCCAGGGCTAGAGCGAGACCCTACCTCAAAAAACAAACAAGAAAGAAAGAAAGAAAGAAAGAAAGAAAGAAAGAAAGAAAGAAAGAAAGAAAGAAAGAAAGAAAGAGGAAAGGTCTTGTGGGTGAGGGTTAATCAAAACATAAGAGGGTATTGATAGTCATATGGAAACCTCCTTTTTTCTTTTGGACAATAGCACACCCAGAAGCCATAGATTATTACTAGAAAATTTTCAGTGTTAGGGATGCGATACCTTCCACTGAGTTGTTGGCCAGGGAGGTCCCTGATGCCCCTCAAACATTACAGGCCATTGCCAAGGCCCTTTGTTTCCCACCAGGAAGAGATGGTAAGACCCTATTGCTGAAGACTCCACATGCTTGGGCTGCAAGGTCACTGAGAAATCCTGCTGGAGCTGAGCTGATAACCTCCTCCATGTAGACCAGCCGACAGAAAGCTGGAAGAAGCCATTCTGCATGCGGTTCAATGGGATCAAGAGAAATCACCAGTGAAGATATTCAACAGTGGACACTGCAAGCCTTATATTTGGCCAGCCAGGTCAAATGAGCCAACGGGTGCAATAGTGGCATGTCTGTTATAGGTGAAACCAACCACCCTCTAATTGGACTGGAGGCCTGCTCCATGGAAGGGAATACATCTCTGATATTGAAAACCTAAAACAGGGGTAGTCATGAGCCCTAGGGGTGTCACATCTGCTGGTGTCTGGCTAAATGCATATGTTATGTTCACCAAACTGTCTGGTAAGCACTTCTTATAATGTTCATACCCATATAATAATGCTACTCTCACTTTGGTTAGAGAACCTTCTCTTTTCAGATGGCAGTGACCTTGGGATGACTCAGAAGGTACCATGGTGCTGAGAAGAAGTGACAGAGGAGTGCTCAGCACTGCAATATCTCTATCACACCCTCCAAGGCTCAGGGTCCATTGCGGAAGAGGTGGCAGAAAGAATGTAAGAGTCAAAGGAAGGGTGGGACTCCTTACAACGTGCTCCTCCAGACACAAAATGGCCTGGATATCCATGACCTCACAGTGCCTGACACTACCTACACAAGACCATCATAATAGGAGGAAAAGATCATGACATCAAAATAAAAGAGAGTCTGAGAGGGGGGAGGGATATGATGCAGAGTGGAATTATGAAGGGGAAAGTGGGAGGGGAGGGAATTACCGTGGCTCATTGTCTATAATTATGGATGTTGTCAATAAAAAAATAAAAAATCAGTAGCCTCCTCTCTTTTCCCAAAAGGTCCACTCTGGCTTCATCTATTGTTTTCTAGTTGTTATTTTTTTTTTTAATTTCATGTCTCTCCCCATTATCCCCCTCCTTCTGCTAACTTGGGCTTAGTTTGATCTTGTTTTAATAGTTCCTCACAGCGTGTAATTAGGTTGTTTTATTTGTGGTCTATTTATATTTGTTTTATTTTATTTGTTTATTTCTCTCGGAGTAGGTGTTGATCACTGCATTTCCTTCTCAAACATGTTTTCTTTTTTGTCACATCTTGATATGTTAGATTTCCATTTTCACTTGTCTCGAGTGTATTTTGATGGCTTCTTTGGCGTGCGCTGCCAAATGCCCACATGGTTGCAGCCCTTCCTCCTCACAGACTCCAGCTTCCCACAGACTTGGAAAGACGCGATTTTCTTTCTTTCTTTCTTTCTTTCTTTCTTTCTTTCTTTCTTTCTTTCTTTCTTTCTTTCTTTCTTTCTTTTTGCAATTTTCTTAAGCTCCTTAAGAACTGCTTGTGGCTGAAGGTGTGCTCTGTGCAGGGGAAGGTCCTGTGTGTACTGGAGAACAAAGCCTGTCAGTTGCTGGAACATTCCGTTTGCGTGCTGGTCTGCGGCCTCTGTAACACTATGTCTGCTCCCGTGGGTCTTCTGTCCGGACTCTCTGTCCGTTGATGAGAACGGGGCACTGAGGTCTGTCCTGCGACTGCGTCGCTGCCCAGTTCTCCCTTTAGTTTTGTGACTTTGTATGTTTAGGTTCTGCCGTGTGGGGCATATCCCTTTATTATTACACAACCTTCTTGTGTTACCTCTTCTGACAGTGTTTGTGTGATAGTCTATTTTCTCTGAGATTAAACCCACTCACTCCTGCTCTTTCTTTCTTATAATTTACATGGAATATATATTTTTTTCCATCCCTTCACTTCTAGCCTATATGGGTGTTTAAGACTGAAGTGAGTCTGTTGTGTGTAGTAGGTAGGACATAGACCATATTTTTAAAAATACTTCTTTTACTCAGAAGGTATCATGGTGCTGGAAAGAAGTGACAGGAGTGCTCAGTACTGTAATATCTCTATCACACCTTCCAAGGCTCAGGGTCTATTGTGGAAGAGGTGGCAGAAAGAATCTAAGAGCCAAAGGAAGGGTAGGACTGCTTACAACGTGCTCTTCCAGACACAAAATGGCCTGGATATCCATGACCTCACAGTGCCTGACACTACCTACACAAGACCATCATAATCGGAGGAAAAGATGATGACATCAAAATAAGAGAGAGACTGATTGAGAGGGGGAGGGGATATGATGGAGAATCGAATTTCAAAGGGGAAATTGGGGGGAGGGAGGGCATTACCATGGGATATTTTTTATAATCATGGAAGTTGTTAATAAAAATTTGAAAAAAATACTTTTATTTACTTGTGAGAGGGAGAGAGAGAGGATGAGAATATGGGCATGCACCAGACACTTACTACTGTAAACAAACACTAGACACATGCACCACTTTGTGCATCTGGCTTTATGTGGGTGCTGGGGAATTGAACCCAGGCTGGCAGGCTTCACAGGCAAGTTCTGTATCCACTGAGCATTCTCCCCAGTCCCTGAATCTCATCTTTAAAAAGATTTATTTGGGAGGCTGGAGAGATGGCTTAGCGGTTAAGCGCTTGCCTGTGAAGCCTAAGGACCCCGGTTCGAGGCTCGATTCCCCAGGATCCACGTTAGCCAGATGCACAAGGGGGCGCATGTGTCTGGAGTTCGTTTGCAGTGGCTGGAGGCCCTGGCATGTCCATTCTCTCTCTCTCTCTCTCTGCCTCTTTCTCTCTGTGTCTGTCGCTCTCAAATAAATAAAAATAAACAACAAAAAATTTTTTTTTAAAAAAATATTTATTTGGGGTGGGAGAGAGAGAGAGAGAGAGAGAGAGAAGGAGAGAAAATGAGCATTCCAGGCCCTCCTGCCGCTGAGAACTAACTCCAGACACACGCACAACTTTGTGCATCTGGCTTTGCATGGGTACTGGGCAATCGAACCCAGGCCATTGGGTTTTGCAAGCAAGTGCCTTTAATTGCTGAGCCATCTTTCCAACCCAGACCTCATTTTATTTTTTTAACAACCACTCTCTCTCTCTGTCATTCTGTTCCGTCGTGAGGATGTCTCTGTGTGCTACACCACACACACACACACACACACACACACACACACACACACACACCGTGGCCAGGGCATATGTGGGACTGTTCTTCAATCTGTCTTTCTCTACAGAGGCCCCTGTCCTCCCTCGCTTCCTCGCCTGGGTTCCCGGTTCTGGTGAAGCTATGTCTACGTGCAGATGATAGCTCAAGGTCACAGCTCAGCCAAGGGGTGACTGCGGGCAAGTCAGATCCACCGTCATGACAGCATCGCTCTGCACTGCCCGCCACGCTGTGCTCTCACTGCCTGGAAACACGCTGTCATAGTGTGTTTGTGGAATAAATAAGTGAGCGGGTGAGTGAAACCGCAGCCCAGACTTGATCGACTGTCTCCCCCACCCCCAGCTTTCAAGGGATCAGCTAGTGCCATCCCACTTCTGGCCACGAGGGGGCAGAGGCGTCCCGTGTATTCAGACACCACCAAGCCCTGTGCCACCCTGGCTGCAAAGGCACCTTGGGGCTCCTCTGGCTCAGCAGAGCACTAAGTGTCTCTGCCCAAATCCTTCCGACGCAGACCTCATCGCTGAGGGTACCCAGCGGAGGGCAGACATGACACGCGAGCCTTGGATCTTCACCCCGGATGCAAGGAGGCAGCCAGAGTAGACCTAACTTGCTGAATTGCTAAAACAGCCGTGATTCTGGGACCTCAGCGTGGGCCGGGGAGAATGTGGGGTCCAGGATGAGGCCAATCGAGCTGTCCAGGCTGCCACCAGAGACCCTCCAGACATCTCAGGAGCACCGTTATTCCACATTAGGGAACTGGGGTCGGGGGGGGGGGTGTCAGCGTGATTAGTTAACCAGCGTAAAGTCACACACGTAACATGTGACCAAGCCAGGATTCCAACACAGATGGGCTGGCTCTGCAGTCTCTGTCATGTCCCCCAGTGGCACTACCAATCACGGGACCAGTCCTGGACTCTGGGTGTGTGGAGCCCCAGGAGTGGTCAACACATAGGAGCATGAGTGACTGCTACCCGTAGCTGACCTAGGTCACTTACCACCACTGGGGAGCAGCAAAAACTGGGTGACAGGTGCAGGGGGTCCCTGCCTTAGGCTAAGCACACAGGCTCTAGACTCACGGGGACAGTCGTGACAGAAGCCATAGCTGCTAGATGTCATGACTTCACAACTGGGGGCGGCGACGGAGGGCCACTGGTCACCCACTCCCTGTTCTCCAGGGACTACACAGGCACCGGGGAGTTTCTAAGTCCCCGTCACCTCCTCACTGCCCTACCCCTAAGTCTCAGAGATGCGGGTCCACTGGCTGGAGTGACCAGGCCGGCATGCAAAAAGGACAAGACCCCCCCAAGCCTGAAAAACCAACGTGTCTTCTTCTCCCTTCATCGTTGTATGGGACTAACTCAAGTTCCTACTAGACAAATCCTAGGCCTGTTCTGCTTTTTCCCCCTGCGACCCCTAAACCCCTGACTCACGGCAGTACATGTGCATTAACCTGCCAGCAGCCTCCGGGCATTCGAATGCAGGCCGTCAGCGGGGCTCCCACGACGGGAGAGGTGGGCAGCACCAGGCCAGGGCATATTTCTCCCACTTGGTAGCTGTGAGGTGACTCAGTGTTAGGGCAAAGCTGTTGAGAACAAAGTCTCCCATTAGGCCCTGAGGGAGAAAGTAGCAGGGCACCGATGCCCAGTCTCCCTGCCTCTCTGTCACTGCTTCTAGCGCCAGGCATGAGTTCAGGTTCCCAGAGGGCACAGTGGCTAGGGGGTTCACAGCAGGCAGGGCCACACTGGGGGCACCCCTGCTTCCTCTCCAACCGCTGGGTGAGAGGACACCGCACTTCTCCATCCACGCTGTCTCCCGTGCAGCCACAGGGGATGCTCCGCAAGCCCAAAGTCCCTCCTCTAAAGCGCTAGAAGTTTCCACAATGTTCTCCTGGCCGTAGAAGAACTAGCGTCCGGGATGAAAGGAGCAGAGAAGAAAGGACACGGGATGTCCGTGTGCGTCCTGGGTCCTGGGTCAGAGCAAGATGCGGGGCCTGCTGCTGAGAGCAAATGCACCCTAAGGAGGCCCCGTGGGTGCATAATACATGTGGCTGGGTGAAAGAACCGGAGGCAGGCTTCCTCATTCCTGCAAAGCAGCTCACAGGAGCCTCTCTGGACAAGTGGACGCACCATGCGTTGGTACCGTCTTTCCCCCCCCTCCCTGCCCCCATTCCTCTGGGGGGGGGTCTCCTCAGTGGGGTTGCTGGTAGTCCCCGTGGGGTTGTGGGCTCTGCATTGTGAAGCAGCACTCAGTTATTGGGGGGGGGGCAGTGCCTCTGGATATGACGTCCCAACCGGCTAAACTGAGTTTTGTCACATATTTTGTCTCAGCAACAAGAAGTTGAAAAACACAGGGACTGAGTATGCTGATACAGGGTGCGTGTGTGAAACTGTCAAAAATATGGTGAGGCCTACCAGAAGGTTCTTAGACCCATGCGAGCATGAGGTGATCTTTCCTCTCCCAGCCTCTGTCTGACTGTTTGGAGGTGATCTTTTATTCACCCAGCCTCTGTCTGTCTGTCTGGAGGTGGTCTTCTCCCCACCCAGCCTCTGACTGTCTGTCTAGACGTGATCTTTCCTCACCCAGCCTCTGTCTGTCGGTGATCTCTTACTCACCCAGCCTCTGTCTGTCTGTCTGGAGGTGATCTCTTACTCACCCAGCCTCTGTCTGTCTGTCTGTCTCTTACTCACCCAGCCTCTGTCTGTCTGTCTGTCTCTTACTCACCCAGCCTCTGTCTGTCTGTCTGGAGATGATCTTTTCCCCACCCAGCCTCTGTCTGTCTGTCTGGAGGTGATCTTTCCTCACCCAGCCTCTGACTGTCTGTCTGGATGTGATCTTTCCTCACCCAGCTTCTGTCTGTCTGTCTGGAGGTGATCTTTCCTCACCCAGCTTCTGTCTGTCTGTCTGTAGGTGGTCTTTTCCCTACCCAGCCTCTGTCTGTCTGTCTAGAGGAAATCTTTCCTCACCCAGCTTCTGTCTGTCTGGAGGTGATCTTTCCTCACCCAGCCTCTGTCTGTCTGGAGGTGATCTTTCCTCACCCAACCTCTGTCTGACTGTTTGGAGGTGATCTTTTACCCACCCAGCCTCTGTCTGGAGGTAATCTTTCCTCACCCAGCCTCTGTCTGTCTGTCTGTCTGGAGGTGATCTTTCCTCCCCCACAAACTCTCAACCACCTGTCATGAATCCCTCACCAAAGTCTGCATTGTGCTACTTGGATTTTAAAGCTCTAAAACTGTAAGGCAACTAAACCTCTTTTCTTTGTAAAGTTAGCCTGCTCCTGGTATTTGGTTAGAGCAGCAAAAAGCTGACAATACAGGCCAGGTGCCAGAGATAAGGCCTATGTGCCTGACCACGGTGAACCTGTGACGGCCAGACACTGGGCGAGACGGAGCAGCTCCACACTCCCTCACCCAGCACCAGAGGGGAAGAGCGCCTGCGTGTACACCCAGCCGCTGCCCGGAGTCAGGGCTGACCTGGCCTCAGGGATCCGTGAAATCACAGGCGTCTATGTGGCTGGGTCGCTGGATCACTGTGAGACCCAAGCTAACCCCACCTCCTCTGAACCCCACTATTGGCACTGGCGATGCCTATGTGTGACCCGGTCTGGCAATGCCATAACACTTAGCTCTTGCATACAAACACCCCACACTGCGACAAGCCACTGCAGAGGCTCAGGACTCACAGCACACGGCAAGTACATTCTGAGTGAGTCAAGGAAGGAATGACGGTTTGCTCCAGGTGTTAAAGTGGAATGACTCTCCCCCTCGGGGACTCTTAGAGTGCTTCAGGAGAGGTTGGTGTTTTCTCTCTCCTCTTCTCCCTGCCTCGGTTGGAGAACCTCATACTCATGAAGGTGCTGTCAGAATGAGTCCTGTCCAAGTCCCTCTTACCAGAACACAAGCAGGACAGCTGCCAGGTCGAAATTCACACAGCCACTCGGGGCTGGGCAGGACCAGGGCCTAGACCTGTTCAGTTGAGGCGCATAGTGCTGAACTTTCACCTCTTCTCCGTCCTTTTCTGTCTATCCGTACCAAATAACTTCCACCCAAGTGGTCTTTCCTCTGTCTCCTCCAAAGCCCAAGATAGGACATGGATAAAGAAGCAGAAAAATGGTACAGGGCGTGGTGGCGCACGCCTTTAATCCCAGCCCTCGGGAGGCAGAGGTAGGAGGATCACCGTGAGTTCGAGGCCACCCTGAGACTCCATAGTGAATTCCAGGTCAGCCTGAGCTAGAGTGAAATCCTACCTTGGGGAAAAAAAAAAAAAAGAATCAGAAAAAATGGGCTGGAGAGATGGCTTAGTGGTTAAGGCACTTACTTGCCTACAAAGCCAAAGGACCCAGGTTCGATTCCGGAGGACCCATGTAAGCCAGATGCGCAAGGTGGCGCATGCGCCTGGTGTTTGTTGGCAGTGGCTGGAGGCCCTGCAGCGCCCATTCTCTCTCTATCTACCTCCTTCTTGCTCTCTCTCTCTCACTTTTTCTCTCTCAAATAAATAAAATTAACAAAAGAAGCAGAAAGATAAGAGGAAGAAGGGAACTAAGTTAACAAGTTCAATGGCAGAAACCGCATCTTCCTGATGCCCCGCCCCACAGTGATTAAGCACACCGCAGAAGCCACAGTGGGCGCTTGCCAGGCTCAGTCAGGTTTCCCCACATCACACACATGCATGCAGATTCTCATGTCAGCACATGGCTTAGGGAGGCCACCAGAGTCTTCCCAAGGGATATACCACCGACCACCATTGTATACAGAAAGAGCTTGTGAGGGTCACGGGAGAGAAGCACTGGGCGGCCAAGACCACCCAGCGAGAGTCTGTGGTAAACAGGTGTGTGAAGCTAAAAGTCCAGAGAAGTGAAGACACTTAGGAAACGTCACAGAGGAACTCTTCTACTAGCCTCACACAAGGATTTGGGTCCCACACACCATCCACTGGGATGAGAATCACAGCTTGATTTGTCCCAGTGATTTTTAATATATATTTTTCCATTTTATTTATCTATCTGAGAGGGGGAGAGAGAGAACGAATGGGCGCGCCAGGCTCTCTAACCACTGCATACAAACTCCAGACGCGTGCGCCACCTTGTGCGTCTGGCTTATGTGGGTCCTGGGGAATCAAATCTGGGTCCTTAGGCTTTGCAGACGAGAGTCTTAACCGCTAAGCCATCTCTCCAGCCCTGCCCCAGTGATTTTCAGGTAGTACATGGTGAGTTTAGGAGGATCACTAAAGGAGCTGCAGCATGCCAGAACTTTAAAACAAAATTAAAACGGGCTGGGGAGGTGGCTCTGTTGGTAAAGTGCTTGATGCACAAGCCTGAGGCCATAAGCTCAGATCTCCAGAGCGCGTTAAAAGCCATCTGGCTTTGACAGGAGTTGAGGCCTGTCATCCCAGCACTAGGCGGGCAGACACAGAAGATAGCTGGGTTTCCTGGCTGACTAGCGAAATTCGCGAGGTCCAGGTTCAGCAAAAGACCCTGTCTCAAAAAATAAGGGGGCGGGCTGGAGGGATGGCTTAGCGGTTAAGGTGTTGGCCTGCAAAGCCAAAGGCCCTCTGTTCGATTCCCCAGGACCCATGTAAGACAGAATCACAAGATGGCGCATGCATCTGGAGTGCATCTGCAGTGGCTGGAGGCCCTGCCATGCCCATTCTCTCTCTCTCTCTCTCTCTCCCTCGTTCCCTCTCTCGCTCTCTCAAATAAATAAATAAATAAATATGGGCTGGAGAGATGGCTTAGTGGCTAAGGTGCTTGCCTGCAAAGCCAAAGGACCCAGGTTCTATTCCCTAGGACCCAGGTTAGCCAGATGCACAAGGGGGCGCATGCGTCTGGAGTTCAGTTGCAGAGGCTGGAGGCCCTGGTGTGCCCATTCTCTCTCTCTCTCTCTCTCTCTTTCGCTCCCTCTTCCTCTGTCAAATAAATAAGTAAATAAAAATAAAATATTTTAAAAGTCATTCCACTTTAACGCCTGGAGCAAACTGTCATTCCTTCCTTGGCTCATTCAGAATGTACTGCGGGCCTGGGTCGATCGGAGAATAAATAAATAAATAAAATTTTAAAAATATAAGGTGGGGAACAATTGAGGAAGACACCTCTTATTGATCTTTGTCTCCCACCACCCCCACACAAAGACATGTGCCCACACACATATGAATATGCACACACACACACACATGCAAAATAAATAATTAAATTAAAACAAAACAGAACAGAAAGAGGATAGAATCAAATAGAGTAGAATACAGGCAGAATAGATGGAGTTAGCAGGTAGCCAGGGTTAATGCTAGTTCCCCCAAGTTGAGCTTCATGCGCATGCATGTGTGGATAGATGCACACTTATGCATGCGTGTTGGGTCTATCTTTCTTAGTGTGGGCTGGCATCAAGAAGTCTTGAAAGTTACTGGTTTAGCCTGGAGGTAAGGCATTTCAGACCGGTTGGTTCCGACCTTGTAACCTTGAACTTGGGGACAGCTATTTTTTCTTTCTAAACTCGGTTTCCTCACGTTGAGAATAATGATGGGACCTGTCTAGTTTGATGGTGAGAAATTAATTGAAATAGTCCATGCAAGACGATGAACACCGTGCCAGACACGGAGTAAATGTGGCCTATTAAATACATGTGGGATATTGTACGTATGTATGTGAACATGTAGATAGCATCAGATGTGGTTTCTATAGAGGTAGGGGTGTGTGCGTGCATGCATGTGCGTGTGTGTGTGTTTGTCTGTCTTCACACAAGGACCCAGATTCCAAGGGAAATAAAGGCCCAGCAGTGAGCACCAGTAAGACACCCATTATGTGGAGAAATCAAGCAATACCAAGGGTGGGTACCTGTCTCACAGAGAGGCACAGGCAACATGAGCCTTACCTGGTGCCCTCTAGACATGCAAGCAATTGCCAGGCTCACCATCTTTGCGGGAGAAGGGGCAGTTTGGGCTGAGAGAAAGTGAGGAGAGGTGTGTCCCAAAGATCAATCTGCCTCCTTCGTGACCTCATGGCCTGGCCCTCCTTCCCAGAGCAGCAGGAGCTGCAGGGGAAAGCCGCTGTCTGGGGAGACGCGAGAGACGGGGCTGAAGGGTACCGAGGGATGCCATGGCTGTGGCCGCGGCTGCGCGATGTTTACTTATGCTCCGCGCATGAGTAAACTCCTTCTATCCCATCCCCGGGGAGGGACGGGAACAAGAGGAGCATGAGCAGCATCTCGGACGCTCCGCACCCAGGGGTGCGAGTGGGTTTTTATATTTAGCAGCTGACTCTTCTCCAAGCACATTAGTCACCGCTTCCCGGCTCGGTTTCTGGCAGGCAGAGAGCTGGGGATCTCAGTGGGGTGACACCACACGGGAGACTGGGAGAAAAGAACAGGAGAACTGTGGGGAGGGAAGAGACCCGGAGACACACGCATGCATCCCCGAAGAGGAGGAGGAGGAGGAGGAGGAGGAGGAGGAGGAGGAGGAGAGATCCGGGGCCCCCAGATCATCATAAGGCTCAGCAGAAGAGAGTGGCCCAGTGAGGCTCAGCTGGGAAGGGGCAATTGGCCTACTCAGGGAAGGACGGGCTCCACCCTTCCCTGCCAGCGCCTCTCAAGCCCTCCGAGTGGAGCTTAGCTGTGCGCACCACGCTCACCAGCCCGAGCCCTGGCCCCGGGGCCTGCCTACGGCCCTGACAGATGGTCCAGACGGGAACGTGACTGAAGACTGCGCCATGAGCCGCCACGATTTATATCAGACAAACCTGGAGAGCCCGTGGTTATGACCACCAGGCCCCGATCCTGCCCTGCTCTGTCTGCTTCCTGGGCCTGGGTCGATGGGAGAAGAGCCTGTGCTTACAGAGCCTGAGGAATGGGGTGTGGGGGGGTCTCATGAGCACTCAGATGCAAAGGCGGCTTTGCAGCCAGAATGCGGCCCCTTCTCCAATGCCCATTATGATGGGAGACCCTGGCAAGTTGCGACCCTTCTCTGTGCCTCAGTCTACCATTTGAGACAAGAGCAGCCCACTTAATAAGGATTCATTTAACATATAAAATAGGAAACGAATAGAGAGGCGGCTCTGTGTTTTCTTTTTTGTTTGTTTGTTTTGTTGTTCTGTTTTGTTTTTCGAGGTAGGGTCTCACTCTAGCCCAGACTGACCTGGAATTCACTATGTAGTCTCAGGCTGGCCTCGAACTCACGGCGATCCTCCTACCTCTGCCTCCCAAGTGCTGGGATTAAAGGCATGTGCCACCATGCCTGGCTTTAAATCTCTCTCTCTAGCCCAAGCTGACCTGGAATTTACTTTGTAATTTCAGGCTGGTCTCGAACTCACGGCGATCCTCCTACCTCTGCCTCCCAAGTGCTGGGATTAAAAGCATGTGCCACCATGCCTGGCTTTAAATCTCTCTCTCTCTCTTTTCTTTTTTTTTTCAAGATAGGGTCTCTAGCCCAGACTGACCTGGAATTCACTATGTAGTCTCAGGCTGGCCTCGAACTCACGGCGATCCTCCTACCTCTGCCTCCCAAGTGCTGGGATTAAAGGCATGTGCCACCATGCCTGGCTTTAAATCTCTCTCTCTCTCTCTCTTTTCTTTTTTTTTCAAGATAGGGTCTCTAGCCCAAGCTGACCTGGAATTTACTTTGTAATTTCAGGCTGGTCTCGAACTCACGGCGATCCTCCTACCTCTGCCTCCCGAGTGCCGGGATCAAAGGCGTGCGCCACCACGCCCGGCTTGGGTCTCTGTTTCTCTTTTCCACAAGAAACCTAAATATGTCCTAAGTGGAGCTGCGTCAGATGCCCACCAAGGAAGCCACAGCTAGCTGGATTCCACAGTCCCAGCACAGCAAAGATTGCCATGAAGCAAGCTCCCTTTCCGTTGCATCCCAACTCTCACGGGAGCGACGGTGACCCCAACACCAAGGATGGGCGACAAGCTGACAGCCCAGTGACTTTTCCAGCACTGACTGTCAGGACTCGGACCCGGGCCCAGAGCCCCAGGTTTAGTTTGCTGTTTTCGCTTCCCCAAACTGCCACCTCACTTTGCCACCAGGACCCTTTGGGTCACTTCCACACCTGCCAGGTTCTGGCTGGGGTGGTCATAGCCTCGATTTCTCACCAATACTGTCCTCTCTTTTATCTCCATTCTGTACCTATCACCCTAATTTTAAAGGCTCTCATTTGTTCTCAATATGTTACCATCCACCCACCCACCCCCACACACACACCCCGGGCAGGTCCCGGCGATTTCCTTCATGTTTTGGTGACTATGTTGTCTAACGTACTATAAGTCACTGAGAAGCCCAGTCCAGCCTTGCTCCATGGTTGGCAAGGTCAGTATGCAGGCGTTTCTAGATGCTTCCATGGAGCTGGGTCAGGTTCTAGCTAGCATTCTTGCTATCCCTGGACTCTGGGCTCTCCAAGGACCCAGCCTGTTAACACTGGCCAGTTGTCTGGTCTTTCTCGCGGTTTGCTTTGAAGTCTCGTGTTTAGAGAAAGAGCGTTTCTAAATCGGCGTTACTTAGGAACCTTTTCAAAGAGCCCAGCAAGCCAGGCGTGGCGGCGCACGCCTTTAATCCCAGCACTCGGGAGGCCGAGGTAGGAGGATCGCTGTGAGTTCAAGGCCACCCTGAGACTACCTAGTGACTTCCAGGTCAGCCTGGGCTAGTGAGACCCTAGCTCAAAAAACAAAACAAAACAAAGAGCCCAGCACAGGCCACACATCCCACCTTGGGATTCGGGGAGCCAGCTCAGCCCCAGCTCTTCTCCTTCCTGCAGGTCTGTGCTGCCTTCTACTCGACACAGAAGTGCCTTCTGGAGCCATGCAGCAGGCCCTGGTGGGCGAGTGGGCAAGAGGCACCTCAGAACCAGAGAAGCCAAGTCCCTGCCCTCCAGCAAGAATGTGTCGCTCTCCCTCCCCCTCTCTCTCCCATCTCATGATGCAAAAATGCATTAAAAGTCCCCATAGTTGGGACTGGAGAGATGGCTTAGTGGTTAAGGCACTTGCCAGCAAAGCCAAGGGACCCAGGTTTGATTCCCTAGTACCCTAGTTTGAGTGGATGCCCTCCCCTGCCCCCAGTCGATTCAGGAGTTTTATTCAAGCCTGTAACTTGGTGCCGTTGCCGATGGATCCTAAGTCCAGCCCTAAGGTGCTTGTTACTGGGCAGGGGGGGACAGACTTGAATTTCCAGCTAAAGATATGCACAGTGCCGGGGTTCTGCCTGTGTTGCTGAAGTGTGCTTGCTTGTTTTGGGTGGTGACTTTTCTCTTGGTGTGGGCCTGTGAAAGCAGGCACAGTTTCTTCTGCCCTTGCGGAACTTCCCCCGGATCCGTAACCTTCAAATAAATGCCATTCCTCACATTAAAAAAAAAAATGTGCCTGGTGCGGAAGTTCATCCCAGCGACCCGAAGTCGACTACTGCACCACGTAAAGCCAGATGCACAAGGCGGCAGCATGCATCTGGAGTGATTTGCAGTGGTTAAAGGCCCTGGCATGCCCATTCTTCTCTCTCTCTCTCTCTCTCCCTCTCTCTCTCCTTCTTTCTCTCTCTCTCCCTTTCAAATAAATAAAAAATACATATTTTTTTAAACTCCCCGTAGTTTTTAACCAATCATAAGGCTGCTGAAAACTTCCCATAGCCCGAGGTCTCTTAACTGTGAGCCTGTGAAGTCAGAATACAATCACTCATGACGGCACAGAGTAAACACTTCCACTGTGAAAGATGGCACTGGGCGTAGCAAAGGAAAGATTAAACATCAAGGAAGCCACACCTAGCTGGATTCCACAGCTGAAGCGTGCCAGAGATCACCGAGAAGCAAACTCCCTTTACTTTGCACCACAATTCTCATGGGAGCTACTATGACCCCCTCTCCTCCCCCCATGGCGAGGATGAGTAACAAGCAGGCTCTAAAGCATGTAGGGAAAATATCAAACCCTGCAGCTTCATGTGTAGCATCTGTTGGCCAGTGATGAAGTCTCCAGGATTCCAATCCCTTCCCTCCAGCTGGGCTGCCCGTCGCCCAGGGCAAACTCTATCCCAATCCGGTAGCTCTCCTTAGTGGCTGTCCCTTAGTCTTGGCATTTCCAAATTCCTGGGATCTCCACTGCAACCTTGCCATGGCCCCTGATTGCATATGAACCTGTTCCTTGTGGGCTAGAGAGTATCGTCAAGTAACTGTGTTACAAATCCAACGAGCTCCCCTTTCCTGTGTTCCTTACAGTTCCGAAACCAGTACCGGGAGGATCAGGCTGCCAAATTTGTTAACCCAAGGGATGAGGCTGACTTTTGAGGAGCGGGGAAAACTCCTTCAGTATTCTTTCTTCAAGCTCCGTTTGTTCAAGTGTGGTCGGCGCTCTCCCACTGTCCAGTGCACAACAGCTGGCCCAATCTCAGAGGCAGTAATCTCTGACACAATCACAACTAAAACGTGCAGCAGTCTGTGGCCCCAGACCGTCATTTCTTTCTGTGCCATAGCCAACTCTTAACACTAGTCGATCACTTCTGAACTCTCCCCTGCCCAAGTTCTCATACATGGGCAGAACGCAGCCAGCCGCTCATCAAACTGCCTCTCTAGCCCAGTCTGGACTACACTGTTTCATCCCTCAATAAGCAGAGCTTCCACAGTTATTTCTGCGCTTAAGTCTCTCAAACTCTGACCAGAATGTGCATCGAATCCTGCTTACAGCACTGCAAGGTATGTTGTACTCCAAGGCTCCAAATCATTCCTCCCTCAAATGAGTCCTAAAAGACACACACAGCTCAGGAGATGGCTTAGCGGTTAAGGCACTTGTCTGAAAAGCCTCAAGGACCCATGTTCAACTCTCCAGATCCCACGTAAGCCGGACAGAGGCACAAAGGTGAGGCAAGTGCAAGGTCGCACATGCCCACTAGGTGGCGCAAGCATCTGGAGTTTAATTGCAGTGGCTGAGGCCCTGGCGTGCCCTTCTCTCTCTCTCTCTCTCTCTCTCTCTCTCTCTCTCTCTCTCTCTCCCTCTCTGTAAAATGAAAATTAAAAAATACAACAAACACACACACACACACACACACACACAGTAAGGTCTCTAGAAGCAACAACCCCACTTCTGGTACCAATTTTCTGTTGTAGTTACCTTCACTTTACTGGGACAGATTCACTCAACCAAAAGCAGCTGATGGGAGGAAAGAGTTGATTCTGGCTTACAGTCTTGAGGGGGAACTTCATCATGTCAGAGGCAAGCACGGTATTAGCAGAGGCTGGACATCACCTCTGCCACAGCAGGTGGCAAAGAGTGGCAGGGGAGTAAGTTCATCTCTGGCAAGGTGGAAGCTGGATTTGAACACCCCAAAGCCCACCCCTTACCAATGCGCCTGCCCCAACAAAGCCTCCACCCCTTAAATTGCCACCAACTTGGCAATTTGGACCAAGCATTCAAAACACATGAGTTTATGGAGGACATCTGATTCAAACTACCACACTCTTCATGCCAAAACTCCCCACTAGCCAGAGGTGCATGGGTATATAAGGTGAGCATGCCCAGTTCAAGGGGCTGGTTAATGCCACAAGTGTGCAGTACATGATGTAAAGACCTCCTTGCCCTTTCTGTGATAAATACACATCCCCTGGGTCAAAGACTCAAGACAGAAAAACTCTCTTCCCTCCCTTCGCATCCTCTGAGTTCAAGAACTCCTTCATCAGAGTTTTTGAGGTCTTACTCTCTGGGAGACATTGCATACCTGCTCTTCTAAAAATGAATGTCAGAGGTGCCTTAGTGGTTAAGCACTTGCCTGTGAAGCCTAAGGACCCCAGACTAGAGGCTCGATTCCCCAGGACCCACGTAAGCCAGATGCACAAGGGGGCGCATGCGTCTGGGGTTCCTTTGTAGTGGCTGGAGGCCCTGGTGTGCCTATTCTCTCTCTCTCCCCCCCCCCTTCTTTCTCTCTCTGTCGGTCACTCCCAAAAAATAAAAATAAACAAAAAAATTAGAAATGAATGTCAGCCTGGTGTGGTGGCGCACGCCTTTAATCCCAGCACTCGGGAGGCAAAGGTAGGAGGATCGTCGTAAGTTCGAGGCCACCCTGAGACCACATAGTGAATTCCGGGTCAGCCTAAACTAGAGCAAGACCCTACCTCAGAAAACAAAACAAAACAAAAAAAAACAGTCATGAACCATTCAGGTGGGAAAAGATTCTAAGCTAACTGGGTTCCTATGGCCCTGCCGGAGCTTGGGTGGCTGGCCAATCACCAGACACTGACAGTCCCTGCCAGGTGTGACAGTGGATTTCTCACAATTCACCCTGCATCCCTACCAGACTCTGCTCCCCCAGACACTGACATGCCTAGAGCACTTGGCACACGGTAAACAGTTAATTGTATTAATTGGGAGCTGATCGTGTATGGGGTGCCACTTGGCATTTTTGGAGGCACTGGAAGATGTCATGCGACTTTCCTCCCCTTTCTTGTTTGTTATTCGCTAATTTGGGATTCATTAATGATTGAAAACCCAACCTCAAAAGCAAAACGGGCTCATGAGACTGGGTGCCCGGAGCTTGCTGATGCTCTGCCTTCTATATTTGGTAGTCTGTCTCATTGCTTTTACAGTGTTCTGAACAAGAGAGAGTAAAGGAAGGGTTTAAGTGGCTCGGTTGTTTTTTGTCTGGAGGACTCTGTGGTTTGGGTTGTACGCTGTGGCTTGGCAACCCTAAGATGACTGAACAGAACCCTAGAAAAGCAGCCAGGCTGAGATCCTAGGACCCACCCAGCCTCCCACCACATGGTTCTTGCAACCCTGGCCTGGTACGGCCTTCCTGAACTTTCAGTTGCCTGGGTTGAGTAGGCAAATCTCCAAGGATACTGCCTGCCACTCGCTCTTGCTTCTGCTCACATCTGGAGAGTTCTCAGGCCAAGTCTTTCGATGCATGTTTATGATTATGATTTTCTGACAATAGTTCAAAATGTGTTGTTGTTTTATTTCTTTTGCCTTGGAAGCCACTAGAAGCCCAAGGAATTCTTTTTGTTGTTGTTGCTTGCTTCTCTAAGTTTTGCTCTACTCAACAATAGGATATTCTGCCAGAAATAACCTACCCCATCAGACTGAATACAGAATGGATCCCAGGAGACTTGAGAATGAGGCAGCCAGCTGCAAGGTCTGGGACAAGGCATCTGCTTCTGCTTCTCTAGTCCTTCTTCTGAATGGCTTGAGCTGAAGTCACTAGTCCTTCTGCTTCCGTATCTCTTCCATGGCCCATTAGACTTGGGGACAGCAAAGGGGAGACTGCACCCCATGCTGACTCCGTGGACCTGCTCCACCATTTACACAGACAGCCCTTCACCCCTCTCCAAAAGTGACATGTCAGGTGAAGGTATATTTTCCCACTGTCTTGAAGGTAGTCCAAAAGATTCTCTTTTCATTTCCTACACATTTTAATGGAGCACGTTTTTGCTCTGGTGCTCTGGAGCAGGCAAAGCTAAAAGAACAAAGGCTCCTTAATCACAAAACACCTGAGCTCCAAGATCTCTACCCACACGACTTCCAGCTTCTGTGAGTAAGAGAAGCAGCTACCCATAGTTCTGCACCCCGGTAAATGAAACCAAGAGTCACTAAGGTGAAGCCAGCTGTCTAAACTTGTGTGGCTTATCAACGGCATTCGAAGCTGAAACCCCGTGCCAAACTCGTCTCGCTTTTGGGATCCAAGCCATGCATGTGTGAACGAGCCTCCCTCCTGGACCGTCACGAGCCTGTGTCACTCCAAGGCAGGTGCGGGTCATTGCAGAACCCAGCAAGGTGGAGACACAGTCAATGCACTTCAGTATCTCAGTATAGGAAACAACAAGCAAAAATACAGGAGCGCTCATTGGCCAGAACTCCCTGAAGAATTCTACTGTAGCGCCTGGTGATGTCACGGCTTTGTGCGTATTATCACAAGGGCAAGTTCACATGATCAGAACGGTTTCCTGTCTTGCTGGACATCTGGATGGTCGAAGGCATATGCGTGTGTATGACCACACATTTGCACAGGCGTACGTGCCCGTGTGTATACGCGTGAGCAACTATGTATATGCACATGTGATTGAGTATGTATGTGCGTGTCTGTACATGTGAGTGTGTGTGTGATGGAATGTATGTAAGTATTTATGTGAGGGGGCTTATGTGTATGTGTGAGTTATCAAAGCGAGTGCGCCTATGTAAGCGTGGGCATGAATGAATGTATCGGGAGTGGGTATAAGTTTGTGAACGTATCTGTGTTAGTTGGTGAGGACATGTGGGTGTGTGTGCACGCATGTGTATGCGTCTGAACAAAAGACACACAGAGCATAGTGATGCTGAGGGCACAACGCAGGCGTGATCTAGTCACGTGATCGATCTAACCAAGCACCGAGAAATGGACCACATAGCAAAGGATGAACAGGGTGGATTAGGTAAGGCATTAAGCAATTGGTATGTTTCTTAGCAACTGAAAAACACAACGCTAAAAATGCCAAGAGATTGCTTGTTCACACACACACGTGGCCACAAGCACATTACTGTGAATGGAGCAGGGACACGTTGCTGTGGTTTTAGGAGAGGGACTGAATTACTGAAAGGCCAAAGGCCAAATATAACCATTTTAAGTAGAAAGGCCCAGGCCTGACTTAGATAGAGAACTAGCCGGCTAATGTGCTGACCTCTGCTTCTGTAAACTTTGCTTGCTTGCTCAATTGCTGCCTTTCTCCCTAAAGTTTCTGAGGAATCTCTATTTCAAGGACATTCCAGAAATACTCCACTGCAGAGGCCTCCGGCCTCCGACCACCAGCTTAGATAAGAAACTGAGGAATCTCCACTTCAAGGAAGTCGTAAAGTACCACTGTTTACTTAACCCATCACAATGGAGATTACCTCATCTGCCTAGAGTGCCCCTAGCTCCTGCCCCCAACTTTGCCCGCTGAAACCCCAAGCCAATCAAAACTGTTTAAATCAACCAATCATGTATCTATCCCCTACTTCTTTGTTCGAATTCCTATATGAACCCCTCCCCCCAAAAGGAAGGGGCTCTCTCCCTTACTACCGCTATGCCGGACTGTAGGGATGGAGCCCAGGCCTAGGCTTGCAATAAAGAAACCTATTGCTTTTACATTCGCGTGTCTCGGCTTCTGTGGCGGTTCTCTGGGTGACTCCTGGGTGACCGGGGGTCTTGGCTCCTGGTCAGGGGACTTGGCACAACATTACCTTTGTTGTAGCATGGTGAGGTGGTGAACCCATCGAGATGCTCAGGACCACCTGTAGGTCCCTTTAGATATTGTTCCCACAGCTTTCCTGTCCTTGTGCACGTGTGCCTGTTCATCACAGCACTGTCCACAGGTCTTCAGACGGCAAGGCGAGGATTCAGCACCCACGGGACTTAGAGAATGGAAAGGCTCCAACTCTGAACCATCTGAGCTCATCTAAACAGGTACCGGGCCAACAACTACCGTCTTCTCGGTGCTTTCCAAAATTCAGGAACGACGGATGAATCGATAGATAAGTGGAAGTGTGGATCAAAAAATGACGACGTACAGTGTTCCAAAACACGAGCGGGAGCACGGGTTGGCACACCTGCATAAGTTACCTGTCTGTTCCTGGCACAGAAGACCAGCTCCCAGGCCTTTCATGAGCAAAGAGTTCCTTCAAATACACAGAAACACCTGGTACACCGCTGGCCTGAAGAAACTGTGTTTAGTGACAAGAGGAAAGGAACAGTGACACAGCACCCTCGGGTGTCACTTCTGCCACATCCAGCTGGAGATTGGAAGCGCTTTATGGCCCCTCAGAATTGTCTCACAGCGGTGATCACTAACCTGCAGTTTGGTAAGACCTTAGTTTCCAGCAAGATATGTTGTGGAAAAACCTCTTCTGCACCGGTTACCAAAATTATGACTGAGAAGATTGTTTGTTTTGGCAAATTCAAAAAAAAACACACCTAAAAAGTTTTTGTTACGTTACTTCATCCTCATTTTTCTTTTTACCTTGGCAGGCAGGAGGCCCAGAGGCAAATGCGCCGGCAATCATCGTGACTAGACGGGTCTCAATGCCAGAAGAACTAGTCTGCTTCCGTGAGCTGCCTATGCCTATGACCTATAAGTATGTCCACTCGATCATTAATTGTGGCTAGCTCAGATCCTATTTTTTTGGGGGGGGGAGGACTATGGTAGTTTAAATGGATATCCCCAGTAGATTCAGGAGTTTATTTAAGCTTGTAACTTAGACCTCCAGCCGCCTGGATGGTGGATGTGTCACTGGGGGCAGATGCTGGGGTCCACCCCTAAGGTGTTACTGGGGGTGCATGTGTGCATCTGTTCCAACCTTAAGGTATGCAGAGCGCTTGAGCTCTGCCTGGTGTTCCTGGAGTGAGCTTGCTTGTGGTACTGGTGGAGGTATTTCTGCCTGCATGGACCTGTGGAAAGGGGGACGGCTTCTTGCGCCATCATGGAACTTCTATCTACTGGATCTGTAAACTTCAATAAATCCCTTCCTTCCACAGACTGTGTCTGGAGGTTTATCCCAGCCACGTAAAACTGACTACTGGATCTGTAAACTTCAATAAATCCCCTTCTTTCATAAACTGTGTCTGGAGGTTTATCCCAGCCGCGTAAAACGGACTACAACAGAAATTGGTGCCAGAGAGTGGGTTGTTTCTGCATGATGAGTCTAACCACATGGATTTTGGTCTTCTGGAACCTCTGTTGTGGAGGAATGGGCATGGGCTTGGTACTTGCTGACTGAAGATGCCTTCCAAGGCGGTAGGCCAAGTTTCATGGACTTTTCTGGTGAGAGCTTGAAAACGCTAAGGGCAGAGAGAATTACACTTTGGAGGCTTTGGAGCTTTGCTTACGAATTTTCAAAGGGAAGGAGAGACTGCAGAGAACTTTGTCAGAACTGGGCTACTGGCATAAGGACTGGCTGTGTTAAGCTGCTCATACCCAGAGAGTGACTATGGTTGAATTTGGAATGGACTAATGCACTTGGCTAATGATATCAAACTGAAAGATATAAGATTTAAAAATCGGAGAGCCAGGTGTGGTGGCACACGCCTTTAATTCCAGCACTCGGGAGGCAGAGGTAGGAGGATTACTGTGAGTTCGAGGCCACCCTGAGACTCCATAGTGAATTCCAGGTCAGCCTGGACTAGAGTGAGACCCTACCTCAAAAACAAAACAAAACAAAAACCAAAAAAAAATTGGAGAAATTCAAACAAGCTTAAAATTTATGGGCACAGAGACTGGCTTTATGTTACTGAAGCTGCTATTGTCTAATACATTAACAATCTTAAGGAAGATGGCCCAAATGCTTTACATTAAAATGATAGCAAGGATGCCTGAGGAAAGACTGAATGGTAGAAATGCAAACGCTTTTGAAATGAGTTGAATCAAAGGAAGCAACCTGCTCTTCAAGGTCAGGATTTTTTTCAGTCCTGAATTAAGAATATGGCTCTGTCCTGCACACCTGGTATTGGTTTTGCACACACACACACACACACACACACACAAAATGCGTGGAGTGGATAATGAAGTATAGATGGTTTCAGGACACACTGCTGAGATGTGACGTGAGGCAGAGCATGATGACCCTGGTAAAACAGGCTGGCAAGGCCGGGCGTGGTGGCGCATGCCTTTAATCCCAGCACTCGGGAGGCAGAGGTAGGAGGATTGTCGTGAGTTCAAGACCACCCTGAGAGTCCACAGTGAGTTCCAGGTCAGCCTGGGTAGAGACCCTACCTTGAAAAAACAAAAAAGAAAAAGAAAACAAAAAGGGCTGGTAGAGCTATGGGCCATGCTTTGCATGGAGACCCGAAGATGTCTTGTGTATACCAGCACTGTGCACTGTTGGCTCACGATGGACGTTTTCCCTGGCTACTCAGCCGAGATGGAGTAGTGGAATTGGAAAACCCGGAGACTGTCGGTCACTGGTTATGATCTCAGACTTGAACCCCAGATGTTTGACATTCGTCTGATGGCTATTGAGTTCGCACTGTTCCAGTATCTCCTTGTCATGCCTTATGTCGGTTGGAAGTGTCTGCTCTGTGCCTTTGTATGTTGAAAGTATATAACTTGTTTTAACTTTACAGGATGCATAGCTAGGGGAATCTTAAAAAATCAGATGAGATTTGGGGCTTTGGAAGTATCTTTTTTATATTATTTATTTATTTGAGAGAGAGAGAGAAAGAGATAAAGAGGCAGACAAAGGGAGAGAATGTGAGCATCAGGGCCTCTAGCCACTGTAAACAAACTCCAGATGAATGTGCCACCTTGTACATCTGACTTACATGGGTCCTGGGGAATTGAACCTGGGTCCGTAGGCTTTGCAAACAAGCGCCCCAACCACTAAGCCATCTCTCCAGCCCTGGAACTATCTTAAATTGGTAGAGACGATGGGATGTTTGAAGCTGGAATGAATACAATTTATAATGTAAGATGATTATGAGTCTAATTGGGGGGGGCAGGGTCAGAATGTGGTAGTTTGAATGCATGTCCCCCAGTAGACTCATGGGTTTATTAAAAGCTTGTGACTCTTAACTGGCTGGAGGAGGTGTCACTGTGGGCTTATCTTGGGGTCCAGCCCTAAGGTGTTACTGGGGGTGCAGGGGCAGATCCAAATTCCAGCCTAAGGCATACAGGGTGCTTGAGCTCTGCCTGGGGTTCCCGGAGTGTTCCCCTGGTGGTGCCGGTGGTGGTATTTCTCTCGACGAGGACCTGTGAAAGGAGACCAGCTTCTTCCGTAATGATGGACCTTCCCTTGATCTATCAGCTTCAATAAAATCCTTTCCTCCCCTGAACTGTCCCTGGTTTGGAGGTTCATCCCAGCAATGGGAAGCTGAATATGACAGAGAGGAAGAGGAAGGGATAGGAAATATAGTTGACCGAGAGCATATAGTATTCGTTTACTGCTCACATGCTTACTTCTTAAAATTATTTATTTATTTATTTGCGTGTGTGTGTGTGTGTGTGTGTGTGTGCGTGCGTGTGCATGTGCCCATGTGCATGCCACTTTGTGCCCAGCTTTACATGGGTGGTAGGGAATCGACTTCAGATTGAAAAGCTTTGGAGGTCAGTTTCCTTAACCAGTGAGCCATCTCCCCAGCATCCCGGAAACACTGGGGATAAAATGCAGCCCGGTCCACACAGCTTTGTCCACCCAGACCCCACACCGGCCCTCAGCGTGATGCACACCCCACCCTCACTGGCTCACACTGCTGCCCTTGCCCGGGTGCCCACTGGCCAGACCTAAAGTTTACCAAAAAAAATCTAAGCCCCAGTAGGCCGATGGGTGAGCAAAGGCTTCATCTGCAGACAGCCTGGGTTTTCCTGGGTTTCACTTGATCCTGAGTCACCCACAGGTTCAGCGTGTTTAACTCCCCAGAAACCGGTGCCCAATTTCTCTTCCTGCTCATCCCACACGCAAGGCAGGGACAGGCACACCTCACCAAGGTTTGGGGGCGCTTGTAACTATGCCATTCGTCATTTCCCAGGAAAGGCTGGGTCCCATGTATCTTGCAAGAGGTTAACTCCCTTCCTGAAGTTCACAGTCCCCACCCGGGGACACCTGATTGCACGGCCTGCGCCTCCCATCTGGACACGAATAACCAGGGGATGCTAAAATGAATATGAAATATAACGTGTGGAAAAGTCTCACTTCCCTTGATTCCCCCTCAGGTCACAAGCACCTATTAAAATTAGCTGGACACCAAGCAAAAGACCTGAGCCCAGTTTGAGTGCAGGTGACAGAGACAGATGGGCGACCTTGTACGGCTGGTCATGGGGAGCTTTGTGGAGCTCTCCTTGAAGGCAAGTCCTCTGCATAGCTTCAGCCTGCCTACCTCTGCACCAGCTCTCCCAGGCCAGCCCCGGGCCCCACACGAGGGATTCTCCTCATTTTGGGCTGGGCCGTTCTGTCTTCTACTTTGTAGGAATTTGTCATCAGCATTCCTGTCCATTACCCCCGGGATCCATTTGACTAAACTATATGCAAACTTTTGGAGCTGTCCTTTGGGGGCAAACATATACAGGTTGAGAATTACTGGCCAAAGACGGAGGGGACATTGTAGATCATGAATGTATAGACACCTAGGTATAAAGGGGATGGCTTGGCAGGTCATGTGATCTGTCCAGGGAGGAGTCTCTAGGTTGGAAAGGGGGTTGAAGGAACCATGTGACTGGCCACCACCCACATCTGCAGCCCAATGCCACCTCCCTGGGACAACTTGATGATGATCTGCTCTACACTAGAGAGTGGGGTGGGAATCCATGGCCTGCACCCCCTCCCTGGTCCAGGGGCAGGCGCAGCTTGGGCCCTCGGGATTTGGCATTTGCGGTACATACGCCACCCTGGCTGAAGCCCCTCCTTTTCCTCAGATGAACAAAGAATGGGCCCGAGAGGGATGCTCATGATGGAACACGGGACCACACCCATCCGTGCCAGGGAAGCACTCTACTACCGAGCTGTGACCTCAGCCTTTTTTTAAAAAAAAAAAAAACCTTTTATTTATTTGTTTATTTATTAGGGTCTCACTCTAGCCCAGGCCGACCTGGAATTCACTATGGAGTCTCAGGGCTGCCTTGAACTGACGGTGATCCTCCTACCTCTGCCTCCCGAGTGCTGGGATTAAAAGCATGCACCACCATGCCCGGCCCTTAACCTTTTATTTTAAGACAAGCTCTCCCTAAATTGTCCAAGAAGGCCTTTCATGTTCCATCCTCAAGCCACAGTCTCCTGAGTGCTGGGATTACAGGCCTAGACAGCTGGCCAAACTTAGCATGTGTAGCCTGGGAGACACGACAACTCAGTAAGAGTTCAGGGCTAAATCACGTGTAGTTCTGGAGAGAGCATACAAGAGTGCAAGAGAGAACACTCATGTGAGGCCCAGGGCTCAATTCCCACCACTGCTATGATGGATAATCTTTTTGTTTTTGCTGTTATTATTTTTATGAGGTAGGGTCTCACTCTAGCCCAGACTGACCTGGGGATTCACTACAGTCCCAGGCTGGCCTTTAACTCATGCTGATCCTCCTACCTCTGCCGTGTGGGTGCTGGGATTAAAGGTGGCTATCTTGATCTTCATCTTGATCATCTTGATCGTCAACTGGAATCACCTAGGAGACAAATCTCTGGACATGACTGTGGGGGGTGTTCCTGATTGGTTTACCTGAAGTGGGAAGGCCCACCCTAACTGTGAGTGTTATAATCCCATAGATTGGGGACCCGATCTGAGCTTCAGCATTCGTGTCTCTGCTTCCTGACCACAGGTAATGTTACCAGCCACTCCATACTGCTGCCATGCCTCCCATATCATGATGGACTGTGCAGGAAGGGAGGGAGGGAGGGAGGGAGGGAGGAAGGGAGGAAGGAAGGGAAAGAAAGGAGGAAGGTAGGGAAGAAGTAAAGGAAGGGAAGGGAAAGGAAAGGAAGGAAGGAAGAAGAAAGAAGGAAAAAGAAAGAAGAGAAAGAAGAAGAAGGAAGAAAGGAAAGGGAGGAAGGAAAGAAAAGGAAGGGAGAAGAAAAGGAAAGAAGGAAAGGGAGGGAAGGAAGAAGAAGGAAGAAGAAAGAAAGAGAAGGAAAGAGGAGGGAAAAAGGAGGAAGGGAAGGAGAAGAAGAAGGAAGGAAGAAGGGAAAGGAGGAAGGAAGGGAAGGAGAAAAGGAAAAGAAAAAGAAGGAGGAAAGGAAGGGAAGGAAGGGAGGGAAGGAAGGAAGGAAGAGGAAGGGGAAGAAAGGAAGGACAAAGAGGAAGGGGAGGGAGGAGAAGAAAGGAAAGAAGGGGTAAGAAGAAAGAAAAAGGAAGGGGAAGGAAGGAAGGAGGAGAGAAGGAAGAGGAAAGGAAAGGAAGAGGGAGGAGAAGAGGAAAGGAAGGGAAGGGAAGGAAAGGAAGGGAGGGAGAAGGAAGGGAGGAGAAGGAAGGAAAAGAAGGAAGGAGGGAGGAAGAAGAAGGAAAGGAAGGGAAGGGAAAGGAAAGGGGAGGAAGGAAGGTAAAAGAAAGAAAAGAAGGAAGGAAAGGAAAGGGAAGGAAGGGAAGGGAAGGAAGGAGGGAGGAAGAAGGAAGGGAGGGAGGGAGGAAGGAAAAGGGAAGGGAGGGAGGAAGATAAGAAGGAAAGGAAGGGAAGGGAAAGGAAAGGAAAGGAAGGAGAGAGAGAGAAAGGAAGGGAAAAGAAAGAAAAGAAGGAAGGAAAGGAAAGGGAAAGAAAGGGAAGGGAAGGAGGAGGAAGGAAGGGAAAAGAAAGGAAGGAAGGAGGGCAAGGCAAAAAAGGGAATGCCTGGTTCTCTGCAGATCACACTGACTAGACGTTAAGCCTAAATGAAGGAGTCAT
This sequence comes from Dipus sagitta, assembly GCA_036346955.1. NCBI lineage: Eukaryota > Metazoa > Chordata > Mammalia > Rodentia > Dipodidae > Dipus > Dipus sagitta. Next base: position 22,514,335 of record CM070789.1, on the reverse strand, counting down.
ACTAGAACCCCCATCCCACTGGGGCCACCCTGGGTTCTCCGAGAAGTGAAGCCACCCGGCTCCATAAGCAAGTGGTGTGTGTCTGGCACCCGGCAGGGTCTGCAGGGCATCGGGTCCCAGGGCGTATGCCAGCGTCTCTGCTGTCCCCACTGCGGAGCAGCCTCTAATGGCCCATGCACTGCAGAACCCACACTTCTCCCCGACTGTCTTCTCTGCCACCTGCTCCTAAGGTGTCCTTGGCTCAGCAGTCATCGTAGCAACCCCTGAGAGCTGCTTAGAAATACGAAGGCTCAGCTCCGCTCCCCAACACTGGACCCACAGTCCACCTTCCAGAAAGGTCTTCATGTGGCTGGCTGCACAGAGAGACCCAGTGCTGTGTTCCCTAGAAGCAGAGCGCTCTCTCTCTCTCTCTCTCTCTCTCTCGGATCTGGAGTGGGGTGAATACACCCTGTCTGTGATAGGTTGTAAACTTCCCAGGATTTAGAATCACCATAGAAACAAATCTCTGGACACGTCTGTGAGGGATTTTCTAGATTAGTTCAACCGAGGTGAAAAGAGCTAACCTGAATGTGGACAGCATCATCCCACCTAGGGGAAGGCTAGCTTAGTGCCAGCATCCGCCGCTTTCTGTGCCTTGACTACAGATGTGACCTGCCACTGTGCTTGGCCCCTGTGACACAGCGTAACCTTGAACTGTGAGCTGAAATAAACCCTTCCTTCCTTAAGTTGCTTTTCTCGGGTATTTTGTCACAGCAAGGAAAACGTCATACTAAGTGACTTTACCATCCTCCTCTCCTGTCCTGTCTATCCAAGTTGCAAGTGACATGAGACAGTGCCTCGCTGTCCTTGCCCTGCTACAAGAGCCCCAGGATGCCAACAGCCAGCTAGCCAACTCTGCCTTGTGCCCGCCTCCCATCTCTCCTCTCCACACATTGCAGTAACACCTCATCTGCCTAATGACAATGAGTCGTTGGCTCTTCCCTGGCTCATTTCTGGCTATTTTCCAGAGAAGAAACGCGAGACCCCAGCAGTGGAGGCCAGGCTCAGAGCCGGATGTGAGATGGACCAGGGGCAGCGGGTAAGGACCAGGATTGAAGGCCCTGGGTTCTTTTTTTTTTTAATTGTTTATTTTTATTTATTTATTTGAGAGTGACAGAGAGAGAGAGAGAGAGAGAGAGAGAATGGGCACACCAGGGCCTCCAGCCACTGCAAAGGAACTCCAGACGCATGCGCCCCCTTGTGCATCTGGCTTATGTGGGTCCTGGGGAATCGAGCCTCGAACCGGGGTCCTTAGGCTTCACAGGCAAGTGCTTAACCACTAAGCCATCTCTCCAGCCCAGCCCTGGGTTCTTAACATCTGTCCCTGTTGTCTCTGTTTCCAGAGTAGAGAGGTGAGAATTTCTGGGGACAACGGCTCATGCTGGGCCAGGGGGCACGGGGGGGGGGGATGACCACCCAGTGACTCCTCGGAGCTGTCTGGAGGAGTGAAGAGTCAGGGAAGAACAGAGGCTGGTGCAGGCCAGCGGGCAGGAGAATGCTCTGCCATCTTTCCCTGAATGTAGCACCCTCCTTCCTCTCCCACAGGGGCTGTGCGGGTCACAGGTGGCTCCAGGGCTCCCAGCCCCTTGCAGGTGGGATTCCCTTAGGACCTGTGGCAAAGCTTGTCTGTAGGCCTTGGGCACCATGTCTGGGGAGCTGTCTGTCTGTGGGTCGTAGCAGTTCTCAGTGGGACTTGCAAAAACAACGACCCCCATCTGCAAAAATGGGAGAGGAGAGTCCTGCTCTTTAGAATAGCATAAGTACTTTGGGCACACCCCTCCCTGAGTGAGCTGGAAAGGCAAGGGTGGGGAAGCAGGAAGGGTCCTTTAGGCTCTGCCTCAAGCACAACGCTGCCTCCTGGGGTGTACCCCAGAGTTCTTCCCCCCCTCGCACTGCCTGTTTCAACTTTATTTTTTTTATTTCGTGATTTTATTTCATTTATTTATTTTTATTTTTATTTATCTATCTATTGGTTTTTCAAGGTAGGGTCTCGCTCTAGCCCAGGCTGACCTGGAATTCACTATGCAGTCTCAGGGTGGCCTCGAACTCGCAGCCATCCTCCTACCCTCTGCCTCCCGAGTGCTGGGATTAAAGGCGCGCGCCACCACGGCCGGCTCAGTGTTTTGGTTTCGGAGACAGAATCTCACTACATAGCCTAGGCCAGCCCCCAACATGTCCTCCTGCTGCGTCAGCCTTCTGGAAGCTGGGATTCTAGCGACGTGCCACCACACTCAGCCCCCTCACCAAGGTCGTAAAGATGAACTGAACTCCAGAGTCATCTGAAGTCACCACGCCGGGCACCCCCGGGTGAACGAATCCTTTCTTTCCCTGGACACTGCGCTGCTAATCCTACCAGAGCCCTTTGCGTAGCCTGGCCTCCGTGGCGGGTATCCATGGTGGGGTTGGCTCCGTGACTCCTAAAACATGAGCGGGTGACATAACCTCTCCACAGCTCTGGGTCTGTCACTGGAGAAGTGGGTACGGCAGCAGTAACGCTTCTGTCTCAAACACAGCTGATAAGTGAAGGAACTGACGCATGTCAAGGGCGTACGCTGCCTGGCCCAGGCGTGCATGCACTCAGCCCCTGGGGTCATGCCACCATATTGCCTTTAATGACGCGACTGCGGCTGGAGGAATCGTGGCGGCCACTAGCCTGAGCTCACCGAGGAACCGAGACATTTTTAAAATCACCCTTGACTCTCTCGTCATGGCTTCTCAAACACCTTTCATGCAGTAGCTGACCACACTCTCCTTGGAGGATTAAACAAGATAGCAAGATATAGCCATTAGCATCACGCTCCCCAGCGGACCGTGGATTCTCACTGAGGAGTTCTTCTGCTTAAATATCTGTCTGTCTATGTTGTTCAGACACTTCCATAACCTGAATCAAGGATGCTATTTAATACTTTATTTATTTATTTATCTATTCATTTTTATTTATTTATTTTTGGTTTTTCGAGGTAGGGTCTCACTCTAGCTCAGGCTGACCTGGAATTCTCTGTGTAGTCTCAGGGTGGCCTCGAACTCATGGCCATCCTCCTACATCTGCCTCCCGAGTGCTGGGATTAAAGGCGTGCGCCACCATGCCCGGTTTAATATTTTATTTTTATTTATTTATTTGACATAGAAAGAGGAAAAGAGAGAGAGAGAAAATGGGCACTCCAGGGCCTCCAGCCACTGCAAATGAATTCCAGACGCATGCGCCCCCTTGTGCATCTGGCTTTACATGGGTCCTGGGGACTCGAACCTGGCTCCTTTGGCTTTGCAGGCAAACGCCTTAACTGCTAAGCCATCCCTGCAGCCCAAGGCTTCTATTTAAAAGTGTTTGAATGCCGGGTGTGGTGGCGCACGCCTTTAATCCCAGCACTCGGGAGGCAGAGGTAGGAGGATCGCCGTGAGTTCGAGACCACCCTGAGACTACAGAGTGAATTCCAGGTCAGCCTAGAGTGAAACCCTACCTTGAAAAACCAATAATAATAATAATAATAATAATAATAATAACACATAAATAGATAAATAAATAAAAGTGTTTGAAGGTTAGGAATTGAGGCCCCAGAACTAAAGCATGATTTCTAAAGAGACAGCGACTTTGTAACCTGTAATCAAGGGATTAGTCAGTGGAGAATATCAGCTGTGAATGTCCACATGCTTGGACTAGATCTGAACTGAGCGCCTTAGTTTTGATCTCTACAAGGCCAAAGGCAAGTGGTGAGGGCAGACAGGGTGGAGGATGGGGCAGTGTCCTGAAACGGCTTTGCAAAGTGCGTGCGTGAACAGAAACCGAGGTCAAGCTAGCCTAGTCTCCAAGAAGGGGCCTAGAGGCATCAGAATGTTCCAGAAACCTCAGGAGCTGCAAGCATCAGGGAGAAACTCCATGCTCGCATCTCTTTCCAGGCGGTAAGACGTATGTGCCTGCTTCTGGTTCCTCGCCTTGGGGAAGACGAAGCTGAGTAGCAGAAGGACACTTTGGGCAGGATGTTTACTTGTGTACCCACGTAGGCTCCTTGCCCCAAGACGTATCTTCTAAGTGGTGGTGAGTGCTGTCAATGAAAATAAACATTTCGTGGCAGAGTGAGAGGGAAGGGCGGCTGGCAGACAGAACCAGCAAGGAGAAAGCGCTCCGCTCTGAACTCCCCCATCCTGGAGGGGGGCTGGGGGGCGGTGGGTGACATCTTCTGCTACTGTGCAAATACCAGCTCTGAGGTCACTTCTAGGAGCGGAGTCTGCTGGAGGCGTGTCTGCTCCCTGAGGGTTCCCCCAGGCCAGGTTCATGTGTAGAGGGGAAGACCTGAGGGTGAGATTCTCCATCTAGCTTCTAGACCCGTGTAGGTGGTGCAGCCTGGACAGGTGACCTCGAACTCTGGGTCACAGTGGTCCACGTGCGGAAGGGACCGGGAGGAGGGGCTCTGAGAAGCAGCTGCCAGCTCTGGGGTAGACAGTGGGTATCCATTCCATTGCCTATTGCTGCATTGCCAGTATTAGGAACAATGGCTAGGACGTGGACTTTCCACATTATAACTGTGGCATACACTGGTGGGATGCTCTCTGCAAGCCCATCTCAGGTCGGACTGTGCTTCCTGGCCCCTTTCTTCCCGATGTGCCCTGGGATTGTCCTCCCCCAGAGGGATGCGCATCCCTCCCCAGCTATGGCCCCTACAAGTCGGCATGCTTCCTCCGTTCTCTCCGTGCCAACACGTGTCCCCTGTGTCGCTGATGGCTGAGCCACCCAGCCCGTAGGCGGCTGTGATAAGAGTGAGACCCAGGGGCTGGAGAGATGGCTTAGTGGTTAAGCGCTTGCCTGTGAAGCCTAAGGACCCCGGTTCGAGGCTCGATTCCCCAGGACCCACGTTAGCCAGATGCACAAGGGGGCGCACGCGTCTGGAGTTCGTTTGCAGAGGCTGGAGGCCCTGGCGCACCCAATCTCTGTCTCTCTCTATCTGCCTCTTTCTCTCTCTGTCTGTCGCTCTCAAATAAGTAAACAAAAAAAATTTTAAAAATTAAAAAAAAGAAAGAGTGAGACCCAAACTCCCTTGGCCACTAAGATTTCAAAGGTTGCCCATCGCAAGAGCTGGGCCACTTCTTCTGCCCGAGGTGGACGCCACCTGTGCATTTCAGGAGGACACAGACATGGTCCTTCTGAAACCTTGTGGCGAAAATGGGGCTGAGATTCAAGGTCAGGGACTCAGCTTCTAGTCCAGGCTCTGAAACCATCAAGCTACTGACTTCAAGGGGGTCATTTTCTCCGCTGGGCACTCGGTTCCTTATTTACAGGGTAACGGTGTGGGGCTAGACGGGCGTCCCCAACCCTTCCTGCTCTGAGACACCTATGATGGGGAGCGAAGGGACTCAATCTGCTGTCACCCACCGGACACTGGCATGGAACTGATGCTGCTGCCCTTCTCGACAACACGGCCGACCGTTGCTAGACGGTCCTCAGAAGGCCCAGCTTGCTGAGTGGGCAAGCCCAGTCGTGCTCTGGTAAAAACCTCAAAGACTCAACAGTCGCTCAGACCAAGACTTGCTTGGTCATCTGTACATTGACGGTCGAGGCAACAGATGAAGCCTAAGTGGAATTCCTCATGACCACCCCACCCCCCCCGGCACCCACCTCCCTAGAATGGACCGCCGGGCTCCCATGTTGCCCCCTCCTGGCTGCATCGTTCATATCACCATCTGGGACAATGGTCTGCCCTGGACTCGTGCAGGGCATAGCTGGTGCAGCAGTGGGTGGTGCCCTTGGCTCTTCTGTGTCCTCGGCAAACACCATGAATTCTCAAAGCTCCCTGTTTTAGTCTGTGTGACTGCCATCGCCTGGAATAGCTCCTCTCTCTCTCTCTCTTCCTCTCTCTCTCTGTCTCTCCCACAGCTATGCTGCTTTGTGCTCCTCCAAGGACTGTTAGAAACAGTCCCTTCTTGGGAACCTGCCCTGATCCTCACTCCTGGCCAGAGCATACATTGCTATCTCTCCCCACCCTCCCACTGCCCACACCCCCAACCTGCTTTGATACAGTCAGTCCCTGTGCTGCTTGGTTAATTATTTATGTACCCGTGTCCCCTGCTGGACTGTGCTCCTAAGCACGGGACCTTGTTTCCATCACTTCAAATTCCCAGCACCCCACTGTGCCAGGCCTGTGATAGATTTTCAGTTGAATGCTTGTGAATTGCGTGAGCCAAGTTTTCTTTTTCTTGCCATTCTGAGTCAAATACAGTGACACCAGAATGTATTTTTGAAAAACCAAATCACAAGCCAGGCATCACCAGTGCATGCCTGTAATCCTAGCACTTGGGTGGTAGAGGCAGGATAACTTGGAGGTCAAGGTCATTGCCAACTGCATAGCAAGTTTTAGGCCAGCCTGGGCTACATGAGACCCACCCAGTCTCAAAGAAACATTGCTATGCTGTTTTGCTTAGACAAATAAGGAAGGAGGGCATGGGATACATCATCCAGTCCCCCTAAAACAGGCATCAGGGTAAAATAGAGTCACGTTGTGAAAGTTTCTAGGGCATAAAACATGGTCACCATTGTGGAAGGTCACACTGAGGTCTCAATGACACCGAACAGCTCTCCGAGGGACACCACCTCTGTCGGCTGTGACCATAGCTCTGAATTACTTTGCTCATCCTCAAGGACCCACAGAACGAAGTGAAAGCCAGTCGCAGAACATGAAATGTCCTCGGGGACAGGAAAGGACAGTTCGTGTAGGTTTCCACCAATGTGTTGAGGGATATCAGCGGTGTGAGGGTTTGGCTCAGGTGTCCTCCTATAGACTCACGTGTTTTCAATACTTGGTCCCCAGCCGGTGGCAGTTTGGGAGGCGGAGCCTTGCTGCTGGGGGCGAGCTTGGGATTTAAAGCCACCTCCCCCGTGTCCACGGGACCTCAGCTCACTCTTGCTGCTTTCTGCCAGCTACTGTGGCAAGAAGTGACGTCCAGCCGCCTGCTCCTACAAGCCTTTCCCCACCACACTAAAACTTCCCCTTCAGCCTGTAAGCCAAAATAAAACGCTTTCCTCTCATCAGCTGCTTTCGGCTGGATGTCAACCGAAACAAACAAAACATCAACTGCAACAAATGGTAAGAAAAGTAACTACTGCCTTTGAGTTGCGAGAGACTGGAGTAAGGGAGATGGAGACCATGCATTGGGCCAAACAGGAAAACGGCTTGGCCACGAAGAGCACCTAAGGGTGCTTGCTCTCCCAGCCACAGATGAAGCCAAGGTAGAGGGCTGGAAACCCCAAAGGAAATGAAAAGCGTCGGTCCCTGCTCACTGATCCCAGGGGCACCCTGGGTCACAGCTGGCAGCTTCTAAGCAAACGCCAACAGGGTGGGTAAGGACGCGCCTCTGAACGGGCGCGTGACCATGCCAACCCGCCGTGGCTCCTGCTCAGCCGCTGGTTTTCTCTCATTGGACCTCACAGTTCTGTCAATTACTCCTGGGATTTGAACTTTTCTTCCAGGAGGCTCAGCTGCCCTACCCACCCATTCATTCATCAACCCCCCAAAAGTCAGAGAGTGAGAGAGGCAGGCTGCGTGCTAGAGGTCCTTGGGGTGTGTGGGGGGGAGTGGTAAGTGTGCCAATAAGACTATAATTGCCTTTCTAGAAAAGCTTTCAGAGTCTCATCCAGGGACATCTGCTAATCCGGCCCACTTCCTTCTCATAACACCCTCCTTCGGTGCAGACAGGCCACGCCTACTCTTAAAGGCACAGCCCCATTTTAAACTCCCTGATGGCTGCGGGCAATCATACACGCTGAACCCTGCTGTCTCCCTAGTAGATGGTGAGCTCTCGGGACTGGGCGGTGTCTTATAACCTCAGGGTCCTCAGAGCCTTCACAGAACTGTTGTAGGAAAAGCTTTGATCTTTTCCAAAACAGGTGGTCTGGCTTTTCTACAGCTCCTAGAAGGAAATCGTAAAGCCGAAATGTCACGGCTGATTGGAAATGTCTGCTTGAGGACCTTAGGTGTGATATGAGTCTGGGGCCGCAGCAATAAAGCGATGTCAACGGGAAAGTTTGGGTCTCGGTGCGTCAACTCGCCTCCCCGCAAGGGGCTGAAGTGAGTCATGTGGGAAGTCACTGGTGCCTTGGAGATAAAAAAATATCTGAGCACTGGACTGGAGAGATGGCTTAGCGGTTAAGCACTTTGCCTGTGAAGCCTAAGGACCCCGGTTCGAGGCTCAATTCCCCAATACCCACGTAAGCCAGATGAACAAGGTGGCGCATGTGCCTGGAGTTCGTTTGCAGTGGCTGGAGGCCCTGATACACCCATTCTCTCTCTCTCTCTGCCACTTTCTCTCTCTGTCTGTCACTCTCAAATACAAACAAATACATACAAACAAAAGCATCTGAGCACCAAGTACAGTTTCCCCATCTACCAGTAGCTCATGTGTATTGTCACAGTAACTCTGCCCTGGGTGTAAGGGAGAGAAACTCCACTCTGGGACATTCCTAACAGAGCCGTCTTTGTCCCTGGCTAATGTCATCCCCAGCAAATCGTAGCCACCAGCAGAGCAGCGTCCCTGAGTCCCGTGAATCATTTTAGTAAAAGCCTGAAACTAAGAGAGCTTCTGGGGACCTCTGAACTCATTAAGTGTCAGAGTGGGGGGGGGGTAGGCTTCTGTGGACCGGGTTCCCCCACTGTCGCAGACTTCAGCATTTGATCAGAACAGTGAAGCACTGTCCACAGGGCTCCCCTTGCCTGAGCACCCAGAGGAACGCCTCCTCAAGTGGGGGAGTTCGATCATGAACGCCAGAGGATCGCTCTGTTGGATTGCACCTGCAGGTACTTGCCAGTCTCTCCCCCAGAAGACAGTCCTGTTTCCAGTTTCTCTAGAAGGTTCCATTGTGAAGGATTTAAAGGTGGACGCCTCGTCTTCAGGCTCATCCTCCTCTTTGTCCTGATCTTGGAGATCACACATGGCAGAATCCTAGAGCTGCAACCTGACTCCAAGGCTGTATGTGGGCAGCAAAAGCCTCCGTCTTTTCGCCGAGGGCAGTGTAATGCTCCTCTCTCACAAGACATGGGCATGTTGGTAATAGTCGTAAGAGTAGCCGTTTCCACATGCCCGCGGGGTTCTAAAACCTCTGCCTCCATTCCCTCACGTAACCCTCAGCACTCTGTGGGCTGAGGCCATTATTACTCTTATTCTACTGAAAAGAAATGTGAGTGGCAGAGAAATGTTTAACTGCCCAAGGTCATAAAATGTGGGTTCCTGGGTCCTCCGGGGCCCAGCCGCGGTTCCCCCGCCCCCCCCCGAAGGCGTCCCAGGCAACCATGGAGACCAAGGTTGTGTGCACGGGATGAGGGAAAGAATCACTCCCCAGGAGACAGTTTTGGTGAACAGCTCTCAGTTTATTGTCAGGGAAATGGGTCTATAAGCAGTTGCGGGTGGGAAGAGGGTGCTAAGGGGATATTGGACGTACAAGGTGGCTTGCTGATGCCTAATTAGCATGTGGTGACATACATTCCAGCACTTAGGCAATGGTAAAGGGAAGGTGTAGGGAGAGGGGCTGTGCAAAGGTGCTGGCTGATATCATATAAGGAGTTTCCTAGGCAACTAGCCAAAGGCCACAGGGTTATGGGCAAAGCCTAAGTCTTATCTGAATGCCCGGGTATCCCGTGCTTGGAGAGGGAGTGGCCTTACTTCCTGCCGATCTCGGGGTCCGAGATTTTGTCCAGGGGTCCAGGCTCACTGCGACCCCCAAGAATGGGGGGAGGATCCTGGCTCACTGCAACCTCCGAGAATGGGGGAAGGAGCTCCCCTGCCGGTCCGGTCCCCGAGATACGACCAGCGGCGGTTCAGGCTGCTGCGACCCCTCCACAGCCTGGGGCCTTCGCGTCAGACAACCTAGGTTTGTTTTAACCCAGGGCCCTGCCTGTGTCCGACAACAGAACAGCTAAAAGGCAGAACCAAGTTTCCTGCTAGGGCCGACTGCCTATAGGGCCATGCCCTTAGCATAATCTTTGTTCAACCTCTACATCTGGGGCAAATCCTAGAGGGTCTGTCTAAGCTTCAACGGGAAGGTGGTAACTTCTTGAGGGCCATGCCAGGGTTCGAGCCCATTCAGATGCAGGTAATTGAGCGAAATGGGACGTTGCTCCCAGGAGCCCTGGAAGGCATTGAGACCATGAAAAACCCCCCATGCTGAACAGCCTTGGGCCACTCGAAGAGCCCACGCGGTCACTGCAAAGATCCACGTTCTATGTGCCCACGTTGTTACGCTAACTTTTCAGGAAAACCTTCCACTCAAGTGCCACTTCCTCCGGTCACTTGTCCAGCATGCCCGGTGTCCCGCTGTGTGTGCTGGGCACAGCTGAACCCAGCCTGGAGGTTTCGCAGGGTGTGATCCAGAGCTCAGCAACGCCGCCTCCAGGTCCTCCTCTCCCACCTCTGTGCTGGGAGAGGAGAAGATGTTAGAAGCCCAGGCACGGGGTGGGGGAAGGGAAGAAACAGCTCGATACCCAGGAGCCAAAGGAGCAGGCTTTCAGCGCCCGAGCTGGCGAGTGCCAGGAGGGAGTCTGAGTCACCGTGACAGCGAGGAGGGCACCGTGCCAGCCCCACACAAGGCATTCTGCTAGAGCACGACAGCTGACACCAGCGCAGGGAGATAGAGCTCCACCTCAGCCTTGAGGCCACAGACGGGCATGCACCACCCTGCATCTCACGAGTCCTACTGTCCACAGGGCAGAGATCACGCGGGGGGGCCCCCATGGCTAGGCTTCCCAGGTCACGTCTCCTTCGAGGCTCACCCTCTTCAAACACACACACACACACACACACACACACACATCCTTCGATCATTTCACAAGGACCACTTTGCTCATGTTTTCCCCTCTTTTCCTTTGATGTCCTACCCACGCATGAAGACTCAGATCATAGACCACCTTCGCCAAAAGCCTCCTTCCCTGACTGAATGTTCGTGGAGAGGTGCCAGGGACCACTCTGGATGCTGGGATGGCATGGGGAATATGAACACATCTCCTGCCAGCTCTGTCACCTTCCTAGGCCCCTGGTGCTGCCCAGGACTTGACGGTACCACCACTGCCTGGGTTACTTGAGACAAGCATTGCCCGCCAGCTTCTGGAAGATGCCCAAGTACGGAGCTGGCTTTTCCCTCTCCATCTCCTGGTTCATTTGAAGGAGCTCAATGCCATCTTCACGCAGCCCCCTCAGAAGCAGCGACACGCTGCCCCTCACCCGTGGCCTGGTCTGGGGCCCTGGCAGGGTGATCTTGCCCACAGGCAAGAGGGCATGGTGGACCACCCATGTCGAGGTAGTTGTCAAAGTGCACAAGACGCTACTGCTTCCTCTCGGAAGGCTCCCGTGTGGCATCTTCTAGGTCACGTGTCCCGAGCAATGGGTCCTCCGCAGAGAGGACTGTGCCAAGAGTTGTGAGAACGGGAGAACATGGGGCTGCGACCACAGTGAGGCGCTTGCTGGCCCAGATGGCACTCACTAGAGAGGGAGTCCAGCCAGCTCGCACACTGTGACAGTGGTCTTCCTTCCCAGCCTCCAGGACAGCCAGGGAAAAAACCAGAACCCTCCCTTCTGGGGACTCTGTCTGGTGCACCCGCTGAACCCCAGTCTCTGCAGACAGAAGCCACATCACAGCTCAGATGGTTCAGAATGCAGATATGTGGCTGACTGGTCCCTTGTTTTGGTAACCTTGAACGTACCGCTTACGTGTCCTGAGCCTCAGGTCTGCTGCTGTTGAAAAGGGTTGAACATGGCTCTGGAGAGATGGCTTAGCAGTTAAGGCACTTGCCTGTGAAGCCAAAGGAACCAGGTTCGGTTCCCCAGTACTCACATAAAGCCAGATGCACAAGGGGGCGTATGTGTCTGGAGTTCCTTTGCAGTGGCTAGAGGCTCTGGGGTGCCCATTCTGTCAATCTAGCTGCCCCTCCTCTCAAAATAAATAAATAAAATAAACATATTTTTAAAAATAAAATATAAGAAATAAAATAAAATCTCAGCCCAGGATGTAGCTCAAAGGTAAAGTGCTTGCCTGATATCTGACGCTCATAAAACACTGGGATTGATACCCACCATGCCATCCACCAAAAGAAAGAAAGAAAGAAAGAAAGAAAGAAAGAAAGAAAGAAAGAAAGAAAGAAAGAAAGAAAGAAAGGAAGAAAGGAAGGAAGGAAGGAAAGGAAAAATCCCTGACCAGGTAACACAGTCTGGAAGCCCTGGCTTTGCACAGGATGGTATGTAAGAACCGCGAAAGGGCACCAGACACCCAGGTGTTCAGATTCCTCCTCAGCTCGCTGCCCGCAGGAACCTGGCTGGCATTTAGTGTACTGTTGATGCTCCTGAGTCCAGCTCATGGGTGAGTCTCGCCAGCAAGGACAGTGGAAGTCAGGCAGGAGACAGCACTGTCGTTAGTAGACTGAGTATCCTGCCATCGATAGGGTGCCCTGGGCTGGAGAATATCTCAAATGGATTACATCTTTTCTGGCCTGCTCCGTGGTAGAACCCCACCTGGGGTTCACACTTAGCCAGAAAAAAAAAAAAAAAAAAGACTCATTTTCTCTGCTCCTCCCAAGCTCTGAGAGAGAGGATTGGAGGGGGTTTTGGATCACTGCAGGGGGAGGCAAGGGACCCAGTCAAGGACCCAGAAGAAGCCAAGGGACGATTAAGAGAATCCAACTTCACTCAAGTTGGCCAGCACAAAATTCTCAGAGAGACTATGCGGAGGAGGGATCGCTCCAACCCTGAGCTAGAAGGACTCCTGGCAGCTGCCACTCCAAGAGAAGGAAGAGTCACAATTTGGTGATCCAGAACCTTCTTGCTCAGCCTGATACCACCACATCAGTCTCGCTGCTAGCCCAAAGCACTGGTCGTCCCAGCCCACGAGGCAGCTATGAGACCTTCTAGCCCAAGGTCTCACTTTTAACTCCCGAACCTCCGATGCCCTTAAAGTACTGCTCTCTACCTCAGGATCCACCATGTGAGTGGAGAGAGGAGGGCTCTCTGGCCACTCCGTACCTCCTTTCCCCAAGCCTCCTTGGAAAGGGTACCTGGACACCAAGGCCCTCGGTGAGGAGCACTAACCATGGACTAGGGGCTTTGACATTGTAAATGAATTTCTTCATTTGCTTTTTTTTTTTTTTTTTTTAATCGTCACGGCTTTGCAAGTTGGTTATCTTTTAAACTTAGCCTCAACACACAGGAACTCTATAAAGACTCAGATCTGGGGGTAACCAAAATGCAGTGGGAGGGAGATAAAAGGGTGAAGAAAGAGGGGTCAAGAGGTAGGAATGAGGAGCAGGCTTAGCACCAAAATCAGGGACAGAGGCTCCAAAGAGAGAGGACCGTAAGTGCAAAATCCAGGTCAGTTCACTAGCTGTGCCTTTGGGCTCGTCCTTCCAACAATGTGGTGAACCAACGCTTCCAAGAGAAGCAGAATGGATGCCATACGTACCATAAAAAAAATAAAAAGACCCCGAGAGTCCCTGGATCAGTCACTTTCTCATTGCCGGGACAAAATACCCGACAGATACCAGGAGGAGGGGTGCATTTCAGCTTACAGTTCCAGGCTCCAGGCCACATGGTAGGGGAGGCAGAAGGAGCCTGAAGCACTTGCTCAAATCACAGCAAGGAAGCAGGCAGTCAAAAGAGCTGCTCATCCAGCGACCCCCCTCCCTTTTCATGTATTCCAGAGCTCCAGTCCATGGGAGGGAGCGGCCCATAGTTAAGGTGGGTCTTCCCGCTTTATTTATTTATTTATTTGTTTGTTTGTTTAGAGGTAGGGTCTCACTCTAGCCCAGGCTGACTTGGAACTCACTCTGTAGTCTCAGGGTGGCCTCGAACTCACGGCGATCCACCTACCTGTGCCTCCCGAGTGGCTGGGATGAAAGGCGTGCGCCACCACACCCGGATCGTCCCCCTTTAATTAGCCTCAGGGAGGTAATTCCTCACAGCGAGGCACAGAGGCTAACTTAAGCTACACAGTCCTCCGCAGGTGACTATCAAGGTCCTATCAAGTGGCCAATATAAACCATCACAGTCACATGGAAAAGTAAAGCGATGGAACTGAAGTTAATTGTTCTTGAAATGCGATCTAGCTCTGGGATGCAGGCAAATCTCGTGCTCAGGATGTAGTCCGGGCTGACCGAGAGGCAGTCCCCGTGACTCAGCCTTCCAAAGGCCTGGGCCACCATGCCTGGCAGTTTTAATAACGTTCTTAATTCACTCAACCCATTCAACGTGTAATCGTTTTACCAGGCAACCTATGGGAAATAACTAATAAAAGAAACTTTTATATTTTTATATCATCTCTTGGAAATTTGTGTTTACACTTAGAGCCCATCTCAGCTCGCCAACGCTGCATGTCAAATGCCCAACACCCTCTTTTGGTGAGTAGCTACAGCATAGTTGACAAGTAGGCATTGGATTCTTAGGAAAACTGAGGAGCTAAAACGAGCGAGGTGTGGCCCTGGCCTTGGAGATACAAGGGTACTCCACAGGAAAAAAAAATGATCTTTTTTAGAGAGAGTAGAAGTGGCGGGAGACTCTTGGCTTTCTAATATCATTTAATGGGTCTTAAATGTGAGCACAAAACACACCAGTTAGAGTTCCATAGAAGGAACCAGTAACTGACCTTCAGCCTCTACTGTTAGCTCAAAGTCTTTAATGTCTTCACCTTTGGAACTCCGCTACCTAGCTTAATGCTAGGAGGACGACAGGAAGCGTTTAGGGAATGTTGAGAGAACAGGAAAGCCAGTAAAGGGGAGTGGGCACACGTAGGAGCACAGGCAGCGGGTGCTGGTGGTCCTGCCCACACTCACCAAAGACTGAGAGACTTAGCACAGTGGCCTGACGAGCTCTCGTGTCCCCATCAGCAACGTGCAGATTGTCCCATGGTTCTTGTGAGGATTAAACGGTACCAGAAAAATACTTGGCCAATTGGAAAACACTTAAAAAGAAATCGCTCTAAATTAGTAGCTCATTTATACTATAATAGAATGCACGTTATTTACATTATCAGGGAACCAGATAGTCGCCCTCAAGCCACCTCCAGCCTACTTGCTCTGAAAACTGTCTTAGGTGCATGTAAAAACCTAATCTCATATGATGGAGGGTGGATTTGTGAAGGGGAAAGTGGGGGAGGGCAGGAAATTATCATGGTTAATTGTCCATCATTATGAGAGCCGTCAGTAAAAAAAAATCTACGTGTTAAAGCCAGGCGTGGTGGCGCACGCCTTTAATCCCAGCACTCGGGAGGCAGAGGTAGGAGGATCACCGTGAGTTCGAGGCCACCCTGAGACTCCATAGTGAATTCCAGGTCAGCCTGGGCTAGAGTGAGACCCTACCTCAAAAAACCAAAAAAAAAAAAAAAATATATATATATATATATATATATATATATATATATATATATATGTATATATATATATATCTACATGTTAAAAAAAACTAATCTCATTCATGCATGGTAGTGATCTAAAAAAAAAATCACTTTAAAAAACATCTTTGGGCTGGAGAGACAGCTTAGCAGCTAAGGCATTTGCCTGAGAAGCCTAAGGTCCCATGTAAGCCAGACGCACATGGTGGCGCATGCTTCTGGAGTGTGTTTGCAGTGGCTGGAGGCCCCGGCACTCCCATTCTCCCTCACTCTCTATCTCTCTCTCCCTCTCTCTGATAAATAAATAAAAATAATGTAAAAAAATAATAAATAAATAAATCTCTATTTTAAAAAAAATTCTTTGTGCATAACTATGATGGGTGTGTATGTGTTTGTATGTATGTGTACGGGAGCACACATGCCACGGTGCGCATGTGACGGTCAGAGGACAGTCCCAAGCGTCAGTCCTCACCTACCACCCCGTGTGAATCAATATGTCTTCTTGCCCACTGTGGCATGCTGAGCTAGCTGTAAGCTTCTGCGATTCTCCTCTCTCTATCTCCCATCGCTCCGTAGGAGGGCCGTGTGGTAGTTTAGATGTGATGATGTAAATGTATAGCCCCATGGACTAGGGTATTTTATTAAAATTAAACTAGTCACTTGGGTCTCCAGCCACATGACTGGAGGAGGTACCACTGGGGACGGATCTTGGAGTCCAGCCCTAAGCTGGGTGTGGGGGCGGGTGGCAGGAGAGAGCGGTATTCCAGCCCAAAAAGGTGTGTGTGTGGAGGGAAGCTTGAGCTCTGGTGGTATTCATGCTTGCTTGTGGTGCTGGCTGCTTGGAAGTGTCACTCTGCCTGGATCTGGGAAAAGGAGCCAGCTTCTTCTGCCGTTGATGGAGCTGCGCCTGGATCTGCAAGCCTGAAGTGAACCCGCTCCTCCCACAAACCGTGTCTGGTTGGACGTTCGTCCCAGCAACGCGGAGCTGACCGCCACAGGCTGACATTACACACATCTGCCACCACCACATCCAGCGTTTACGTGGATCTTGGAGACATGAACTCCATCCATCAGACCTGCACAGCAAGTGTTTTTACTCACTGAGCCCTCTCTCCAGCCCAGAAAATAAATAAATAAATAAATCACTTTTCAAAAGAGAAATTGCTCATCGTTGATGTAAATGCTCCTCCTGTCACCAAGTCGCTGCAGAGCCTTACAGGTTTCATGTCCGCCTCCACGAACCCCCCATCACGAGCTGGTTTCCGGGCCACCCCTGTATAGGAAGGAGCCAAGACGCAGCCCTCGGGTCTGCGCCAGGGCCTGTCACGCAGGAGCCCAGGAGCTCCCTCCAGGAATCTCAAGTACACTCGAGACCCCACAGCTGTCCATGGGGCCCTAGGGTTGGACCTTCCTTAGCATCTCACTTAGGAGTCTATCTGCCAGGGTCTGAAGAAAGAGAAGAAAATGAGCGAGAGACCACGAAAGGGATTGTTATGACGGGACAAGATGGCATGTGGGTACCCGCCGCGCCCTCACAGCCCAGGGGTCAGCGCTCATCTCTGGTAAGGACAGTGCAGCTTCCTGAGCCAACTGACCGCACTCAAGGACTGGTCAGTGTTGCAGAGCCACCAGATGGGGAAGTCGGGTACAGGAAACGGAACTGTTGGCCAACCATAGACTTCCGTTGAAGGTCCCAGAAGCTCAAGCCATGCATGAGCAAGGTGACAGGCTCTGATATGTGCGTTTCTCCTCTGAGGTTTAGGACATAAATCTTTAAATTAGGATCAAGTCCTCATACGTATGAGACAAGCACTTTACTCACTGAGCTATCTCCCCAGCTCCCCGGAATCATCTTTTTATTTATTTGACAGAGATAGAAAGAGCGCACGTCTATCATGGTGGAAACCAACTGCCCTCTAATTGGACTGGAGGTCTGCTCCATGGAAGGGAATACATCCCTGATACTGAAAACCTACAACATGGGTAGTCATGAGCCCTAGGAGTGTAACATCTGCTGCTGTCTGGCTAAATGTATGTACTATGCTCACCAAACTGCCCAGTAGGGACTTCTCTTAATGCTCATACCCTTATATTAATGCTACTCTCACTGTTGGTAGAGAATCTTCTCTTTTCAGATGACAGGGACCTTGGGACGACTCAGAAGGTGTCATGGTGCTGGAAAGAAGTGACTGCAGTGCTCAGTACTGCAGTATCTCTATCACACCTTCCAAGGCTCAGGGTCTAATGCAGAAGAGGTGGCGGAAAGAATGTAAGAGTTTCCAAAGGAAGGGTAGGACTCCTTACAACGTGCTCCCTCCAGACACAAAATGGCCTGGAAATCCATGACCTCACAGTGCCTGACACTACCTACACAAGACCATCATAAGAGGAGAAAAAGATCATGACATCAAAATTAAAAGAGAGACTGATTGAGATGGGGAGGGGATATGATGGAGAATGGAGTTTCAAAGGGGAAAGTGGGGGGAGGGAGGGTATTACCATGGGATTTTTTTTTTTATAATCATGGAAGTTGTTAATAAAAATTTGAAAAAAAGAAAAGGAGAGAGAATGGGTGCACCAGGGCCTGTATCCACTGCAAATGGACTCCAGACGCATGTACCACCTTGTGCATCTAGCTTACGTGGGTCCTGGGGAATTGAACCTGGGTCCTTTGGCTTTGTAGGCAAGCGCCTTAACCGCTAAGCCATCTCTCCAGCCCTGAATCATCTTTTGCCGAGCTAATTAATGAAGGATTTCTTTTTTCTGAAGAGAGTATGGAGTGATACTTTCAACAGCATTGTCTCTGAGGAAGTTGAATAGGGAGGTATCTGACAAAGGGAGGGGTGACCTGGGAACTCATGCACTCATGACCTTGACTCCATGAGACAACACGGCATCATGGGGAAGAATGCTGGTGGCCCAGGAAAAAAAAAAAAGGGCTGTGCTTGGGTCTTGGTTTTTCTGTCTACACATGTAAAATTTGATTAAATTCCTGAGTACTTGGCCTTCTAGTCGCCTCATCTGTACAAACTGCTATAATAACATCTACCTGGCTTATCTCACAGAACTAATATAAAAATCAAGTACGTAAACGCATCTAAAAGTATTTGGTAATCCACTAATGATTTTGAAACTAGTTTTGAATTCGTTGATCAGTGTGTGCCTATGGACATTCTATCCATGCTTAAAGTTTCTGCCTTTTTTTTCCCCCCCTATAGTTGGACAGAAACAACGTAATGCAATGATTCAGTATTTCTAAGTAACCATGACTGTTTTAAGTTCTGTCAACTTGATCAGATTAGGAATCAAGTAACTGCCTCTTGTGCGGGTCTGTGAGTGTCTCCAGGAAGGACTGACGGAAGAGGAAGACCTTCCACAACTTCCAAGAAGCTGTGAGGGAACACGGGACCTTCTGACTGGCTTGTGTCCTGGCCACCCTCGCCACTGGCTGCAGCGTGCGTCTGCCCTGTGACTGCTCTCCTTCATAGATGTTGGGACCCAGCTCCATCAGTTTCCCAAGGCGGACTGAAGACCAGAGACTCTCCAAAAGTCCTGCAGGCCATCAGTGCCACATTGGGACTGCTGGGTCATCCAGCCTCATGGGCTTAGCAAGCTACCAGATTTTCAGCATCTTCTGCCCGCAGACGGCCATTGCTGGATGTCCCAGCCTGTATCCTGTGAGACAATCTGATCGATCCCCTGCATAATACCAGTTCATCCTATGAGTCCTGTTCCTCTGGAGAATCCTGAAACAAGCACTGTGAATGTGTGTGTGCATGTGTGTGTGCATGTGTGTGTGCTCACATGGGTGTGCGTATATATGTTTGTTTGCAGGGAGAATGTGGACGCCAGAGGACAATGTTGGGAGTTATCTGCAGGAAACTTGTCTAGTTTGTCCACTTCTATTTAAAAATCAAAATCGATTTTATTTTTATTTATTCGAGAGAGGGAAAGAGAGAGAGAGAGAGGGATTGAGAGAGAGAATGGGTGTGCCAGGGCTTCCAGCCACTGCAAACAAATTCCAGACGCATGCGTCCCCTTGTGCATCTGGCTTACATGGGTCCTGGAGAATCGAACCCAGGTCCTTCGGCTTTGCAGGCAAACGTCTTAACCACTAAGCCATCTCTCCAGCCCTGTCCACTTCTTTTTGAGACAGGATCTCTCGCTGGCCCGGAGCTCACCACTTAGGCTAGACTAGCTGGACACTGAGCCCCAGGGATGCTCCTGTCTCTGCCTCCCCAGTGCTGGGATTCTAAGCAGGTTCTCGGGATTCAGCTAAGTTCCCCATGTTTGTGAGGCAAGCACCTTACCCACGGGGCTCTCCCTAGTTCCCCTGAATCATCTTTTACTGAGCTCATTAATGAAGGATTTCTTTCTTTCTTTCTTTCTTTCTTTCTTTCTTTCTTTCTTTCTTCCTTTCTTTCTTTTTTCTGAAGAGTGTATGGAGAGATCCAAAGCATACCTTGGACCCTTTAGGATTTGCCTCATTTTTTCCCCCTACCCATGCATACAAATCAGAAAGGCAATGACAGCTGGAGGGGAACTTGTAGCAATGGTGAGATGATGGAGTATGTGCCCTCACTTGACCATGGCAGCAGGGTCACAGGCGGAAAGGCTGGTAAAAGTTCTTTGGGGCCAGCCGTGGTGATCCGTGCCTGCGAGCCTAGCACTCAGCGGGCTGAGGCAGGACCGCACTATCAAGAAAAGGCTAGCTTGAACAACAGCGCGATTTCCAACCAGCCTGGGCATCGGAGTGAACTCTGTCACAAAAATCAAAAAACAAAAGAAGTTCTTTGAGGATGTACCTCAGTGGTTAAATGCTACTTGGCATTTTAAGACCCTAGTTTTATCCTCAGCACCCCCCAAATAAAAAGAAGTTCCTGTGATTCCAGAAAACCTTTCTCTTTCTTTCTTTCTTTCTTTCTTTCTTTCTTTCTTTCTCTCTTCCTTTCTTTTCTTTGCTTTCCTTTTCTTTCTCTCTCTCTCTTTCTCTCTGTCTCTTTCTTTCTTTTTCTCTCTCTTTCTTTCTGAGGTAAACCCAACAGACTGGCTTTTTTTTTTTTTAATGAAAGAGAGAGAATTGGCACGCCAGGGTCTCCAGCCACTGCACTCGAAGTCCAGACGCGTGTGCCACCTTGCACGACCTTGTCCACTTACGTCACGTTGTGCATCTGGCTAACGCGGGTCCTGGGGAATCGCGCCTCGATCCAGGGTCCTTAGGCTTCACAGGCAAGCACTTAACCGCTAAGCCATTTCTCCAGCCCCACTTGTGGATTTTTATCGTATTATTATTGTTGTTATTACCACCCTGGTGACGCACTGTGCTTTGAGCTCTTTCGTAAGTGACCCAGGCACGATAGTTCTGCTCACACACATCCCATCCCCCTTCTCATCACGTTGAGGGAAGGCCTTAACAAAAGGCCAGGACCCCAAGCTCTGGCCTTCGGCTACTGTGCACCCCTCCCATGTTCTTCAGAAGTGCTATGAAACTGAGGGTGGGGGGGCTTTGCAGTGACGAAGGAGCTGTCCTCTCAGAAGAAATGAACACTATAGGCAGCTCCTCCATACCTACGCTGTCTGCATTTACGGGCTCCCTTTTTGCTAATTCAACCAAGGTTGGAAATACTAAAAGAAAAAAAAATTGCCTCTGTACTTAGCCCACACTGATGTTTATTGCCTGTCGTTTCTCCCCGGAAGAGACGGCGGAGCGTTCCCCCTGCGTTAGGTTTGGAGTCAGCTGGAGATGACTTCAGGCCGGCGGATGTCACGACATACGCACATGCTTGACCATTTCACACAGAGGACCTGAGCACTGGGAGACCTGAGTATCTGGGGGGTACCTCTGCACCAGTCCCTCTCAGATCCTGAGGAGGACTGTATGTATTTCCATTTCAGCTTTTCCTTGTGCAGTTGGGAAACTGGGGAAAAGGAGAAGGACCTTCCGTGGGGTTGTCAGGCACTGGGGGGAGGAAGGCCATGTGTTAGCCACAGTTCATACCGTTCCTGTTGGACATTTTTTTTGAATTATTTTTACTTATTTATCTGAGAGAGAGAGAGACAGAGGGAGAGAGAGGGAGAGAGAGAGAGAGAATGGACACACCAGGGCCTCCAGCCACTGCAAATGAGCTCCAGATGCATGCACCACCTTGTACATCTAGTTTGCTTGGGTCCTGGGGAATTGAACCTGGGTCCTTTGGCTTTGCAGGCAAGTGCCTTAACTGTTAAGCCATCTCTTCAGCCCCTGTTGGACTTTTTAAAACTAGAGAAAAGTCCACTCTTATTTAGCCAAAGAAGCAAATAAACTAACCAAATTTTATATTATATCCCTTAATAAGAAAATTAAAAAAAGCTTTGTAGGCTAGACATGGTGGCTCACACCTTTAATCCCAGGCACTAAGGAGGCAGAGATAGGAGGATCACCATGAATTCAAAGCCACTCTGAGACTACAGAGTGAATTCCAGGTCAGCCTGGGTTACAGCGAGATGCTACCTCTCAAAAGCGAAATTAATAAATAAATCTTTTTTTTTTTTTTTTTGGTTTTTCGAGGTAGGGTCTCACTCTAGCCCAGGCTAGACCTGGGATTCACTGCAGAGTCTCAGGGTGGCCTCACACTCACAGTGATCCTCCTACCTCTGCCTCCTCCCGAGTGCTGGGATTAAAGGCGTGCGCCACCATGCCCGGCCAGAAGCACTCATTTTTATAAAACAGCAAGGATGAGATGTGCGTGTTGGCACACGTTTGTAATACCAGAATTTGGAGGAAAGAAGCATGAGGAGTAGGAGACCCTAGCCATCTTGCTTTATGGACTGGAATCTCCAAAATCACAAGCTATGTCAGGTGTCTTCCTAACTCCTCTTTAGACCTGCCTGTTCTCGTCAGGAGACTGTGTCTGGTGTTTTGTTATAGTGACTAATACGTGTCATAAAAGTCCACTCCACTGGAGGGAGCTGCTATGGTTTGAACGTGCAATAACCACAGGCTCGTGTGTTGGAGCACTTGGCTCCCACCTGGTGAAGATGTTCGGGAAGGTTGTAGAATCTTGGGAAAGGAAGCATGACTGGGGGGGAAGTGAGTCACTGGGGGCAGAACCTCAACTTCTGGTTCTGCGCCTTGCTTCTTGAACAAACCAGATGTGAGGAAGTTACACCATAGTGTCTTGCCGCATAGACGGGACCCTCCTGCCACCGGGCCTTCACCACGTGGTACACTGTACGCTCTCTGTCCTTCAGTGGCTTCTATGAGCTATTTTGTCCAGAAACAAGAAAAATAACCAACCCAGGGAGTTGTGTGATCAATGAGTACTCTCCACGCGGATATCTGTCTGAGGGAAGGTCAGGCTCAGAGCTTGCCCAAGTCTCTCCTCTCAGCTGGGGGTCCGGTCACTCCCACGGAACTCTGTTCTCATATTGGCATCCGGTGCCTGGGAGAGAAGCATCTTTCTTCGTCTAGACTCAGGCTAAGTGACACCATAAGCTTAATTCTCCAGAAATGACACCCATTCCCCCATCCTCCTCACCTTCCCACCCTGCCTCCCGTAAGGCATTGCTTTTATCCTTGGAAAGTAGCTTTACTTTTCAAAACAAAACCTGCCTGGGCAGTGGGCTGACCTCAGAGACCCTGAGTGTGACATTGACAGAGAGGAAGACGGAGGTCTGGAGCTTGACACCTGAAACTACCCATGGACCCAGCACAGTTTGAATATGGTTATTTCTCTTCAACTACTTTTTAATTTTATTTTTATTTATTTGAAAGGCAGAGAGAGAGAGAGAATGGGCACACCATGGCCTCCAGCCATTGCAAACAAACTCCAGAAGCGTGTGCCCCCTTGTGCATCTGGCTAACGTGGGTACTGGGAAATCGAACCTGGGTCTTTTGGCTTTGTAGGCAAGCGCCTTAACCACTAAGCCATCTCTCCAGACCTCTCTTCAACTACTTTATGTTTCCTTTCTACTTTTTTTTTGTTCGTTTTTATTTATTTACTTGAGAGCATCAGACAGAGAGAGAAAGAGGCAGATAGAGAGAGAGAGAATGGACGTGCCAGGGCCTCCAGCCACTGCAAACGAACTCCAGATGCGTGCGCCCCCTTGTGCATCTGGCTAACATGGGTCCTGGGGAATCAAGCCTCGAACTGGGGTCCTTAGGCTTCACAGGCAAGCGCTTAACCGCTAAGTCATCTCTCCAGCCCATCCTTTCTATTTTTAATAGAAGAACACAAATGCTCTGAAGTGCATTTGTCATTTTCATTTTCTTTTTACTTATTTATTTGACAGAGAAAGAGGGAGACAGAGAGAGAGAGAGAATGGGCGTGCCAGGGCCTCTACAAATGAACCCCAGATGTACGCACCCCCTTGTGCATCTGGCTAACGTGGGTCCTGAGGCATCAAACCGGGGTCCTTTGGCTTTGCAGGCAAACACCTTAACCGCTAAGCCATCCCTCCAGCCCACATTTTCATTTTCATCAATGCCCTAGCGATGCTCTCTCACCAGCCAGTGGTTTGAACACTAAACTTCCCAGGGCCCAGGCCAAGTGTCCTTTCCTCGAAGAAAGCTGCCATCTGCTGTCCCTGTAAGTGCTAGGAGGTCACCTTGTGACACTCCACGGCACGACAGACTTTTGTCACTGTGCAGTGATCTCTGATGGGTGCAAATGCTATCCTGACATGGTTTGAGTATGTTCCCAAAGGCACGCGTTCTGCCCCAGCATTGGCGACGTTTGGAGACGATGGAGGCTCCAACAGGTAGAGCCCTAGTCAAAGGTGGTTGGGTCCCTGGGGCACCACCCTCAAAAAATATCAATATAATTCTCACAGTACCTCAGTCCTTTGAGGGCAGCCAGAATAGCTCTTCCTACGGGCACTCTCCGTCTTGCATACATTCCCACCACAATGCTATCTGCCACCTTGCCATATAGCCTTGAGGTCCTCACCAGAGGTGGGCAGATGGTCCCACCATCATGAACCTCCAGAACTGTGAGCTGACTTAACATAAAATTACTCAGCCTCTTGTACTTTGTTATAGCAATGAAACACCAACCCATACTCTCCATACTCTGTGTGCCTTAGGGAGAGTGAGTTCCTTCAGGGAGCCAGAGAGATGGCTTAGCAGTCAAGGTGCTAGCTGGTGAAGCCTAAGGAGCCAGGTCAATTACCCAGAACCCACATAAGCAGATGTACAAGGTGGCACATGAATCTGGAATTCTTTCCAATGGCTGGAGGCCCTGGCACATCCATTCTCTCTCTCTCTCTCTCTCCCCCTCTGTCTCTTTCTCATAAATAAGTAATGAATGAAAAATTTAAAAATATTTTAAAAGTACTTTTTTAAATGTCTTGAAAGTAGAGGAAGAAGAAGAGATACCAGGTCAGAGGTAAGGAGTGTGCAAGGGCCACCTGACCAGACCTCGGCTTCAGGGAAGGAACAGGGTGAGTCCAGGAATCCCCTTCCTCCTCTGTCCTTGTTGGAAATCCAGATGGCCCATGTGATAGGCTCTGTGGCACCCTGAGGTCACAGAGCAGATAAAGAAGTCTGGAATGTGAACGCAGTAGAGGAAAAGGAAGACGTCCAGACACCGAGCTTCCTCTTTACGAGGGAAAAGACAGATTACTGGTCAAGGGGAGAAAGAGGGCCTTGGAGACCATTCGGGAGTCCGCCCACATCTGATCACCTCTGTGGAAAGCATTCTTTCGTTAAAATCTCGTGTTGTCTGTCTCCCACACGGTCACTGACTGGGACTTCACTGTGAGGAGACAGGGCTGGCCATGCCCACAGGCGAGACGCGGGATGCAGGATGCTGCAAGCTGACTGAGCCAAGAGGAACATAAGCCTCGGTGGCCTGCCCAGCATCACATAGCAACAGAGCTAAGAATAGCCCTCTGTCTCCTGATGCCCACCCACCCAGAAACGCTCCTCCATCCTTCAATGAGCACACGTGACCAGCCTTCACACGGATCCCCCACTTCTGCCCGTGGCAAAGTGACTGTATTTCATTCAGCTCCTTATATCATGCCTCAGTGCAGGGCTGATTTGAGGATGCCTCTTGCAGGAGCAAGGCACAGCACAATGCAGGCAGATCTGCTCCTGCAAAGGAAAAAAAAAAAACAAAAACACAAAAAACAGGCCACCAGAACTCCCAGGCAGCAGTGAGTCCAGGGGCCTTGTGTTGACACAATTCCAGAATCACACGGATCATTCTGCAGCCGCCCAAGCACCGAGTCCATGCCCAGAAAGGCTTCTCCTGACATTCCTGTGGCCGCAGCCACAGTTCGGCCGCCGCGAACCTCATCTCTGCTTCCTCTCGAGCTCTGCACCTAGCTGGCTAGCTACGTGACCTTCGTCAACCCACTCTTCCTTTCCGGTCAAGATTGCCGAGAAGGCGGTGACACAGGTGCTTCTCTCGCTGCTAACCTGACACCAGGCTCTAGAGCAATGGCGACAGACACAATGTGGCCAGTCAAAATCCGTCAAAGCAGAGCTATGCTTGGCGCGAAATCAGACTGCTAGAGCGGCTGCCGAGGCTTGGGGAACATTCTGGAAGAGGGGGCGGCAAGGTTGTAAAAGGCACGGGGTAGGTAGGAATATCCTGATGCATGTCCTCCACCCCACACTGACAGAGACCAAGGCCTTCACACCCCACAGGGAACACCAATAACCCCACCGAGGGGTGGGGGAGAAGGGATATAAGTATATAACCTTTTTAAAAACAAAATATTAGAAAAATGATTCTCTTCTCTGTAAAGAGGGCCTGGAGCCCTGACCTCTGGAAGGGTCCCTGCCTGTGTCTCCTGCACTGTGTGTCTCTGGTCCGTGTTTCTCCTTTTCAGGCATCAGACTGTGCAGTGTGCCAGAGTCTCAACTTGCCTTCCTGCCTCTTGACGTCAGCGCCACCAGGACACTCTTTCCACATGTCCCTAATCGCCCCTTGGAGAATAGCCATGCCCTTGAGAAAGACTTCATCCAAAATGGGCAGAAATCTGGGAAGAAATGTCACTTTTCTCTAGGACTCCCTGGCTCCTTACTTGGGAAAAGTCAGCAAGCCTTTATAAAAGTATATTTTATTTATTTATTTGAGAGTGAGAAAGAGGGAGAGAGAATGGGCATGCCAGGGCCTCCAGTCACTGCAAACGAACTCCAGACTCATGAGCTCCCTTGTGCATCTGGCTTACGTGGGTCCTGGAGAGTCAAACAGGGATCCTTTGGCTTTGCAGAGAAATGCCTCAACTGCTAAGCCGTCTCTCCAGCCCAGTAAGTCTTTATGTAGCACCAGGAAAAGCAAAACAATAACAACAACCAAAAAAGAAAACACCCAAATCATTCACTCTACTGATACAGACTAAATGTTTATACTGCCAAATTCATACACTGAAATTTAATCCCCAGCGCAATGTCGTTGGAGTTGGGGCCTTGGGAAGGTGAATGGGTCCTGGGGTAGAGGTCTCATGAACGGGTCAGTACAGTGATAAAAGGTCCTGAGAGAGCTCTTCTGTCCTCTCTTACACAGTGAGAAGATGACCACCGGTGAAGTAGGAGGTGGGCACGTACCAGAACTTGACCATGCTGGTACCTGATCTTGGCCCCTAGAACTGAGAAATATCTTTCTGTTGATTATAAGCTGTCAATTCTGTGGCATTTTATTAAAGCACCCTATACTTAATATATTCCACAGGCAGACTGTCTGGGGAAGTTAGTGGAGAGGGGGGATGGGGGATGAGGTCTTGGTTGTAACCCTTAGGAAGAAGGATTTTATTCTTTTAAAAATTTATTTATTTACTTACTTATTTGAAAGAGGGAGAGAGACAGAGACAGAGACAGACAGATATGTACAGAGAGAGTATGGGTGCATCAGGGCCTCCAGCCATTGCAAATGAACTCGAGACACATCACCTTGTGCATCTGTCTTACATGGGTACTGGAGAATCAAACCTGGGTTCTTAGGTTTCGTAGGCAAGTTCCTTAACCACTAAGGCATCATTCCAGCCTGGAGTTTGTTCTTTATTAAAGCAGCCTATGCTGTAATATCCTCCTCAGGCAGACTACCTAAGGGAGTCAGAGGAGATGGAGGGGAGGGTCATGAGGTCTTGGATGTAAGTCTAGGGGAAGAAGGATGTGACCCTAGTATCCCGGGACGCCGCTAATACTAGTCAACCAGTTGGATATTGTCTGGGAGGGTGAAGGCAGACCATTAGTGATCAACTCAACAGTAAACACACTTAACTCAAGTCTCATACGACAAAAAAAATAGGGTCTGGGGACATGTCTCAGTGGGTAACATGCTTAATGTGCAAGCATGAGGACCCCGAGTTCAGATCCCAGCACCCCACAAAGCCAGGTATAGCAGACAGCGTCAGGTTCACTGAGATGAACTTCTAGACCAGGCACAACATGGAGGAAGGGATACTTATAGAAGCTTATAGATCCAGGGGAAGTTCCATAATGGCAGAAGAAGCTGGCCTGCCTTCACAGGTCCAAGCAGAGAGAGAGAAGCACAAGCCTAAAAGCCAAAAACCACACAGCACAGCACAGCACACTTCAGGAACTCCTGCTAGGCACACTTTGTGTATCTTTAGATTGAAATCTCAAACCCACCACCACACTTTAAGATCTGCCCAATGACACCGCCTCCAGCCAAGTGGTTGCAAATGCAAACTAGTAAAACACTGAATATATTGGTGGCCATATATTCAAACTACCATACCAGGTATGGTGGTGCATGCCAGTAATCCCAACATTCACTGGCTAACTAGTTGAGCCAAATTAGTGAGCTCTAGGTTTTTTTAAAATTAATTTCTTTATTTGAGAGAGAGGGAGAGAGGAAGAGGCAAACAGAGACAGAAAGAGAGAATGGGCATCCTAGGGCTTCCAACCACTGCAAACGAACTACAGACGCATGGGCTACCTTGTGCATCTGGCTTATATAGGTACTGGGGAATCAAACCTGGATCCTTTGGCTTCTCAGGCAAGTTCCTTAAACTGCTAAGCCATCTCTCCAGCCCTAGCTCTAAGTTTTTTTGAGACCCTGTCTCAATAAACAAACAAACAAAAAAAGGTGGAGAGTTACTGAGGAAGTAAGGAAGACACCTAGCATCAACCTCCGGACTCCCAATACATGTGCATGCACACACACACCTACACACATTCACGCACAGCGCACACACACATAAACGTGAAAAACAAAGAGAAAATCTAAAAGTTGTTTCCTCGTGTTAGCCTTTCCAACCTTCCTGAATGACTTCCTACACATTTCAGGATGGAACCTGGATGTGGGCTGGCCTCTCACTCAGTCTCATCTTGACCATGACATAAAAGCTCTTGTCCAGCACCCTTCCAGAACCTTCATCCTGCAGGACTCGGGTGCGTGCACCGTGGAGTTCACGAAGGGACCAAACTGACGCCATGACAGGCTTCAGTAAGCCGCCACTCTAACTAGGCCTAAGTTTCAGTTTCCCAGAGAGGCAGGCAGGACTTCTGGAAAGGGCCTGCCCTGACATGTGACCAGGAAGATAGCCGCCCAGAGGCTGAGTCAGTTCCTGGACATGCCCAGACATGTCCCTTCCACACCTTCTGCGCCAACCAATCAGAGATGCACAACTGTAACTGCTGCTTGCTTAGCCAATCATTTTAAAGATTACCTAACCTGCCTGAAATTCTCCTAGACCTAGCCGGCCAAAACCTGAGGACCAATCAAAAGAATACAAGTACAGTTATGTTCAAATTAGCCAATCGTGTTAGAAAAGACTAAGCCCGCCAAAATTCCCTTAGCTGTGCTTAAAAGGGGCCTGCGAGCTCCTCTCTCTCGGGGTCGCCATTTTGTATGAATGGTTGACCCCCCCCCGCATGCTGGCTGATTCTGCAGAATAAACGCTCTTTGTTTTTACATGCTATTTGAGTCTGGGGTCTTTCTCCAGTGATTCTCAGACCCTTACAGTTCAGAAGGAAATGAGCAGCGAAGAGCATGACAAAGGGAGGCTGTGGAGAAGGCTTTGTCCCTGGCATGGGGCTAAACCTGGAGTTCTCCTGCGTCTCTGTGCTGTCTGGGGACAGAGGAGACAGGACAGGGAGAACAGCGCCCTGTGGGTGGTCAACCTTCCAATAAGACAGGGCCAGGGGCTCTGCAAATGCGTCTATAGATGTGATGGCAACTGAGCTCCTATGCTGAGCCTGTTGGGGATGGTTCTCTGGGGCGGGGGGATGGAGGATCCACCCCTTAGAACATCTGATCTAAATGAGATGGCATAAGGAAGGAAAGATTAATTTTAGTCCAGGTAGGACAAAAGAGGCCCAAATAGAAGCTCTCACTAGTGGGATTTCACCCCAAGGCCAGTAGGAGGGAATGAACCCTTGGGTGGAGCTCCTGCACAGAGTGCCTCCTATCGTATTCCTGAACATCACTGCCTCCCACACGCACCAGCACACTCCAGGCCTCACAGGAGAGCCACTGCGCCCAGAAGTCTCTGTGTTTCTTCGGAACTTCCCTCAAACTCAAACAACTCCAGCCCTAAGCCTGCTGACTGGACTACTTAAGGCCTCTCTTCCTATTTACAGAATCTCTACAGCAATATGGGCAAATGGTGCAAGGAAGGAGAATGGGCGTCTGGGGAGAGGGAGCTAGTGATTAAGCCATGAACCAGCACGCATCGCCTCAGTCATCAAAAATTCATGAAGTGCCCATCTGCAAAAGACGCTATAGTAATTCCCCTAAAAGGAGAACGTCAATGTGGCTTCCTTGGGCTCTGCCAAGATTTTATTAATGTGCTGATTAGGTGAGAAAGAGTCGCTTCCCTGCGTTCGAAGAGAAGACTGAAGAAATGTAGGAATCCTAGCTTCTCCTCTTTCTCTGTAAGCAAAATATTAAATAATAAGCAGATCCACAATAGATGGACTGTTTGTTAGCACTCTTGACAGGGAGAGGATGGAGCCAGCCTCTCTCTCAATCTCTCTCTTTCTCTCTCTCACTATAGAAAACATGAACCAGTATGAGTGTGAGCATTTCTGTGAGAGAGGGAGATGAGGAGACAGATGAGGAGGAGACAGATGAACGGCCATGAAGAGGAAAGAAACAGCTCCATAACCTTGGAGATAGGTAAAGAAGAGGACGACACAGAGGCCGTGCAAGGAAAAAGCCAGACATAGGTGGTGGGGTGGAGGTAGGAGCCAAGAGGAGAAGAAAATCAAATGCGAGAGAGAGTGGGCTGGAGAGATGGCTTAGCAGTTAAGGCTTATGCCTGTGAAGCCTAAGGACCCCGGTTCGATTCTCCAGGTCCCATGTTAGCCAGATGCACAAGGGGGCACATGCGTCTGGAGTTCGTTTGCAGTGGCTAGAGGCCATGACACACCCATTCTCTCTCTGTGTGTCTCAAATAAATGAATAAAAACAAAAAAAATCTAAAAAAAAAAAATTGAGAGAGAAAGAGAAGGGAGGAGGGGATGGAGGGAAATTATCCATAGAGTGTCTCACATCTGAATTGAATGTTGACTTGAATTAAATGAAGCAGATGAGCTCCTGGGTAGGCACTGGGCAGGACTGAGGACAGCTGGGGATCTGATTCCATCACTGTTCCCCACTGGCTGAGTGGTCCCACCAAGCACCTTCCATCCTGAGACTATTTCTAAGGCTGTCAAGGGTGGGGGAGATGGACCAGCAGGGGCTGGAATTTCTTCCAGTTCTTATTGTCCACAAGGCTATGAACAAACAAAATCATGAAGCGACTCAAGTCCTTGGAGAAGCCACAGACAGTGGGAGGGAGGGCTCAGGGGCCATGTTTGCCCAACTCTCTCATAGGCCACACCAAACGGGTGCTAACTACAGAGAGGCCTCCACCACCAAGGCAGAGTCCTGACGGTGGGGCTTCCAGGACCCTTGTGGAGGGGCCTCCTGGGCCGGCCACCCCTTGCTTTGTGACTCCCCCCGTGCTGATGTGTGCTCTCTGGGAGGTGTTGCCTCCTCACACACAGCAGAGCCCATTCCATCCTCCCAGCCTTTTCTACTTTGTTCAACACACACTTCCTCACCAAGATAGTCTCCCAACCTCCAGCAGCTCCATGATCTCTTCGTCTGTTTGTTTTGCATGAGATTCTTTATTCTGAGTTGCCTTTTTGTGAGTTTCTTATGATTTTGTTATCCTATCCAAGTGCATCAAAAGTCTTCAAATACCTCTGACTGGCACACACACACACACACACACACACACACACCCGTCGTTAATTTGTCCACTTTGAGAGAAGGCGCAGGGCGAGCATTACAATTCTGAAACTTGTGTTTCAGTACCTGGGCTTAGCCCTCGCTCTTCAACCCACTGGTTGTGGGACCCTGGACACGTTATATAAGCTTGGACTTTGCTTCTTCTGGTGGAGTGTTGGAGAAGATGGGATGAAAGGCAGGACACGCCAAAGTTCAGAGCTGTGCTTACTGTATTCTGGGTGCTTAATACCCACCAGCTCTGAGGACTACATTCCGACAGCTTTCATGTCCCAACACCACCAAAGACACTATTTCCTGTAGCCCCCTTGAATCACCACTGGTCGTGTTAACCAGGTCCTCAAAGACCACTCTCTTTGGTGGTCAGATTCCTTGCAGCGACCTCAGGTTCAGTACAGGCCCATGAAGGCTCTGAAATGAATTCAGTGTGGACTGTTGACATCTTCTGGACTTTTCCTACCAGCAGGCAGCGGCTGTGTTCCCTAACAATGGACTCATCCTCATCCTCTGTAGCTGGGGTGCACGTTGCTGACATCAGCCATTGCTACTCTGCATGTTTTGTTGTTTGTTGTTTGTTTTTTATTTATTTATTTGAGAGTGACAGACAGAGAAAGAGGCAGATAGAGAGACAATGGGTGCGCCAGGGCCTCCAGCCACTGCAAACAAACTCCAGATGCATACACCACCTTGTACATCTGGCTAACGTGGGTCCTGGGGGATACGAGCCTCGAACCGGGATCCTTAGGCTTCACAGGCAAGCGCTTAACCGCTAAGCCATCTCTCCAGCCCTACTGTGCATGTTTCTCCTCCGGCTCTCAGCCCGAGTTCCTGGTTGCTTCTTTCACGAGTTCTCTCCACATACGACCCAGACACCCTAGACATCGTGGAGAAGCGGCTAGCTCCCAACCATAAAGGACGGCGTGAGTTCGGCTTGGCATCCTGCTCTGCCGCGGACAAATTATGTGTATTTATGTTTCTTGTGATGATGGGGGACCTCAGTTCTCTCGCTCCATTATGTTGGCCCCAGGATAAAAACCCTCAGTGGATTTAGTTTTTCTCCTGACTTCAATGTCTTCAATGGAGAGTGACACATCCGTTTCACCCTCATGTGAAAGTCCCATTGGGCCCGTGGCATTCTTCAGGGCTGACCTGGCTACTCTTTTCTTGCCTCTGTTTGCCTAGATCCCATGCCCAACCCTACACTCTATGACTGTGGAATCACCTAGAAACTCTGCAAATGTCCCAGGGTCTCTGACCCTTCCAGCCTTCACACAAACAAACGTGTTTCCCTTCCCAGGATGTCCGCCTGAATCACTTCTAATGGCATCTGGGTTTGTTGTTGTTGTTGTTGTTTGTTTGTCTGTTTGTTTTTTACCTCCTGAGAAGCCCACTGCACTTCTCAGCTGCCGGGGGGGCAGTTCTCCTCCACTCTCTGTTGCCTGGCACATGCCCCACGACACTGAAGTAAGTGGTCGATTCTCTACTCCAGGTGGAGTTTGCTGAGACCACAGACTTCCCGGGCGCCCCTAACGACTCAGCTTCCTCTAGAGACACGGACCCCTGACAAAGAATTTCCATACTTGAGTTGAAATACACGCAAGTGGCACAGAAGGGCTTTTCTGCTAGCCTAAGAACTATAAGAAAAATAAAATTAATAAAACAACTTAGGCAACGAAATTTCAAAGTGGTGGGAGTCAGCAGGTCCCCACAGGAACACACAGCACCTGCCTACACTTTATCTTGTTTGCTCCCTGGTGACCCAAGAGTTACAGATGCTAAGAGACCCAATAGGCTCAGCTTTGGCAAAGAGCTACCTCCTGTAAGTCCAGTTCAGGAGAGAGCAAAATGCCAGACGCCAATTCCTACCCGACGTGTCCCGAACACCGCTCCTGGGAGGCGGTGGGGCTCTCGGATGATCCGTGAGCTTGGCTGAGGACTAGGGTCTAGGGTACCACACAGCAAGGGCTCTTTGAGAGCCTTGGTCTTTACCTAGAGCTCTCTGTCCTTCTATTCCTCATTAGGGCTTGGTTTCCTAGTCAATTGCAAGAACTGGGGTTTCAAAAATCCCTAAGCTGTTTTTCTGCATCCTAGCTGTGTTCTCTGAGTCTCCAGTGCCCTAGAATTTCTCTATTAAGATTAAAGGACAACTGGTATACCACTGGTTATGAGCCATATGACCCTTCCAGGGTACGAAGAACCCCATACGGACATATCCAGGTACATCTAGGTGTGCACAAACACACCTACACCAGACAACATTCATAGTGAATGTTCCCAAGTCATGCAGATCTCCTTAGATGGGCTACTGTCCCCACCCCGTGACTCATCCAGCAAGAAAAAGCCTCGAAGATTAAGAAAGGCGTGGAAGACACAGACCACCTCCCCACAGAATTCTCAACAACTGCTGACGTTTCTTCCTGTGCCGGCTCCACCCCACACAAGCTGGACAATACCGTGTCCTGTAGCCAAGGGAACACGTGTTTGTGCCCTGCCTCGGGGGAGGCTGAGACAAGTGGGTGTATCCTAAGGAAAGGCCAGACCACTCCAAATACCTCCGTCTAATGATTCCCAGGCTACATCTAAAACAAGAGACCATCGATTAACCCGGTGAATCAGTTGTGGGCCAGGGGGAGAGAACGGCACACAGGGAGAAAACTGGCCACGGTTTACAGCAAGAGGTGACAACTGAAGGAAAGAGGATTAACAAAACAAGACAAAAACAAAAAACAAAAAAAGAAGCCGGGCGTGGTGGAGCACGCCTTTAGTCCCAGCACTTGGGAGGCAGAGGTAGGAGGATTGTCACGAGTTCAAGGCCACCCTGAGACTACATAGTGAATTTCAGGCCAGCCTGGGCTAGAGCGAGACCCTACCTCGAAAAACAAAACAAGACAAAAAAAAAAAGAGGATTGACAAGCAACACTATACTATGAACAGGCCTGGCACACTTTTCCTAGCACTGGGTGACTTGGCGCTGGAAACCATGGACTTCTACAGGAACACAGCCACCCAGTTTGAGGTCACATTTGTGTCTGACAGGATGGTGAAATGGGTGGGAGAACGAGCACCCAGTTACACCCCAGCATCAATGCCCAGGAAGTCTGGAAGGAGAGAGCAAAATGCTAGATTCAATTCATACCCATCTCAACTACCAACACACTTCCCCTTGGGTAACCGGTATTCCTAGTCATAATTTATCACATAATGACTTATATGACAGCATGCTAAAGTAACTCCTGTTGATCTCATTGTACCTGCACAGAATACTCTGGTGTCATTATCTTTGTCATTGTTCTACAGATGAGGAGACGGGTGTGGGGAAGGACTATATAACTTACCTCAGGCCAACTCATGAGTGTCAGAGCAAGAACTAGACCCCAGATCCTACTGACTCTGAAAGCTGCTTTCAAGAGCTGGGAAACAATGGCCTGGCAAGAAAAAATAATTCTAGAGAATCACCCAGAGGGAGGTATACACTCTGAGGTCAGGTTTATTCAAAATCACCCACACTCTTCACTCTGCCAACCAAAGCCATTTGCGAGGTGGTTGGCCTAGGGAAGGGCATAGTCTGTGGCCAGGAAACAAATTTTTTTTCCTCTAAATTAACATAACTAGCCCACACAAGTCCTGTGCTCAGGATATTTGGAAATAAATTGTTGGATGGAAGTGAAAGACAGAAGGTTAGAGAGAGGGTGGGGAGGAAGAAAAAATGGAAAACTATGTTTTTTTCTTTTCATTAAAACTTTGCAGAGAAAGTGCATCCAATTATGTCCTCCCTCCTCTGTTCACAAACATGGGGCAGAGACCACAAAAAAAAAAAAAATCAAATCCATCCAGAAAATACTTTCCAAGGGAAATAATAATTTCAATCACAGAAGTTTGGCAAGCAGGAGAGATTTGGAGGAACATCAAGAAAGATCTAAGGATAATGATATTGGTCAGCAAATTAGGCACAGCATCACAAACCAATAAGGCAGCAAAATCCAATGCTGATTGACCTGTGAAGCTTCCCATGCCAAGGTGTCCGTAAACTAGGGGTCAGGAGAGGGGTGAGCTCCTTGCTCATGACCGCGGTGGGCCACAGTTGCAGCACAGCCTTTGGGATGAGTCTTCTGCCTCAGAAGTCCTCAACCCACAATCAGTAATCTGAGGAGGAGATGGAAGATGGACCAGACACAAAGAGAGATCATAACTGTGGAACTGGAGGTGAGGATAGAGTGAGGAGTATAGAAGTGGAGTTGAAGAGAGAGGGTGAGTATGGATCTGGAGGTGAGGATAGAGGATGATCACAGTGGAACTAGAGGTGAGGAGAGAGGGTGAGTGTGGAACTGGAGGTGAGGAGAGAGGGTGAGGGGTGTGAACTAGAGGTGAGGAGAGAGGGTGAGGAGTGTGGAAGTGGAGGTGAGGAGAGAGGGTGAGGGTTGTGAACTAGAGGTGAGGAGAGAGGGTGAGGGGTGTGAACTAGAGCTGAGGAGAGAGGGTGAGGAGTGTGAACTAGAGGTGAGGAGAGAGGGTGAGGGTTGTGAACTAGAGGTGAGGAGAGAGGGTAAGGGTTGTGAACTAGAGGTGAGGAGAGAGGGTGAGGGTTGTGAACTAGAGGTGAGGCGAGAGGGTGAGGGGTGTGAACTAGAGGTGAGGGCAGAGAGGGTGAGGGGTGTGAACTAGAGGTGAGGAGAGAGGGTGAGGGGTGTGAACTAGAGGTGAGGAGAGAGGGTGAGGAGTGTGAACTAGAGGTGAGGAGAGAGGGTGAGGGGTGTGAACTAGAGGTGAGGAGAGAGGGTGAGGGTGTGAACTAGGAGGGGTGAGGGTGTGAACTAGGGGTGAGGGGGTGTGAACTGAGTAGTGAGGCAAGAGGGTGAGGGGTGTGAACTAGAGGTGAGAGAGAGGGTGAGGGGGTGTGAACTAGAGGTGAGCAGAGAGGGTGAGGGGTGTGAACTAGAGGTGAGCAGAGAGGGTGAGGGGTGTGAACTAGAGGTGAGGAGAGAGGGTGAGGAGTGTGAACTAGAGGTGAGGAGAGAGGGTGAGGGGTGTGAACTAGAGGTGAGGAGAGAGGGTGAGGGGTGTGAACTAGAGGTGAGGAGAGAGGGTGAGGGGTGTGAACTAGAGGTGAGGAGAGAGGGTGAGGGGTGTGAACTAGAGGTGAGCAGAGAGGGTGAGGGGTGTGAACTAGAGGTGAGGAGAGAGGGTGAGGAGTGTGGAGCTGGAGGTGAGGAGAGAGCATGCGTACGGAGGGTCAGCAAGCAGCATGCAGATCACTCTTAACAGGCATGAGTGACAGGGAGGGCAGTGGGTAGATGGAACGCTAGGAAAACAAGCAGGGCTCACGTGTTTATTCTCCGGACGACATACAGGAAAAGTCCAGAAGCCCACAGGCTCAGCGCATTGAAATGACACGTGAGCTGTGCCCCTGCTCCAGATGCCCGGCTGTACCCGCCATCACGGCACACGGATGCACTGCGCTTTCTTAACAGTTTGCCGCGGAAGCGTCTGCAGACCTTTCCACGGGAGCTTGGACAGATTTCTCACCATGCTTACGCACAGAGAAATGCTTTCTTGGACCAAACCCACCTTCTGTGACTCTGGCCTTCCTCAGCTCTAGCCATTTCTTTTCCTCGGGCATTGGAAAGAGAATAGTTTCTTAGTATTTCTCATTTCAAAAAGATTTCATTCTTGAAGGGCAATGTGCACTCTCTCAAACTAAGCAGTCTTAATATCTCACTTTCTCAGTTCTTCCCATTTGGGGTTTTGAAGAAAAAAAATAAAATAAAATAAGACCTAGAGGCACCATGAAAACCCCAGATCCATCTCCTCACCCGTGACAACGCCAGTCTCACATCCTCCAAATGCATTGTGTGTATCACAAATGATTGGTTCAATGTTTAAAAAAATTTTTTTGTTTATTTTTATTTATTTATTTGAGAGCAAGAGAGAGAGAGAAAGAGGGACAGAGGCAGAGAGAGAGAGAGAGAGAGAGAGAATGGGCGCACCAGGGCCTCTAGCCACTGCAAATGAACTTCAGACACATGCGCCCCCTTGTGCGTCTGGCTAATGTGGGTCCTGGGGAATCAAGCCTCGAACCAGGGTCCTTAGGCTTCACAGGCAAGCGTTTAACTGCTAAGCCATCTCTCCAGTCCCCCACTTTTTTTTTGTGCTCACTGACCAATGTAGACCAAACACTTACCTTGACCAAAAGTTAATTAAGCTTTTCTTCTTTTCCCCAGATGCCTGAATTTTGACCCTGGGGCCCAGCGTACCCCCTCTTGTCAACCCATGTCATGAGAATCTGGTGAGGACATGACCTTTCCTGATGAAGGTCATTCTCATAAAGGCACTCCATCCCTACGCTTGCTCCCTTCTAGTCTCATCAGCTCCTTCCAAAAAAAGAAATAAAAGTTTTTGTTTTCCTGTCTGGCCATTAAGAGGATTTCAGAATTTATAGTCTGACCATTCTCTCAACTGCAAAAGTCTTTTCCTCCAACTGTGAGAATCCTTGGATTAAACAGTTTCCCCTCACCTGAGTCCAAATGTGTTTAGCTGACAAAATCATAGGGTTTTATTTCTAGTTCAGACTGAATATTTAACTCTCTCTTCTCCCCGTTTGCTTAAGATCTCTGTCAGCATTCTCTTTGCAGTTTCTCTTCGGCTTTTTCATCTCTTAACCTCATTATTATTATTTTTTCGAGATAGGGTCTCACTCTAGCTCAGGCTGACCCAGAATTCACTATGTAGTCTCAGGGTGGCCTCGAACTCATGGTGATCCTCCTACCTCTGCCTCCTGAGTGCAGGGATTAAAGGCATGCACCACCACGCCCAGCCTTTAAAACTTGTTGTTTTAAACAGGGTCTCACATGGTAGCTCAGGCTGGCCTGAAATTCATTACATACAAGCCCAGACTGGCCTAAAATTCATGGCAATCCTCCTGCCTCAACCTCCCATGTGCTGGGATTTCCATCTTGAGTCACCACACCCAACTCTAAGCCAGAAAACTGTTTAGTGTGTGTGGCCAAAAACTGATGCCTTAGTGTTTAAGGCGCTTGCCTGCAAAGCCTAAGGAACCAGGTTCGATTCCCCAGTACCCAGGTAAGCCGGATGCACAAGGTGGCGCATGCATCTGGAGTTTCTTTTGCAGTGGCTGGAGGCCCTGGCACATCCATTCTCTCTCTCTCTCTCTCTCTCTTTTCTCTCTCATACACATACACACAAATAAACAAATAATATATATATATATATATGTATATATATATATATTTTTTTAAGTTGTACATTGTAGAATGTTTAGCAATGCCCCAGCCTGTCCCTTAGATGTCAAGGACACCCTGATTTC
This sequence comes from Dipus sagitta, assembly GCA_036346955.1. Taxonomy (NCBI): domain Eukaryota; kingdom Metazoa; phylum Chordata; class Mammalia; order Rodentia; family Dipodidae; genus Dipus; species Dipus sagitta. The sequence continues at coordinate 22,475,439 of CM070789.1, read as the reverse complement.
AGCTGTTATAATCAGAGATGTCTCCAGATAACTCCAGCTGTTATTCCCCAGGGGACAAAGCCAGCCCAGTTAAGGCTGTCTCTGGAGCAATCTATCTTTCTCTGATTGTGCCCCTGCACGTATGCCCCAGGGTCACATTGCCACCCCACTTCCAGCTCCTGCACTTCAGAGAGAACACGAAAGGCTTTTTATCCCACCAGCACGACTGGACAGTGACCCGCCCGGCCAGGACTGTACGAAGTGTGTAGCAGACAGCTTCAGGTTCGCTGAGATGAACTTCCAGACCAGGCACAGTTACGGAGGAAGGGATAGTTATTGAAGCTTACAGATCCAGGGGAAGTTCCACAATGGCAGAGGAAGCTGGGCTACCTTCACAGGACCAAACAGAGAGAGAAGCACCAGCCAAAAACCAAAAGCCACACAGCACAGCATACTTCAGGAACTCCAGCTAGGCACACTTTGCATATCTTTAGATTGAAATCTGAAACCCACCACCACACCTTAAGATCCACACAATGGCACTGACTCCAGCCAGGTGGCTGCAGATGCAAACTACAAACAACTGAATATATTGGGGGCCATCTATTCTATTCAAGCCACCACAAAGCACATGCAGCTAGGAACCCTGTGGAGTCACCATCTTCTGCCTCCACAACAACATGGGCTCCTCTTCTCTAGAAACACGGGACGAGGTATGTACGGAAGCTCCCCGGGGGCCAGTGTGCAGGTTGAAGGCCCTCCCGCCCAGCCTAGGATAGGACCACAAGTCCACTGGCTCACTGGGGCACCGGGTCGATCTCACTGTCGCTCTAAGCTTCACAGGCATGACGTGCCCAGTGCTTACTCCAATCCACTTTGTCCACAGTTTTGAACCTACAGTACATTTGTTCCCAGCTGTCTCCCCAGGCTTCTGGGTGCTGGTGGCTCTGCAGAGGAGTCACAGGACTGGAGAGGTGTGCATTGCTAGAATGCCCAGCGAGCAAATCGCTGTGGGCGCTGGGCAAATCCACACCAGGGCTGGCGTCACCAACCACACTGTCTGCCGGTGGCAGGAGAGAAGAGCACATTTCTGCCTCCGCATCTCAGCAGAAACCCACGACTTGAAATTCAAGTGCAGCCAAGTTTCCACCCACCCGCATCTAATGCTAAGATAACTCGCTTAAGTGCTGTTATTAATAATTATGAATTCTGATGAGCGAGGTGCTTTGTACTCTAAGTAACCTTTACGATCTCCCACCCAGGTCCCTCATCCGAACAGTGAAGCAGATCTGAGCTAATTATCAGTCTTTCCCATTTGAAGGGGTCAGGAAGGAGGATCGGCCACTTCTGCAAAGCGACAAAGAATGGATGGTCTAATTGTGTCGTCTTGTGTTTCCTGACACAAAGATCATGCTGCCTCAAAGAGGACTGTCCACATTAATGCACTGAAAACCAAAACCCTTGTGATTTCCAGGGGAAGAACTACTGAGCCTGAGCAGTGTCGAGTCCAAGTACAAACACCTAGACAGCATCGGCTTGAGGAAGCTTTTTTTTTTTTTTCAAAGTAGGGTCTCACTCTAGCTCAGGCTGACCTAGAATTCACTATCTAGTCTCAGGCTGGCCTCGAACTCACAGCGATCCTCCTCCCTCTGCCTCCTGAGTGCTGGGATTAAAGGTGTGCGCCACCATGCCCAGCTTGAAGAAGTTTTTTTTTTTTTATTTTTTTGTTATTTTATTTATTTGAGAGCGACAGACAGAGAGATAAAGAGGCAGAGATATAGAGAGAGAATGGGCACGCCAGGGCCTCCAGCCACTTCAAACGAACTCCAGACGCGTGCGCCCCCTTGTGCATCTGGTTAACATGGGTCCTGGGGAATCGAGCCTCGAACCGGGGTCCTTAGGCTTCACAGGCAAGCGCTTAACCGCTAAGCCATCTCTCCAGCCCTTGAAGAAGCTTTTTAACAGTATGTGTAAAATCATTTTTAAAGCCAGGCGTGGTGGCGCACGCCTTTAAACCCAGCACTCGGGAGGCAGAGGTAGGAGGATGGCTGTGAGTTCGAGGCCACCCTGAGACTCCATAGTGAATTCCAGGTCAGCCTGGGCTAGAGTGAGACCCTATCTCGAAAAACCAAAAAAAAAAAATATCATTTTAAAAATATATATTATTACACTTGACAAAAAAAAATCAGCAATCACTTTTCTGATAAGAAGAATTAATCCTTAGGTATCAGCTTCATTTACAATTTAATCACCGAAAAAGTGTTTTGTAAAAAAAAAAAAAAAAAAATCCATTGGGGATAGTGAGCTTGTTGAAACTTTAATGAGCCTTGGAGAAAGTTAGCGCTTTTCTCTTTGCATACAGTCATTTCTGTATTTCAATAATATGCCAGCAGTTCATAATTTAGAAAAAAAATTCCCATAATCCCACTACCCTGACAAAACACTGGCATTCTCTCCTTGTGGTAAATAAACATTTTTGAGAGAGAGAGAGAGAGAGAGAGAGATCCAACAGCGACAGGAGTTCGGGAGAAGGGCTCTGTCACTAGATCACGTGAGTAAAGGCATCACACAGTGGCCCGAGCTGGAGGAAGCCTCACAAGCTTTGGGAAAACACCGTGGGGTCCCCTCTGTTTGAGAAGCTCTCTCCCTCTGGCGTATGATGCACTGTGGTCTGGCGCCCTCCTCTCTCTTCTCGAGTGTGGTGTCCTATCCCTTTCCACGACTGGTCCCTCCACCCTTTCCCTACTCTGGCTGTCCACTGCCACGGCGCCCCACTGCAGGTATCGGACACACCCCAGAGGTCAGCCTTCATCTTGCCAGCTGCCGTTGCGGATACTGCTCCTGAGAAAGAGCCGGAAGCACGAGGTAGACCCCAATGTCCCCAGGCCACCGCTCCCTGCGTTTCACCTCTCGCAAGGCAGGATGCAGAATAAGACCTTGCAGAGATCCCTTCTACACGCCATCAAAAGGAGGTGTGGGGCTGGAGAGATGGCTTAGCAGTTAAGCGCTTGCCTGTGAAGCCTAAGGACCCCGGTTTGAGGCTCGAGTCCCCAGGACCCACGTTAGCCAGATGCACAAGGGGGTGCACGCATCTGGAGTTTGTTTGCAGTGGCTGGAGGCCCTGGCGCGCCCATTCTCTCTCTCTATCTGCCTCTTTCTCTCTGTCTGTCACTCTCAAATAAATACATAAAACTAAACAAAAAATTATTAAAAGGAGGTGTGGCACCATTTAGCACCAAGCTTGTTAAAAACAACTCTTTAGAATAATCGAGTCACTCAGAATTTAAACACTAAAGTCAAGGAAAGACTTTTCGGGCTTTATTCAATCCGCAAAACAGTCCAAACCCATGCTTTAATCCAAAACATACTTTCCCATGAGAGGAGGACTGGTGTCTCCCAAGTGTTGTCCACCCGGAATGCAGTGCAGACCGTGCCCTGGCTGAGGTGTCCGCTATGTGGAGGAAAAGTCTGCCCAGCTACACCCTCAATCAGCAAAGCCTGTCTCAGCACTTGAACTGACTTCCTTCTTCCTTCGTTCCATAGACCTCTGCCCATCGTGCTTTGAGCCACACATTCAAAAGGACACCGTGAGGAAAACTAGAATGGCTAAATCTGCTTAGAATGTGCGGGAGTTCCACATGATGGCAGAGGTTATGAAGAAAATCAGAATCCCCCAAGTACTCACTCTCTCTCTCTCTCTCTCCTTTCCTCTCTCTCTCCTTCAACACTTGCACTTGTCAAAATGCCACTTGACTTTTTTTTAAATTTTTTTGTTTGTTTATTTATTTATTTGACAGCGACAGAGAGAAGGAGGCAGAGACACAGAGAGAGAGAGAGAATGGGCGCGCCAGAGCTTCCAGCCTCTGTAAACGAACTCCAGACGCGTGCGCCCCCTTGTGCATCTGGCTAACGTGGTTCCTGGGGAATTGAGCCTTGAACCGGGGTCCTTTGGCTTCACAGGCAAGCGCTTAACCGCTAAGCCATCTATCCAGCCCCCATTTGACTTTTTGTTCTGAAAACAGAGTGGCAGTAACAACGTGTTAGTACAATGAATGTCTAAAAAAATACCTGTGGATTTAATTTAAAAAAAAAAAAGAGAGAGAGAGAAAGTGGGACTTCAGAGATGGCTTAGCCATTAAGGCACCTGCCTGCAGAGCCTAAGGACCCGCGTTCAGCTCTCCACTGCAAGGTCACACAAGCCCACTGCGTGGCGCACCAATTCTCTCTCTCTCTCTCTCTCTCTCTCTTTCTCTCTCTCTCTCTCTCGCGCGCGCGTGCGTTCTCGCTCTCACTCTTGCTCTCTCTCAAAATAAATTTTAAAAGAAAGTAATCTAGGGCTGGAAAAGATGGCTTAGTAGTTAAGACATTTGTCTGCGAAGCCAAAGAACCCTGGTTCAATTCCCCAGGTCCCACATAAGCCAGATGCACAAGGTGGTGTATGCATCTGGAGTTTGTTTGCAGTGGCTGGAGGCCCTGGTGCGCCCATTCTCTCTCTCTCTCTCTCTCTCTCTCTGTCTCTCTCTCTCAAATAAATAAATAAATAAAATGTATATATTTTTAAAAAACAAAAGTAATCTAATAATTCAATCAGTGAATTACCATCATTTAGCTGTCTGAGGGTGAAAAAGATCCTATTTGACTAAGGGTTTCATAGTACTAGTTCCTCAGAGAATGATGTTAGATACATATCCTTTGTCTCCACCTGCTACCTCTGAGTATGTTTCCTAAACCTTGCGATCTGTATATTCCTCCCCTGAGCATGTCATAGGCCCAGTGTTCTTGGCGACCCCTACAAACTGTCTCGGCAGGTTCCTTGACAAATCATCTAGTCACAATATTTTTCACAATATAAATGAAGGGTTGAAAGAAGGAAGGAAGGGGGAGGGAAGGGGATATTTCTTCCCTGTCCCCACCACATACGTGAAAACCTTCTGGAGTTTTCTATCACCTTTTATCAGCCCCTCTTTATTTTTACGACTCCAGGCAGCCAGCACATCCAGAATATTCCAGAGCTCCTCTTGTGTCCGCTTCTCAGATAGAACATTTCAGAAAGTAGGACCCCACCACCCACAGTGACCAGTCAGCCTGCCCCATTCTGGACTCTACTTCTCTTTCCTTCTCTCCATCCCAACCCCCTCCTCCCCACAGTCTCCACGTACCCTTACCTTGCGTAAGTAACCAGTTACTTAAAAAAGAAAGAGAAGTCGGGCGTGGTGGCGCATGCCTTTAATCCCAGCACTTGGAGGCAGCGGTAGGAGGATTGTCATGAGTTCAAGGCCACCCTGAGACTACATAGTGAATTCCAGGTCAGCTTGGACCAGAGTGAGACCCTACCTCAAAAAACAAAAACAGAAAGAAAGAGAGCCCATCATTTGGGGCAACAGAGATGAACCTGGAAGACCTTCTGTTAAGTGAAAGTCAGACCCAGACAGAGAGGCATTGTATGACCTCCCTCTGATAGCGTAAACAGTCGAGAATAGAGCAGTGTTCGCTGACAGACGGGCGATGAGAAGAGGCTGGTCACTGGGTACAAAGTTATAGTTACACATGAAGAAGGCCTGTGCTTAGCAGAATCCCTGGAGTTAACAATAAATAGGGAGCCCTTCAAAGTAGCCAGAAGAAAGGCGTTTGATGTTTTCACCACAAGGACGTGAAAAGTATCTTAGGATGAATGTGTTAATGATCCTGGTTTCATTGTTACACAGTGTGTGTGTGTGTGTGTGTGTGTGTGTGTGTGTGTGTGTGTGTGATGTATTAAAGCACCTCATTTCGCCCCCAGAAATATGTACACCTGTTTACAGAAATTAACCTCAGTGCCTCAGTCTCAGAGCTCCAAGTGGCACCATGTCTGAAAAAGAGGGAGGCAGTGTCTCCCGGCTCCTCCTGAGAAGATGCTCTGAGTGGCCATCTGTCCTGAGAAGATGCTCTGAGTGGCCATCTGTCCTGAGAAGATGCTCTGAGTGGCCATCTGAGCAGCAGGAAGTCTCCTCACAGGCACACTGGCCGGTCCACAGCAGGAATCTGATCGGCTGTTGCCCCGTTCTTAAGTGGAATCAGGGTCCTCCTCCCTGACAGTTTATAGAGACCCGGGAAGCCTGAGATCCTGAGCCCAGGGAGAGCCACCCTGCCAGGATCTGTCCTCTGCATGGAGACGATTATTGATCCTTAATTAAAAAAAAAAAAATCAAAGACAACTTTGGGGCTGGAGAGATGGCTGAGCAGTGAAGGCACTTGCCCGAGAGCGCCGAGTTCGATTCCCCAGTAGTGATGTGAAGTCCGACGCACAGAGCGGCGCTTGCAGCTGCTGGAGGACCTGGAGCACCCCCCCCCCTTCTCTCTCTCTCTCATTAAAAAAAAAAGGGCCAGTCTGTTAGGCTTGCCTCAAAAAAAAAATTAAAAAAATAAAAAAGGCAACTCTGCCATCCCAAAAAATAAAAAAGGCACCTCTGCCATCCCAAGGTGTGGAAGGTCCCCTGTCATGTTTCTTTCTGCTGTCCCTGCACTAAGCCTGGCGAAGGAGCATTCCCCAAAGGTCTGCTTGGGAGAAATAAGGGCAAGAAGGAACTCCAAATAGGAAATGGTGATTAGACACACGCTCCTTTAATCCCGGCACTCGGGAGGCAGAGGCACGAGGATCTCCATGAGTTCGAGGCCACCCTGAGACTACTGAGTGAATTCCAGGTCAGCCTGGGCTAGAGCAAGACCCTACCTCGAACAAACCAATTAAAAAAAAAAAAAACTGTGCTGAGAGTCTTGGCATGTCAGAGGCACTAAAAAGAATCTACGGACGGCAAAAGTAATTAATTACACTCTTCTCAGCTTGTGAACCAATGAAGGACCTAGAGTGAACAGTCTCCAGCCTGCCTCTCTCTGTTTCAGGTTCTAGAATATCCCCAGATCTTTCTCTGTAGCCTTGTAGCATTGACAGTGGACCTACAATACGCCAATAAGCACTCGATGGCTCTTCACTTACCCCATCCACACGTGGCCCCATGAGGTGGCATCTATTAGCCCCAGTGAGGAAAAGAAATTTGCCAATCAAATAATGAGCCCAAAGCCCAAGGCAAGAAATCTTGTAGACTTTTTCCATAAAAGGGGACTAGAGTATTAGTAGGGAAAGAGGGACTACACCCTCTAGGATAGCTTAGCATTTTATTAATTTTTAAGAAGGAAGGAACTAGGGCTGAAGGGATGGCTCAGCACTTAAGGCGCTTGCCTGCAAAGCATAGCGACCCGGGTTCAAGTCCCCAGTACCCACGTAAGCCAGATGCACAAAGAGACACGTGCATCTGGAATTCATCTGCAATAGCTGGAGTTCATGGGGCACCCATTCTCTGTCAGTCTCTCTTCTCTCTATGTCTCTTTGCTTGCAAATAAAGATAAAAATACCTTTTAACAAGGGGGAACTCACAAGCCGAACGTGGTGGCGCATGCCTTTAAAATCCCAGCACTCGGGAGGCAGAGGTAGGAGGATCGCCGTGAGTTCAAGGCCACCCTGAGACTACATGGTTAATTCCAGGTCAGCCTGAGCCAGAGTGAGACCCTACCTTGAAACCCCCCCCCCAAAAAAGGGAGGAGGACTCCCAAGTGCTAACAAGCGCGCACAAGAACTTAAACCATCATATGCAAGTTACTAATGACGCAGCCTGTTTCGAAATCAGTTTGGCAATCCCTCACAAAGTAAAACTTCAGCTACCATATAATCCAGCAATAACTTCTAGGTATATATGTAAGATAATTGAAAAGATATGTTCATCTAAAAAATGTCTACACAGCGGCTGCAAAGATAGCTCAGTGGTTAAAGGTGCTTGCTAGCAAAGCCAGACAGCCTGGGTTCAATTCCCCAGTGTCCACATAAGGCCAAATACAAAGTGGCACCTGCATCCTGAGTTAGTTTGCAGTGGCAAGAGGCCCTGGTGTGCCCATTCTCCCTCTCTCTGTCCTTGCAAAATAAATTTTAAAATACTGTATACATGAATGCTTATAGCATTATTATTTATAACTAAAATATAAAGCAATCCAAATGTCCAGTCATCAGCTGATGAGAAGATAGACAGGTATGGATGTGACTTGGTCATCAAAAAATGGAGCTTTGCCGGGCGTGGTGGCACACGCATTTAATCCCAGCACTGGGGAGGCAGAGGTAGGAAGATCGCTGTGAGTTCAAGGCCACCCTGAGATTACATAGTGAATTCCAGGTCAGCCTGAGCTACAGTGAGACCCTACCTTGGAAAAAACAAACAAACAAACAAAAAATAACGGAGTTTTGATACATGCTACATGTCCGAACCCTGAAGACGTTATGCTAAGTGAAAGGCCCCAGACCCCGAAGAGCCACAGAAACTGCAGTATATTCTGTTGCCATGAGAAGTCCTAAAGGGAAAATCCACACAGAACCGGGTGTGCGGCTGCTGCGGTCTGAGAAGTGGGGAACAGGCAACGACTGATAACGGACGCCGGAGTTTGCTGGGGGAAGATTGGGAAAGCTTTGGAACTAGATAATGGGAGCGATTGCCCAAACTTGTTAATATACTAAAAACCACTGGTTGCACACCTTAATGTGTGAATTTTACAGCACGTGAGCTATGTTTGGCTAGAAAACATTGAAATTAAAGAGTGAAAATAAAAAGGGCTTGTGTTTCACATACCTCCAGGGTCCCTTCCTGATCCAAAGAAGCAATAGAAATGAACTTTACACTTTACACTTGACCAAGTCAAGAAACTGAGGTCATTTTCTTATTATATTAAGTAAGTGCTCAATGGGTGCCACTCTGGGCCAAGCTCACTGCTAGGGCACAGCTGTGATATGCAAACAGATGGGACCGGAAAAGTTTTAACATTTAAAAAGTGGCATCAGGTTGGAGAGATGGCTTGGCGGTTAAGCGCTTGCCTGTGAAGCCTAAGGACCCCGGTTCGAGGCTCGATTCCCCAGGACCCACATTAGCCACAAGGAGGCGCACGTGTCTGGAGTTCCTTTGCAGTGGCTGGAGGCCCTGGCGTGCCCATTCTCTCTCTCTCTATCTGCCTCTTTCTCTCTGTCTGTCACTCTCAAATAAATAAATAAAAATGAATAAAATATTTAAAAATAAATTAATAAAAAGTGGCATAAACACAAAACAACCATATAACAGCACAATGATCAGAGACACACAAGGCACTATGAAAATGTAAAGGAGGGCATCTCATTCCCATAGGAAGAGGGCATTAAGAAAGATTTGGGGCAGGGGGCTGAAGCGATGGCTCAGAGGTTAGTACATTTGCCTGCAAAACCTAATGACCCAGGTTCGATTCCCCACACAAGACCAGATGCAGAGCAATGCATGCATCTGAGGTTTGTTTGCAGTGGCTGGAGGCCCTGGTGTGCTCTCCCCCACCGCACCTTGCAAATAAAATAAAATAAAATAAAATAAAGGTTTAGTAGAAAGTGATTATTTATCTGTCTCCTAAGGATGAATTGGAGATATGCGGGGCCAAAACTGTGAAGACAAAAGAGTCTGCGCAGAAGGAGTGGAGTCTCTCGCGATGATGTCCTACATGCAGTAGGTGTTTAACAAATCTCTACTGATGAAATGAAGGTTCAGTTCGGGCAGACGCTCTAAAGAAAGAGCAGACCAGAAGAAGGGTCCAACTGAAGTGAGTAAATAAACAAAACCACAGGACTTAGGTGCAGGGGCCAAATGAGGTCATTGAGGTGACTTAAAAGACGCCTGGAGCCGGGCGTGGTGGCGCACGCCTTTAATCCCAGCACTCGGGAGGCAGAGGTAGGAGGATCGCCGTGAGTTCGAGGCCAGCCTGAGACTACATGGTGAATTCCAGGTCAGCCTGGGCTAGAGCGAGACCCTACCTCAAAAACCGAAAAAGAAAAAGAAAAAGACACCTAGGCTAGCCATGCATGGTGGCACGAGCCTGTATGTCGTCCCAGCACCCAAGGGACCAACGCAAGAGGACCGTGAGTTTGAGGCCAGTCTGGGCTACCATTGGTTAATCTCTGGTTGTCAATTTGACAGGATTTAGAATCACTATGGAAACAAATGTCTTGGCATGTCTGTTAGGGATCTTCCAGATTAGATTAATTGATGTGGCAGAATAAACAGGATCCATCTCTCTCTGCTTCCGCCCTACTGAGCTGTCGTTTAACTGAAGCCACTGCTGGTTAGAAGCAGCGCGCGTCCCTTCGTACACAGCATGGGCGCGGTGTGCACGCACCTCCACAACCTGTCCAGTGTCCACTCTGCCCAGCGCCGAGGTGGGGGCACTACCGGGTGGTGGGGTATATCATGTTGACATGGTGTGTGCCGATGTTCATCTCCGCTGAGATGAAGGTTTCCATTTCCCTGTGTTTCCACAAGCACTAGATATGCTCCTGTTCTTAAATGTGTGGATATGCTAGGTCTAAAGCAACCTTTCCTTTATTTATTTTTTATTTTTTTATTTTTTTTCTTTGGTTTTTTTCGAGGTAGGGTCTCACTCTAGCCCAGGCTGACCTGGGATTCACTATGTACTCTCAAGGTAGCCTCGAACTCATGGTGATCCTCCTACCTCTGCCTCCCAAGTGCTGGGATTAAAGGTGTGTGTCACCACGCCCAGCTCATTTTTTTTTAATTTAGCATTTTTTATGATTCCTCAAGTAGGCGGTGCATTCCTCCAAAGAGCTGATAGCCATGGACTTGTTTTCTACTTCCTGCTTCTTTCTGTTCACTTCTTGTCTTTTTCTAGATCAAGTCCTTCATTGATTTTGAGACGTCGAGAAACCATCTGCATGTCTGTCAGCCGCCCCCCCCCCCCCCCCGCAAATGGTCCACAGCATGGGTATTTAGGAGTCCTTCACCAGGAGTCTAGAGTACGTCCCCGTAACTAAGCCTACCCGTTGGTACTCTTATGACGCTGCGAGCAATATGGAATCAGAAGCCCGGGCTGGAGGGATGGCTTAGTGGTTAAGGCACTTGCCTGCAAAGCCAAAGAACCCAGGTTCGATTCCCTAGGACCCACGTAAGCCAGATGCACAAGGGGCACACACATGTCTGGAATTCCTTTGCAGTGGTTGGAAGCCCTGGCGCGCCCATTCTCTCTCTGTCTCTCTCCTCTCTCTCAGTCTCTCTGCTTGCAAATAAATAAATAAAATAAAACTTAAAAAAAAAAAAAAGAATCAGAAGCCAGTTCCCATTGGTTTGGTTCCTTTGTATTTTGAATGAACTATATGTGATATCTGTCAGGGGCTGACTTCCTGGTTCTGGGGGGGGGGGTGCCCTTCGGGCGAAGTCACCGTCTTGTCTTCTCTCAGGCCTCTGCAAAGGCTTTCAGCACAGAAACCGGATGTGAAGACAGTGTGGATGAACAACATCCAACTCTCTCCAAAACCGTGGTGGTTCTTACCAACCACGGCTTTGGTTAAAGAACAGCAGGACTTCTCAGTGCCTGGCACTACCTACACAGGAAAGGAGACGTCAAAATAAAAGAGAGACTGATTGAGAGGGGGAGGGGGATGTGATGGAGAGTGGAGTTGCAAAGGGGAAAGTGAGTGAGAGGGAGAGAATTACCATGGCTTATTGTCTATAATTATGGAAGTTGTCAATTAAAAAAAATAATAAAAAACCTAAGAGTTCAGTTGGGAGGCAGAAGAGAGATGAATACTGCTTGTTCCAAAACTATCTTTCGAAACATTTAAGTTACGTCCACTCTCTCTCGTTAATATGATTCGAAGGAGATCTATCTGGGCTGGCTTTATAGGTCAGTCAGTGTCTGAGTTGCATATGCAGAGGTACCTGTGGGTCAGCTCTTGATGTTTGTGGGCAAAGGAGAACTATGAAGTTGCTAGACTTGAGATTCAAGTCCAAGTCCTGGTTGCTCACCGTCTGTCTTTGAGAAAGCCATCTCTGAACTTCAGCTCTGTCCTAAGAAGATCCAGTACAGATGCCCAGGGAAGAACATTAGATTCATTTTTTTAAACATTTTATTTATCTATTTTATTTATTTATTTGAGGCAGACAGAGAGAGATAGAGTGAGAATGGGCACGCCAGGGCCTCCAGCCACTGCAAATGAACTCCAGATGCATGCACCCCCTTGTGCATCTGGCTTACATGGGACTTGGGGAATCGAACCTGGGGCCTTAGGCTTTGCAGGCAAGCGCCTTAACCGCTAAGCCATCTCTCCAGCCCGGAACACTAGATTTGAGAAATACTTGCACAAGCTGGAAATGTAATTCAGTCGCTTTAAAGAGCGGTTGCTAATTCTCTGCTTATATGGTGCTGTAAGTGGGTAGGAGCCCTTCCCTGTGCCACAGACACACAGAAAGACAAGTCAACAAATCTAAACCCAGCTGAGCTTCGAGAGGCACCAGGACATGAAGCAGACAAGAGAGCTGGTCTTGCTATCTCCTCAGCGATGGGGCAGCAAATTCTCTTCTCTTGAGGACGAGCATGCCTGGCAGGATCATGCCTGGTCGATGCCCCCACCTCAGACACACAGGACGCAGAGCTGGGAGCAAGCTAACACTTCCTAGACCTTTCTACTTTCAATTTCAAAAAGCACCGTAATCTTCTGGCTTCCTATAGATGGCTCCGACGCTCAGGTTCAGCCCAGCCATCACACATATCATCCCCACCAAAGATCACGTGCTTGTTAAAGGTCACAAGAGTGGCCCATATGCCAAGCATTTCCAAATTTGAGTCTCCAATGCACGGCCTTCTCACTTCGTGCCCCTGCCACCTACGGATGTGTGTCCCACGTCCCTTGTGGTCGCCTCACAGCTGCCGTCTTCTGCATCTTCTCACTGAACCTGCTCATCCTACCATGTTCTGTGAGTCAGAATTCAGCCCGGAGCCAGAAGCTGGAAGCTGTTCTCCAGAGTGCTCATCCCCTTGCTGTGTTCGAACCGTCATCAAAGAGAACTCCATGCCTCTGACATGTGAGCAGCCACTGTCTCCATCACCCTTGCCAGGAAGATCCCACCAGCACAGTCATTTGTAGCAGACAGCTTCAGGTTCGCTGAGCTGAACTTCCAGACCAGGCACAGTCATGGAGGAAGGGATATTTATCGAAGCTTACAGATCGAGGGGAAGTTCCATAATGGCAGAAGAAGCTGGCCTGCCTTCACAGGTCCAAGCAGAGAGAGAGAGAGAGAAGCACAAGCCAAAAGCCAAAAACCACACAGCACAGCACAGCACACTTCAGGAACTCCAGCTAGGCACACTTTGCATATCTTTAGATTGAAATCTGAAATCCACCACCACACTTTAAGATCCACACAATGACACTGCCTCCAGCAGGGTGGCTGCAGATGCAAACTACAAAGTAATAAAACATTGACTGTATTGGGGGCCATCTATTCAAACTACCAAAATCTTCAAACCTAATTTTTTATTTTTTTTTTGGTTTTTCAAGGTAGGGTCTCACTCTAGCTCAGGCTGACCTGGAATTCACTATGTAGTCTCAGGGTGGCTTCGAACTCATGGCAATCCTCCTACCTCTGCCTCCCGAGTGCTGGGATTAAAGGCCACCATGCGTCACCACGCCCAGCCAAACCTAAATTTTACCATGACATTATCCAGTGGTTTCCTATGGCCTTTAGAACAAGTTCCTAGAGAGCCTTTCCTCATCTGATGGCCACTTCGAGCTCCCTTTCATATCACAGTCCTTCACCCCTATACCGTTTGTTCTCTTTGCCCTGGTCAGATGGGTTGCCCTACCCCATGTCTAGGGTCAAGAAGGGCGATGCTTGCCCAGCTTCAGAACGCACCCCAGCTGCTTGAGCCTCTACACTTCGCTGCATCTCCTCTCGGGTTGCCTTCACTTGGCCGTCCGATTTGGCTCTGCTGACCCCCTCCTCGTGGAAATAAAGCTCTGTGCTCGCACATGAGATGAGGTGTCCCTGTCACCCTTTCCTGGTGTGTGTTCTCTACCCATCACACCACGGCCTTCTTATATATATATATTGTCTCCCCATCCTTCTGCAAGCTTTGGAAGGAACGGTTTGCCTCCGGTGTGTCCTCTGTCATGGGCATAAGACTCTCAGTGAACGAACGGTGTGGGGGTTGGGGGAGGTGATCTACCAACAGGGCAGCAACAGCGGAAACTGTGGAGTGCTCGGTCATGTGTCACTCAGTCTTGTTTGCATCTCAAAGCGCTGCCAAACAGAACCCCTCCTTCCTGCCTTTGTCAAGTACGGTCAGGAGGCATGTCTTGACTCAGAACCTCTCCGTGGTGTCTCCCCCGTCTTAGTCAAAGTAAAAGTCAATGCCAGTGGCAGGGGAGACGGAGTAGCGGTTAAAGGCTCTTGCTTGCAAAGCCTGGTGGCCCAGGTTCAATTACTCAGTTCCCACTTAAAGCCGGATACACAAAGTGGTACACACAAGCAGAGTTGGTTGCAGTGGGAAAAGGCCCTGGTGCACTAATTTCATTCTCTCTCACTCTCTCCCTCTATCTCTTTGCAAATAAATAAAAACAAGAATTAGCACAAACTTGTTTTGAAAAAAAAAAAAAGTCAACGTCATGAAAATGACTTGCAAATCCTGCCTGCTCCTTTTACACTGATTTTCCTGTCACCCACCTAAACGAGGCACAGGTCCTTCTTAGGCTCACTGCTCTAGTGGTTCCCTCGGTGACAACGGGAGCCCCACGGGCACCTTGGTGACTGGGTGCCTCACGCTGGCTAGACCTCTTCCGCTCCATCTACCGCGCCGGGGCTGCTTTGCTTGGCTTCACTATTTAAAACAAGAATCCGGGCTGGAGAGATGGCTTAGCGGTTAAGCGCTTGCCTGTGAAGCCTAAGGACACCGGTTCAAGGCTCGATTCCCCAGGACCCACGTTAGCCAGATGTACAAGGGGGCGCATGCATCTGGAGTTTGTTTGCAGTGGCTGGAGGCCCTGGCGCGCCCATTCTCTCTCTCTCTATCTGCCTCTTTCTCTCTCTGTCTGTCACTCTCAAATAAATAAATAAAAATAAACAAAAAAATTTTTAAAATAAAATAAAATAAAATAAAACAAGAATCCTCCGGGCTTCCAGCCCTCCCCAGCTGCACGGTTCCTCATCCCAGAGTCACCTGAAATTCTAGGTATCGGACTTCTATGCGGTCAGTTGTGAGCACCTCCTAGCCTGAGTATCGGCTCCCCCAGTACATAGATGATGTGTACATAGATGATGTGTTCGTGTCATGCACCACCAAAGGGGAGTGGCCAGTATGCAAATAAACACTGTGGAAGGAAGGAAGGAATGTCTGAATTAGTTTCTGACCAGCACAAGTCATGCTTGATTGTGTTTTGTCTTTGCTCCAGAGCACACTTGGATGGAGCCTTTTTTTCCTTTTTTTTTTTTTTTTTTTTTTTTTTTGCATCATCCACCATCTGCCATGTCTGTAACAGATCTCACGAGTGATTGAAAGTTTGAGCTGAAAATAATCTATCAGTCTTATTTCCTGCCCCCACACAGGCTCTAACTGTTCCTGATTTAGCAAGTCCCATTATATAGAGTCTAATTTTAGAGGCGTGTAACAAAAGCAGTTTTATGTTGAAATAGCACTCGTGTGTGCCCTTGCAGAGGTATTCAAATGCACGTGGCAGACGGGAGATGGTAGGCCATGCAAGTGACAGATGGATTTCAACAGCACATCACTAAACGGAGGAGGTATCCAAGCCCTTGGCCTAGAGACACATGAGGAGATTATCTTCCCAAAGCAAGATGTTTTCCGGGGACCCACCGGGAAGAGGGTCTTCCGAACTTGTGTATTCATTCTGCAGATGTTAACATCATTAATGTGCCAGGCACTGAAGCTATGCAAAAATAGTTCATGATTTCAAGGAAAAGTGTCAACAGAGAAGTTACCTCACAATGTACTGAGGGTCATTACTAAAATATGTGAGGCAAGCCGAGCGTGGTGGCGCACGCCTTTAATCCCAGCACATGGGAGGCAGAGGTAGGAGGATCACCGTGAGTTCGAGGCCACCCTGAGACAACAGTGAATTCCAGGTCAGCCTGGGCTACAGTGAAACACTACCTCCAAAAACCAAATAAAATAAAATAAAATATGTGAGACAACAAAGTCTGTCCAGGTGAGTCAAAAGGTTTTCATCAGCTACGGATGTTTGAGCAGGGGTCTTGAAGAACAGCTAAGAATTGCCTGGAAAAGAAAGGTGTCCTAGAAAAAGGCAGAGGGCAGCGACCAGAAGGCCGTTAGCAAGAGGCAGCACCTCAGGGAAGCATGAGCCACCAGATAGAGCAACGGTTTAAGCTTGCAGTTGATCCTGGAGGACTCAGGAGAACTGCAGAGAGCCACCATACAGGGCAAGCTTAGAGGCTTGGTAACCTGATGCCTTTCAGAAGCGGGGAAGGAGCAGGCTTGAAGGCAAGACTGCCTTACCCTTTCAATTCCTGTATTTTAAAAATAAAGACCCTTGGGCTGGAGAGATGGCTTAGCGGTTAAGCGCTTGCCTTTGAAGCCTAAGGACCCTGGTTCCAGGCTCGATTCCCCAGGACCCACGTTAGCCAGATGCACAAGGGGGTACACGCGGCTGGAGTTCGTTTGCAGTGGCTGGAGGCCCTGGCGCGCCCATTCTCTCTCTCTCTCTCTGTCTCTCTCTCTCTCGCTCGCTTGCTCTCTCTCTCTCTCTCTACCTCTTTCTTTCTCTGTCTGTAGCTCTGAAATAAATAAATAAAAATAAACCAAAAAAATTAAAAAAAAATAAAGAGCCTTGCAGAGGGATAGAAAAGCCCCCTTCTCATATCCACACCACCTTGAGGTTGCTGGGGACAGGTTTTGGACTGTTCTGGACCAGCAGTGAAAAGATGACTACAACTAACTATAAAATAGGAGGCTGAGCCAGGCGTGGTGGCGCACGCCTTTAATCCCAGCACTCGGGAGGCAGAGGTAGGAGGATCGCCATGAGTTCGAGGCCACCCTGAGACTCCATAGTGAATTCCAGGTCAGCCTGGGCTAGAGTGAGACCCTACCTCGAAAATCCAAAAAAAAAAAAATAGGAGGCTGACTCCAACCTTGCCCTATTTAAAGTCTTTCCTCCCTGTTGCCTATGGGATTGTGTTTCATGGTGGAGGCTTATTGGCATTTGCCACAGTTCACCTGAAGGCCCCTCTCCCCTTTGCTGGTCTCAACGCCCCATGTGCACTGGCCCTCCCAGCGCATGGACTCCACAGAGCTGTCTCTCCACCGAGCCTCAGGCATACTGTTTTCGCGGGCCGGGAGGCTCATCTTTTATCACTGTCTAGGACTTACTCGTCCTTCGCATCTCCGTTTAGAAATCACTTCTTCCGTGCTGGAGGGATGGCTTAGAGGTTAGGGCGTCTGCCTGCAGAGCAAAAGGACCCAGGTTCGGTTCCCCGGGACCTACGTTAGCCAGATACGCAAGGGGGCGCACGCATCTGGAGTTCATCTGCAGTGGCTAGGGGCCCTGGCACGTCCATTCTCTCTTTCTCTCTCCCTCTTTCTCTGCCAAATAAATAAATAAAATAAAATATTAAGGCTGGGCATGGTGGTGCACGCCTTTAATCCCAGCATTCGGGAGGCAGAGGTAGGAGGATCGCCGTGAGTTCGAGGACACCCTGAGACTACATAGTGAATTTCAGGTCAGCCTGAGCTAAAGTGAGACCCTACCTCAAATAAATAAATAAATAAAATATTTAGTAAATAAATAAAATATTTAATAAATAAATAACATATTTTTTTAAAAAAGAAATCACTTCTTCCGGGAAGGCTTCCTGGATCTCGAGTGTAGGTTAGGTTAGGTTCCCCCATTCTGTACCGTCAGAGGACCTTTCACTGATCCAACCACACCTCTCACCTTGTGGTAGTGGAAGGACCCGTGGTGACTCGCATCTTCCTGTAGTCCACGATCTCCTTGGTAACAAGGCCCTCCAAGGTCAGGGCCTAGCACAGTGAGGCGTCAGTGTTTCTGAATGAGGTAATTATTGCGGTGCCTTCACGAGCTAGTCAGCCCTATTTGCACAGGAAGCAGGTATCTCGTAATTCAGGCACAGGGCTCTCTCCACATAAAAGGACAATGTGGACAGTCAGTCTGGTTCACTAATGAGTTTGCAGCCTCTGACCAGTCACTTAAGTTGTCTTTTGCCCCCGTTGCTGCACCTGCTTTTGGCACACTCGTGTGCACGGACGGGATATGCATGGGTTCAGATGTGCATGTTCGTATGTCCGTGGATGAATGTCACATGTATGCGAACGTATGTGGAGGTCGGAGGTTCACATCAGAGTTTCCTAGGCTGTCCCGCAACTCACGGACAAGCCTCAAACTCCCAATCTTCCTGCCCCTGCCTCCCAAGTAATGAGATTATTGACTGTTTGAAGTAATGACTATATTTTACAACCAGCTTTCATAGTTCCTGAAAAATTAGCAGGGGGTCCTCTCAAGTGAATAGCAGTCGGCTCCAGCATGCCACCGCGCAGGGCGTGTGTGTTGAGAGTTAGGAGCACTTCACAGGGCCGGGAGACCCAACTCGCAGACGGGAAGAAGGGAATGTGCCATTCAGGCTCCAAGTCTCACTTGTGTCCTGTGATGTAGTTTAACGGGGTCTGGCTAGTGAGCTGATCTTGTTTCCTCCTTTACCTACCAGAAACACCTGAGATGACCAAAGAGATTTGGAGGCTCAAGCCTTGGCCCTCACAATTGGAAACCAGCATATAGTATATTGTATATGTGTGTGTATATATATATATGTATATATATGATACTAATAATACATATGATACTAATAGTATATTACCTCTTTGAAGACTTGTCTATGTTATGCATCATCTGACATATCTTTATGATGTTAGTCACTGTGTATTATAATATCAAACACATGAATCAAGTTTTGATCATTCCCTGCAGTGATGAATTCACCTGATAATATATTTTCCGTGTGCTTTACATCCCATAAGTAGCTACTGAAAACCTGTCAATATGCTACAAGTTAGAATCACATGGTTCATTGAATTGGGGAAGTGCTGTATCTCCATGAAATTCAAGAATTACCTTTCTTATTCAAGGTTTCCTCACCAAGTAAGAAAGTTATGTTATGTACTAGGTTTTTCTGCCTTTATTCTTTCTTCAAAATTTTTTTTCTGGGCTAGAGAGATGGGTTAGTGGTTAAACGCTTGCCTGTGAAACCTAAGGATGCTGGTTCGAGACTAGATTCCCCAGGACCCACATTAGCCAGATGCACAAGGGGGCACACGCATCTGGAGTTTGTTTGCAGTGGCTGGAAGCCCTGGCGTGCCCATCCTCTCTCTCTCTCTCTCTCTCTCTATCTGCCTCTTTCTCTCTGTCACTCTCAAATAAATAAATAAAAAAGAACAAAAAAACAAACAAATAAATTAAAAAATTATTTTTCTGACTTATTTTTATTTATTTGAGACAGAATGAGAGAGAGAGAATGGGCACACCGGGGCCCCTAGCCACGCAAATGAACTGCAGATGCATGTGCCACTATGTGCACCTGGCTTACGTGGGACCTGGAGAATCAAATCTGGGTCCTTAGGCTTCGCAGGCAAGCGCCTTAACCGCTAAGCCATCTCTCCAGCCCTGCCTTTATTTAAAACAAAACAAAAAAAAACCTTTATTCTTTATTCTTAGCCTGAAAAATCTAAACATGGGTCCATAGGTCTGGAGAGATGGCTTAGTGGTTAACAACGCTTGTTTGAAGTTTGACAGCCCAGCTTCAATTCTCCAGGACCCAGGTTAAGCCAGATACACAAAGTGGTGCATATGTCTGGAGCTTATTTGCAGCGGCAGGAGGCCCTCCCTATTCACTCTGTTTCCATCTGCCTCCTTCTCTTTGACTCTTTCTCAGATAAATAAATAAAAATATTTTTTAAAAATTGAAGAAAAAAAGAAGGAAAAGTAAATCTAACCCCAACTGACATCCAAGTGCCCTCTAACAACGAACAGATTTCTGTTAGGTAAGAATGTAAGAAAAAACATTCAACTGCATAACAAAATATTAACTTTGCTACCAACCTGCCCTGGTTACTTTTGCCATAAACAACTGAACATCTGTGTGTTTGGCACTCAGATACTAAACACTTCAGGTCTCATCAGAAACCTGCAAGGGACCATTCATCTTTGGGATAGATACACAGAGAACATGCTCACAATCTGATCTTCAGCTTTTCTAACCCTATCAATGCAGCCACATAAACTAAAATCACAAAATGCAGCCAAGGCATTGTGGTGCACGGCTTTTAGCTCCAGCACATGGGAAGCCGGGGTAGAAGGATTGCTGTGAGTTCAAGGCCAGTCTGGGCTGCAGAGTGACCTCCAGGTCAGGCTAGAGTAGGCTAAAGTGAGACCCTACCTCACCTTCCCTCAAGACAATCAAAATGCAAATAAAGGGCTGGAGAGATGGCTTAGCGTTTAAGCGCTTGCCTGTGAAGCCTAAGGACCCCGGTTTGAGGCTCGATTCCCCAGGACCCACGTTAGCCAGATGCACAAGGGGGCGCATGCATCTGGAGTTCGTTTGCAGTGGCTGGAGGCCCTGGCGTGCCCATTCTCTCTATCTGCCTCTTTCTCTCTCTGTCTGTCACTCTCAAATAAATAAATAAATATAAACAAAATAAATAAATAAATGCAAATAAATACCTATGTCCTTGAACATGTAGAAATGCTTTCATACGTACAATGCAACAGGTCTCAGCTTCTTTTGAAGGTTTATAAAACAAAAGCTCTCTATCTGTTGTCAAAGCATTCCAGTTTGCATGAAAACAGGATACCAGATTGTTCCTAGGCTTTGCTCTGAAAGGAGATACAAAGTCGCCTCATCCTAAGGCATAGTACGCTTAGGCGATTGGAGGGTCAGCGTCATGTGACTCAGGTTTCCTTTCTCTCCTTGCCTGCCAGGAATCTCAAAGGTGAAATGCTCAATGCAAAGAACTTTCTTGAACCACTCCCTCTGTTCCCTCTGTTTCACACCAACTTCACCTTTGATGGCACAATCCTAGTGGACATGTGGTTTTCCATTATATGCCCCTTCACGTTACGTCTTGGAAAGTTCCAAGCATGAATAATTTATAAACAAACAAATGTAGCCCTGTAGGCTCCGCTTCGTCAGCTTGCTCCGGCATCGTTGCCGTATCTTTGTAAATGCCAGCAGAGGTCATTCTAGTAAGTCCCACTAAATGCCCATACGATTACCTCAAGAAAAAAAAAAAAAACTGTCAACATCCCCTTCTTCGAATGGGAAAATGCACATAAAATTTTTTAAAAAAAAAAAACAAATCCACAAAGAACCGAACAGATTTGGTTAAGAAACTAACTTCAATTGTTCCTCCCTGGTGAGAGGTAACATCTGGTTGAGTCTCCCCAGTCTACTCCTTCTCATCCAATCAGGAAGAAGCTCAGGGAGTTGTGAGAAGCAATGAGTCAGAATAAACACGAAGTGAAGTGGCCCGCTCCGCTTTGAAATCACAAATCTGTACAGAGAAATGCAGTTGGAAACTCTTCACAAGAAATCTTGTGCTCTCTCTCTCTCTCTCTCTCTCTCTCTCTCTCTCATCTTCAGAGCTACAGGGGCACCCAGAGACCATAACTGAGAATACAAGGGAAACTGAGGCTCTGGATCACACTGTCTAATAGCGGTAAAGCCAGACTAGCCCCCAGACGTGGGAGTCCTACTAAACTTGATCACTCGACAAATGTCCTTCCTATGCCCGCAGTGCTCTACCTTGTCCCTGGAATGTTCATTTCCGAGTAAAAAGAAGAGAAAGAATTGTAGCCGTCTCACCCTCGACAATGGCCATCCTCGGTTTAGATTACCAAAATAGCATGTAAGCAGTGTGTGTACTTATGTATTCACTACTTTCCTCACTGCTATGACCAAATAGCTGGCAGAAGCAACTTTAATATTTGTGTGTGTCAGAGACAGAGAGATAGAGAGAATAAAAAGAATATGGGCATGCCAGGGCCTCTTGCCGTTGCAAACAGACTCCAGACGCATGTGCCACTTGGTGCATTTGGCTTCACATGGGTACCGGGCAATCAAACCTGGGCAGTTAGGCTTTGCAAGAAAGTGCCTTCAACCACTGAGCCATCTCTCCAGACCAGAAACAACTTATAAGAGAGGAAAGATTTCCTTTGGCTTGTAGTTTTATAGACAGCTCAGTCCATAGTCACCTTCCTATGCTATAGCCAAAGGACAGGCTAGTGTGTGGACAGGAAGGCTGCTCGGGTCATCAAGCAAGCAGAGAGTAAGGTAGGGAGGCGCCAGGGACAAGATATCCCTAGAGACCCGCCCCTGGTGATCTCAAGTTAGGCCCCACCTCCTAAAGTTTTCAGAATCCACACACCAGCACGTGACACCATGACAACACATACATGACGTGAGCCGGCTGGGGCGTGAGGGTGACTGGGAAAGACGAAGGAGAGAACTGGAGGACACAGTCAACTGAAGACCGAGGAGGAAGGCGTATGCAAATTGAAACTTTCTTTTCAAGTTTAGCCTAATGGGGTAATACCAAGGGAAATGGAACCCAGGGCCCTGAGCTGGTTGGGTAGGCACCGAGCTACATCCGCAGTTCTCAAGTCTCATTCTAACTCCAGCCAGCCCTTTGGTCACAGGTATCGGGGCTGGCAGCTCCCAGAACTACCAAAGATGATGGAAAAGAAGAATGGAGGGAGAGGTCAGGTAACGGGGTAGATGGAAAATGATAAGGCTCAGACACATTCTGTGTGTGTGCATGTGTGCGTGCGTGCACATGTGTAGGGATGCACGTCCCTTGCACACACATACAGTGGCCAGAGTAGAACAGTAGGGTTCTTCCTTTGCTGTTCATCCACTCATCCCCTGGACACAGAGTCTTTCACTGAACCCAGAGCTGCTCTTCTGTTTGCTCTGAGTGATCAGCAAGCCTCAGCCAGTCTCGGATCCCAGCCCCGTCCCCTACAGGACTGGGGGTACAAGTGTGTTTGTGTCCAGCGCCTGGCTTTTTATGTGGGTGCCGGAGCTTAAACTTAGATGGCCCCAGACCCTGTTTGGCTCTCAAGCGTGCATGGCAAGCACTCTTACCCACTAAGCCACTTCCCCAGCCCATTGTTCTGTCTTGTAACTGAAACCACTTGATATGCTTTAACTCTGCATTAACCTTTGTTTGGATTTATTTGCCATGACTTTGCCTGAGGTGAAGTTTTCAGGGAAAAAAAAAAAAATCAATTCCTTGCCTTTAAGTTCAGAGAATATTAGGCGTCTACTCATGCATCCTTGAGTTCATTTGCAAGGAGTCACGCACTAGTGCATAGCATGGCCCTACTAACAAGGACCTTACAATGTGTAGGACAAAAAGATACAGACAGGGACTGGACAGATGGCTCAGAGGTTAAGGCACTTGCCTGCAAAGCCTGGTTCGATTCCCCAGTACTCACATAAAGCCAGATGCACAGTGTGGCGCATGCATCTGGAGTTGGTTTACAGTGACTACAAGCCCTGACATGCCATTCTCTCTCTCTCTCTTTTTATCCCTCTGCTTGCAAATAAATAAAATAAAAATATTACAAAAACATTGTCGACAGATATATAACTATGAAGTGCTGAGTGCCACGAAGAAGTAAACACAGTACTTTGGGGGTTTCGAGAATGGAGAAAAGATACTTGGCTAGCATCTGCGTGAAGATCAGCTCCTGCTAAGCAGGTACGTTAATGAGGAAGTAACGAAAGGCCTTTGCAATCTGAGACTAGCTGAGAAGCAGCGTGCAGTTTGGGCAACTGTAACTCCGGAGAGGGGGTAAGTGGATGGACACACTCAAGTGACCCTGACCACAGGGAGAGGGAAGAGCAGCCTGTGACGATGACCTGCGTCTCCGTGGGCTGAGTCCACTGTTTCCTGCCCACTTAACGCAAAGGAAATTTGAACACATACGCATAGAGATAATACGGTCATACAGAGACTGGAAGGGGAGTTAGGGTCTATGAAATCACAAGCCAAGGAACCCAGAATGACCGGAAGCCACCAGAAGCTGGGGGCAAAGCGAAACATCCTCCATGACTTCCCAGGGCCTTGATCTCCCAAATGCTCGCCCCCAAAGCTGTAAGGAAATCCCAACTGTGGGTTTTAAGACAAGACCAGAGAAGGATGCTTTGAGACCCAGTTTTCAATGCCCATGTGTACCTCAGAGGCACTCTGAGACCCTACGTTCAAATGAGGGACTCCTCCCTCAGCTTAGCCCGGGGCCCAGACATTCCAATTCACTTGCGCCATGACCTTCGGGGTAGATGTCTGTCTCCCTGCACAAACGCCTCACGGGAGGAGAGCGCACCTCATTTGTTTTTCTATTCCCGGAGCCTAGAACATTCAAGTCACATACAATCTAGATCCCACATAAAGGACCAAGAGAGCGGTCCTCGGCTGACGTTAGGGAGTCACAGTGCCACGGTTCCTCCTCACTGTCAACTCACAGGATCCGGGCATTTCGGGAGAGGTTTAACGAAGGAAGGAAGACCCACCAAATGTGGACAGCACCGTCCCACAGGTTGGAGCCTGGGTGTCATGGAAAGGAGAAGGTGAGCTGAGCACAGGCTTTGGCGTCTGCTTCCTCAGTGCCCACGCGACCTGGCCAGCTGCCTCCTGTTGCTGCCCACGGCTGGAGATGTTCTCACTGGCACTCCCTCCCAGCCACGGCGGACCACGGCCCCTCACAGCGTGAGCCAAACAAACCCTTCTTTCCTTCGCTTGCTTTCTCTTCGAGATTTGTCACAGCAATGGGAAAATACCTAACACGTGGCCTATTCTTAAGTCACAGTAAAATAGATAGATAGATAAACAGATAGATAGATGATACATAGATAAACACATAGATAGATGATAGATAGATAGATGGATGATAGATGGATAGATAGATGATAGTTAGATAGACAGATGGATAGATAGATAGATGACAGATTAAACAGATAGATAGATAATAGTTAGATGGATGATAGATGGATAGATGACAGATAGATAGATAGATAGATAGATAGATAGATAGATAGATAGATAGATGATAGATGATAAACAGATAGATAATAGATAGATGGATGATAGATGGATAGATGATAGATAGATAGATGATAGATGGATAGAGAGATGATAGATAGATAGATAGATAGATAGATAGATAGATAGATAGTTGGTGGATAGGTAGATGACAGGTGATAGATAGATGATAGATGAATAGATAGATGATATATAGATAGATGATAGATAAACAGATAGATAATAGATAGATGGATGATAGATGGATAGATGATAGATAGATAGATGGATAGATAGATGATAGATGGATAATTAGATGATAGATAGATAGATAGATAGATAGATAGATAGATAGATAGATAGTTGGTGGATAGATAGATGACAGGTGATAGATAGATGATAGATAGATAGATAGATAGATAGATAGATAGATAGATAAATAGATAGATAGTTGGTGGATAGATAGATGACAGGTGATAGATAGATGATAGATGGATAGATGATTGATAGATAGATAGATAGATAGATAGATAGATAGATAGATAGAGACATTCTCACACACGGAGAAAGAGCACTTCCGTTGGTACCCCTTGCCTATAAATTCGGGGCTGACAAAAGCTACTGGCACCTCTTTGGCAGATCAATAGGCTGCCCTTGCCACTTTCTGGACATCCATCTGGCTTCTATGTCAGTTCTGGTATTTCTTCCTTGGAAATAATAGCTGAAAGATAAATCGTCCTCAGGCATTCGTATTCTTCCTTCACCAAGTCCCTTACTACTCACCGAATTACTCTCCCCCTGATTACGAGACAGCCGTGAACTGCAGGATTCCGACTCCTTTATGAAAGCAACTAACTACGCGTGCGTCGGCTGGGATCTGAGCACCGCCACATGGGTTAGAAACAGTTGAAGGGATTGTAAACAAAGGGGAATGATAAATGTTTATGCTGAGAGCGGTGGGAGGTGTGTGGCGGGGTGCTTCGTGGATTGGTGATGGGCCCAGTTTCCCTCAACATCTTCATTAATGATGCGGTGGGAGGGGGAAACACCAACAACACATTCGCTCAAGGCGGGAGGATGCTAAATTAGGAGGTGCTGCAAACATCACAAAGAACAAAGAAATCGCCCAAGACTGCTGTGGCGGAGTCCCTGCAAAGGGAAGCCGGACAGAGTGCAGGGGGACCCCGACACCATCCGGTCCACGACAGGGAAAGCAGTACAGATGACTTCATTGGGCATCGTGTCTTTAGGGAAAGAAAATGTTTTCAGGGCTGGAGAGATGGCTTAGCGGTTAAGCGCTTGCCTGTGAAGCCTAAGGACCCCGGTTCGAGGCTCGATTCCCCAAGACCCACGTTAGCCAGATGCACAAGGGGGCGCAGGCATCTAGAGTTCCGTTTGCAGTGGTTGGAGGCCCTGGGGTGCCCATTCTCTCTCTCTCTCTATCTGCCTCTTTCTCTGTGTCTGTCGCTCTCAAATAAATGAATAAATAATGAAGAAAAAAATTTAAAAAAAATGTTCTCAGAAAAGTTCTTAGGATGATAATGAAAGGTTTTCATGCTTGACCTTTTCTTGTTTTTGTTTTTTGCATAGGAGGGAAGTATGAAAGAGGGCTAATCTGCTTTCATGAGCTACAAAAAAATCAAAAGACCTAAATTGAAATCCCTACATCACACCTCTTCTGGACTCGAGGAAAAACAGAAAGACACAAAGCAGCCCACTGCGCTGTGAATAGTGATAGAGACAATATTTCTGTTAGACCTTCTGGTCTCCAGCCCAAGGCCTGCTATTATCTTGGTGTCATCTTTTGCTGGTTCTTTTCCTTATCAGGGTCTGTTTTTATCACTGTTTCCTTCTTTCTTTTGGACCCCCAGGGATGCTTAAAGAAGTACTGGTATCAATCCATCATGTAAATTTGAATTTAAAGTTATCAAGGCTTAAAATTCATAAGGAAGACATCGGTGGGTCATGTGAAGGAGAGAAGTCTGTTTTCTGCCTCCAGGAACGACAGTTGGAGAGTTATTTACCCTAATTTCCAAAGTCAAATGGTACATCTGGAAGGATAAAATAAGGCTAGACTTCAGAACACTAAGCTCCTGGAAGAAAGCTGTTGAATAAATAATATATAACAAGCACTTAAAAAGTCTTACCTGCCGGGCATGGTGGCGCACGCCTTTAATCCCAGCACTCGGGAGGCAGAGGTAGGAGGATTGCTGTGAGTTCAAGGCTACCCTGAGACTACATAGTGAATTCCAGGTCAGCCTGAACTAGAGTGAAACCTACCTTGAGACACAAAAAAAAAAAAAAAGGTATTATCTGCTTACAGAATTTTCTGGAGTCATTCCCACACTGTCCAACATAGGAAAACATTCTTTCTTTCCTCATTCAGTCTGCATTTATAGAACAAGTGCTAGGCGCAAAATGACACGCATGCCAAAGGAACTCAGATTGCAGGTGACAGTTACAAAGAAAATTTAGTCTAAATGTGTGTTGTTATTATTTTATTTATTTATTTATTTGAGAGAAAGAAGGAGAGAGAGAGAGAGAGAATGGGTATACCAGGGCCTCCAGCCACTGCAAACAAACTCCAGACACATGCGCCACCTTGTGTTATCTGGCTTACATAGGTCCTGGGGAATCTAACCTAGGTCCTCTGGCTTGGCAGACAAACACCTTAACCGCTAGCTAAGCCATCTCTCCAGCCCCTCAAATGTGTTTTCTAAAGTCCTGTGGGGCCACCCTGATGGTGGTGTCTAAGACGGGTCTTTAGGGGTTAAATAATGATCTAGCAAAAAAAAAAAAAAATGAATGAAAATGTGAGGGCAAGGCAATATCCAACAAAGAATGAAATGCCTGAAGAGACAATGAGTAAGTGATGGGATTTTTAGAAGAGATGAACAGTTCTATGAGGCTGAAAGGGCCAAGATAAAAGGCTGAACTGCTGTTGTGAGATGACTGTTACTGAGAGACGGACGGGAAGTTCCTTCCTGCCATGAGAGTCGTGCTGGGTTGCGTGGGGTTGGGAAGAGTGCATGTGTGTGTGCAGGCGTGTGCACGTGTGTGTGCAGGCGTGTGCATGTGGAGGCCCAAGGACACCCTTGGGTGTTGCTCCTCGGGTGCCATACGCCTTCAGTGAGGCAGGGTCTCTCATTCATCTGGGACTCATCAAGTAGGTTTTTGTGCCTAGGCAGCAAGCCCCAAGGGGTTGCACATTTCCACCTCCCCAGTTCCAGGATTATAAGCTCAAGTCACCATGCCTGACTTCATTTATTTAATTTTTTGAGAGAGAGAGAGAGAGAGAGAGAGAGAGAGAGAGAGAGAGAGAGAGAGAGGATGGGTGCGCCAGGGCCTCCAGCCACTGCAAATGAACTCCAGACGCGTGCGCCCCCTTGTGCATCTGGCTTACATGCATCCTGGGGAATTGAACCTGGGTCCTTTGGCTTTGCAGGCAAACACCTTAACCGCTAAGCCATCCCTCCAGGCCCTGACTACTTTTTTTTTTTTTTTTTTTACATAGCACCTAGGGATAGAGCTCAGGTCCTCAGGCACTAAGGCCAGCAAATTGACAGCTACACCGTCATTCCAAACCCTGGAGGTTTTTGGCCTTTTTTTTTTTTTTTTTTTTACTTTTTTTCCATGCTAAAGAGTTTGAGTTTCATCCTCTATACAATTTGGAAGCATTAATATGTCTAAAGCAAACAATAATGGTATTAAAAAAGTAGATTGAAGGCTGAAGAGATGGCTCAATGGCTAAGACATTTGCCTGCACAGCCTAATGACCTGGGTCCGATCCTACCAGTACCCGTGTAAAGCCAGATGCACAAAGTGATGCGTGCATCTGGAGTTTGTTTCTAGTGGCTATAGAGGCCCTGGTGTACCCATTCTCTCTCTTTCTTTTTTTTTTCTCTCTCTCTCTTATCTCCAGGCTCTCTCTCTCTCTCTCTGTCTCTCTCTCTCTCTTTCCTTGCAAATAAATGAACAGTAATTTAAAAAACATTTTTTTAAAGTGGATGGATGCCTGGAGAGATGGCTTAGCCGTTAAAACACTTGCCCACAAAGCCAAAAGACCCAGGTTCAATTCCCCTGGACCCACATAAGCCAGATGCACAAGGTGGCACATGCATCTAGAGTTCATTTGCAGTGGCTGGAAGCCCTGGTGCGCCCATTCTCTCTGTCTCTCTTTCTCCCTCTTAAATAAATTTAAAAACTTTTTAAAAAGTAGACGGATACCATTTTACTAAACTTATTGTTTAACTGAAATTGATTTTATTTACTTCATTCCTAAATGCTTAGGCTAGTAAGCTGATATCTGAAATACTAAAAAAAAAAAAAAAAAATCTGCCTATATAATGTTACCACACAGATGGAAAAAATACACACATCCTATCATATACATTCTTGTAGTAAGAAGATCTCTACAAATTTATTTAAAAACATGGCTTTTAAAATAAATTAGAAACATTTCTATTTGTAAGATTTCACACATTTTGGAATGCTGTGACTTTTCCTAGCATCACACCAAACGACCACTGAGTCAGGAGATGCCGACTCAACACGAGCGTTAAGACTAAGACGCATGAATCGCCATCTTCACTGCCACCTTCGCCACCACCCTAGGCTTGCGTGAGGTCAGTTCTCCTGCGGCCACGTGAGACCGTGTTCCGAATCAGCGCTCCTCGCTCTGCGTCTACCTGGTCTTATGGCCTTGGGCTGTTAGTCACCCACTGTCCACTGTCCTGCCCTTTCTCCACACAATCTAGTTTACAACGCGGCCAAGGGACAGTAAGTAAACAGCTGGATTTGAACGCGTGCATGCTCTCTGAGGGGCAGTCACCCCAAGAAAGCTGAAGAGATAGCGGGATACACCCCTGAGATGATTCAAACACAAAGCAGATTAAGGGAAAGGACTGACTTCCAGGGCTGGGGTGAACTCTTAAGATTCTGGAAGCCTGTGACCCCAGGCCTTATTAGTACGTGATCAGCAGTCTGTGGCTTACGGGTGACATCCGGGAGACACGTCTAGCTTCTCTTGATAGTGAGTTTCCAGTGCTTCCGTGGAAATGAGGAGTCAACTCCTAACGTTTCATTCACATAAAAAAAAAAAAAGAGCAAACGAACTCCAGACACATGCGCCCCCTTGTGCATCTGGCTAACGTGGGTCCTGGAGAATCAAGCCTCATTCTCTCTCTCTCTCTCTGGCTCTTTCTCTCTCTGTCACTCTCAAATAAATAAATGAAAATGAACAAAAATTTTTTTAAAAAAGAGCTTTGGCACAGTAATAACTTAGAGTGCGGTTCCGGAGCTTAGATGTTCATTTCTGAGTAATAAATAATAATAATAATAATAATAACCAACACAGGGCTGGAGAGATGGCTTAGCAGTTAGTAAGGCGCTTGCCTGCACAGTCTAAGAACTCATGTTCGAATCTCCAGGCCCCACATCAGCCAGACGCACGGTGACACAAGCGTGCAAGGTCGCACGTAACGCACAAGGGGGTGCACGCATCTGGAGTTCGTTTGCAGTGGCTGACGGCCCTGGCCCCCATTCTCTCTCTCTCTCTCTCTCTCTCAAATAAATAAAATAATTTAAAAAATCCCCCACCCCAGCAGCAACAACACCTCTGTGAAACTCCATGAGCTCCGAATACTTCCTCCAAAGCGCTACCCCTCCCGTTACTGGGAGCCCCAGAGTGGCCCCTGCCCAGTGGCTGCAGAGATCTAGAGCAGATGTCACCAGTGGTATGCTTCCTTACCGTCCCCCTCAATGAGCTGGTACCCAAGAATGCAACTGCAGGCATTCGCAGCCTTGGTATTACCCACTGCCCATCTGGACTAGCACACTTACTTCCCAATCAGATCTGGTCCACGGAGTGTTCTGGGGCCGTTTTAATTTACGACACCAACCACATCTCACGCTGTTCTACGTTATCCCCCTTCAAAAACGGAAATGAATTCCCATCGCGATAAATTCGCATCTTCCGTAACATGCAGGCTCTCTCGCTGCGTAGCTGTGCTCGGGGTCTGTTTTGATCTGAAATGCATATGTTATCACAGGCTAGCCTCCTGTTGTTCTGTGAAACGCGGATAAGTCAAAATTCCACCCCCCGCCCGACTTACGGTGGAGTCCAAAGGGAGAACGGGGAACCCAGAGCTTCACATCTGTGCCCATTGTCAAGCGCGGGCCAGTAGAGTCTCAGGTAGGAGAAATACATTGATTTGCCATCTATACTACTCCTCCAGTCCCTATGTCTGTCCAGTTTGCTCTACAGAGATGATGTCATCCTACACGTGAACACACACACACACACACACACACACACACACGCGCGCGCGCGCGCGCAGTGATGTTAATGATCCCATTTGTTTAGAATCCTTTCAGTTTTCAGCTCTGAGTGAGAAGGTGATCTATTTGGGGAGCTTGCTCATATATCTAGGAAGGATAAGAGAACAACTATGGTGTTTCTACAGTGGTAGAGCCCGCCTGCACCACCTCAGGCTTCCCCAGTGCGCCTCTTTCCTAGAAGAGCCTGGGTCAGAAATAAAAGCCACCGAGGGGTCGGAGGGATGACTTAGCAGTTAAGGCGCTTGCCTGCAAAGCCTAAGGACCCAGGTTCAATTCCCCAATACCCACGTAAGCCAGATGTACAAAGTCACACATGTGTCCGGAGTTTGTTCGCAGTGGCTAGAGGACCTGGCACACCCATTCTCTCTCTACTCTATCTGCCTCTCTCTCTCTCTCACTTAAATAAATGACTAAATAAATAAAATATTTTTTAAAAGTCACTGAGGCTAGAAATTTTGGATTAATATCCAGAAAAAAATACAATAAGAAAGCAAAGGACACAGATGAATACACACAGAAACTACCTTTCCAACATGGGAATACAAGCCTCTTGTAAGGAGATGACTTCCTAATCTTCTTTCTCTCTGTTGTCCAGAGACTATGGGCTCCTGGTCATCACATGGCCCCAGTGGTCCCGCAATACCTAAACATCACTGAGTCTTGGATGCTTCTGAAAATGGCTTGTCTTAAATACGGTCAATCCAATCTCACTCCCCCAACGATTGGCTTACAAACTGCAAGGATCCTTCGGCTTTTATATGATTTGCTACCTAAGCCAGCCTTCGGCATTTTCGTCTTAACTCCAAGTATTAAAATGTTAAGATTTGGGATTTACAATACAAAATTATGACACAACTGTGATGTGACAGGCCACAGTGGTCAACATTTAGGGAAGTTTGTTTCTTCTCTAAATCGTCCACACTGGACCTCGTCGTTTCTGATGCAACAAGCGGGTCTTTTTTTTTTTTTTAATTTTCACAAAATGCAAATTTTCTGCTAACAGGTGGAAACTGAGAGTAACAGGATTCACCATTTTTCACACAGCCTGGAGGTGTGTTTAGATCAGAGTGCAAAGCTGCCTCATGAGTTCCCTTGAGACCTGTTTTCAGGTAAAAAAAAAAAAAAATCTAAATAACTCTGTCAGTCCTGGACCAAATACCAAGCCCACTCTCTTAATAAGGATGCAGGTGTATGGATTCCACCTTAGACAGTTTTAAATCAATCCCAAGAATACTTAGGGGCCCCGTAACAATGCCACAGGGCTAAGAATTCGCTTTTTAAAAGGCCCTTCCCAGTCTGGAGAGGTGGCTTAGCAGTTAAAGTGCATGCCTGTGAAACCTAAGGACCCAGGTTCGATTCTCCAGGTCCCACAGTAAGCCAAATACACATGGTGACACATGTATCTGGAGTTCGTTTGCAGTGGCTAGAGGCCCTGGTATGCCTATTCTCTCTCTCTGTCTCTCCCTCTGTCTCAAATAAAAAATCTTTTTTTTTTTTTTTAAAAAAAGGCCCTTCATGGGATACCTTCCAGTGAGTTGTTGGCCAGGAAGGTCCCTGATGCCCCCAAAACATAATAGGCCATTGCCAAGGCCCTTGATTTCCCACCAAGAATAGATGGAAAGACCCTATTGCTGAAGACTCCACATACTTGGGCTGCAAGGCCACTGAGAAATCCTGCTGGAACTGAGCTGATAACCTCCTCCATGTAGACCAGCTGACAGAAAGCTGAAAAAAGCCATTCTGCATGCAGTTCAATAGGAGAGAGAGAGAGAAATCACCAGTGAAGATACTCAACAATGGACACTGCAAGCCTTATGTTTGGCCAGCCAGGCCAAATAGCCAACAGGTGCAATAGTGGCACATCTGTCATGGTGGAAACCAACTGCCCTCTAACTGGACTGGAGGCCCACTCCATGGGAGGGAATACATCCCAGATACTGAAAACTTAAAACAGGGGTAGTCATGAGCCCTAGGGGTGTCACGTCTGCTGCTGTCTGGATAAATGTATATACTATGTATATCAAACTGCCCAGTAAGCACTTATCTTAATGTTCATACCCATATATTAATGCTACTCTCACTTTTGATAGAGAATCTTCTCTTTTCAGATGGAAGTGACCTTGGGATGACTTGGAAGGCATCATGCTGCTGGAAAGAAGTGACAGGAGTGCTCAGCACTGCAATATCTCAATCACAACTTCCAAGGCTCAGGGTCTATTGTGGAAAAGGTGGCAGAAAGAATGTAAGAGCCAAAGGAAGGGTAGGACTCCTTACAACGTGCTCCCCCCAGACACAAAATGGCCTGGATATCCATGACCTCACAGTGCCTGACACTACCTACACAAGACCATCATAATAGGAGGAAAAGATCATGACATCAAAATAAAAGAGAGACTGAATGAGATGGTGAGGGGATGTGAAGGAGAATGGAGTTTCAAAGGGGAAAGTGGGGGGAGGGTACTACCATGGGATATTTTTTATAATCATGGAAGTTGTTAATAAAAAATAAATTAAAAAAAAGAAATTATATAAAGAAAGGCCCTTTCCACCAGCTCCCTCCCAGGCTCTTTCATCACCCATGTGACACATTAAGAGGAAATGCTGACGGAACACAGATGCATTAAGTTGCACAGCGGTTTAGTGCACTTCTCTGGGCCTTCAAAGCCTTATACCACAGAGGTGTCCAGACACAGGGAGGAGCACACTGCGTCCCCTCCCCCCAGCCCAGGTTCCAAACACACACACACTGCACAGGAGCGAGAGGCCCCAGCCTGAGCCATTAGGCGGCATCACCAATCACCTCTGATTAATAATTGAACTCAATCCATACGAAAGAGCTCAGGCTGGGCTGGAGGAGGCCTCACGTGCATTAGGATGGAGCATCTCTGGGGGTCTTGAGCACTCTGTCCATTTAACAAGTCAATCTATAAACGACAGACAACGTGTGCTCATTAGGAACAGATGATCCGGCTCGGAATGCTCACCGAGCTTCCCCATGGTGCCTTGCCTCTGGCCACATACAAGCTTGGTGGCCCCCCACAGGAGGTTCACGCAGTGCACCCATCTGACCCCTTTGTCCCCCAGGCTTGCAGTATAATGCTCTCAGCTCTCTGGGCAGGAAACACTTCTCACAAGAGAACTGTCTCATCCAAGGTCAAGTTCCTTACGAGAGCAACTCTAGTCAAAGACAGGTCCAAGAGAGATTGCAAAGGTCCAGCCTTTATGTGTCAAGTCGGGACACCCCTAAAGGAGCGCCCCAGCTCCATAGACCCCTGTGGACCATGTTCCCTGTGGGGACAGCTGGGCCTCCATTTGGATCGTGTTGTATATCCCATCGGCCTCTCTGCCCACCGCTCCTTTCTTCTCTCCCCACAGGCCATGACCCAAGTATGCTGTCCAACAATTGCCCTGCACACAGTCTTCATCGTTGAGAATGTCCCCCAGGGATGTCCACCTACACCTGGAACAAAAAA
This sequence comes from Dipus sagitta, assembly GCA_036346955.1. Taxonomy (NCBI): domain Eukaryota; kingdom Metazoa; phylum Chordata; class Mammalia; order Rodentia; family Dipodidae; genus Dipus; species Dipus sagitta. The sequence goes on along the minus strand of CM070789.1, from coordinate 22,440,703 downwards.
CACGATCTTTCACCTGCCACCTGAGAGGCTTGTGGGAGGGTCAAGTGAATAACCTATGATAGACCGTGAAAGACATAAAGCCAACACTTCCCGTGGTGCCGTGGAATTGTGGGGGTTTTAAAATATGTTTATTTATTTATTTGACAGAGAAAGAGGGGGAGAGAGAGAGAGAATGGGCGCGCCAGGGCCTCCAGCCACTGCAAACGAACTCCAAACACATGTGCCCCTTCGTGCGTCTGGCTAACGTGGGTCCTGAGGAATTGAACCTGGGTCCTTTGGCTTTGCAGGCAAACACCTTAACCGCTAAGCCATCCCTCCAGCCCTTGTGTGGGTTTTATACATAGGACAGATGAGAGAATATATCAGCAGTGTGCAAATCTAGAGGGTCCAAGCAGACCGAGGTGTGACTTTAAGTATCACTAAAACTGTATGTCTGGGGTAGATATCACTTACATGGTCAGTCATTTTCACTACAAGACTTCCATTCATGCGGATTTAAGGGGAGTTGCTGCGCTCTGTAAGGGAAAGCGCCCTCCTGCAGGAAGCACTGGAGCACCCCCACATCAGTGAGTCATCACGTCACACTGCTGAGACATCAGTCACTCTTCTCAATACCTCTGGGGCTGGGGAAATGGCCTCGGTCACTGGTCACTAAGCTAATACCAAGCAGGCATATGGATCTGAGTTTGACACACCCAGAACCCATGGAGATGCCAGGTATAGTGACGTGAGCCTGTGATCCCAGGGCTCAGCAGCCATAATTATCAATGGACTCTTTTGATTAAAACGAGACCCGCTCTCAAAACAAGCCACAGTGGAGATTCTTCCCCGAAGAAGAGAACCTAAAACAACAGCTTGTTGGGAACCCCAAGTACTGTGTTTTCTGAATCAGGGACTCAAGTCCTACCACGATGAAAATGAAGTGCTAGCCCAGCCAGAGAATGAACAATGGCTGGAGCGGGCTGAGACATTCAGCGTTTCCGTTCATAGCAGAATTGTAGATGAATGTTAACGTGCGCGCACGTGAATGCGAATGCTATTCACGTGGACCATAAAGACCACCCGTAATATAACAAAGGAAGTCCTTATCGTCCTTACAATCGTTCCTCTTTGAAAAGCCATCTTTATAGCGGGGCATGGTGGTGCACGCCTTTCATCCCAGCACTCGCGAGGCAGAGGTAGGAGGATCGCCGTGAGTTCGAGGCCACCCCGAGACTCCATAGTTTATCCCTGGTCAGCCTGGGCTAGAATGAGCCCCTACAAAAAAAAAAACAAAAAAAAAAAAGCCATCTTTAACCACTTTCTTAGGTCAATATGTAGATTTATGACCTAGTGAAATGTCGTTGCTCTTCCATCTTGAACCCCTAGAACTCTCAGGCTCCCAAAGATCATATCCTGCAATCTTCCCTGGTCCTTCGCTTCCCACACTGCTATGATGTGTGACACCAGAAAACTGCTTTTACTGACCATCATCAAACTTCCCGAATGCTTCAGTCTGGAGCACAACCAAGTCCCCCGTCACGATTTGTCATACGTGTCCATCACCGAGCAACACACAGAATTAACCAACGAGCCACTATTTCCAGCCACCAAAATGACCACGGAAAATTAGCGACCAGCGTGAACACTGGCACTTGCTACAGTGCTTACGGCCCACGCAGTGAGCCACGTCCCCAGGCTGCACAGAGCCAGCCGATTTCTTCGTCGTCAGGGGCAACTTGAAGGTGTCCCATGTTCGCTCTGCCCCTCCAGACAGGTGAAGCAATACCACGTCCTCTGGGTGCTAACCTAGAGACTCACAAAGTCAACCTGCCTTTGCTCTGTATTTGCCAGCAGTCGAACCCTCCCATGGGATGTGTTCTTCCAATCATGCCAACCATACAAAGGTGCCTTCTTTGGGCTTTGGAGCCACCGACACAGTGTCTGACTGAAGTGAATGTTTACAGCACCCACTTTAAAAAAAATTTTTTTTGTTTATTTTTATTTATTTATTTGAGAGTGACAGACAGAAGGAGGCAGAGAGAGAGAGAGAGAGAGAGAGGGCGCACCAGGGCCTCCAGCCACTGCAAACGAACTGCAGACACGTGCGCCCCCTTGTGCATCTGGCTAACATGGGTCCTGGGGAATCGAGCCTCGAACCGGGGTTCTTAGGCTTCACAGGCAAGCGCTTAACCGCTAAGCCATCTCTCCAGCCCTCCAGCACCCACTTTTATCCATGAAGGCTATTACGTTTTAAATGCCAATAAATGTGATCTTCATCCTGTTGAAATTTTGAAGACAGCTATCCCCTCTTCGCTAAAAATGTCCTCTAACAATAAGCTAATATTCTGTAATCTTCAAAAACGGTGGTGGGCGTCTCATCTCAGAAGGACTGACATACGCACAAGTTTCTCTCAGATTAAAAAAAAAATGTTTTGCTTGCTAATAAAGCAGGGGGAACACAGTGTACAGCGAATCTTATTCTCAGAAAGGCTTCCTGTGAAAATTCACATAAAATATAACTGCTTCCTCGCTGAAGCAGAGAAATAATGATACTGTGTGGAATACAGGCACGTGGGGTGGCATAACCGTCGCTGTACAAATAATTAAATTACCTTGGCTTTCCAAACACTCTTAATTCCCTACATTGGAGAATAAGAATATCTAAGAGAAGTTGTATTTGGCCCTATGCTCAAATCAATTATCCTAATGCTAAGCCTCTATACATTGATCACCCCTTATGTCAATTCTAAACAAGTACATTTCAACCGGAATTAGTCTTTCTGGAAATAGTCCTAGAATATATTTAGTGCTCAACATTGGAACAACAGTGGGAACAGGGTAACTACCACAGTGAGCATTTGTATGCCACATAAATCTCTTTTTAGCAATCACGAATAAGTGAAAGAATCCCAGTGTAACCCCAAATGCATTTATTTGCCAGAAAAACATTTCATGAACCAAAGAGTCTATCAGTAAGAAATTCTATTACAACAAAATTCTTTAAGAAAAGTCGACCAAAGTTTCACTGCTTGTTTAAATCCAAATGGTTTTCAGAAAGATCTGCATTGCCATAGAGATGTTATAATACCTCAATTTTATAAGCATCTTTATAGTATGTGCTATTCAGGAAAAAAAAACTATATTGACTCATAAATGCTTGGGAGGGCTGTTTTATTTTTAGCAAGGACAGTTAAGAATAGGGGTGTTTTTTTTTTCTGTATTTATAAAATGTCTCTCAGGCAAGCATATGAGAAAAATTTCCAAGCAACATCTTGCTTTATTTCTCAATATTCACAGGTGGAAGGAGGGAAAAAAAAAATCAAAGCCAACAACATTTTGCAATACCGAGTGAGCTCGTCATCAGATGCCGTCTGGTCCCTCAGCATACTGCTGGACAGAGTTTACCCTTGATATTTAGGGTCTGAAGATGTAAATCGGACTCAAGGAAGGAACAAGGTAGGAGTTCAGAGCTACCGCCTGCCTGGTGTTCCACAGAGAGTGAACTGGAAACTCCTGAAACACCTCCTCCAGGACTTCAAACTCACCACCCACCCACCCAGCTAGGCCTTTGATTCTTTCTCCCTGGGGTCGTCCTCTAAGACATGGCTACTTGCTTCAGGGAAGAATTGTCCAGTGGTACTTCCTTTTCTGGCTCTTCCCTCCATTTTGCCATGATTAATAACATATCTATTCCCACCTCATTACAACAATTAGAACTGACTGAACACATAGAGCTGTCTTCTCTCCTTTAATCCACACAACTTTAGGCCGCATTACATTTCCAAAGGCTCAGCCCAGCTCAGTGCTTACACAAACTCTTGAGTTCTCTCTTTAACATGTTGACGTTACACTGCCCAACGTTCAATCCGCTCCATGAAAGTTCAGAGTCCCCACCAAGGACTCGATACCGGGCCCCAGAACTCACAGTAAACCTAGCCTGCTCCTCGACACTGCAAACTTAAGCAGGTCCCTTAGCCTATAAAACAAGAATATGCATTAACAGCCCTACTTAATTCACCAAGGAGAGAGAAAAAAAAAACATGCAATATAATTAAGGAGAAAATGATTTAGAAACTGCAAAAAGAGCTACACAAACCAGAAGCGTTGCTGTTAACACCTTCTTGGGAATGAGCAATGCCTTCAGGATTACCAAAGCAAAGACTGTTGCTACTGCTGAAGGTCTGAGGGTACAGGAAGTGCTACAAGAGGACAGGAGAGAAATGGCCACTCCAAAGCCCATGTCAGACCTCATCATTACATCTAAGGCCCTCACTGAGCAAATGCTCTACTGAGTACAGCACCTCCAAGATCTTTAGAACGAAGGCTATGTTGGATGCAGGGCCAGGCTGAGGCGCTGTGAAGATAAAACGGCAGTTAAAATGTACAAGCATGTGGACCGGGGAAATGGCTTAGCGGTTACGGCATTTGCCTGCGAAGCCTAAGGACCCGGGTTCGATTCCCCAGGACCCACGTAAGCCAGATGCACATGGGGGCAAATGTATCTGGAGTTCGTATGCAGTGGCTAGAGGCCCTGGCACGCCCATTCTCTCTCTCTTTCTCTCTCATGAATAAATAAATAAATAAATATTTTTTTTAAAACATGTGCAAGCATGTGTACACATAGGCATACATGCCACAAAAACGAAGCCCTCCAAGTTCTATGACAGGGGAGGGGGGCACAGGTGGCTCACTGGTAGAGAACTGGCCTAAAAAGTGCAAAGCCCTAACTTCAATCCCCAGTATGACCAACAAAAAAAAACAACCAGAATTGCTAGGCAAGGAGACCGTGAAATTTAAAGGATTTAGATTACAAATCTTTTCTCACACACTAGGAAACCAAAGACCGAGTGCATCTTGCTGCCTTTCATTTGTTTGTTATGTTGTTGTTGGTGGTGGTGGTGGTGGGTGTGGATCTGGGGGTGGCACTTAGGACCTCGCCCACGCTTCACAAGCACTGTACCACACACAGAGCTACTACCATCTCAGCCAATATGACCAGGGCATTTCTTTTCATCAATTCTAAGATTATATATATATATATATATATATATATATATATATATATACTTGTATCCCTAAAATTGGGATGAATCCGTATGGTGAAAGGTCATAATTGTCATTGTACTCTCTTTCTTGCAAATATTACAGATAACTATGCACCTTGAAGCTGATAGTGTCTTAGGTTCAATGAATGAGGTAGGTTTTTAAAATTTATTTATTTATTGAGAGAGAGAAAGGGGGAGAGAGAGAGAGAGAGAGAATGGGCACACTAGAGCCTCCAGCCACTGAAGACAAACTCCAGAAACACCACCATGGCTTAACTTAGGTTCCAGGGAATTGAACCTGGGTCCTTAGACTTTGCAGGCAAGTGCCTTAACCACTAAGCCATCTCTCCGGCCCAAGGTAGGGTGTTTTGAATGAGCTGTTCTTTGCTGACTGACAGGGGGCTTTGAGATTAACAGCCTGCCCAAGATGAGCGTCATTTGCACAGGGTGAGCAAGCCAAGGTGCTTTGCTGGGCCCCAGCTCGGTCCTCCCCCAAGCCTGGTCGCCACCTAGAATTAGACTGACCGCAGCAAGCAGCCGCCTTGACCAGTTGCGAATCTCTCCTCTCCTCTCCGCTTCTCCGGCTGGCATCCGCCAATACCGGCCTGACTCCTTTTAAAAACGCTCTCTAAACAGCAAAGCTTCCAGGGGCGGCCTCCGGCAGCTACCTGGCTCTCTTTGCTTCTGCTTCTAGATCATTCTAAGGCTGAGCTTCGTGGGACACACTGGAGGTTGTGCACTGCGTGGCTGGAGCGCCTTCAGCGCTGTTGGCGCAGACCTAGCTCTTTCTTTCTCTGTCAGACCTGAACCCGACTTATTATTTGGCCATAACTGAAAGGTCACAGGCAGCTTCCGACCAGCCACACCATCTACTGACAGCGGCGTCGTCCACAGCAACAGCAAGCGCCGACTGTGACTCATAAAGCTCAGACCTATCCCAGTGTAAGGCAAGGCCGTGAGTGGCGCCCCAGGGCAGCCCAGTTCACCAGGCCCACGACAGACGCCTTGTGCCACGGCACATAATCAGTCCCGTCTGCTCTGACTTAGTAAAAGATAGGCTGTTCTCAGGATCTAAATTCCAGGAAGAGTAAAAAGGAAAGGCATCAACGCATCACTTCAAACAACAGGAAGAGAGCAGTGTAAACCCCGCACAGAATCGTATGAGAAAAAGTATAGTTAAAGAACAACGAGGAACCAGTTTGTTTTCCCACACCAAAATCATTTCGAACACCACCATGTAGTTACCAAATCATTGGATGCCAGGCCATAGCACTGTTATACACACACACACACACACACACACACACACACACACACTCCTTCCTGCAGATTGAGGGCTATAAAATATAGTTTTAGATCCAAAGAAATTTAGGTGAATATAACTACTGTCTACACTCCTTTCAGCTTTACACCCCCATGCCCCCCGTTTTCAGAGTCGGATCTCCTGCTACTTTCACCAGCCACGTTTTTAGGGTCTCCACCTGGGATCTTACCTAAGATGGAAATGTGAGTTGATCAGCAAACATGTAAACCCAGTGGATCTGCTCAGATAGCAGAAATACTCCACAGTTGCCAAAGGAAACAAGGCCTCCTCATGGTCCCATCTTGATCAAGTGTGTCATTTTTATAAAGAGACCCTCACTGTGGAGGCTATGAGCAACCCTCCCACAAGACCACTTCAACAAGAGACAAATAACCAGCCAGTCTGCCATGGTAAGATCCTTAAAAATTATCTTTAATTGATGCCAAATATGAACAGATCATAAAGTGACAGAAGCAAGTAAAATTGCATAGATGAAAACTATGCACATCATTAAGTTCCCAATTCGTAACATTCAATGTCCTCAACCTGACTTGTTAAACAGTTAGGGCAGGGGAAATACACAGGAGGAAAAATGAGACACATCCTGAACTTGAGGGCTAAGCAATCGGCAAAGTCAAGAAATAAAACAGAGGGTTTTTTGTTTTGTTTTGTTTTGTTTTGTTTTTGGCTTCAATGGTTTGCAGTCCTGATGGTGCGCTTTGCATAAATACAAGTCAGCGTTTACATCCGACCTCAGTAATACTGTACCCCTAGTAGTAGAAGTGTATCATAGAGACCAAATGTTGCCCACTTACGGCTGTTGCATAAACAGCTTCAAAATACTGAAATAAAAAGTGAGGGAGACTTCTAAACATTTTGGAGAGGGAGCCAACTTTGACCTGGTATAGTCTGCGAGAGTTTTCTTATCTTGTTTTTAAGTCCCTTACATAATTTCTTCTTCTCTGATTTTGGCCCAGAGCTTTCCTAAATGCTTTCAAAAATCTCATGCCATAATGAATCCTAGTTGTCTCCTAAATGAAAATCACTGTGAATAGGGTGAATCTCCTTAAAGCTAATATTCCTGAGGCCAGTAAGGCCTGGCCCTTTGCACATGTTCGGGACATCCCCAGAGATCCCACGGGCAAAGAGCTGGCCTCTAACCTTATGTCTATACCCTGAAGAGTTTGCACAGTGACATAAGGTAATGGAATCGTTTTGGTTAGCAGTTCAGCTCCAACTTGCTTCTTTACAGAAGTGATTAAGCAATGTACATTCCTTGAAGATTTACCTGAGTCATGCTAGACATAGTCACATATGCCCTGAAGTTGCATGCTATAAATACTAACTACTACTGTCCCACATGGTAGGTGAGACACTGCCTCCTGGGGTCACAGTTCATCTTTAGCTTGTGCCTCATCTTAAAATCCTAGGTGGTCTCCTTCAAATGGACATAAACACCAAGAAGCTTCCCTCTGGCTTGGGAAAAGCTGGAAGGTCATGTGGTTGTTTGGCGGTTTACGGGACTTTCGAACAATTTTATACTATGGATGGCTACCACCTACCAATTCTCCCTACTCCCAGGAATAAGTCATTCCTGGAAGAAGATGGGGAACTGCCTTCTGCTGATGTTCTCTTTCCACTTTCTGTTCAATCCAATCTACCGAACAAGAAATTCAATTTTAAAGTTGCTTTAAAAAAAAAAAAAGCATGTGTCTTGAGCTCTCCTATATTAAATGGGAAGGCCGGGAGCTATTTTCACTGATTCTTTGAGACACTAACGAATTTGAAAAATTTGTAACTACCTTCATCATGAAGACGGTCCTTTATATACTGAACTCAATTTCTACTTAGAGAAATGCATGCCTTGGTTACCCGAACATGCCTTCGTGTTTGAATCTCAAGTGAATCAAGATTGTGGTACCCCTGTGCTTCAGCTCAATCATAGTAGACCCTAAACCTATCATAAGATTTCATTTTAGAGAAATGACTGTCCATTGGTCACAACACAGGAGAAAAACTTGCTATTGGTTGACTCTGGACCAATCCACAAACCCACTCCCCGTGCTGAACTAATTTCGTCATTGGAATTCAAGTCTCAAAGGGGAGTGAAGCTGGGGGGGGGGTGCACCGCTGGGGAAGGGGAGATACAGAAACAAAAGCCTTTCCCGGCTATACATTCTGTCTTCTGGAAATCTGAGGACAGAGGAAATTAATGTCTTTGGTCTCTCTGATTCAGATCACTTGAAGTGAGTTAACCACTTCAGAGATTCTGGGATGGCTAACAGCCCCGGGGTGACCCAACGCTTCCACTGACACCCTATTGAACTAAGGTGCTGAACCCTGGAAGAGGTGGGCTATGGCTATCAGCACATCAGAAGTCTTCTCCTTCCAGAGAAAACAGGTATTCAGGGCATGAGCTAGGAAAGCTCAATACCTACGAAGGGATGGCAAGCAAAACGTCTGATAAACATGGAGAAGTAGATCGAATGGGAGTCATTCCTTAAAAGGCAGTTTTGTTAAGTGCACCTTCAGGTCTACAAAGACATTTAAGCACAGTCCAGTGCAGAGCTTGGTCAGCGGTTGCATGCCTATGCTACACAGTGAATCCCTGTACTCCGTGTCACCGAGTTCATTGCAATGAGATACAGATGGACAGCCAGCATCCAGGTCCCCCATCCACCCCAAATACGTAACAACTGCTCAGTCACAACCCCGGGCAGACACGTTCCCTGTGTGCGGCACTTTCTCCTGTAACGCATACCGGAGGACTGGCCAGTCCAGGGTAAAGCTAGGAGAGGTGTACCAAGTGGCCAGAGGCTGGATGGTCAGTTCTGGTCTCACGGTGGCGCCCTCTGACCCATCCGTTCCACAGCACGGAGTGGATTATTGCTGTTGACGAGATGCGCCGTTTCAAGTCCTGGTGTGTCTTAGACCTCAAAATCAGAGAAAAGCTCAAGATATTCCTGGGGGGACAGGAGCTGGCTTCCCTCCAAAACACACACACACACACACACACACACACACGCACGCACACACACATCTGGGGGCTTTTAAGCAAATAGGAAAGGGAGCGATAGCAAGGATGAGTTAAGGTTCCAATGAGGAATAAGCAACACACGCGTGGGTTTAATGCCCTGTTGTCAGAGGCTGGGCAGTTCTTGGCCCCTTGTCTTCCAGAATGTGTGTTTCACTCACAAAAGTTTCACCCAGGAAAAGAAAAAAATGTCCACGTTACTTCTTTCAAGTAAGTCACTCTAGTTTCTTGGTTGATAGCCTCACTGTTAGTTCCAGGATAGGATGGGGGAAAGGAATGGAAGTACCAAGGAAGATTCCAGAAGAAGCCAGGCAGGAATATAAGGCAGTCAGCTGCAGGCAGCCACATGCTAAGCACAGAATGAAGATTCCCCACGCCGGTGTCCTTAAAGCGGCAGTGAGCACCTCACTATGGCTAGACACTTGCTGGGGCTCCAGAGCACATGTCATGTGGCTTTCAACTGGGCACAGCGTCCCCACCATTCTCTGGGCTCAGCCGCTTGGGGCAGCAGACATCAGATGCTCAGTCTGTGAAGTGCCTTCTTCCTCCAGGTGGGACGATCAGAGGAGTATTAAAGGAAGCATCTTAAGGGAGTGGGCTAAGAAGGAAGGCCCAGGACAGGTCGCTATCAGTAAGATCCAGAAGATCTTCAAAGTGCTGTAGTTATCAGAGATGGAGTTAGTGTGCCCGGGGCACCACGCTGGACCTGAGGAAGTTTTATTGTGCCTCCAAATTCCCAGAAAGTTTCTCTTGATTTCTGGCAGAGAACAGGAGAAAACCAAGTTCGCTGGTTCATGTCCAGGAGTTCAAAGATGAGACTCAGTTCACATCCAGAGTCAGGCTGCCAAAGGGACCAAGTCCAGTGGATGGCCAGAGAGAGACAGGACCTGCTTAGATCTCTTCTCCCCACCCGCTGGGGCTGATGACTGTGTGGTTTTCTCACAGTGGTGACGTGAGAGAGTGAGGATGAGAAAACAAACGAAACAGAAAAGCAAAATGTCTGTGCCCCAACCCTTCCTCCCTTCTGTCAAAGAACATCTCAGCCGTGTTATGCAGGCACTTTCCGCATTCGCTGTGGGTACACAGGATAAAGGCACTAAGCAACTATTAAATCAATTGGTTGAATTTCTTCAGGGAGCCTCAAAGGGAGGAGCTGAAGTCGCTACAGACTTCAAATGCTGACTGCGGAAAAGAAACCAGCTCTGCTCTGTATGCATATGGGAGATAAACATTCTCACTTACATCCTAAGAATGCACCAAAAAAAAACATGCAATTTTGCACCTTTTTGTTGTTTGTTTTGCTTGTGTTTATGGTCAGCTAGAAAGAATACTTGCCTTAGGTCTGGCTATATATATGTATATATATGCCTTGATGACTTATTTAGTTTTCCACAGTTTCCCTAAAGGATGGGCAAATTGGTCCTCTCAGCCTACATCTACACAGAAGTCTGACATTTCCCTGAGCAAAGGCAGGAAAATTGATGGAGTGTCCCCCTCACCCCCATTATTACTTTTGGGTCTTTCCTCCCACAGCCTTGTAATTTTTATTATTTTTCTTTTTGATTTTTTTATTACTGAAATCATGCATTAGTTAAGTCAATGTATGCCTTAATCAAACGGGTCATAACTCTTGACTAAGAAAACATGCTTTGAGCTCCAAAAAGTTATTGTTCCCATCTGACTAATGTATGCACTTAAATACAGTACTTTATTCACTAATAAAAGAGTTAATGAATGAAGGAGTGCACTTTTGGTGAATGCAAATGGAAAAAAAAAAAAAGGGATCTGTATTTTAGGAGGGTCAATTTCAAAGTGAGTTTATTCCCTATCGTCTGGGTTAACTTTTGTCAGCATGCGATAGAAAGTAAATGTTATCTGAGTCAGACATGCTCAACTTTTTCCTCTTCTGCTCTCTTGCAGCGAGGAGGGTATGGTTTTACACCCCGTTCTGAAGGTCAGGGGTCAGGACTGGTGAGAAAAGACCTGTATTTAGCTCATCTGCACTTGAGAGAATGTAGCAATGGATCAATGCATTCTATTCAGTTACCATTTGCCTAGGGAATAGTCTGAACCAGGAGACTTGGGGCCGAGGGAGCATCTCTACAGAGCAGGACCAGTGTCGTATTTATAAGGTGCTTCGTGAGCCAGTCTCTTTGTAAGAGATTTAAATTTTGTTCACTTTGTAATAATGCAGTTCAGTGGATGAAAATGAAAGCATTTCTTCATTGCCCATTGAGGCTGGTACGGCATGTTACATATGATACATCTGACACGCTGCCTGAAGTGTGCTGTGCAGTTTGCAAAGGTTTTATACTGGAGTCCCATGCAAATTTTAATTTTATGTTTCTAAATGATCATCTGGTTTTTGTTTTGTTTTTTTAAAAAAAAAACAACTTAAGCTAAAGGACTGGAAATGTTTCAGTGTAGGGAAAGCATGGGTCTTATTTTCCATAGGCTACTTAATGGAGTGCATCTTAAGCAAGTTTTAGAAAATATTTTCTTTTCTCATTTTTTAATAAAATGAAAATAGTGTGTGTGTGTTTTTTCTTTTTTTTTTTTTTTTTTTCACGGATCTTGAAAGCTTCTGTTTTGCCACTCCCAAAATTCACAATGCAACAATGCATTGACACTTAAATCGAGCATTCGGGTCTACTTAGCAAAGAATCTACAGAGTGACATGAGTCACTAGAGTTTTGTTTTTTTTTTTTTTTTTTTTTAGCCTTTCAAGCTGCTAAGTGGGATTTTTTTTTTTTTTTTTTTTTTTTTTGCTTGTTCGCTTTTAAACATCGGTCAGTAGCTTGGTCTTATTAATGCAGTTTTGATTAACTGTAGTGCAGTTACCAGTTCTGATATTGGCCTGTCTGTAATGGGCGATGCTATTCTCCATGTCCTCTCCGACCTCCATGTACTCTGACTTGCTGATGGTGGAGGAGCTGCGGCGACTCAGGTCGCTGTCCGAGGCTAAGTTGGGGGAGCTAACGTGCAGCAGCTGAGCCTGCTCCTCCCCTTCAGTTTCTCGGTGGTAAAAATAGTTGAAATTGGACACAATGACAGGTACGGGCAGGGCAATTGTCAGCACACCAGCGATGGCACACAAGGAGCCCACGATCTTGCCTCCAATTGTCACAGGGTACATGTCACCGTATCCCACGGTGGTCATGGATACCACCGCCCACCAGAAAGCATCGGGGATACTGGAGAAGTGAGACTCAGCCTCTTCCGCCTCAGCAAAGTACACTGCGCTAGAGAACAGTATGACCCCGATGAAGAGGAAAAAGATGAGCAGTCCTAACTCTCTCATGCTAGCCTTGAGCGTCTGGCCCAGGATCTGGAGACCCTTGGAGTGACGGGACAGTTTGAAGATTCTAAAGACCCTGACCAAGCGGATGACCCTGAGGATGGCCAGCGAGGTGGCCTGCTCGCCTTTCTGAGTGCCCTCTTGCTCAGCTATCTCCGTGCCTAGCGTGATGAAGTAAGGGATGATGGCTACGATGTCGATGAAGTTCATGATGTTTTTGAAGAAGTCCGTCTTGCTGGGGCAGGCGAAGAAGCGCACCACCAGCTCGAAGGAGAACCAGATGATGCACAGCGTCTCCACGATGAAGAAAGGGTCCGTGAAGATGTTGGAGGTGTAGACCACCGTGGTGTTGTCGACGCGATGGATGGTGCCCATGAAGTCCTTGTCATCCTTCAGTTCCGGCAGCGTCTCCAGGCAGAAGATGACGATGGAGATGAGGATGACCATGACGGACACGATGGCGATGACCCGGGCTGGCCCCGAACTCTCGGGGTACTCGAAGAGCAGCCACACCTGGCGTTGGTATTCCTTCTCCGGCAGAGGTCGCTCCTCCTCTTTGATGAAACCTTCGTCCTCCCGGAACTTCTCCATGGCCTCCTCGCCCAGCTCGTAAAATTTGATCTCCTCCGAGAACATGTCCAGGGGCACGTTGACGGGTCTGCGCAGGCGACCCCCGGACTGGTAGTAATACAGGATGGCATCGAAGCTGGGACGGTTGCGGTCGAAGAAGTACTCGTTCCTCAGCGGGTCGAAGTAGCGCATGCGTTTCTTGGGGTTGCCCAGCAGCGTGTTGGGGAACTGCGCCAGCGTCTTGAGCTGCGTCTCGAAGCGCAGCCCGGAGATGTTGATGACCACGCGCTCGCAGCACTCGTGGTCAGCGTGCTCGCTGGGCCGCGGGTAGCTGCTGCCGTCCTGCTGCGGGTGGCCCGCGGCGGCCGCGGCCTCCTCGGCGCTGTCCCCGGACATCACGGTCATGGTGCCTTACCGGGGAGGACACCCCCCCCACCCCCGCGAGCAGCAGCGCACGGGCGGAAGGGGACCCCCAGGGCGTCCTCCCCTCTTCCTCTCCCACCGGAGAGGTGTGTCTGTCCCCCCTACACACACACACACACACGACCCCCACGCTGGGGCTAGGGGAAGGTGGCTTCGGAGCTTCCAGACACTTCGCTTGTGCTCGCCTCGCCTTCACCCTTGCCTTTCACTCACTTTGGAACCCCTCTAGCTGCGGTCCGGATACAGCTTCCCCCCCACACACCTTCCACGGGTTAAGTTTTGGGGGTATGCTTTTTTTTCTTTTTTGCTTTGCAGGGGGTGGGATTTTTCTAATTATTATTATTATTAATTATTATTATTTATTTAGTTTTGTTCTTGCTCCAATGTGCCTTAACGCACCCGGGCCATGGCTCTGGGACTCGACCTGGCTGTCCTGCCCTGCCAAAGCTCTCCTAGGACCCCGGGGCAGTGCCAGCTCAGCAGATCTCCATGCCTATCATCCACCACCACCCACAAACACACTTCTGCCGCTTGCTCCTGGGCGCTCCCCCTTCCTAGCCCTCTTCGCCTGCGGCCTTCTAAGCTCCCACCGGAGCGGTCGATGGACGCTGCAGAGAGATAGAAAGTGATATGGGGGGAGAGAGGGGGAGGGGGTAAAAGATCAGAAGCGTTCCGGTGGGACCGACCTACAGACACCGAAGAGCACAGACGGGCTAGCTTTGCAGAACACAACCGGACTTTTACTGGAGGTTGACGCATACAGCACACAGAGAGAGACACACACACACACACAGGCAGAGCAGACACCCCAAAAAGCCAAGTTTAAGGGTTCTTCCACCCCACTTTCCCCAGTACCCAACAAGCCGATCTGTTTACAACTTCGTTAAACTGGAGATCGGATGAAAAAAAAGGGGAAAAAAAAAAAGCCCCGGAGAGACACGGACACCGGAGTAGCCCCGGGTCTCCGGCAGCATCCTCGCGCCCTCGTCCTCCCCCAGCCTCCACCCCGTCCTCCCCAGCCCCCGCCTCTGCCATTCCGGACCCGGGTGGGTCCCCCCCCCCCTCCTACCTGGCCGGGCGGCTTGGCACAGGGGCGGTGCTGAGTCGGCGGAGAGCCGGAGTGGGAATGCGGCAGGTCGGCTTTGCAGTACCCGGGCGGGCGGGCGAGCGGGCAGGAGGGTACCTGGGACGCAGCATCCGAGAGGCACCGGGCACTTCGTCGTCGTCACCCCCCCCCCACCGCCCCGCTGTCCTCGGGCCCCCGGCCCCTCTCAGCCGGACGATGTCTTTGTAGAGCAGCTACGGAGGAAACATCCGCTCCCTAACCCCATTCTCACCAGATGCCAGCAAACCTGGCGACGCGGTCCTCTCCCCGGGGTGCAGGGAGTTCCGGAGGATGCAGGGCGGAAAAGCAATAATAATAATAATAATAATAATAATAATAATAATAATAATGCCACCCTCTCCAGAAACGGTGATGGCGAGAAACAAGATTGTGGCCCCCTCCTAACACCCCGGGAACCCTGGATGCTATTCCCCAAGGAGGCGGGCGGAGGTGGGGGGGGGGGCTGGTTAGCGACCAGAGCCTGGATCTACATGGCTCTCGGGTGGCCTCGGCTCTCCGCACCCCCCCATCCTCCCCGTCGCGGACCCGGGAGTGCTCAGGAGCCCGGAGCCCGGCAGCGAGAGTGCGCTGACCGGTCCGCTCGGTCCATTTCTGGGCGCTGCAAGATCAGCAGAAACCTGAGAAACGCCAGGAATGCGGAGCAGCGATTGGCCCACCGGGGCGTGGGTTGGGGAGGGCGGGGGGGGGGCAGGGAGGGAAGGAGGGAGGGAGAGAGGGGGGGGCCAGGAGCCAAGAGGTAGCTGGAAAAGGAGGGGGCGGTTTGGCAGAGCCCGGGGGTGGGGGTGGTTTGGAGGTTTGCCATTCAGTTCCCACCCTTAACCGGCACAGCTTCTTCCTCTCCTAACCCGAAAAGCCCACCGACCACCAACTCTACTCCGCTCATCACCACCACCACCACCCCCACCACCCCGGCGGCGGCCCGCAGCCCCGCCCACGCACGGCCCTCTCCGCGCGCGCGCGCGCGCGCGCGCTCGTGCGCTCCAGCGCGGCGCGCGACCTTCCCCGGGAATTTCACATTGGGAAAATGGTCAGGTCCGACGCAATGCAGGAGGTGGTGGTGTGTCTGTCCCTGGCAGAACTCCTCGGATGGGTCTGCGTTAGCGCAGCGGCACCCCACGGTCCTCTGGGTGGGGGGTGTGTGGGGGGGAACGCTCCAATGCGCCACCCACCCCTCCCCCAGGGGGCCCGCGGCGAGGCCACCGTGCAGCGGACTTGCAATTGAGGATCCCCGGGTTTCATCCTTGCAGACCACTGGGGTGAGGTTTTATTTTTTGGGGGGGGGGGGGGGTGCTGTCAAAGTGTCTTGTCCCTCCTGCATCTATATCAGTTGAAGTTTTTCCCTCCGATCTGACAACTCTGAAGCGCCCGGGGATGTGACTGGTGGCGAGGTGGGGGGAGGGGAGAGGGGGTACCGAAGGCTTCCTAGGGTTTGCGGGTTGTCCTGCCAACTTGGCGCTCCTTGGGACAAATCTGAGAAGCAAGTCGCCTCCTCCTCAACTCCCACCGTGCGTCCGGCCTCCCCGCGGCTTCAATCTCCGACCTTGTGCCCCCACGGGGTCACTTTGATGAGGGGAAGGGTGCAACCCCCCCCACCCCCACCCCGCAGAGGCGCCCAGCGGTGCCCGAGGGCGTCCGCGAGCCTGCGCCCGCTGCCAGCCTGCGGCTCCGGGTCCTCTTTCTTCCCCGGGTGCCCAGTGGCCGGGGAGCCTGCGAGAGCCCAAAGCCGTCGCTGATTGGCTGCTCGCCGGCCTGGGCCCGCCCCTTCGCTCCTCCCGCCCACTTCCACCCAGCGCTTTAATCAAAGCCAATGATCGCATCCTCTCGGCTCCACGGTGGCTAGTGGAAGGCAGGGTGGGGAGGGGGGGGATCTGGGCGGAGTTGCCCCGGCTAGTTAGAGCCCCCTCCTCCTCCAGATTCAGAAACCCTCCCCCCTCCCAGAGTGGCTTTCAGAAAAATTAAAAAAAAAAAAAAAAGTGTTTGTTCCTTGCTCGCCTCCTCCAGATTCCCCCACCCCAGCTTGTCTCTGATGAACAATGCGTTCTCTCTTACACGATCAACTCTGATCTTTGACTACTTTCCGCACACTTATCCCTCCATCCTGTTTACCCCTGCCCCCCCCCTCCACCTTTCTACATTGACTGGGGTGTGGGGGCGAGGGTGGAATAGTAAATGCAAAGTTACGCACAGAACCCCAGGTCACCCTGGTTTGACGAAGGCTGCTGTCAGGATCCTGTGGTAGTCCTGCCACCCACCAACGTTTTCTGGCAACGCCCCAGCCATGCCCGGCTTCCCTGATCGCCACTTTGCGCACCCTGCTTCTCTCGATCCCCTTCTCGCTTTTTTCCAGGACTTCTCACCCCTAAATCTCCCTAGTTTTATGTGTGGAGGCCTGCCCTGATTCATCACACAGAAGTTGGCTTGCTAGAAGATC
Organism: Dipus sagitta; assembly: GCA_036346955.1. Taxonomy (NCBI): domain Eukaryota; kingdom Metazoa; phylum Chordata; class Mammalia; order Rodentia; family Dipodidae; genus Dipus; species Dipus sagitta. The sequence continues at coordinate 22,423,491 of CM070789.1, read as the reverse complement.
AGAGGGCTGGAGAGATGGCTCAACGGTTAAGGCGCTTGCCCGCAAAGCCTAACAACCCAGGTTCAATTCCCTAGTACCCACATAAACCAGATGTACAAAGTGGTGCATGCATCTGGAGTTAGTTTGCTTGCAGTGGCTATAGGTCCTGGTGCACCCAGACATACTCTACATTCTCTCTCTCTCTCTCTTTGTAAATAAATAAAATATAAAAAAAAATGGTGGGTGGGGGCTGAGAGATGGCTTAGCAATTAAAAACACTTGCTTGCAAAGGCTGATGGCCTGGGTTCTATTCCCCAGTATCCACGTAAAGCCAAATGGACAAAGTGGTGCATGCTTCTGGTGTTTAGTTGCAGTGGCTAAAGGCCCTGGCATACCCATACTCACTCTCTCTCTCTTTCTCTCCTTGCAAATATATATATATATATATATATATATATATATATATATATATATACACATACATACATATATACACATAAATATATGTATATTTATATATCTCTCCAAACCAACTAATCAAAAAAAGAAGAAGAAGAAGAGAAGATTAGACTAGACAGGGTCCCAGTTTCCTAAACTCAGAGGTTATGTTAGGCATTATAGGGTTAGATCCAGGGTTTAAAAAAAAAAAAAAAGCAGGATTTGGAAGAAAGTTATTGAAATCAACATTCCTGACACAAGTCCTCTAATGCTGAGCCAGGAAATATTGGCTCAGCTCCAGCTAAGGACCAGACACTGTCTTAGCACTGGATACAAAGCAATAAGACATGTAAACCCTCATGATGATGGGAGGCATAATCAATTAACCATGCATAACAGCTCTAGGAAGAGAAAATGAAAAGCAGGAGATGGTGACAGGGGTCTGCAGACAGGAAGGGCCTCTCTGAGGAGGCATCTGTGAACAAGAAGCTTCAAGGACAGAGGGAACAAGAGCTGGAAAGGGCCAACTGCTGGGTGTAAAAATGATGCTCAGGTCCTAAGGCAAGAACAAGCTTAGCATATTCAGAAGCAAAAGACAGTCAAGGGCTGCAGGGATGACGTAGCGGTTAAGGCACTTGTCTACAAAGCCAAAAGACCCAGGTTCAATTCCCCAGGATCCACATTAACCAGATGCACAAGGAGGTATAAGTGTCTGGAGTTCGTTTTCAATGACTGGAGGCCCTGGCGTGCCCATTCTCTCTCTCTCTCCCCTCTTTCTATGTCAAATAAATTATATACATACATACATACACACACACACACACACACACACACACACACACACACACATATATATATATATATATATATATATATATATATGTAGTCAAGTGACCAAAAAAGAGCATCACATCACAGGGGCCAGGGAAGGAGCTCAGAGCCAGCCAGGGTCCTTAAGAATGTTCATTTTAGGGGCTAAGGAAATGGCTTAGAGGTTAAGGTGTTTGCCTGTGAAACCTAAGGATCTGGGTTCAGTTCCCCAGGACCCACATAAACCAGATGCACAAGGGACTGCATGCATCTGGAGTTCATTTGCAGTAGCTGGAGTTCCTGGCATGCCCATTCTCTTTTTCTCTCTGCTTCTTCCTCTCTCTCTCTCTCTCTCTCTCTCTCTCTCTCTCTCTCAAATAAATAAATGAATAATTTTTTTAAAAAGAGAATGTTCATTTTAGTCTGAGTGCAATGTCAAGACATTGAAGGATTCACATCAGTAAAGCAACATAATGCAGTTTGGGTTGGGCTGGTGTTTGTTTGCTTGCTTTTAAAAATACGTATTTATTTGCAAGTAGAAAGAGGGAGAGAGACAGAGGAAGAGAAAATGGATGTGCTAGGGCCTCTAGCCGCTGGAAATGAACTCCAGATGCATGCACCACCTTGTGCATCTGACTTTATGTGGGTCTTGGGGACTCGAACTCAGGTTGTTAGGCTTTGCAGGCAAGCGTCTTAACTGCTTGCTTCTTTCTTTGAAACAGGGTCTCACACTGTAGCCCAGGCTGGACTCAAATTCACAACGATCGTTCTGCTTCAGCCTCTCTAATGCTGGGATTATAATCCAGTCATAAAGGGCAAGGTCTTGCTAGTTTTGGGTTTTTAAAAATTACTCTGACCTCTGTAATGAAAGCACCAGGATGACAGTTACCTTGGGCAGTGGAGGCTTGAACTAGAGAGAGGGATGGGAAACGCTTAGAGCTGGCTTCACGTTTGCAGAGACAGCAGAGGGAAGGCAGTGAGGGGAAGGTTCAGGACTGTCTCCCAGGCTTGCGCCTTGGTAAGAGGATGGGTGGTGACGTCACGTACTAGAGTAAGATGTCAGTTTCCCGCCCACATGAAGGTGAGCTTCATGTACCCCGCGACTTTGTGTGTCCCCCTTATCGCTGTGTGAGCCAACTGAGGCCTCTGGTCAGAGTCTCCTCTGTAAGTGCTGCTGGAAACCCTAGCTTCTTAGGCAGCCATGTTCTGCCTCCTGAGGGTGCCCACGCTGCAGATCCATGGAACTGAATTCCCAGAGGCTGCAAAAAAAAAAAAAAAGACCCAGGTGAGCAACACAGGCATGTGCAGGTAACACGAGGGCTCAGCGGGGCAGCAGGAGATGCAAGCTAGAATGGAGCTGCAGATGAACCGACCCGTTGACTTCTCGCGGCTGACCAGCCGCCTGATCTAGGGACAGGCAGTATCTCTGAGCTCAGGACTCAGAGGACAGCTTGGTAACTTGTCACGTCGTATTTGGAGCCTTTTCTCCCCACTGACACACCCCTGTTCCCATGGTCCCACTGCCTTGGGCTCCCAACACCCGCTGAAAGTATTATCAGTAAAGTCTTCCTTCACGTTGTTCCGTAGGAACCTTGGGCTGAGGCCAAGGGATCAAGACTCTTTCGGGTGAAGCTGGAGATACCAAGTGAAAGAAATATACACGCGGCAGTCCAGCAAAGGTGACATATGGACTGGAGACATTTTTTATTTTCATTGTGGCGGACCTTCCTGTGGATTTTAGAATGCCCAACAGCATCCTCTACAAGATGCCAGTAGCCGCCTGTCCCCAGTTGTCCCAACCAAAAAATATCCCCAGCCATTGTTTCAAGTCACCTTCGGCTGAGAACCGGGGGAGAAGCTGGCAGTCAGTCCATGCCTTGAGCCTGGGCGTAAAAAAGGGAGGAAGCTTTCTTCACACCCTGTGCTGCGTGATACCCTAATGTGAGAGGGCAACAGAGGAAGAAAAAGCAGAGGAACTGAGCAGAATAAACAAGCCAGGAGAATGTGGGATTCCGCCAAGGAAAACTGATCCGAGGAGGGAGATACCAACTTCTGTGGAATGCTGCTGCGGGTCTGGTAGAACGAACGAGGAACGTGGAGCTGTCGGATTCAGCATAATGGATTCAAAAAAATAAAAAATCGGGGGAGAATTGACGATAGTGGGTGAAAACGACTGTTGAGTTTGGGGCGTCAAGGGGAGCGGAGGGTGGAGTAGTCGCCTGGAAGAAAATGAAGGGTGACAAGCCTTTAAAAAGAGAGAGAGAGAGAGATGAGAGCTATTACAATACATTTGTATGCTAATGGGAATGATTCAGTAGAAAAAGAAAAAGTGTTGATGCAGAAGAGAAAAAAATTAGTGCATGTAATTGAGAAGGCAAAAGAATAGGATCTAAGACCAAGGACAGCCTGGCCTTGGGAAGAGAATTACTCTATGGAAGAAGAGGGGAAGGGAAGAAGGAAGGAGGGAGGAAGGGAAAGAAGGAGGGGGAGAAAAGTACTTACACCATCAGACGAAATCTTCTCAGGAAGCAAGCTCATCGGCGGGAAGTCAGGGTGGGAATGAAGTCTTGGAGGGAACTCAAGTAAGAAATGCAAATTAAGCCACCTAGGAGGATAGGCAAGTGTCCTCAGTTAACGAACGCGGCAGCGCCGGAGCTCACGGGTGAGGGGTCATGCTTTTAAGCAATCGGTCTCTGAGTGTTTGACATCAACTTGGATGTGAGTCACCACGGAATTAGCGCCGGTGATCTTTTATGGAGAAAGGTGCCTCGGTTCTAAATATAGCTTCCTCCTTGGGATTGGTTTCTTGAGCGTTACGAGTGGAAAGGCAAGAGCTGGCGGAGAAGACACGGTCTTACCAGGCAGGTAGTGCCCATGGCACCCATGCCCTGCTGACAGCAGTACCACCAGCAAGCGAGAGGTGGCCCTACAGGGTTCAAGGTGCGGTTATGAGCACAATGTAGAATCACTGCAAGTCCAAAGGGACAGCTCAAAAGTCACCGGGGTCAAGATGACTACAGGCATTAAGGTTGGTTGCCTCAGCCAAGAATCTTCCTGCTGGCCTCTGTGAGAGCGTTGAGGGACCTCAAGTCTCACGGACCCCGTGAAGTTGTACTTGCATTTTTGTTTGAAGGCATCCATACTCTTAGTTCTGACGAAATCTGCACATAATGTTGTCGCCCATTCTAAGGGACATTAAGATCAGGACAGCTGGAAGTGGAAGTTCTCAAGTCACATGGAGTCTCACTCACTCATCACCTCACATGCCCATCCCCTTATTTACAAATAAGAAGATGAAGTTTCACACATGTGCAGTAGGCCACCTATACCATAGGATGCTGTGAAACTACAACACGAATCAGATCTCAGTCAGGGCTGGGCACAAAGCTAGTGCTCAGTGAAATGCCAGCTTCCAGGAAAAAAAAAAAAAAAGTCCTAAAGCTCAGGATCCATTGTATTAGACAGGTCTTCAGTAACCGTTCACTTGAGACAAAATAATTCCTAGATATTCAAGAATGAGAGAAGAGAATAAATACTTGCCTCCCTCTCAAGAATTTTTACAGGTAACGTCAACATGCAATCGTTTTTCGGGAGAATGGCAATGGACTGTTCAAGGGCATCTCAAATGTGTACACTTATTACATGTATGAATGACATGTTATATATTACATGTGTGTACTCATGTGCATGCGCTTATCCTCACGTTTATACAGAAGCACTGGGCAGTGGCAATCGGTTAGAAACAAATGGAGAAGATCCCACAGATCCTCCTGGCTTTCTGCCTAGAGGTTCTGTCCTGAAGCTGTGACGAGACGGAAGCAGTCTGATGACAGGGCTCTGGTGAGGCCAAGATGGCTGAAGGAAGAGCACCACAAATCCCCAAGGTTTCCCCTCCAAATCTTCTGCTGACGAGGAAACTGGGTGGTGAATAAGCTAAGACTCCATGAGTCTGAGTTCTTCAGTATTCAGAAATCAGCCAATGCCATCCACTGTCTTAGGAGACTCACAGGAGATTCTCCATGTAGTCAGAAAAACTGCCTGACAAAACCCAACATGCACTTCCTGATGAAACACCAGAGACCTTTCTAGAAAATAGAAAACAGGAGAAAAATCTTCCTCAACCTAGTTAATGACATCACAGAATAACCAGCGGCAAACGTCAGACTTGGTAGTATGAAGACTTGCCTCCTAGAATTAAGGCCAAGGCAAGATATGAGCAGTTGTTGCTTGTACCAAAGAATGGACCAGAGTCCTAGCCAAGGCAATAAAGCAACACAAAGAAATAAAAGGCATATGAGTTGAAAACAAAGGCATAAACTCTCCTAAGGTATCTAACCCCCCAAAAAAACGCTACTATAAATATTAAGGGAATTTAGCAAGTCTAAAGGATTCAGAGTGAATATGTAAAAATCAGTATAGCTATACCATTTACAGTAAACCCAAACATAGAAAATACCTAGATTAATGTAAGAAAATATGTTTCCCATAAAAACCTCTGCATGGAAAATTCTACATCATGCTGAGAGAACGAAAGAAGTCCTCGGTCAATGGAAAGACTCACCATGATCATGGTTTTTGGAAAACTCGGTATTGTCCTGACTCCCTAAAGTGCTCAAGACAGTCAGCAGAATCTCATCCAGCAGGTTTGAGCTAGGGAACTGCTGGCCACGTAACCCCTGAGTACCTGAGTTTGTACCCCTAGAGCCTACTCAAAGCCAGAAGCTGTGGCAGGCTGCTGTGATTCCCAGTGCACTGACTGCAAGAAGGGAGGCGAGAATTTTCTGGAAGCTCATGAGTACAGAAGTGAACAAGAAACACTGCCATATTAAAAAAAAAATTTTTTTTTAAAGGTGGAATGGGAGGACCATCCTGAAAGTTGTTCTTTGACCTCCACGTGCACGCCCTGGCACACACGTGTGCACACATGCATAGAATAAAACTCAAAGAAATCAGCTGGGAGGTGCCTCGGGGGTAGAGCACTTGCCTGGCATGTGGAAGGCCCCCTAGGCTCCATCCCCAAGTACTAAAAGATAAAAATATAGCAGCAGGCTTCTGGGGAGATTGGGTCTAAAATCAAGCTTATTCTAAAACTCATGTAAAACACAAATAGACACTGTGAAGATTGCTCAGTGGTTAAAGGCACTTGCATATAAGGCCTGCCAGCCTGGTTCAGTTCCCCAGTATCCATGAAATGCCAAGTGCACAGGGTGGCACATGCATCAGGAATTCGTTTGCAATGCCAAGAGGACTTGGTGTGGCCATTCATTTACTTATTCTCTCTCTCTCTCTCTCTGTCTTCTCTCTCCCTTCACAAATAAATAAATAAAAAGAAACACAAAGGGTGTTTTCTTTAGCATTGTAAAAAGACTACAAAAAGGACTGAGTTAGACACTTTAATACACTTTATACCACCTCATGTTGAGTCTTAATATGAAGCCACAATAATTACGACAGTGCAGTATTGGAGTTATATAAAAAAGAGAGAGAGAGACATAATACAAGAATCAGCCTATACCCATGTAGTTAACTGATTGTTAACAAGAGACCCAGGCTGAGTCAGTGGAGGAAAAGCTGTCTTCTCAGCAATGGAGCCGGCACACTGTATATATGTACATAGATCACATTTACCCTTTACCTCACACTTTGCAGAAAAAAAAAAAAAAAATATATATATATATATATATATATATATATGTATATATATATATATATATATATTCAAGGGCTGGAGAGATGGCTTAGCAGTTAAGACACTTGGCTGCAAAGCCTAAAGACCCAGGTTCGATTCCCCAGTACCCATGTAAGCCAGACACAGAAGGTGGTGCATGCATCTGGAGATTGTTTGCAGTGGCTAGAGGCCCTGGCATGCCCATTCTCTCTCTCTCTCTCTTTCTCTCTCCCCCCCCCTCACATAAATAAATAAATAAATATTTAAACTGCCACATTTATTGAGGGAAGAACAAAAAAATTCAATATAAATTGTAGACCACATGCCTTCTAGAAGAAAATGCAGGAGAAAAACTTTACAATTTAGAACACACTCATACAGTAAGAGAGGAAAGAGAGAGAAAACAAAGCAAAATTTTCAGACATTGAATAGTATGAAAAACAAAAGGCTTTTGTTCTTCAAATGACACTGGTAAACACAAAATGAAGAGGCAAGTCACAGACTCAAAATATTCACAATATGAACATCTGACAAAGTTCTCATACCCAACACTGACACAGACATGGGAGGAAGGGTTAGAGCGATAACACGTCAGAGACATCTATGGCTTCATTGGCATGAGATTCCAAAGCAGGCACACACACACATCAGCGGTTTCTGGTGCCCAGAATGAGGGAATTGCAAACAGAATGGAATTGGGGGGAGGGGAGAGTGGGAGGAGCCTACTTCCTGATTGTGGCGGTAAGTTCAAAAGTTAGACAAAACTCATACATAGGTCAGCTGGGCGTGGTGGCGCATGCCTTTAATTCCAGCACTTGGGAGGCAGAGGTAGGAGTTTAAGGCCACCCCATGACTACATTGTGAATTCCAGGTCAGCCTGGGCTAGAGTGAAACCCTACCTTGAAAAAAACAGAACAAAACAAACATAGGTCAGCAGGAACAGGGGTCAAAAGTGCTTGCTTGCAAAGCCTGCTGGCCAGGGTTCAGTTCCCCAGCACCGACATAAAGCCAAGCATAAAGCAGCACATGCATCTGGAGTTCATTTGCAGTAGCAAAAGACCCTGGTGCACCATACACACACACACACACACACACAAATAAATATAAAGTTAAAAAATGCTCAGATTGGAACACTTAAAATTTGGAAGGCAGGGCTGGAGAGATGGCTTCGTGGTTAAGCACTTGCCTATGAAGCCTAAGGACCCCGGTTTGAGGCTCGATTCCCCAGCACCCACGTAAGCCAGATGCACAAGGGGGCACACGCGTGTGGAGTTCATTTGCAGTGGCTGGAGGCCCTGGTGTGCCCATTCTCTCTCTCTCTCTCTCTCTCTCTCCCCCTTCTCTCTCTGTTTCTCTGCCTCTTTCTCTGTCGCTTTCAAATAAATAAATAAATAAACAAAAAAATGTTTTAAAAATTGGAAAGGCATATTGGAAGTATATGTATGTATATGTAAATAAATTTTATTTTCAAAATACTTTGTCAGCGGGTTAATACTGAATTATATTACCTTGACAGAAGTTGGGGATTTTTAGTAATTCTCCCTCTTCAACCCATACGCCCTTTTCTTTCCACTGCCTCACCGCACTGGCCAGCGCCTCCGACGCAATGCTTTATAGGAGCAGCGACCGGTGCTTCTCGTCGGGGCCGTGATTGAGGGTAGAAGAGGGTCTATCTTTCTACCCTCCGATGTAAGGTGGGCTGCTGGCTGTTTTTGCAGAGTCACTAAGCGGGTTAAGGAAGTTCTTTTGATTCCTAGAAAGGTTTCTGTTGCTTCCGTCACGAATGCACGTCGCCTTGAGTCAAGTAGCTTTTTCTGACTCTGCAGAGAATCTCCTCTGAGTCTCCCATGAGTCAGTTGATCCGGCTTGAAAGAAACTGCTCTACAGTGCTGGAAACGGCTACGTGTCCTCCTGGGGCATGAAAATCAACAGCCTCGGCCGGCGACAGACCCTACGAGCTACACAGCTGTCCCCTAGGACAAACTGCGGCACTTCAGTTACAGGGGTGCTGGACCACACAGCCACTGGATAGGAGGCCACGCCTAGTGCTGAAAACCCAGGCAAAAGCCTGCCTGAAAAAGCTATAAGGTTAGCCGGGCATGGTGGCGCACGCCTTTAATCCCAGCACCGAGGAGGCAGAGGTAGGAGGATCGCCGTGAGTTCGAGGCCACCCTGAGACTCCATAGTGAATTCCAGGTCAGCCTGGGCTAGAGTGAAACCCTACCTCGAAAAACCAAAAAAAAAAAAAAAAAAAAAAAGATATAAGGCCTGGGGGCAGGGGGCAGTTACTACTGGTGTCTGGCTTCATGGATGTACTATGCCCAGCCAGTTGCCCTTTAAATATTTATGTTTGTGCCTATCTATCAATGCTGTCAGTTTTGGTTACGGAAGCTTCTCTTTCTAGATGGTGGCGGGGTCGGGGGGGGGGGGGGACGGACTCAAAAAGTGGTGAGAAGAAGTGATAGTTGGCGTGTTTAGCGCTAAGTGAGACACCTCTATCACACCTCAGGGCCCACTGGGCAAAAGGTGGAGGGAAGAATGTAAGAGCCATTAGTGGGGAGGAGAGTTCTGGAATACTGTTTTCCAGACGCAAGGCGGCAATTGTGTGGATGACCTCACGGCACCTGTCGTTACTTGCACAAGACCTGCATAATATTGAGCCCATGGAAAGGTTGTCATGGATGACGGAGGAAAGCAAAAAATAAAAAATAAAGCAAGAGGGCTGGAGAGATGGCTTAGCGGTTAAGCGCTTGCCTGTGAGGCCTAAGGACCCCGGTTCGAGGCTCGATTCCCCAGGACCCACGTTAGCCAGATGCACAAGGGGGCGCACGCGTCTGGAGTTCGTTTGCAGTGGCTGGAGGTCCTGGCACGCCCATTCTCTCTCCCTCTCTCTATCTGCCTCTTTCTCTCTCTGTCTGTCGCTCTCAAATAAATAAATAAAAATAACAACAAAAAAATTAAAAATAATAAAGCAAGAAAGACACACACACAGAGAGAGGGAGACATCAAAATAGTAGAGGGACTAGCTGGAAAGAAGAGGGGATTACACAGAGGAGGGATTGGGGAAGGTCAAAGGAGGGTGAAAAAGGAATTATTTTCAGGGTACATTATCTATACATTTTATCTTATTTTTTATATTTTATTTTTATTTATTTATTTGATAGAGACAGAGTCAGACAGAAGAAGAGAGAGGGTGCATCAGGGCCTCCAGCCACTGCAAACGAACTCCAGACGCATGTGCTCCCTTGTGCATCTGGCTTATGTGGGTCCTGGGGAATCGAACCTGGGTCCTTTGGCTTTGTAGGCAAGTGCCTTAACCGCTAAGCCATCTCTCCAGCCCGTGTCTATACATTGTAAACAAGTCAATTAAAAGAGAAAAGAGAAAAAAAAATTGCTCTGAAGTGTCTTTGAAAGGAAGAGTATATTTGGGGACTGGTTAGTATTAGTATATTGAGGGACTGGAGGACCATTCTGCCTTCGTAGGATCAGAGCTTGGGGAGGTATGGCACTTAGACGTTAACTGGAAATCGATCATGACCTCGGGAGCTAAAACAGAGTCCCTGGGCCCCGGGTCACAATTTCGCTGTGGAGACAAGAGGAAGTCACGGTGCATCGTAAGGTATGCTTAGTGGCCAAGTGAGAGTGGGTGCCGAGGAGTGGCCCCATCTATGTTTCGTGAGTGATGGAAGAATTCTCGGAGGAAGTAATCAGGTGCCAAGTCAGGGGAAGCTGAGGAGTGAGCAGAGGATGTGAGCCTGAAAGACTCTTACATAGTGAAGGCAGCTACACGCTTTAAGCTCTACACGACCCAGAGACCCCCGCCCCCACCCCCGGCACATGCACACAAAGAAACCGAGCCCAAGAACTTAGAGCCAGTAGAGCTGGAGGGTCAAGTTCAAGGATGTGAGTGGTGAAAGAGGAGGCCAGGTGGGCTGGAGGGATGGCTTAGTCATTAAGGCGCTTGCCTGCAAAGCCAAAGGTACCAGGTTCGAGTCCCCGGGGACCCACGTTAGCCGGATGCACAAGGGGGCGCACGCGTCCGGAGTTCGTTTGCAGTGGCTGGAGGCCCTGGCGCGCCCATTCATTCTCTCTCTCTCTAAAATAAATAAATAAATAAATAAATAAATAAACAAACTCTTTTTGAAAATAAGAAGAGGCCAGGTCACTGAGCAGGACCGAGATTGTGCTGCTGCTGCTCGTGATGAACCCTTGATGTACCCTGTTGGCTCCTCCGAGGTCTCCAGCTCTCCTTCTTTCCTCCCAAACAGAATTCCCTTCCACAGCCATGTCCTCTGCTCCCAGGGATCTCATTCAAGAGTGATATATGTCACCCAGTGTCAGCAAGGAGATGGGGAAGGGGAAGTCGTCTGAGAAGTGTCTTCGGTGCTAGAGAAAGCCATAGAGAGGCTGCCTTGCCTGCGTTCTGTAGATGACACCTCTGCATGAATCATCGCTGTCCCCCCTGCCCCCCCCCCGTCCTCTTACCAGCCTGGATGATTAAGCTACCACCGATGGCGTCAGAGCTGGGGTGGGAGGGAGGAGCCTTGAATCTGGTGGCATCACCCAGTCAGGAAGCCCTTCTTTCCATAGAACTTGTTATTATGGAATATCATGAGATTCAGCACCATTTCTCATGGTTAAAACAGAGACGAACAACTGCCTATTAAAAAGTACAAGTTGGGCTGGAGAGCTGGCTTAGCGGTTAAGCGCTTGCCTGTGAAGCCTAAGGACCCCGGTTCGAGGCTCGATTCCCCAGGACCCACGTTAGCCAGATGCACAAGGGGGTGCACGTGTCTGCAGTTCGTTTGCAGTGGCTGGAGGCCCTGGTGTGCCCATTCTCTCTCTCTCTTTCTCTCTCTCTCCCCCTCCCTCTTTCTCTCTGTATGTCGCTGTCAAATAAATAAATAAAAATGAATAAAATATTTTTTTAAAGTGCAAGTGATAGCGAGGAGATGGTTCTGTGGGTAAATTGCTTGCTGTACAGACAGATGTGGTGGTCCACAGAGGTAATTCCAATACTGGGGAGGGAGAGAATGAATAAACTTGCAAAATATTATGGTTATTTATGGAAGCGATTTGGATGGAGATGCCTGTATCAGTTGAAACACTTTCTGATGAAAAATGTGAATTTTTAAACTTTTAAAAAATGGGGTTGGCCAGGCCCAGAAAGCCAAGCGCCACATGTTCTCCCTCATATGTGGATCCTAGCTACAGAGGATTGGGCTTCAGTGTGAGAAGGAAAAAACTCAGTAGCAGAGGCCAGTAAGTTAAATAAATATTTTTTTAAAAGATATTCACTGGGTAAGAAAACTAAGCATGCTAAACACAGATGTGGAGCTTCGGGGAAGATTTGATCCAGTACTTTAGCGCTAGTTTATCCAGGACCTATTTTTTTTTAATTTTATTTATTTATTTGAAAGTGACACAGAGAGAGAGAATGGGCGTGCCAGGGCCTCCAGCCACTGTAAACGAACTCCAGACGCGTGCGCCCCCTTGTGCATCTGGCTAACGTGGGTCCTGGGGAATCGAGCCTCGAACCGGGGTCCTTAGGCTTCACAGGCAAGAGCTTAACCGCTAAGCCATCTCTCCAGCCCCCAGGACCTATTTTTTTATTTCCTCTGTCTTCATTCTTCCTGCCTTCAGTTCTGACTCCACCCTCCAGCAGGCCTCTAGCTTTCTCAAGATGGACTGCCAACAATCCTTGAGGCTCTCTGTTTGCTGTTAGGTAGGCAGGAAGTCCAGTTCTCTCAGAGCTGAACTCCAGCTTTGGAACTGAATCTTAGTGACTGAGCCTGATTGGCCTGTCTTGAATTCTTCAGTCAGTCTCGAGTCACTCCTTACAGACAGAGTGACGCGACATGCTAAGTGCACTAAGGGAATCACAGAGCGTACTCTGGACCCAAACCGAGACAAGCTATCTCACTCAGAGCACTGTTGGAAAGGATAAGAGAGACCAGCATGCTTAGGAGGTCATCAATAGATGTCCAGAAGAGCCGATGAAAGAGTTAAGGCTCCTAGATCAAGGCTTGAGCATCGCGGCCAGAAGCGTACGGAGGGAAGGGAACTCTTCCGGAGACCCAATGATGTAAGAGGCATGGTGCACCAGCATGCCCAGATAACTTCCAACTGAAAACAGAGTCACAGTCACACGTGGTGGTTCTCACTTGGAATCTCAACACTCAGGGGGCTGAGGCAGGAGAATTTCTATGAGTTGGAGACCAGCCTGATCTACGGTTAGTTCTAGGCCAGCCTGAACTATCATTTTCAGACCCTCAAACCAAAAAGAAGTTCATCTTGTCCCGTGACATTGACCTTTGAAGCCTCCATCACCTAATTTTCTCCATCTGGGAGCATCTCTAGAAAAGTGTCAAAGGCAGACTTTGGTCCTGCTTGCTGTGTCGGCTCTATAACCTGTCAAATACCAGTCATAGGACTCTTCACGAAAGCTTGTTAAGATGACGTTTACTAAGGACGATTTTCTTTTATTTATTTATTTATTTATTGTTTATTTTTATTTATTTGAGAGCAACAGACAGAGAGAGAAAGAGGCAGAGAGAGAGAAAGAGAGAGTGGGCACTCCAGGGCTTCCAGCCACTGCAAACGAACTCCAGACGCATGCGCCCCCTTGTGCATCTGGCTAACGTGGGTCCTGGGGAATCGAGCCTAGAACCGGGGTCCTTAGGCTTCACAGGCAAGCGCTTAACCGCTAAGCTATCTCTCCAGCACCTAAGGACGATTTTCTAGAACTGCCCTTCCACACTTTACGAATTAGCCACATGTTTACAGGCAAGCGCCTTAACCACTAAGCCATCCCTCCAGCCCCCGGCGACATGTTTACGTTCAAGTGAGTTCAAGACAGAATTGAGCTTCTGTTTCCTAGTCCACTGGCTACATGACAAGGGCATCTTGCAATGGTGACCACATCTCGCCATCACAGAAAGTTCTGTGAGACAATTCTGCCTCTGGGAGTGACCTTCAGGTCACTCCCGGCCATGAGCTCATCTGAGGGCAGCACAGTCTAGATGCCTAATAGAACCATCTTTCTGTCTTTAACTTGCAATAAGGAGGGGGGGGGCGGGGGATTCTCTATTATCACTATTGTTAGGACTTTGTAGAAGACGGCTCCCTCCCTCCACGTGACACAGCAGTTTCTTTCATAAAGGTCCCTGAAAGAAATCTCATTTCTGATTCTTTGAAAGGCTGGGTTGGTTTCAGGTTATGGTTACTATAAATCTAGATGCTGATTTCAATTGCTCTGTTGTCCTTAGGAAAACTCCGAGTCAGGTTTGAAGCAGATGGAAGAGTCAAGGCTGGCTCCTAGGATGTCATGACATCTACCTCCATCCTCTCTCTTCTTTCTCCATTGTATGTGGGGCGGGGGGGATTCTGGACTCATTTCTCTTCAAAATTTATTGTATATTTTTTTAAACTTTAGAAGTTGGCAGGGTGTGGTGGCACACGCCTCTAATCCCAGCACTTGGGAGGCAGAGGTAGGAGGATTGCTGTGAGTTCAAGGCCACCCTGAGACTCCATAGTGAGTTCCAGGACAGATAGCCTGAGTGAGAGTGAGACCCTACCTTGAAAAAGCAAAACAAAACAAAAACAAAATAAACTTTAGAAGTTCTTCCTAACACAGAAGTAAAACATAAGCAAATAAATAGAGCCAGGGCATGCATGCAAACACATTGGTATGTACACAATCATTCCTGATTCTCAGCCCAGTTAATTGAGTCTCTGAAATGGTGAGGCAAACTTTTCTTCTCCTCTTTTTTGAAAGGTATTTTTATTTATTTATTTGTGTGTGTGTGTGTGTGAGAGAGAGAGAGAGAGAGAGCAAACAAACACACCAAGACCTCTTGCCACCACTGCACACGAACTCCAGACTCATATTCCCCTTTTGTGCATCCGGCTTTACATGGGCACCGGGGAATTGAACCTAGGCCAGCAAGCTTTGCAAACAAATGCCTTTAACCACCGAGACATCTCTCCAGATTAACCTTTCCTGTCCTTAAAAACAACAATAACAACAACAACAAATAGCAACAACAAAAAAACTGTTGTCACCGGGCGTGGTGGCGCATGCCTTTCATCCCAGCACTCGGGAGGCAGAGGTAGGAGGATTGCCGAGAGTTCGAGCCCACCCTGAGACTCCATAGTGAATTCCGGATCAGACTGGACCAGAGTGAGACCCTACCTCGAAAAACCAAAATAAAAAAGAAAAAGAAAAACACCGTTGTCTCTGTGTGGCAGCATTAATAAAAACACAGGCCCTTAAACACAGCCCTAAACCCTCGAATTCATCACCCTGGTGTCCTTCTCAGCCATCCAGGACTGTGCCCTAAGCCATTACTTTTCTGTGTGTAGCACATTAGTCACAGGCAGGGTGACAGTGTCATGTGACAAACATTCAAGCCGAAAGGGTTAGGGCCTCTTGGGCCGGGCAGCATGTGACTGCTTCTGTAGAGCAGGAAGGGCACGGGGCGATTTCGCTGGGCACCAGTGTGTTTTGGCATCTGTTGTATTTTCTTTTTCAATCCCAAGCCCTGAGAGGCAGACTGCTTTGGCTCTGACTTCAAACTAATGGGATTTTCTCACATACCATTCTCACATCGTTCACCGATTAGGTGACATGTATTTTTTTTAATGTTTTTAAAAAATTTTTTTGTTTATTTATTTGAGAACGACAGACAGAGAGAGAGAAAAAGAGACAGATAGAGAGAGAGAGAATGGGCGTGCCAGGGCTTCCAACCACTGCAAACGAAGTCCAGACACGTGCGCCCCCTTGTGCATCTGGCTAACGTGGGTCCTGGGGAATTGAGCCTCGAACCAGGGTCCTTAGGCTTCACAGGCGAGTGCTTAACCGCTAAGCCATCTCTCCAGCCCCATGGTGATATGTATTTTACTTATGTCACCTGAAACAAACAAACAAACAAAAAAACATAAATGCTATGTTTAGTCATCCAATATAAGGAAAGACAGGTATACCATAGAAAACGTGAATAGAATTCAATGCACGGCATTACCAAACCAATTCTGTTCCTTCTTCACATCTGACAGGGGAAGGTAGGTCATTCGCCGTGTTTTATGCTTTTCTTCTTTTTGTCATATCCGGTATCTATGGTACCAGATATTTACAAGACGTGGACCATTTTACTACGGCAAAATAAAATAAAATAAAATAAAATAAAATAAAATAAAATAAAATAAAATAAAATAAAATAAAATAAAATAAAATAAAGTAAAATTAAAATAAAATAAAGTAAAATTAAAATAAAATAAAATAAAAATCCTTGCACACATCCTCGACAAATCTCTAACCTTCCTGTGCGGAGACAGGCCTTGTGTGAATGCAGAGTGACAGCCCGCAAACACAGCCAAGCGAGCAGCGTGATCTGATGTGACCTGGCACGGAGGACAGAAGGAGACGTTGTGCTGCCCAGGATGGGGCTGCTGGGGAGCTCCGCACTGAGGTGGAGAGGAGGGGGCAGGAGGAAGAGGAGACGAGAGCAAAGATGGCCCTGTGGGCAGCACGTTGGCTTGCAGGGCATGAACGGGTCGGCGTGGCGGTAGCAGGCTCAGGTGGAGCTGCCAGTGCGTGGCCAAGTGACTGAACCCGGCGGGAGGAGGAGGAGGAGGAGGAGGAGGAAGGAACTGTGAAAGCCGCCCTCGAATCCCATAACAACTGCTTTCCACCTCAGAAGGAAAAGTCAGGGCCAGTTTGCATCCAGGTTTCCGTGATGGAGAAGAGTCAAAGAAAGGTAGGCTCCTCGCGGCCCTCACCACTAGCTCAGTGTCATATGCTATGCTTCTCAAAGCCCCCTTTTTAGTCACACTTACTTAATTCCTATAGAAATTCCTAGAGGAGGGCTGGCGAAATGGCTTAGCTGTTAAGGCGTTAGCCTGTGAAGCCTAAGGACCCCGGTTCGATTCCGCAGGACCCACGTAAGCCAGCTGTACAAGGGAGTGCATGCATGTGGAGTTCATTTGCAGTGGCTAAAAGGCCCTGGTGCACCCATTCTCTCTTTCTATCTGCCTCTCTTTCTCTCTCTCTTACATAAATAAATAAATAAATTAATTAATTAATTTTATAAAAGCAAAAAAGAGGGCTGGAGAGATGGCTTAGCGGTTAAGCGCTTGCCTGTGAATCCTAAGGACCCCAGTTCGAGGCTCGATTCCCCAGGACCCACGTTAGCCAGATGCACAAGGGGGCACACGCGTCTGGAGGTTTGCAGTGGCTGGAGGCCCTGGCACGCCCATTCTCTCTCTCTCTCTCTGTCTGCCTCTTTCTCTCTGTCTTTCGCTGTCAAATATATATGCATATGAAAAGAGAAAAAGAAATTTCTGGAGGAGGGACAGTACCATTGATGAGAAAGACACTGAGTAGCAAGGACTGGTACCCTCGGTTCAGCCAGGTTCATCCGGTCCATGAAGGATCAAGTTGCCAGATGTGGACCTCTGAGCCCCAGCTGGCTCAAGTGCTGTCTTCCTTTACCACATGGAGGCTTAAACTGGGCAGGCTTTGCTCTTAGACATCTGGGACCTAGGGCCCATTGTTCAGGCCCCTGACATTCCCTCTTCATAAACACTGCCTTCTAACATGCACAAGAATTGGAGTAGGAGGCAAGTGGGTTATTCTGAACATTCTGATTTTGTAAACGTTAGGGAAGACTCGCCCTCTGGTCCGTCTTCCTGCGCGCCTTAGGCTTATGAGACAGAGCCCTTCCTGTGGGAGAATGGGGATGAATTTTACCTAACGACAACATCTTGGGGCCTCTGGTTGCTACAGTGACTCTGTTATTCTTTTCCGTAGCAATTGGCTTGGATGGCATTGTCAGGAGTCCAATACCCCTTTAAAGTGCATCAGAGAGAAATGCTCAGGAGGTCAGCAATGTGTATATGTAGCATAACAATGTAAATATTTTATGGACTGCAGCACAAAAGAATTAAATCCTTCTGCTTGGACAAAGAAATTCCTCCTTCACAACGACTGCAAAGGACCTTCCCACCCCGGCAGGCAGGCACAATCGGTTTGCAAATAACGGAACCCACTGCGGTTGCAAACCGCTCTGCGTTTCTCTTAAGATCTTAAGCGCCCTCCCAGCACCGTGGGGAACACACTTACCTATTGTTCTTGGGAGAAAATCTTTTCTCTTGGCAGCCTGATAGGTTATGCAACTCATCTATTTCGGTAATTAACTTTTTGAGCCATGTGTGTTTGTTCCTTCTGAGCTGCGAAGCCTCTCTCCTTGCCTTTGATATGAGTGAGCCCCGTCCCACTGTGACTGCGTTGCCAGAGGCCCTTGGCGACCCTCTCCCTCTGAGCAAGAGCAACACTGAATTCTTAGAGCTCATTTTGATCATCACTTGCCAGTGATCCTGACCTACAGTGCTGTAGGATCTCAGGTGCTCAGAGGTAACTCAGCGATCAGGAACTAGCAGGAAGTTAAGACGGACCTTGACTTTGAATTCTCCAGTTGCATTCCCTCCTCTCTCTCTCTCTCTCTCTCTCTCTCTCTCTCTCTCTCTCTCTGTCCTGAACATGTTCTGGTCCAATTACCTTGATCTAGCTTCCAAACTTCTCATTTCTAAAATGACCTCCTATCTAGTTACTCACTCTGGCAAGAAACATTAGCCTCTTGCTTGTCAAAGAAAAAAAACAACCCAGTTAGAATAACCCCTGGCCCAACACCCTGCAAATAGCTCTTCCCAGCTGTTTCTATATCGTTTCTTTTCTCCTAAGCCAAGCCAGCGTCTCCTCATAGTCTTCAACCCTCATCCATCCCAACATCTCAGCAAACAATACCACAGATTGCCCCCTTTTTCTCCCCCCGCTTTCATATATGTATTTTTGAATTTTTCTTTATATCCTTCAAAAAAAAAAATGTCAGCCTCGGGAAAAGAGGAAGGTGTCTCCATATACAGATGTGAGTCGTGTGGAAAATCCAAGGTGCCTGTAGTCGCTACCTCTTGACCCTCCGTCTGGCACACCCGTGGCCTAGTGTTGGGGCAACTGTTAAATATTGAAAAGATGCAAATTAGTATTTCCGCAACAGGCGGAAAGAAACAAGCACGCGTTCAGGTTCGATGACTAAGAGGTTGCTACTGCCTCTGAGCCTCCAGGTTTAGCGAATGAAGCAGTCAGGCACGGTGGCACGTCTACATTCACAGCGCTGTGGAAGCAAATGCAGGAGGATCACAAGTTTGAGGCCAGCATCGCCTCCAAAGCAAGTTCCAGGGCCACCTGGCACTCCCTAGCAAGACCATGGCAAGTAAATAGAAGTGTCGCTACGTTTGAAACCCTAAGAGTCCCTGTGTCCCAGCCCCTTGCTGTCCCTGTTCAGAGGAAAACACACTCCTGAACCTGGTTTCCTTTTGTTTTTCAGTACTGTAAAATTTAGACTGTATGGAATAGAATCTCCTCCATTTGATATGCACTGTGTTGTCACTCGCTTTTGTTTTAGTTAGAATTATGTTTCCTGGATCCAGCCACATTTCATTGTTGGGTAACATTTCATTTTGTGCGTACAGAAAACGTATCTTACCCATTCTGCTATTTGATGCATCTGTAGGTTATTTGCAGCTTGCTTGTGTTGCCTTGAGCCCGAATGGAAAAAAAAAAGTCACACAAGTACAAGCATCGTTTTAAGGTCTGTATCTTAGGGTGGGAAGGCTGGGTGGTCAAGTAGAAAGAGCTCTAATTTGGGAGACAAGGCAAAACTAGGGCCAAAGTCAGTGAACTCTCTCTCATGCACTGTTTCCGCTTTCCCTGCATAGATGCCATCCCTGGCTGTTGTCCAAGCTTTTTAATTTTGCCATTCTGAGAGGTGTTAATTATCTCATATTTATTGTTTCACTGTTGTGACAGAAACAGCAAGTTTTCCATGTTAACATTTTAATGGACAGTTCAACGATGCTGAGGTTCATTCGCCTTGCTGCGTGGCCAAGAAACCACCGTTCACGTCCGGAACTCATTTCATCTTACAAAATGAGACTGTCGGGCTGGAGAGATGGCTTAGCGGTTAAGCACTCGCCTGTGAAGCCTAAGGACCCCGGATCGAGGCTCGATTCCCCAGGACCCACATTAGCCAGATGCACAAGGAGGTGCACGCGTCTGGAGTTTCTTTGCAGTGGCTGGAGGCCGTGGCGCGCCCATTCTCCCTCTCTCTCTCTATCTGCCTCTTTCTCTCTCTGTCTGTCGCTCTGAAATAAATAAAATAAACAAAAAATATTTTAAAAAAATGAGACTGTCCCACCACACACGAACTTCTTCCCCACCCCCTGGAAACCACTGCTTTTCCCACGAATGTCACTGTTCTCGCTACGTCCCCAAAGTGGAATCAGACAGTATCTGTCATTTTATGGCATGCTTATTTCACTTAGAATAAATGCCCTCAAAGTCCATCCGTGCTGGGGCATGGGCCCAAATGCCCTTTCTTTTTAAAGCTTAATCATCTTTCATTGCATATATGTGCCACACTTTTCTTATTCACTCACCCACTGACAGGCACTTCCGTGACTCCGAGTTCGTGGCTGTCATGAACGTTGCTACTATAAACATGGTATGCAAACATCTTCTCAAGACCCTGCCTCTGGTTCCTGTGGACGGTAACCCGGATGTGGAATTGCTGACTGAAGGGCTGCTGGGCAGTTTTGCACAGTGAACGTAGCGTGTCTTTCATTCCCACCTACAGTGCACAAGAATTCCAGCGTCTCTGTACCCTTGTTGATAGTTGCTGTTTTCTGTTTTTATTTTGTTATTGATGGTAATCATCCTGTGACCATTATACGATATCTGTTGTATTTGATATTTTTTATCTGATTATTCGTGAAATTGAAAGTCACTTCATAGCATCCATTCTCTTGGTGAATAGCTTCATGTTCTGGGCCCTTTTTATCTTGGTTGTTCCATACATGACATACATGTAATGTGTAAGAGTGCTTCATAGGGGTTCGGCGTTGATTATGTCACTTTGAACTCTGACTTGTAGCTCTATTTCATTTTCTTTTCTCTTTTTTTTTTTCTTTCTTCCTTTGACCTCTTCTTTCTCCTCAACTTTTAAAAATATTTTATTTACTTTGAGAGAGAGAAAGGAACAGTATGAGTATGCCAGGGCCTCCTGCTGCTGCAAACCAACTCCAGACACATGCGCCACTTTGTGCATCTATCTGCCTTTATGTAGGTACTGGGAAATCAAACCGAGGCTGTTAGGCTTTGCAAGCAAGCACCTCAACTACTGAACCATCTCATCTCTCCATCTCAATCTCTCTCTCTCTCTCTTTCTGAAATACATCTCATGCTGGCGAGGTTAAGATTGAACTCCCAGTCCTCCTGACTCCACTTACCAAGTCCTGGGACTGCAAGCACTCACGACACGTAGGTTAAGCGGAGCTGGTGATGAAACCCTAGGGCTTTACGCCTGTTCGGCAAGCGCTGTACCGGCTCAGATATATTCCCAGCCCAGTTCCATTTTTCTTATACTGTAATTTTATAAAGACAAAGTCTAAAACAAATAATGAGCTTTTTTTTTCTTTATAATATGAATTTCTTCTGTATTATCTAAGAATCTATCAAAAACCAAAACATTTTTAAACTGTCTTCTAAAGCTTTTCTAATTTTCACTTTTTAAAAATATTTATTTGAGGGCTGGAGAGATGGCTTAGTGGTTAAGTGCTTGCCTGTGAAGCCTAAGGACCCCGGTTCAAGGCTTGATTCCCAGGACCCACGTTAGCCAGATGCACAAGGGGGCACACGTGTCTGGAGTTCGTTTACAGTGGCTGGAAGACCTGGTGCGCCCATTCTCTCTCTCTCTCTTTCTCTCTGTCTCTCTGCCTCTTTCTCTCTCTGTCTGTCACTCTCAAATAAATAAATAAATAAAAATTTCTTTAAAAAAATATTTATTTGAGCCGGGCGTAGTGGCACACGCCTTTAATTCCAACACTCGGGAGGCAAAGGTAGGAGGATCACCGTGAATTCAAGGCCACCCTGAGACTACATAGTGAATTCCAGGTCAGCCTGGGCTACAGAGTGAGACCCTACCTCGAAAAAACAATACACACACGCACACACACACATATATATACATATACATACATATATATATAGACACATATATATATGAAGCAATATAGCTATATGTACATATATATATGTGTGTATATATATATATATGGAAAGAGAGAGAGAGAGAGACAGAGAGAAAGAGAGAATGAATATAGGTATGCCAGGACCCTCTGCTACTGCAAAAGAACTCCAGATAAATGTGCCAGTTTGTGCATCTGGCTTCACTTGGGTGCTGGGGACTAGAACCCAGGCTGTCAGACCTTGAAAGCAAATGACTTAAACTGCTGAGTCATCTCTCCAGCCCAATTTTTCCCTGTAGTGGATTTTGTTTGTGTTATGAAGTAGGGATTCAAGTCGATCTTTATGCGTATGTTGTTGGAATACCTCATTCCTCACATATCTACAGTGCTACTCATCACATGAAAACACTCCTGTGCGTTTGTCTGTGGTACTGATCAATACGTTCTATGCCTTAGCAAATGCCATGTCATCGTTACTTACCGTAACTTACTCTGGATATTTTCTCTTCTTCAGGAGTATTCTGACCAGCCTTTTGCTGGATTGTGTACATTTTGTCAAATTCCATCAAAATAAAAATAAACACTGGGGCTGGAGAGATGGCTTAGCGGTTAAGGCATTTGCCTGCAAAGCCGGAGGACCCTGGTTTGATTCCCCAGGACCCACGTTAGCCAGATGCACAAGGGGGCGCACGTGTCTGGAGTTCGTTTACAGTGGCTGGAAGCCCTGGTGCGCCCATTCTCTCTCTCTCTCTCTCTCTCTCTCTCTCTCTCTCTCTCTCTCTCTCTGTCAAATAAATAAATAAAGTCAAAAAAGTTTAAAAAAAATAAAAACTGAAGGGCTATTATTTATTTTGAATCTGAAGATCAACATTAGGAAAATGAATAATTATGAACAACTAAATGTCTCTACTTCTTTAAGTCTTTACTTATGTGCTTCAATTAAAAAGTTTTATATTTTTTTCCATAAAGGTCATAAGGTCTTTTATAACCTTATTAGAGTTTTGTGAATGATACAATTTTCAAATATAGATTTTTCTAGCAATTGCCATAGTAGAGAAATGCAATCAATTTTATATTGACTGTGGTCAGTAAACATTTTCAATTTTCCTATTAATTTGCATGGCCACAATTTCATTTCTTCTTTTGAACTCTTACTATATCCCTTTTTCTTCATCTTTCCTATATTATCTAGTGTCAATTACAAGTGGTTATTAGGATCAATTTCAACATTGTTCTATAAAGAAAATCCTTGCTTTAGAGTGCATATGTATAAAATATTACTTTTATAAATATTATATATTTAGATATTCATTATTTAGTAAAGGAATGTCTCTTTTAATCTTAATTGCTGTAATAAATGGATAATGGGTTTTATTTATCATTTTTTAACCTAGACTGTTTAGCTAAAGAGCAAACATTTATTCATCATAGCTTTGGAAGCTGGGAATTCCATGACTGACTGAATGAATGAATATCTGAGGAGAAAACACTCATTAAATCCACATTATCCAACTTTGAACACCTCTCTTTGATGGATTTTATTTTGACTATTAGTAAACAGCCTTTGTATTCTTCATTTAAACCCAACATTATTTTATTTAATGTGTTTATATTTATAGTTATATGATACAATTTGTGAATTAATGTCTATATGAGATACATGAATCACAGTCACTTACAATATTCCTTTCTTGTAACTATGCTTGCTAGACTAAGGTATCAGAATTATGTTAGCTTCATAACGTATGGTGGGAAATCTTTTCTTTCATCTTTTGTGGGGTAACCTATGAATAGCGTGGTAAGATTAAAATTTGTCATTAAATTATGATGGTGTTCATTAGCCAAACCAATGAAGCCTGATGATTAATTCATAAAAAGCTTTTTACTATTAACTGGACAATTGCATTGAGCCAATAAGTTTAATGAAAGTAACTACTTCTCTTTTGATTACTTTTTAAATGCTTTCCTAAGAAGTCTGTTTAATTCAGTATTTACAGCCATATCCTCTTTTTTGCGCTTTATATTTTTTGATCCATCGTGTCTCTTTTTTTTTTTTTGCTGTTTTTTTTTTGTTCTCTTCAGTTTGTCTCTGATAAATCCAAGTGTGTTATAATTGTATTTATTCATTTTATGTAAATCACTAGTATTTTGAATACATGGGCTGATGTCCTTCCTTCTTAGATATTTTCTTTTTAAATATTGTCTAGGCCTCATTCTCTCTCTGCTCCTTCTGGAGCTGTCTTTTTGTCTCACTCTATTACGTTTTAAATAGCTTCTTTCAATCCATCTTTTGATTCGTGAATTCTCCCTTTATCTGAGTGGAATCTGCTGTTAATCCCATGCACTTCATTTTCAGTCATTGTTTTACAATTCTAAACTTTTTTATTTAAACAAATTGAGGTTTACGTATACCTGGCATATATTTGTACTCACTTATGGGGTCCGTCACAATAATTTGATATGTGTTCTTGATGTGTAATGATCAAATCAGAATAATTACCATTTCCATCTCAAACACTAATCACTTCTTTGTGTTGGGAAGTTTCAGACTATTGTTCTCCGATGCATCATAAATTGTTGTAGATAATAATTACCCTACTAGGCTAGTTCATGGGTTATTTTCTAGCACTCTGAGTTACTCTTTGGAAAGGTTTTATGTCTTGTGAGCAATTTTTATGGTTTACTTTTTCAGGGGGTTATCGAGGTAGGGTCTTACTCTAGTCCAGGCTGTCCTGGAACTCACTATGTAGTCTCAGGGTGGCCTCGAACTCACGGTGATCCTCCTACATCTGCCTCCCAAGTGTTGGGATTAAAGGTGTGCACCACCACACCCAGCTATGTTTTACATTTTTAATCCGGTAACAATGCGTAATTTTATAATTTGTGCCTGATAATTCCCACATCTAGAATCTCTTCAGGCTGATACCTTTCTCTTTATTGCTCCTGCTGCTCCTCTTCTTCGTCACTTAACAGTGTACTGTTTTATATTCTTTCAAACAATTTTTTTTTTTTTTTAGTTTTTTGAGGTAGGGTCTCACTCTAGCTCAGGCCGACCTGGAATTCATTCTGTAGTCCCAGGGTGGCCTCGAACTCACAGCGATCCTCCTACCTCTGCCTCCTGAGTGCTGGGATTGAAGGCGTGCGCCACCACGCCCGGCTTCAAGCAGTTTTTATAGGATGTCTTTAGAGGCCTTGGATAAAGGGTTTCCTTATCACAGATGGGATTTTTCCTGCTTCATCCGGGATATAGGAAATGCTAACATTCCACGTCCACTGGAACCAAAAACCACAGTCTAGGTCTTCCTGGGCAGTAGGCCAAGCCTGCCAAGCCCGGCCAGGGCCGTCTTGTGTCCGTAGGCGGCCGCAGATGGGGGCTGGTTTCTCTAGCATTGCTCTGCAGACTTCAGTGCAACTGCCCTTGGGGCCCGGGCCGGAGCCGGGCTTGCTTTCCCGCCTCTCTTTCTGCATCTGTAGCATCACATCAGAAAGATGCTTCCTGTTTCAGTCCCGCCTTGAGCAAGAGACCTCATTCACTTCTTTCTCCTGTTCCCCATTGCGTTTGCTACAGCGACAGGCCAGGTTTGCTAGCATCAAGACGACTCTGGCGCTCTTTGCCTTGGTGAAGAAGAAACTTGAAGACTTCCCTTGGGATTGTACTTTTCTGATATTTGGTGCTGTTTTGTCAGAAATTATGACTTAATGTGTTTGTAAATTTAAAAAAATTTTTTTTGTTCATTTTTATTTATTTATTTGAGAGTGACAGAGAGAGGAAGAGGCAGATAGAGAGAGAGAGAATGGACGCGCCAGGGCCTCCAGCCACTGCAAACGAACTGCAGACGCGTGCGCCCCCTTGTGCTTCTGGCTAACGTGGGTCCTGGAGAATCAAGCCTCGAACCAGGGATCCTTAGGCTTCACAGGCAAGCGCTTAACCGCTAAGCCATCTCTCCAGCCCGTGTTTGTAAATTTTAGCCTAAGTTTTCATTGCATTTTGTGACAGAATTTATTCCATACTCTACCATGTCATAGGCAGCATGATTCATGTTCATCTCTTATTATTTCGAAAAAGGCAGAGCAAATGAATTTGTAGAAAGCCCTTTAGAAAGGTTATTGTTCCAAAAGCGTTTCTGGGGACACTCTATCTCTCAAAGGACGGATAGCGACAACAGAGTAAGAGACAGATGCACCATTTCGCTGGTTTGGAACATGACCTTATCATTTCAGTGAAGCAGTGGCTGGGGAGAAAGGCAGGGAAGAATGAAGGAATAAACAGAAAGGAAATGGAAGAAAGAAAAATGTACCCAAACAGATTCACTGACCCCCCCCCCAACTTTGAAGTCTGATACAAAGCGTACCCTTCAACCAAAAGCCACCAGTGGCTTCGAGCTACCGGTTTGCATAGAAAAGTGATTTCTTTCTCAAGTCTCAAAGAAATGGATGCGATGCTTGCACAATTCTTTTCTGGTACTCTAGAAGAGGATTCTGAAGGGCTTATGTAAAGCTAATTAAATGCGCTTGCAAACCTGGAACGCTGAAATAAAAGCTCATAGTGGAAAGCAGGCAAGAGAGAAAGAGTTTCCAGAACATAAGCTTTGTTACACTAGAAAACAGAAACATTTGTTGAGATCTCTTCTTTCACAGAACTCAAACTTTTTCATGATTCTATGACTCTCTGTCTCCCTCTCTCTCTCTCTCTCTGTGTGTGTGTGTGCGCGTACACACACACTCCTATAAACTTTTGCAAGAAGAACAAACAAGGGTAAGATTAGTATTTATTTCCAACCTAATGATTTTCAAAAGCTAACTCAATTCTTTGGAAATCAATGGCTCGATCTCAATTTGGGCCAAAAGGAAATCTTCCTGAATGGATGATAAGTTTTTTTTTTGTTTCCTCCTTTTGGTTTTTCAAGGTAGGGTCTTACTCTAGCCCAGGCTGACCTGGAATTCACTATGGAGTCTCAGGGTGGCCTCGAATTCACAGCGATCCTCCTACCTCTGCTCCCAAGTGCTCGGATTAAAGGCATGCGCCACCACACCCAGCCAATAAATTGTTTTTTTTAATTTTTTGTTTATTTTTATTTATTTGAGAGCAACAGACAGACAAAGAGAGAAGAGGCAGAGAAAGAGAGAGAGAGAATGGGCACGCCAGGGCCTCCAGCCACTGCAAACCAACTCCAGACGCATGCGCCACCTTGTGCATCTGGTTTACATGGGTCCTGAAGAATAGAGCCTCAAACCATGGTCCTTAGGCTTCCCAGGCAAGCGCTTAACCTCTAAGCCATCTCTCCAGCCCCCCCTCCAATAAATTGTTTTTAATAGACGTGAGTAGCGGATGACATCCTTATCATTATTCACTATCAGTATAGCTTCTGCTCCAATGTGGCATTTTAAGGGTTTACAAATTATATGCCTCTTTGAACTAGGAGCTTACCTCCTCCAACCTCCTCTGTTTTCTGTATTTACCACAGCAACCAGGAGGAGGCTTTGCATATTTCTGCTGCCATAGCCTTTTGGCGACAGACACCTTCTCCACCCATCACTTTCTTCACCTGCAGTTGCTTGTTGGTAAGGTTCTTGGGTTTGCTCCATGAGATCTTTGTTTGAACGTGGCTGTGGCAGTTCGAATCAGATACCCCCCACACACACACAGCCTCGCGCGTTTCGGACGCCTGGTCCCCAGCTGGTGACACTTCGGGAGGTGGAGCCTCGCTGGGGAAGGCGTGCTGCTGGGCATGGTCTATGTGGAGTTAGAGCCCAGCTTCCTCATTCCCAGAGCTCAGCTGTCTTGCTGCTTTCTGCCAACGACTGTGGCAAGGTGGGATGCCCAGCCTCTGCCCTGCTATCCTTTCCTGGTCACGATGAAGCTTCCCCTCAAGACTGTCAGCCAGAGGCAACTCTTTCTTCCCATCAGCTGCTGTTGGTCGGGAATTTTGTCCCAGCAACACGAAGGTCACTTCAACAGTGACCGTGGTTGATCAAGGTGTCTGGGGGCATCTGGAACATAGCTCCTCTCTGGGGACAAGAAGAGTTTAGCTAGCAGCACACTAGAATGTCAGCGCTGTGAACTGGCTTCAGAAACATCTGCGCACTGCTCCATCGTGGTAGTGCACACCTAGAAAGCTAGCACTTGGGAGGCTGAAGTGGGAGGATCATGAGAGTTCAAGGCCAGCCTTGGCTGCATAGTGAGACGCTGACTCCAAAAGAAACCAAAGAAATAATAATGAGCACAAGAAAGTGGGCATAAATTTGTGAAATCTCCATTCACCCAAAGACCTTGGGACTATCTTTAGAATATTTTCCTTGATTAAGAAAACACTGTGGGGGCGGGGGGGGGGGACTGGAGAGATTGCTTAATAGTTAGCGCATTTGTCTGCAAAGCCAAAGGACCCAGGTTTGACTCCCCAGTACCCGTATAAAGCCACATGCACAAGGTAGCACATGCATCTGGGGTTCTTTTTGTAGTGGCTAGATGTCCTGATATGCTGATTCTCTCTCTCTCTCTCTCTCTTTTTCTCTCAAATAAATAAATTAAATTAAATATTACAAAAAGAAAACACTGGAGCTGGAGGGATGGCTCAGTGGATAAGATGTTTGCCTGTAAAGCCAAAGGACCCAGGTTCAATTCCCCAGGACCCACGTTAGCCAGATGCACAAGGGGGCGCATGCATCTGGAGTTCATTTGCAGTGGCTAGAGGCCCTGGGACACCCATTGTCTCTCTCTCTCTCCCTCCCTCTTTCTCTGCCAAATAAATAAATATAAATAAAATAAAAAACACTAAGGAAAAAATTGAGGAAGGTATTAGAATATGGACAGACCTTCTATACTCATGGATTAGAAGAATTAATGTTGTGATCATGGTTATACTATCAGAATCAATCAATAGATCCAATACAATCCCCGTCAAAATTCCAACGCCATTCTTCCCAGAAATAGAAACACCAATCTTAAAATGCACGCAATAAAAACAGGAGACCCTTAGCCGGGCGTGGTGGCGCACGCCTTTCATCCCAGCACTCGGGAGGCAGAGGTAGGAGGATCACCATGAGTTCAAGGCCACTCTGAGACTCCATAGTGAATTCCAGGTCAGCCTGGGCTAGAGTGAGACCCTATGTCAAAAAAAAAAAGAAAACAACAACAACAAAAAAAAAAAAAAAGAAGACCCTGGATAGCCAAAGCAATCTAGAACAAATAAACAGATAATGCTAGAGCAGTGGGCCATGCAAGCTGCCTGGCATGTGCCAGCCAGGTAAAATGTGCCCGCTGGTGCAACAGTGAAGATGTCTGTTCTGGGAGAAACCAAGTTCTATCTGATTAGATGTGAGGGCTGCTCCTCAGGAGGGAATCCTACCCGGCACTGCCTCAGGGGGAAGCTGCGACTACTGTTTGACTGAATGAATAGATTATGCCTACCAACGTGCCCTCTAAGTATGTATGCTTCTGTGCATTCATTAATGCCACTCTCACTTTGGTTAGGACAGCTCCTCTTTTCACATTGCGGTGACTACTGGGGAGACTCCAAACTCATCGAAGTGCCCAGAAGAAGTTACAGTGGAGGGTGGAAGCACCGAGCGACATCTCTGCCAACACCCTCCAGGGCTCAGGGACCATTGCAGAGGAGGTGGCTGAAAGAATGTAAGAGCCACAGGATGGAGAGAAGTGCTTTGGAATGCTATGGTCCAGCCACAAAGTGCTCATTGCATTGTGGCCTCACGATGGCTGACAGTGCTACACAAGACTTCCATAATGTGAGGTCAAATATATATATATATATATGATGACAACAAAATGGAAGAGGGAATAGTTTGAAATAAAGGGTCCGGTGGAAAGTAGATATAAAAGGAGAGTGGTGAGAGAGGATTATGATCATGGTAGATTGTGCATATATAGAGAGAGGTTCTCAATGTAAAAAAGAATAGCGGGCTGGAGAGATGGCTTAGCGGTTAAGCGCTTGCCTGTGAAGCCTAAGGACCCCGGTTCGAGGCTCAATTCTCCAGGACCCACGTTAGCCAGATGCACAAGGGGGCACACGCATCTGGAGTTCGTTTACAGAGGCTGGAAGCTCTGGTGCGCCCATTCTCTCTCTCTCTCTCTCTCTCTCTCTCTCTCTCTCTCTCTCTCTCTCTGTGCCTCCTTCTCTCTGTCGCTATCAAATAAATAAACAAAAAAATTAATTAAAAAAAAGGAATAGCGCTGGGGGAGGTCACCATACTTGTTTTCAAATTATAAAACAGAGCCATAGTAACAAAAAAACAACATGGTGCTAAAACACAGCACAGAGGCGCAAAGCACAAGAACAGATGTGTAAATCAATGGAAATGAATAGTCTCCAGGTAAAAGCTCATACAGCCACACCATTGGATTTTTGTTTGTTTGTTTGTTTGTTTGTTTTTCGAGGTAAAGTCTCACTCTAGCTCAGGCTGACCTGGAATTCACTATGGAGTCTCAGGGTGGCCTGGAACTCACGGCAATCCTCCTACCTCTGCCTCCCGAGTGCTGGGATTAAAGGCGTGCGCCACCACGCCCGGCTTCATCGTTGGACTTTTTATATATACATATTTTTGTTGTTTATTTTTTATTTATTTATTTGACAGTGACAGAGAGAGAGAAGGAAGGAAGGGGAGAGAGAGAGAGAATGGGCGCGCCAGGGCTTCCAGCCACTGCAAACGAACTCCAGACGCGTATGCCCCCTTGTGCATCTGGCTAACGTGGGTCCTGGGGAATCGAGCCTTGAACCGGGGTCCTTAGGCTTCACAGGCAAGCACTTAACCGCTAAGCCATCTCTCCAGCCCACACCATTGGATTTTTGATGCCAAAAACTACACTGAGATTCCATCTCACCCAGTCAGATAGCAGTGATTAAGAAAAACAACAACAAATACTGGTAAGGATGTGGCAAAAGAAATGAAAACTAGTCCAGCCCCTCTAGAATCAGTATGGTGGTTTCTCAAAAAAAAAAATAATAATAATATTAATAAATAAATCTTCCACTCCCGGGTACTTACCCAAAGAACTCCAGGTCAGCATGCCACAAAGATAGTTGCACACGCGTGTTTATTGCAGCACTATTCAGAGCAGCTAAGTTACGAGACCAGCCAGGTATCTAACAACAGAGGAATGGGTAGAGAGAATGTGCCGTACATACACAAAGGACTTTCTTTCAGCCATAAAGAAGAATGAGGCTACATTGTTTGAGCCTCGAACCTCATAACTTGTGATTATTAGATGGGCAGAGAGGTGTGGGTCCAGAATTACTTTGTTGTTGTCAACGTCAGTTATAGTGAGGACATAATTATAATGTATCTTAAAAACAAAGATTTGGGGCTGGAGAGATGGCTTAGTGGTTAAGAGCTTTCCTGTGAAGCCTAAGGACCTCAGTTCGAGGATTGATTCCCCAGAACCCACGTTAGCCAGATGCACAAGGGGGCGCATGCATCTGGAGTTCGTTTGCAGTGGCTGGAGACCCTGGAGCACCCATTTTCCCTCCCTCCCTCTCTCTCTCTCTCTCTCTCTCTCTGTCACTTTCAAATAAACAAATAAAAATAAGCAAAAATTTTAAAAATAAAAAAAAGAAATATGAAAGAGCCTGGATATGGAAGAAGCAAGATTGGCCTTGAACCGTTGAAGGTGAGCGATGAGCCAGCAGGCTTTGTAACTGTTTATCTCCACCTTTTGAAGATTATTTCAAATTTCCCAAAAGAAAATATTTTCTAAAACATCCAGTGTGGATGCATAACTCCTCAGTACTGTCCCTCATTGTCATCAGAGTCCCCAGCTGTCCCCTGGTAAGTCTCTGGGCAATTCTCCTTGCTGTCCCCAGTACCCGTGGGTGATTTCAGATGCCATGCCATGCCAGCCAGCCAAGCACGACGTTGCTTCAACCCCCGCACTTGGCATCTGGACAGAATCTCTTCCTGACCCCAGATGGCATCGCAGCTTCTCAGCCTGACACTATCAGCATGTTTTCCCAGGCACCTGATTCCTGGATGCGGCAACAATAAAACTACCCAAGGGGGTTCGGTTGGCCCCCCTCTCGGGCAGGTACTTCCCGTTTGCCCTGATGTCATCAGCCAGATTTCTGAGCTGTTTCCAAGAGCTCTGAAGTTAAGAGTGGAGTCATAATCTTGTCTGCACGCCATTTCAACAAAATCTCGATGTGGCAAATGTAATTGGGATGCTGGTCCCTGTTTCGTGACATCATAAAACAGGATTTGTCGCAGAGAATAAAAATTCTTGAGTCATTACACATTATGTTACTATAACGTAAGAGAATATCAAATGTGTGCCTATCACCACTTGGAAAGGCAAGTCACAACATTTTGGGGACGTTGCTGCCTTTTGTCAAAACAAGTTGCTGCATTTTTAATCACCTAAATGGTTGACAAAAGCCAAGTAGGGATTTGCTTTTAAAACAATAAAGATTGGGGCTGGAGAGGTGGCTTAGTGGTTAAGCGCTTGCCTGTGAAGCCTGAGAACCCCGGTTCGAGGCTCGACTCCCCAGGACCCACGTTAGCCAGATGCACAAGGGGGCGCACGCGTCTGGAGTTCGTTTGCAGTGGCTGGAGGCCCTGGAGCGCCCATTCTCTCTCTCTCTCTCTCTCTCTCTCTCTCTCTCTGCCTCTTTCTCTCTGTCTGTTGCTTTCAAATAAATAAAAATAAAACTTAAAAAAAAAAGATAAAACAATAAAGATTGAAAAGCCGGACGTGGTGGCACACGCCTTTAATCTCAGCACTAGGGAGGCAGAGGCAGGAGGATCGCTGTGAGTTCGAGGCCACCCTGAGACTACATAGTTGAATTCCAGGTCAGCCTGGGCTACAGTGAGACCTTACCTCAAAAAAAAAAAAAAAAAAAAAACCAAAACCGAAACAAAACAAACAACAACCACAACAAAATAAAGCTTGTCTTTCACTAACAGAACATAAAAAGACTTTTGGAGTGCAGAGCGTAGCGTCCAATCTTTGACCCGTGGCCAGAGCAGCCCTGGGGCACAGACGACCACTAGGAACAGAGGCTCTAGTGTTATTAATCATGCACTGAAAAGCTCGGGCCAGTAAGCTGCTTTTGTGGATCACATTTGCGGGAGGGGGGGGAGGCGAAGAGCAAACACACCCATGGGGTTTGACATTGCAACTTGTCACAGCATGAGGACTTTCCAAGTCAAATGTCGTTCAGACCCCAGGTTTATTCAACAAAACGATAAAGGGCTGGTTTTCCTTGTCTTTGTGAATTTGTGTATATATATATATATATAAATACATATATATGTATTGTATATGTATACATATATATGTATATATATATGTATGTATATATATATAATTTTATTTATTTATTTGAGAGAGAGGCAGAGAGAGAGAGAGAGATTATGAATGGGTGCACCAGGGCCTCCAGCCACTGCAAACGAACTCCAGATGCATGCGCCCCCTTGTGTATCTGGCTTATGTGGGTCCTGGGGAATCAAACCCGGTTCCTTTGGCTTTGCAGGCAAGCGCCTCAACTGCTACGCCATCTCTCCAGCCCACCCCAGCAAGCATTTTGAGGACGTGCCTATGAGGAACGTGGTTTTCACGAAGTTTCTCCCATCAGGGCGTGGTTTGTCCCTTGGGTCAGGCCAGTAGGGTAGAAATGGCTGGCCATTAATGGGAATGTTAGCAGGGGTTTGTGTTTTATTTTTTTTTATTTTTTTTATTTTTGGTTTTTCGAGGTAGGGTCTCACTCTAGCCCAGGCTGACCTGGAATTCACTATGGAGTCTCAGGGTGGCCTCGAACTCACGGCGATCCTCCTACCTCTGCCTCCCGAGTGCTGGGATTAAAGGCGTGCGCCACCACGCCCGGCTGGGGGTTTGTGTTTTAGTAGAAGCTGGCAGGAGTGAGAGAAAAACCAAGATGCCAGACTTAAGAGAGCAGGTTTCATGAGGACTTTTTTCTGAGGTGGTAACCCATTTTCCTTCCCAGTACCATGCATAACTCCCACCATTCAAAGTATACGTCAACTTGGTTCCCTTCCTGCAGCCTCACCTTCTGTCTATCCGACCACATGTGAAACCAAGGCCAGGTGTGGCAATCAAGCAGCTTGCCCAGAGCTTCACCACAATAGTGTTTCTAGGACAAGAACCTAAGTCTCTTGATGGCTATTTCATGTTTATTTATTTATTTATTTATTTGACAGAGAAAGAGGGAGAGAGAGAGAGAGAGACAGAATGGGTGCACCAGGGCCTCCAGCCACTGTAAATGAACTCCAGACGCATGCACCCCCTTGTGCATCTGGCTAACGTGGTTCCTGAGGAGTCGAATCTGGGTCCTTTGGCTTTGCAGGCAAGCGCCTTAACCGCTGAGCCATCCCTCCAGGCCTCCTTCATGTTTTTAATCTCCCAGATTAACATGGCTTGCCACGTACTAAAGCATTAGAATCTTTGAGGAAATGGGCTGGATACGGTGGTTTAGTAACAGGCAAAGGAGACTTCTCTGAGCCTCCACCACCCAGTGTCCGGCCTGTCAGAATCCCGCAGCACTTACGACAATCATTCATTCAAGATGAAGATAATGAGAGCAATGGCCCTGGATCACTTTATCCCCTCTGAAGTACTGAACAGAGTATATACATTCTGCCCTCCAGGAGCCATCCAATGCAAGAAGAGCCACGCGGGTAGTGGGCACACCTCCGACCCTGGCGACAACCACTGTGTGCCTTCGTTAATCTCGATGTCGTTGTCCTTCCCTTTTCTGTCCCCTCCCCTCCTTTCTGTAGTTAACACATGCTGAGAAGTTGCTGGGAGCCAGAAGCTGGCCTGGGCCACCTGGAGAGTGAAGACAGTTCTCGCCTGCAAGGCCCAGTTTCCACTCACGTCACTGTGTCCTTCCCTCGTCCCTCTCTCCGGTCAACCCACTCTCTCTGATCTTTTATAACAAAAACTTCCTTCTCCACCCAAGTCCCCCACTGCAGCCCTGTGACTTTGGATCAAAGGCGACACCATCTTCAATCTATTGTCGAGCAAGAGCACTCAAAGATTTCTTTTTTTTTTTTAGGTGGTTGTCTAACTCTACTCCCATCCACATGGGAAGCCTTGGGAAAGCCACTAAGCTTCCCGAGTCTCCATTTCACTGACTGGAGAGAATTCGCGTGATAATAATTGTCTGGTTACAGGTATGAACATGGATATGCCAAAGCCTCTTGAAAAATAAAGGGAACTGTAAAATAACTGGTTTAATATTTATGATGCTTCCATAAAGTATAAGCCGCTAGCCCAGGCACTAGATGAGATCCTACAACATGGGCTGGAGAGATGGCTTAGCAGGCGTTTGGCTGCAAAGCCAAAGGACTCTGGTTCGATTCCCCAGGACCCACGTAAGCCAGATGCACCAGAGGGCGCGTGCGTCTGGAGTTCGTTCGCAGTGGCCGAAGGCCCTGGCGTGTCCATTCTCTCCCTCTCTCAAATAAATAAAGTAAATTCGAAAAACCTACAACATGAAACTTACAATATAGTTTGAGGTGACGGACTGGGAAGAAATGAATTGTGGTGAGGGGCTCAGAGACGGTGTCAGGAAGGAGGTGCCATCTGATCTGGACCATGGTTGAGACTGAGCCGGGGGGGGGTGGGTGGCAAGAGTAGGTGGAAAGACAGAAAGCATCACGTGCCACGGGTCGGACTTTGGGAAGGGGGTCCTGCGCAGGATCTCAAGGAACCGGTGACTCAGCTTGGCCGGAATACCAGAGTCCATAGGAGCATCGTCTCGAGACACCCCGAGCTCATCCAGGGCTGGGGTTTCACACTTAGGCTTTGGCCGAGAAGCCACATACAGCCTTTGAGACTATTCGAATATGGAGGCACTTCGGGGACAAGTTTCCAGAGCCGAGGGCTACCTGACGACAATGCCGTCTCAGAGTAATGAAGATGGGTCACTTGATCAATAAAGTTCTCCTGCTCTCATTTCAGCCCTTGTCCCTCCGTGACGCATTCCTTAGGAGTCCAGGAGTATAGCTATGATGCAGGAAGAAAGACAAAGCTATATTTTTATTTTGCCTGGGAATGGAAGCCATGGATTTTTGCATTTGTTACGTGCACATTTTTCTTTTCTTTTCCTTCAGCAGGGGGCATAAAATCCCAGCTCGTACCTCTAATTACTTGAGAAGTCATGTGGGACAATGTGCAGAGAAAATGTTTGGCAAATCATTGATCCACATTATGCATTCTTCCACCAGTCAACAAAGCACGGTGTGCATTGAAAAGGGGCACTCAAGGCCAAATGAGCCAACGGGTGCAATAGTGGCACGTCTGTCATGGTGGAAACCAACTGCCCTCTAACTGGACTGGAGGCCCGCTCCACGGGAGGGAATACATCCCTGATACTGAAAACCTAAAACAGGGGTAGTCATGAGCCCTAGGGGTGTAACGTCTGCTGCTGTCTGGCTAAATGTATATACTATGTTTATCAAACTGCCCAGTAAGCACTTCTCTTAATGTTCATGCCCTTATATTAATGCTACTCTCACTTTTGGTAGAGAATCTTCTCTTTTCAGATGGCAGTGACCTTGGGACGACTCGGAAGGTATCATGGTGCTGGAAAGAAATGACCACAGTGCTTAGCCCTGCAATATCTCTATCACGCCTTCCAAGGCTCAGGGTCTAATGCAGAAGAGGTGGCGGAAAGAATGTAAGAGCCAAAGGAAGGGTAGGATCCCTTACAACTTGCTCCTCCCAGACACAAAATGGCCTGGATATCCATGATCTCACAGTGCCTGACACTACCTACACAAGACCATCATAACAGGAGGAAAAGATGATGACATCAAAATTAAAAAAGAGACTGATTGAGGGAGGGAGGGCATATGATGGAGAGTGGAGTTTCAAAGGGGAAAGTGGGGGGAGGGAGGGTATTACCATGGGGTATTTTTTATAATCATGGAAGTTGTTAATAAAAAATTTGGAAAAAAAATAAAAGAAAAGGGGCACTCAGAGCAGAGCCTCGCTGCCTGAGGGGTTGGCCCGTGGGCCCAGCATGAACTTGGGGGGTGGTCTCCCAGGAGCAGCAGAGCCCTCCAGTCCCTGGGAGCCTGAGGAAGAGAGGCTCCGGTCCTAGGCCAGCCCTCCAGCATCTGACTGTGCGTGGTGGGAAGAGACCTCAGCGTGTGACATGTGCAGGAACTGAACGGTGCACAGTTCACACCCAGAGGAATTCCATGCCCAGAGCAGGCGTCCCTAGACTCCACCGACTAACTACCCACTGTGACACCGGGAGCATTCATCCGTGTCCCCGCTTCAAGATGGAAATAAGGACTCCGTCTCCCCGAGCACCGGCAGGAGGAAGGGCTCGGACTGTGACCGTGAACTTTCACGAGTCTCAGCCAGGGGACACTCTGCTGCCGGCCACGGTCATCCAGGCCTCATCAGGAGCTCCCTGACATCTGCAACGGTGACGGTTGATTTCGTTGCCAACCTGGCTGGACCGCGAATCACACAGGAAATGAGCCTCTTGGCATATTTGTTAGGGATTATCTAGATTAGGGATTATCTAGATCATGTCGATGGGGCTGGTTGGGGCGGGGGAGCCACGGTCACTGTGGGCAGCGCCACTGCAGGGGCTGAGGTCCTGCTCTGCAGATAAAGGAGAGAGTGGGCTGTGCACCGGCATTCATTGATTGCTTCCTGACTGCCCACGCCGTGTGGCCAGCCGGCCTCCCAACCCTACTGCCGGCCTGTCATGGATGGTACACTTAGGAACTTTGAGCCCAAATATTCTTCCCTCTTTTACAAAAATTGTTTTATTATATTTACTTATTTATTTTGAGAGAGAGAGAGAGAGAGGCAAATAGAGAGAAAGAGGGAGAACGGGCACACCAGGGCCTCCAGCCACTGCCAATGAACTCCAGATGCATGCACCGCCTTGTGCATCTGACTTGTGTGGTTACCGGGGAATCGAACCTGGGTCCTTAGGCTTCACAGCCAAGTGTCTTAGCCGCTAAGACATCTCTGCAGCCCAAATTCTTCCGTCTTGAAACTGCTGATTGTCAGGTATTTTATCACAACAGTGAGAAAGGAACTAATACAACTAGCAAAGCCTTTTCTCCTCATTTTCCAAAAAGAGTAGAGAGGAGCCGGGCATGGTGGCGCACGCCTTTAATCCCAGCACTCGGGAGGCAGAGGTAGGAGGATCACTGTGTGTTCGAGGCCAGCCTGAGACTACATAGTGAATTCCAGGTCAGCCTGAACGACAGTGAAACCCTACCTCGAAAAACCAAAAAAAAAAAAAAAAAAAAAAAGAGTAGAGAGGTTTTGGGTTTTTTTTTTTTTTTTCATAACAGAAGCCAATACATTGTTTAAACCAAGAGGAACTAAGTTAGGTATGTATGATAGCACACCTGTCGTCCCAGTAGTTGGCAGGCTGAGACAGAAGGATTATGAGTTCTAGGACAGCTTGAGTTGCAGAGAGAGATCCTATCTCTAAAAAACAACAACAACAACAACAAAAAGTCAAAGGAAAGCCGGGCGTGGTGGCTCACGCCTTTAATCCCAGCACTCGGGAGGCAGAGGTAGGAGAATCACCGTGAGTTCGAGGCCACCCTGAGACTACATAGTGAGTTCCAGGTCAGCCTGGGCTATAGTGAGACCCTACCTTGAAAAACCAAAAAAAAAAAAAAAAAAAAAAAAAGTCAAAGGAAAACAAAACAGAGCAGAAAAGAAAAGAAAAAGAAGCAAGATGAAGAATGCTTTGTGACAAATACCACTTCTTTTAAAGTGAAAGGTAGGTTGGAGGGATGGCTTAGTGGTTAAGGCGTTTGCCTGCAAAGCCAAAGGACCACGGTTCGATTCCCCAGGATCCACATAAGCCAGATGCACAAGGGGGCGCAAGCGTCTGGAGTTTGTTTGCAGTGGTTGGAAGCCCTAGCGTGCTCTCTCTCTCTCTCTCCCTCTTTCTCTGTCAAATAAATAAAGTATTTTTTAAAAAGTGAAAGGCGAGTTCACATGCTCTGTACCAATGGGTTCTGAAGCTATTTGGAAAGTAAGTTGTGCCTGGGCTGAACATGCGCGTATGTATGATTTTATTTTTTTTCCTTTTCATTTTTTCCTAAACAGTACAGTGTAGCAACCACCATAGCATTTACATTGGATTAGGTATTATACGTAATCTAAATGAGATTTAAAGTATATGGGCGTATGTGTGTAGGTGGGTTATGTGCAAATATTACACCATTTCATATAAGAGACTTGAACAGCTGCAGGTTTTGGTATCCAAGGTAGGATTTCGGAACAAATTATTTGTGAATCCTAAAGGACAATTATATTCAAATATGTGCCTAAAATTCTTACTATGAGGTACTCTGTCACAATGAGGTTCAGCTATGACATCTTGTGGTACAAGAAACACTAAATACGGAGTGGCATGGTTCTGACTCAGGCTCTCCTTTTACATTGTGTTTAATTTTGGTCACTTAGCGCATTAGAGCTCTTCCCTTATCTGTGAAATCTCTCCTTCCCAGGGTGCTGAGAAACCCAAGCCTTGTTGAAAATGGGTTTTATTACTTAGGACGGGCAATGCCAGCTGGTAAGAAATGCAAAGTGGAGTGTTGTTTTTGCTGAGCTCAAGAGAGGGGTCACTCTGTGCCCACAGAGGAGGGGCCCAGGGACTGGTCAGGAGGCAGAAGGAAAGCGAGGGAAAGTGCTGAGGGCCCGTCTGCGGCTTCTGAAGGAAAGGAAGGACGGCAGGCAGCGGAGAGAATATTTACGGCTGGCTGGGCGGTTGATTTTCCAGTGGCTTGCCAGGTGCCAGGCCTTGGGGAGAGCAGCAGAGTGGACAGTGGCTTGGGGTGTCCCCACACCCCATCGAGGAGGTGTCTGGAGTGCATGCTCTTAGTATCACTAGGGAGACTAGCACAGATGCCACAGCGGCGGGAGAGAGACAAGGGAACACGTGGCTGCTATTCTATCAGCTCACTTCACGACAGCCCCCAGCATCGGCGCTCAATGACTATTCACCTACCAGCTTCCCTCGGGAGCCCCCCTATCAGAGTAAAGAGGATTTGAGGTTCCAATACACAATGAAGGACAAAGATTCAGTCCAGAACACATACCAAAGCTCCCAGCATCGAGCTGGCTCTCCTGTCTCAGCCCTGGAAACATTAGCAGGAGACGTTACGTTACTTCTGGGCGCAACACGGCACTGAACACCAATAACCAACTCCTTCATCGTGACCCAAACACTCGCAGTGTGCGAGAGCAAAAACTTGCCCTTGAGGATTCAAAGATGATGGGACCATGCGCTGTGTTCTGAAGGGCTCACAGTCCTGTGGACTTACTGTCTGTACCCTTACCTCACAGTCCACCCTGGTTTCAGTACTCAGAAGAAAAGTCTTATGTTGGACATAGATAAGAAAGGCATGCCACGGCCCTTTGGTTGGGAGGGAATTAAGGTTGTTTTATATATATGTAAGAGATATAAATATATAAATATATAAATATATAAATATATATATATATGTATATGTATATATTTGAGAGAGAGAAAGAGAGAGGGAGAGAGAATGGGCACACCACAGCATCCAGCCACTGCAAACAAATTCCAGATACATGTGCCCTCTTGTGCAACTGGCTTACGTGGGTCCTGGAGAATTGAACTGGGATCCTTCGGCTTTGCAGGCAAATGCCTCAACCGCTAAGCCATCTATCTCTCCAGCCCGAGTTAAGGTATTTTGAAAGAAAAGGATGCAGCTGGGGTTTGGGAAACACAGAGCACAAAGCTCCCAGCATGCAACAGAGGAGAAACAAAGGAAAATCTAGAGCTGGAGGAAGGGTGAGAGGTCGCCAGGCCCTGCGGTGGTGCTCCCCGGGATCACGGAGCTCATTAGAGACTGGGCTGAGCACCAGCATGTCTTCTGACTGGAGCCCAGTTCACCGCTCACTGTGTGCTACTGTAGAACTGGACGTCAGCGCATTAGGGAACATTCCAATCAATCAATCAATCAACCAATCAAATACCCAGGAGAGATAGGAAAGCTCAGAAGGAAAATGGAAATCAGCAAAGGAGAAGTTCAAGTCCACCTTCAAAGGCACCCTGCAGGTGCACATCCAACTGCTTCTTCTCTTCCTGTTCAGCTCTTCTCTCTTGTCTTCCTGGTAACGCGGCCATCAATCCTATTGTGGTGGTTTGAATGAGACGCGCCCTACAGCTTCATGTGTTTTGCATACGTGGTCCCCAGCTGGTGGCAATATGGGAGGTGGGGCCTTGCTGGAGGAGGTGTGCTGCTGGGATTGGGCTTTGGGGCCTTATAGCCAGCTTCTGCTTGCCAGAGCTCAGCTCACTCTCTTGCTGCTTTCTGCCAACTGCTGTGGCAAGATATGATGCCCGGCCTCTGCCGTGCCACCCTTGCCCCTGCCATCGGGAAGCTTCCCCGTGAGACTGTCCGCCATGATAAACCCTTTCCTACCACCAGCTGCTTTTGGTGAGGTGTTTTGTTCCGACAACATCAAGGCAGTGACCACAGCACCTATCAATAAGTTTTCCATCTCTCAGAGTCTTCCCTGGCCCAAATCGCTCCAGACACTACACTGCATCGCGGTTTCCACCAGACTCCATCTGGAGCATGCGCTCCGCACGCTCCCGGTGTGAACAGCCCTGTCAACACAGCTTGCTCACAGCCCGACACGCAGCTCATCCTGGAATGTGATCTAGTTATCGTGAACCGGTCTCCTCTGGCCCCCACGGTCACGTTGTTCCAGAACACAGAAGCTGCAGAGTCATGCCAGGCCTTGGGCAAAAGGAAAAGGTGCTTGGTGGGATTTCCATCGCGCCCCGTCTCATGTGGGAAGCCGGCAGGAGCGTTGCGTGAAGAAAATTAGGTCAGTGAGAAGGAAGACTGTCCCAGACAGGAGGGATTTCTCGGACCTAGAATGAGCACTCAGGTAGTGCTATTTTTACTCTCTCTCTCTCTCTCTCTCTCTCTCTCTCTCTCTCTCTCTCTCTCGTGTGTGTGTGTGTGTGTGTGTGTGTGTGTGTGTGTGTGTGTGTGTGCATATCTTCCTCTATATTGTTTCCTTGAGTCTGTGGCTCACTGCGGCCAGAGCTGCTGTTTTCTGTGAGACCTGCTGACCACCCAGCCCCAGCCATTCTCTGGTCCCTGCCCGTGCCCAGGGCTGCAATTCACAAGGCATGCCGTGCCATGCCCGGCTCTTTACGTGGATTCTGGGGTTTCACTCGGGCCCTCATGCTTGCAAGCAAGTGCTCTTACTCACTGGGCTCGCTATCTCCTTGGCCCTTCATTTCTCTTTGTCATCTGACTTTTACAGAGAAGATGTGTCTGCCTGGGTCCCACCATGTGGGGGTGGCACTGCCAGGACACAGGTGGCTGGAGCAGCTCACCTTTGGGCATCCCTTCCGCTCAAGAAAGACTACAGGGCCAGGCGTGGTGGCGCATGCCTTTAATCCCAGCACTCGGGAGGCAGAGGTAGGAGGATCGCTGTGAGTTCGAGGCCACCCTGAGACTCCATAGTGAGTTCCAGGTCAGGCTGGGCTGGAGTGGAACCCTACCTAGGAAAACTAAAAAAAAAAAGAAAAAAAAAGAAAGAAAGAAAGGAAGGAAGGAAGGAAGGAAGGAAGAAAAGAAAGACAGACTACAGGCAGAACAAGCCACCATGGCTTTAGCACGATGCACCAACACGGCCAAAGAGGAAGATGAATCACTTGGTACCAATTCAAGAGCAGAACTCCAAAAGAGCAAACCTCATCAAGAGTCCAAAGCCGGAGAGTGGCTCCTCCTCCCCCACAACAACCCCCTAGGCTGCAACTTTGCATTTTCTTTGTATTCTCCTGTGATGCAAGGTGCCAGCTCATTCGTCTTCTTGCGCCTGTGTTTTATTACGAAAAGGACATTTCCAGGGAGCTTTACAAGCCAGGGAATCCACAAGACGCACTCGTCCGCTCTGTCTGCGTTCTCGCTCAGGCTGGGCAGCCTCGTCCTTTTCAATCAAGCGCCGGCACCGAGACAGTGAAAGAGCGCGGGGTTCCTTCCTCGGTGTCTTTCTCCAGTTTTCCCTCTGCGCGAGGGCTCTGTGCTCCCCTCAGTGGCCGCCCCCTAAAACAGATTCACAGCTGTGGCGGCCTGACCTGCTAAATGGATTCTGAAGTTAAGCAGATGTCGCGTTGTGCCATATTTACCCAGCCTCACCCTTTTCTTGGCTGTTACCCTGGGATTAGAACCCAAGGCCTTGTGCATGCACACTCCACCACTGATCTTCAGAACAGCCTTCAAATCCATCAAATGAGCCCTTCACCTCCCTGTCCCCCACAGTTGCCTCTCTTCCCAAGGGGTTCAGTCACTCCTCAGCATGTTTTTTTTTTTAATTTAATTTTCATTTATTTATTTGAGAGACAGAGAAGTAGAGAAAGAGAGAGAGAGAGAGAGAGAGAGAGAGAGAGAATGGGCTCACTGGAGCCTCCAGCCACTGCAAAAAAAAAAAAAACTCCAGACGCATGCGCCCCCTTGTGTATCTGGCTTAAACTGGTCCTGGGGAACTGAACCTGGGTCCGGAGGCTTCGCAGGCAAACGCCTTAACCACTGAGCTATCTCTCCAGCCCCACTCCTTGACGTATTTTAGTGCTTTCTCTACAGTGCTGGGATTATGTCGCACATGTTGTCTATCCGCAGCTGGCCTTTCTGTGCTCAATAGGCTCTGGTTATTGAGTTGTAACCGATGGTGATGTGAGCTCATCCAGTTGATTTCATGCCGTTGCTCACCGGTATCCAATTTGTAAGTCACCCCTATGTATTCATCGCTTGCTGATTCGATATAAATGCTAGTTGTTTAGTGTACAGATCTCTTAAAGAACAGCTTCCAGTGGGTTTTTATTTTCAACTTTTTATTAACAACTTCCATGATTATAAAAAATATCCCATGGTAATACCCTCTCTCCCCTCCCCCACTTTCCCCTTTGAAACTCCACTCTCCATCATATCCCCTCCCCCTATCAATCAGTCTCTCTTTTATTTTGATGTCATGATCTTTTCTTCCTTTTTGTGTCTGGAGGGAGCACGTTGTAAGGAGTCCTACCCTGCCTTTGGTTCTTACATTCTTTCCGCCACCTCTTCCGCAATAGATCCTGAGCCTTGGAAGTTTCCAGTGGGGTTTTATTTTTAATTCTTGGTCAATACTTTTATTTTCTCCGCTAACAGCTGTTTCTTCTGGAATAATGACAGGTGTCTTCCTTCTTCCCAATCCATCTACCTTTTGCTTGTTTACCACATAGGTACCATGTTGAATAGAAGTGGCAATAGCAGGCATCCTAACTTTGTTCCTGGTTTTTAGGGAACTGTTTTTTAAATGGGACTGCTATATACAATTTTCCCATGGCTTTTTGGTGGCCACTCTGTATTGGGTTAGAGAGGCTGGAGAGATGGCTTAGCAGTTAAGGCACTTGCCTGTGAAGCCTAAGAACTCATGTTCGAATCTCCAGGTCCCACGTAAGCCAGATGCACAGTGACACAAGCACGCAATGTCACATGTGTGCACAAGGGGGGGTCACGTGTGTAGCGTTTGATCACAGTGGCTGAAGGCCCTGGTGCACCCATTCTCTCTCTCTCTCTCTCTCTCTCT
This sequence comes from Dipus sagitta, assembly GCA_036346955.1. Classification (NCBI taxonomy): domain Eukaryota; kingdom Metazoa; phylum Chordata; class Mammalia; order Rodentia; family Dipodidae; genus Dipus; species Dipus sagitta. Next base: position 22,378,936 of record CM070789.1, on the reverse strand, counting down.
CTCTCTCTCTCTCTGCCTCTTTCTCTGTCTGTCTCTCAAAATAAATAAATAAATAAAAATGTCCTCCAATTCTCAGTTCATTAAGGCTGAATTTTAATGACAAATGAGTGTTGCACTGACCTGGTGGCACATGCCTGTAATCCCAGCACTCAGGAGACTGAGGCAGGAGGATTGTTACAAGTTAAAAATCATCCCTGGATATATTACCAATCCTAGTCTCAATAGAAAATGAAACAAATGAAAAAAAGAAATGAATGCTGAAACTTTTAAATACTATTTCACTATCTCTGAGACAATAGGTTATTACTTTTATTAATGTGATTAATTATATTAATCGTGTTTCAAATGAACTACTCCTAAATTCCTGAAATAAATTCAACATGGTCACAATGTATTTTACTAATGCAGTGATGGATTTGATTTGAGAATATTTGATTTAAGCTATTCACATCTATTTATAAAGGTTGGCCTACAATTTGCCTGTCTTGTAACTTACATTATTTTGATATCAAGTTTTGCCTCTTTATTCTCTGAAGAGACTTGTATAACATAGGAATCACTGTTTCCTTCAAAATTTATTTATTATAATTCACTGTAAAACTATCCGAGCACAGTGTTTTGTGGTGTGTTTGGTCTATTTTATGGGTACATTTTAAATTACTGATATACTTTAATTAATAGGGTTAGGTTTATTCTTGTGATCCTTTTATTCATTAGAACTTTACTTAACTATTTTTTATTTTGGGGGGGGCAGGGCATGCCAGGCTCTTACCACTGCAATGAATACCAGATGCATGTGCCACTTTTTGCTTCTGGCTTTATATGGGTGATGGGGAATCAAACTCCAGGCTGGCAGATTTTGCAAGCAAGCATCTTTAACCATCACGCCATCTCCCATACTCCTTATTCATTCAACCCTGATAAGCTATACTTCATATGTATTAGCATAAAGTCAGTCATAGTCATCTCATAGGTTTTAACCCTGTATGGTAAAAGGAATTCTCAGATTCTGTTTCTATCATTTTGTTTTTATGTGTTCTTTGATTCCCTCAATATTGTGTATAAGAATAAACTACTTCGTTGTTTTTGTTTTTTCAATGAACTAATATTTGTAGTTCTTTCTTCCTTCCTTCCTTTTTTCCTTTCTGCTTTATTCATTTTGCTCCTATCTTTACTTATTTCTACTCCCATAGCACTAACTCATTGACTTCGTATAACCTTTTGCATTAAAGCCTTTATTCATTTCAGCTCTTTTCTTTCCTTTTTCTTTTTTCTTTCTTTCTTTCTTCCTTCTTTCCTTTCTTTTTTTTTTTTTTTTTGTTTGTTTTTTCTTTTTTAAGGTAAGGCCTCAATCTAGCCCAGGCTGATCTGGAATTCACTACGTAGTCTCAGGGTGGCCTCGAACTCTCGGCGATCCTCCTACCTCTGCCTCCCGAGTGCTGGGATTAAAGACGTGCGCCACCACGCCTGGCAGCATTTTTTATTTGATGTATACCACTTGTTGTGTGCAAGAAAGTTCAGTGAGGTGAGACACATGCTTCAGATTGCGTACCATCCCTTTGGCTAAGATCAGTATAAAATGTGAACTACTTGCATGCTTAAAGTTTCCTCTTAAAAAAGCACAATATCACATCGGCCCTTGTGGTGGTTTGAATAGAATAGATGGCCCCCAATATATTCAGTTGTTTATTTGTTTGTAGTTTGCATCTCTAGCCATCTGGCTGGAGGCAATGCCATTGTGTGGATCTTAAGGTGTGGTGGTGGGTTTGAGATTTCAATCTAAAGATATGCAAAGTGTGCCTAGCTGGAGTTCCTGAAGTGTGCTCTGGCTTTTGACCTTTAGGCTTGTACTGCTGCTCTCTCTCTCTCTCTCTGCTTGGGCCTGTGAAGGCAGGCCAGTTTCTTCTGCTTTTATGGAACTTCCTCTGGATCTGTAAGCTCCAATAAATCCCTTCCTCCATAACTGTGCCTGGTCTGAAAGTTCATCTCAGCGAACCTGAAGCTGTCTGCTACAGCCCTGATAGTCCATGGATAGTGGTATTTATGATAGGTGAATGGTAAATTAAAATATAGAACTCAGTTTACATCTACTAGCTACAAAAATGTTGTGGTTTAAAACAAACACACAGAAGAGTGAAAGCAAAAGGAAATCAGAGTCAAGGAACCTCTTGTTCTGTGCTTCATTAAAAGGACTGAACTTTGTAACTTGCCATTCAAGATGCCCACATTGGGAGAAGGTTCTTGGTCATGGCCAAACCTTCTTGATGGCATTTTAAGTCTTTTTTAATCTAGAAAGGGGCATTAGGATGCACTTGTTGGCACTTCACTGTGCTGGCAATCATTGGATTAGTTCTATTAGGTGCAAACTCAAGTCAGAATGTAGACTGGTGAATTATTCCTCTAGTAATAAAAGAATGCCTCCTTATTTCCAAAAACGTCCTTTTGTTTATTTTTCTTTATTTATTTGAGAGAGACAGATAGACAGAGAAAGAGGCAGGGAGAGAGAGAGAGAGAGGGAAAGAGAGAGAGAGAGAGAGCATGGGTGCACCAGGGCCTCCAGCCACTGCAAACAAACTCCAGATGCGTGCGCCCCCTTATGCATTTGCTTACGTGGGACCTGGAGAAGTGAGCCTCGAACCGGGGTCCTCGGGTGTCACAGGCAAGTGCTTAACTGCTAAGGCATCTCTCCAACCCCCAAAGTATCCTTCTATAAAGTCAATTCTGGCTGGAATTTTTTTTTTTTTTTTTGATATTTCGAGGTAGGGTTTCACTCTAGCTCAGGCTGACCTGGGATTTACTATGTAATCTCAGGGTGGCCTCGAACCACGGCAATCCTCCTACCTCTTCCTCCCAAGTGCTGGGATTAAAGGCATGTGCCACCATACCCGGCTGGCTGGAAATTTATATGGCCGCTTTGGTTTTTCTCTTGATTATTATTCACTTGAAACATATTTTTTTCTACTTCTTACTTTCAGCCTTGCTCTGTGGTCCACAGTTTCTATCAGTCAGGCTGTTCTTTTCCTGATTCACCACTGGGGTCTTTCACAGTCCTGTTTTCTATCTTCTGGTGTTCACCTGACACAGAAGCGAGGACCTCTGATATGTGCGGAAGTTCGTGAGAACAAATGAGAGCCCTGTGGTCTGCACCCGGAGACGGGGGACCAGAGGTAGGAACTATGCAGGCTTCTTTCAGCCTAGAGAGTCCAGGCATAGCTAGTGTTTAGTCGCCAAACTGGAGCCGGGAGGATCCTGCTAGAAGGCGTTGGCACACGCAGTTCCTCTGCCTCTGATATTTATAGCTCCGTGTAGGTGGGGACATGCTACTTGGAACGGAGAAGGTCTCAGGCCCAGAGAACCAACGTGAACCACTGCATGGCTGATGAAGTTCCTCCCTGAAGACGCTCGAGAGACGGGAGCCAAGACGCAGTTGCTGGCAGTGGTGATGGCGAGCAGGTCAGAGGGTCCCGGACAAGCCCTGCGCTGTCGATGAAAACGGCACTCACAGAACACGCTGCTCTCCAGGGAGTGATCAGGCTGAAACATTGTTCCTTTCCCAAAGCATTTAGCATATCGGGAGGGTCCCAATTTGCTGTCTCATGTCCCCAAGAGGGAAGAAACAAAACAAAACAAAACAAAACAAAACAGTCCATTTGCCACTGGACACAACTGTGTCTAAATGAATAAACATGGGGACTCCTGACCTTCAGGGACACCACTTGTAGGAAGAGTAAGGCCAATCAGAGGTGCTGGCCAGACACCAGTCTCCAGCCATGGGGGAAATCACCTAAGAAACATCCCTAGGGACTGCTGAGCACCCCTGACGTGGGCCTGCAGGGACCATTTATTTTATTTGGTCCCAGTTTCTCCATCTGCAAAGGAAGAGGTGAACAGCAGGTCTGAGATCTCCAGCCTCCGTCCATTCATCTGATACCTCTCTGGCACCTTGGGGGCCTACCCAGGTGCAACATTAGCATCACTGATTCTGCTCCGCAAAGTCACTAGTGTCGTTTCACTGAACCACTAACCTCGTCTTGACGTGGGCTGGAAGAAACACGAATCACTGTCTTACTCTGTGTTCTGCGAGTCCCGCTTCCTCACCTCCATTCTCCAAACGGGACTCATCCCAGACGCTGGCTGGTGCCGACCTTCAACTAGAGAGTTCACCATCTCCTTCTAGCAGCAGAAATGTGCTTCCTTCCCAGAAACTGGTCATTTTCTGAGCTGGGAACACGTGTGCTCTAGGTGTACGACTCTACGCAAACAGGGTTTCTTGGAGACAGCGATGAATTACTCCCAGAGAGGACCCAGAAAGTTATAGTAACATCCAGAAATTAGCCACGACCTAGATCCTTTTGGAGTTGTTCCTTCGATTTTTGGCCTTCCTATATGACTTTGCCTGCTTATGGACGGCTTGTACCTCTGCTGGGTAAGAGGCACTCTGGCAGATCTCCTATATGGCATAGAGAAAGAAAGGGTGACCTGGAATTGGGATGTCTGTGTCACAATGAAAAGTTGAGCTCGGGGACTGGAGGGGTGGTTCAGTGGTTAAGTCACTTGCCTGCAAAGCCCAGCAACCTGAATTGGATTCCCCAGTACCCGCGTAAAGCCAGATGCACAAAGAGACGCAGGCACGAATCTGGTGTCCATTTGCGGCGGCTGGAAGCCCTGGCATACCCGTTCTCTCTGCCTGTCTCTCCTCTCTCTGTTTACAAATAAATAAATAAGAAGCTTTAAAAAGAGCTCTGCATGGCTTCAGAAGCTCACTTATCTTCATGGCTCCATAAACTATAATTACGTTATAATTAAATTTTAAATATTTAAGACTTTAATAGTTATAATAATTCGTAATTATCAATACTTAAATATCATAATTAAAGTCTGATTAATAATCCACGCTTAAGCAACTTCCTAAGCATGCTTGGATTTTGTGTTAGTGTCTACTTATTCAATGCTGAATACAGGGACCTGGGTTTGAGGCTTGGGAGAGAGGACACTGGGGTCCTGGAGCGTCTTGGAGCCCAGGTGACCATGACAATGGCATTAGTCACCCGCACCATTATGGCACGGTGGACAGTGCAGTTCAGGCTGGCTAAGTCAAGAAAGCCCAGGACAGAGCGTGCTCTAGGTGCGTGAATACGGGGCTTTGTCCAAGCTGGAAACTCGGCAAGTGAAGCAGACGCCATGACTTGCGGCTGAGCGACGGGGCTACCCTTGCGACCAAAGTGGGACACTGTCCTACCCACGCGTGGGAGGTGGTGTCCCCCCTAGCCCCCGCCCGTATCTGTGGATGTCTCTATGTCGACTTCGGTTGAATGTTAGCAAATCCATGCAGGACACGTCTGGGTGTCCTGTAGAAAGGACGAGACTAAGAACAAAGTTGATGGAGATCTGCATTGAACACCTCAGCCATAGACACAAGGCCTACAAAGCGTCGTCAACCCAAAGGTGTTTGGATGCTAGCCAAGCGTCTCAGACACCTTGAACTCCGTCTTAAGTGTCTCCAGCGAGTTACTCGGATGAACGAACTGTGTTCCTCCCCTCCCCGTGCCCTTCCTTCTTCACCGACTCACACTTATTGTGAGGTGAGTATACTTGACTATGTGCTATAATCTGGGTGTCCTTTAACTGTTTCATGTCCACACACAAGTCCATACATATATATATATGTATATGTATATGTATATGTATGTGTATATATAATATATACATATACACATATATATAATATGAAACAGTTTAATATATATGTATATATTAAACTGTTTCATATATATGATATAAATGAAATATATAATATAATATTACACATATATATATGGTCTAGACTCCAGGGTGGTGCTATTAAGATTTACTGAAAACCTTTAAGATAAGGTTTTGTGGGAAGTCCTTCTGTCTTTTGGGGTGTCTCTCCAACTATTAATTTCTTTTTCCTGCCTCACGCTGGTGTAGCCCCTACCTGACATTATTTCTAGTCCCAACAGAAGGCAGGTAAGAACCCAAGGACAGTGAGAGAGCGTCACCTCAACTGTCATCTGCTTCAAGCTGTTCCCTTGCAGGTCCTGAGCGCCTCGGTCCTGTCACTTTCTTGAATATGTCATGCGCTGTAAGACCCTCATCTGTCCCCCCCCTCTCTCTCTCTTCTGGTTTGAGAAATGATCATGGGTTCCTACGCTCCCACCACAACATGCTCTCATCCACTGACCAAGCCACCGAGGCAGCCTTATGTATTTATTTATTTCAGAGAGAGAGTGTGTGTGTCTACCAGAGTCTCTAGGCACTGCAAACAAACTCCAGACACATGCACCACCATGTGCTTACGTGGGTCCTGATGAATTGAGCCTGGCTCCTTAGACTTTGCAGGCAATCACCTTAACCACCAAGCCATCTGTCTAGCCCGAGGGTGCCCACACTAAACATGAGCTTCATAAACCTTTCCTCTTTATAAGTTTAGCTGCCTCGGGTATTTTGTGGCAACAGCACAAAACTGCCTAATACATTATATCAAGTCATTGTGCTGCCATTGTTGCTATTTGGCACAATCTCTCCTGACCAAAACACGATGCTGATGAAAGGTAACCTGAGCCAGCATAGTAAAGATGGTGCCCTCCTCCTGCCTAATGATATGAAAGAGGGGCTGCCCACTGGTCTGGATTGTCAAGTACCAGAAGTGCAGGGGGCTCAGTCGTTAAAGGCACTTGCTTGCAGAACGACAGGTGCTAAGGAACATTTGGGAGAAGGTCAAGTTAATCGTCACCCACCCCCGCCCCAGGAGTTGCTCCCGACCTTCTCCTAGAATGATCCTAAAAAGCCTTTGGAATCTGGAGTTGTGGAAATGTGGTATTTCTCTCTGGGGAGAAAGTGCTCCCACCTATCAAATCTAAATCTCTCTCTCTCTCTCTCTCTGTCTTTTTTTTCTTTTCCAGAGAAGAGGCTCTTTCACACCTGACTATGCTCAGGGATCACCTGAGCATACTTAGAGTTCCTCCCTGCCTGCCCCCAGGCCCGTGGTGGCAAGGTCTCGGGGTGCCCCACTCTGAGTTCTTCCCCTCCCACACCATTTACCTGGGCAGGCAGCGGGGTGGGGGGGGTGGGGGGGCCCCAGGAGGCAGGCAGCCGGGGACTTCAGCTCCAGGCCTCCCTCGGACATGGCTTTGCTGTCTAGATGGAAGGCCACATAAACAAGAAGCCTCTGTTCTCCATCAGCGTGTCAGCCAGCGCCTGGCGCCCGGGGCACAGCAAGCTGGCGGTGTGATCTCCGTTTACAGTGCAGCCCTCCTCCGGGTGTAAACACTCGGGGCACCTCCTCCTCGAGGGAGGACAGATGTGCCCGCAGGCGAGTGAACACCTTGCTCCTAGTGGTAGAGGGCCAGAACTCAGCTTCCTGTGCCCCAGTCTGCAGAAGTGCAGGGACACACCCAAGGGACTGGCCTGCAGGGCTGCCCGACCCTCCGTCCACTCCCATCCGCTCTGCCCCTGGCTGGCTGTGCGACCATGGGCAAGGCAGTTGACATCTCTGAGCGCCGGTTTTCTCAAATAAACGATGGAGCAACCTCATGAGAATCTCTTCTTGCCACTAAGACTCGAAGAATAAGAGAAAAGTGCACAGCACTTGGCGGCCCCACGGTGCGTCTACAAATGTTAACTCCTCTCCTTGTTCTGGTCTACTCAGACCAGACATCCCCTACGTGACATCACCTCTTGTCCCAGCAAAAAGGCAGATAAGAGCCTGAAGACAGTGACAGTTGATTGCTTCAATGTCAAGTCTACTTCAAGCTGTTCTCTTGCTGTGGTTGAAACTCCTGTGACTGTTCACTCGTCGGATTTTTTTTTTTTTTTTGTCTTGAGTCTTGACTTGAGATAGCCAAAGGCTTCTGCCTCTGACCTCTGACCCCTCCTGCACTGGCCTTGGTCTTTTTGAAGGAGGCACCAGTCATGCCCTGACTAACTTCCTACGGTCCTTCTTGGGATCTTAGCCATTCTCCTTGAGTCACCTTATATTCTAGGAACAATGGCAGTGTCAGAAACATAGACATGACTATGTCTCTCTGCTACGTCAGAATTCACTGACTCATTCCCTGCAAGTCACCAAATAGTCCCGGTTTTCCTGGGGAACACAGGCTCTTTTCTTCCAATTTTTTAACTCTCAGATCACACACACAACACACAGCAAAATCTGTCTGTCTGCTTATCTATCTATCTATCTATCTAGTTATCTATCTATCTTTCTTCCTATCTCTAGCTATTTATCATCTATCATCTATCATCTATCTATTTATCTATCTCTATTTATCTATCTTTCTATGCCTAGCTATGTTTCATCTATCTATCATCTCTAGTTATCTATTCATCTATCTGAAGTTATCCATATTTCTATCTTTCTATACCTAGCTATGTTTCATCTATCTATCTGTCATCTCTAGTTATCTATTTATTTATCTGTAGTTATCCATTTATCTATCTTTCTATACCTAGCTATGTTTCATCTATCTATCTATCTATCTATCTATCTATCTATCTATCTATCTATCATCTATCTATCATCTATCTATCTATCTAGTTATCTTTCTATCTCAAGCTAAGTATCATCTATCATCTATCTTTCTATCTCTAGCTATGTATCATCTATCTATCTATTTTTCTATCTCTAACTATGCATCATCTACGTATCTATTTGTCTGTCTGTCTATCTATCTATCTATCTATCCATCCATCCATCCAGATTACAGAATGGCTCCAAAGGGTTCAAAAGGCCACCATGGAGAGAGCCCCAGGAGATCCTTACAGAAGATGCAAGCAAAAGCAGAGACTGGTGTAGTCTCTGAGGCTCTCGGGGGTTAATGAATCCTGTGGAGTGGCAGGGGAGGGGGACTGCTGGAGGCAGTAAGGACGAAGGCAAGCTGCGGCCCCTGGAGTAGTCGTGAGTCCTCTGCTTCCAGATCTTTGAGGGGCACAATAGGAGATCAGACAATGAGCCATTGCCCTCACGGTGCTCTGTGTCCCCCTCTTACTGGGGCTCGGGTGAGGGTGTCGCAACCCTTCCCTGGGTCTGCTGGGCTTGGTAAGTCCTCAGGCGTGATTTTTTTTTTTTCCTGGCATGGTTTTAATATGCTCAAGTGCTCTCACAGTCTCCACTTTGATAACTTATAGGGTGGCACCCTTTTCACTGTTAGGAATGTTCTTTCTCAGTCTCTGTCTTGTGATGGTCTCAGACAGGTGGCGATGTTTCAAGGTGAGAGTGACCCTGCCTCCAAGTCTGTGCTCAAAATGCCATCAAGTGCTGCTCTGTGAAACTGAGTCTCCCAGGGCGGGGCACAGCCTGGAAAGCCACGCGTTTACTAGACGCAGAGTAACTCAGGGCGGGGGGGACCTCGGCAAAGACTGATCAGTCGATAGCTTTACAGCACGGGACTCCAGCAAGGGACAAGCCTGCCTGGCAGACTTGACCCAAATGGGAGCAATTTCCCATGGTGCTGAGGCTGCAACCCCGGGCGGGAGACGTCACCTCTGGAGAACCGTGTTCCCTCGAGAGATGACAACTTCAGACCACCGGGAAGAATTGGCACTGAGCCCATGGTCAGCCAGGCCACACCTTCCCCAGGCTGCTTGACTCCTCCTTTCCCTTGTCCCCTCCCCTAGAGCTCATGTCACTACTCCAAAGACACGCTCGGGGTCGCTGGACCCTGCTGGTCTGTTTCTCTTCCCATTGCGGCCACACCGAATAAATCTCTCCTGTTCATCGTTGTGTGTCCTTTACCGTGTTTAAGACAGGGTCTCACAAAGCCCAAGCCGGCCTCAAACTCACTATCCAGCTGGGGTTAGCATTCAACTCCCCCTGCCTCGCCCCGCTCAGTATTGGAATTGCCGGCACCGAGTGCCACCATGCCCAGCTCATTTTTCTTGTTAATGGGCATATTGAAGATGGATGGGGTGGCTGCTCCTAACCTGTTGAGGCTGCTGAAATGTCGGCTTTTGCCTCCCAAACTCCAGTTATATTTTCCAAACCCAAGTGGGGACTTCTCTCTTCTTTGGCCCATCCTCTCCGTATCTGGGCTTCCCATTCATGTCAGTTGACTGATCGAAAGAATGACTGAATGAATGAGCCAGCGACCGTGCGCGCTACGGAAACTGACATGATAGATAACCTCCAGACAGACTCCCGGTCCTCACCTCCACAAGCCTCATCCATCACTGGGAGGGATGCGTGCACGCTACTACAAATCCACCACAGCACTAGCACTACTAGAAATTTTTGCTATTTCTTGTTTTCAGAAAAGAAGTCTTGGGCTGGAGAGATGGCTTAGCAGTTAAGGTATATGTCTGTGAAGCCTAAGGACCCAGGTTCGATTCTCCAGGTCCCATGTAAGCCAGAAGCACATGGTGGCACATGCGTCTGGAGTTCATTTGCAGTGGCTGGAGGCCCTGGCATGCCCGTTTTCTCTCTCTTCCTCTCTCTCTCTCTCTCTCTGTCTCTCTCTCCCCCCGTTTCCCTCTCCCTCTCTGAAATAAATAAATAAAATAAAATAAACTTTTTAAAAAGTCCTGGAAAATTTTTGCTATTTCTTGTTTTCAGAAAAGAAGCCTTGGGCTGGAGAGATGGCTTAGCAGTTAAGGTATATGTCTGTGAAGCCTAAGGACCCAAGTTCGATTCTCCAGGTCCCATGTAAGCCAGAAGCACATGGTGGCGCACGCGTCTGTAGTTCATTTGCAGTGGCTGGAGGCCCTGGTGTGCCTATTCTCACTCTCTCTATCTCTCTCTCTTCCTTTCTGTGTCTCAAATAAATAAATAAAAATAGATAGAGAAGCCTCACACAGGTGGATTTTGCACAAATAGGTCCCCCCATAGCATGATGCGTAGAAGGCAAGATGCCGCTTCCCGGGCGGGCAGCTGTGGCCTGGGCAAGTGCTACTGCCGCTCCTGCCGGGCCTGGCTGGGAGCCCCTCCGCCTACGGGCAGGCCAGCCTGGATGTGGGCACGTGATGCGCAGATGTGTTGGAGCCGGTTCTTGTTGGTTTGCTAGAGCGCATTGCTAAACTTTACGAACTCTGCAACCCAGGTCTCATCTGGTCGAGTCCTTGAAGTAGCCCGCAGTGGGAACCTTCCCAGGGAGACCCACAAAGGCTCCGGATAGGGATTTCTCCTGGAGAGAGCAGGTTGCTAAGCATTCACCAACACCCATTGGTTGTGTTGTAATGAGGCAGACATTAGGCTCAGAGATCATTGAAAGAAGAACCCCACCTCCTGTTTCCGTGGTAACATTACAAAGGGACAAGACACCTCCTCCCCCTCATCCTGGGACCCTGTCAATCACTCATGGAAGTTAAAAGGCTTGGGCTAGAGAGGTGGCTCACTGGTTAAAGCACTTGCCTGCAAAGCCTAACGAACGAAGTTCAATTTCACAGTACCCACATAAGCCACAGTGGCACATGCATCTGGAGTCCATTTGCAGTGACTGGAGACCCTGGCACGCCCATTCTCCCTTTCTCTCTCTCTCTCTCTCTCTCTCTGTATTTCTCTGCTGGCAAATAAATAAATAAAATATTTGTTTAAAAAAAAAGACTACTGGGCTAGAGAGATGGCTTAGCTGTTAAGGTGCTTGCCTGTGAAGCCTAAGGATTCATGTTCAATCTCTCACCAGATCCCATGTAAGCCAGATGCACAAAGGTGAGGCAAGCGCAAGGTCTCACATGTACGCTAGGTGGTGCACGCATCTGGAGTTCTATTGCAGTGGCTGAGGCCCTGGTGGGCCAATTCTCTCTCTCTCTCTCTTTCTCTCTCTGTGCCTAAAAAAAATAAATAATAATAGTAATAAAAAAGACTACCCCTCAACTACAGACATGCCAAAGAGATGAGGAATAGTTACCCCCTTAATGAGATAATGTTCTATAACCCTGTTGTTCATAGGTCCTTGCGGCTGAGCCTGACTGCTTTCCTGAGTTCTAACTCAAAAAAATCATAACTTCTCCTTTCCTTTTCCCTTTCTTTCTCTTCTTTGGACACCTAAGCATGACACCTCGGGGCTTGTACACCTTTATAGTCTCAGCCCCAAGCCCCTGATTTGGCAATCCCCTCTCTCTCTGTCTCTTTCTTTTGGGGTGCCCTCCCACTCTCTGGAGACTTCTCTGTGTTTACCTGAGTAAGGTCTACTTTTGTCCCCCTCACTTCCTTGTCTGTGTTCCTTAATTCTTTGGTGTGCAATGCGAGAGTCACGGTCACTCAAGTCCCAGCCCATCTGGGCCAAGAGAGGTCCCAGCACACTCAACTCCCAGAAGAGGTGCCGGTCTGGGTCCCCCACCAGTGCTTCAGGAAGCCAAGATGCCGTGGGCCTTTGGTGTGACCTCAGCTCTTGGTAAATAGAGGGGCTCCCTCTTTTGCTTATAACTGTATAAGCAGTATAACTGGTGTGATGTGTGTGTGTCTGTATGACATGTATGTGCAGTTGAACTCAAGTGTGCAGAGGCCAGAGGAGATCAGCCGGTGTCCTTCATCTACAGAGTCCTTGAAGCAGAGCCTCTCTTTTCATGCGAAGCTACGGTTTCAGGAGCTCCAGCATATTTCTAGTCTCTGTGGCCCACAGGAGATGCCCAGCATGGCTATACCCAGATGTCTATGTGGGTGCCAGGCAACGGAACACAGGTGGTCTTGGACCCTTTCAGGCCCTCATGCTTGCGGAAAGCAAGCCACTGAGTCCTATTTACATGTGTAATTAGCATACGAAATAATGAGTTTCATTATGATATTCTCATACGTGCATATCATGTTCATTACCCATTATCCTCTCGTGACCCCTTCTCCCCTTCCCATTGGTTCCCTTCCTCCCAAATAGCACTTTCTAATGTCATTTCATACACACATACGCACACATAATGCATAAATCTGGATTCTGCATATGAGATAAAAACATGCAATGTCTACTTTATTTCACTTAACACGATGATATCCGTTTCCATCCACTTTCCTCCAGATGCCACGACTGTCTATATCAACCACACGTTCTTTATCCACTCATCTGTTGGCGTCTAGATTGATCCCATATCTTGCCTCTTGTGAATAGTGACTATTGAATCAATGCGCATGTGCAAGTGTCTCTATGGCCAGGCACGATGTAGCAGGATCGTATGGTCGCTCTGTTTCTGTTTTTGTGCTTTTGAGACACACACTGTCTACCCTTCAGCCTCACAGGCAGACATACAGCCTGCTAAGCAGGAGGGAAGAGCACCTTCTCAACGATGTGGCGTGAAAGAACATAGGTAGAATTACCCCACCCCTATCTTACCACTGCAGGTGCTTTTCTGAAGGACAAATTGGGTCTTGCCATTTCACTGCTCCAGGGCCTCTGAGCTCTCCCATTGCCTCTGGGATACAATTCCCTAATCTGCATAACCTTACCCAGCCCAGTTCTCTTGTTTCCCTGGCTTCCATTCCTACCTACGCTGCCTCCTTGTAGTGATTTCAATGCCAATGTATGTCTCCCATAGCCTGAGGCTTTTTCTTCAAATTTTTATTAACAACTTCCATGATTATAAAAAATATACCATGGTAATACCCTCCTTCCCCCCCCACTTTCCCCTTTGAAACTCCACTCTCCATCATAACCCCTCCCCATCTCAATCAGTCTGTCTTTTATTTTAATGTCATGATCTTTTCCTCCTCCTATGATAGTCTTGTGTAGGTAGTGTCAGGCACTGTGAGGTCATGGATATCCAGGCCATTTTGTGTCTCAGGGGAGCACATTGTAAGGACTCCTACCCTTCGTTTGGCTCTTACATTCTTTCTGCCACCTCTTCCACATTAGATGCTGAGCCTTAGAAGGTGTGATAGAGATATTACAGTACTGAGCACTCCTGTCACTTCTTTCCAGCACCATGATACCTTCTGAGTCATCCCAAGGTCACTGCCATCTGAAAAGAGAAGATTCTCTTCCAAAAGTGAGAGTAGCATTAATATAAGGGCATGAACATTAAGAGAAGTGCTTAGTGGGAAGTTTGATAAGCATAATATATACATTTAGCCAGACAGCAGCAGACGTTACACCACTAGGGCTCATGACTACCCCTGTTTTAGGTTTTCAGTATCAGGGATATATTCCCTCCCATGGAGCAGGCCTCCAGTCCAATTAGAGGGCAGTTGGTTTCCACCATGACAGACGTGCCACTGTTGCACCCGTTGGCTCACCTGGCCTGGCTGGCCAAATAGAAGGCTTGCAGTGTCCACTGTTGAGTATCTTCACTGGTGATTTCTCTTTCTCCCATTGCACTGCATGTAGAATGGCTTCTTCCAGCTTTCTGTCAGCTGGTCTACATGGAGGAGGTTATCAGCTCAGTTCCAGCAGAATTTCTCAGTGGCCTTGCAGCCCAAGTATGTGGAGTCTTCAACAATAGGGTCTTACCATCGATTCCTGGCGGGAAACCAAGGTCCTCGGCAATGGCCTATAATGTTTTGGGGACATCAGTGACCTCCCTGGCCAACAACTCACTGGAAGGTATCCCATCCCGGGCACTGAAAATTTTCTAGCAACAATAGCTGAGGCATTTTTTGATTCAGATTAAGCTTCGTATTTGTTTCCAGCAGCCTGCTGGACGAGGGGTGGGATGGGAGCAGACCTTGAGCCCAGGCCCACTCAGCGCGTCAAGAGCCACTTTGAGCTCTGGCTGTTTGTGCCTGCTGGGGTTGGCAGTTGTCTCCGCTGTGCACGCATGATGGGGTGAGCCTGTTTCCTCTGCCATAACGGAGCTTCCCCTGGAGTCTGTGAGCCTGAAATAAACTGTTTCCTCCCATAAGCTGCTTCTGGTCAGATGCTTGCCCCAGCAACACGAAAGATAACTACAGGAGCTGGAGAGATGGCTTAGCCATTAAGATGTTTGCCTGCAAAGCCAAAGGATCCCAGTTCCGTTCTCCAGGACCCACGTTAGCCAGATGCACAAGGGGGCGCACGCGTCTGGAGTTCGTTTGCAGTGGCTGGAGGCCTGGGAGTGCCCCTTCTCTTTCTCTCTCTCTCTCTCCCCCTCTTTCTCTCTAGTAAATAAATAAATAAAGTATATTTTAAAAAAAGAATTATAAACACTGTTTCATTAGAAATCTAAGACATTTTCAATAAAATCTTTTTTTAAAAAAGGTAACTGGAGCCAGGCGTGGTGGCACATGCCTTTAATCCCAGCACTGGGAAGGCAGAGGTAGGAGGATCGCTGTGAGTTTGAGGCCACCCTGAGACTCCATAGTGAATTACAGGTCAGCCTGAGCTTGAGTGAGACCCTTCCTCGAAAAAACAAAAAAAAAAAAAAAAAAGGTAACTAGGCTGGAGAGATGGCTTAGCTGTTAAGCACTTGCCTGTGAAGCCTAAGGACCCCGGTTCGAGGCTCGATTCCCCAGGACCCACATAAGCCAGATGCACAAGGGGGCACATGCATCTGGAGTTCGTTTGCAGTGGCTGGAGGCCCTGGCGTGTCCATTCTCTCTCTCCCTCTGTTTCTCTCTGCCTCTTTCTCTCTCTCTCTCTGTTGCTCTCAAACAAATAAATAAAAATTTAAAAAAAGATAACTACAATACTCCTCATAAGACATATTCTAGGACTGTTTTCCACACATGTCACTGTGGATAGCTCAAACTATTGACTGCTCACTGTACTGCTTTTAATAGTTAAGAGCATCCTTATCTTTTCTTGGGAAACAGTTGAGCATTATCTGGAATGAAAGATCTGGAATGCACGAGGGAAAGTAAAGAGTGGGACCAGGAATTATTGAAGGACTGGAGCCCTGGAAAGAGATCCCTGGTGTGTGGAGACCCCCCACCCTCCCTCCACATTCCGGAGGACCTCGGAGGAAATGCATAACCTCTCTGAGCCTTGGCATTCTTGGTACACCTTGAAAACAGCGCCGACCACGTGCAGCAGGATAAAAATGAGCCACCGCTGCCCGTCGAGGGCCCAACGCATCACCAGTACAGAGTTAGCAGTTGATAAACATCAGCTGACATGCCCATCATTATTCTCCTCCTCCGGTCACCACCAGTGGCATCTTATTCCCACAAACATAGGTCGGTAGCTAAATCTCTTGATCGTGTACCTTTGAGTTCTTCCCCCCCCCCTTCGTGGGAATCTGCAGATCTGCGAAGTCTCTGGAAACAACCCTTGAGCACTTCCTTCTCACACAGGCACTTGGAACTGAGCAGCTACATGGTAGTGGACCCATGAACATGAAGCAGAAAGGCACTTGTCCTCAAGGGAAGGTAGCGGGAAGATACACAGATGAAGGGGCCTTCGTACGTGGGCTGGCGAATGCAAGGGCAGACATCAGTCGGTACCCTGAGAACATGCGGAGGAAAACTGGCCAGGAGAGCATGACATCAGTGGCATCAGTGGCATCAGTGGCATCAGTGGCATCAGTGGCATCAGTGGCATCAGTGGCATCAGTGGCATCAGTGGCATCAGTGGCATCAGTGACATCAGTGGCATCAGTGGCATCAGTGGCATCAGTGGCATCAGTGGCATCAGTGGCATCAGTGACATCAGTGGCATCAGTGACATCAGTGGCATCAGTGGCATCAGTGACATCAGTGGCATCAGTGGCATCAGTGGCATCAGTGGCATCAGTGGCATCCGTGGCATCCGTGGCATCCGTGGCATGACAAGGACCTGTGCTGAGTCCTGTGGAGGAGCTGAGAGCCAAGGAGAGCTGAGAACATCGTGTTTTTTTAAGATTTATTTTTATTGATTTATTTGAAACAGAGAGAGGGAGAGAGAGTGAGTGAGAATGGGGGCGCCAGGGCCTTCCAGCCACTGCAAACGAACCCCAGACTCACGTGCCACCACGCGCATCTGGCTTACGTGGGACCTGGAGAATCGAACCTGGGTCCTTAGGCCTCGCAGGCAATCACCTTAACTGCTAAGCCATCGCTCCAGCCCTGAGAGCATCATTTCTAACGGGCCGTAACCACAGCCTGGGTAGCATCAAATAGTAGATATCCTTCCTTTCTTTCATACTTCTGGAAGCCAAAACTTTGAATCAAGGCACCAACAGGGCCATGCTCATTGCAGAGAATGTGGAGAGAGCCCTTGCTTGCCTGCTCCAGCTCCTGGTGACCTGGACATCTACAGTCAGTGGGCCTTTTGGGAGGGTATGTAATATGTAATATGTAATATATGATATGATATGATATAAGCTGGTCGCATCTCAAGATGATCCATGGAATGGCGTGTGTAAAGAGCCTGTGTCCAGACAGGGGCATGTTCACGGGTTCCAGGGGTCAGGATGCTACCGACGGGTGTCAGGGTTTGGAGGGCGCTGACGGAGGGGATCCAGGGCCTCAGGCCCCAGAACAAAGAACTGAGCAGCCAGCCATGCACACTCACAGCACAAGCAGAGAGCGTGTACGAGGAACAGCTGCATTCTGAGGGAGGAAGCTGCACCGCAGCAAGGAGAAAGTTCAGCAGCTCAAACAGCACAGATGCCCGGAGGAGGACGGGCTGGGGCGGCACCCAGCGCAGGCTTCTGAGTTATTGGCCTAGCTGGGCTTCCTCACGCGCACGCTCCACCTCCCCCATCTCAGGTTCGTGCGCATCTTCATGCATCTCCTATCTTGCTACCGTCCTGAAGCCCCACCTAAGGCTGTGCGTTGTTTTGTAATGAGCTGCACGTCCCCTTCAGACACTCTGCAGCCCAAGGCCTGTGCCTCTCTACCAGAAGTTGCTTTTCAACATCAAAGGCCGCGCTGGTTCCCAGCCCTCTTCTTTGTAAACTTATTCCTTTATTTATTTATTTTTAATCTTTTAAGATATTTTATTTATATTTATTTATTTGAGAGAGAGAATGAGGCAGAGGGAGAGGATGGGTGCGCCAGGGCCTCCAGCCACTGCAAACGAACTCCAGATGCATGCGCCGCCCTGTGCGGCTGGCTTACGCGGGTCCTGGGGAATCGAACCGAGGTCCTTTGGCTTTGCAGGCAAGCGTCCCAGCCACTAAGCCATCTCTCCCAGCCCTATGTTTTTATTTTTAATTTAGTTATTAGAGACAGAGAGAGAGGGAGAAAATGGGCTTGTCAGAGCCTCTAGCCACTGAAAACTCCAGATGCACGTGCCAGCTTGTGCATCTGGCTTACATGGGACCTGGAGAATCAAACCTGGGTCCCGAGGCTTCTTAGGAAAGTGCCTTAACTGCTAAACCATCTCTCCAGCCCTAAACTTATTCTTTTCATGTGCAAATTTTGCAGCCTTTAGACGGAGAGTTCTGGACATCAGTTTTGGTCTTACTCTCAGGACGCTGGGCACTGCATTCAAACCCACTGCACCGAATGATCAGTATAAACAATGGGACGGAAGCTGGAATTGTACGCAGGCCCTCTGGATTCTGCACCAAGGCATCAACAACACTGACAATGGGGGGCCCTTCCTACCTCTTCAACACCCCTGGACCATCACTCACCTCCTCTAAATATATATATTTGTTTGTTCGTTATTCAAGGTAGGGTCTCACTGTGGCCCAGGCTCGCCTGGAACTCACTCTATAGTCCCAGGCTGGCCTCCAACTCACAGCTATCTTCCTACATCTGCCTCCTGAGCGCTGGGATTAAAGGCGTGCACCACCATGCCTGGCTAACTTCCTTTTTCTGCAGCCAACCTTTGGTCCTCGGGCCTAGAGAGAACTTTATGACCTTGGAATTCTTGCAGAAACAAGGAGTGAGTACCACAGACAGCCCAGTTCCCAAGCCTACCCCAGCCAGCCCGGCCCGGCACGTGTTGCTTTCTTCCCTCTAGCCTGGGCTCAGAGCTCCTCCTGAAAACCAGCCCTGATCAGCCCAGCTGGTCAAGTCCGGCAGTGGTGACCGGGGTGCGCTGGGCCAAGCTCCACCCTTCTCACCAGAATTTGAAATTGTGAAGAGGCTTTTTAGAACTGAGCCAGGACTTGACCTGTCAAGGCCTCTTTTTCCTTAAGCATAAAGCAAAAATGGCCGTCCTTGACCTACATAGTGCCCAGGACAGCATAAGGATTTACAGTGCAGTGCCGTCTGAATGCTTGGCACATTGTAAAGAATGACAGTTGAGGGCTGGAGAGGTGGCTTAGCCGTGAAGCGCTTGCCTGTGAAGCCTAAGGACCCCGGTTCGAGGCTCGATTCCCCAGGACCCACGTTAGCCAGATGCACAAGGGGGCGCACGCATCTGGAGTTCGTTTGCAGCGGCTGGAGGCCCTGGAGCGCCCATCTCTCTCTCTCTCTCTCTCTCTCTCTGTCTGCCTCTTTCTCTCTCTGCCTGTCGCTCTCAAATAAATACATGAAAATAAAAACAAACAAAAAAGAGATCATTGTAAAGAATGACAGTGGAAAGAGTAAGGCAGCTTAAACCTGCTTTGTTTCAAGCCGTACATACAGACATATGTGCCTACACACACGCATGCAGGCGTGCACACACACGCAGACACTCTCTCTGTCGCTGTTACTCTAAGCCTGGGTCCTCAAGTCCCAGTTCTGTTGGTCATGATCTCGGTGCGTGCTTGTGAAGTCTCGGATCAGTGTGGCTCTTGAGCTGGGCTGCAGACGGCTCTCCCTTCTCCTCATCTCTGGAAGAGTCCAGGAACTCTCCAGAGTTGTGAGCCTTTAATATAAGACAGCTCACTAGCCAGGAGTGGTGGCGCACGCCTTTAATCCCAGCGCTGGGGAGGCAGAGGTAGGAGGATCGCCGTGAGTTCGAGGCCACCCTGAGACTACAGAGTGAATTCCACGTCAGCCTGCGCCAGAGTGAAACCCTACCTCAAAACACTAAAAAAAAAAAGATAGCCTGCTCACTGGTAGCATTTCCTCTCCAGCAAGGAGGGCCGCTCTGTGTGTCTCCACCCTTAGGACAGCTGCTGCAGCTCACTGACTCCCGCGAGGGCCGCTCACCAGCCGAGCCCCCTCCACACCTGCCAACTCTCTGCGGTGGGAGCGCTGCATCTGCTGGGCACAGGGAGACGAGCCCACGGGGCTACCTGGCAGCGGGATGTCTGTCTCTGCTTCTGTGATTCTGCCACGGCCTCCCTTGGCCCTCTGGCAAGCCAAGAGCCCAGTCACTCGGGTTTGCTGACCCGTCAGTCCCATGTTCAAGGACAATCCCAATCCCACTTGGTACCTCGGGAGAGCTTCTGTCTTCCTGGCTGAGAGTCGTCCAGGGGTTGGGAGGAAGGGGCTGGATATGCCATGCATTCCACACAGTTCTAACAGAAGAGAGGCCAGTGGCCGCCTGAGCTTCTGGAATCTACTGTAGCCTGGGAGGCAGAGGACCCAGGACCTACTCGCTGTCACGACTAGACTTTGTGACTCTGAGCTACTTACCTTACCTCTTTGGACTTTGGCTCCCTCTTCTGCAAATATACAGAGCTTCGATCAGATCATTTCTTTGTCACTGTCCTGCCCTGACACGTGGAAGTTCTCCTGGGCCCCGGATGGGTCCCGAGGGGAGACAGTCGTGAGTTCCTCCGCAGAACTGTTGCGGTTGTAGGAAAACAAGTTTGTTTCCTCTGCTCTTCCACCGAGCCACAACCACCACCACCCAGATTCTGCTCCCCACCGGCAAGCAAGGTCACCCCAGCAGACAGCAGACAGACAGCAGACAGACAGACAGCAGCAGGAGGTCCTCTAATCCAATTCACTTCCGACACCGACTGACTACCCGCGCTAGCTTCCTTCCTGTACACTGAAGGCTCTGCCCTGAACTTAGCACCTGACATGCCGGCTCCAACCTCTGTGCTGTCCTACCTGCATTTCTGACCCCTCAGGCTGTAAAATCCAAGTCCCCACAATGTGCCCGGCAGCTGACAAATCTTAGGGACACACATCAGCTGGCTCAGGATAAAGAAGATAACAAGGAGGAGGGCAAAGGGGCACAGAGCCCTCATGCCCAGGACTTCTCTGTGTCCAGCCACCCCAAAAGCTCTCCAGGCCCTGTCCACTCAAGAGCCTATGGATGAAGGCCTTGTTATATAGGTATGATTGATGTCATCACTGGCTCTTAGTCACTGTGGTACTTTCAATGTGATAGTTTAATAATTTTTTTCTTTCTCTTTTATTTATTTGAGAGAGAGAAATAGGCAGAGAGAGAGAGAGAGAGAGAGAGAGAGAGAAAATGGGTGCACCAGGGCCTCCAGCTGCTGCAAACGAACTCCAGATGCGTGCGCCCCCTTGTGCATCTGCCTTACGTGGGTCCTGGGGAATCAAACCCGAGTCCTTTGGCTTTGCAGGCAAGCGCCTTAACCTCTAAGCCATTTCTCCAGCCCTGGAGGTGATAGTTTAAATGCACGGCCCTAAATAGACTCGTTTAAACAGACTCGGGTGCTGAGTTAAAATTCAGTTTGCCTCGGCAGCACAGATATGTACTAAAACTGACCTTGTGGCCTCAGCCCTGAGCAAGCAGATCCCTGCTGGGGGGGAGGCTGTGTCACTGGGGGTCCGCCCCTATGGTGGGCGTGGGGGGGCAGATCGGAATCCAGCCCTCTTTGGCGTGTTCAGAGCAGCTAAAGCTGGGGTGGGTTTGTGGTGCTGCCTGTCTCTTCTCTGCTGGGTGCTGAAGCACCAGGGATGGTGTTTCCCCTGGAGTCTGCAAGCCTGGAATAAATCCCTTCCTCCAGTAAGCTGTGTCTTTGTCCCAGCAACGTGGAGCTGGCTGCAAAAGTGACCACCTTGAAGCCGGGCGTGGTGACGCACGCCTTTAATCCCAGCACTCGGGAGGCAGAGGTAGGAGGATTGCCGTGAGTTCGAGGCCACCCTGAGAATGCAGAGTGAATTCCAGGTCAGCCTGAGCTAGAGTGAGACCCTACCTTGAAAAAAAAAAAAGTGACCACCTTGACATTGAATCCCGACTCCCCCTCCCCCCACAACAGTGGCCATCCCCACCACCACCACACACACACACACACACACTCTGAAGCTGCCCAGGAAATGCCAGTCAAAAGCCATCTCATGCCGGGCGTGGTGGCGCACGCCTTTAATCCCAGCACTCGGGAGGCAGAGGTAGGAGGATTGCCGTGAGTTCGAGGCCACCCTGATACTCCATAGT
The DNA here is from genome assembly GCA_036346955.1 of Dipus sagitta. Classification (NCBI taxonomy): domain Eukaryota; kingdom Metazoa; phylum Chordata; class Mammalia; order Rodentia; family Dipodidae; genus Dipus; species Dipus sagitta. The sequence goes on along the minus strand of CM070789.1, from coordinate 22,356,920 downwards.
GAATTCCAGGTCAGCCTGAGCTAGAGTGAGACCCTACCTTGAAAAAACCAAAAAAAAAAAAAAAAAAATCCATCTCATTAACATACCAAAAGGCAGGACCACTGCAGAGATTTCAAGGATGGTTGGTGGGGAGCGAACACCCAGAAGGGACCAGACGCGGAATACATAACTCACAGCATTGCCCCTTCTGCGACGCTAGAGAGGGCACGTTGAGGGTCAGAGCGAAACCTCCCGTGAATGTTCACACCATCACATACCCTGATGTTGTAAATTCATTCAACACATACGCGCTCAGTGCTTAGCTCGTGCCAGCAGAGGCCGAGGCAGGGTGGCAGCAGTCAGCTGTGATCGCAGTAGACAAAAATCCCTTTTTCCGGTGGGACATGTCAGAAGGTCGTCGACTGACCCGTCGCTGGTAAGACACACGGTACGTCACATGGGGATCAGCTTGAGTGAGGGGGGAAGATCAGGAGAGTAGGGAAGGGAGATGACAGAGCTAAAGGGTGGTCAAACTCAGTCAGAATGCTCTGGAAATGGAAATTCAAGAGTGTGGTGCGCATGAGTCTTGGGTCACAGGCAACAGGAAGGAGAGAATGGCCAAAGTGACAGAGGCTTCGAGCTGGTCACTTGCAGGGGCTGGGGAAGAGGATGCAGGAGTCCATCTTTCGGAGCACACAGGGCTCCGGTTCTGCCGTCACTTCACCTGCGGATGGAGGCTGCCCCAGCTCCACACTGCACTGAGGGCCAGTCCCCCCACCCACAGAGGGTGGCCTCACCCAAGGGTCCTGCCCATGCCACAGGAACGTAGCCACCACCTCGGCCCTCTCTCATCTGAGGGCCAGTGTCTCTGTCTGCTAGTAAGTCAGAAATGCGAGGCTTTTCCCTTCCCTGCCTCCTTCTACAAAGGAATTTCCACCCGGGGATTATAGAAATAAAGCCCCAGACACAGAGAATCAACTCTCAGACAGAGGTTCTCACTGGAAAGAAAAGGAGTTTGAGAATCAGACAGAAGCAGGGATTGTGGGCCCACTGACAGAGAAAAGAACCTATGTTGTACCAAGTTGGACCTCTCTGGAGCCCGGTAATTTCTGCCGATCTTGAGGATGGTAATTTTAAAGAAACCTTCCTCGTAGTTTCAGAGGATTTCCCCACGTAAGATATATGATTACAGTAGTGGAGCACACCTTAAATCCCAGCACTCGGAAGGCAGAAATGGGAGGGTCGCCGTAAGTTCGAGGCCAGCCTGAGACCACAGTGAAATTCCAGGTCATCCTGGGCTAGAATGAGACTCCACCTCAAAAACAAAACCAAGCCGGGGCGTGGTGGCGCACGCCTTTAATCCCAGCACTCGGGAGGCAGAGGTAGGAGGATCTCTGTGAGTTCAAGGCCACCCTGAGACTGCATAGTGAATTCCACATCAGCCTGGACTAGCGTGAGACCCTACCTCGAAAAAAAGGATATAACTTGGGGGACAATTTGGCCTTGGGGACATTCCTGGCACACTTTTTCTGTTAAGACAAGGGACAGGAGACAGGCGTTACACACATACTGACGAGAGGAGAGTCTCTTAGGGGGTAACAGATTTACATGTGGGGGAGGGGGTGAGAAGCTTCCATTTCTGCCTTACTTTTCCTTACCCTGTGGCTCACCTAGAAGTTAGCTGGGCAAGTGGAAGGACAGGGTGGCATCACAAGCCATGGGCACTTTCAGGGCAGCCTCACCCATAACCCCAGAGACTGAGTTCTATGAGGACAGGGAGGGAACGCGTGAAGCTCACCACTAGGCTTCCTGTGTGCGCACTGGGAAAAGCAGAGATAAGGAGGGACTCGGGTTCCACTTGTAAGCATCGTCAACGACTGCCCGAAATTTTCTGCCCAAGCCCTCTCCACCCCACCCCCCACCACCAACCTGCTCTATTCAAGACTTGGGAACCCTGCTTCCAAAGCGCAAGGCCCCTGGCATGACCAGCTCAGGGCCAGGCGTGAGGCTAGAGCGAGACTCGGTAAGTGGGCTCTTGGGACAACACAGAGCCCGCTGACACTATCTCTGCCCAAGCCACCGTTGTGAAGGGACTTCCCTCCACTGCTCCTGTCCCTCCTCCTCTTCCCTCTCTGCATCCAGAGGCCTTTCTTCAGGCCACATGCAGAACCCACACGGCGTGCCCATCACGACAGGCATCCGGGGCCCTCTCCTCACTCAGGGTTTTAGCTTTGCCCGCTCGGGGTTGGCCCCATGCTCAGAACACTGTCCCAAACTGTCCACGACTCAGTCTGCTCCAACATAGCCACAAACGGAGGAGGCAAGTGAAGGAGACTCAGAAAAAGGGAAGGACAGAGCGACAGAGCCAACCAACGGGCCACGTTCACAGGCGATGTCATCGCAGCCGCTGGGGTGATGTCTGCTGCTCCGGCACCCGAGGCAGTGGCAGGGTGGGTTCTCCTGAGGTACCCAGCATGCTGACATGCCCATCTTGCCCTCACCTGGAGAACCACTTCTCCCATAAGCCCCTGGGTCTTAGCTGAGCACCCTTTCATCCACAGCCGGGCATCCCTACCCATCCAGGCTCTCCCCACCTTTTTCTCCCAAGTCCCTATGAGGAACACTGGGTGATTTGGCCTCTCTAAGAGCTTTAAAAATAGACTGTGGATCCCCTAAAAAAAAATAAATAAATAAAACTCCCAGGCTAAAAATAGCTCTCAGCATCTAAGGGAGAGAGAAAAAAAAAAAAAAGAAGAAGTTGCAGCAAAATTCAATTGGAGCAACTACTTTCCTGTCTCTGATGTTCCGGGTCAGCTGTGAGGGAGGGCAGGGGGTAGGGCTCCTTCAAGGACAGGGACAGGGGACAGATGGGGCAGCAGCAATATGCGGCAGACGCTTCGTCCTATTCTCTGGACTCTGATCACGATGCTTCCTGCTCGAAGCTACCAGGCATAGAAGCCATGCAGGGACAACGGGAGCCCAGGCAGCCCTGCGGGGCCTCCAGGGATGTCTGAGCAGGGCTCGCCGTGAGGCAGGGGATGTCCCCTGCTGGGCCTACCTGCTGCCCACTAGCAAGTGTGTGTGTGGGGGGGGCTGAAGGTGGGGGGCTCTGAACTCAGCAGCAACCAGGGGCTCTTCGGACCTGGACTGCGGCAAAGCCACAACCCGTATTCAGAACTTGAATGCAGAGATGAGGCAACCACATCTTTTTGGGCAGGGATTTTGGCTAGCGGGGAGGAGAGCTGTCTGGGAGAGGAGAGCCTCAAGATGTGGTTTTGCCAAAAGAAAAGAAAAAAGAAAATCTCTGGGGAGTGTGTTTGGGCTGGCAGTGATTGATTGTAAACCTGCACACTCATACACAAGCACTTACACATAGACACTCGCATATACACACACATGCACTGATACACTCATTCTCCTATATGCACACACACATACACTCACATAGCCTCATATACACACACATGCACTCATACAGAGAAAGTCTCATATACACACATGCAGTTACACAATCTCATATACACACATGCACTCTCACACAGACACTCTCATATACACACACACACACAGATGCTCTCATACACACACACGCACTAAAACACAGACACTCTCATATACACACACACACACACACACAGATGCTCTCATATACACACACATGCATTCACACACAGACACTCTCATCTACACACAGATGCTCTCATATAAACACACATGCACTCACACACACTCTCATCTACACACTCACACACAGACACTCTCCTATACACACATGCAGTTATACAGACACGTTATGTGTACATAAACAAACTGCACATATGCATATCTACACTACACATAGGCACTGTATACACAGACACACATGCACCACATACTCATACATATGTTATGTGCCTATATCCGTATATGCATACACTCATGTACATAAACACACAGGCATACACATCTTTTTTTCATTCACAGCCCTAAAACGAGCCTGGTCATTTCCTCCTGCTGACAGGGAGTTTGGCCAGTCAGCTGCAGGTAGATCAGACGCCTGGTGAGCTGTCTCTGCCCGGCTGTCACACCACAGACACCTGTGTCCACCTGTGCAAACGCTTTGCATATGTTGGTCACAGGGTCAGGAGAATGCAACTAAGCTCACAAAACCACGACTAGGGACCAAGGAGGAGGGGGTCCCCTAAGACAGCCATCCATGCTTCTCAACAACACACACCAAGTCCCCAACCTAAACTATGACAGCTGATGGCAGCATAATTTGCCAGCAAGGTTGTACAGCCTCAGGGGCCCAGAGGCACGTCTTGGAAATGAATTCTTCCGATGAATTCTGGTTCAAACTACACTTCCGGATCACCAAGGACCCCACGTGTCCCCAATTCACCCCGACTCTTAGCTATCTTCTCTCCTGAGCTACTGGATGGAAAAATGTTGTGTTAAGAGAAGGATAAAGGGGTTATGCAATGACCAATATGCAAATCACTCTCAAGTGACTTGGAGAAGAGCAAGCTTTTCCCAAAGCTCATATACGCTCACGTGGGAAAGAAAGGGCCTGGAGCCATGGGGGGGGGGGGGTGGTGAGGCAAGGTCATATGATTTGGGTTGGCTCCTTGGCGCAAGGGATCCTCTGAAGGCAGGAGCTACATGAGTGCTCTTCTGAGACATGCTGTCCTGGCAGGGATGGGGAGGGAGGAGGGAGATTGCTAGTCTGCAAATGCAAGGCATCTGCCTCACTGCGTCTTCTCAGCCTCAAAGTGCGACTTGGCCTTTTTCTCTCCCTACAGAACTCCTGGCCTGTCCCACTAGGCGGACACACCCCCTTTACCTGGAAGCTGGCCAGTCCTGGCCCAGACTTGAATCCCTTCCCCCCTCCAGATCCCTGAGCAACACAGGTTGGGATGCAGCCCTCCCTCCCTCCCTCCCTCCCGGCCTGCCGCCTCCTGTCATCCGGCACCAGCCCCAGCTCTCCTTAACTCTCAAGCTGCGAAGCCACAAGAGTTAGGCTTCCTCTGTAACCACCAGCCGCCGTAGATTGCATAACGGGCTTGGCGTGAGGCACTTTGAGGAACGACTTGGGAGATAATCAGCGCCCCTCCCCTGCAGCCCCGCGGTTCTGGGTGGCATCGCAGCCAGCCGGGAGCCTAGGACAGCAAGCCACAGCAGTTTTCCTCTGCTCAGCCCCGCAGGCCTGCAAAGCAATAGCCTTGGCGCCCCCTAACGGCCGGATGCTCACAGCGCGGCCCCGGGAGGTTTCCCCATAGTCTTTCCCCCCCCCCCCACCCCATAGTCAATTTGTGGTGGTTTCTTAGTCCACACACTGGTTTCTGGGGCCTTAGAGTCCTTAAGGACTCATGCATCTCTTGCGTTGTGTTGCCTATAAGCTCAAAACCCCCAGGTTACGGTGGAGGTTATCACATGGGAGGCTAATGACCTAGGGTCACCATTGTGCCCCAGGTCAGTAACACAGGATGTGGTGGTCTGGGGCCTGCTGCAGAAGCATAACTGGGAGCTCGAAATAAATATGCATTCTCAGAGCCGGAGGGGGGGAGGTTGGGGGTGTGGTGGTGCACGCCTTTAAACCCAGCACGCAGAAGCAGAGGTAGGAGGATCACTGTGAGTTCGAGGCCACCCTGAGACTACATAGTGAATTCCAGGTCAGCCTGGGCTAGAGTGAGACCCTACCTCACAAAAACAAAAACGAAAAAAAAAAGAAAGAAAGAAAGAAAGAAAGAAAGAGAAGAAATATGCATTCTGAGACCCTTCTTGGCTGGGATTTAGTCAGGAGTCACGGGGTTCAAGGCCCAGCTCCACTTGAACTAGATGTGGTGGCTACCACATAAAATCCCAACACTTGGAAGGTGACTCTGTGAGAGAGGCTGGTCATCTGGCTACATAGCAATTTCAAGGCCAGCCTCTGATAATGAGACCCCTGCCTCAAAAAAAAAAAATTAGAGCTGGAGAGATGGCTCAGTGGTTAAGGTGCTTGTCTGCAAAGCCCTAAGGACCCAGGTTCAATTCTCCAGTACCCACATAAAGCCAGATGCACAAAGTGGCACAAGCCTCTGGAGTTCATTTGCAGTGACCAGAGGCCCTGGAGAACCCATTCTCTCTCTCTCTCTCTCTCTCTCCTTCACTCTCTCATATGTAAATAAATTTTTTAGATTTTTTTTGTTTATTTTATTTATTTTGAGAGAAAGAGGCAGAAAGAGAGACAGAAGGAGAGAGAGAGAGAAAGAGAGAGAGAGAGAGAATGGGTGCACCAGAGCTTCCAGCCTCTGTAAACGAACTCCAGACGAGTGCGCCCCCTTGTGCATAACGTGGGTCCTGGGGAATTGAGCCTCGAACTGGGGTCCTTAGGCTTCACAGGCAAGTGCTTAACCGCTAAGCCATCTCTCCAGCCCTAAATAAAATATTTTTTTCAATCAGATGCTCATATCTCTATCACACCGTCCAAGGCTCATGGCCCATTGCAGAAGAGGTGGCGGAAAGAATGTAAGAGCCAAAGGCAGGGTAGGACTCCTTACAACATGCTCCCCCCAGACACAAAATGGCCTGGATATCCATGACCTCACAGTGCCTGACACTACCTACACAAGACCATCATAACAGGAGGAAAAGATCATGACATCAAAATAAGAGAGACTGATTGAGAGGGGGAGGGGATATGATGGAGAATGGAGTTTCAAAGGGGAGAGTGGGGGGAGGGAGGGCATTACCATGGGATATTGTTTATAATCATGGAAGTTGTTGTTAATAATAATAATAATAATAATCAGATGCTCCTCACAGCTGCTGACTCTGTTAGAGCCCAGTTATGCTGTCTGTCTGTCTGCTTGCCTATCTGTTATGGGGTCTCGGTTTTTGTCCAGGCTGGTCTTGAACTCATCAGCCTCTACAGTGCTAGGATGACAGGCACGAGCCACCATGCCGGCTAGGAAACTGCATCTCAGTAAGTTCTCTAGAGGATTCTGACCCCTAACACAGAATGGCATAGAGTGGCCTAAACCAAGTATTCCCATTATTTTGTTCTTATTACTCTCCAGACACCTAGTTTGAGTATTAAAGAACTGAACAAGAAGAAACTGGAAGAAAGACGCCACTGCCTAACTCAATCAATAATCAATGCACCAATTGCAATAAGAATGCTTTCCCCCAGGCTGGCCTCCAGATTCCCTCTGCTCCCCACTCCCCCACTGTCGCCCACAGTTTCCTTCATGAAAACCCAGCTCAGCATGGAGCCAGGACCACTCGGGCATCTTTGAGAGGCGATGCATGGAATTTGAGAGTAGAAAGAACCTGGTCACTTGCGAGGTAACATCCCGGCACCATAGAGGAAGGTAGCCGGGGCAGGAGGAGGGGCCAGTTGACACAGAGCAGAACCAGAGGTCCGCCTTTGTACATGACAGCCCCTGCATCATTGATCGCTGTGACACTCTTGGGCACACAGAGATAGATCATTGTGATGAGCGACTGGCTTGAAGAGGCCAATCTAAGGTTCCTTATCCTGGTGTCACTGAAAGATGCTCTTGAGGAGTGCGGGGGTCACTTTTTTTTTTTTGTTTTGTTTGTTTTTTCAAGGTAGGATCTCACTCAGGCCCAGGCTGACCTGGAATTCACTACGTAGCCTCAGGGTGGCCTCGAACTCACGGCGATCCTCCTACCTCTGCCTCCCGAGTGCTGGGATGAAAGGCGTGCGCCACCACGCCCGGCAGGGGTCACTTTTAACGTGCTCCAAACTGAAGAAAGCAGAGGGATGGTCACTAAGGAGCCACAGTGCACGACAAACTGAACACACCGTATCTACTGCAGGAAATAAACCCCGAGGGTCCTTGGATTCAACTCCCTACTTGATAGCGGGGCGGGGGGGGGGGGAGTGAGACCCGGAGTGAAAGATTAGTGCTGGGAGGGTGTGGGCGGGGAGTCACCACACAAAGTGGCCTTTCTATCTGAGCTCTTCTAGTTCAGGTTCACTTACCAGGTAAGAACTTAATCCTGAGCCTGGTTGGAATCCAAAGAAAAGAAAAGAAAAATCTCTGTGATCAACTGATATTTACACTGAAGAATTTGTTTTGTTTTGTTTTAGATCTCTTTGCCAAGCCACCTCGTGGTCCCTGGGGGGTAACTCCTCTCCACAGAGAACACACTGGGCCCAAGTCCCCAAGGTGTCAGGCTTCTGCGTGGAGTTTCCAAGGCAGCGACATGCTGCTCCTTTCGGGGGGTGGGGGGGGAAGGCAGGGGTTGGGACTGGGGACAACCTAGAGGCGATGACTTCTGAAATCACCCTCGCTTTCGCCAGCCAGGAAGAGGCAACGGCGTTTGACATCTCAGCTCCCCACGTCTGCACAGGAAGTCTGAGCAGCTGGATTTACTGAGGCATAGTATCCTGCCAGGCAGGGGACTTGTCACCCATCTGCCACTAGCGTCGGCCATGTGTCGGGATGGCTGCCACGTGTCTCTCTCAGGGAGAGAACCTGATGGTTTCACCTGAAGACCGGTGGAGGCTGGCGGCTGCAAGGGCACACACTCACGCACACACTCACGCACACACGTGTGTGCGCAGCTTGGCGGTCCTTCCAACCAGGAGTCCTCGCGGCTAACCCAAGGCCGGGTCTGATACTCCTTCTAGTGACCTGCTGTGAGCAATCCTTAGTGGCTTTGGTTCTGTTTGGACAGGACCCGCTGGCCTTACAGATGATGGGGTTTTATTTGTTTTGTTTGTTTGTTTGTTTGTTTGTTTGTTTGTTTGTTTTCCTGCAAGTTCTGATCTCCGTCTTCAGAGGAAGCGGATAGTTTGCTCCCATCCCAGGCAGCGCAGGAGAGCCTCGGCTCTCGGTGGGCTTCCTGATCAAGCATCTGGGACCCTCTCCCTCTCTCTCGTTCCTGTCACGCCATGAACGAACCAGTTCCCCAAGGCTGGAAGTCCTCCACTCCCTCGCCAGTATGCAGCGAGGGGTGCAGGTCGGGCCTCCGTCTCCACAGTGGCCCAAGACGCGGTGACCCCACAGCCGGGACTCTGTGAGCTCATCAGAGGCTCGCAGCGCTGCCCAGAGCCTCCCATGAGCGCTCAGAGCCTGACAGTGAGCACGGTCAGCGACACGACCACACTTCTCCGTCACCTCAGCCACATCCCCTAATCTCACCCACTCTATCCCAACCACCAAGCGGGACTTTGGGTTCCGAAGTCAAGAAGCGAGAGAAGAGTCCTCTTGTGCCTCCCACAGCCAAAGCCCCCAAATTAAAGGTACCACCAGCTATTGTGAAGAAGAGGGTGGCCTAGCAGGAAGAGACCTGTGGATGAGGCTGTGTCTTGGTGGCAATGACGACGATGATGATGGTTAGCACTCAGACAGACAGACTTAAGGCTGGCCAGTCTCTGCTTATGTGAACTCGTTTAACCGTCACAAAATCCCCGTGTCAATATGTCACCCATAAAGCCGCCAATCTCGCCGGGAGGCCAGCTTCATTTTAATACCAAAGTGCCCGCCACTCCCTTGACTAGACACTCTTAGCAAAGGACGGAATCAGCACGGATCTCCCTAGGCCTTTGCTTCCTATCACGTGCCTGGAAATCGGTTTGCTTGGGTCATCTTAAGGATTCAGTGTCAAATCTCAGAACTATTAAGGGAAGACATTGGGGGTCATGAGCCCCTCTGCCTATTTCCCAAGTGAGCTGACTAGGGAATAAGGACACGAGGCACCTTGTCATATGTCACCCACTGATTGACAGGGTTGGGCTGGCCCTCAGTTTCTAGACTTTCAGCTTAAAGTTCTTTCCTGCCACCAGACCACGGATGCCAGGAGCTTCAGGTCTCCTTTCCGTGGGCAGGGAACTAACTCCCTGGTCACCAGGCGGCCCACATGCATGCAAGAAACACAGTCTTTTTTTTAATACCAGCAGAGGTCGCCCAAGAGTACCTTGCTACGTAGCTTCTTGTCCATCTTCCCCTGGAAAAAGACAAGAATATCTGGGAATTGGGGGTTCCAAAGACAGGCAGAGGAGGAGCAGTGTTCTGAGGGCCAGGGCTCGTCACCATACTTCCGAGGTCATCGTCTACCTAGTGTCCAGCACCTGATACAGAACTGTCCACTCATAAGCGTCTGGTGAGGCAGTGAGTGAAGGAAGTGGGTGACACCAGCCCCCCGCTCTGTTTCTTGATTTACGTAACCCATCCGTTCAGGACACGATCCCACCGTCCCTCCCCACCAAGAACCGTCACAGAGACGTTCTCAACCTCCTAGGCTTCACTTCTTGTCCCTGCAATAACCTTGACTCCCTGGCCGCGCCCTCCCTCTCCCAGCCCAGTGTCTCGGCACGTCCTGCCGCGCCGGGGCTCCCTCGAAGCCCTACCCTGACTGTGACGTGCCCAATACTCTCGGGAGACGGGTGGGTGGACAGAGTCTCACGGATGATTTCTCTTAGTGCTCGTGACCATAAATTTGAACTTGAACTCTTGCACGTGGCAGGAGCCCCCTCGTTCCAATGGGCTCTGCGGCTCTCTGGCTATTCTGTTTAGTAGGCGTGCTGTCATGGTCATCACCGGGCTGAGAGGCAGGTTTGTTCTGCTCAAGCCTCAAGGGGAGGGTAGTGAAGAAAGCGAGGGGGAGGATTGTGGAGGAGGAGAGTGAGAGACAGGAGTTAGTCATGGGAACTCGGAATGCATCTCCTCCAGAGCCCCCCCCCTTCCCTTCCCCCGGTCAGCAAGACAGATGGGGCTCATGCCCTCCCACTGGCTTCTTTGGGAGTAAGAGGTGAGGCTGCAAGACAGTCAAACTCCAATGCACCTGCTCTGGAAGGTCTGGAAGAGTCTAGACACTCAGAGCTGCCAGAGCCCAGGTCCTCAGAGCCCAGTCTCCGGAAGGAGCGGTTGTCTTCTGACAGACCGAGATGGGGCTCAGCGGCTGTGTCCACATGTTGGCTTGGCTGCCCATCTTTTCTTCCTCCCATCACTCACGTCTACAGTCACCCTCTCCTTTGCTCGCACCCCACGTCCGACGCTCCTGTTGGCACCCCCTTCACAAGGACGCGGTCTGTTCCTCCTCTGCCCTGGTAACTGCAACAGCCACCTTCCAACCACCGCCAGCTCTTTCCAGGGCATTCAAACCTTCTCCTCACCGGTGATTCTGTTAAAACCGAAGCCAAGGCCAGGCGTGGTGGCGCACGCCTTTCATCCCAGCACTCGGGAGGCAGAGATAGGAGGATCACCGTGAGTTCGAGGCCACCCTGAGACTCCATAGTGAATTCCAGGTCAGCCTGAGCTACAGTGAGAACCCTATCTCGAAAAATCAAAAAAAAAAAAAAAAAAAAAAAAACTGAAGTCATAGCCAGGCACAGTGGTGCACACTGTGAATCCCAGCACTCGGGAGGCAAAGGTAAGGGGAACAACATGAGTTTGAGGTCAGCCTGGGACTACAGAATGAGTTCCAGGTCAGCCTGGGCTAGAGTGAGAGATGCTGCCTCAAAAAGAAAAAGAAAATAACATGAAAGCAAAGTGAAAATAAAAATCGAAGTCCTACCAATCAGTTCTCTGCTCAAAAGCCAACAGGAAGCCGGGCGTGGTGGCGCACGCCTTTAATCCCAGCACTCGGGCAGAGGTAGGAGGATCGCCGTGAGTTCGAGGCTACCCTGAGACTACATAGTGAATTCCAGGTCAGCCCGGGCTAGAGCGAGAGCCTACCTCGAAAAACAAACAAACAAGCAAAAAAGCCGACAGGAAGGGTTTCCCACCTAATTCAGAGCACCAAAACAAAAACAAACAAACAAACATCCTGTAGGGCCGAAGGACCTGCCCCAACCCTGACACCATCTGCTCCTCTGCAGAATGCTCACTGCCCTCCCGCCACGTGGCCCCGCCTCACTGCGTTCCCACCTCAGGGCCTTTGCGCATGCTCTTCCCACTGAGTGGAAAGTTTTTCCTTCCTACTCCATGACTCTACAATCTCCTCCTGTTCCTCACTCAAACACTACCTCCTACGTTAGCTTTCCTGGTGTCCCTCGTTGCTTGATTTTCCTCTATGACACAACCACCTAGTATGCAAACATTCAGCTACGGGTTATATATATTAGCTGTCTGTCTCCCCCACGCCATCACAACCTAATCTTCTTACTGCTTTTATTCATGAGTGAACCACTGGCACCTAGAAACGAACGTCCCAGCGCATAGTAGGTACCCAGGAAAGTGCTTGGTGCATGCGCACACAGCTGAGACACAGATCCTCGTGGGAGACGTCAGAGCTAGGACCTTTATATAGTGGGAGAAGTTAGTGCTGTGTGTGTGTGTGTGTGTGTGTCTAGGATGTTTGACAACCACTTTTCACTTATAACCAACAATCTGTGAGTGCTTGGTCATTTGTTTATCAGTGTTTTAACTGTATTTATCAGCCAGAATCAACACCTCATTCACCCACTCCTTCAGACTTTTATGAGCTGACAAGTCTATATCAGGTGCCGGACGTTAGGTAGAACTTGAGCTAAGACGGTGGTCCCAGAAGTAGGGTGACGAGCCCTGGCGCTCAGAACATATCGGGGACAATCACAGCATTAAAGCCTCCTGTCACCCCAGCCACACCTGATTGGGAAGTAAATATAGCCCAAGAATGTGATTTGTCAACATCAGGTAAAGGATCAGTGGCTACGAATGGTGGTGGGGGGGGGGAGACCCTCTCCAGAGAGCGGAAACAGCCCAGCAGTGAGTATTACGGGAATTCTACCGGTACCAGGGGCCGGCACTTTTCCTTCTGGGGAGGGTGGGCCAACAGTGAACAGCGGTGGGCTCTTGTAGAGGTCGCTGGCACTTTCCCTGGGGTCCCATAGGTGGCTGGCACATGGAGTGATGAGTGCTGAGAAGCTGGCTCAGTGTCCTGGCATCCTGGTATCTGCCAGCCTTGGTCAAAGCCGTGTGATGGGCCTGCCTGGCTTAGCTGTTGAGGTTGTCGCGCATTGCAAGGCACGGCCTCTGAGACTCTGTCATTTATTTATTGGTTAGTCTTCCACAGCCACCTGCGCGTCCCTGTGATTCCCCGCCCTCCCCACACCTCGTCTCTTTGGATCACACCACCAACTCTCGCCCGCCTCCCGTGGCCTCACCCCAATACACAGAGAGCCCCATCTTTGACTCCAGAGGAACCTGTCTCAGCCTTCTCGGTCCTGGTTGCTGTTTGCAGAAGGCTACCAAGAGGGTACCAGGCCGCATCACCCAGGGTGGGGGGGTCCCGTCTTCTAGAGGCGTTGAGGGTCAAGTCTTCTGTGTCCAACCGCTATCGGAGAGGTATGCACGGGTCTCCTCGAGTGGACCAGAGAGCAGCGTTTCTCTGCCAGGGAGGAAGGAAAACAAAACACAGTGTGGTTAGTCACACGGGGAGGCAGACGCATGGGAGATGGCCACCGGGAACTCTGGTTTCTTTCTTCTGCATCTCTAATACTCCGCGTGGACCCCCTAGCGCACCCTGATTTCAGAGCTCTTCGGTTTGCCCAAACTGTCTCCCACTGCCACCCATTCAGACCACAGCCCTCACCCACTACAGGGAGCGCACCCAATCTGAAGCCACGTCTCGGCATGCTCTCTTCACTCACTACTGTCTTCTTGTCCCCCAAAATTAAGTCCAAGCAATCTGCTTGCCTTTCAGACTCCCTAAAGCCCACACTACCCACTGGGCACTTGAGCCCCAGCCTGCCTCTGGTCCTGGGCACACGTGGACATGTTAGGCATGCGCCTCCCACCACACCTTGGCTCCTCCCTCGCGTAGTTTCTATAAAGCTCCGGCTGGTCCATTCTCCATGACAAAGTCCTCCCCAGCAGAGCACCGCCACCCCCCCCCCCATTCATGAGACTCTCTGGCCGTCGTAAGCATGATTGACCTCTCTCCGGTTTCCCGCTACATAGGACAGACATGTCATTGGTTTCTACCGCGGAATGGTTGAGGTTTGAAGCTCAAATACCATGTGCTGTCGAGGAAAGTCCAGCTCTTTGCTTAATCATTCTGAGCAATGCGCTGTGTGAGGCTCTCTGCGACCGACATAAAACACGGTTTTTAACATAGTTACAGGCATGTCGAGCCACAAGCCAAGCACAATCCCTTTCCATGTCTGTGAAACAGCGACAGTGAGAAGATATGTCCCAAGCTTCTTTTTCATGTGTGTGTGTGTGTGTGTGTGTAATGCGGTGTGTGTGTGTGGGGGTGGCATATGCACCTCGCGGCACCTCGTACACTCGCCAAAGGCAGCCGGACTGGGACGTCAGACGTTCTGCTCTGTTGTCCTTCTGCAGGGTCTGGTTTTTGAGCCGGAGTCTCCCTTTACTGATTACAGAGCTTGTGGGGCTCCAAAGAGTCTCGGGTCTCTGCTCCCCTGTGGGACTTGGGTTACCGGGGCGAGTGGCCATGCCCAGCTGTTTTACACAGGGATCTGGAGGGGTCTGGAGAGTTGAACCCTGGCGGTCTCAGACCCCCTCCGGCCCCTCATGCTTGCGCTGGAAGCACGCACTAACCACTGAGCAATCTCTCCAGCCCTGTTGCAAGCTCCGTAAAGCCGTCTCCAAGAGCTGGGCTTCTGTGAACCTGCTTTGGAAACAGAATGGATTCACAAAAAAAAGAAAAATATATCCAATGGATATTAGCATCTCACCTGTGCAGCAGACGCCAGCAGAATGAAGGGGTTTAGTGCTTGTAATTTCAATTATTTCCGAGCAAGACTAAAAGTCCCTAACGTGAACTAACATGTCGTCTCATGGAAGGATGAAGTTAGCATGGAACCCACTGCGTCCAGATGTGCTGCAGTGGGCCCTTCACTGTCACCGCCCACCCTGCATCAAATGCACTAGTGACCACCAACTTCATCAACGGTCAATGGCCTCTGCAAAGCACTTGGGTTTGGCTTTACTTTGCTGTGATATTAAGGCAAAGCGCTATAATTTGTGTGTGTGTGTGTGAGAGAGAGAGAGAGAGAGAGAGAGTGAGTGAAATCGCAATGGTTGTCAAAAAGAAAAGATTGCTAATACTTCAGCAAATGGTAAAACTGCAGAGTTTGGGTTGCTTCAAAGGGAAACAAAGAGAAAACACGTTTTCCTGACACACAGCTGACCGAGAGGCTCTGTGGCGGGCAGCTCTGCATTCTCCAGTGAGAAATCTCATGGGCTGTCTGGATGCAGCCCTCTGGATTCAAACGTAAGCTCTCTCACGAACGGCCCGCAGGGCCCCACCTACTATGTTCTCAGGAGATGTGGGCACACGTTAGGGGATTCAGTGTAATTCTTCCATGAGCCCCCACACCAAAAATAAATTTGAAACCAACATGGGAGAACATCGGGGATGTCCATCTGACCTAGAGCTGAAACTAGCAAACAGTGAAAAGCCAGGTGTGGCAATTGCAGGCCAGAAATCCCAGCACTTGGGAGAGAAGAGGATCTGGAGCTCAGGGCTATACTGGTCTACATGAGGTCCTGTCTTAAAAAAATAAAATATAAAGCCGGGCGTGGTGGCGCACGCCTTTAATCCCAGCACTCGGGAGGCAGAGGTAGGAGAATCGCTGTGAGTTCGAGGCCACCCTGAGACTCCATAGTGAATTCCAGGTCAGCCTGGGCTAGAGTGAGACCCTACCTCAAAAAACCAAAATAAATAAATAAAATAAAATAAAATAAATAAAAAGCTGGGCATGGTGGCGCATGCCTTTAATCCCAGCCACCCGGGAGACAAGAGGTGGGAGGATCGCCGTGAGTTCGAGGCCACCCTGAGAGTACACAGTGAATTCCGGGTCACCCTGAGCTAGAGTGAGACCCTATCTTGAAAAACCAAAAATAAAATAAATAAAATAATAAAAAAAGAAACGTACACCAGAACCATGGAATCCAGTCATTAAAATGGCATCAGATTTTTCAAAAGCTTCGTGAAGCTAGAAGGTAAGGGAGGTGATGTTCACCCGTGACGCTCCACTCAGCCAGGCGGAGAGGTGAGAAGTCTCGAAAGAGTCCGGGACAGGAAGAGGCTTGTCAGAGGCGGAGACCACACTCAGCAGCAGGATGCGGGGTCCCTGGAAGTCAAGACGAAGGTGAAAGTCAGCCTGCTATGGTGTGCACATAGTAGGAGCTTTTTACACTGCAAGTGGAAGGAGAGTAAACCCTACTATCCTCTTGGGAGCCAAACAGGGGCAGGTATATAGAAAACTATGCAATAAAAAAAGGAGAAAATAAATTCATGCAAGAAATGAAACTTAATTATAACTCAGCACACTGAGTCCTCGTTGGCAGTCACAGTAAAGGAGGAATGAATACAGCGTTAATAAGTAGCATGACACTTACACATCGTGGGTGGGAAACACTCTATGTGGCGCAGAGTTTGCTTTGTGGAGCGTAATGGTGTGGCATCTTCTATAGCAAGAAGTCAAATTTTCTAAGACTGAAACATTATAAAGCAAAGCCGGGCGTGGTGGCGTACACCTTTAATCCCAGCACTCGGGAGGCAGAGGTAGAAGGATCACCGTGAGTTCGAGGCCATCCTGAGAATCCATAGTGAATTCCAGGTCAGCCTGGGCTAGAGCGAGACCCTACCTCAGAAAGAAAAAAATAAATTATAAAGCAATGCGCATGTGTTACAGGGAAACACAGCAGCGAGTCTAGACAAACAGCCAAAGTGTTCAAGGAGTTTATTCCCAGGCACGTAGAATGAGAGAGTGACGGCTGGGGGATGCTTATGGTCGGTTAGGAGCCTTATTGGAACAGTTTGTCCTTTTAAACTTGAAACTGATATTTTCATTTCTCCAGCTGAAAGACAGTCTCCAGGTTGAGAAAAAAAAATAAATATTCCAACTTGTAGGATGCCAGATTTAGCCAAACAAACAAAAACAGTACTCAGTAAGATGCTAAATTTCAGATGAACAGAGAGTAATCTTTTAGGTAAGCATGTTCCAAATAATGTAAGCATTACTCACAATCTGTCTGAAATTGAAAGTCACTGAGCATCCTCCATTTCACCGAGCATCCCCATCCATATCCAACCTGGCAGAAAGCCAGGGCGAGGAGGAGCCTTCACCTACACACACGGTGAAAAACTCCCACGCAAAAAAAAGTCAGGAAAAGTGACTTCTCGCAGCAAGACGGGAGGTTAGAAAGCAGAAGCGCAATGCCTTGAAAATTCCAAGGAAAAATCATAACCACTCTGGAATTTTGCATCCATCACAAGTGAAGTTTAAGAACTGGGAGACTGCTCAGAGGTTAAAGGCGTTTGCTGGAAAAAGTGCCGGCATAGGTTCAATACCCCAGCCACCAAGTAAAGTTGGATGGGCATTCTCGTGCAGTAGCAAGAGACTATGGTCACGTGTGTGCACGCTTGTGCGCGCACACACACACAAACAAGTAATTAAAAAAGGAAAAGAACGCGGGCTGGAGAGATGGCTTAGCGGTTAAGCGCTTGCCTATGAAGCCAAAGGACCCCGGTTCGAGGCTCGATTCCCCAGCACCCACGTTAGCCAGATGCACAAGGGGGCGCACGCATCTGGAGTTCCGTTTGCAGTGGCTGGAGGCCCCGGCGTGCCCATTCCCCCCCTCTCTCTCTCCCTATCTGCCTCTTTCTCTGTGTCTGTCACTCTCAAATAAATAAAGAAAAAATGAAGAAAAAAAAGGAAAAGAACGGAATAAAGGCATTTTTAGGCATGCAGAATCCAAAACTGAATTCTCCCCTAACTGTTTCTTAGAAGTTGGTTTGTAAGATTGACCCCACCCAAAGAAGACGTAAATCAAGAAAGGAATAGAAGCCCAACTGAGAAGGAAAATGAATTCTGAGGATAGCAGATGTGCTGGGGCTGAAAGAAAACAGGCCCGACAGAGCGGGAAAGAATCGAAGGTTCCAAGGGGAAGGCTTGGGGGAGGCGGGGGGGGGGGGGAAGCGGTTATAAAGAGCCTAGCGCACCGGATCACAAGGAAGATGGTGTCTAGCAGGGGTTTACCAACTCTGTTGAATAGTTCAGAGAGAAAAAAAAAAATTAGAAATAGGAACACAGGAAAATTAATCAGGTGAAGAAAATGAGGCGACCATTAACAAAATGTTTACAAGAGATTAAATGAGCATTATCATAATGCTCTGCTCCGCAATGCAGAAAATAACACTTGATGGGGAGATAAGCGAGATTTAAACAAAGCACCACGTGGGGGAGGCGGAGAGGGTGTGCGGGGCACATGACTTCAAGCTCAAGGACAGGAGCTAATGTCCTGTCACACGCCCGCAGGACCCTGCGTGACCTTACGTTACTGTGACCTCACTCCTTTTAGCTCTCCCCTTCGTCGTCTTGCTCCTGCCAGGAAGGCTGTCAACTGCTGCTTCTCAAGGACACCCCAACCTCCCACCTCTCTGGGCTTCTGCACGTGCTGTGCCCTTTGCATAAAGTTCCTTCCCTAACTCACCAGGCTCCTCCTCCAGGTCTTCATGCAGATACCAACTTTTCAGTAAACTCCCGCTGCCTTATTTTTTTAAAAAATTTTTATTTATTTTTGTTTTATTTATTTGACAGAGAGAGAAAGAAGCAGAGAGAGAGAGAGAGAGAGAGAGAGAGAGAGAATGGGCGCACCAGGGCCTTCAGCCACTGCAAACAAACTCCAGAAGCATGCACCACCTTGTGCATCTGGCTCATGTGCGTCCTGGGGAATCGAACCTAGGTCCTTTGGCTTTGCAGGTGAGTGCCTTAACCACTAAGCCATTCCTCCAGCGACCCCCGGCCCCCCTCCCCCCGCCACTGACAGCCTTATTTAACACTGCATTTCTTCCCTGACTTTTCCTACAGCACTTCTATGGCTGTTTACTTATTATTTATGAACCATTTTAGAAATTGTTTATTTACAAGCAGAGAGAGACAATGGGCATGGAAGGACTCAGGAACCAGATGGACGCATGACAGGCTTCAGAGGCCTCAGTAGGCCTAAGTTTCTGTTTCCCGGCAAGATCTAAGTTTTTTATCTTCTGGTAAGGGTGGGTTTAACAGTTACTGGAAACATTATGCCATACATTCCTGAAGTCATAAGATAAGTTTAATTCCCCTAGCTATAGCCCGCCGACCTGTAAGGGTAGGTTTAACAGTTGAACTGATACATTCCTGAAGTCATAAGATAAGTTCAATTCCCCTAGCCCCAGCCCGCCAACTTTGCCCGCCAAAATCCTAAACCAACCAGAAGAGTACATTGTTTAAATCAACCAATCATGTACCCATCCCCTTCTTCTGTGTTCGAATCCCTATAAAAACTCCACCCTCCCGCTACTCGGGGCTCTTGTACGGATCCACTGCGTTGGTGAAGTCAAGAGACCGAGCTTAAGCCCGAAATAAAGCTCCTTGCCCTTGCGTACGTGTTTGGTTCTCCTTGGTGGTCACCGGGGATGCCGAGAGCTGGGTAGAACAGGCATGCCGCCAGGGCCTCCTGCCACTGCAAATGAACTCTAAGCGCATGTGCCACTTTGTGCATCTGGCTTTACGGGGGATGGAACCCAGGTCATCAGGCTCCATAAGCAAGTGCCCTTACTGTCTGAGCCATTTCTCCAGGCCACTTTATAACCATTTCGTATAGAGTGCACCTCTCTATAGCGAGACGTGAGAGTCACATGTATTAGTTAACTTTCTTGTTGCTAATAACCAAATACCTGGCACAGAGCAACTTAAGGGAAGAAAGCGTTCTCAGTTCCTGGTGACAGTCTGTTGTGGTGGGAAGGCCTGGCGTCAGGGGCACGGGGCAGCTCGTCACCTGGCATCCACTGCCAGGAAACAGAAAATAGAAGTTGGGGCTGTGCTATAAATCCCCAAGACCCGCCTCCAGTGACACACTTCCTCCAGCCGGGCTCACCTCCAGAACATTCTACAGCCTTCCAGAACAGCCCCAGGTGGGACAAAGACTCAAACACATGAGCCCATGATGGACTGCGGTGGTTTGAGTAGAAAATCTCCAACAACCCTCCTCTCCCCCGTCTTCGAATGTTTGAGGAGCACCTTGTGGCCAGCTCATGGTGCTGTGTGAGAAGGTTTTGGAGCCTTTGGGAGGTGGAGTCTTGACGCGGGGTCGGGGGATGATGTGTCCCTGGGGTGGGCCTTCCCACCTCAATTAGCCTAATCCACTAGCTTCCTCACAGACACTCCCAGAGATTTGTTTCCATCCTATACATATATATATATGTATATAAATAATATATAAATATATAATATAATATATAAATATATAATATAATATATAATATAATATACATATATATGTATATTTAAAATTATTTATTTATTTGCAAGCAGAGAGAGAAAGAGAAAAAGAGAGAGAGAGAGAGAGAGAGTGGGCATGCCAGGATCTCCAGCCACTGCGTACGAACTCCAGATGCATACACCAGTGTGTATCTGGCTTTATGTGGGTTTTGGGGAATCAACCCTCCCCCCCAAAAAAACCCCGTAAGCCAGAAACAAACCCCATCCTTCCGCAAGCTGCTTCCGGTCACGTAGTCTTGTCCCAGCAATGAGACGGTAGCTGCTACGCGAACGTGTTGAAACCGGAACATTTGCGTCTTGTCCCCGCCGGACAAGCGAGCCAAAGCTCACGGGTTCTCTGGGCATCCCTGAATCGCCCACTAACGTCCCCTCGCAGAGCATAGTGACGGACTGACCCCAGGAGGTGCTTTGCAAGTATTCGCTCAGTGGGGGAAAAAAAAGAAAAATACAGATCAAGACAGAGCAACAAATGCTTCTGCCGAGAAAACAGAAGGAAGTACGGGGAATGTGTATGGAGAGAGATGGCTCAGCAGTTAAAGGCCCCAGTACTCGGGAGGCAGAGGTAGGAGGATCGCCATGAGTTCAAGGCCACCTCAAGACTACTTAGTGAATTCCAGATCAGCCTGAGCTACAGTGAGACCCTACCTCAAAAAACAAAAACAAAAACAAAAAAAAGGCACTTACTTGCAAAAACAATGTTGGCCCTGGTTTTGTTTTTTTTTTTTCAGATATATTTATTGATTTATTTGTTTATTTGAGATAGAGAGAGAGAGAAAGAGGCAGATAGAGAGAGAATGGGCACGCCAGGGCCTCTAGCCACTGCAAGTGAACTCCGGGTGCATGTACCCCCTTGTGCATCTGGCTTACATGGGTCTTGGGGAATCGAACCGGGCCCTTAGGCTTCGCAGGCAAACGCCTTAGCCGGCTAAGCCATTTCCCCAGGCCATGGCCCAGGTTTGATACCCTGGCACCCACATAAAACCCAGGATGCAAAGCGGATCATGTATCTAGGATCCCAATGCACCTATGGCAATGAGAGGCAGGGCCAGGAAAATTGGAAGTTCGTGGGTAAGCCAGTGTGACGTCTACAGACTGGCAGCTCATTCGCAGTGGCGAGAGACCCTCACCTTTGTGCGTCTGGATTATGGGGGATCTGGAGGGTCGAACATGGGTCCTTAGGCTTCGCAGGCATGTGCCATAACCACTGAGCCATCTCTCCAGCCCACCCAGAACATTTGAAACTCCAATATCAAAACAAAGTGATGAATGCATTTTGGATGTGATTTCAGTATGTTCCCCCCCACAAAGTTTCGAGAACAGAAATCTTGGTCCCCATGAGCAATGTATGGGAAAAGGAACTTATTTATTTATTTATTTGACAGAGAAAGAGGGAGAGAGAAAGAAGAGAGAGAGAGAGAATGGGCACACTAGGGCCTCCAGCCACTGCAGACGAACTCCAGACACGTGCGCCCCCTTGTGCATCTGGCTAACGTGGGTCCTGGGGAATCGAACCTGGGTCCTTTGGCTTTGCAGGCAAACACCTTCACTGGTAAGCCATCCCTCCAGCCCGGGGAAAAGGAACTTTGACCAGGTGAGGCCCAAGGGGAGGTGAGTAGATCCTGCGGTGCCACTCTCAGGGAAAGATGCTTCGTGGCAGCAGGCTGTTATATAAAGCGAGGCCGTGCCGTGTGCTTGGTTGCTTGTGCACACAAACGTTTTTCCTTTCCCTTCCTCCAGCCTGCCACAGGACAGTCAAGGAGCCCCTTCCAGGATGCTGGTGTCACCTTCCAGCCACACAAATCATGAGCTTTATAAACTCCTTTATGCAGCCTCATATATTTTGTTACAGAGACCGCAAACGGACCAATACACCCGCTGCTTACTGATACCCAGCAGTATCCTCTCCTCACCCTGATTTCTCGTGAGCCCACCGCCTCCAGTCCATCCCCGAGATCTGATGAAGTTCCTGTCTTCCTCCACAGCTGTCAAATGCCCTCCCCTCTGCCCATCTCCATCACTACTCTGCTAGTGCCACTTTCCAGCTGGACCCTGGACGAGCTTGGTAATGGTCCTTCCTGGATCTGCCCGGTCCTTCCAACCTTTTGGGCTGTGCCAGGCTTTTTTTTTTTTTTTTTTTTTTTTGGTTTTTTGAGGTAGGGTCTCACTTTAGCTCAGGCTGACCTGGAATTCCCTATGTAGTCTCAGGGTGGCCTCGAACTCATGGCGATCCTCCTACCTCTGCCTCCCGAGTGCTGGGATTAAAGGCGTGCGCCACCACGCCCGGCTTCAGGCTGATATTTTCAAACGCAAACTGGTCATTTCATCTCCTGTTTAAGTGTGCCCCTGGCATCCCATTGCTCCTCAGCTGCAGAGAAAGCCATGGGCCGAACCTCTCTCCGGCTCTTCCCACGCTCTCCATGCTTCCCTTCTTCCTCTACCTGGAATATGCCCACCTCCACCTCCTCTGACTGCTTACCTCCCGTCCATTATCTCAATAGCAACTGAAATGTCATTAAAGTCAAATTGCCCCATTTAGACTCTTACAGTAGTTACGTAGACGCCAGTCCTTTGAAACATACATCACAGTTGTGGTTTTATTATTGGGACTTGTTGGGTTAACATATCACCTATCATTAGTACACACACACACACACACACACACACACACACACACACACACTGTAAGCTCCACAGAAGGAGGAAATTGTTCCTTTATGATGGCATCCTAGTGACAAGTATATATAGAGAGTTCAACACATTTGTGTTGAATGACTGGCTTGAAACACTACGTTTTGCAACTGAAGCAAGACATTCACAATGGGTTTAAACAGCACCCATCTGTCTCATCTCAGCCTTAATATCCCAGGACTTGAAGTCCGCATGGTCTTTTTTTTTTCCCCCCTCTAATGTCCTGTTACCACCTGCTTTCTATATACTTCCCATGCCCACACGTGATTTCTAGAACTGGGTACGGACATGAAGTGCACAGGATACGTGGGTTACGTGGAGTTGCTACACTGTAACAGCAAACCCTCCTTCCCACCTGTGGTGGTTTGAATAGAATAGATGGCCCCCAATATATTCAGTTGTTTATTTGTTTGTAGTTTGCATCTCTAGCCACCTGGCTGGAGGCAATGCCATTGTGTGGATCTTGAGGTGTGGTGGTAGGTTTCAGATTTCAATCTAAAGATATGCAAAGTGTGCCTAGCTGGAGTTCCTGAAGTGTGCTCTGGCTTTTGACCTTTAGGCTGTACTGCTCTCTCTCTGCTTGGGCCTGTGAAAGCAGGCCAGTTTCTTCTGCTTTTATGGAACTTCCCCTGGATCTGTAAGCTTCAATAAATCCCTTCCTCCATAACTGTGCCTGGTCTGGAAGTTCATCTCAGCGAACCTGAAGCTGACTAATACACCACCCTATCTTTCAGACATATCCAGTGGCCCGTGAGACGTGTCAGCTTGTCACACACAATCTTTAAGCGTGTTTCTTCCCTCGCGATGCAACTTAAATGGGCTGATTTCCAGTGAACATCCTATCGAGGCAGAAGATGCCATACATTAGGCAGATCTAACCATCTTCATCTCATCTCAGGTCTATTGAGCTGCAACACAACAGTTTGTGCTGTATGTCCGTGTGTCTGTTTCCCACTTGTTTGTATAAAATAAGGACAAAGTAAACAATGAAACTGACAAGTTATCATACATAGTCTGTTATGGAAAAAAGGTGGTGAGCTGGGCGTGGTGGCGCATGCCTTTAATCCCAGCTCTCGGGAGGCAGAGGTAAGAGGATCGCTGTGAGTTCAAGGCCAGCCTGAGACTACATAGTGAATTCTAGGTCAGCCTGGGTTTGAATGAAACCCTACCTTGAAAAAAAATAAAATAAAATAAAATTTTTTTTTTTTTTTAAAGACGGTGGTACCAGCTCCTGAGAATGACCATTTTTATCAGCTGGTGTGCAGAGTTCCAAATTCAACATCAGGCAGGACATTAAGGAATCAGAATTTACTAATATAGAGCAGTGCCTGTTTACACTGCCTGGACAGCTAGGGACCACCTGATAATGCAGTATTGATTAAGCACTTCGATGTGCAAAGCAAATTCAATTGATGTTGCCTTTCTTTGTACTTAGCTTGGACTCAATGTTATACCAAACATCCTGTCAGGCTCTGAGGTAGTTGCTCTTCCTTCTTTCCTTCATCGATTTAGTCATTTATTTACTTAATTTTGGAGGGCCGGAGATGGGCCCGGGACCTCACACATGCTGGGCAAGTTCCTTCCACTGAACTACAGGCCCAGACCACGCTGTGTTCCTCTCATTCAATCAATGCTCCTCAGACACAAGCTGGACTAGCTAAACTTTTACATATATATATGTATGTATGTGTTTACAAGAGAGAGAGAGAAAACAAACCAGGGCCTCTTGCCACTACCAATGAAATCCAAACACATGAGCCACTGTATGTATCTAGTTTTATGTGGGTACTGAGGAATTGAATCCATACCAGGAGGCTTGTTCTCAGCCAGCCCTGAACTTTTTTTTTTCTTTCTTTATTTATTTGAGAGCGTCAGACAGAAAGGCAGAGAGAGAGAGAATGGGTGCACCAGGGCCTCTAGCTGCTGCAAACTCCAGAAGCATGCACCACCATGTGCATCTGGTTTACGTGGGTCCTGGGAAATTGAACCTGGGTCTTTAGGCTTCACAGGCAGGCGCCTTAATCACTAAGCCATCTCTACAGTCCCTGAACTTTTTCTTTAAATGTATGAAATATAATATAATTGAGCAATTATACTTGAGAATACCCCTTGCATGAGTTTCAAAAGAAAAGCACCAAATGATGAAAATAGATCCTTGTCTTTCCCCATGCACAAGAATCAAACCCAAGTGGATCAGGGACCTTAAAATCAGACCTGAAACTGAAATTGCTAGAGGAAAAGAGAAGCTCTCTTTTCAGATGGTGATGACCACTGGGATGACCCAAAGGGCAACACAGTGCTGAGAACAAGGGACGGAGGAGTGTCCAGCACTGGAACATCTCACACCCTCCAAGGCTCAGGGTCCTTTCTGGAAGAGGTGACAGAAAGAATGTCAGAGCCAAAGGAAGGGTAGGACTCCTTACGTACAACTGTCCGGACAGAAATTGGCCTCGATATCCAAGACCTCGCAGTGCCTAGCAATACCCACACAAGACCCTCATAACAGGAGAAAAAGATGATGACATGAAATTAAAAGAGAGACTAATGTAGAGAGGGAGGGGATATGATGGAGAGCAGAGTTGTGAAGGGGAAAGCGGGGGAGGGGAGGGAAATACCATGGTTTGCTGTCTGTAAGTACAGAAGTTGTCAATAATATATATATAAGGAAAGCGCCCATTCTGTAATGCTCATCAGTCTCTGGCCAATGGCTTGTCGCTTGTCACTTCTACTCCTGATCAAACACATCATCAAAGGTCTATGCGCTCCCAGAGAAGTTGCATGACGTAAGTTAGGGCGGCAGTTTATGCTTCAGACACAAAGAAACACTCTTACAACGAACACTGGCCATCATCTTTAAGAGCATATCACGTCATAATCCTTGGCAAGGTACCGATTAAAAAGAACCCATTCTAGGCCCATTACATTAATAGTTTCTC
Source organism: Dipus sagitta (assembly GCA_036346955.1). Lineage (NCBI taxonomy): Eukaryota > Metazoa > Chordata > Mammalia > Rodentia > Dipodidae > Dipus > Dipus sagitta. The sequence continues at coordinate 22,331,105 of CM070789.1, read as the reverse complement.
CCCTGTGTGGAGATGCAGGGGTGACACATTCGGGAGTAAGAACTCTTGTACAGGGCTGGAGAGATGGCATAGTGGTTAAGCACTTGCCTGTGAAGCCTGCAGACCCCGGTTCGAGGCTCAATTCCCCAGGACCCACGTTAGCCAAATGCACAAGGGGGCGCACGCATCTGGAGTTCCTTTGCAATGGCTGGAGGCCCTGGAGTGCCCATTCTCTCTCTCTCTCTCTCCCCCTCTTTCTCTCTCTGCCTGCTGTCGCTCTCAAATAAATAAATAAAAATAAAAAATATTTTAAAAAAAAGAATTCTTGTACAGAGCTGGTAAGTCCTCTGTCTCCATTTCTTTTTTTCTTTTTCTTTTTCTTCTTCTTTTTTTTTTTTTTTGGTGGCCTTGAACTCAACGGCGATCCTCCTACCTCTGCCTCCTGAGTGCTGGGATTAAAGATGTGCGCCACCCCGCCCAACTTTGACTTTTTATAACTATGCCATAGCAGACAGCTTCAGGTTCACTGAGATGAACTTCCAGAGCAGGCACAGTTATGGAGGAAGGGATATTTATTGAAGCTTACAGATCCAGGGGAAGTTCCATAATGTCAGAAGAAACTGGCCTGCCTTCACAGGTCCAAGCAGAGAGAGAGAAGCACAAGCCTAAAAGCCAAAAACCACACAGCACAGCACAGCACACTTCAGAAACTCCAGCTAGGCACACTTTGTATATCTTTAGATTGAAATCTCAAACCCACCACCACACCTGAGGGTTGAACCCTAAGATCCACCCTCCACCGCCTCCAGCCAGGTGGCTGCAGATCCAAACTACAAGCTAATAAAACACTGAATGCTTTGGGGGTCATCTATTTATACTACCACATTTCCACCCCTGGCCCCCAATAGGTTTAAAACCATCACACATTGTAAATTGTATTCAGTCTAATTTCAAAGATCCCCACAGTCTTGACCAACTTAAGATTGTGAGTCCTATAAAATCAAACAAGTTAAATACTTTCAACATAAAAAGGCACAGAGTAAACATTTTCAACTGGTATAAGGCATAGCAAGGAGAGGCTAAAATGCAAATGCAACCACATCAAATGAACATCAAGCTTCTGTAGTTCAAGTGCAATATAACCAGAGACTGAAAGTCTCCAGATTTTTTTTTTTTCCAATTTTGCCCCTCCAGCTGGGCAGAGTAGCCAGGGAAAACTTCTACCCCAGGCTAACAGTGTGCTCCATGGTAACCCCTGCATAGTTCTGGTATACCCAAAACATCTTTGGGTCTCCATGTAAACCACAGTCCATCTTCCAAAGGCTCTTTCAACCTATCAGGGTCATCAGACTCTGCCTCATGCCACATCAGTGCCTCCTGGCATCGTGTGCACTTCATGACTACTCCATGCGTTTTTTTCATGCTCCCAAAACTAATACCAGGTGTGAGGGACACAGCCATATGCTTAATTCAGGGATAAAATGAACCTTGGGGGGGCCATCTACTTAAACCACCACACATGTACTATGGCTTTTCAAGATGGGCATTTTTTTTCACTTCCTAAAACATACACACTATAAACAGTTCATATACCTTAGATATCAAAAAAGCGAATAAGGCCAGGTGTGGTGGCACATGCCTTTAATCTCAGCACTCAGGAGGCAGAGGTAGGAAGATCCCTATGAGTTTGAGGCCACCCTGAGACTACAGAGTGAATTCCAGGTCAGCCTGGGCTACAGTGAGAACCTACCTCAAAAAAAAAAAAAAAAGTGAATAAGGAAAAATCATTTATGCCCCTTGTGGAGGTTTGATGCAGGTGTCCCCCGTAAACTTAGGTGTTCTGAATGCTAGGTACCCAGCTGATAGAGATTTGGGAATTAATGCCTCCTGGAGGCAGTGTATTGTTGGGGCTTATGGGTGTTACAGCCAGTGTCCCCTTGCCAGTGTTTGGCACACTCTCCTGTTGCTATTGTCCACCTTATGTTGGCCAGGGGGTGATGTCCACCCTCTGCTCATGCCATCGTTTCCCCCTGCCATCATGGAGCTTCCCCTTGACTCTGTAAACCAAAATAAATCCTTTTTGCTAAAAGCTGCTCTTGGTTGGGTGATTTCTGCCAGCCATGTGAACCTGACTGCAACACCCTCTTTTAATCCAAAAGAAAACATGCTGTTCATGCCAGTTATGAGCCCAGAGGCCTCATCTGGTAAACGGAAGTAAGAACTGAAACCACTCCACAGTGTGAGAATCAAGACAGCGTTGGAAGAAGACACCGTGTTCAGGGACTGGCTTTCTCAACTGAGATAGTGATGACTAATATAGTTATAAATATACTCGCGGTCTTTTTATTTATTTATTTTTTTCTGTACACATATACAATATGTTCTACCTAGGTTTCCAGAAAGTGACTCTTGAATGCTAAAAGGACTACCTGGAGATACATTGCTTTAGTAACCATCCGCTTTATTAAAGTTACAGATCTTTTAAGTGGAATTCTTCCTTGATGTATCAGTTACTTTCTTGTTGCTGGGACAAAATGCCTCCCGGGAGAAGCAGCTCCCGGGAGAAAAGGGATTGATTCGGCTTACAGTGCGAGGCAGGAGAACGCATCACAGTGGGGAAGGCACGGCAGGCCACGGCGGGAAGCAGACGTCACACACCATCACACCAGCAGACAGGGAGCAGGGAGGCAATAGCACGTGAGGCTGGACTACAAAACCATCCCCTGGCCCGTTTCCTCTAGCAGAGCTCCAGCTCCTAAAGGTTCCACAGCCTTCCTGCACTGTCCCAGCAGCCGAGGAAAAAGCAGCCAAGCACGTAAGCACACGGGGGGCGTTTCACATTCAAGCCACCACCCTTGACGTTTTAGTTCAATGGAGAAGTTATAGCCTTCTAGTCATAAACTGAATTTTTAAAATTTATTTTTATTTATTTATTTATTTATTTATTTATTTATTTATTTATTTATTTTAGAGAGACAGAGGGAGGGAGGGAGAGAGAGAGAGAAAGAAGAGAAATTATTGGTGTGCCCAAGAGTGTCGGACACTGCAATTGAACGCTTGCACCACCTAGTGGGCATGTGCGACTTTGCATTTGCCTCACCTTTGTGTATATGGCTTTACGTTGGATCTGGAGAGATAATGAATATGGGTCCTTAGGCTTCGTAGGCAAGCGCCTTAACCACTGAGCCATCTCTCCAGCCCACCCAGAACATTTGAAACTCCAATATCAAAACAAAGTGATGAATGCATTTTGGCTGTGATTTCAGTATGTTCCCCACAAAGTTTCGAGAACAGGAATCTTGGTCCCCATGAGCAATGTATGGGGAAAAGGAACTTATTTATTTATTTATTTGACAGAGAAAGAGGGAGAGAGAAAGAAGAGAGAGAGAGAGAATGGGCACACCAGGGCCTCCAGTCACTACAGACGAACTCCAGACGCGTGCGCCCCCTTGTGCATCTGGCTAACGTGGGTCCTGGGGAATCAAACCTGGGTCCTTTGGCTTTGCAGGCAGACACCTTCACTGGTAAGCCATCCCTCCAGCCCGGGGAAAAGGAACTTTGACCAGGTGAGGCCCAAGGGGAGGTGAGTAGATCCTGCGGTGCCACTCTCAGGGAAAGATGCTTCGTGACAGCAGGCTGTTATATAAAGCGAGGCCGTGCCGTGTGCTTGGTTGCTTGTGCACACAAACGTTTTTCCTTTCCCTTCCTCCAGCCTGCCACAGGACAGTCAAGGAGCCCCTTCCAGGGTACTGGTGTCACCTTCCAGCCACACAAATCATGAGCTTTATAAACTCCTTTATGCAGCCTCATATATTTTGTTACAGAGACCGAAAATGGACCAATACACCCGCTGTTTACTGATGCCCAGCAGTATCCTCTCCTCACCCTGATTTCTCGTGAGCCCACCACCTCCAGCCCATCCCCGAGATCTGATGAAGTTCCCGTCTTCCTCCACAGCTGTCAAATGCCCTCCCCTCTGCCCATCTCCATCACTACTCTGCCACTTTCCAGCTGGACCCTGGACGAGCTTGGTAACGGTCCTACCTGGATCTGCCCGGTCCTTCCAACCTTTTGGGCTGTGCCAGGCGGATATTTTCAAACGCAAACTGGTCATTTCATCTCCTGTTTAAGTGTGCCCCTGGCATCCCATTGCTCCTCAGCTGCAGAGAAAGCCATGGGCCGAACCTCTCTCCGGCTCTTCCCACGCTCTCCATGCTTCCCTTCTTCCTCTACCTGGAATATGCCCACCTCCACCTCCTCTGACTGCTTACCTCCCGTCCATTATCTCAATAGCAACTGAAATGTCATTAAAGTCAAATTGCCCCATTTAGACTCTTACAGTAGTTACGTAGACGCCAGTCCTTTGAAACATACATCACAGCTGTGGTTTTATTATTGGGACTTGTTGGGTTAACATATCACCTATCATTAGTACACACACACACACACACACACACACACACACACTGTAAGCTCCACAGAAGGAGGAAATTGTTCCTTTATGATGGCATCCTAGTGACAAGTATATATAGAGAGTTCAACACATTTGTGTTGAATGACTGGCTTGAAACACTACGTTTTGCAACTGAAGCAAGACATTCACAATGGGTTTAAACAGCACCCATCTGTCTCATCTCAGCCTTAATATCCCAGGACTTGAAGTCCGCATGGTCTTTTTTTTTCCCCCCTCTAATGTCCTGTTACCACCTGCTTTCTATATACTTCCCATGCCCACACGTGATTTCTAGAACTGGGTACCGACATGAAGTGCACAGGATACGTGGGTTACGTGGAGTTGCTACACTGTAACAGCAAACCCTCCTTCCCACCCTATCTTTCAGACATATCCAGTGGCCCGTGAGACGTGTCAGCTCGTCACACACAATCTTTAAGCGTGTTTCTTCCCTCGCGATGCAACTTAAATGGGCTGATTTCCAGTGAACATCCTATTGAGGCAGAAGATGCCACACGTTAGGCAAATCTAACCATCTTCATCTCATCTCAGGTCTATTGAGCTGCAACACAACAGTTTGTGCTGTATGTCCGTGTGTCTGTTTCCCACTTGTTTGTATAAAATAAGGACAAAGTAAACAATGAAACTGACAAGTTATCATACATCGTCTGTTATCGAAAGACGGTGGTGAGCTGGGCGTGGTGGCACACGCCTTTAATCCCAGCACTCGGGAGGCAGAGGTAAGAGGGGTCCCTGTGAGTTCAAGGCCAGCCTGAGACTACATAGTGAATTCCAGGTCAGCCTGGGTTTGAGTGAGACCCTACCTTGAAAAAAAATAAAAAATAAAAAAATAAAATTTTTTTTAAAAAGACGGTGGTACCAGCTCCTGAGAATGACCACTTTTATCAGCTGGTGCGCAGAGTTCCAAATTCAACATCAGGCAGGACGTTAAGGAATCAGAATTTGAACTAATATAGAGCAGCACCTGTTTACACTGCCTGGACAGCTAGGGACCACCTGATAATGCAGTATTGATTAAGCACTTCGATGTGCAAAGCAAATTCAATTGATGTTGCCTTTCTTTGTACTTAGCTTGGACTCAATGGTACACCAAACATCCTGTCAGGCTCTGAGGTAGTTGCTCTTCCTTCTTTCCTTCATCGATTTAGTCATTTATTTACTTAATTTTGGAGGGCCGGAGATGGGCCCGGGACCTCACACATGCTGGGCAAGTTCCTTCCACTGAACTACAGGCCCAGACCATGCTGTCTTCCTCTCATTCAATCAATGCTCCTCAGACACAAGCTGGACTAGCTAAACTTTGTTAAAAAAAAATATTTACTTATTTATTTATTTACAAGAGAGAGAGAGAGAAAACAAACCAGGGCCTCTTGCTACTACCAGTGAAATCCAAACACATGAGCCACTGTATGTATCTAGTTTTATGTGGGTACTGAGGAATTGAATCCATACCAGGAGGCTTGTTCTCAGCCAGCCCTGAACTTTTTTTTTTCTTTCTTTATTTATTTGAGAGCGTCAGACAGAAAGGCAGAGAGAGAGAGAATGGGTGCACCAGGGCCTCTAGCTGCTGCAAACTCCAGAAGCATGCACCACCATGTGCATCTGGTTTACGTGGGTCCTGGGAAATTGAACCTGGGTCTTTAGGCTTCACAGGCAGGCGCCTTAATCACTAAGCCATCTCTACAGTCCCTGAACTTTTTCTTTAAATGTATGAAATATAATATAATTGAGCAATTATACTTGAGAATACCCCTTGCATGAGTTTCAAAAGAAAAGCACCAAATGATGAAAATAGATCCTTGTCTTTCCCCATGCACAAGAATCAAACCCAAGTGGATCAGGGACCTTAAAATCAGACCTGAAACTGAAATTGCTAGAGGAAAAGAGAAGCTCTCTTTTCAGATGGTGATGACCACTGGGATGACCCAAAGGGCAACACAGTGCTGAGAACAAGGGACGGAGGAGTGTCCAGCACTGGAACATCTCACACCCTCCAAGGCTCAGGGTCCTTTCTGGAAGAGGTGACAGAAAGAATGTCAGAGCCAAAGGAAGGGTAGGACTCCTTACGTACAACTGTCCGGACAGAAATTGGCCTCGATATCCAAGACCTCGCAGTGCCTAGCAATACCCACACAAGACCCTCATAACAGGAGAAAAAGATGATGACATGAAATTAAAAGAGAGACTAATGTAGAGAGGGAGGGGATATGATGGAGAGCAGAGTTGTGAAGGGGAAAGCGGGGGAGGGGAGGGAAATACCATGGTTTGCTGTCTGTAAGTACAGAAGTTGTCAATAATATATATATAAGGAAAGCGCCCATTCTGTAATGCTCATCAGTCTCTGGCCAATGGCTTGTCGCTTGTCACTTCTACTCCTGATCAAACACATCATCAAAGGTCTATGCGCTCCCAGAGAAGTTGCATGACGTAAGTTAGGGCGGCAGTTTATGCTTCAGACACAAAGAAACACTCTTACAACGAACACTGGCCATCATCTTTAAGAGCATATCACGTCATAATCCTTGGCAAGGTACCGATTAAAAAGAACCCATTCTAGGCCCATTACATTAATAGTTTCTCCCCTGTGTGGAGATGCAGGGGTGACACATTCGGGAGTAAGAACTCTTGTACAGGGCTGGAGAGATGGCATAGTGGTTAAGCACTTGCCTGTGAAGCCTGCAGACCCCGGTTCGAGGCTCAATTCCCCAGGACCCACGTTAGCCAAATGCACAAGGGGGCGCACGCATCTGGAGTTCCTTTGCAATGGCTGGAGGCCCTGGAGTGCCCATTCTCTCTCTCTCTCTCTCCCCCTCTTTCTCTCTCTGCCTGCTGTCGCTCTCAAATAAATAAATAAAAATAAAAAATATTTTAAAAAAAGAATTCTTGTACAGAGCTGGTAAGTCCTCTGTCTCCATTTCTTTTTTTCTTTTTCTTTTTCTTCTTCTTTTTTTTTTTTTTTGGTGGCCTTGAACTCAACGGCGATCCTCCTACCTCTGCCTCCTGAGTGCTGGGATTAAAGATGTGCGCCACCCCGCCCAACTTTGACTTTTTATAACTATGCCATAGCAGACAGCTTCAGGTTCACTGAGATGAACTTCCAGAGCAGGCACAGTTATGGAGGAAGGGATATTTATTGAAGCTTACAGATCCAGGGGAAGTTCCATAATGTCAGAAGAAACTGGCCTGCCTTCACAGGTCCAAGCAGAGAGAGAGAAGCACAAGCCTAAAAGCCAAAAACCACACAGCACAGCACAGCACACTTCAGAAACTCCAGCTAGGCACACTTTGTATATCTTTAGATTGAAATCTCAAACCCACCACCACACCTGAGGGTTGAACCCTAAGATCCACCCTCCACCGCCTCCAGCCAGGTGGCTGCAGATCCAAACTACAAGCTAATAAAACACTGAATGCTTTGGGGGTCATCTATTTATACTACCACATTTCCACCCCTGGCCCCCAATAGGTTTAAAACCATCACACATTGTAAATTGTATTCAGTCTAATTTCAAAGATCCCCACAGTCTTGACCAACTTAAGATTGTGAGTCCTATAAAATCAAACAAGTTAAATACTTTCAACATAAAAAGGCACAGAGTAAACATTTTCAACTGGTATAAGGCATAGCAAGGAGAGGCTAAAATGCAAATGCAACCACATCAAATGAACATCAAGCTTCTGTAGTTCAAGTGCAATATAACCAGAGACTGAAAGTCTCCAGATTTTTTTTTTTTTTCCAATTTTGCCCCTCCAGCTGGGCAGAGTAGCCAGGGAAAACTTCTACCCCAGGCTAACAGTGTGCTCCATGGTAACCCCTGCATAGTTCTGGTATACCCAAAACATCTTTGGGTCTCCATGTAAACCACGGTCCGTCTTCCAAAGGCTCTTTCAACCTATCAGGGTCATCAGACCCTGCCTCATGCCACATCAGTGCCTCCTGGCATCGTGTGCACTTCATGACTACTCCATGCGTTTTTTTTCATGCTCCCAAAACTAATACCAGGTGTGAGGGACACAGCCATATGCTTAATTCAGGGATAAAATGAACCTTGGGGGGGCCATCTACTTAAACCACCACACATGTACTATGGCTTTTCAAGATGGGCATTTTTTTTCACTTCCTAAAACATACACACTATAAACAGTTCATATACCTTAGATATCAAAAAAGCGAATAAGGCCAGGTGTGGTGGCACATGCCTTTAATCTCAGCACTCAGGAGGCAGAGGTAGGAAGATCCCTATGAGTTTGAGGCCACCCTGAGACTACAGAGTGAATTCCAGGTCAGCCTGGGCTACAGTGAGAACCTACCTCAAAAAAAAAAAAAAAAGTGAATAAGGAAAAATCATTTATGCCCCTTGTGGCGGTTTGATGCAGGTGTCCTCCGTAAACTTGGGTGTTCTGAATGCTAGGTACCCAGCTGATAGAGATTTGGGAATTAATGCCTCCTGGAGGGAGTGTATTGTTGGGGCTTATGGGTGTTATAGCCAGTGTCCCCTTGCCAGTGTTTGGCACACTCTCCTGTTGCTATTGTCCACCTTATGTTGGCCAGGGGGTGATGTCCACCCTCTGCTCATGCCATCGTTTCCCCCTGCCATCATGGAGCTTCCCCTTGACTCTGTAAACCAAAATAAATCCTTTTTCCTAAAAGCTGCTCTTGGTTGGGTGATTTCTGCCAGCCTTGTAAACCTGACTGCAACACCCTCTTTTAACCCAAAAGAAAACATGCTGTTCACAGAGTTGGGCACATCTGGTCTCATGCCAGTTATGAGCCCAGAGGCCTCATCTGGTAAACAGAAGTAAGAACTGAAACCACTCCACAGTGTGAGAATCCAGACAGCGCTGGAAGAAGACACCGTGTTCAGGGACTGGCTTTCTCAACTGAGATAGTGATGACTAATATAGTTATAAATATACTCGCGGTCTTTTTATTTATTTTTTCTGTACACATATACAATATGTTCTACCTAGGTTTCCACAAAGTGACTCTTGAATGCTAAAAGGACTACCTGGAGATACATTGCTTTAGTAACCATCCGCTTTATTAAAGTTACAGATCTTTTAAGTGGAATTCTTCCTTGATGTATCAGTTACTTTCTTGTTGCTGGGACAAAATGCCTCCCGGGAGAAGCAGCTCCCGGGAGAAAAGGGATTGATTCGGCTTACAGTGCGAGGCAGGAGAACGCATCACAGTGGGGAAGGCACGGCAGGCCACGGCGGGAAGCAGACGTCACACACCATCACACCAGCAGACAGGGAGCAGGGAGGCAATAGCACGTGGGGCTGGACTACAAAACCATCCCCTGGCCCATTTCCTCTAGCAGAGTTCCAGCTCCTGAAGGTTCCACAGCCTTCCTGAACTGTCCCACCTGGTAGCCGAGGAAAAAGCAGCCAAGCACGTAAGCACATGGGGGCGTTTCACATTCAAGCCACCACCCTTGACGTTTTAGTTCAATGGAGAAGTTATAGCCTTCTAGTCATAAACTGAATTTTTAAAATTTATTTTTATTTATTTATTTATTTATTTATTTTATTTTATTTTAGAGAGACAGAGGGAGGGAGGGAGAGAGAGAGAGAAAGAAGAGAAATTATTGGTGTGCCCAAGAGTGTCAGACACTTCAATTGAACGCTTGCACCACCTAGTGGGCATGTGCGACTTTGCATTTGCCTCACCTTTGTGTATCATGGCTTTACGTTGGATCTGGAGAGATAATGAACATGGGTCCTTAGGCTTCGTAGGCAAGCGCCTTAACTGCTAAGCCATCTCTCCCCAGGCCGTAAACTGAATTTTTAATTAATTAATTTATTTATTTATTTTTGAGGTAGGGTCTCGCTCTAGTCCAGGCTGACCTGGAATTCTCTGTGTAGTCTCAGGGTGGCCTTGAACTCATGGCGATCCTCCCACCTCTGCCTCCCGAGTGCTGGGATTCAAGGCGTGCGCCACCACTGCCCGGCCATAAACTGAATTTTTGAAGGAGAAGGAGAGGAAGAGGACGAGAAAGAAGAAGAAGAAGAACAGAAGCAAGAGTTCCTTTAAATCAAGTAAGCAGATTACGTGTGATGGACTGAATACTTGTGCCCTCGCCCTCCTCCACAACAATTCATACGCTGAAGGTCTAAGCCCAGAGTGGCTGTACTTGGAGGTAGAACCTCTCAGGGAAGTCACGAATGGGACATCAGGCGGTGAAGGTTGGCCCTGCGCTGAGGGGCTGGTGTACTTACGAAGGAAGCAGGAGCACCTGAGCCTCTTATTGTCACACTCAGGATGGGAGCACAGTGAGAGGGACTCTGTCACAGCTGAATGTCCCAAAGGCCTACGAGTTGGACACCAAGGCGACACTATTGAGAGGTTGTTGGACTTTGAGATGGAGCCCAGCAGGAGGCCTTCAGGTCACCGGGGACACAACCTCAAAAGTGACGCTAACTCCACAGTCCCTCTTCACTCTTTTTTTCTTTTTCTCTTCTTTTTTATGAGGTAGGTTCTCACTCTTTCGCTCTAGCCCAGGCTGACCTGGAATTCACTATGTAGTCTCCGGGTGGCCTTGAACTCATGGTGATCCTCCTACCTCTGCCTCCCGAGTGCTGGGATTAAAGGCGTCACTCTTTTTTTTTTCTTTTTTTGCTTTGTGACAATGAGGTAAGCAGTTTTGCTCCACCACACACTCCCACCATGAGGTGCTGCCCTACTCCAGGCCCAAAGCAGCAGGACCAGCAAACAGAGTTTAGCTAGGCTTTCATCACGGCACGAGGGAGGCTGAGGTAGGAGGGTCGTCGTTGGGAGTTCAAGGCCAGCCAGGGCTACAGAGTGAGTTCTAGGTCTTGAACCAGAGTGAGACCCTTCCTCAAAAAAAAAAAAAAAGAAAAGAAAAGAAAAAGAAAAAGAATAAAAAGGAGAAAAGAAAAGGGGGAAAGATGGAAGAAAGGAAGGAAGAAGGAAAGTTCTGTTGTTACAGTCACCTAACCTGTGAAAGTCGTTTAACAGCCTGAAGCACAAAAGCCTTCCCCACGTCATGTGGGAGGAGGGGGAGAGAGAGAGGGGAGCAAGAGGGGAAAACCACTCCACTAGACTATGGCCGGACGTGGGAGCAGTGGCTGCTGAGCACGTGAGGCTCCGTATGAAAGGATGGGCTCCCAGGTGGTTAAGGCACATGCCTGTGAAACCTAAGGACGCAGGTTCGATTCCCCAGTACCCACATAAGCCAGATGCACAAGGTGGCAGATCCATCTGGAGCTCATTTGCAATAGCTAGAGGCCCTGGTGTGCCCATTCTCTCTCTCTCTCTCTCTCTCTCTCTCGCTTGCTCTAATAAATAAATAAAAGAAAGAAAGAAACAAGCAAGCAAATGAACAAGCAAGCAAAGAAAGAAAGAGGGAGGGAAGAAGGAAGGAAGGAGAAAAAGAGAAAGGAAATTAAAATAAAGAATAAAAACTTTTAATGAATGAAATAGCCTCATGTAAGTATGGACAACCAATTTTCATTCTTTTAAATCATTTTTGACAATTTCATACATGTACATAATGCATATATGTATAATGTATTTTTATCTTATTCACCCCCATCACCCTTTCTTATCTCTCTCCCACTAAACCCCTCTTCCCCAATAATCCCCTTCGTACTATCATGTGTGTGTGAGTGTGTGTGCGTGTGTGTGTGTGTGTGTGTCCCACTAAATTAAGCTAGGCTTGCTTTCATGAGCATGGGTGAGCAGTTGTTTACCATAGTATGGAAACCTAATACTGACCACACCACCGAAGAACACGACTCCTCCTCTCCCAGCCATAGCTACTCTGGGAGGAAGGAGTAGGGTCTTGTGAGCCTCTCTCTCTCCTCCAATGGCAACTGATTTTGAACAAGTTGTAAAAGTAATTCCATGGAAGAAGGAATGGTTTTCACAAATGTAGTAAATAAACATCCACGAGAGTAAACCGTGAACTTTAACTGAAACCTCTTATCTTGTGATTCACATAAAGTACAAATCTCGGTACAAGTTTAAAGCTACAAGATTCTTAAAAGTATAAAACTTCGAAACATTAGGGTTTAATGATGAGCTTTTAGGCGCCACATCAAAAGCACAATCCCTAAGGAGTATCCTGACAAATTTCATTTCGTCAAAATTAAAAATTATCTGACTAATCCTCTTGAGGGGTTGAAAGTAAAAGCCACCGACTGTGAGGAAATACTTTCAAACTGCAAATTTGATAAAATATTTATATGTGGAATATCTAAGGAACTCCGAAAACTCAGTGGTTTAACCAAAGGCAAGCAATTTAGTTAGGAAATAAGCAAGAGATACAAAGTGCCACTGAAGAAGATATGCAGATAACCAATCAACACACGGGAAGTGTTCAGTGCATCAGGGAAAATGCAAATTAAAGACTGAAAAGAGAGCCGGATGTGGTGGTGCACACCTTTAATCCCAGCACTCGGGAGGCAGAGGTAGGAGGATCACCGTGAGTTCGAGGCCACCCTGAGAATACAGAGTGAATTCCAGGTCAGCCTGGGCTAGAGTGAGACCCTACCTCGGAAAAAAGAAAAAAGAAAAAAAAAGACTGAAAAGAACTGTCACTACACCCCTGTCAGAATAGCTATATTATATATATAGTTGTATGTATATGTATGTATGTGTATATATATATATAAACAAGTGATAAATTAAAGACGATTTATTATGTCTACATTATCCTATATTATGCACATTATAAATTACAAGCATAATTTATGACATGTATAACACATATTGCATAGGCTGGGCCTGAAGACCCAGTGTTGGAGAAAGCTCTGTGCTGCTCACTACCTGGCCCCACCTAGGAGCCCTCTCTGGCGACCTCTAGTGGGCAGAAGGCCTAAGTGCATATCAGGCATCAAAGGCATGCAAGTGCGTCAAGCCTGCAGGAATGCAAGCTGGCCAACCCGGCCGAGCTGTGGCCTCCGAATAAACCTGTCTGTCAAACATCTCCCCTTGAGGACTTCCTGGCCACCATGAATACTTCGTGGAGAATTTTCCAGGAAAGAAAGAGATGCTATTCTGCACCACCTCCCCCCATTACAGCCTTCTCAGGCTCCTGGGGTGGGCCAAGATGACATCACCTTGACCCCAGGAAGTGGAATGGACACATTAACATATTCATGTTGATATCCTTGAGATCTCAGATGACGATGACCATCGGCCCTGCCCCCCCCTTCCTATGCCGGCCTTCCAGAGCACCCTGCATGTTTTCCACTCTTTTTTTTTTAACTTTTTAAAAACATTTAAAAAAAATTTTTTTTTGCTCATTTTTATTTATTTATTTGAGAGCGACAGACAGAGAGAAAGGGGCAGATAGAGAGCGAGAGAGGGAATGGGTGCGACAGGGCCTCCAGCCACTGCAAACGGAACTCCAGATGCGTGTGCCTCCTTATGCATCTGGCTAACGTGGGTCCTGGGGAATCGAGCCTCGAACCAGGGTCCTTAGGCTTCACAGGCAAGCGCTTAACCGCTAAGCCATCTCTCCAGCCCTAAACATTTTTTTTATTGACAACTTCCATGATTGTAAACAATCTCCCATGGTAATTCCCTCCCTCCCCCCACCTTCCCCTTTGTAACTCCATTCTCCATCACATCCCCTCCCCCTCTCAATCAGTCTCTCTTTATTTTGATGTCATGATCTTCTCCTCCTGCTATGATGGTCTTGTGTAGGTAGTGTCAGGCGCCCTGAGGTCATGGATGTCCAGGCCATTTTGTGTCTGGAGTGTTTTCCACTCTTGAGAACTCCGGGGTTTCTACAGCACGGCCCTCGCTGCCCGTCCACCCGCGAGGCCCCAGCAGGTGCGCAGCCTCTCTACTGGGGCTCCTGCAGAGCCGCGTCCACTGGTGCACCTTGGCAGCGTGCTGAGCAACGGTGCCCCTGCCCAGCCAACTCAGGGGTGCTTTGTCCAAAGAGGATCAAAAAAAGCAATCATAAAAACTGGCTTTTTAAAACTTTTTATTGATAACTTCCATTAAGTATAGACATAGATCATGATAATTTCCTCCTATCACCCAGTTTCTAATTAGTCTCTCTTCCGTTTTGATCCCACCGTTTTTTGTTTTTTGTTTTTTTTTTTTTCCTCCTATTATGAAGGTCTTGTGTAGCTAGGCACTGTGAGGTCATAAACTCCAAAACTGTATTTTTTGGGGGGGGGGGGGTTGTTGTTTTGAGGTAGGGTCTCGCTCTAGCCCAGGATGACCTGGAATTCACTATGTATTCTCAGGCTGGCCTCAAACTCACAGTGATCCTCCAACGTCTGCCTCCCAAGTGGTAGGATTAAAGGCATGCGCCACCATGCCTGGCCCAAAACAGGATTTTTATTGTCATGAGTGTCACTGATGGTAGACATTAGTGATAAAATTTGCCTTGAGGGCTGGGGAGGTGGCACCGTGGTTAAATGTGCTTCCTGGGGCTGGAGAGATGGCTTAGCGGTTAATCGCCTGCCTGTAAAGCCTAAGGACCCCGGTTCGAGGCTCGATTCCCCAGGACCCACGTTAGCCAGATGCACAAGGGGGCGCACGCGTCTGGAGTTCGTTTGCAGTGGCTGGAGGCCCTGGTGCACCCATTCTCTCTCTCTCTCTCTCTCTCTCCCTTCCTCTTTCTCTGTCTGTCTGTCTGTCTGTCGCTCTCAAATAAATAAAAATAAACAAAAAAAAATTTTTTAAATGTGCTTCCTGTACCAGCAAGAGGGCCTGAGGGGACCGAGTTCAAATCTCTAGATCCCTCATAAACAGTGGGGCATGGCCGCAAGCACCTGTAACCCCAGTCTCACGGAGGAGCAGAGACCCAAGAATGGAGAGAACCCCACAAGCTGCGGACAGAAAAGAAAAATTAAAAAAGAGAGAGAGAGAAGCTCTGATTCAAAAACAAGCCCAGGCAGAAGAGCAACGGAGTGACACGGCCCATCTTCCATGGCAATGAGCTACCATCGCAGGCAAGTTTAGGGCGCCCTGCGAGGGCACATACACCACACAGATCCCACACATACCGCAGTCCACGTGTGTGCGCGCGCACACACATACATACGCACACGCAGGAAAATAAAATGCCTCTTGACCATTGGACTGCCCCACCTGCTCACTCCCAAACTGACTATGTAGGCTCGGCTCCCACAGGCAGTGAGCCTTCAATGGAGACATCACTCCAAAACGGGGTCTGAGCACGCTCTGTGTCTGATTTAAAAACCCTCGCCTTATCCACGTCACCAGAATGGATTTACATCTGGGTCGTCGAAGTGCGCTTGCTTCTCCCCAGTCTCCCGTCTCATTCTCCAGCTCTGGGCCTCTCTAACAAGCCATCCCTTTCACTGAGCATTTTCTTTTCAACTTGAAAATTTCCCAAGTCATCTATCTATCTTCCCAGGCTCAGAAAAACCTCCCTGGGTCCCTCTTGTCCACCCCCCCAAAAAGAATCCATGGTTCCTCTATCCTCACCAGACTGCCTGCCTTCCCGCAACTCTTGTGAGAGGGAAAAGTGGATAATTAGAAAAAAGACTCCTGAGAGAGATCCTTACATCAATTTCTGGGGCTTACGAAAGAGCTGGAATTACTCAGGAGCGTGGGAAGTTCAAGCCCAGCCCCTTCCGTACAGGACACTGCACCCAGGTGTGCTGGCTCCTGGATTCAAGCCCCTTTTGAGAGTTTTTTTTTCCTTTTCCAGCTCCTGGGATGTTCATTTCCCAGCACCTGAGGTGTTGTCCTTCCCACCCTAGCAGCTTTGATGCTTAGCTGCTGCCAGGGTGGAAAAGGATCTTTTTGTTTTTCTCTAGGCCCGTGGACTCTCGCAGGGGCCCTTAGGCCCATGTGGATGTTTCCACACCTCGCGCTTTGGTTCTTGGGCGTTTTCCTTTCGCTGCCTAACCTCCGCTGAAATGGAATAAATGTAATGGTTTACAAAAAAAAAAAAAAAAATCCACTTCAGTTCGCTTTTCTCAATTTTTTTTTTTTTGTTAAAACAAACATGATCTCAGGGATGGGGTTTGCATTTGAACCCCCAGAAAATAGAACCCCATTGCACCCGCATTCATCCCCACGGGGTCCCCAGGGAAGAGTGCTTCCTGATCCCACAGAGGATGCTCCAGGCGGGGATACATCTCACTTCTTTTTTTTAAATACTATTCATTTATTTAAGAGAGAGAGAGAGAGAATGGGAGCGCCAGGGCCTCCAGCCACTGCAAACGAACTCCAGATGCATGCACCCCCTTGTGCATCTGGCTTACGTGGGTCCTGGAGGATTGAACCGGGATCCTTTGGCTTTGCAGGCAAACGACTTAACCGCTAAGCCATCTCTCCAGCCTCATCTTATTTCTTAACTGAGACTCTGGGCCTAGTTCTGGGCCTCTGGGGTTCCAGCAAGCATCTTTTACTCTCCATACATACAATTCTACACCCACAAAACCAATTAAGTAAGTGGGCTTAGAGCCCCCATAGGATCTTACACTCTCTCTCTCTCTCTCTCTCTCTCTCTCTCTCTCTTCCTCCCAGAAGGCCCAGCTTTAGTAAGAATGACAGATCCTCACTTTGGCCTTCAGCCACAGGTGAGGGGCGGGTCTCACGTCAGCCCCCACATAAGATGCCAGGTTTACTGATGAAGTCATGTCTTGATTCTGGTGCTGGCCTCTGTCTAGCTGCTCCCAGTCAGAACCCAGAAGGGAGAAGTGGTGAACAGGTGGCCTGATCTGGAGCCGTGTGAGCTCTGACAGCCCCAAATCCCACCGTGGACCTCACTGGACTAGTCAGTTGTTCACGGGTACCTGCCTCTGTGATGTGACCTCCTTCCTCAGACGACCAAGTCTAGCTTGCCTCCCTCCCTCTAAGGCTTTATATAAATGTCTACTATGGACCCCAAGACACCCCACATAGTAGTTCCTTCACACTCACTGATTCCCAGCCCAGGAGCTTCCCCTGCTCCTATTTCTTCACTTGGAGACCCTCAACTGATCAGGTTTCTGCATGCCAAACCTTCACAGAAGTTAAGTTTCTCCCCAGGCCTGGGAGCCTGGCCTACTCTTAAGTCAATCGTGACGCCCCGATATGTGCCGATGGTCCAGCTGGCTCCCAGTTACTCAGGAGGCTGAGGCAAGAGAGGTTCACTTGAACCCCGTTTATTAAAGGGCAACCCAGGCAACCTAGTGAGAACCTGTCTCCAAGAAATAAATAAGTAGGGGCTACAGAGATGGCCTAGCAGGCTAAGGCATTTGCCTGCAAAGCCTAACAAGCCAGGTTTGGTTCCCCAGTACCCATGTAAAGCCACGTGCAGCTGCACATGCATCTGGAGTTCATTTGCAGCGGCTGGAGGTCCTGGCATGCCCATTCTCTCTTTGAGTCTTCTATCTCTCTGTGCTTGTAAATAAATGCACATATTAAAAAAAAAAATAAGTAGGGCTGGAAAAATGGCTTAGCGGTTAAGGCACTTGCCTGCAAAGCCAAGGGACCTAGGTTCGATTCCCCAGGACCCACGTAAGCAAAATGCACAAGATGGCGCATGTGTCTGGAGTTTGTTAACAGTGGCTTGAGGCCCTGGTGCACCCATTCTCTCTCTCTCCTTCTGTCTGACTCTGTGTCTCTCAAATAAATAAATAAAAATAAAATATTAGAAAAATAAGTAATAGTAATGTTGGCCCCATCCATCCTGGTTAGAACGCATCCTAACAAGGGCCTACGGGAAGGCTGGTAGGAGCCAGCTGGGCATGGTGCCTGGGCATGGTCCCCTCATCTCTTCTGCCTTTAGCTGTGCTGTGGAGGATACTAGACCTGGAGCTGCTAGCCCCAGTGAGTTCGAGAAAAAAAATCCTCCAGGGCTGGAGAGATGGCTTAGCGGTTAAGCACTTGCCTGTGAAGCCTAAGACCCCGGTTCAAGGCTTGATTCTCCAGGATGCCAAGTTAGCCAGATGCACAAGGGGGCGACAGCGTCTGGAGTTTCGTTTGCAGTGGCTAGAAGCCCTGGCGTGCCCATTCTCGCTCTCTCTCTCTCTCTCTCTCTCCCTGCCTTTCTCGCTCTGTCTGTCGCTCTCAAATAAATAAATAAATAAATAAACTGAAACAAAAAAAATCCTCCAGGCTCATGCTGTTGGCCTACTGGCTCTGGTGAACTGATTGCAGAAATAGGTCTGAGGGGCTGGAGAGATGGCTTAGCGGTTAAGGCCCATGCCTGCGAAGCCTAAGGACCCAGGTTCGATTCTCCAGGTCCCACGTAAGCCAGATGCACACGGTGGCACATGCGCCTTGAGTTTATTTGCTATGGCTAGAGGCCCTGGCGCACCCATTCATTCTCCCTCTCTCTCTCATAAATAAATAAAATTAAGTTTAAAAATAATAGGTCTGAGCTTGGATCCGCACCACCCATGTACGTGCCAGGCAGGTGTGGTGGTCCACCTGTAATCCCAGAAGGCCCCCAGGGCAAGCTAGTTAGCTACGGGAGCCAAATGGCTGAGCCCTGGGTTCAAGTGGACAGCCCCTATAGCAATAGATCAGATGGAGAGCAATAGAGAAAGACACTCAACATCAACCCCTAATCTTCACATGCGTACACATGCACACACAACCACACACACCTGCAACCTCCCACGCATGGGCACACACCCACACACATACACACACACACAAAGAAACTTAAACAAAAAGTATCCATAGGGGGTTGGGGAGATGGCTCAGCCATTAAAGGCACTTATTTGCAAAGCCTGAGGGCCCAGGTTTGATTCCCCAGTACCCACATAAAGCCAAATGCACAAAGTGGTGCATGCATCTGAATTTCCTTTGCACTGGTGAGAAGCCCTGATGTATCCATTCATTCTCTCTCTTTCTCCTTCTCTCTCTCTCTCTCTCTCTCTCTCTTTCTCTCTGCAAGGAAAAAAAAAGGTATCCACATTAGGAAGGAAGAAATAAATCTTGCTTTTTCAGATGACATGGTCCAAAGTAACAGCATCAACATACAAATAACATTAGTGTTTCTTATGACAATAAACAATCCAAAATGAAACTGAGAAGGCAGTTCCATTTTAACTATATCAAAAAGGATGCAGGGCTGGAGACATGGCTGAGCACTTAAGATGCTTGCCTGCAAAGACTAACGACCCAAGTTCGATTCCCCAACACCCACGTTAAAGCCAGTTCCACAAAGCGGCACATGCATCTGGTGTGCATTTGTAGCAGCTGGAGGCCCTGACGTGCCCATTCTCTCTGTCTTCTCTCTATCTCTCTCTGCTTGCAAATAAATAAATAAAAATATATTAAAAACATTTTTTAAAGGATGCAATGCTTTAAGAGCAAATTTAACAAAGTAGAACAAGATTTATACAGTGACGTCATCAAAATATTGTTTGAAACCTCAGTAATTGGAATGGGGGTCGAGAAAGGTTCTCATACTGTATGCATGTAGGCCAGGGTGGCCTTGAACTAGCAGCGTTCCTCCTGCCTCAGCTTCCTGGGTACTGAGATTGCAGGTGTGAGGAGACATGTTGGCTAACCTAAATAGATCTAAAGACAACCTGTAAATAAACAGCCTGTAAATAAAGTGTTTTCTTTTCTTAAAAAGAAAAGAATAGGTCTGAATTCCCACCAGATCTGGACAACATGGCTTGGAAGCCTGTCCTATCAAGAGGTAGGGTCTCTGTCCCCATGGATGGGCCTGGACTGGCTGGTGCTTTGTGTCAAACAATGGTCTGCAGCAGAAGTGACGGTCCCTTAGCCTCCAGAGGCTTGACGCGTCCACTCCTCCGTCTTGAGCTCCCGTAGCCAGCTTAGGGAAAAGCCCAGGCTACCTGGCTAGAGGCGGTGATGGGTCATGCAGGACATCAGTCAGAAGTGGTGCCAACCAGGAGCTGAGCCCAGGTGGATGAGGAAGTTCAGATAAGATAGGAGAGCCACGTGATGGAGCCAAGCCTGCCTCGCTGACCTGCTGAACCGGGAGCCAAAACTAACAGATGCTGCTTCTAACCCCTCAGCTTGGGGAGGGAGAATGGGCGCGCCAGGGCCTCCAGCCACTGCAAATGAACTCCAGACACGTGCGCCCCCTTGTGCATCTGGCTAACGTGGGTCCTGGGGAATCGAACCTGGCTCCTTTGGCTTTGCAGGCAAACGCCTTAACAGCTAAGCCATCCCTCCAGCCCTTGATTTTGTTTTCAAAAGCCACTGGCAGATACAGCCAGAGATCCCGGATGCAGTGCCCCGGAGGACTAAAGAGACACGGGGGAAAAAAGACTCTAAGAAATCCCACACATGCAAACACAAGGGCAGAAAATAACCTCAAAACCCCACCAACTTTTAGGAAGAGAACACTGGGGACGAGGGGCCCATAGGTCGGAGCAGAGTGATCTTTCTTCTGAACCCCGACTATGTGCTAACCACCTATAATCCCTATTGGAACACCCCATGAGTTCCCATGAGATGAGTATTTGGAGGGGTGTGGACTGGTGCTAGGAATGGAACCCACAGCCCCTCGCACATGCTAAGGAAGCAGCCTACCACTGAGTCGCCCTCTCAATCCCATAATCCTCTAGTTCAGAAGGGACCAACATTGTGGACAGTGACCCAAGGTCCTAATGTTAGCAAGCAGGAGAGCCAGGCTCAAGCCTAGAGCCAGTGCAGCGTCCACTGTGCTTACACGGAGGCTGGCCAGTGTCATTCCTTCACAGTCTGAGCTGAACACAGCTTCCGGGGTGGGGGGGGAGGTGCCTCTTACGCAAGAGCACATAGGGATGAACAATTTGGGTTCCGATATTCAGCCATAGCGCAGCTGGGCAGCCAAGCGTCTTTGCGCCAATCAAGCCGTCTCAATTCCGTTTCTCACTTACAAGCTGGGAAGTGAAGTGAAGCCTCCCTCCCTTGGCCGAGAGGGGGAGCGTCTATCCCTGCCCTAGACAGACCAGCCTGCACTGGGCCAGAGAACCTCTGTACCACACTGACTGAGGTCCTTGGCACTGATCCCACCCACTGTGGGGGCTGGGCTAGGCAAGGCAGGACCAGCCTGGCTGCTAGAGGCTCAGCCTTGTGGGTGATGGGCAGTGGAGAGGCTCACTCACTGAGAAGTCCTCTGGGACACTCTCTTCGGGGACTGACCATATGCAGCCAGAAAGGTAATCCTTTAATCCCAGCACTCCGGAGGCAGAGGTAGGAGGATTGCGGTGAGTTCGAGGCCACCCGGAGACTACAGAGTCATTCCAGGTCAGCCTGAGCTAGAGTGAAACCTTACCTTGAAAAACCACACACACACACACACACACACACAAAGAATATTTAGCCGGGCGTGGTGGCACACACCTTTAATCCTGGCATTCAGGAGGCAGAGGTAGGAGGATTGCCGTGAGTTCGAGGCCACCCAGAGACTACATGGTGAATTCCAGGTCAGTCTGGGCTAGAGTGAGACCCTACCTCGAAAAAAAACAAAACAAACAAACAAACAACAACAACAAAAAATACAAACAAAGAAAGGTAAAGATCCTCTAAGCCAGCAACTCAGGGAAGTCCTGCCTGTCCCTCTGCTCAGAAGGGAGTGGGCCCAGGCCCCTCCTCCGCTCCCCTCCTTCCAGATCTGTTCACCCAGCAGAAGTCACTGTCCTACAGGGGGGGACTATTATATAAGGGAAGAAGGGCTGAGTCAAAGGTGGCCTTGGCTAACGGAGAGTGTCTTTCTTGAAAGTCACAGGACGCAGCTGGCCCTCCATGCCAACCCACGCTGCGCAAGCCCTGGTGCAGGAATCTGCTGACAGGGGCCTCTGCCAGAGGACAAGTCTGCTGCACTGTAGCTACGAGGAGATGCAGCCCTGTGATGGTCTCTCTCTCTCTCTCTCTCTCTGCCCAGTGCCACTGAGCTGCCTGGAGCATCCTGGAGAGAAAGACCCACCTTCCCCCTCCTCCGGGGCATCCCAGGACACAGGCTCCGGGGCTGCAGAATCCCCACGCAGAAGCCCGCAGCAGCAACTGGAAAAGCCTGGCCTGGGCCGGGGAAAAGGTTTGGACAAGGAGAGGGAGAGGAAGGGACAGTGGAAGTCCTTTGCGAGACAGAGAGTGGGCCCACAGTTGGCTGAGGGGTGCAGGTGGGAAAGGCAGTTTCCTGGCTTGCTTTTCTTTCCCTGGTGACGTTCCCATCAGCCTGGTGCGTAGAGGGGGGACTCCAGCCCCACACAGTGGCCTCACCAGGAAGGACCCGGGTGGGCTGTGGAGCTATTGGGGAGGGGCAAGGGCATGAGGGAAGCTCGGGGGGGGGGTGAACTGAATTGGTGATGGGTGGCTGAAGGCGAGAGGAGACACATCCGTGGGGTTACCGAGGGTTACACAGGACTCCCCCGGAGACAGCAAGGTACTGAGTTTTCTGCAGAGGGATAGCGGGGAAGGGACCAGACCTGGAGAGGCTGAGGGTCTGCACCCTCAAACCACTCAATGTGGGGTGGGGGTTGGGTGGGCTGGCGCTCATTGCTTTCTTTCCTAACTTCGATGTGGATGGTGTAGGGGTGGCGGACATGGCTGCCTGCAGCACAAGGAGCCTGTCTGAGGACCAGGGGTGGTCCACAGCAGCAGAAGGAGGAGGAGGAGGAGGAGGAAGAGGAGGAGGAAGAGGAGGAGAGACAGCTACAGCAGGCTGTGGTTATGTCACCCGGACCATTCTCAGAGAGGTAGGCTGCCCTTGCAAAAGGAACCGGTGGGCTTGGGGGTCTAGCTCAATGGCGGAGTGCTTGTCCAGCCTGTGTGAGGGCCTGGGGTGGGTTTCCAGCACTGCAGCTAAAACTAAATAAATAAGCAAACTCGAGCCTGGCAGAGAACAGATGCTGCTAGTGAAGGGAGGTGCTATATGACACTGGGCCATTCAATCTACCTCTGGGATCCAGGGCAGTCCCAATGCGGTACCGACCTTCAGAGATGGTTAGTTAGGGAGGTCCCTGGCGAAGGAGAATCGTACAATGATCGGTGCCGTTAAAAGGAAAGGCAGAACGTTGTCATCACCCGAATTGCTTGGGAGGGTGGTGCACAACTCTGGCTCCTCGCAAGTCCGTCGGTTTTTAAATCCTGCCCGGAGACCTCATCTGGGTCAAGTGAAGTCAGGGCGGGCAGACAGCACAAGGGCAGGAAGACGTGCTGGTTTGCTCCGATCAGCTGCTCTCTGAAGCTAGAGACCCACTGCAGGAGACTTTCCCCACACCTCTGAAGCTAAGCGTTGCTGCCTGGGGTTGGGGGGACAGGCTCACCTACTCAACAAGCCACATCTCAGGTGCCCCTGGATTCCACATGGGGGGGGGGATCTCAAGAGGGCCGGGCAATGTGTACACAGCCTGCCATCCCCGCAGCGCCACAAAATGTCCCACGAGCAGATCCAACTAATCTCAGATCAAAAATGTTTGGAAAGCTGGGCGTGGTGGTGCACACGCCTTTAATCCCAGCACTCGGGAGGCAGAGGTAGGAGGATCGCCGTGAGTTCGAGGCCACCCTGAGACTACATAGTGAATTCCAGGTCAGCCTGGGCTAGAGTGAGACCCTACCTCAAAAAACCAAAAAAAAAAAAAAAAAGTTTGGAAATGTCTCTGTACTGAACACGTACAGCATCATTTCTCTTGCCATTATCCCCTAAGCGACGGTGCAATACGACTATTTATGAAGCACGAGCTTGGTACAGAGGACAGAACCGAACTTCAATGTAAGCTCTGTGCCGTGCTGTAAGAAGGTGGCAGAGGTGCCAGTGTAAAACCCCGGCAGAGCTGGGTGGCTGCAAGCGTCTGGAAATGAGTGACCCTCGAATTCCAAAGCTTACTTAGCAAGCCCTAAGAACGGGGCGGGGGTCCGCAGGAGAGACTCACACCCAGCCATACTTCTCCGCACAGCATGGGCGGCTTGTTTGCTTTGGTGGTGGACTTTGCTGGTAGGTCAGACCTCATACTCTCTCTGCTTCGCTAGGGGGACAAATTTCCCATCCACAGACCAGGAGGTTTTGGACAAAAAGGAACCACGCGGAGCTACGATATAACTAATAGCATCAATGGCAGTATTTTAGCTCGTTGTCAGCAGGTCATTCTGGCCCCTGGCGTCACATTCTGCCTGCTGGCTCTGCGACATTCACTGGGTTATGCAGACACGCACATGATATGCACAATTGTACACACACATACACACATACACGCAGTGTTCCAACCTCATTAAACACAGTACTGAGAGAATGCAGAAAAATACCTGAGCCCATTAACTCACAGCAGGCAACTGCCCGTGTTCCTTAGAACACAGGCCACTCTGGGGACTGTTTAGTTCAGCTCTTCCATGTCGCAAGAGTGGGACTGGCTTAGATGTTCAGACCGGGATGCTGGCGTCTGACTGCCTGGGTCCCGATGCCACGACCCTGCTTCCTAGGATGGCCCCTCTATGAAATAGGCCGGCTGGGCAGGTAAAGTGGACGGGTGCACGTGCCTGGCACACCATGCACTGGGGGAGCACTTTGGGGGTGGTGCTCTGCGTGGCTGTGTTTATTCCAGGTGAGGAAGCTGTGACCCGGAAAAAATGACTTCCTGGCCTCACACGCTGTGACCCCCTGTAGGAATCTAGCCCGAGAAAACAGTCACACGTGGAGACAAGTGGCTACGGTAAAATTGTCCCTGTCTCGCCATTTGCAGGAACGACCTAAATGTCCAACAAAGTATTGGGACATCTCTGACAGCTAAGACTGGATGCTTTTTATTTCTATTTATTTTATGTTTTAGAGAAAGGGAGAGAGAGAGAGACAGAAGGAGAGAGAGAATTGGCTCACCAGGGCCTCAGCCACTGCAATCGAACTCCAGACGCTTGCTCCATCTAGTGGGCATGTGCGACCTTGCGCTTGCCTCACCTTTGTGCGTCTGGCTTATGTGGGATCTGGAGAGTCAGACATGGGTCCTTAGGCTTCGCAGGCAAATGCTTTAACCGCTAAGCCATCTCTCGAGCTCTTATTTCTGTTTTTTAAGTATTTATTTATTTACTTATTTATTTGAGAGACAGAAAGAGGGAGAGAGGGAGAATGGGAGTGCCAGGGCCTTCAGCCACTGCAAATGAACTCCAGACGTATGTGCCCCCTTGTGCATCTGGCTTACATGGGTCCTGGACAATCAAACTGGGATCCTTTGGTGTTTCAGGCAAACACCTTAATCGCTAAGCCATCTTTCCAGCCCCTATTTCTATTTTTTAAATTAAAAAATAATTTGTTTTTTGATAGAGGTAGCCCAAGCCAATCTCCGATTTACTATGTAGCTAATGAGACCATGAACTCTTGATCTTCCTGCCTTCACCTCCCAAGGACTGGGATTCTAGGCCTTAATCTAGGGCTCCTGGCTTACAACGGTTTTTAAAATGGTATCTTCAGGGAAACATACATAAATGGAGCATGTCTAGAAAAAGAAAATTCCCCATGCTAGATATCTCGGGTTGTGAGATTATGGGATGCTTCTATTTTCTTCCTTCTTCTTTTCAGAATTGGATTCACTTTCTATAGTAAGTAGCAATATTAATTGCTTTTTAGAGTCAAATAAAAATGTTTCTTTCGAGCAGCATGCTCAAGATCAAGCAGCACCTTAGAGGTCACGCGGGCCCTCGATCCCGCCTGAGACTGCTCCTGCATCAGGCTGGCTCAACAGCGGTAGAAAGGGAAGCCAAGTAAGATAAGGACGATGACTGAACACCAAAGAGTGATGGGATCAAAGGTGGGCTGGGCAAGGCAGGCCTTCTGCCTCGAAGCTTCCAAGGGCAGATCTGTAAGGGTACAGCCCTCTACCCCAGAGCCCTCAGCAGCACCTCGGAGGGAGAACCCCACACACAACCCATCCATCACTTGCCCTTCCTTGGAAGCACTCTCCCTGAAGTGGAAAATCCAGGGTTGACTGTGTCTAAGATGACAGAGTCGTACCAACCTCTCTGCCTAATCCCTACCACAGACCCTCTCCCCACCCCCAGCCTGAGGTGCTGGCTTGCACTCTCCTGCTCCTCCTTAATATAGAAGTGAGTGTTTCCATGCCCAGCATTTTTCCAATCACAATGCCAAGGTGTGTGACACAGCCAAAAGCAAGAAGTGTTTATTTTGCAATGTCAAAATAAAATAAAAGGATCTGGCCACAAGAGAGAGGGAAGAGAGGGAAGGAGGAAGAGGCGGAGGGCAAGAAGGAGAAGGGAAAAGAGAGGGAGAGAAGAAAGGAAAGAGGAAGGAAGTGAAGAAAGACAGGAGAGAGAATGGAAGTGTGAGAGAAGAAAAGAGGGAGGGAGGGAGAGGACGGCGAGGAGGGAGGAAGTAGAAAAAGGGGAAATTATCATATTTTCTACTAGATAAAATTATTATATCTCTCTTAAAACTGTTCTGGAACCTGCTCAGTATTTTTCGTGTTAAGTTCTGCTCTTTGTCTATAAAATAAGAGGCTACTGTAGGACATATGAGCTCTGAAATTCAATTGTTCTGCATGACTAATAAAGGGAAAGAAGTTAAGAGTCTAGAAGGTAGATTAATGGGAAGGGAGAGCAGGGAGGGGAATTACACAAAACTAGAGCCAAGGGCTGGAGAGACGGCTTAGCGGTTAAGCACTTGCCCGTGAAGCCTAAGGACCCCGTTTCGAGGCTCGATTCCCCAGGTCCCACGTAAGCCAGATGCACAAGGGGGCGGACGCGTCTAGAGTTCATTTGCAGTGCCTGGTGCGCCCATTCTCTCTCTCTCTCTCTCTCTCTGCCTTTTTCTCTGTCGCTCTCAAATAAATAAATAAAAATAAACAAAAAATAATAAATAAATGAAACTAAAGACAAAAGCAATCTATATGGTAGAAACACTCCTTCTGAATATGACCCCCAATTAATTGGGGGGGGTGGGCATTCTGGACAGAAATGCCTAGTGGTAGACGGAGAATTCTGAATGTTACAACCATGGGCCCTGGCTCGTGAATCCCAGGACCAAATTGGGTTACCCCCTCACTGAGCTGTTAGTCAGGGAGGGCCCAAGTGGCCTCCAATACCGATCTGTACGGAATTCAAATGCTGGTAGACCAGCTCTTTACTAAGGGCACTCCAGTCGCGACAGTGGACGCAGTGATGGCTGCCAGGCACGCAGGAAGCCCGCTGCGTGTGTGATGTCTCCCTGGGGCAGCCACAGGATTTTCACACAGTCTCAGTCGTCCGATCCAACCACCTCACTTCACAGGTGAGGTCCCTGGGCCGAAGCACAACGCCCACGGGCTAGCATGTGCTGGGATGGTGACAGCTGACCCGCTGAAGGTCACACGGCATGCGGACCCGGGATGACGTGCAATTCCTCTCTGCCCACACCCTCCCCAGGCTTGTTCTAGCTCTAAGTGGATTTAAAGACAGGAGAAGCAGTGAATACCAAGACACCCTTGTGGCTCGGCAAGTTCCTTCCTCCTTTTGCCTCTGGGCATATAAGAGAATCCACAGCCGAGGTGTGGAGACCTGTAAGTGGGTTGAGAGATCAGGTCCGTGTGGATAATCGTCACCCACCGACGCCTCTAGGGACTCAAGTCCACTGGAAGGAGCTTCCTTGGCTCTCTGTGAGTTTCTCATGATGTATTTCTTGGATACACATTTGTGTGTGTGTGTGTGTGTGTGTGTGTGCATAGGATGTGAACAGAAGTGACTAAAGAAAAAACAAAAAGGGGCTGGGAGGGGCCAGAGTGTTGGCTCAGCGGTTAAGGCACTTGCCTGTGAAGCCTAAGGACTCATGTTCGACTCTTCAGATCCCACGTAAGCCAGACGCACAGTGACACAAGGTCGCACATGCACACCAGATGGCGCACGTGTCTGGAGTTCAATTGCAGTGGCAGGAGGCCCTAGCATGCCAATTCTCTCTCGCTCACTCTCTTTCTCACATGAAAATACATAAATAAATAAATAAATAAATAAAAGAAAGCCAGGCGTGGTGGTGCATGCCTTTAATCCCAGCAGTCAGGAGGCAGAGGTAGGAGGGTCGCTGTGAGTTCGAGGCCAGACTGAGACTGCATAGTGAATTCCAGATCAGCCTGAGCTAGGGTGAGACCCTACCTCAACAAAACAAAACAAAACAAAAAGAGAAAGAAAGAAAAGAAAAGGCCAATCTGTTGGGCTTGCCTCAAAAGGAAAAGAAGAGAAAAGAAAAGAAAGGAGAGGAGAGGAGAGGAGAGGAGAGGAGAGGAGAGGAGAGGAGAGGAGAGGAGAGAAGAGAAGAGAAGAGAAGAGAAGAGAAGAGAAGAGAAGAGAAGAGAAGAAGAGAAGAGAGAAAAGGAAGAAAAGAAATAAACAGACAGGTTGGAGATTTCAGGATTCAAAAACAACTGGACTGAGCATGGTGGTGCGCACCTTAGTCCCAGCACGTGGGAGACAGAGGTAGGAGGATAGCTATGAGTTTGAGGCCATCTTGGGGCTACAGAGGGAGATCCAGGTCAGCCTGGGTTACAGAGAGACACCTTACCTCAAAGCAACGACAACGACAAATGCTACTGCTACTAATAAACAGCGTTTTAAAAACTGGAAACCACTCGAGTTACGAAAAGGGACACGGGGTTACTTGCTGCAAGACCGCTCAGAGCCTTTCATCCCGTGCTCGCTGCTGAAAGCCAGTGCTGTCCACACTGACCAGTGCTCTGCAGAACACGACTGGGGGCTTGTGTGAGTGACTCTAGACCACGTGGGCAGTTGAGAAGCCATCTCAACAGAGGAGGGGAGAAGTTTTAGAGTGCTTCAGGAGGTGAGCGACTTGAGACGTGAGGAAACGACCAACAATAAGGCTCGTGCAGCTCAATCGGTTTGAAGGAGGGGGAGGTCTGAATGCCGTTTCTCGGTGGGTTTTAGTAGGTCTGGAATCATTAAGTAAATATCTCTCCTCTCCCGCTCTTTCTCTCTCCCTTTCTTTCCAGTCCTGGGAATTGAACCAAGGGCCTCACACACGCTAGACAAGCACATTGCTGCTGAGCTACAGCCTTTTCAGACTTTTTTTTTTTTCCTTCTTTTTCATGAAATGGCATCTCAGTCAATTGCCCAGGCTGGCCTAAGACTCATTCTGTAGCCCCAGGCAGGTCTTGAACTTGTGATTCCAGGAACCGCGCCAATCACGTGGACGAGAGTTCTCGCCCTGCCTCATTCTGCACCATTTTGCCTAACTCTCCGTGTGTCATCTCAGGAGTTGGGCTGGCTGACTCGCAAATTAATACATTCCCTGAATATGGCAAATCATTTGTTGGTAAATGAAGCCACAGTCTTCCACTTGTGGCACACTTCAAAGCCTGCTCCACACTGTGTCTGTCCCCGCGCTACGTCTCCATGGCTCGTCCATCCCAAAAAGCCAAACCAGAAGCCATCAAGGCACACGCTGACCCACTGGAGCTGCCCACACGATGTCACATCGCCTCTCAGCTAGTTCCCAAGCGCGATGGAAATTCTCACGGCCCCAACAAACAGCCTATAGCTTAATTCTTTACTTTGGGGACTTGTCTTGATCCTTCAGCGTGGGAGCGCTTTTGTCTGGAAGGGCATCAGACCCCTTTATGTGAGTCACCCCAGGCATGACCAAGTATTTGATAACTGAATAGCTGGCTCGTGGGTCACTGTTAGATCAGAGGTATAAACTTACAAAGTGAGAGGAATTGTGACGCACGTCTATTTCCCGAAAGACTAAATTCATAAGAGCTTTTAAAGTCTTTCTCGGGGTCAGACAAGATTCAGAGGCCTTGTTGCACCTCAGCACTCCACTGAAACGGGCAAAGGGGAAAAGAGGTCATGGGAATAAGGAGATGGCACTCACTGCTTCCTGCGTGATGGGCCCTGGTTCGCATTATCTTCTCAAATCCC
Source organism: Dipus sagitta (assembly GCA_036346955.1). Lineage (NCBI taxonomy): Eukaryota > Metazoa > Chordata > Mammalia > Rodentia > Dipodidae > Dipus > Dipus sagitta. Next base: position 22,300,887 of record CM070789.1, on the reverse strand, counting down.
ACAGTGGGCCAGTTTCGCAAGGCTCGGAAAGGAAGGTTTGTAACTCTCACGGTCACACCAGGCTGGTGGACCTCACCCCCTTCCCGCATTGTCGGAAGAGAGACTAAGGTATTGGCGAGGACCACGTCTCCACAGCCCGCCTGCTGTGCCTGGCATGGCCTCGGGAGAGGGAGATGCACCACCGACCACCTGCGGCTGTGCCCAGAGCAGAAATGCATGTAGGCAGAGGGAGGGCTAGTAGGACAGTTTCTCAAGAGTTCACACAGCGGAACATATGTTTTGAAAACTGCCTCCTCCTCGTTGTTGTTTTTTGTTGTTGTTATTTGTTTATCATTTTTATTTATTTATTTGAGAGCGACAGACAGAGAGAGAAAGAGGCAGATAGGGAGAGAGAGAGAGAGAGAATGGGCGCGCCAGGGCCTCTCCAGCCGCTGCAAACGAACTCCAGATGAGTGCACCCCCTTGTGCATCTGGTTAACGTGGGTCCTGGGGAATTGAGCCTCGAGCTGGGGTCCTTAGGCTTCACAGGCAAGCGCTTAACCACTAAGCCATCTCTCCAGCCCTGTTTTTTTTTAAATATATTTTATTTATTTATTTGAGAGAGAGAGAAAGAGGGGGGGAGAGAGAGAGAAAGAGAATGGGTGCGCCAGGGCCTCCAGCCACTGTAAACGAACTCCAGACGCGTGCGCCCCCTTGTGCATCTGGCTAACGTGGGTCTTGGGGAATCAAACCTGGGTCCTTTGGCTTTGCAGGCAAGCGCCTTAACCGCCAAGCCATCTCTCCAGCCCCGTACCTCCTTGTTTTTCCAGTGGGAGCAAAAGCATCTTTCCGTGGTCCACTCAGACGTTCTCAGAGTTTCCAAAACAATCGTGTTCTCATGCTTCCACTAAAAGAAAGGGTTGGGGTTGTATAAAGAACGCTGTCCTTTCCGCTTGACTACATTTGGGTAATTTAATTCCCCTCCCCCATGGGGCCACTTCCACTAAGAAATACTTTCAACAGGGCTGGAGAGAACAACTCAGCAGTTCAGGTGCTTGCCTACAAAGCCTACCAACCCAGGGTTCAATTCCCCAGGACCCACATAAGGCCAGGTGCACAAAGTGGCACATGTATCTAGAGTTCCTTTGCAGTGGCTGGAGGCCCCGGTGCACCCGTTCTCTCTCTGTCTTCTCTCCATCTCTCTGCTTTGCAAATCAATTAAAAATTATAATAAAATAAAATACTTTCAAATGATTGCAGCAACAACTATCCTGACATAATAGCTACAAGGAAAAGTGAGGCAAACAGACCAAAAGGGTGTTTGTGAAAACTCTCCTTTAACCTCAGTCTGGTCTAACCTTTTCTGCCCAATGAGAGAGGGCAAATATTTAGAAGAGGGCAGGAACGGGTTCCTTTCAGTCAGAAACGATGTCCCCAAGGGGAGATGACTCATGGGAAGTCTACTCCCTCTCAGAATCCTCAGGATTTTGAACTGACTCTTCCCTGACTGCTATCGCAAACTCTCCTCTTGAATTCTAGCTTTGAAAGTAGTTTAAGGAAATGACAAGTAACACTAGGGGAAAAAAGGAAAGCCTTTCTTATCTTCCTCTTAAGATAATAATGTTGGGCCCATGTCCAGCTCTATGGCCATTTACCAACTTCCAAGAAAGGAGATGCCACCTTCGTTTACCGCTGAATAGCTGTGACCAAAATGCATGAGAGGGCAACTGAAAGGAGCACAGGCTAATTTTGGCCACAGTTCAGAGGGTTCCATCTGTGCTTGGGGTGAAGGACATCACTGCGTGGTCAACCGAGATACTTCACCTCATGGTAGACAGGAAGCGGAGAGAGAGGAAAAGGCCCAGGACCAGGTTTAACTTTATTTTTTTTTAAAGATTTTATTTTTATTTATTTACTAGAGACAGAGAAAGGGTGGGGGAGAGCGAGAGAGAGAATGGGCACGCCACGGCCTCTAGTCACCGTAAACGAACTCCAGACGCATGCGCCACCATGTGCATCTGGCTTACATGGGACCTGGAGAATCGAACCCGGGTCCCTGGGTTTTGCAGGCACGCGCCTTAACCGCTAAGCCATCTCTCCAGCCCCAGGTATAACTTTAAATGCAGGCTCCCCAGCAACCTTCTTCCTCCACCTGTGCCCCGTGTACAAGTTTCCACGGCGACCCAGACGGCGCCACCAGCTGAGGACCTAGCGCCAGCCTGTGAACCCGTGGGGCATGTTTTTATTCAGACCATAAAGATCTGAAACCAACTGAGAGAGGCAAGAACGAATCTAGAAGGGACCACGGCAGTGCAGACAACAGGACAGGTGGAAAGCTTGTGGGTCACCCTTCGTCCAAGCAAGTCACATGACCCCGCCTCCGAGTCTCTATTCTTGCTCCCTGTCAGGGCTGGCCAGCAGGAGCACAGCGGTGTGTCTCACTGCCTCACCTCAAAGTGGGGGTCAGTGCTAAAAACAGAAACACCCAGAAACTGTATTCTGCCTGTGTTATAGTTTGTACCCTTGTTGTGGTGGTTGGTTGGTTGGTTTTATTGTTACTCTTATTGGGGGGGAGGAGTTATGGTATTTTATTTCCTTTGAGACAGGGTCTCCTGTAGCCCAGGTTGGACCTGAACTCACTAGTCACCTGTCCATTATTGTAACCAAAACCTGACATCAATCAGCTTAGAGAGAGGATAGGTTTATTTTGGCTCACAGTTCTAGAAGTTCTGGCCCACGAATGGATGGACACATTGCTTTTAGGTTCCTCGTGGGGTGACGGAGTGGGACAGCACGTCACGGTGGGAAGTGTGGCCTAGGATGACTTTGAACTCGTGACCCTCCTGCTACACCTACCAAGGGCTGTGATTACAGGCTCTGCTCAATGCCAATGTGATAAAGCCTTGCTCCCTCACTTGTTGAAGCTGGGATGTGGTGGGAACTTTTACGGCGTGTAGCCCAATGGGAGGCTGTAGGCCATTAGGGGCATGCCCCTGAAGATGAACCCCCCCCAACCCCGTTCTATCCCACCCTTTCTCTCTCATCCTAGTCCTAAAGTAAGTGGCTTTGTTCTGCCATGGGCTCCCACCATGATGTGTTCCCAGGGATTTAGAAGCAACACCTCCACCCAGTCAAGAATGGGAACTTCTCCGCTGGAGAGACGGCTTAGCGGTTAAGGCGTTTGCCTGCGAAGCCTAAGGACCCGGGTTCAGTTCTCCAGGGCCCACGTAAGCCAGATAGATGCACAAGGGGGCGCACGCATCTGGAGTTTGTTTGCGGTGGCTGGAGGTCCTGGCGCACCCACTTTTGCTCTCCCTCTCTCTCTCTTTATCCCTCTCTCTGTCTCTAATAAATAAATAAATAAAAATAAATCAGAAATTTTTTTTCCATTTTTTGGTTTTTTGAGGTAGGGTCTTACTCTAGCCCAGGCTGACCTGGAATTCACCCTGTAGTCTCAGGGTGGCCTCGAACTCACAGCAATCCTCCTACCTCTGCCTCCCAAGTGCTGGGATTAAAGGCGTGCGCCACCACGCCCGGCTCCAGAAAAAAAAATATTAAAAAAAAAAGAATGGAAACTTCCAAAACTATGAGCCAAAATCCACCTTTCCTCTTTCTTTTTTTTTTTAATTTTTTTTGTTTGTTTATTCTTATTTATTGGAGAGCGACAGACAGAGAGAGAAAGAGGCAGAGAGATAGAGAGAGAGAATGGGCGCGCCAGGGCTTCCAGCCACTGCAAACAAACTCCAGACGCGTGTGGCCCCTTGTGCATCTGGCTAACATGGGTCCTGGAGAATCGAGCCTCGAACTGGGGTCCTTAGCCTTCACAGGCAAGCGCTTAACCGCTAAGCCATCTCTCCAGCCCCCACCTTTCCTCTTTCTAAGCTGACTGATGAGAGGTCTTTGTGGACCTCAGTCATGGACACATGACTGACTCAGCCCAGGATCTCGTTTTAATCGTGCTACGTGGACATTCTTAATTGAGCCACACTCTTCTCTGCCTGCTAAACTGGACAAAAAAGACTGCATATTGCTGTCTCTATATGGGTCTCCATACAGCCTCATGATCACGTCTCTATAGGTCAGGGTGACCAGCGATCAGCCCCCACAACCCTCCCATGGTCTTCTTGAGCAGCCCGTCCCATCTAACCCACAGCAGTAAAACTACAGGGTCAGCCTGGAGTCAGTGAACGGAGACCATGTGGAAGGTTCTGTCGAGAAACCTGGGTACCAATGTCAACTGAGTCACCAGGTAGTGGAAGTCAATGGGTCGTTTTCCTTACACGTGGCACCCTTAAGTCATTGATTTCCAACCTTCAGAAGAAATGGACCTAGAGAAAAATGTTACCTACCTAATGAGAAAAAAATATGGTTGTGGACACTGACCAGTGGCCGTGGTCCTAGCCCAAAGGAAGCTCATGAGCAGTCTTGCCTTTGGTAGCTACGTTCTGAGCATTACCTCTCACCAACTAGTGGCTTCTTTAGCCTCTTTGTATTTGTTTATTTATTTGTTGAGACAAGCCCAATAGACTGGGCCTTTCTTTTTTTTTATTTTTTTTTTTATTTATTTGAGAGCGAAAGAGAGAAGGAGGCAGAGAGAGAGAGAGAAAATGGGACGTGCCAGAGCTTCCAGCCTCTGTAAACGAACTCCAGATGTGTGCGCCCCCTTGTGCATCTGGCTAACGTGGGTCCTGGGGAATTGAGCCTCGAACCCGGGGTCCTTAGGCTTCACAGGCAAGCGCTTAACCGCTAAGCCATCTCTCCAGCCCTGGGCCTTTCTTTTTTAATGCGAGAGTGGAAATGAGAGTGAGAGAGAGACAGATTTGGTGCACCAGGGCCTCCAGCACTGTAATTGAAGTCCAGATGTATGTGCCACCTAGTGCACATGTGCGACCTTACGCACTTGTGTCACCTTGCATCTGGCTTATGTGGGACCTGGAGAGTCGAACATGGGTCCTTGGGCTTCATAGGCAAGTATCTTAACCAGTAAGTCATCTTTCCAGCCCCTCTTTTTATTTACTTATTTTTTTAATTTACGTGTGTGTGTGTCTGTGTGTGTGTGTGTTTCACGTTTGTGCATGTCACTGCACGAGTGTGAGGATGTCAGAGGTCAACTTCAAGGTACCTGTGCTCTACCTTCTCGGGGCCAGGGTCTCCTGCTCCTGTAAATCAACCACCAGACTAAAAAAATGATATCAGAATAGCCGCCCCACCCCCCAGCTTTGGATGCTCCCAGTTCTGTCTCTTTGTCACATTGTGATCACAGGTGCACGCATCACTTTGTATGTGGTTTTACGTGTGTGCTCGGGAGTTGAACTTGGACTGGCAGGCTTGGCAAGCAAGTGCCTTTAACCACTGATCGATCTCCCTAGACGGCCCCTTTCTTTTAAACCTTTTAAGGCTTTGCTCGTTGTGTTCACTGTAGTGTTCTGGCTGAAGGAAATTGTCACGGGTTGAAAATCAGGAAAGCGGGACGTCACTAGGGGAGGAAGGAGCTGTACCCCCTCAGCGGGAGCAGCTGTGCCTCGGCTCCTGCCAAGGCAGTTGGGAAACAGAAGTGCAGGAGCGACGACCACGTGAGCCTTTGCTTTCCAAAGAAACCAAAGACACAGTCCTGCCCGTGAAGGCTTTCAGTATTTCTTAATGGTGTCATCACATGTGGCCCACGGAACCAACGTGACAAGGGCAGGGCCTGGGGAGATGGCTCGGTGGGTAAAGCGCTTGCTGCACAGCTAGGGTCGGGGTTCAGATCCCCAATATCCATGCTAGAAAATAAACGCCAGGGGGCTGGAGAGATGGCTTAGCGGTTAAGCAATTGCCTGTGAAGCCTAAGGACCCCGGTTCAAGGCTCGATTCCCCAGGACCCACGTTAGCCAGATGCACAAGGGGCCGCACGCTGGAGGCCCTGGTGCGCCTATTCTCTCTCTCTCTCTAACTGCCTCTTTCTCTATGTGCCTGCCACTCTCAAGTAAATAAATAAAAATAAACAAAAAAATAAAAATAAAAGCTAGAGAGCCAAGCATGGTGATGCACGCCTTTAATTCCAGCACTTAGGTGGCAGATGTCGGAGGATCACCATGAGTTCAAGGCCACCCTGAGACTACATAGTGAATTCCAGCCTGGATTAGAGTGAGACCCTACCTCAGAAAACCAAAAATAAATAAATAAATAAAAATAAAAGCTAGGGGTGGAGAGGTGGCTTAGCAGTTAAGATGCTTGCCTGCGAAGCCTAACGACCCAGGTTCAATTCCCCCAGGACACACCTACACCAGATGCACAAGGTGGCGCATGCGTCTGGAGTTTGTTTGCCAGATGCCCCGCCCGGTGCACCTATTCTCTCTCTCTCCCTCTTTAAAAATAAATAAATAAATAAATAAATAAATAAATAAATAAATAAAAGCTAGGTGTGGTGGTGCACACCTGTCTTCCCAACACTGGAGTGGTGTACAGAGGAGAATCTCTGGGGTTTGTTGGCTAGTCTAGTCCAGTGGGTTAGCACCAGTTCAATGTAAGACCCTGCCTCAAAAACCAAGGTGCAAAGGTGGCACATGCATCTGGAGTTCGTTTGCAGTGGCTGGAAGCCCTGGCTCTCCTCCTCTCTCTCCCTCTCTCTGCTTCTTTCTTTCTCTCTCTCTCTCAAATAAATAAATAAAAATAAAATATTTTTTAAAATAAAAATTATTGAACATGTTAAAAAAAACAAAAACCAAGGTGCAAAGTGATTAAAAAAGACACCTGACATTGACATCTGGCCTACACACACACCCACACACACACCACACACAAACATGTGTACATGTCATGCACATGCCCACACAGCTATGAACACGCAAGCACATATGCACACACACTACATACACATGACAAAAAAAAAAAAGTGACAGGTCTGGAGAGATGGCTTAACGGTTAAGGCATTTGCCTGCAAGGCCAAAGGACCCTGGTTCGATTCCCCAGGACCCACGTAAAGCCAGATGCACAAGGGGGCGCATGGGTCCGGAGTTCATTTTCAGTGGCTGGAGGCCCTGGTGTGCCCATTGTCTCTATCAAATAAAGAAATAAAGAAAGAAGCATAAAATATTTTTTAAATAAAAATTAAAAATAAATTTTAAAAAGTGACAGTTTAGGACTTCTATAAGGAGTACCCTGCAGAGCAGGCGCCCTGCAATGGCTTGTTGGAATCTCTGCAGTCACATGAGATTGCGCATGAGGGGGCAAGTGAATGAGTGAACTAAATGCATCCACAATTCCGGTTGAGTACTCGCACCCACAGGCACAATACGTGTGGGCTCTCCTGGCATGCAAACACACACACACACACACACACACATACACACACACACACCACCCCCGTGCACAGCCAACAGTTCTGCAGGGAACACGGCTATTTTCCCCATCCTTCCAGAGCTTTCTTCTCTCTCCGGTAAGCCAAATTGCCTCTAAGTGGCTGGCAGCCTGTCTGACTTACAGCTCAGTCAATCGTGGCTTCTGGAAACTGCGTTCGTCCTGACCCTTGGCCCTGTGTTGTATTCAAAATGGATGTCTGTAGCCCAAGAGTAACTTCTCTTTCTTAACCAGGGCAGCCCACGTGCAAGGAAGAGGAGACCAGACGCTGGATTCTGACACCCAGGGCTTCAGAAGGTGACATGCGCGGGTGAGGCACTAACTTTTTTCGGCATCTCATGTGAAAGTCTTTGATAAGCCCTTGCTTTCCTGATTGCCCACCTCGGACTGTTTCCTTCACTCTGGCCATTAAATTTAGCAGAAAAACCCAAACCTTAAAAATCTACAGAAGCTGAGAAGGGAGGAAAGGGGAAGGCCCCAGCTTGGCTGTAGAGACCTCGAGAGCTGCTCTGGGTCCTCCTTACTCAGGGCTGAAATGCCTTAGGTCCATCCTAGAGTGACACTCATGTACAGGTCGGATCTGGGGTTACTAGCCAGGCCTGCTGGCCCTGTGCCCTGGAAAGGAAGCAGGAGATACCAGGCGTGGTGGCGCACGCCTTTAATCTCAGCACTCGAGGGAGAGGTAGGAGGACTGCTGTGAGTTCAAGGCCACACTGACAGTATATGGTAAATTCAAGGTAAGCCTGGACCAGAGTGAGACCCTACCTCGAAAGAAAGAAAGAAAGAAAGAAAGAAAGAGAGAGAGAGAGAGAGAGAGAGAGAGAGAGAGACAGAAAGAAAGAAAGAAAGAAAGAAAGAAAGAAAGAAAGAAAGAAAGAGGAAGGAAAAGAAGAGAGGAGAGGAAGAGGGGAGAGGAGAAGAGAAAGAAAAGAAGAGAGGAGAGGAGAGGAAGAGGGGAGAGGAGAAGAGAAAGAAAAGAAAAGGAGGAGAGAGATGAAATTCAAAATCACTTAATTCCATTTCCTATGGGCAGCTCTGCTAAGGAGTTTGGCTGGATTGGACACAAATGCTACTTGTTTTTAAAAATGTCCATGCAATCTCTAGGTTTCCACTTTTCATGGGAAAATGCTGGGCTAGGAAGCGAATGGGAGTCCCAGAGTCAGCAACCCTTCCCTTGACATTGCCTTTCTCTGCCGGGCCCTCGGTTTCTTCCTTCTTAAAGAGATATCTACTGCCCCTTCCAGCTCTCACACCACAACGACCTGCTCATGCTGCTCAGGGGGATGGGTTAAGTGAGAATCCTCATTATAGGTTTGGCTGGAAACAAACTTTGTTGGAAAAAAAAAAAACATTCCCAGTATATCCGTTCTAGTCTTCCAAGATGCGTCCACACATTTCTGCATGTGAAATCCTGTCTTAAGTGCAATTATTTAAAGAAATTCTGCCGTGAATCCTTTAGGCAGAGACTTCTGGTAGAACTGAGAGCTATCCAGAGTCTATTTTTTTTTATGTCATACTCCATTTAAATGGTTAAAGCTGGCAAGGTCGCTGCCTTTCTCTGGGTGTACGTGGTTCCAATCCCCCCTCAAGGAGACCCCCTCAGCAGTCAGAGATGGCCACACGCTTTAGCTGGCATTTGACCGTCACACGTGTGGCTGTGGGAGGCGAGGAACATCAGCATCCTTGTTTTGAAGAGGTCAAAAAACGGAAGCTCGCTGAGGTTCAATGAGGCACAGACTCAAGTTCAACAGCAAAGGCGCGCGAGCCAGGCAGCTCTGAGTCCTGGAACAGTAGGGGAACCCCGCTGCCTTCTCCTGGGCTGGCTCCTCTGTGAGAAGCAATAGGGGCAACGGGAGTTACCTGGGGTGGGCAGAGCATCGGGGCCTGTGTAGGACCCCCCCCCCCAAAGCAGTACTCCTGAATGAAGTGTAAAAGGGAAGCTGGCTTCCTGTAACTGCAGCATCTCCTGCCTCCTCTCTTCCACCTTAAAGGAGGAAAAGGCGTTGGGGACGCATCCTGGAGATGGATACCCACGGCAAAATAGAGGGACACAGAGGGACGTGAAGGTGGCAGGGGAACAAATTAGTGGGGAGGGCGAGAACAAGGGGGAGGGAGATGATGGTGGGCACAGTACCCAAGGGTTCAATAGAAAGACTGAGTGTCAGGTGAGATGGAGGTCGAGAGGAGGTGCAGGTGGGGGCGTCCCCCCGTAGCAGTGCACTTTACTGACGCACTTAAGGACACCGAGACAGACAGACCTCGACGCAGACGCGAATGAATGTCAACACAGGTGTAGATCCGGAGGCAGATGCAAACACTGAGGTAGGGACAGATGCATTATTTGCAGACACAGGGGATGGGTGGGGGGGCAGCTGCAGATACGGACAAGGACGCAGGCACAGAGGCGCATCTCCGTGTGTTCAGACAACTTCTGCGCCGCCGACAGTCTGCCAGGTGAATTCAAAAACCTTACACAGGAGGCAGAGCTCATTGCTCAGTGCCGGCCACACCCCCCACTCCATTCTGCTCTGTGTCGTCAGCAATGAAACACACATAGCTGGGTGCCCTGGTGCATGTCACACCCCCTCTGTGCCTCACTATGCTAAGAGGAAAATGACCTACCTAGCTGGCTAGCTCATTTCATTGCAGGAACATAATGATCAAGATAGCCAATCTTGTTTGTTTTGTTTTGTTTTGGTTTGTTGGTTTGTTTTTCGAGGTAGGGTCTCACTCTAGTCCAGGCTGACCTGGAATTCACTATGTAGTCTCAGGACGGCCTCGAACTCACGGTGATCTGAGGGCTGGGATCAAAGGCGTGCGCCACCATGCCCGGCTTAAGATAGCCAATCTTTAAACAGCGCCGACTCTTTCAAAACACGGCATGCATTAACCAACTTAATCCTCAGAACATCCCGTGAGATCAGAGCTATCATAAGCCCCCCCACCCGTGTGACAAAGAGGGAAACTGAGGCAAGAAACAGTTTCACAGCTGCTGGAGGTCACACAGTAAGGAAAAGATGTGAACCAGTGCCCCGGGTCTTCACCAGTGTGTTCTAATGCTTGGGCTGCCATGAGTGGGTTTGTGAGGGACGGGGACCCACTGGGACTTCTTGGCCTCTAGGGAGGCGGCACAGAAGGGTCAGCATCCCCCTGGAAAGGTTGGGGGGCCCCCAGCCCAAGGCCTGTGCGTGCCAGCTGTCTCCCCAGCTTTCTGGAGGTGAAGGAAGACGGGGCACAACCCGCCGCCCTTGCAGCCCAGCGGCGGGACTGTCACGGTGCGGGGTCCCTCGCAGCCACGAGCACGCCTGTCTGTCTCCAGGAGACAGCGGCTGTCAGGCCCGGGGAGAAGAGCTGGCGTGTCAAAAATAGCAGCCCGGGCAGACTCGGCCGCTGCAGTCTCCTCTTGAAATGCTGGCTTGGCTCTCAGGCAAGGGCCCGGGTCTGTCTGCACTCCTTGCAGCTGTAGCAGAGGCTTTGGAAGGTTCCAGAATGCTCTTCTGGGGGGGGGGGGGGGAGAAACATATCTGCCGAGCTCACAACCTTGACTAAGGGAAAATTCTCTCTATAGTAACAGTGATGGAGCTGTGGTTTGGGGCGGGGGGGGGGGGAGAAGTGTCATAAACCCCAATAGACCTAGGTCCCAAAATAAGGTCAAGGTTATGCCCATGAGAATGGTGTTTAACATCTATGGGCCAGGCTTCTTTCTCACTTCTGGGAATGAGTTACAGTGGAGATACCCTCTCAAGAGTTACCACCGTGGGCTGGGCGTGGTGGCGCACATGCCTTTAATCCCAGCACTCGGGAGGTAGAGGTAGGAGGATCACTGTGAGTTCGAGGCCACCCTGAGACTCCATAGTGAATTCCAGGTCAGCCTGGGCTAGAATGAGACCCTACCTTGAAAAACCAAAAAAAAAAAGAGTTACCACCATACCCCCACCCCAGGGCACCATGTGGACAAGGGTATGAGGACAAAGAGGCCAGGAGAACCACTTTCTCGCTTCAGATCAAAAGGACAGGAAAAACAGGACAGGCTCTCTAGTCCCACAGGGGCTCCGTAGCCCAGAACAGGAAAGCGGTTCACCAGGGAAGCCCAGCGACATGGAAACGAGGCTCCCATCTGTCCCCATCCCAGTGGGCCACGTTTGGGAAGACGTGTCCTCCCTCCACGGCTCCCGCGCCGGGCCTCACTGGGCCGTGAGACCCCCCCCGAGAGCTACCAGGGTACAGAGGAAGTCCCACAGCGGAACGCATCCATGTCCCTTCCTGGGCTAAGTGACACTGACACATCAGAATGAGGGCGCGCCTTCCTTCCCCCCCACCCCGGGCAGTGACACCCAGTCAGCGCCAATCAGAGCTGGGCGGCAGTGCCAGCCAGACTGCCCAGGGAGAGCAAGCGACATTCCCCGGGGATCTATCTTGGCATGGGCACCCGAGATGTAAGGTGATAGAAATGCTGCCCGAAGCAATGCCTCAGCCGACAGAGAGAGGAAGACAGGCACGTGGACTGGAAGGTGGCACCTGGAGAACCTCCCCCCACCCCCAGGGAGACAGGGGGGAAGGGGGAGAAGGGCAGGGCCCTGCGGGCACCAGGCAAGAAAAGGGAGACCAGAACAGAGACGTAGTAATTAAATGAAAGCTGTCACCTCCCATCATCTCCGTTTATCCAAAGCCACCAGAGACCGCCGGCTTCTCATCATAGGGCTGTTAAGGGTCCCTGATGGCATCAGGGAGTAGTTGGGAGGGACCACAGGAAAAGCAACTTGGGCTCCCACAGTTTAACAGATGCAGGTATTGACCTTTGGGGGGCAGGGGAGGGTTGTAGGGCTGGTATGTTTGCAGCAAGGAAGTGTGAATGCTTTGAACAAACCCACCGCCCTACGCCTGTCATTACGTCCATCACACCATGATCAGTTTGTGCTAATTACGCTCTGTACTTACCCAAACGATTACTGGGCATGTCCTTATAGAAACGTAAACCAAGCAAACTCCACTAGGATTTGTTTGTTCAAAGCAACACATCACACACATCAGCTCACGGTGACAGCCGGGAGTGGCTGTGTGGAAGCTCTAGTGTCCCCATGTGGCAAAAGGTTGTCATTCCAACCCAGAGATTCAGCATGCTCCGTCCTTAGAGATGCCCTACCTTCAAGCCTTTTGTCCCCAGCTCAGGGTGAAAAATGCCAGGTTGTTAGATTCATATCTTTCTGGCCACCAATTCAAGATTTTGGGTTAATTTGTAGTCGTGTCCTTTTCAGCTAGTTTAAACGGACTGGCCATCAGCCTCTGTGAGGAGCCATGATGTTCTTGATATGGGTAGAATTTCACCACAGGCTCCCAGTCCTCCAGTTAAAGATGCTCCGGCCCGGCGTGGTGGCGCACGCCTTTAATCCCAGCACTTGGGAGGCAGAGGTGGGAGGATTGCCATGAGTTCGAGGCCACCCTGAGACTACATAGTGAATTCCAGGTCAGCCTGGGCTAGAGTGAGACCCTACCTCAAAAAACCAAAATAAATAAATACATAAATAAAAAGAAAAGCTCCAGTCCATACATTCTCCTCATGAAATGGCAAGCTACTCTGTTTTCCACATCAGACGGTGTTCCCCTGATACTTTAAACCACTGGGAATGATGGAGTGATGGATTTTTTTCCTCTTCTTCTGCCCTGAGAGCACAGGAGAGCCAGCCAGGGCTACCCAATCCTTCACATAAAGAGCAGAAAACAAGCCTGGCCCGAGATAAGGCTTTTTCTAGGCTGACTCCAATCTTCAGCCTTCTCCAATTTTCTACTTCCTTTGCCTTCAACCTCTCTTCAAGCATCTTAGGGTGGAGGGACCTGAGGTGGACATACTCCAGTGCCATATGCCAGACTTAAACATGTTCTCTCTCTACCGATCATATATGTAGCCAGCATCTCTACCCCTTTCCTCTGTGTTCCCTTTATGCATATATGCTCATGCTAAAGAAATGTTTGGAAGCTGTTTTTCTAACCTCGCAGCATGCCACGTTCCCTAGTTAGGTGAAACGCTCTCTCCCCACTGATAGGTTAGCCTGGTCCAGGTACCCAGATCGCAGGGAGACAGAAGAGGGCCTCAACCTACAGGCCTGCCTTCTCAGCAAAACCCTGGGTCACGGCTCTTTAAGGTGTGGCGTTAACAGCAAGGCCACGAAGGGCCCCCCGAGAACCAAAAGGTGGAAAGAGGGAGAGAGGGAAATCGACATCCTTGGCTGACTCCCTTGTGTGCAGTGGAAGATAGACAGTCACCTGCCAGTCCGGGGGGGCGGGGGGACAGTGTGGGGACCGTCTCTGATGGAGGTCATGGGGCAGAGTGGGGAGTTACAAGTCCACCGGCCATGGGAGGGTTAAGTTCAAACGGCAGAGCAGGGATAGACTAGCAAGATGGAGGCGAGAAAGGAAAAAAAAAAAAAAGGGAAAGAGAAAAAGAGATGGTAGGAAGAAAGACAGGAGGAGAGGCACCCTCGAGAGGAGAGAAAGAGATAGGAGACAGCAGAGCCCACGGAGGCAGAAGGAACCACACGCATCAGGAAAGGCGGTCGGGAAACCCTGCTTCCCAGACACATGAGAACTCTCTCACTGAGGACCAAGTCAGGCATAAAATTCCCCTACAGGGGAACCTACCTCAGGTGCAAAGATGGTCAGCTGTCCCTTGCTCCTCTGGGAATGCTCGGCAGGCAGAACGTCCCCACTGCAGGCTGAGGCTGGCGGTCCCACGAGGTCCCTCTGGGAGTCCCCACTGGCTCGGGTCATTTCGCCTCCCCTGGCCACTGGGATCCCACCGCAGCTGTTGAAGCAGCGGACACAGTGTCTCTCCCAGGTCACAGAGTGGCAGATCAGAGTCAGGCAGGGCAGAGAGGTCTTCACCGAAACTAGGTTGGGCCACAGTGTTGCAGTGTCTGCCTTCTTAGTCTGGCTTAGAGCTGGGAAGAGCCCGTATATAGGGGGGGGGGATTGCTATGACACCTCAGAATGGTGTCACTCCCCTCGAAGTTGCCACGGGAGGAAGACGCCGTCCTTACTCCAAGGGCTCCTTTTGAAAAGTGTTAACGTTGCTGTCAGCTTAATTGGACAGTTTCTTAGCATCAGAGTTTCTGAAGACTTGGGGGGCTGGAGGGGGGGGGTGTCGCTAAGATGAGGCAGCTTCAAGAACCCGGTGGGGAACCACGCAGAAAAGTCCAGGGAGGAAGTGTTAACGGACTCACTTCCTCCACACCTTCCAAGGTCCTGAGTCCTTGTCCTGGGCTCCTCCAACCTCTACACCAACGGGAAGGAGGCTGCTCCCATTTGAGAAGCTGGGAATCTGTAGTGTGTTCTCCCTTGATGCCCGAATCAGAAGATAGAACAGTCTGGAAGGTTGCTACGGCAACCAGAGTCCCCGGAGAGCCTGACTCTCCACAAACCTTGTACTTTCAGGCATGCTCTGACTTGACAAGGCAATGTTTGATTAAGGACAGGGACGACGATGAGGAGGATGACAGACACACACACGCACACACACACACACACACACGCACACACGCACACACTCACTCATGCATGCATGGCCCCATAGTGCCCCTCAGCCAAGGGCATCCCTTTGGCCACTAGGGTGGGCTCGGGAGCAACTGAAAAGATTGGGAAAAATAACGTGTTCCGGCTTTGGCATAGGTTTTGGAATCACAAACACCTCTGCCTCCTACTCTGTCAAGGCCGGGAGCTCCCAGTCAAAGTGACCTCCACTATGGGAAGCTCCCCCCCCCCCCCACCGCCACCACCAGGCCTATGTTGGGACCCTCCATCCTGAAGGGTAAGCGAAAAGATGGAGGCCCAGCCCGGGGAAACCAAGGAAGACTTAGGGCGCTACAGGTTCATAACCGTCGATCCTCCAGCTTTGGATCCAAGGCAGAAATTTCTGGGAGAAGGCCTCGCCTCTCTGGGAGACAGGGAGGCAGGATAACGGACTGAATGTCAAATCCATTGCCATAATCCGTACATTTGCATAGCGTCTCCCCTGCCTCCCTGGGTGAGTTTATTACTGATTCCCCATGAGGTAGGGAGGGGGGGGAAGACATCAATGTTCCCATTTAATGGGTCGGAAAACTGAGGCACAAAGAGGGACTGTGACGTCAAAGTTACCCTGTAAAGCTGTGGCAAAATCCAGACTGGGTTCTGGCGCCCACAGAAGCCAGAGCTTGCCTCTCAAGTCACCCCCTCGAAGGCCGTCCCTCATAAGTTTACTCTTTGAGAAAATAATCTGCTTAAGTTTATTCCCATCAAAGAGCCTTAAAGCATAGATATTAAGATTAAAAACGTGTTAACAGTCCTTGCGGTTTCAGAGCTGCACCCATAGATGCTGAGGCCAGCACGTCACAGTTTCATCGAAGGGGAAAGACCGGATGGCAGCGCTATCAGGAGAGGGATACGCGGGGCAGAGAGCAGCCAGGGGTGGGCGGCTTACAGGGAGGAAGATGGCTTGGTCCAGGTGGGAACCGCGGAGTTCCCTTATCACTCAGAGCAGCCGGAGCTCCGGGAAAGGGACGGAGCTGGCCAGTGTCTGCTTGTCTGGGCAACACCTCCCAAGAGCGGGGCTTGTCAGCCAAGAGACCGACTATTCCTGTCACGAGCCCCCATGCCATCGCCTGTGAAGAAACGTAGAACGAACGGTGTCCGGTGTGCGCACTCACCTGTCAGCAGGTTGAAAACTGGGAGGGCTTAGGAAGCCTTTAGGTGCAAACCCAGGCCAGATTCCCAGGAAGGCAAGCGAGGATAGTGTGGGGAGATGACAGAGAGCAGACTGACCTCTGCAGCAGTGTCCCTCTGCCCCTCGGAGATGACAGGCTCTACTAAGTGGCACCTGCCTTCACATGTGTGTGCGCTCCGATGGTCAGTCACTGAAGCTCTGTCCAGCCTGTTCTGACTCTGTGGTTGTCTTTTCCAGTTCCTGGGCGCAGGAAGGCACTTACACAAAGAGTATCAGGCTCTGAGAAGGATCCTTCCTGGAAGCTCAAGAGAGTAAGGGATCAGAGTGGGGGAGGAGAACGCCGTCCAAAGGGCAGCCCAAGCCACACCGGGAAGAAATCCACTGGCCCCCTCGGATTCACGCCTGACCCTCACGTCCTTCGCATGGTCCAAGGAGGTGAATTGCATCTTCTCTGGTTCCGTCCAGATCACACACGTGGGCATCTTTGAGGGTGAGAGCTACCAGCTCTGTGCAGGGCCCTCTGCAAGGTGAGCGGCAGACGGCACAGCGGCTCCGGGACTAAATAGCAAGATGTGTACCGTTTCCATCGTCCAGCTTCCCCCAGGGACCAAGTGGCCGGAAGCTCAGAAAGACGCATGGCCCCAGAGAGCCAAGGGAGCTCAAGGAAGGGAGGACCCAGGTGCGTGGCTGGCTTCCGTCCTCATGACGTCATTACTCCTTAGAAATATTACAAGTACCAGGCATGGGGGGAAGAAAAAAAATCAGTCTAGGGAGAAGGTCTGAGAGGATGCATATCTCACCCACGTGAGAGATGGGCATGATTGAGTGGCACCGTTGAGATTTCTAAAATGTCGCTTAGTCGGCTAAACCCGTGAATGCAGGAGAGTCAAGCAACAATGGTGTGTACGGTCCAGGAATTTATTTGGTCCAGGATGTCGTGTCCTGGGTGGAGGGCGGGAGTGTGAAGTAAGCTGGAGCTAGGACAAGACTGGTGAGGATGAGAAGGAAGCCCGAGAGGTGGCTAGCTCGGAGCTCCCCTTTTTCCTGCAGGCCCGGCCCAAGCCATCAGACCTCGGTGAGCATCCTTTTCTCGGCATAGGCGCGATGTGGCGTGGGAAGGTAGCTGGGCCGACGTTCCCGGAGGGCCTCGGAGAAGTCCGGCTTGCCAAGTCCATTGTCGGTGGCCTTCAGGTCCGGCGCGGGCTGTCCGCAAGTGACATGAGTGTACTGGCCCTGCTCCTCCTGCTCGGTCTCCCTGTGATAGAAGTAATTGAAGTTGGAGACGATGACAGGCACGGGCAGGGCGATGGTGAGGACCCCGGCGATGGCGCACAGCGAGCCCACGATCTTGCCCCCCACTGTCATGGGGTACATGTCTCCATAGCCCACGGTGGTCATGGTGACCACCGCCCACCAGAAGGCATCGGGGATGCTGGGGAAGAGCGAATCGTCGTCATCGGCCTCGGCGAAGTAGACGGCGCTGGAGAAGAGGATGACTCCGATGAAGAGGAAGAAGATGAGCAGCCCCAGCTCCCTCATGGACGCCTGCAAGGTCTTGCCCAGGATCTGCAGCCCCTTGGAGTGACGAGACAGCTTGAAGATGCGGAACACCCGGACCAGGCGGATGACCCTGAGGATGGCCAGGGACATGGCCTGCTGCTGCCCGTTCTGGCCGGCGCCTCCGCTCACGGGCTCGTGTCGCTGTGCCAACTCGGTGCCCAAGGTGATGAAATAAGGGAAGATGGCCACCAAGTCAATGATGTTCATGATGTTCCGGAAGAAGGCCGGCTTGCTGGGGCACGCGGAGAAGCGCACCAGGAGCTCAAACGTGAACCAGACAATGCATAGAGTTTCCACCAGGAAGAAAGGGTCTGTGAAGAAGGAGCCCCCGAGGGTACTGAGTGAAGATGAGCCCGCTGTCCCCATGCCCCCAGGGGGGATGCCAGCATGAAACGTATAGGAGTCCTCTTCCTCCTCCTCCTCCTCGTGACTCCCCCTGGACACGGGGGACACGCGGCTCACGCTCCCGTCTCCGCTCGCGCCTCGCCCATCCGCACGGAACTGGGGCAAGGTCTCCAAGCAGAAGATGACGATGGAGATGAGGATGACCAACACGGAGACGATGGCGATGCCCCGGGCTGGCCCCGAGCTCTCCGGGTACTCGAAGAGAAGCCACACCTGGCGCTGGAAAGTCTGGGAAGGGAGCGGTTTCTCTTCGTCTCCACCTTCGGGCAGGCAACCTTCATCTTCCCGGAAGGCCGCCAGGGCCTCCTCCCCGAGCTGATAGAAACGGATCTCTTCCAGAAAGATGTCCAGGGGCACGTTGACGGGTCTGCGCAGGCGACCCCCGGACTGGTAGTAATACAGGATGGCATCGAAGCTCGGCCGGTTGCGATCGAAGAAGTACTCGTTCCTCAGGGGGTCGAAGTAGCGCACGCGGCGCCCGGGGTCCCCCAGGAGGGTGTCGGGGAACAGAGACAGGGTGCGCAGCTGCGTCTCGAAGCGCAGCCCGGAGATGTTGATGACCAGCCGCTCGCTGCTGCAGCAGCCGCCGCCGCCGACGCCTCCGCCACCGGCTTCGGGGAAGTCTCCCGCATCCTGTTGCTCCCCCTCAGGGTCCGCGGACCTCCCCCGGAGCTGCCAGCGACAGCGACTTCTCGGATCTCATGTCCCCGCGGCCGCCGCCGTGCGCCGCTGGCCGCGGTGCGCACGGGAGCGCGGCGTCGTCCGAGGAGAGCCCGGGGTTCGCGTTCCCACCTGACCCTGCTTCTCGGGGAGCCCCGGGCCGCTTCCCGCCAGTCTGGGTGGTCTGCGAGGTGATCTGGGCGCCGCCGAGGATTGGGTGGGTGGGTGTGATGGGGTGTGGGGTACGAGGGGCTTGGAGGGGGTCTTCCAGCAGCAGTAGCAGCAGCCCCAGCCGCCGCGCCTCTCCGTGCTCGGAGCTTCACGGGGATTCCGCCTTGGCACCCGCAAACTGGCGCGCGTGGAGCTGGCTGGCTGTGCGCAAAGATTGCGAGGTTTCACCTCTCCCCCCCCCACACCCCAACACACCTCGGGGTGCCCGAGATGGGTGTCCGGGACGCAAAGGGTCCTCTCTCCACCTCGCCTGGCCCTTCCCAGCCCCCACTGCGCTTTTCCAGCAGCCCGAGACCCCGGGGAGCGCGGCTGGTTCAGGAAAAGAAAAAAGCAAAAAAAAAAAAAAAAAAAAAAAAAAAAAAGCCAGATGCGCCTCCCCGCGGCTCGCCAAAGACTCCTGGCCTCACCTCCCCCCCACCCCGGTTCGGCCTCCGCCTCCGCCCAGCGTCCACCGTCCGGCTCGGTCCGGCTAAGGTCGAGGCTCCCGTCGCCACCGTCTCCCCGGGAGCTGCTCCATCGGCCTCGGCGAAGGGACCCCTGGGGCGGCCCCGGGCGCCCGAGCGCGAGGGACTCACCTCCGCGCGGTCTGGAGCCTCGGCTGCAGCCGCCGCCGCCGCCGCCGCCGCCGCCGCTCGCCTCTCCTCCGCCCTTCCTCCCCTGCACTCACTCCGAGTGACGTGGCAGGCCCCGCCCGCTGCCCCCTCCCACCCCACTCCCACATCACACCCCTCACCCAGCCGGGGTGGAGGGGTGGGGGGCGCCCGGGCTAAGAGACGCACACGTGTCTCCCACCCACCCACCCACCCCACCCCACCCCACCCCACCCCCCCCGCCCTCCCCAGGAATCTTTCCCGCGCTCTCCTGGCACGCCTCTCGCTTTCCCATCATTCACACGCATGCACCCCACAAATGAGCGCCGGTACCCTAATACCACACCCACCCCCGATACACACACACACACACCCGTGCAATCGGCTTGTCTCATTTCGGTTCACAGTGTATACAAGCGATCAGTAAGAAATCACACCCTTTCCCCCCACCCCACCCCCGCCACCCCACCCCAACACCCTCCCCTCCAACAAGCCACACAGACAGAACACGGTCCCTCCCCTCCGAGGATATTTAATGAGAAATAATAAACCCGTTGTTATCTTCTGTGTTTACAGATACACGTTTGCCAGGTTCTCCCAACAGCTGCTTGGCAAGGGACGGGGGGTGTGACGTATTTTTGAAATGTCTTGAGCTCCCAAATAACATTGTATCCCTAGGTTAATTCCAACCTCTCCCCCCCCCCCCCAACTCTGCCTCTTGTGGGGGCCGCGGCTCTCCTGCGTGGCCAGGTGATAGGGTTGGGAAAGCCACCAAAGCCCATTCCATAGCCATCAGCCTGATCGATGCAGAAAAACGGTAACAAGAAAAGTACCCTAATACCCAGGGAAATGCCCTTCGGAATCTGCTCCCCCCGGGGGCATGAAAATGCACCTGGGATTTCTGCTTATTTCTGCCAAGGAACGTGAGGGGGGAAAAAAAGGTGAATGGAGAGCGGGTAGGTTAGAATGCCGAATTAAAAAAAAAAAAAAAAAAAAAAAGGAAAATTTTCATTGAACAGCTAAAACGTACCCAGATCATTCTAGGTGTTTCACCAGACTCATCTGGCAGGATTTGGACAGGGCCAAGTTGGTTGCTCAGGAGCGCCGGACTCCTCCCCCTCCTCTACCTGTTTCCAGGTCAGCTGACTTGCCATCTATTTCAGCCAGAGGCAAGAGTGTTTTCCTCGGTCACTGGCGAGCAGCGGGGACTCGTCTGAACTTTGCAGAGCGCCCCCTACAGGTAGCTTGGTATTGACTTCTCTGAGCCTCAGTGTCCCCTTCTTCCTCCAAATGGCCACCGTGCATTGGCTGACAGTAACATATGGTTGTAGTGGCTTGTGCATCAGAAAGAGTTTGTTGAGGATGAGGATGAGAAACGGCCACATAAAGGTCCTCAAACCACAAGACGCATGTGTAGATTCTTACCTTGCACAAAGTGTTATTTATTTTTATTGATTCATTTAAGTGTATGTGAGTGTGGGGGGGCGGGGCAAGGCCACTTTTTGCATGTGGCTTACGTGGGTGGCTTGGGAATTGAACAGGGCCAGCAGGCTTTACAAGCAAGCGCCTTCAACCACTGAGCCATCTTCCCAGCTCGGCAAAAGTGTTTTAAAACCACAGTGATTCTCCCAGAGGAAGGAGGGCAAGGAGAGAGCCCTGGACTGCTGGGCGTGCACAGTAGTGCACAGTAGAAGTCAAACGGGGAGTGGAGGGTAACAGAGAAGCTAATTGTAATACCCACCGCAACCTCTCCATTGGTCTGCCCTCCCTCTCCTCCCCCAGTACAGTTCAGTAAAGGGCAAGAAAGCAAGCATACTACATTTACCCAGTCCATCGTTTTTCCATTTGCATGATACGTAATTAAGCAATTTAGACTTCACGCGAAAGTCGCTTCATCCAAAGGGGGAAGAAAAAAAAAAACAAATAAATAAACACAATACCTTCACCCTTGTCCAATTAGCTGCAATTATTTCCTGGGGTTGTAAATTGACTTGCCCATGATTCTCTGGGTTTTGTTTTCAACATTTATAATGAATTATTCATTGTTATTCGTGTTCACTCTCATCGTTACCGTTACCACTTTTATTCAAGTGGTTGTTGACTAAGTCAGTAACTTGAAAACAGAATTGTGGGGAGGCTAGTAAGTGCATCCCATAGCAAGATGCACAGCCAGGTGTGGCAGCCGGCGCCCGTTTGGAGTACCCTGGTGTCGCCGACTGGTACTGCGTGCCATCCTACAGGCAGGCCTGATGTTTGCGGTTACCTCCACATCACACAGTCGTAAGGCTGCGTGCCCCCAAGAAAGACCTCATTGTACACGGCACGTTCCCCTGGGAGGCAAAAAGCCATGAGCAAATCCCTGAATCAGAGCTCTGCTTTTAGTTCTTTTGGCAAATAGACTTATTTCTTAACCTAAGGAAAAACCCTTTGCCCAGACCGTTCCTCCTGAGCATACACTAAGGATGGATGGAAAATACAAAAGAGGGCTGGAGAGATGGCTTAGTGGCTAAGCACTTGCCTGTCAAGCCTAAGGACTCCGGTTCGAGGCTCCATTCCCCGGGACCCACATAAGCCAGATGCACAAGGGGGCGCACGCGTCTGGAGTTCGTATGCAGTGGCTGGAGGCCCTGGCGCCCATTCTCTCTCTCTCTCTCTCTCTCTCTCTCTCTCTCTCTCTCCCTCTTCCTCTCTATCGCTCTCAAATAAATAAATAAACGAAAATACAAAAGATCAGACCTTCAGAAGTGCCAGTGCCCAGGTGAAGGAAGAGTCGAGGCTCAACTCTGTCTGTGGACACTACTGCTGCCGCCAGTGGCCAGACGGTCACTTCTTCAGCATTCATTTGGCTCCTCCTTCATGCCGGCACATTTGTTTGGGATGATCGTGGGGGTCATTTATTCACTCATTTCATTAGCATCTATTGAATGGCTTTTAAAGACCAGGGAATTGCAAATCTGAAGAAAAGACCATGGTGGCTTGGACTAGGGTAGTAGAGTGAGTAGAGATGGGAGCTCACCACGGTTGAAGTGCTGAGCAGTTAGCAGCAAACCCATTCCATCCTCGGCTGAAAATGTTGAATGCACACAATGAAGGTTATTTGCTCACTGTAGTAACCCTCGGACAAGAATCAGCGAGGCGCGGGTCAGAAAGAAACGGGTGGGGGTGGACACCTTTGAAAAGTTCCTAAGCTGGTTCACTTTCATGGTAAACTTGACTGGACTCACAGTCACCTAGGAAACACGTCTCTGGGCACGTCTGTGAAGGAATTTCTAGAGAAGTTTAGCCGAGGAGAAAAGACCTGTCCCGAATGTTGGTGGCACCAGCCCATGGGCTGGAATCACAGAAGGACTGAATAGGAGAAATGGAGCTGAGCCCCAGCATGCATCTCTCTCGCTTCCTGACTGCTGAAGCAAGGCAGCCCGCTGCCTCACACCCCTGTTGGAACCGTCTCGGCCCTCAAACTGGGAGTCCAAACAAAGGTGGCTTTCTGCTAGGTATTTTCTTTTATTTTTATTTATTTGTTTTTTCAAATTTTTATTAACAACGTCCATGGTTATAAAAAATATCCCATGGACAAGCCGGACGTGGTGGTGCACACCTTTAATCCCAGCACTCAGGAGGCAGAGGTAGGTGGATCCCCGTGAGTTTGAGGCCACCCTGAGACTACATAGTGAGTTCCAGGTCAGCCTGTACTAGAGTGAGACCCTACCTCAAAAAAAAAAAAAATATATATATATATATATATATATATATATACACACACATATATCCCATGGTAATACCCCCCCACTTTCCCCTTTGAAACTCCACTCTCCATCATATCCCCTCCCCCTCTCAATCAGTCTCTCTTTTATTTTGATGTCATGATCTTTCCCTCCTCTTATGATGGTCTTGTGCAGGTAGTGTCAGGCACTGTGAGGTCATGGATATCCAGGCCATTTTATGTCTGGGGGAGCATGTTGTAAGGAGTCCTACCCTTCCTTCAGCTCTTACGTTCTTCCCGCCACCTCTTCTGCATTAGACCCTGAACCTTGGAAGGTGTGATAGAGATATTGCAGTGCTGAGCACTCCTGTCACTTCTTTCCAGCACCATGATGCCTTCTGAGTCTTCCCAAGGTCACTTCCATCTGAAAAGAGAAGGTTCTCTACCAAAAGTGAGAGTAGCATTAATATAAGGGTGTGAAGATTAAGAGAAGTGCTTACTGGGCAGTTTAATAAGCATAGTATATACATTTAGCCAGACAACAGCAGTCATTACTCCCTAGGGCTCATGACTACCCCTGTTTTAAGTTTTCGGTATCAGGGATGTATTTCCTCCCATGGAGCGGGCCTCCAGTCCAACTAGAGAGCAGTTGGTTTCCACTCTGCCACGGATTTTTGTCACAACAACAACAGTGATGATTCCAGTTCCCCCGGACAAAGCAACAGTCCAACCAAAGATTCAGAGAGAGAATGGACAATGGAGCTAACCAGCAGAAAGAGAGCGTTCTGGGCAGACAAGCACAAAATACCTGGAGTACCTGGGTCACGGGTGTTGAGAGCTCGTGGAGAGGCCAGCGAGCTGGAAGAAGAAAGTGCTCAGATCTCACAAGGCGAGGGGTTTAGTCTTACGTGCCACGTGAAACGAATAAGGGCTCTCGAGTTGAGGAGAGCGATTCTGTGAGTTCCATCAAGTGCGAAATCAGAGGGAATTACAAAGGGACCAGAGAAGAAATGAAAAGACCAAGGAAGAAAATCTGGTGGCCCCTTGGACTAGGGTGAGCAGAGGGGGAGGGGTGAGAGGGGACTGTAGGAAGTGGGATCTGCAGGACCACCTGCCAATCCATGGCTCATGAGAAATAAGCAAGGAATACGCCAGGGCTTGGTTTGCGCACTGAGCTGAGTTAGCGGTGCCATCAATCAAGACAGGGAAGGTGAAGGGTTAAGCAAGTTGAGATCCCATCAAGACCTCATTTTTAGACATGTGAAATTGGAGAGGCAAGTTAAACATGTAAATGAAGACTTCAAGGCAGCGGCTGTTGATTCGGGTATGGAATGTGGACAAGAAATATACGAATGATGAATTTTAAAATTTAAAAGTATTTAAAGCTGCCTGGTATATGGTGACACACGCTTTGAATCCCAGCACTTGGGAGGCAGAGGTAGGAGAACCACCATGAATTCGAGGCCACCCTGAGACTACATAGTGAATTACAGGTCAGCCTGGGCTCGAGTGAGACCCTACCTCAAAATTAAAAAAAAAAAAGAAAAGAAAAGAAAAGAAAAGAAAAAAGCCAAGAATATTTTTAAAGCTATAGCACTAAAGTTTCCTAGAAAGAGAATGCAGACACCTGGAGGTATGTGACAGACAAGATGAGCACATAAAATGTGGCATATCACTGATAATCACTTACAATTCTGTTGTTTCTGGGAGTGAGAGGTGGTTGCTGTTTGTTTGTTTGTTTGTTTTATTTTTATTTATTTGAGACCGATAGACAGTCAGAGAGAGAAAGAGGCAGACAGAGAGAGAATGGGCATGCCAGGGCCTCCAGCCACTACAAACGAACTCCAGACGCGTGCGCCCCCTTGTGCATCTGGCTAATGTGGGTCCTGGGGAATGGAGTCTCGAACCAGGGTCCTTAGGCTTCACAGGCAAGCTCTTAACTGCTAAGCCATCTCTCCAGCCTGTTGCTGTTTTTTGAGACAGGGTTTCATGTAGTCTAAGTTGGTCTCACCATGTGGTCAAGGATCACCTTGAACGCCTGGTCCTCCTGCCTCCACCTCCCAAGTGCTGGGATTACAGAGGTGACCCACCATGCCTAGCTATGTGTGTTTGTTCATTCGTTTGTTTATGACAGGGTTTCACTAAGTATCCCAGACTAGCCTTGAACTCACCATGTAGCCTAGGGTGGTCTTGAACTTTTTTTTGTTTTGTTTTGTTTTTTGAGGTAGGGTCTCACTCTATTCCAGGCTGACCTGGAATTAACTATGTAGTCTCAGGGTGGCCTCAAACTCACCACGATCCTCTTACCTCTGCCTCCCGAGTGCTGGGATGAAAGGCGTGTGCACCATGCCCAGCGATCTTGAACTTTTAAAAAATATATTTATTTATTTATTTATTTGAGAGAGAGAGAAAGAGGCAGAGAGAGAGAGAGAGAGAGAGAGAGAGAGAATGGGTGTGCCAGGACATCCAGCCACTGCAAAGAAGCTCTGGACGCATGTGCCCTCTTGTGCATCTGGCTTACATGGGTCCTGAGAAATAGAACTGGGGTCCTTTGGCTTTGTAGGCAACTGCTAAGCCATCTTCTCCAGGAACCCCCCCCCCCTTCAACTATATTTTATTTGGTCTTGAATTGGTCTTTAATCCCCCTTGCCTCCACCTTCCAAGTGCCGAGATTACACGCATGCATCACCATGCCTGGCTTGTTTATACTGTGACTTCAGCCCCAGATCAAAAACTGTACTGATCTCAAGTATACAAGTGATCATTCTATTTGATTGTTCAGGTTTCATTTTGTTTGATTTTACTTTGCTCTCTCTCTCCCTTTCTCTCTCTCTCTCTCTCTCTCTGTGTGTGTGTCTCTCTCTCTTTCTCTGTGTGTGTGTCTTTCTCCGTGTGTGTCTATGTCTCTCTCTCTCTCTCTCTCTCTCTGTGTCTCTTTCTGTGTGTGTGTCTCTCTCTTTCTCCGTGTGTGTGTGTGTGTGTGTGTGTGTGTGTGTGTGTTTATCCCAGTGCTGGAATCCAGCAGTTGTGGGAATACGGTGGTTACTCCGAGTGGCCTCTGGAGTTGCTTCTTCTCCACGCACACTCCCCACCCAGGTCCTGCTGTGAGGACAGGGGTAAGCGGTCAACAATCTGTTCTTGCTGAGCCTCACCTGTGCATGAAGCTATGCCCTCCCTAGGAAGCATCACCCGCATCTGTGGAGTGCCAACCTGTCGCAGCCAGCCGGAAGCAGGGGTGGTAAGTCAGAATGCGATGCTGTGCCCCTAGTCCTGATGTCTGGTCTCTGGGCAAAGCTCACACCGGGGCTTTAGCTCTGCACCCTGCCCTGTGTGGGAGTTGTTCTGATCAAAGAAAGTCACGATCCACAGGCCCCAGCTTCCTCTTCCCGTTACCTCATTCTCCTCCTTTGCCCTCAAAGCCTGCGCTATTATTTCTACTGTTCATTTTATATATACTTTTCCCTGTTGTCTCTGCTGGCACTATGTGGGAAGAAACCTTTGAATCCTAGAAAGCCTAGAGGAGAAAAGTGGACAGTTAGATGAGTCTATACTTTGCAACCAGCTTTTGCTATTATCATTTTGTTCCTCGTTCTCTTTTTCCCTTTTGGTTTTTTGGAGGCAGGATCTCACTGTAGCCCAGGATGACCCATAACACATTGTGTAGACCAGGCTGGTCTTACATTGACGGTGATCCTCCTACCTTAGTCACCCAAGTGCTGGTATTATAGACAGGAAGCACCACACACATTCATTCTCATATTCTCTCTCTCTCTCTCTCTCTCCATATACACACAAACAAATTTGGTTATCTAAGAGTGATATTAAAGAGAAATCAGATAATCAAATGTCCTGAACTTTGAGGGTGAACTTCCCGCCAGTCATCCCACAGACTAATTGAAGTCCACTTGATAATGTAGCTCTCCACCCTAATGTCCCTTCCCATTCTTCACTCAGTGGTTGGAAGCAGACTGAGCTTTTCCTTTCTTCTAAGTTTTCCCCATAATCAAGTGCGCACAGGAAAGGTCAAATGCACAGGCCTATCGTATAGACAGGTACTATTTATTTATTTTTGTTTTTTTTTTACTTTATTTTTATTTACTTATTTGAGAGAGACAGAGAGAAAGAGGCAGAGAGAGGGAAAGAGAATGGGCGCTCCAGGGCCTCCAGCCACTGCAAATGAATGTATGCGCCCCCTTGTACATCTGGCTTACGTGGGTCCTGGGGAATTGAACCGAGGTCCTTTGGCTTTGCAGGCAAACACCTTAGCTGCTAAGCCATCTCTCCAGACTGACAGGTACTATTTATAATGAACTGTGAAGCTGAGGTTGCTAATGATGAGGAGGAGGGTGTCAATTACCAGGCAGTGACATTGATCATAGCGCTTGAGTATCCACCAGAGAGACCCCAACAGCTACCACTTGAGTGCAGATGAATATGAGGAAAGGAATGCATTAGACATCTGCTCCCTGAAAATCAACAACAGTCTTTGGAAAAGGATCTGTATGCCAAGAAATACATCTATAAGAAACTCCTCATCTTTCAAGGAAGGTCCCAGGAGAGCCTGCTAGCACCTCAAATTGGCAGTCAGCATTTTTTCCCCCGTCCATTTCCTTGCTGGACAGTAAAAAGTACTGCTGTCCACATCTCTCCAGCCCCCCAAATTTTAGGAATGCATGTGCCCACACCCTCCAGCTCACCTGTGGCTGGGTGATTCCAGGCAAGTGGATCTGACCAGTGAGTTGTTAAGCAAAAGTCTTGTGTGTGGCTTGCGAACCAAAATATTTAATGACCGATGAGAGGATCTCGGCGCTTTCTTTGCCGCAGTCACAATGACCAGCGTCACGTGGACCGTGGACAGATGCTCTACCAGGCACATTTCAAAGTGAGGGGACATGAAGCTCGGCCGGCAGCCAAACTGACAGCCGTACAAGCGAGACACAAGCCCTGTTGTCCAGGCCTCTGGCGTCCACCATTGATCTGCTACCGTGATGTCATTGAGTCGGTCCAAGTTGATCTCGGCACTAGCGCCCAGCAGTGAGAAGTTGCTCCAGGGCAAATACAGTTGAGGGCACTGCCTCGGGTCCAGATGATGGCCCAGGAATAAACCTGTCTGAAGGCACTCCTGGCAGTTCATGTCTCGAGAGGCACAATATTTGAAAAGCTGTTACCTGCGGCAATTTGGAAGGCAGATTGAAGATTTGCATATCTGGGAAGAGGTTGGAAAGCAGATTGCGATAGCATGTGGTGTCTACTATAAGCTCTGGGAAAGAATGCGTGACCCATATGGATGAGCTCAGAAAAGGACTGGCCAGTTAGCAAGAAGAGGTGAAGTGGACGAGCTCAAGTCCACGAGTGGGAGTTTTCGGGGTGGACAGACGTAGCTGCTTCTCCCCCTCCCTAAGTCAATAGGTAAAATACCTTTGCCTGAGGAAGGCTGGCTAGCACTCAGCTTTGCTTCACGGAATAAATCCTCTGGACGAAGCAAGGTAGAGTAGAGCAAAAATTAAAGTTGGGGCTTCCTCGTGAGTGATTTAATCGGACAAAGTAATTTAGTTGGAAGGGAGCAAACTGGGATCTCGTGTTACTCACTGTTCAGTACATATTAAGAAGAACTACATGTTTGCTAATACATGGTTATTGTTGGCTAGTGGGACAGCAGCTGACAGGAACAGGCAGAGAAAAGACTGCAAGGTAGCCTGTTGATTTGCGTCACTGAAGCAAAATGCCAAAGTGACAAACTTATAAGGAAGAAATGTTTACGGTGCTTACACTTACGGAGGCCTGTAGCTGCGCAGGACGTCACATGGGGGGGGAGTGAGTGCCAAAAGGCTATTCTCTTCAGGTCCCAAGGAAACCACAATGAGAGAGGAGAGCTGGAAAGATTGCTCAGCGGTTAAGGCACTTGCCTGCAAAGCCAATGGACCTAGGTTCAATTCCCCAGGACCCACGTAAGCCAGATAGATGCACAAGGTGGTGCATGTGTCTGGGGTTCGTTTGCAGCATCTGGAGACCCTGGGGTGCCCATTCTTTCTCTATCTGCCTATTTCTCCATTCCTCCCTTTCTCAAATAAATAAATAAATAGATAACTACTTTTTTTTTTTTAATGAGAGAGTGAAGAGCTGGGGCCCCAATATACATTTCAAGGGCAAGCCTGCTCCATCAGTTATTTTCCTCTTTGCCAAATACCTGACAGTATCACCTGAAGGAAAGGAGAGTTCATTCGGGCTCGCAGTTTAAGGGAATACAGTCCGTCTCTGCAGGGAAGACATGCTGGCTAGAGCAGGAGGCGGCTGATCACAGTGAGCCCGCAGTCAGGAAGCAGAGATGAGCGCTGCGGTCCACGTGCATTCTCCCGTTCGTTTAGTCTGGGACCCCAGCCCATGGGACAGGGCTGTCCACACTTAGTGTGAGTCATCTTCCCTCCGACAGGTGGGTGTGGCAGCCCACCTGTGACCCCAGCGCTCGGGAAGCAGAGGCAGGTGATGACTAGAGCAAGCTGGCCGGCGACAGCAGCTGAATCAGCGAGCCCGGGATTCACGTAGGAGCCTCTACCTCAGTAAGTCAGCCGATGAGACGCTCAACACCAGCCGCTGGCCTCTGCATGCGATGCCCCCACACGCATAAGAGCGCACATACGTGGACACCAAAAGGATTTTAAAAGATAAAACAGAAAAGCTAGCCGTGGACTGGAGAGATGGCTTAGCGGTTAAGCGCTTGCCTATGAAGCCTAAGGACCCCGGTTCAAGGCTCGATTCCCCAGGACCCACGTTAGCCAGATGCACAAGGGGGTGCACACATCTGGAGTTAGTTTACAGTGGCTGGAGGCCCTGGCGCGCCCATTCTCTCTCTTCTCTCTGCCTCTTTTTCTCTGTTGTTCTCAAATAAATTAATAAATAAAATTTAAAAAATTTTTAAAGAGAAAAATCTAGCCGTGGTGGCACACACCTTTAATCTCAGCACTCTGGAGGCAGAGGTAGGTGGATCACTGTGAGTTCAAGGTCACCCTGAAACTACATAGTGAATTCCAGGTCAGTCTGAGCTAGAGTGAGACCCTACTTCAAAAAACCAAAAAAAAAAAAAAAAAAAAAAACTAAGAAATAAAAAGATAAAATGAGATGAGTGCATAACTTACCCATCGTCTTGTGTCTACCACGACTGGGTCCAGATATCTGTATTCTCTCTTCATCGGGACTACAGATCTCAGCAGACAAGAAGCAGCGAGTTCTTCCAGGACAAAGTGGCAGGTAAGAGGGAAGCACCACCATTTCTTAGGTGCCAAGCACCCTTCACTGACTGTGTGCTCCATACATGTTAGCTGATTAAGACTTCCACTTAAGATGATGGCGTAGGGGCTGGAGAGATGGCTTAGTGGTTAAGCGCTTGCCTGTGAAGACTAAGGACCCTGGTTCGAGACTCGATTCCCCAGGGCCCACGTTAGCCAGATGCACAAGGGTGCGCACGCGTCTGGAGTTTGTTCGCAGTGGCCGGAGGCCCTGGCGCGCCCATTCTCTCTCTCTATCTGGCTCTTTTTCTCTGTCTGTCTGTCATTCTCAAATAAATAAATAAAAATAAAAAAAGATGGAGGCATAGGAACCACGCCAAAGCAGCCTAGGGGAGAAAAAGCCAAAAAGAAAAAAAAAAAAAAACAGCAAAATACACTCTTCTACTAAAAAGGGAGGCAAATAAGAAAACGGCAGCAGAGAAGTAGGAGAGATCCAGAGCATCCAGAGCCCACACGGGAAGGCAGAAGCGGTTCCATCAGCAGCAGGGCCAGGTCCGCGGGGCCACAGCCGCCACGCTCGGCTTGAGCCGCAGGAAAAGCCAGTTGAGGGGATTCTCCACTCACACAGGAGCTCTTAGCAAACTCAATCAACGTGGAGAACCTCAGCAAACAATGGAGAAGCAGATCACGAGGTAGAGGATCACGTGGACCAGCGGGAGAACTAGAACCACCATCCACAGCCTCTCCAGCACCAGCAAGCACCAGAGACCAGGGGAAGGGAGATCACAGCACCCAGCACCAGCACCCAGCATCGGCGACTAGAGCAGCGATCCAACGACCCACCCAGCCTACTTGAACCCACAGCGCAGCAGAGAGGGACCCAAGCAGGAGCGCAAAGATCTGAGACCAAAGTCATGTTAGCTGATAAGTAACAAAAAAGAGCGGAAGGGAGAGCCGTCTGAGAAGGGACCCAGCAATCAGGCGGCCTGTGCTGGGAGGGCGTTGGTCACTATTGCAGTCGGCTCCACGTTGCTGGGCAAACATCCCACCAGACACGGCTTATGGCAGGAATGGAGTTTATTTCAGGCATACGGGGTCCAGAGGTGCAGCATCGGTAGCAGAGGAAGCTGGCTCCCTTCCAAGGTCCAAGCAGACAGGCATAGTGGCAGCAAGAAAACACCGGCAGTAGCCAGCATAGAACCAGCAGAGCTCAAGCTGCCCTCTCCACACCCTTGGTCACAATGAACAGTAGCGAGTCCCAGGCCAGAAATGAACAGAAGACCGCCTGAATAAAAATCCAAAAGGAGAGTCTTTATTCAGCCAGCCGGCCAGCGTCTGTCCCCTCACAGCAAGGAGGAGAGCAGCCCTGTCCTAGCTCTACAGTGAGTTTATTTTTGTTTTTATTTATTTGAAAGTAACACAGAAAGAGGCAGATAGAGAGAGAGAGGGACAATGGGCGCGCCAGGGCCTCCGGCCACTGCAAATGAACTCCAGACGCGTGCGCCCCCTTGTGCATCTGGCTAACGTGGGTCCTGGGGAATCGAGCCTTGAGCTGGGGTCTTTGGTTTCACAGGCAAGTGCTTAACTGCTATGCCATCTCTCCAGCCCTCTATAGTGAGTGTTTCAAGGCCAAAACTACATTCCTTTTCGATGATCTGAAAAAAACCCCAGACACCCCTCCCCACAATTGTCTTTACCAAGAGCAAGCAAGCATGATTACAAAAGCAGATTTTTTTTCATTTTTTTTTATTAACAACTTCCATGATTATAAAAAATATCCCATGGTAATGCCCTCCCCCCACACTTTCCCCTTTGAAACTCCATTCTCCTTCATATCCCCTCCCCCTCTCAATCAGTCCCTCTTTTATTTTGATGTCATCATCTTTTCCTCCTCTTATGATGGTCTTGTGCAGGTACTGTCAGGCACTGTGAGATCATGGATATCCAGGCCATTTTGTGTCTGGAGGAGCACGTTGTAAGGAGTCCTACCCTTCCTTCGGCTCTTACATTCTTTCTGCCACCTCTTCCGCAATAGGACCCTGAGCCTTGGAAGGTGTGATAGAGATATTGCAGTACTGAGCACTCCTGTCGCTTCTTCCCAGCACCATGATGCCTTCTGAGTCATCCCAAGGTCACTGCCACCTGAAAAGAGAAGATTCTCTACCAAAAGTGAGAGTAGCATTAATATAAAGGTATGCACACTAAGAGAAGTGACAAAAGCAGATTTTTTGCAGTTAGCACCAGGTATGAAGCAGATACCAAATGTCATGCCATCTTGACCTCAGGGTGAGAACAAACAGCAGATGCCTTCACTGGATCCACGTCCTCACTCTTGTAATTACTGCTCTGTGCTCATCTTTAATCTCCCGTGGCTCCCTGAGAATGTCAAGGTGGCCAAGTGTCCTAAGATGGCTTCCCTTAGGTCTGTTCACCAGAGATTGTTTCAGAAGATCTGTGTCCAAACACACCTTCTGTCTGGACTCCAGGATCTCCCGGCAGTGACAAACCCCCCCTGTGGCAGGGATCTGCCTCCAGGGGTTCACGTTGCAAGCTCAATGTTGATGAAATACCTGAGTCTAAGGGTCATATATTTAAACTATCCCGTTCAGACTACCACAGTTACTAAGCAGGTGATAAGAAAAGAATGCAAAAGACCCACAGGGCTCTCCCTTTACCTGTCTCAATGTTGTCTTTCTCACGCCCCTGAAAGAACAAATTCTACGTGGTGGCATGTGTGGACTGTGTGTGTATGAGAGAGAGGAAGAGGGTAGGGTGCTAAAGAGAAGGCGAGGTGAGCAAGACTCAAACCATCTAATTGCAAACATTACCCCAAAATAACAGACACAAGAGGAAGGGGGATCAAAGGCCAGGTCAGTAATTGAAAAGCAAAAAGAAAGGGACATGACTTTGGGGGTATTTCTGGAAATATGAAGAAAATACTCCCTGTCTTTTCTACTACTGGAATGACATA
Source organism: Dipus sagitta (assembly GCA_036346955.1). Lineage (NCBI taxonomy): Eukaryota > Metazoa > Chordata > Mammalia > Rodentia > Dipodidae > Dipus > Dipus sagitta. The sequence continues at coordinate 22,267,532 of CM070789.1, read as the reverse complement.
TTGGTTCTGTCAGTATGATCCAGAAGAGATGGACCTTGAACCTTTGACATGGTTAAAGACATCATACTTTCAAAGTTTCCATGTTTAATTTGCTAGATGGGATAGAAAGTCTCTTAAGTTCTGGCTACTAATTAAGGGCTTTATGATTAAGAAAAGGAAAGCCAGCTGGAGAGATGGCTTAGCGGTTAAGTGCTTGCCTGTGAAGCCTAAGGACCCTGGTTCAAGGCTCGATTCCCCAGGACCCACACTAGCCAGATGCACAAGGGGGCGCATGCATCTGGAGTTCGTTTGCAGTGGCTGGAGGCCCTGGCGTGCCCATTCTGTCTCTCTCTGTCTCTGTCTGCCTCTTTCTCTCTCTGTCTATCGCTCTCAAATAAATAAATAAAAATAAAACAAACAAGAACAGAAAACCCTAGGGGATGGTTTGTGATGGACAGCCTAAGGCTAAAGTTAAATTGCTTTGCATGGACACAAAAGGAACACGACTTTCTCCCCCTCAGGAATTGGGGGGGGGGGCTATGCATTATATAAGAAAGGAAATTAGAGAAACCACCTGCTAAATAGGACAGGGGCTGGGGAGGGTCCTCAAAAAAGTAGGAAGAGCAACCTTTCTGAGACACCACCTGTAAAGCCGAGTTTCAGCGGGGATGCAGGATCAGAGAGCGATGTCTGATGACCGCACTCAGAGCGTTTCTATTCTGGGCTTCACATCCCCTGCCAGTCTTGGGGGACTGTGAGAGAGCTGGGAGGAGGGAGGGTGAGGTGTGGGAGCATCCAGTAGCAGAAAGCCCACCAGGACCCTCCCCCCTTCCATGCCGCCTCTTGGTGTAAATAGATCTGAGCAGCATGTGAGGTACCCCGTTTGCATCCAGGCCCCCCCCCGCTTTGGGTTATGTCACCTGTGCAAGTCCCTTCCTCCAGGTAGAGAGCCACGGGTCGCCATGGTGGAGGGTGTCTGTCTTTGGGCCTCCGTGATGTTATGTCCCTTCCTTCCTCAGTGGGCAAAGGGCGTCATGTGAATTCTCTGTAATGCAGTCGCTGGGGTTAAATAATGCAAAACTCCTGGTCCACGGACGGTAACTTCTCTCCTTTTTTTAACTACAGTGTCTAATTCGCTCAAAGGAACAAATTATGTTTTATGACCGTGTATAAAATATTCATGCCCTCCTCAGCCCGCACCCTGGGCGGTTCAGGAAGCCAGCAAATGCCTGGGAGAAGGAGGATCTCATTTCCTCCCAGATAAAATTGACAGAGGCTCCGAGCGAGAGCGAGGCTGAGGGAAAGGCCCGCGCCTTCGGCCCTGCATCGTGCCTTCCTGTCTTGGCACATCCAGAGACGGGCACTAGAGGAATGAGGACCCTGTGCAGGGGCGGCCCGCCTGCTCTTGTCTAGGGTCCTTACCTCTTATTTGTTTATTCAGTCGTCAGCATACAAGGAATCAGGTTGAATTATAGTGTTTTCAGGGTTTTGTTTTTTTGTTTTTGTTTCCTTTCCCCCCCCCTTCTTTTCTCATTCCTTCTTGTGTCCTCTCCCCTAACATGGCCTCCCTTCTTCCCTCACCCTCCATGTTTCCTCTTCTCCTTCCTCCCTTGCTCCCCTCTTGTGGTTTCCTGTCTCGAGTCACACCAGACTCAGTCTCCTGTTCCCTTGTGTTCATCAGCTGATGGATGGATGATGAAAATAACGTACATAATGGAGTTTGACTCAACTGTTCAAAAAAAAGGTGAAGCCGGGCGTGGATGGTACACACCTTTCATCCCAGCACTCAGGAGGCAGAGGCAGGAGGATCACAGTGAGTTCGAGGCCACCCTGAGACTACACAGTGAATTCCAGGTCAGCCTGGGCTAGAGTGAGACCCTACCTTGAAAAACAAAACAAAATAAAATAAAATAAAATAAGTGATGTGAAGTTTGTAGGAAACAGGATGGAAATGGGAAGAATTATATTGAGATAACCCAAGTCCAGAAAGACAGAAACCGCAGGTTCCCTCTCGTATGTAGATCCTAACTTTCAATGTGTGTATGTATGCAAGTAAAGTCCTTGACTTCTCCCCACTTCTCTCTACGGGTAAAAGCGTACCCGGCTCACAGGCCCGCCTTTGCTGCGCCCTCTTCTCGTGTGATGTGTGTGTGTGTGTGTGTGTGTGTGTGTGTGTGTGTGTGTGTTGTTTCCAAGGCAACAGTGAAGTGGCCGGTATCTGAGGAAAGAAAGGACCACCTTGAGAAGGGGAGGAGGGGAGGTGGCAGGAGTGACAGGCTCACAGTACCGTTAACTTCCTTTCCTCTTATATTTGCCGTGACCCAAGTGACAGAGGAAGAGGTGAGTGTAACGACACGAACCCCGACCTTCCATTGGAGGAACTTCACAGCTCACGAGGACATCCCGGCCCCGACCCTGGGATGCCAAAGTTGGAATAGAGCCTGGGTGGATGTGTCACCTCCTTCTGCAGCTCAGTTTCCTCTTCTGCATAGCAAGAAATTCGGACTTCCACGAGAGGATGAGGTCCAGTGTATATTATGACTCCAGTTCCATGTGTATATTATGACTCCAGTTCCATGGCCCTCAGTGTCTAGCTCGCGGTCCGAACTCGGGGTTTAAATCACTTCACAGAGTCTCTGGGCATTTGCCCCAGGAAAGAAGCATTCCCCCCAAGGGCTCTGACGGGAGCAATTTCGCCCTGTCACCGCCACATTCTTCCTGCAGGAGGAGCGGGCTTCATGCCCTGCTGCCCACAGAGTCCAGAGCTGATCCTCAGAGAAGGCTCCGAAAGAGACAAGAGCTTCCAGCTATGCCCAGCGCAGAGGCAGAGAGAGAAGACAAGCCCTCTGGTCACCCCAGGACCACCTCCCCTCACGGACCCTCGCTTGCACCACCTCTGTGGGTCTGATGAGGAGGAGCAAAGGCCGAGGCACCTCACGTGAACAGCCAGAATTTGGGCACCTGAGACTTGCAGGAGAAGACATTTCCAACTCACTTGTCATTAAAAAAAAATCTCAGTTAGGGGGCTGGAGGGATGTCTCAGTGGTTAAGGCACTTGCCTGTGAAGCCTGAGGACCCGTGTTTGAGTCTCCAGATCCCAAGTAAGTCAGACACACAAAGCACAAGGTCAAGAAGCCAAGAGGGAGACAGGAAAGGGTCAGGGACAAGATGCCCTTCAGAAGCGAGTTTCCAATTAACTAATAATTAACCTCCTGGTAATGCCATCAAATTGTTAATCCATTGGCCTATGCCAGGGTGTTCATGAACCGGCCAGCACTCAGTGACTGCGTCCACCAGCTGGGTACCAAGCCTCTCTCAGTACGTGATGTTTCCGGAAGGAACTTTATATCCAAACAATAACATGACTCGTGGCTTCATGTCTATCACATACATGTATATATGTGTATATATATATATATACACACACATGCATGCTTACATATCTACACACGTGTACATATACATGTGCATACAGGTGCCTGCCCTTATATGTCTGTATATACAGTATACACAGATAACAAGAGATTTCATCCCTGCTGCAGCCTCAGACCTCACACAGCACATGCGGAGCGTTCCCAATGCAACCTGCCCGAATTACCAAATCACAGAATTGAGAGACAGTCTAATAACAAATTGTTGCTTTTAGCCACTAGGGGTTTTTTTTTGGGGGGGGGACGGGTTTTGAGGTAGGGTCTCACTCTAGCCCAGGCTGACCTGGAATTCGCTATGTAGTCTCAGGTTGGCCTCGAACTCACAGAGATCCTCCTACCTCTGCCTCCCAAGTGCTGGGATTAAAGGCGTGCGCCACCACGCCTGGCTGGGGGTTATTTTTGGCTTCTTTGTTATGCAAAAGTGTAGACTACTGGAGCCCTCAGAAGAGTAGCTTGCAAAAAGGCCCGCCACTTTGGTTATGAAGTAGAGATCCAAGCCCAGCCAGGCTGCTAGACTGAGCTGCCTCCCCAGGTGGAGATTACCTAGGGGCCCCGGTCTCCGGCCCATCTGTTTTCCGGGGTGAGGAACAACTCTCCGCGGCTTCTCACTTCCCACACGCCCGTATTTACATGCGCACGCATGGACACGTGTGCATTCCCAAGCAGATGTGCCCGAGCGTTGGGTAACAGGATCCCATCTCCAGCAGCGAGTTCTTGCCTGCAGCCTCTCATTCCGGAAGAAAGCCAAGCTAATGCAGAGCCTGCAGAGCCCCCAATGCCAGACCCGGCTGCTGGAGACCTTGACCTAGCCGTGCTGCACAGCTCAGAGAAACCAGACATACGGTTCCAATTTGAATTCCATTTCCATGAAAAATACAAAGAGAGGAAGAGAAAGAAAGAGGGAGGGATGGAGGGAGGGAGGGAGGGAGGAGGAAGGGAGGGAGGGAGGGAGGAAGGAAGGAAGGAAGGAAGGAAGGAAGGAAGGAAGGAAGGAAGGAAGGAAGGGAGGGAGGAACGAGGAAGGAAGGAAGGAAGGAAGGAAGGAAGGAAGGAAGGAAGGAAGGAAGGAAGGAAGGAAGGAAGGAAGGAGAGAGAGAAATTCTCCAGCCCTAATCCCCTGGTCCTTCCCAAGCCAGGAAGGGGTCCCGCTTTTGGGAAATGTCCCATGTTCTCACACGACAGATTCTCACTCCTGGAGATCATGAATGGAGAGATGGGGTGCAAGCAGAGGGCTGACCCAATGCTGTGGGCACTCCTGATTCTGCCAACCCAGGAGTTGGCAAAGGTAGGAGAGAAGCTATACTTTGGACACAGAAGGAGGAAGAGGTAATTTTGTTTCTAAATTATTGGACTTTGAGCCGGGCGTGGTGACGTACACAGTTAATCCCAGCACTTGGGAGGCAGAGGTAGGAGGATTACCATGATTTCGAGGCTACCCCGAGACTACATAGTGAATTCCAGAGTGAAACCTTACCTCAAAAAACAACAAAAAAAATATTGGATTTTGAGCTGGGTGTGGTGGCGTACACCATTAATCCCATCACTTGGGAGGCAGAGCAAGGAGGTAGGAGAATTACCCTGAGTTTGAGGCCACCCTGAGACTACATAGTGAATTCCAGAGTGAAACCCTACCTCAAAAAACAAAACAAAAAAAATTATTGGATTTTGATTGTTTTTACACTTTTAAATTTATTTTATTTATTTGAGAGACAGAGAGAAAGAGGCAGAGAGAGAGAGAGAGAGAGAGAGAGAGAGAGAGAATGGGTGCACCAGGGCCTCCAGCCACTGCAAATAAACTCAAGATGCACGCATCACCTTGTGCATCTGGCTTACGTGAGTCCTGGGGAATAAAACCTGGGTCCTTTGACTTTGCAGGCAAGTGCCTTAACCGCTCAGCCATCTCTGCAGCCCAAGGAAGTTGTGATTTTTTTTTTTTTTTTTTTTGAGGTAGGGTCTCATTCTGACTCAGGCTGACCTGGGATTCACTACGTAGTCTCAGGGTGGCCTCGAACTCACGGCGATCCTCCTACCTCTGCTTCCCTAGCGCTGGGATTAAAAGGCGTGCGCCACCACGCCCAGCGGAAGTTGTGATTTTTGATCTCCTCCATGTATCCAGATGCTGTTCCTCACAGCTGCCTAGGGAAATGTCAAACCACATGAGCCTCCTTGCTTCCTGTCAAGCCATGGATAAACCGGAAGTCACCAAAAGAGGAGACACTGTGACAGGGAGCTACAGAAACAAGTGCTGAGTGACGTGTGATGTCACAGACAGCGGCTGACTCATCACTACATCCTTACAGCCTAAGTGGGTGCGTAATAGACTCTCCACGCTTGTTCTATGAACGAGAAAAGAAAAGAACAGGGCCTCTATATAATTGGCTCGATGTCAGGTTCCCAATATATTTCAGGAAATTGTCTGGAGTAGTTCCAACCCAGAACTGTGCGTGCCCATGGTCACCTGAGCGGGCACACTAGAGCGGACACTGCCTTGCCTGCTGGGAGACCTCACACTGGCAAGATGCTAAAATGGTGCAGTGGCCGCTGCCCAGAAACGACTTCCTAGCTGTGTGCCCTGGCCTCCTGATCTCTCTGAGTGTGTCCCTGTCCTGTCTTGAATCTGAAGCTAAAAAACATCTTCAGAAAATAGCCTGAGAAGCCCGGCGTGGTGGCGCACGTATTTAATCCCAGCACTCAGGAGGCAGAGGTAGGTGGATCACCGTGAGTTCGAGGCCACCCTGAGACTCCATAGTGAATTCCAGGTCAGCCTGGGCTAGAGTGAGACCCTACCTCGAAAAACCAAAAAAAAAAAAAAAAAAAAAAAATCTTCAGAAAATAGCCTGAGAAGCCAGGCGTGGTGGCGCACGCCTTTCATCCCAGCACTCGGGAGGCAGAGGTAGGAGGGTCGCTGTGAGTTCGAGGCCACCCTGACACTACGTAGTGAATTCCAGGTCAGCCTGAGCTAGAGTGAGACCCTACCTCAAAAAACAAAAAACAAAAAAGAAAGAAAGAGAGAAGAGAGGGAGGAAGGGGAGAGAGGAAGGAAGGAAGGAAGGAAGGAAGGAAGGAAGGAAGGAAGGAAGGAAGGAAGGAAGGAAGGAAGGAAGGAAGGGAAAGAAAGAGAGAAAGTCAGAGCCATGCCTGGGGCAGGCTGACTTTCTGTCAGCCGGTAGGCTGCTGACTCCCAGGGGAATGGGTACCTGCTTTTACTTTGCTAGAAAGTGCTCTGAGGGCTAAACGTGGCCTTGGGCTGGCTCAGGGATTAAAGTCAAATGTACTTAAAACCCAATTTACCCTTCTTCATTAAAAGGAGGAAGCTTTGAGAATTTCCCCCTAATCTGATCACTTTCCTCTGCTTTACAATTTCTCTAGAAGCCTTGGTGGTTGTTGTTCCGCCCCCCCTCCCCCACCAAGTCCAAGATTAAAAAATATATATATATTTAAATTTTTTGTTTATTTATTTGAGAGTGACAGACAGAGAAAGAAGCAGATAGAGAGAATGGGCATGCCTAGGGCCTCCAGCCACTGCAAACGAACTCCAGATGCATGCGCCCCTTTGTGCATCTGGCTAACGTGGGTCCTGGGGAATCGAGCCTCGAACCAGTTTCCTTAGGCTTCACAGGCAAATGCTTAACCGCTAAGCCATCTCTCCAGCCCAAGTCCAAGATATTTAAGACCTGGTGGTCAAGCTGTTGGTAGTTCAAATTGACCACAGTGGGAGCATCGACACCCAGAAATCAGCAAACATTATTGATCAGGGTTCTCCCCCACCACCACCACCAGCAGCAGCCAGAATGCCTTTCCAGCCATGCCCCACTCACCACAACCCCTGAGACAGTTCTCCACCCACAAACAGAGCAAGGCTTTCCAGCACGAACCTTCTGTGTGCTGTTTGCCTACAACGCAGGACCCCTCAGATTCCCATCCACCAGGCACAACATCTAAACTCACCCACACCCACAAGGCCCCGCATCGCCCTGGGGTGTGCTGTGGTCATTCCTCTCCCATTCATCCACTCACAGTTCCAGCCACACCTGCCTCTTGTGGTCCTCTGTGGCCTTGAGACATTCACATCTGTCACTCCAGCCCGGGCCAGTCTCCAAGGTACACTTATGACAGGGACAGTGAAAGACCGAGAAACCAGACTAGCGCCATGACAGGCTTCAGTAAGGCGCTGCCCCGGCTAGGCCTGAGTTTCAGATTCCCGCTTAGGCAGAGGACCTGAGTCAGCCCCTAGACATGTCCAGGCATGCCCAAGAGTTGTCCCTTCCGCCTCTCTGGCCCAGCCAATCAGAAGAGGGCAAGCACAGTTACTGTTTAAACCGACCAATCAGGTAACCTGCTCCCTACTTCTTTGTTCAAATCCCTATAAAAACCCGGATCCACTGTGCTGGTGAAGTCAAGAGTCCCAGCTTAAGCCTGCAATAAAGCTCCTTGCCCTTGCATGAGGGTTTGGTTCTCCTTGGTGGTCACTGGGGGCGCCGAGAACCTGGGCGTAACAACACATTCTGAGACATGTGCCGTTATACAACATGTTGTGTGACTATCACAGAGTGGGACGTCCTGCTACACACCTCAGCTATGTGATGTGTCTCCATATATGATGACGTCTACTGCTACTCCTATGGCTATGACGAATAAGGCAACACGAGACTGAATGAAGCACAAGGGAAATGATGCCATCAAGTTAACACAGGCCGGGTGTGGTGGTGCACGCGGGAGGCAGAGATAGGAGGAGCGCCATGAGTTCAAGACCACCCTGAGACTACAGAGTGAATTCCAGGTCAGCCAGAGCTAGAGTGAGACCCTTACCTAGGGGGGAAAAAAAAAAGAGTTAACATGGCTAAAAGGCTCCCAGCATGGCTCAGGGAATTTTGCGGAAGAGTGGGAGGAAAGATTATTACAGCCCCAAGTTGGGACATTTTGCACAGAGACGTTGTTTCCCCCACCCCACCCCCGCCTCGCCTCACCATGCATGACCCACACTTCCCATGGAGTTGACCTGCATCCCCAACGAGGAAGGCCTCTTCAGAAAAGGGGCAGGGAGGAGGGAACGATGGTACCTGACATGTGTTGTTTACATACTAAGTATGTCCATATCTAGTAATAAAAATAAATTTAAGAAAAAGAGTTAACACGGTATGGTATGATTTGAGTAGAACTGGCTTTTCTTCTTTAAAGGTCTAGTAGAATTCTGCTGTGAATCTATCTGGATCTGAAATTTTTTTTATTTGGAAGATTTTATTATTGCTTCAGCTAATTGCTTGTTATAGATCTATTTAAATTATTTACCTCAGGACTGGAGTGATGGCTTAGAGGTTAAGGCACTTGCCCGCAAAGCCAAAGGACCAAGGTTCTGTCCCCCAGGACCCACGTAAGCCAGATGCACAAGGTGGTACATGAGATTGGAGTTCATTTGCAGTGGCTGGAGGCCCTGATCCACCCATTCATATTCTCTCCTCTCTCTAAAATAAATAAATAAAAATACTTTAAAATTTAAAAAAAGTATCTACCTCATCTTTGTTTAACTTTAGTAAGCCATGTGAATCTAGAAATTCACTCATTTCTTTTAGATTTTCCAATTTCATGGAATACACATTTTTTGTTGTTGTTGTTTGTTTCTCGAGGTAGGGTCTCACTCTAGCCCAGGCTGACCTGGAATTCACTATTGTAGTCTCAGGGTGGCCTCAGACTCATGGCCATCCCCCTACCTCTGCCTTCCAAATGCTGGGATTAAAGGCATACGCCACCACGCCTGGCTGGAATAGACGTTTTTTAAAAGTCTGCTCTCTTATGATTTTTCTGGATTTCACTGGTATCTGTGGAAATGTCTCCCTTTTCATTTCTAATCCAATTAATTTGGGTCTTCTCTCTTGCTTTGGGTTAATTTGGCTAAGGATTTGTCAATCTTATCTTTTGAAGGAACTCTTTGTTTTGTTGATTCTTTTATTGTTCTCCCGAGCAGCTCGCTCTCAGGGCCAGAAGGGATTATCCAGGCTGCTGGGGGAGAAAAGCCATCAGGGGTCCTACAGTACTGACCTGAGAGGCAGGAGGTAGATTGGAGAATATGCCTGACAACTATAAACCAGATGCGAAGGCCATGACTACGGAGGCCATAGGTCGGGGTGGGGCGGGACTTGGGGTGGGGGGAAGTTAGGAGGGGCAGAGAAAGCTACTACTGGTGTTTTGCCAAACAGATATGATGGTAAACTTCAAGCCTTGTGAATATTTGTGTTTAGACTCACCAATTAGTGTTGCTTTCAGCCTTGGACAGGAAAGGCTTGCTGACTGCATGTGGCTGTGGTCAGTACAGTCTCGTAACTGGTCAAAATGCTGAACATAGCCGGGCGTGGTGGGGCATGTCTTTAATCTGTAATCCCAGCACTCGGGAGGCAGAGGTAGGAGGATCGCTGTGAGTTCGAGGCCACCCTGAGACTCCATAGCGAATTCCAGGTCAGCCTAGGCTAGAGTGAGACCCTACCTCGAAAAAACAAAAAACAAAACAACAACAAAAAAAAAGCTGAATATAAGTGACTGCTTGAGTGCCTTAGCAGTATTTGAGAACACCCTTATCACCTTCCCTAAGGCTCAGAGAACATTGTAGAACTAAGGATAGAAATAATGTAAGAGCTAGAGAGAGGGTGGGGAGGAAGGCTCTGGAAATCTCTAACCTCAACACAAAATGGCCATTGTACTCATGAGCTCACAGGAGCTGTGGTTAACTACAAAGTCCTGAATGACATAGTCCCAGTCATCAGTCTGCCACAGAGAGGAGAGACACTTTTTTTTGAGAGACAGTGATAGAGAAAGAAAGAGACAGATAGAGAGAGAGAGAATATGGGCGCACCAGGGCCTTCAGCTGCTGCAAATGAACTCCAGACTCATGCGCCACCTTGTGCATCCGGCTTATGTGGGTCTTCGGGAATTGAACCTAGGTCCTTTGGCTTTTCTGGCAAGTGCCTTAACCGCTAAGCCATCTCTCTATCCCTGGGAGGCACTGTTGAGTCACCATCCCTCTCTGAGGGGTAATAATGGTTGCTGAGGGAAGGGGAGTCATTTTCTTTCATGAGTAGCCACTGTTTTTTTTGGGGGGGGGACTTTCGAGGTAGGGTCTCACTCTAGCTCAGGCTGACCTGGAAATCACTATGTAGTCTCAGGGTGGCCTAGAACTCATGGCGTGCCCCGGCCTACGGGGGTTCAACAGAGGCCCGGGGGGAAGTTAACCTGAATGGGAGAAGGCAAACAGACACAAGGAAGGAGACCAAGCCGAGCGTTTGGTCAAGGTCTCGATTTTTGTTAGTACAGGAGGGTTTATATAGGGAGATCCGGGGAAGGAAGGCTAGTCATATAGCACGTAAGCAGAACCGAGAACTTGGAAGGCGGGGCTGCATGTAGCGCTTCTGGGAAGGTCCCAGGTGTGGTGTTCCGAGCACAGTGGGTCTTGCGATTTCCAGTAAGCGATTCAAGAACCAGGAAACAGAAACTTAACTTGCGACATGGCGGTTTCTGTCAACATGGCCGAGGTTTGGCTCAGGGCTCCCAACAATGGCGATCCTCCTACGTCTGCCTCCGGAGTGCTGAAATTAAAGGCGTGCGTCACCACGCCAGGAGCCACTCCTATTTGGAAGGAAGAAGAAAGAGTTCTGAAGGAGTAGGAGGGGGACCAGAGAAGGTAGTGGGAGCGTCTATAATTAAATTACTATGTATATATGAAATTACCAGCCAGGCATGGTGTTGCACACCTTTGATCCCAGCACTCGGATGGCAGAGGTAGGAGGATCACTGTGAGTTCAAGGCCACCCTGAGACTAATATAGTGAATTCCAGGTCAGCCTAGGCTAGAGCAAGACTCTACCTCAAAATAAAAAAAAAAAGAACAAAAAGACATAAATGTGCAAACATAAATAATTTTTTAAAAATTTGAAAGGGCTGGAGACATGACTTAGCAGTTAAGGCACTTGCCTGCAAAGCCAGAGGATCCAGGTTCAATTCCCTAGGACCCACGTAAGCCAGATACACAAGGTGGCGCATGCATCTAGAGTTCGTTTGCGGTGGCTAAAGGTTCAGGCATGCCCATTCTCTCTCTGTCCATCTGCCTCTTTCTCTCTCAAGTAAATATTTTTTTTAGCAAAAAGAAACAGATGTGATAAGCATAAGATATCTGCGATGCTCCGTGCGTAACAATATGTTTTATAGGAAATGGTTTTTATATGTAGCTGGAACACATTCTTTAAAAACCACAGTAAAAACCCACATAAAGCCAAGTAAACAAAGTAAAAAAAAAAAAAAACAGTAAATACATGTGCCCATCACATAGTTGTTTCTTTGGGACAGAGTCGCGTTCTACAGCCCAGGCTTGCCTGGAACTCACTGCATAGCCTAGATGACTTCAAATTTCCAACAGTATTTCTACATCAGCCTCATGTGTTGGCACTGCATGCATGAGCTGCCATTCCTGACTGATTTTTAATACCCCTTATTAAATATGTATTTATTTATTTGTTCATTTGCGAAAAGGAGAGAGAGAAAGAGAATGGGTATGCCAAGGACTCTTGCCACTGCAAATGAACTCCCAGGCCCATGTGCCACTTTACATGGAAATCAAACCCAGGTGGGCAGGCTTTGTAAGCAAGTGCCTTTAACCACTGAGCCGTCTCCCCAGCTGATTTTGAACAGCTTTGTTGAGATATAACTCACATACCAGACAAGCTGCCCACTTCAAGCACAGTTTGAGGGTTTTCAGCGCATACACAGAGCTACGCAATTATCACATCTGCTCTTAATCATTTTCAAGCAAACCCTTTAATCCTCACTCCTAAAGATCCGCGAAAGAACCCACTGTTTCCCACCATCCCTGAGCAACTACTGCTCCGTCTCTGTATATTCTAGATGCTTCATGGAAACTGGATCATATAGTGTGTGGTCTTTTGAGAGACGGGTTTCCCTCACTCTGTGTTTGCAAGGCCTAACTTCAGTCTTCTTGTTTTGTTTCTCAAGGTAGGGCCTCACTCTAGCCCAGGCTGACCTGGAATTCACTATGTCGTCTCAGGGTGGCCTCGAACTCATAGTGATCTGCCTACCTCTGCCTCCCGAGTGTAGTGATTAAAGGCGTGCGCCACCACGCCCTGCTCACTTCATTCTTGACAAACAAGCAATACTTCATTGCCTTTTGTTGACCCGTTCCTATCTGTTTATTGGAAATGGGGCTGTTTCTACCTTTTCTTATTATGCAAAATGCTGCTGGTGTTCTTACATGTAATATTCACGTACAAGGTTTTCTGTGGACATGGACCCATTTGTCCTGGGTGTATACACCAAGGAAGAGAAGGCTGGGCTGTGAGACAGGCCTATGTTTCATTTTTAGAGACTTGCCTGACTATTGGCCAAGGTGGCTGTACAGCCACACATGCCCACCAGCACGACGTGACACTTCTAGTTTCTCTGTGTCCTCAGGGACAATTGTTATCTTCCATTTTGAGAATTGTGGTCATGCACTAGCGAGTACGATGGCGTGGTCTTCATTTGCGTTTCCCTGATGGTGAGCAACTTTTCCCGCACTTATTAGCCGCCAGGACATCTTCTTTTGACAAATGTCTATTTTCATCCTTTGCCCATTTTTCAAAGTTATATATGGGCTGGAGAGATGGCTTAATGGTTAAGGCATTTGCCTGCGAAGCCTAAGGACCCCGGTTGGATTCCCCAGCACCCACGGAAGCCAGATGCACAAGGGGGCGCACGCGTCTGGAGTTCGTTTGCAGTGGCTGGAGGCCCTGGTGTGTCCATTCTCTCTCTCCCTGTTTCTCTCTCAAATAAATAAATAAAATATATCTTTAAAAAGCTATTTATACATTCGAGACATTCTAGAGACAAGTCCTCATCTGATATATAATTTGCAGTGTTTTCTCTCAATCTGTGGGTTATCTTCTTTTCTAAATTAATCCGCTTCTTGTGGCAGTTTTAGACGTATAGAAAAACTGTAAGCTTTCGTGTGTGTGTGTGTGTGTGTGTGCTAATGTGTGCGCATGTGAGCACTCACTTGTGCTGGCGTGTGCGTGGAGGTTAAATCGAGACAACTTCCAGGCGTGGGTCCTTGTCTTTCACCTTATGTGAGGCCAGGTCTCTCTCATTGTTTCTCGCTGTATCTGCCACACTGACCAGTGAGCTTCTGAGCATATCCAGCTTCCCATGGATTCTCGAGACCCCGAACTCAAGGGCTCACATTCTCACGGCAAGTGCTTTAGCCATTGAGCCGTCTCTCAGCCGGGTCTTTTCATGGTCTCAACAGCACACGGTGAGCCCAGATGTTTTTCACCCAGTGTAACCAAATTTGTCTTGTTTTTCTTTCTGTGTTTTTGCTTTTAGTGTCATAGTTAGAATCCACTGCCAAGTCCAAGGTCCCAAAGATTATGTCCATGTTTTTTTTTTATTTTTAAAAATTTTATGTATTTATTTATTTGAGAGAGTGAGAGAGGGAAAGAGGTAGAGAGAGATGAGAGAGAAGAGAGAGAGAGAGAGAAATGGGCTTGCCAGAGCCTCCAGCCACTGCAAATGGACTCCAGACGCATGCGCCACCTTGTGCATCTGGCTTACATGGGTCCTGGGGAATCGAACCTGGGTCCTTTGGCTTTGCAGGCAAGCATATTAACCACTAAGCCATCTTTCCAGCCCTCCATGTTTTGTTTTTTCTAAGATTTTTGCTTTGTTTTTTTTTTTGAAACAAGGTCTCATTATATTGCCCGTGCTTGCCTGGAACTTGTGATCATGCCACTTCTGCCCCCTGAATGCTAGGACCACAGATGTGCATCATAAAGCCTGGCTTTTCTAAGGATTTTATAATCACTCTTTCACTTAGATTCATGGTCCATCTAGTCTTTTTTTTTCAGGCTTGAGGGATGTCTTAGCAGTTAAGGTGGTTGCCTGCATAGCCAAAGGACCCAGATTCAATTCCCCAGGACCCATGTAAGCCAGATGCACAAGGTGGTGGATACATCTGGAGTTCTTTGCAGTGGCTGCAGGCCCTGGTGTGCTCATTCTCTCTCTCCTACTCTCAAATGAAAGAAGGAAGGAAGGAAGGAAGGAAGGAAGGAAGGAAGGAAGGAAGGAGAGAGAGAAAGAAAATGTATATAAATGCCCATTCCCAGGACTGGAGAGATGGCTTAGCAGTTAAGGTACTTGCCTGTGAAGCCTAAGACCCATGTTCCACTCTCCAGGTCCCATGTAAGCCAGACGCACAAGGTGACACAAGCGTGCAAGGTCGCACATGTGCACAAGGTGGTGCATGCATCTGGAATTCCATTACAGCCAATTCTCTCTCTCTCTCTCTCCTACTCTCTTGCATTAAAAAAAAAAAAAAAAGCCAGTATGTTGGGCTTGCCTTAAAAAAAAAAAAGCCTATTCCCTAATTTGGGGGAGACTTCCTCTAAAATAAAAGGAGCCAATACATACAAGTCTATGTTTCTCTACTGAGCCATGAATTCCATGGAGAGCGACATTCTCTTCTGCTGTGTTTGCTGGCGTGTCTATCTCCAGCAACAAAGACTGCCTGGCACACATCAGGCGCTCAATATTTGTTGAATAAATGAATGATAATTAACTCGACACATGTTATTTATTATCGTCAGTGTACTTTACACATGCAACCCATATGTTCTTCAACCCCAGTAGCTTGCAATTCCTGGGGCTGAGTCATAATCCCCCAAATTCTCCAAGGCTTCCTCTGCCTTTACTCTTTCTCCTGGGTGTGATCGCGCCTGGTTATGACCTGACCCCCCAGCCAGCCTATGGAAATGCGGGACCTCACTCACTGCTCCTGCCTCGCCTCATCTCTCTCTCTCTCTCTCTCTCTCTCTCTATCTCTATCTCTATCTTCCTGGCACCGCTCTAGCCTTGACACACCTGTAGAACATTGGTCCTGGATGATCTAGTGACCTCGCCAGATCCCCTAAGTGCTGACCTGTCTTGAGGCAGACCAACCTCATAATATGATCCCTCTTTTAAAATAGGGCATGAAGCCGGGCATGGTGGCGCACGCCTTTAATCCCAGCACTTGGGAGGCAGAAGAAGGAGGATCGCCATGAGTTCCAGGCCACCCTGAGACTACATAGTGAATTCCAGGTCAGCCTGAGCTAGAGTGAGACCCTACCTCGAAAAACCAAAAAAAAAAAAAAAAAAAAAGGGACATGATGGACTGGAGGGATGGCTTAGTGGTTAAGACATTTGCCTGTGAAGCCTAAGGAACCTGGTTCAATTCTCCATGAACCACATTAGCCAGATGCACAAGGGGGTGCATGCATCTGGAGTTTGTTTGCAGTGGCTGGAGCCCCTGGTGCGCCCATTCTCTCTCTCTCTCCCTCTTTCTCTGTCAAATAAATAAATAAAAATAAAATATTTAAAATGGGGCACAAGTCCCCAAAAACATATACAATCTGTCCACGGCAGGGTTAATGAACCACTGACCTCAGAGTACTGATCTTAGTGGACCATAAAACTTTCCTAGACCATAGCATGATAAGGGAGTTCTGTTACAAGGCAAGTTCTTAACTCATAGATCCAGCGTTGGGCTAGAGAGATGGCTTAGCAGTAAAGGCGCATGCCTACGGAGCCTAAGGAACCCGGTTCGATTCTCCAGGTCCCACGTAAGCCAGATGCACAAGGTGACACATGCGTCTGGAGTTTGTTTGCAGTGGCTGGAGGCCCTGGCTAGCCCATTTTCTCTCTTTCTCCTCCCTCTTTCTGCCTGTAATAAATAAATAAAAATAAAAACTTAAAAAAAAAAAAAAAGAACCAGCCTCCAAAGCTGTCAGGCCACCTGGACAAGAGCTTAGTAAACCAAAAAAAAAGGCCTTGTGCTGGACGGATGGCTTAGCAGTTAAGGCGTTTGTCTGCAAAGCCAAAGGACCCAGGTTTGATTCCCCAGGACCCACGCAAGTGAGATGCACAAGGGGGCTCACACATCTGGAGTTCATTTGCAGTGGCTGGAGACCCTGGCACAACCATTCTCTCTCTCTTCCTCTTCCTCTCTTTCTCCTTCTTTCTCTCCATCAAATAAATAAAATATTTTTTTTAAAAAAGAAGAGGCCTTATCTTCCCATGCCCCCCATTCTTCTCTCCCAAAGACTCCCCATTCCCCATCCCCTGGCCCTTTAAAAATCTCTAGTTTCCCACATTCAAAGGCAGCAGTTTCATCCTGGGAGAGCTGCTGTCCCTCCAATACAAACAGTCTATGCTGGCTTCTGCTTTCCGTCTTGTATTCTTCAAGTCACTGACTTCCAACATCCACAGCTCCCCACCTCGTTAGCAACAGCGCTGTGAATAAGTCCCAGCTCTTTTGGCTCCACGTGGGAGCAAAATCCGGGGAACATGACGGGCATCTAGTCCTCTACTGGCAAGACTGGAGAAAGCTGGAATGTTTAACAGCCTAGAAAACAAAGAGTCTTAGACTGCAGGACTATGACGTCAAAGGAACAGGACAAGAGTCCTCTCTGTGGCCCTGGGAAACCTTCCTAAACTGTCAAAGGGTCATTAATAGATACCTTTCTAAGCAGGTGGCGCACGCCTTTAATCCCAGCACTTGGGAGGCAGAGGTAGGAGGATGGCTGTGAGTTCGAGGCCATCCTGAGACTCCATAGTGAATTCCAGGTCAGCCTGGGCTAGAGTGAGACCCTACCTCGAAAAACAAAACAAAAAAAAAAAAAGAAAAAAAGGAAAAAAAGATATCTATTCAGCCCTGGCTCTAGGAGCCCTAACTAAACCCTGGAGGCTTACTATGTAGCAGGAGACTTTACATACCATTGCCCCTCCCATGGGCGCCAATCTGAAGGGGCCTGTCAGTCTCCTAGACAGAACAAAGCCCTCAGGAAAAACTGCTTGTCCTGGAGACTTTTAGAAATAGTGCCAGCCTGTCTGAAATGTCACTCAGGCACAGTGGTCTCGTGGAATATTGCCCACTCACACCCTCAAGTGTGCTCCACTCTGCGAGGGTCTCTTTGCCCGCTGTGCCTTCCCACCCTAAGACCATCTCACCCGACTGTGGAATAACCTCCACCTACCTTCTAGACCACACTCTGTGTGTCTCCTCTGAAGGTTTTCGTTTTGTTCGAGGTAGGGTCTCACTCTAGCTCAGGCTGACCTGGAATT
The DNA here is from genome assembly GCA_036346955.1 of Dipus sagitta. Taxonomy (NCBI): domain Eukaryota; kingdom Metazoa; phylum Chordata; class Mammalia; order Rodentia; family Dipodidae; genus Dipus; species Dipus sagitta. Next base: position 22,249,990 of record CM070789.1, on the reverse strand, counting down.
CACTACGTAGTCTCAGGGTGGCCTCGAACTCGTGGCGATCCACCTACCTCTGCCTTCCGAGTGCTGGAATTAAAAGCGTGCGCCACCACGCCTGGCTGAATTCTTTTTAAAAAAAAATATTTTTATTTATTTGTAAGGAGATAGATAGAGAGAGAGAGAGCCAGGGCCTCCTGCCATTGCAAATGAACTACAGATGCATGTGCCATTCTGTGTATCTGGCTTGATGTGGGTCCCGGTGGAGTCATTTCTCCACCCCCTCATCTGAATTCTTTTGACAGAGATCACAGGGCTCAGGGAGCCCAAGGGAGACCAGAGCAAGCTCCCACTGACGTATGGACAGTTCTATCGCCTCCTTTGGGATGCCTTCTCCAACTTCCAGTCTTCTCCTCACCAAACTAAGCACTTTTTTTTTTTTACATCATTCAACTTTTTGTCCCGTCCAGCAGGACTCAGTTATTCGGGGAGCGCGAGGGGGACCAGGCCTGTGTAAAGATGGGTGAGAAAGAAGGAACGAGACCAAGCAAAGAGTTGTCAAGGTCTGTTTTATTATTTTTTACACAGTGGTTATATAGGGGAAGAAAAGGGGGGAGTAAGCTGCCTGACGTGATTTAGGGCCGGAATTGTTAGGAAACTAAGAGGAGGTGAAACTGGGTGTTTATCTAATCTTAGGGAACCTAGAGGAGATGTATCCGGGTGTTTTCCTAATCTTGCCTTAACGGCTTGACATCCTGATCATAAACTGGCCTTTAGCAAATGATAAGATTCTGCAGACCACATTCCTAACTGCAAGCTGGATGGACCAGCTTTCTGGTGAATGAGTCAACTTAAGAATAGGCCCAAGCAAAATGGAGAGGCTTTTGCTTTATGGCTCCCAACAACTTTTGATATATTATTTTTTTAAACAAAGCTGTGGTTTTTTTTTTTAATTTTTTTGTTTGTTTATTTATTTATTTGAGAGCGACAGAGAGAGAGAGAATGGGCGCGCCAGAGCTTCCAGCCTCTGTAAACGAATTCCAGACGTGTGTGCCCCCTTGTGCATCTGGCTAACGTGGTTCCTGGGGAGTTGAGCCTCGAACCGGGGTCCTTAGGCTTCACAGGCAAGCGCTTAATCGCTAAGCCATCTCTCCAGCCTAACTTTTGATATGTTATTATGTGCCAAGCACATGCATTATTTTCTTAAACTTCACTAATTTCCAAGGTTCTGGGAAGGTATAGAAATTCTCTGAGGTCACCCAGCTTGTAAATGGTGGAATTGAGATTCAATCCTCAGTGTTTTACCAACCACACATGTCACATGTCCTTCCCATGAGACCTCTGTTGTGAGGTCCCCTTCCCACTGGAGAAGTGAAACTCATCAAAGATAAGGGGGTCCACAGATGTCCCCTTCAGCCAACTGCTGAAGGAGGTTTCACGTTGGTCTTTGTCCCTCTTCCTTATGAAACTGGGACCCTGAGTGACCCTGGAGTCCCGAGTGACCCTGGAGTCCCGAGTCCCCTAGCTCCCGAGACAAGCTCTCCTGCTCTCCTCCATCCCCCCCCCCCCCCCAAGGCCAGGCTGCTCTTCAAGCTCACAGTCACACCGCCACCAGAGGCCACCCACAGGCCTCCGTCTCCCAGACGCAGCATGAAGAGCCAGCTCCTGGCTGGGTAAAAGCTAAGCCTCCGTGGTCCCAGTCATGACTCCTAGCTTGTCATGGCCCCTTGCTTCAAACGGTCACTGTCTGTCACTCCCTGCAGCTTGCCTCAAGCCCTCCTAAGAGGTCATGCTTCCAAGGCCACTGTGAGAGCCCCTCCCTGGGCGCCCTCAGCCTGCTGATGGCGGGACTCCTGGGGAAGCCAGCTCTCAACAGCTGGCCGCGTAATGGAGATATATGTGTCCCCTGGGGTGGTGGTAAAAGCAGCACACATGGTTAATAGTTTCCTACTGCAGTACTTCCAAGGTAGGGATTGAACTGGTGAAAGGGAGAAGACATAGTATCTTTACTATGTCAAGGGAAAAAGAGAGAGAGAGAGAGAACGAAATCTATGTTCAAACAAAACCACCATTCCTGACATAGGCAGGACGTGAGAGGGCAGCCTTCCATTCCTAACTGCAATCCCGTGATAGCGGAGCAATCCAGATAGCATCTGGAAAGGGATTGGGGGCTTAAGGGTTCTAGCATTTGGAACAGGCAAAGTGTGACCTCATCCCAAATCGATGACATTACTGTCCTGCCTACCTGCTATTTAACTCACTTGTATCCCCGTGGCACAAGCTTTTGAACTAGTCTGGATCTTTCTCGATGGCAAGATTCCATTTAATTCTCCTTTGCCTGGCCTATGGTGCCCTACTTATTTCTCTAAATTATCTTGTCTGACTTAATCTCTCCCCCCCTCCCCTTTATCACAGTTGGTTCAGCTGCCATCATAATCCTCAACGAGAGGAATTAGTGTGTGTGAGTTGGTGCTGGGGGGTGGGGGGGGGAGGGTTGAGCAATTAAAAGCAAATGCACAATGAAGAAAGATAAAAGAAAGCCAGGGATTGACCAGCCAAGCTCACGATCTCCCTGATAGACAAAGAGCTCTTTCCAAAGGGTGCGCGGGCTGCGAGAGCTAATGGATTGTATTTTCTTGTGGAGTCTTTATGCTAATGGTCTGATTCTTACAGAATTTTTTTTTCCCCTAATACACTACACTCCAGGAGAAAACATTAAGGAGTCTACTCTCACAGTATAAACTCGGTTTGTATTTTTCCTTCCTGAAGCATTTGTGGTTCTGGGAGACACTCTGCAAGATAAAACCCACGACTCAGAGCGTGCACATGCATTAGAAAGTTACATGCGGGCTGGAGAGATGGCCTAGCGGTTAAGCGCTTGCCTGTGAAGCCTAGGGACCCCGGTTCGAGGCTCAACTCCCCAGGACCCACGTTAGCCAGATGCACAAGGGGGCGCACGCGTCTGGGGTTCGTTTACAGTGGCTGGAGGCCCTGACGTGCCCATTCTCTCTCTCTCTCCCTCTCTCTCTCTTCTCTCTACCTGCCTCTTTCTTTCTGTGTCGCTCTCAAATAAATCAATAAATGAAAAGTTACATGTACTTGGCCATCTGAATACTAGAACCTACTTATCTAAGTTAATTCCGGAAACAAGTTCATTCTCACAATCAGGCCTTGGGCAGACTGGGCAGGTTGTTGCATAAACCATTTCCTTCTCCTCTTGAACATATAACTGAGCTACCTTTCCCACATTCCCTTGAACTTAATCAGAAGTAGCCTGAACCTGAGGACTGCCCAGGAGGTGGTGGCCCGTGTCCTGGCTTCGCCCATAGACCACACAAAACAGACCTTAACATTCTCCTTGGCCAAGTGAAAGAAGACTTTGGAGGGGCGGGGAGAGAGGGCTGGAGAGATGGCTCAGCAGTTAAGGTGCTTGCCTGAAAAGCCAAAGGACCCAGGTTCAATTCCCCAGGACCCACGTAAGCCAGATGCACCAGGGGGGCCACATGTGTCTAGAGTTCATTTACAGCAGCAGAAGCCCCTGGTGTACCTATTCTCTCTCTCTTTCTCTCTCTCTCTCTCTCTTTCCATCTATTTCTGTCTCTTTCTCGCTCTCTCAAAATAAATAAATAAATAATGTTTAACAAAGAAAAAAAAAAAGAAGGGCTGGAGGGATTGCTTAGTGGTTAAGGTATTTGCCTGCAAAGCCCTGTTCAATTACCCAGGACCCACGTAAGCCAGATGCACAAGGGGGCACACGCGTCTGGAGCTCATTTGCAGTGGCTGGAGGCCCTGGCGTGCCCATTCTCTCCCTCCCTCAAATACATAAATAAAATATTTTTTTTTAAAAAAAGAAGACTTTGGGGTATTAAATGGCCAAAGGGGACCAAGAGAGCTACAGGTAGAGGAACTCTGAGCCCCTGGATCATAGTCAGAGGTGACAAATGACAAGAAGACCCTGACCAGGAATAGCCATGCTAGACTCTTGTGTGAGCAATAATAATGATAATGATAATAAACTCTGCCTTTGCCTTAGACAACTAGCACTCGGTTATAACAGTGAGCCTACCCTGATTATTCTATAATTATATGATTGAGACTCGGAGAATTCACGTGACTCCCCCAGCGCAGGATGAAGAGGCAGAGCTCGAAGTCACAGCCTGGTCCTCTGACTCAAACACCACAGCTGCTGCTGCCTTCAAGGGAGAAAAAAAAAAAGAAAAAAGAAAAAAATCTGCTGAGACAAGCAGTCATTTCAGAGGCATGCATTTACAGTTCATTGATGCTGTCCTAATTAGGATCTTAATGAAGATGGCTCTAGGGAAAAAGAACCCTAAAGCAGAGAGGGAATGAGGGCTAGACCCTGGTGTAATTTGGAAAGAGGTGCTGCAAAGTCACCTCTGAGGACCTCAAAGCAGCCTTAGCCAACGGGGGCAATTAGAGCCCAGGAAAAGTATCAACAATGAGAGGAGACAGTGTGCCTATAAGGGAAAAGAGAGACCATGGTGGCCCGCCCCAAAAGAATGAAGCCATGAGCCACAGAAGAATCCTTGGTGTCTTCAGCTTTCTATTGCCCTAATGGACGTTTCTTATAATCCATCCATAAAGACAAAAAGGAGTATTCGCACTCACTGCTCGGCAAGTTCTAGTTCATGATCATCTGACTGTTGTTTGGGCATAATGCAGTGCATCATGGAAGGCATGGTAGAGCCAGAAACAAGGAAATGGAAAAGAGGAAGGGAAGGGGCCAGGAGTCCCATAATGCCCTTAGAAGGCAAATGACCCAAAGACTTCGCATTAGCCACTTCTTAAAAGGCTGAGGAAGGAGCATGGTTGTGAGGTCAAGGCCAGCCTGGATTATAGAGTGAGTTCCAGGTCAGCCTGGGCTACGGTGAGATCGTGCTTCAAAAAAATAAACAAGCCGGGAGTGGCGGTGCATGACTTTAATCCCAGCACTCGGGAGGCAGAGGTAGGAGGATTGCTGTGAGTTCGAGGCCACCCTGAGACTACATAGTGAATTCCAGGTCAGCCTGGGCTAGAGTGAGACCCTACCTCGGAAAACCAAAAAACAAAAACCAACAAACAAACAAACAAACCCAACTCTCGATGACTTTACCTTAGGAACAAACCTTTGGCCCAAGGACCTTTGAGAGCTTCTCAAGACACGAACTAGAACGCTTGGGAAGTCATCATACGGAAAGCCCAGTACTATCTGTTTCCCCAGGCTCAGTGTGACTCCCCACGGTCCCCTCTGGTCACCTACCTTATACTGCCAGTCAGACTGCATTGCTAGCATTCCTTCTTGCCTGCTGCGAGCCTAGATAGTGTGTGATTTTTTACTTCGTAGCAGCCAGCCTAGCACACGGCACACGGCAGGGACTCAGCAGATGCACTGGTGCACACGTACGTCCTCGAGTAAGCAGACTCCTAGGGAAAACCCAGCCCCTGCCTTTGTACCTCTAGATGAATTCTGCTCTCACCTTTGGTCAGAAAGAGCTTCTTCTTACAGCTGGAAGTGAGTACTGGGGAGACTCAGAACTCATCCAGGTGCTGAGAACAAGTGACCCTGGATCCGTGGTTGTCCCTTACCTGCGCACAAACTGGACAGCTGGAGACCCAAGTCACAAGCTTTAATAAAACACCCGAGTCGGGCTGGAGAGACGGCTTAGCGGTTAAGCGCTTGCCTGTGAAGCCTAAGGACCCCGGTTCGAGGCTCGATTCCCCAGGACCCATGTAAGCCAGATGCACAAGGGAGCGCACGCGTCTGGTTCGTTTGCAGTGGCTGGAGGCCCTGGAGCACCCATTCTCTCTCCCTCTTTCTCTCTCTGTCACTTTCAAATAAATAAGTAAAAATAAACAAACAAAAATTAAAAAAAAAATAAAACACCCAAGTCTATGGGGGGCATATATTCAAATTACCATGCCAAGTAAACCCAGACACACAAACCAGCTCATACATCTTGAGTTTGTTTGCAGTGGCAAGAAGCCTGGCATGTCCATTCTCCTCACCCCTTACCCTGTCTCTACCAAACAAATAAATACTTTTTAAACACGGAAGTGGACAAGATAAGAGGAAGGAGTTTAGTGGGAGAGGGTGGTGAACAACAGAAGGCAATGGGGAGTGAATATGAACAAAATATATTACATATATGTATATAAAATTATCAATAAATATTATTTTAAAAGAACATATTAGATGGGTATGGTGGCACACACCTTTAATCCCAGCACTCGGGAGGCAGAGGTAGAAGGATTTCCATGAGTTCAAGGCCACCCTGAGACGACAGAGTTAAATTCCAGATCAGCCTGGGCTAGAGTGAGACCCTACCTCAAAATAAAACAAAAAAAAGAACATATTACCAGAGATAGTAAGAGACATCATGTATTTGAGTTATAAAGTTAGGTCTATATAACTATGTGGTTACAATTTATGAGGCAATCAAACTCAAACTGGAAAAAAATTAATTTGTAACATGATAGGCAACATACCACGTTGTCCAAAAAAAAAAAAAAAAAAAACCAAAAATGGCCACATCTTAATCCCTGGAACTCTGTTAAATGGAAAATGGAACTAACATTGCCCGTCAGCTGATCTTAAGGCAGGGAGATGATCCTGGATTACCCAGATGGGCCTGCTGTAATCACAATTAGAAAATCAAAGACGGAACGCCAAACGGTCGGTGTCAGAATAACAAAATGTGACAAAGATCTGACAAGCCAGACTGACGTCAAAGATAGAAACGGGGGGGGGGGGTCACGAAGCCACTAAACAAGGGCAAGAGCTAAGATACACAAACCAACTGTCCCCTAGAGTTTCCAGAAAGGAATATAGCCTTCCCAGCAGCGTGAGGCATGTGAGACGCATCTTAGTGTTATGACCCCCAAAACTAAGTGATGATCACTTAACGAGTAAATTCACATTAAGATGAGAAACCCATTTTGAAGCCACTCTGGGTGGTAATCTGCAGTGCCGGCACTAGGAAACTAAGGCAGGGACCTTAAGGAAAAGGATTTCTTTTGGCTCACGATCCAATCAGATGTTGAAGGCTCGGCGGCAGGACCAAGGGGCAGCTGGTCATATTGCTTCGCATTCAGGAAGCAGAAAGAGATGAATGGGGGTGCTCTGTATGCTTTCTCCTTTCCCCCTTTTTGTTCATCCCAGGAACTAGCCCATGAAACGGTGCCACTTACCTTCATGATGGGTCTCCCTTCCTTAGCTGGTCCCCTTTGAAAACGACCAGAGGTATGTCTCCTTGGTGGTTCTAAATCCAGTCAAGTTGACAATGAAGATTAACCATAAGGGATTCTACCAGGAAAAAGAAAAAAAAAAAAAAAACTCAGAGAAAGACTTCCAAAATGGGAGAAAAGGGAGAACTATAACATTTTTTTTTCCTTTGGATTTATGACATTATCATATGAAGGAAAGGTTTCAAGAAAAGTGATTCAAGCCGGGCGTGGCGGCACACACCTTTCATCCCAGTACTCGGGAGGCAGAGGTAGGAGGATCACGGAGAGTTCAAGGCCACCCTGATACTACAGAGTGAATTCCAGGTCAGCCTGGGCTAGAGCAAGACTGTCCCTTAGAAAAGAAAGAAAGAGTTGGGGGGAGAGGGAGGGAAGGAGGAAGGGAGGGAAGAAGGAAGGAAGGAAGGAAGGAAGGAAGGAAGGAAGGAAGGAAGGAAGGAAGGAGGGAAGGAAGGAAGGAAAGAAAGAAAGAAAAAATTATTCAAATCCATGCTTTTCATTTACTTCAAGGACTATATCGTCTTATTGTGACATACTCTTGGAAACTCAAGTTGTGCCCCTCGTTTGGCCATTCACGTTGGATTGGTCAGTGAATCGCTGAGAGACAGTCTTAGTTTCTTTGTCAAGAAAGTGTGGATGATAAATTGTTTAAAAGTGTTTTCACACACACACCCCCCATGCCCAGCACACAGTAGGTGCTCAACAAAATGCCAGTGCTTTTGAGCATCCTCCGGGCACTGCCTCTACCCTCAGCTGGGCGGCACCAGCTCCAAGCCAGAAGACAGAGCAGTCAGCTTCCAGCTTCCCTCCCAGTGCACCCTGGGATACCCTGCTGGAGGCTGTAGAAAGAGCATCCTGCCTCACAAGTAACCTGTACCTGAAGACAGTTCTCCAGCAGTGTCTTCTAAAGCCCACACCAGCAACTTCTGCTTCTTGACAGAACTCAGGAGTGAAGTCAGCCGTCAACAGAAGCATTTAAAGATTTTAAGAAGTGTGCCGGCTAATGCCATTAACCCCAGCACTCGGGAAGCTGAGGTAGAATTGCCGTGCGTTCAAGTCCAGCCTAGGCTACAGAGTATGTTCCAGGTCAGTCTGGGCTAGCATGAGACCCTGCTTCAAAAAAAAAAAAAAACTGGGGGCTGGAGAGATGGCTTAGCGGTTAAGGCGTTTGCCTGCAAAGCCAAAGGATCCAGGTTCGATTCTCCAGGTCGCATGTAAGCCAGATGCACAAGGGGCACATACATCTGGAGTTCATTTGCAGTGGCTGGAGGCCCTGGTGTGCCCATTCTCTCTCTCTCTCAAATAAATAAATAAAATATATTTTTTAAAAAATTGATCCACAGCCGGGCGTGGTGGCGCACGCCTTTAATCCCAGCACTCGGGAGGCAGAGGTAGGAGGATCACCATGAGTTCAAGGCCACCCTGAAAACTACAGAGTTAATTTCAGGTCAGCCTGGACCAGAGCGAGACCCTACCTCGAAAAAAAAAAAAAAAAAAAAATTGATCCACAATTGTATATAAAATATGATCCTTGGGCTGGAGACATGGCTTAATGGTTAATGCACTTGCCTGCAAAGCCTAAGGATCCAGGTTCAACTCCCCAGTACCCACGTAAGCCAGATGCCCAAAGTGGCGTATGTGTCTGGAGTTCACTTACAGTTTCTAGAGGTCCTAGCACACCCATTCTCACTCTCTCTCTCTCTCTCAAATAAATAAATATTTTAAAAATCTAAAGAAATATGGTACTAATTTTATAAAAGAAAAATGTTCAGAAACACATAGGTTCAAAGGGAAAAAATGAGAAGGAAAACCAGAGAAATGTATTATTATTTTCTAGGCGTGGTTTAGAGTGGGCGTGGATTTTACTGACAGGTAAATTTTACATTTCTGGGCTGTGGAGATGTTTACAGTGTGCTTGTATTACTTTCACAGGGATAAATAAAACGTAAGGATGAGCCGTTCATCTATACCGCTTGGGGACAAGGCACCGTGGGAAGCCTGCTGGCTGGACCCTGTGTCTCTCCTGTCTCACGTCCCCTCTCTCCTGCCCTCCCATGCCACCCAGGCAAACACACTGACCACAGACCTCGGGCAGGAAGCGTGCCACTCACCCAGGTGAACAAACTCCCTTTGTCAGGAAGCCTCCCAGCCCGGCGGCTACTCTTCTCCTACCCATTCCTTCCAGCTCCATCTCGGATCCCCACCAGCCTGCTTCCCTGGGAGCCTCATTCTACTCTAGTGTGCCAAGTGTGAGATGGAAAGCGAGGAGGGAAAAAGAAGAAGAAGAAGAAAAAGCAATCTACAAAATTCAAAAGAAGCATGACTTAAACTTGCATAACCTTGGTGTATTTAGGCCATACTTCCAGTGACTCTGAAGTCTCAGATGACAACAGCGAGATCTGGGTTGTCCTGTCCCTGTTTTTTTTTTTTTTTTGTGACCCACGTCAAGAAGCAGAAGAGTGTGCGTGTCTGATAGTAAGGCAGTCTCCGGCTTGGAGATGTGGTTTAGTGGTCATGCCCCTGTCTGGCGTGTGTGAGGCTCCCGGTCCATCCTTAATGAAGGTGTGTGTGTGGGGGGGGGGGTCACCCGAAGAAAGGCTATATTGCAAGGTCTCTGCAGACAGGAAGGACAACACCCCGGCCGCCATGACTCCCTTCCTGTCCCCGAAGCCACACCTGTGCGGAGCATATTTGTCTTGGGCTCCAGTAGTCTGTGACTCATGGTCTAATTAAACTTTCTGTGTGCTTCTTAATACAACTTAAAAAAATAAATAAATAAAAGCCCTGGCTGCGGCTTTAGAGAATAAGGTCTGCGCACCCAGTCTGGGGGCCCATTTACAATCCGAGAGCAGGACATGGCGACAGGCTAAAAGGTTTTAATGGAATGACATTAGAGGAGGATCGCTGATTCTCTACAGCTTCCTTTTTAAAACCAAGGGTATTTCCTCTCTCTCTCTGTCTCTCTCTGTCTCTCTCTCCTTGTTGCTTTTTCTAGGGAAATGGCTGCCAAATTGCGTTTTTCCATATTCGACTTAAAGGGGGCAAGGGTGGAAGCGGATCCTGTATGAGCACTGGTGCCAACTGTTGGCTTGGCAGAGGTGTGCATAGCCACATTTTCAAATTCCAGTAACCGGGAGCCCGTTATGAAAAGACTCCTGTAAATGTCTCTCTTGGAGGCCTCCACCCAAAAAGAGTGGGTACCTTTGATCCTGTCTGGAGCCCAAGGGATGTGGGGGGGGGGAGGAGATGCAACGGAGACAGACAAGGGTGCTGGCCTGGGTGAACCTTGGTGGACTGTGTTTGTCCAAAGCCTTCTCATTACCGGGCTCGCCGCGTGCTCTAGGCCAGTTCTAGAACAGACAGGCCTTCAGAACAGCGCCTGTGCAGCGAGGAGAAGGAGCTGGCCAGCTCCAAGGCCCAGCCAGCCCTGCCACCCTCTCCCCATGCCCCCATCGCTATCTTCAGAGCCCTCTCTCCTGGCTTTGATGGAAACTGTCCCAGGTGCCCTGGGTTTGTACTTCCTTTCTGCAAACTCTTCTGGGCAGAAGCAGGATGTCTGGGGAAAGCTCGAGATGGACAGGGGTCTGCTACGGTGGCCCCTGTGGCTCCCTCACACAGTGGCGATGGGTCAGCTTGTGAAATTGTCCGGGAAAGTTCCCAAAGGGCAGACCCCCCCTACCCTATTCCCTCTCACCTCTCTTCTTCTCTCTCCCCCACACACCTCCCCTTCTCTCCCTTTCTCTCCTCTCCGCTAATTCCCTCTCTTGCTTTGGCCACAGAGATCTCACATTGATCCAAGGAGTAGACGAGATGCATTCATTTAAAAAAATGATTTAAAAAAATAGTGTCTTCTCATCAAAATAAAAGAGAGACTGATTGAGATGGGGAGGGGATATGATGGAGAATGGAACTTCAAAGGGGAAAGTGGGGGGAAGGGACGGCATTACCATGGGATATTGTTTATAATCATGGAAGATGTTAATAAAAATTGAGAAAAAAAGTGTCTTCTATCTACACAAGACCATCATAATAGGAGTAAAAGATCATGACATCAAAATAAAGAGAGACTGATTGAGATGGGGAGGGGATATGATGGAGAATGGAGTTTCAAAGGGGAAAGTGGGGGGAGGGAGGGCATTACCATGGGATATTTTTTTATAATCATGGAAGTTGTTAATAAAAAAAAAATTTGAAGAGAAAAAAAATAGTGTCTCGGGCTGGCCATGGTTATACACACCTTTATTTCCAGCACTTGGAAGGTAGAAGTAGGAGGATCGCCATGAGTTAGAGGCCAGCCAAGTACTACAGAGTGAGTTCCAGGTCAGCCTGGACTATAATGGGAGCCTGCCTCAATAAAAACAACAACAACAACAAAAAAAAAAATATATAGGGCCTTGGGCTGGAGAGATAGATGGCACAGTGGTTAAAGGCACTTACTTACAGAGCCTGATGGCCTGTGTTCAGTTCCCTAGTGCTCACATAAAGCCAAATGCACAAGGGGGTGCACACGTCTGGAGTTCATTTGCAGTGGCTGGAGCCCCTGGTGCACCCATTACCCACCCCCCCATCAGTTTCTTGCTCTTGCTTGCCAATAAATAAAAATTTTTAAATATGGTCTTAAGGAATCCTCCCTGTTTGCAAAGGGTTTGAGGGAAACTTGGTTCCCTTACAAGGTGTGGTGGTTTGATTCCGGTGTCCCCCATAAACTTAGGTGTTCTGAATGCTAGGTTCCCAGCTGTAACAGACAGCTTCAGGTTCACTGAGATGAACTTCCAGACCAGGCACAGTTATGGAGGAAGGGATATTTATTGAAGCTTACAGATCCAGGGGAAGTTCCATAATGGCAGAAGAAGCTGGCCTGCCTTCACAGGCCCAAGCAGAGAGACAGAAGTACAAGCCTAAAGGTCAAAAGCCACAGCACACTTCAGGAACTCCTGCTAGGCACACTTTGCATATCTTTAGATTGAAATCTCAAACCCACCACCACACCTTAAGATCCACACAATGGCATTGCCTCCAGCCAGATGGCTAGAGATGCAAACTACAAACAAATAAACAACTGAATATATTGGGGGCCATCTATTCTATTCAAACCACCACACCAGCTGATGGAGATTTGGGAATTAACGCCTCCTGGAGGGAGTGTATTGTTGGGGGCGGGCTTATGGGTGTTATAGCCAGTGTCCCCTTGCTAGTGTTTGGCACACTCTCCTGTTGCTGTTGTCCACCTGATGTTGGCCAGGGGGTGATGTCCACCCTCTGCTCATGCCATCGTTGAGCTCCGCCCTGGAGCCTGTAAGCCAAAATAAACCTCTTTCTTTTTCCCACAAGCTGCTCTCGGTTGGGTGTTTTCTACCAGCAATGCGAACCTGATGGCAACGCAGAGCTTGTCTTAAGATCTACAGGTGGAAAAAGGCCTGTTCGTACATACACGTATGGCAAAAGCATTCATGCAAACCCTTCTGCTTAGTCGCATAGGGAAGAGTGCCCCGTGGGGCCGCACTGAGCAGCACTGGCCCCGCACAGGCCCTGGGGTCTGGGAGGTCAGCGAAAAGCCCACAAAGCCCTCCTTCAAGGGAACAGTGGCCGCTATTGACAACAGCCTCCTCTGTGCTCTCTCCCCGCTGGCCCTGCCCAGGCCTGGCGACAGACATCTGCTTACTGAACCAGCCAGAGCCCCGTCAAGCTGACCCAGGGCCACAGAGCCCTGCTGCAGGGCCACCTGGAGCAAGTAAGGTCTCCCAGCCTGGGGCGTGTGGCACTCAGCCAGCACTGCTGGTCACTGTCACTGCTTGCCTCAGCGTCCTGCAGCCAGGCTTCTCTGTCCTCCTGTCAGTCTCCTCCGTGGCTCAAACATGCACAGGAACTCGGAAACAAAGAGCTCCGTCCAGGGAGAGCAAACCGGGCCCTCAAGCCTAATTCCTCAGGACAGCAGCGCCGCTGGGCACCAGAGCGCCAGCCCTGGCTTCTGGCCAGAGACACTGCCCGCCTTTGCACTGGGCGACGGTGGTGCCTGTGAGCCTGAGGGAAAGTCATGCAAAAGTAGGGCACCTCGGCTGGAGAGACGGCTTAGCGGTTAAGCGCTTGCCTGTGAAGCCTAAGGACCCCAGTTCGAGGCTCGATTCCCCAGGACCCACGTTAGCCAGATGCACAAAGGGGGCGCACGCGTCTGGAGTTCGTTCGCAGTGGCTGGAAGCCCTGGCGCCCCCATTCTCTCTCTCTCTCTCTCTCTCTCTGCCTCTTTCTCTCTGTCTGTCACTCTCAAATAAATAAATAAAACAAAAAAAATTAAAAAAAAAAAGTAGGGCACCTGACAGTACTGGGCCAGCACACCAGAGTTAGTGGCAGCTGTCCAGTACCAGCTAGTGTTTGGCACACTCTCCTGTTGCTATTGTCCACCTGACGTTGGCCAGGGGGGTGATGTCCACCCTCTGTAGCACCCGCCTGTACCACCTGCCTTGCTAGGACACCTGTACCACTGAAGCTGTGTCACCTGTACCAAGCTATGACACTTGTTGTGCACCTGTAATAAACTGTGACATCTGTAGCAAGCTATGACACCCATTGCGCACCTGTACTATGCTGTGACACCTGGCCTGTACCTGTACCACATTAAGACACCTGCGCTGCTCCTGACCCACCAGTGACACTTCCCTTACTTACAGCAGCCGGACACGCCCAGTGCCCCTCCAGCACACGCGGCACTCTCCCTGGGCCCGCATCCCACAGTAGGAAAGGTGTCTCAGCAGGTGGGGAAGGTCGTCCCCGTGGAAGGCAGTGATGGCATGTATAGAACAGAATCGCATCCCACGGCGTGTAGCTCTAACCTTTGAGCTGTTCTTGGCTGCCGTTTTCCTCTCCGGGTGGATGCTGAGCCCTCTCCTGCTGCCATACCTGAGCTCGCTGGGGGGGGGGGGTGTCTGGCTCCCTTCTGCATCTTGAGTGATCTGTCTATGTCAGAAGACTCTTGTCCTGGACAAAAGACCTTAACGATGGATGACCATATCACTGGGCTCTTTGTTGGAGACTTTCTGTGTTCAGAGCCAGCGTGATCCACGCAGGTGTGGGAATGTGAGCCACCCAGCTCTTTCTCTCTCTCTCAGGGTCAACCACAGCCCATTTGCACCTAGACATGAAGAATGCTAATTTTTCCCCCAAAATACTAAAAAATATTTGGCTTAAAAATGGAAGAAAAGGCAGGGTGTGGTGGCACATACCTTTAATCCCAGCACTCGGGAGGCAGATGTAGGAGGATGCTGTGAGTTCAAGGCCAGCCTTGTAGTCTCAACTACATAGTGAACTTGAGGTCAGCCTGAGCTAAAGCAAGACCCTACCTTGAAAAAAAAAAAAAAAAAAAAGCAATGTTTTTTTTTCAATTTTTTTGTTTTTGTTTATTTTTATTTATTTATTTGAGAGTGACAGAGAGAAAGAGGCAGAGAGAGAGAGAGAGAAAGAGAGAGAGAGAATGGGCGCGCCAGGGCCTCCAGCCACTGCACATGAACTCCAGACACGTGCGCCCCCTTGTGCATCCAGCTAATGTGGGTCCTGGGGAATCGAGCCTCAAACTGGGGTCCTTAGGCTTCACAGGCAAGCGCTTAACTACTAAGCCATCTCTCCAGCCCTGCAATGTTTTTTATAAAGAACAAACGAAACATTCTTGTTATTGGTTTGTCTTAATTTTTTAAAAGATTTATTTTTATTTATTTGTTAGAGGGAGAGAGAGAGAGAAATTGAGAATGGGCATGCCAGGGCCTTCTGCATCTGGCTTATGTGTTATCTGGAGAATCAAACCTGGGTCCTTAGGCTTCTCAGGCAAGTGCCTTAACCGCTAAGCCATCTCTCCAGCCTGTCTTAATTTTTGATTTAGGGTACAAAGCAATGGATTTCATTCCGGCATTTCCATTATTCTTTGTTCTCATCTGTCCATCTGTCTGTCCACTGCCCTTCTCCATTTCCCCTCTAGCTGGCTCCCTCTCTTCCCTCAGGGAGCCTCCTTACCTGCTTTCCTGCTACATGCTGTGAAGGTCAAGTTCTGTTGTCAACCTGATCTTATTAGGAGTCAGGTAATAGACACACTTCTGAGGCAACTCTGTCAGGGCGTGTCCAAGAAGGACTGGTGGAGGGAGGGAGTCCTTCTCCCAGAGTGGGAGGCCCTTCTGGTGGTAGACTAGATATAAAGAGTGCCGGGCGTGGTGGCGCACGCCTTTAATCCCAGCGGGAGGCAGAGGTAGGAGAATCGCCCATGAGCTTGAGGCCACCCTGAGACTCTATAGTGAATTCCAGGTCAGCCTGGGCTAGAGTGAGACCCTACCTCGAAAAACCAAAACGCTCTGAGAGAACACGGGGTATGAGCCTGGCTTCCCATGCTACTTGCTGGTGAGTTTACCTGCCCAGTCGTTGCCATCCTTCCCGGATACTGGAACCCAGGTTCACCAGACTTCCAACACAGACTGAAGACCAGCGGCTCTCCAGGAATCCTCCCGACCTTCCAGGACAGACAGACCGGAACTGCTGAGGAATCCAGCCTCATGCACTGAGCAGCTTCCAGGTTCTCTCTGCCTCTCCAGCCTGCAGACAGCTATTGTTGGGCAGCCCAGTCTGCATCCTAGAAGCTAATCTCATAAATCCCCTTGGGCTGGAGAGATGGCTTAACAGTTAAGGCCCTTGCCTGCAAAGCCAAAGGACCCAGGTTCAATTCCGCAGGACCCACATAAGCCAGATGTACAAGGTGGTGCATGCATCTGGAGTTCATTTGTAGTGGCTGAAGGCCCTGACATGCCCATTCTCTCTCTCTCTCTCTCTGCCTCTTCTCTGTCTCTCAAATAAATAACATAAAATAAAAGAAAGTTAACATTTTTATTTTTATTTATTTATTTTAAGAGCAACAGAGAGAGAGAGAGAGAGAGGAGAGAGAGAGAGAGAATGGGCACGCCAGGGCCTCTAGCCACTGCAAACGAACTCCAGACGCGTGCAGTGCTCCCCCTTGTGCATCTGGCTAACGTGGGTCCTGGGGAATCGAGCCTCAAACCAGGGGTCCTTAGGCTTCACAGGCAAGCGCTGTAACTGCTAAGCCATCTCTCCAGCCCGAAAGTTATCTTTAATAGCTCCCCTTCTTAAGACACAATCACTCTATTGGCTGTTCCTCTAGCAAACTCTTACAAATATACATTCCATTGCCATCTCTATTTTACACCTCCTGGAAGACGTCTTCCTCCCTCTCATGGTCCCTTTTGAATTATTGTCAGCTGGAGAACCCAAAGTAATAAATTAAAGAGGTTCCCTGTTAGGTTCGCGCAAGGTCTCTGAATGATACTGAATGGATGGTCTCTGAAAAACACCCGACATCACCAAGGACACTTGAGGCATTTCTAATGTTCATTATACTCTCTACTTCTTATGGATATCTAGAATCCTGTGTCATAAATAAGAAATATTAAATTTAAGCCAAATGTGGTACTTCACAGCTGGGATCTCGGGTCACAGGAGACAGAGACAGAAGCTGGAGAGTTCAAGCCCAAGGAAGCCTGAGCTGCATAGAAAGACCTTGTGAAAGATAGAAAGGGAAGAAGGAAAGAAAGAAAGAGAGAGAGGGAGATAAAGAAATAGAGAGATAGAGAGGGAGAGAGGGAGATAAAGAATAGAGATAGAGAGAGAGGGAGATAAAGAAAGACAGAGAGGGAGAGAAAGAGAGAAGAAAGGTGAGAAGGAGGAAGGGAGTGAGGGAGAGGGATAAAAGAAGGGAGAGAGGGAGGGAAGAAGATGGGGAAGGAGGGAGAAAGGAAGGAAGGAGAGAGGGGGAAGGGAAAAATTAATTTAGTAATATTTACAAAAACTATTGGGGACTGGAAAGATGGCTTAGCAGTTAAGGTGTTTGCCTGCAAAGCCTAAGGACCCAGGTTCGACTCCCCCAGAACCCACATAAGCCAGATGCACAAGGTGGCGCATGCATCTGGTGCACCAATTTTTTCTATCTCATAAAAATATTTATTATTATTATTATTTATTATTATTTTTGTTTTGTTTTTCAAGGTAGGGTCTCACTCTAGCTCAGGCTGACCTGGAATTCACTATGGAATCTCAGGGTGGCCTTGAACTCACAGCGATCCACCTACCACTGCCTCCTGAGTGCTGGGATTAAAGGCGTACACCACCATGCCCAGCAAAAATATTTTTTAAAAAATTTAAGACCTATGGTTTATAGAATTTAAACCCTGGAAAATGCTAGCAAAACTCTATTACATGTATTCAAATAACGTAATACGTAGGTTTTCAAGTAAAGTTAGCAGCATCAGACAGAAAGAATGACAGGTTGAAAATTCCAGTTTTATGGACACATTCTGCCTTCAAACTTCATTACTTTTGGGAACGCCATAAGAATTTGTATGAAGTACTCCACGTGCAGCAACTCACTAATGTGAATTTTGTCTGCAACAATTTCCCCGTCAGAGGCAGGCAGATTCCACACGCATAGTTATTATTATTATTTATTTTAGAGACAGAGAATGGGCACACCAGGGCCTCAGCCACTGCAATCGAACTCCAGATGCTTGCGCCCCTAGCGGAAATGTGCGACCTTGCGCTTGCCTCACCTTTCCAGCCCCCTAACTGAGATTTTTCTAAAGACAAAGTGAGTTGGAAATGTCTTCCCCATCCATCTTGCTCCTATTTTCATGCCTGTTTCCAATGGTGTAGTGATTCAACCACTTGTTCTTCTTATAGCTTATTTATTTAGTTAGCTAGCTAACATGCTTTTTTTTTTTAAACTAACATGTCATTTTAAAAATATTTTTTATACCGGGCGTGGTGGTGGCACATGCCTTTAATCCCAGCACTCGGGAGGCAGAGGTAGGAGGATCACCATGAGTTCAAGGCCACCCTGAGACGACAGAGTTAATTCCAGGTCAGCCTGGACCAGAGTGAGACCCTACCTCAAAAAACCAAAAAAAAAAAAAAATTATTTTATATTTATTCATTTGAGAGAGAGGGGCAGATCTCTACACAGAGAGAGAGAGAGAGAGAGAGAGAGAGAGAGAGAGAGAGAGAGAGAGAGAGAGAGAGAGAGGGAGGGAATGGGCATACCAGCCACTGCAAATGAATCCAGACACATGCACCACCTTGTGTACCTGACTTATGTGGGTCCTGGGGAATCACACCTGGGTCCTTGTGGTTTTGTAGGCAAGTGCCTTGACAAGTAAATCATCTCTCCAGCCCTACCATTTATTTTTTAAATGTTTTCTTTAAGAAATAGAGAGGATGGACACTCCAGGGCATTCTACCTTTGCAAAGGAACTCCAGATACATGTAGCATTTTGTGCATCTGGCTTTATGTGGGTACCGGGGACTTGAGCCAGGGTCAGTAGGCTTTGAAAGGAAATATCTTTTAACTACTAAGCCATCTTCCTAGTTACAAATATATATATATTGGTTTTTTGAGGTAGAGTCTCACTCTAGCCCAGGCTGACCTGGAATTCACTATGTAGTCTCAGGGTGCCCTCTAACTCAGGGTGATCCTCCTACCTCTGCCTCCTGAGTGCTGGGTTTATGATGTGTACTACCATGCCCAGCTCTCCTTTTTCTTTCTTTTCTTTTTTCTTTTTTTTTTTTTTTTTTTTTTCCTTTGAGACAGGATTTCATATAGCCAAGGATGGCTTAGAACTTGAGTTCAAGTTATTTATTTATTTATTATTGATTTAAGAGACAGCAAAGGAGATAGAGAGAGAATAGGTGCACCAGGGCCTCCAGCCACTGCAAACAAACTCCACACTAATGTGCCATTTTGTGCCTCTGGCCTTATGTGGGTACTGGGGAATTAAGCCCAGGCCAACAGGCTTTGTAAACAAAAGCCTTTAACTGGGCTGGAGAGATGGCTTAGCGATTAAGCGCTTGCCTGTGAAGCCTAAGGACCCCGGTTCGAGGCTCGATTCCCCAGGACCCACGTTAGCCAGATGCACAAGGGGGCGCACGCATCTGGAAGTTCCGTTTGCAGTGGCTGGAAGCCCTGGCGCGCCCATTCTCTCTCTCTATCTCTGCCTCTTTCTCTCTGTCTGTCACTCTCAAATAAATAAAATAACAAAAAAAAAATTTTAAAAAAAGCCTTTAACTGCTGAGACATCTCTCCAGTTCCCCATTTTTGCTGTTTCTTTTTAAAACATTTTATCGATGTATTTGCCAACAGAGAGATACAAGAGAAAGATACTGGGCACACCAGGGCCTCTTGGCACTGCAACTCCAGAGGCATGCACCACTTTGTGCATCTGACTTTACATGGGTACTGGGGAATCAAACCCAGGCTGTCAGGCTTTGCAAGAAAGTGCTTTTAATCACTGAGCTATCTCCTAGCCCTCGTTTCGTCTTTAATAATGAAGCGGAACTGGGTAGTGTAGGTTGAGCTCAAACTTACGTTTCTCCTGCCCCAGCCTCCCAAGTGCTAGCGTTACAAAGGGCCTGGTCACGCTATTCTTAGTAACGTCCCTGAATTCAGGTTCAACCAGCATTTCCTCAACATTGCACACTTAGGTTCTGTGTCTGGGACAAGAATACCAAAGACGTGATGTTATATTCTTGGTTCATACTGGCTGGGGGGGCGCATGACACACCCATTTGTCCAACAACTGCTGACGCAAAGAAGGCACCTGCAAGCTTGTCACCCATATGGTTACCATTTTCCCTTTGTAGTTAATAAACATCTTCTGTTTTGTTTTGTTTTGTTTTTCTAGATAGAGTCTCACTCTAGCCCAGGCTGACTTGGAATTCACTCTGTATTCTCACGGTGGCCTCGAACTCACGGTGATCCTCCTACATCTGCCTCCTGAGTGCTGAGATTAAAGGCGTGTAGCACCACACCGGCATTTTTAAAAAAAAAATTTTTTTCAAGGTAGGGTCTCACTCTAGCCCAGGCTGACCTGGAATTCACTTTGTAGTCTCACGGTGGCTTCGAACTCACAGTGATCCTCCTACCTCTGCCTTCTGAGTGCTGGGATTAAAGGAGTGCACCACCACGCCTGGCTTGTACTTAATAAATATCTTCTGGAAGGTGTGTGTGTGTGTGTCTGTCTGTGTGTTGTGTGTATCCTGCTTCTTATCACCCACTGGTCTTGGCATCCATCGATGATTCTTGCCTGAAATAAACTGAGCCATGGCAGCTACCATATGGTGATTTTCTTGTTCCATAATCATTTCAACATTTGTTATCTAACGTTCTCCTGTAGCTTCTCTTTCTCATTCACTCCAGTGGACTTGTGGGTGTTTATTTTATTCAATGGTATGATCTGCTGTGATCTTTATTGATTTTAAAGCTCATGTTGTCCCAGACATGGCCAGTGGAGGCCCCTTCAACCTGGCCACTGATGTTCGCGACAGCCCATCCTTCCCCGAGTAACTCTTCACTCTCAACATGGGAATGTGTCCCAGGCTCAGCCAGAAAACTAGCAACTTTTTTTTTTTTTTTTTTTAGGTAGGGTCTCACTCTAGCCCAGGCTGACCTGGAATTCTCTATGGAGTCTCAGGGTGGCCTCGAACTCACAGCGATCCTCCTACCTCTGCCTCCCGAGTGCTGGGATTAAAGGCGTGCGCCACCATGCCCGGCTAAAACTAGCAACTTTTTACAAGCCTTGATTTATTAATTCCTTTTACTGGGAAAAAATATCATGAACCAAAGTCTAAGTCAGGTATGGTGACATATACTTGTAATCCCAGCACTTGGAATCCTGAGACAGGAAGATCAGGAATCCAAGACTAGCCTGGGCTTCATGAGACCCTATAACAGGAAGGAAGGAAGGAAGGAAGGAAGGAAGGAAGGAAGGAAGGAAGGAAGGAAGGAAGGAGGAAGGAGGGAGGGAGGAAGGAAGGGAGGGAAGGACGGAGGGACAGAGGGACAAAGAGAGGAGAAAATAAATCTGATATTGGGTTCTAAGTATGCAAGCAGAGACTAAATATAGAAATACAATTAGGTATTAGGTGTGATGACTAACGCCTTTAATTTCAGCACTTGAGAGGATGGAATAGGGATCGCTGGAAGTTCGTTAGCCTAAACTACATAGTGACACCTCGTCTTTAAAATAAAACAGAAAAGAAGAAATATAATTAACTTGTTTTTATTTATAATCTTTGATTTTATGTATTTCAATTCTGAATGGCAGAAAGATGATTCCAAATGTTAAAACAGTAGAAAGTGTACATTTTCAGATAGATGTCACTCCCCCTCCCCAACTTCCTTCTATCCCTTTTCTATCCTCAAGCCTTTGTATCCTGTTCCCAACATTCTCATCAGTTTTTGGTTTGTCCTTAGATTTTCATTTTTCTTTTTTATTTTATTTTTATTTTATTTTATTTTTTAATTTTTTAATACTTTATTTTTATTTATTTATTGACAGAGAGAAAGAGGGAGAGAGACAGAATGGGCGCTCCAGGGCCTCCAGCTACTGCAAACAAACTCTAGATGCGTGCACCCCCTTGTGCATCTGGCTAACGTGGGTCCTGGAGAATAGAACCTGGGTCCTTTGGCTTTGCAGGCAAATGCCTTAACCGCTAAGCCATCCCTCCAGCCCTTCTTTTTTATTTTATATTTATTTATTTGTAAGCACAGACAGACAGAGAAAATGAAAATTGGCATGTCAGGGCTTCCAGCCACTGCAAACAAACTTCAGACACATGTGCCACCTTGTGCATCTGGCTTACGTGGGTGCTGAGGAATTGAACCTAGGTCCTTAGGCTTCACAGGCAAGCACCTTAACTGCTAAGCCATCTCTCCAGCTCCTTCTTTTTTTTTTTTTTTTTTTTCTTTCTTCTTGGTCAGGTGTGGTGGTGCACGCCTTTAATCCCAGCACTAGGGAGGCAGAGGTAGGAGGATCACCATGAGTTCAAGGCCACTCTGAGACTCCATAGTGAATTCCAGGTCAGCCTGAGCTAGAGTGAGACTCTACCTCGAAAAACTAAAAAAAAAAAGGGGGGTTTGCTATGTAACTCAGGCTAGCTTCAAACTCATGATCCTCCTTCCTCCGCCTCCTGGGTGCTCAGATTACAATGTTGGCCGTCACAGGCAGTTTTTAGTTTCCCGTTGCAAAACAAGCAGATCCATCTAAAACATACTTGCTGCAGATGCTACTTTCCTTTTCGTTGCATGCCCATGTGGTATGTGTGGTGTGGTGCGTGTATGTGGCACATGCCATGTGTATGCCCACAGGCACATGTGAGGAGGCCACTTCTATTACTCATCTGCACATTCTCTTGAGATTCTTTCCCCAAACCCTGAGCTGCCATTTTTTTTTAAGATTTGTTTTTATTTATTTATTAGAGACAGAGAGAGGAACGGGGAGAGTGAGAATGAGCACTCCAGGACCTCCAGCCACTGCAAACGAATTCTAGACACGTGTGCCCACCATATGCATCTGGCTTATGTGGGGCCTGGAGAATAGAACCTGGGTCCTTAGGCTTTGCAGGCAAGTGCCTTAACCACTGAGCCATCTCTCCAGCCTCTGAGCTGCCTTTTTTAGCCAGACTAGCTGACCAGCAAGCCCCAATATTCTCTAGTCTCTGTCACCCACAGGACTAGGGCTATAGGCCTGTGTGGCCACACCCAACTTTTGATATGGGTGTTGGGGAGTCAAACTCAAGAGAATCAAGCTTCCATATTTGTACGGCAAGTGCTTTCCCCTGCAGAGCCATCTCTCTAGCCCCATTTTTATTTTGTTACTTACCAGGATATGCTGCCCATCCGTCCATATCAGTCAGAGAGCATGCTCTTTTTTTTTGTTGTTTGTTTTGTTTTTCGAGATAGGGTCTCACTTTAGCTCAGGCTGACCTGGAATTCACTATGGAGTCTCAGGGTGGCCACAAACTCACAGCAATCCTCTTACCTCTGCCTCCCGAGTGCTGGGATTAAAGGCATGCACCACCACGCCCAGCTGAGCACGTTCATTTTTTTAAAAAAATTTTTATTTCCTTTTATTTATTTTAGGGAGAGTCGGAGAAAGAGAAAGAAGCAGATAGAGAGAGAAAGGGCGCACCAAGGCCCTCCAACCACAGCAAACGAACTCCAGGTGCATGCGCCCCGTTGTGCATCTGGCTTACGTGGGTACTGGGGGATCGAACCTGGATCCTTAGGCTTTGCAGACAAGTGCCTTAACCGCTAAGCCAGCTCTGCGGCCCCCACGTGTTCGTTTTGGTAGCTGTGTGGCCGACCCTCCGTGGCACAGGTGTCTCTGACCCCGCTCAGATTCTCGGGCCTATGATTCAAACTCTAACCATGATTCACTTGCAATCGAGACTGGGAACAGTTACCTTGTGCATAAGTGTAGTCTTATATTTGAAGGTAAGCCTCTGGAAGTAGAATTCCCAGCACAAATAAAAAATGCTCGCACAGTCCTTTCAGATATTGCCAAATACCCAACCAAGTGGACAGTACCAGCTTGCAGACCCACTATCGATGTATGAGATGGTCTCTTTCCCACATCCCTGCCTGCAGAATGCGCTGTCATGGTTTGATAGCAATTTGAATCAAGAGGTACCTCAGCCCGCTTTCAGCTTGCTCCTCTCCAAGAAAGAGGTCAAATCTCTTTTCATGCCTGAAGTGATCGTATCTTCTGCCCACTTTGCTACTAGGCCTGTGCTCTTCCCGATGTTAGTTTGGTCTGGTTTTATTGAGGAGTGTTGATATTATTGTTGTTGTTGGAGACAAGTCGTAACTACATAGCGTAGGCTAGGCTTGAACTCATGCTATCCTCCTGCCTCAGCCTCCTGAGTGCTGGGATAACAGGTATGAGCCATCATGCCAATCTGGTATCCAGTTTTTAAAAAAAGACAAACTTTATTTTATTTTATTTATTTGAGAGAGAGAATGGGCACGCTAGGGCCTTCAGCTGCTGCAGATGAACTCCAAATACATGTGCCACCTTATGCAGCTGGCTAACGTGGGTCCTGGGGAATCGAACCTGGGTCCTTTGGCTTCGCAGGCAAATGCCTTCACTGCTAAGCCATCTCTCCAGCCCATCCGGTTTCTAAAACTAGTCCATCAATCCCACTTTCCCTTTGACTTGCCAGGCAGATGCTATAAGTTATATATTAGCTGAATTTTGATACTGTCCCTTAATCTCATAGTAATATTTGTGGAAATGTTAGTTCTTAAAAGGAACGTGTTCGCTATGAAAATTTTATCAAACCACCTATTCATTACTCATACAGTCTTAAACATTTTGTTTTTATTGAAGCATTGTCTCATTATAACCCAGGCTGGCCTCTGACTCATTACGTAGCTGAGGATGACCTTGAACTCCTGATTGTCTGGCTTCTGGGCTGGGATTACAAACAGGAGTCACCACCCTGGGCTTCAGTTTGTTTGTTTGTTGTACTGGAAACCAAATCCATGCGAAGCAAATAACCTACCACTGAGCTGCATCCTAGCCATTAAAACTGATTTCACAAAGACTTAGTTGGTATAATTCTGTGCCAAATTACCAGTGTCTTTCTTGTTTGTGCCTGAAGGAAACCTGATAACCCTCAGAATGATTCCCAGGCACCCCTGACGTGGGACTGAGGGAAAAATGGCTCTCTGAAGGAGGTGCCTAGGGGCACACCACACAGCGCACACAAGGTCGGTCTCCCCTCCCCCTCCCAGGCACCCACTTCACCAGCCTCAAGATGCCACCCCAAACTAGCACCCTGGGCATTTCTTCCCATCACCACCGAGATGGAAAACTGTATCCAGTGGGCTGCTATAAAGACCCCTGGTTTTGGGCTGGAGAGATGGCTTAGCGATTAAGCACTTGCCTGTGAAGCCTAAGAACCCCAGTTCGAGGCTCGATTCCTCAGGACCCACCTTAGCCAGATGCACAAGGGGGTGCACGCATCTGGAGTTCCTTTGCAGTGGCTGGAAGCCCTGGCGCGCCCATTCTTGCTCTCTCTCACTATCTGCCTCTTTCTGTCACTCTCAAATACATAAATAAAAATGAACAAAAAATTGTTTAAATTTAAAAAAGACCCCTGGTTTTGAGCAGTTGCCTCCAATCCTTTCTTTGGGTCCCCATCAGCGAAGTCCCCTTGTTCAAGCCTCAATAATTTATATAATAAATATTAATATCAGTAAATTATATATTTAATAAATTAATATCAATATATTAATAACTTAAATAGTATGCTAATATATAATTATATTATGTGTTAATAAATTAAATATTAATAAATTATTAATAATAATTGCAACAGGAGCAAACAATTGAGATCGAGTTGGTAAGTGCTGTGAGCTACTTAGAGAAAAAGCCAGTCAGGACTGGACTTATCTTTTTTCTTTTTCTTTTTTTCTTTCTTTCTTTTTTTCTTTTCTTTTCTTTTTTTTTTTTTTTTTTTTTTTTTTGTTTTGTTTTTTGTTTTTCAAGGTAGGGTCTCACTCTAGCCCCGGCTGACCTGGAATTCACTCTGTTGTCTCAGGATGGCCTTGAACTCATGATCCTCCTACCTCCGCCTCCCGAGCGTGCTGGGGTTAAAGGTGTGCGCCACCACGCCCGGCAGGACTGGACTTTTCTGTTGTTTTTTCCATGCACAGACTCTTAAAGAGCCACGATGACGTGAGGCGCCTGGTCCTCTCTCTTCACTTTCTGGGTGCTCTTGGCACTGGAGAGATTGGCGACCCAAACGCACTGGAGGGAGGGGAAGGACACAGATGGAGGAAATTTCACCAAGTAGCTTGACCACTTGTCAGCACATCCCCGGTGGCACGGGAACCGAACACGCGTCTTCTGTGTTCGCGCGCTCTCGCCAGCGCTCAGGCTAGGAGCCTCTCAGCCGCGAGAATTAGCGCGTCCAGTCTAGACTCTGGCTCGCAGCTCGCTAGTGGCCCCAGGTTCCTACGGTGTGCTGGATTCTCCACCTTTGCAGGGTGCAGGTTTGCAGCACCAGCACGTAGGTGCCCGAGGGGTCCTTCTTGATCTCCAGACACCGCTTGGTGTCTCTGTTCATGACAGCAGACCCCTGTGTGACAGGAGAGACGGAGTCAAAGCGTGGAAATGCCCTTCCTGGGCGGCACGTCCACTGGCCCCTCTCTCATTGCTACGGTCAGAGTCACTCTGGAGAGTCCCTCCGTCCTCACCAAGCCACCGAGGGAAGAGCTTTCTGTCCCAGCCACTTGTGCACGGAACCCGGCAGCTGAGCCAGGCCGTGCCAGCTGGCCATGGACCGTGGCATCTTATAACACTAGGGAGCACCCTTCATCACCTACCCTCCGCCAGGTCACTATGGAGTGTGGCGTCTGGCACCCTGGGGACCACTCTTCGCTGCCCACCTTCCTTTGCTTGTCTGTCTTCACTTCAGAGCCCGTGAAGCCCCTCGGGCCATCTCCCTTCTCATCCCCTGCCCCTCCCTCTTTAGTGAATAGAAGCCATGCTCAGGAATCACTGCCCACTTTCTCCACCCCTCTAAATGACAGCTTCTAACCACTCATTACGGTTCACTGTGGGCTTTGGAGCAAAAGAATTGGAGTGCAGGGCTGGAGGGATGGCTTAGCAGTTAAGGCATTTATTTGCCTGCAAAGCCAAAGGACCCAGGTTCGATTCCCCAGGACCCACGTTAGCTAGATGCACAAAGGGGCACACGCGTCTGGAGTTTGTTTGCAGTGGCTGGAGGCCCTGGCGTGCCCATTCTCTCCCTCCCTCCCTCTCTCTCTCTCTCTCTCTCCTTCTCTGTCAAATAAATAAATAAAAATAAAATATTTTTTAAAAAAGGAATTGGAGTGGAGTGCTAGACAGACTGCCTGTGAAGCTTAAAGACCCAGGTTCGATTCCCCAGAACCCAAGTAAGCCAAATGCACAAAGTGGTACATGTGTCTGGAGTTCATCTGCAGTGGCTTGAGACCCTGGCATGCCCCTTCTCTCTCTCTTTCTGTCTAATAATAAAAAAATAAATTATATGTATATTTTTTTTAAAGTTGGGGCTGGATAGATTGCTTTTGGTTAAGGTGCTTGCTAGAAAAGCCTAAGGATCTATGTTTGACTCTCAAAATCCCACATAAGCCAGACGTACAAGGTGATGCAAGCGCACAAGGTCACACATGTGCACAACATGGAACGTGCACCTGCAGTTTGATTTCAGGAGCTGGAGGCCCTGGTGTGTCAGTTCTCTCTCTCTCGGCCTAGGAAAGCCATCCAGTTTGCAAGACTCAGCCTGTGCATGCTCCCAAAGGAGCCCCCAATCTCTCTCTCAGCCACGGGCAGCCCCTCTGTGTTCTGAGCCAGCTACCGTCACTCCTAGAGAACATTTCTTCCTGTCTAACATTCTGGTCTCTCTACACTCCCATCCCCGTGTTTTCCTGTGTGTCTCCCAATGCCTCACGCATGCTCCTCCCCACCCTTTGTAGTCCACACACTCCCCTGGCTCCCCACTTCCATCGGTGATAACTTCTCTGCGCCTGTCACCCCCATGGTGCCTCCACATCTCACCCCCCACCCGAAGCACCCCTCAGTGTCTGCGCTGTCATCTTGGCCCTGCCCACCTTCCCAGCCTGCCTCTGAGTCCCCATCCCACGTGCTAGCCCCCTAGCACTGAGTCCTTGCGCCTTAGGACACCACTCTCGGGGTCTTTTCTCAGTAGCTACACTGTGCTCTCCAGAGTGCAGAACCTTCTCTGAATCACTCAAGATCCAGAATTATGCCATTTGACGTAAATAAGGTGCTCTAAGGCTCTTCTGTCTCTCAATTCTGGGAAATATTTTTGGAAACTTTTTGTTAGAGTGATTTGTAAGTTGGATCTACAAAATCAAGAGAGGGAGTCAGCCTTCAGGCATAATATCATTTTTAGCTGGAAGCAGAGGTAGGAGGACTGATATGATTTTGAGGTCTGCCTGAGGCTTCAGAATAAGCTCCAGGTCAGCCTGGTCTAGAGTGAGACTCTACCTCAAAAAAAAAAAAAAAAAAAAATTGGGGCTGGAGAGATGGCTTAGCAGTTAGGCGCTTGCCTGTGAAGCCTAAGGACCCCAGTTCAAGGCTCAATTCCCCAGGACCCACGTTAGCCAGATGCACAAGGGGGTGCATGCGTCTGGAGTTCGTTTGCAGTGGCTGGAGGCCCTGGCGCACCCATTCTCTCTCTCTCCCTCTTTCTCTCTCTGTCTGTCGCTCTCAAATAAATAAATGAAACAAAAAACCTAAAAAACATTTTTTTTACATCGCCCCCCACACATATATCATATATCATTTTTATATCTGAAAACTTTCTGGTCCTCACACCTCAAACAGATTGAAAAGGACTACGGACGTGGACGATCTGACTCCAGGTGAACGTGAAACGAAGCGACACAGGAGACCGTCCACTTCCTTCGTTGGCTTTTGCAGCTCTGGTCGCGGTGACCATCGAGACAGCCGTGGCCTGGACCTTAGCGTTTCAAGCACAAGGTCCTGGACGCCCTGCAGACCAGATCTCCTGCTCAGCTCAAACCGATTCCCTCCTCAGCCTCAAGCCATTGTGACGGTTAACCTTCATAATCAATGGGACGTGACTTAGCGTCACTTGAGAGACACGATCCTAGGGGTGCTAGAATGTTTCCAGACAGGCTTAATTAAAGGAGAAAGACCCACCTTAAGCGTGGGTGGTACCACCCCAGGTGCTGCGGTCCAGAACAGAATGGAAAACAGACAGTGAGTTGAGCTCTGTACTTCCTGACTGTGAATGCAATGCGGCCAGCCACCTTGTGCCTCTGCTGCCATGCCTTCCCTACCATGGTGCCCTGTGTCTTCAAACCATGAGCCAGAACACACCTTTATTTGTTAAGTTGCTTTTGTCAGGTGTCTTTTTGTTTGTTTGCTTTGTTTTCTTTTTTTTTTTTTTAATTTTTTTAAAATTTTCATTTTATTTCAGAGAGAGAGAATTGGCTCGCCGGGGCCTCAGCTACTGAAATCAAACTCCAGACACTTGCGCCGCCTGGTGGGCGTGCGTGACCTTGCGTTTGCCTCGCCTTTGTGTGTCTGGCTTACAAGGGAGCTGGAGAGTCTAACATGGGTCCTTAGGCTTCACAAGCAAGCGCCTTAACTGCTAAGCCATCTCTCCAGCCCAGGTGAGTATTTTTTTGTTTTGTTTCGTTGTTGTTGTTTGTTTTTTGGTGACAAGAAAAGTAAGATAGCCATCTTCCAAGATTCCCTTAGAATGACAACTATACAAATGTTAGGGATATGTAATTATTTCTTGAAGATAGACAGCATGCCCAAGAGGATTAGGATAAAATATAAGTGATAAAAGAACAAAGCAGTATTTGTAAAAGATGGTCTATTTGGTTACTAATGGGAATGACTTGTTATATTTAAGAAAAATCAACACCTTACCAATTACCCTTGGGATACCAATATTTTTTAAATATACACTCTATTTATTTATTTACTTATTTTGAGAGAGAAAGACACAGACAGAGAGATGGGGCCTCCAGACACATGTGCCACCTTATGCATGTGGTTTACATGGGTACTGGGGAATCAAACTAGGGGCCTTTGTCTTTGTAGGCAAGTGCCTTCACTGCTAAGCCATGTCTCAAGCCCTGGGGTACTAATTTTTTTTTTTTGTTTTGGTCTGGTTTTTTGAGATAGGGTCTTACTCTAGCTCAGGTTGACCTGGAATTCACTGTGTTGTCTCAGGGTGGCCTCGAACTCGTGGTGACCCTCCTACACGTGTACACCATGCCCAGCTGGGATACTAATTTTTTACCATGTGCAACTGAATAATTTAACGTGTCATGTTGAGATTTTACTTTAATTAATTCTTTGGAAACATTTAAGAGATAAATGATCCTTAAACGTAAATCAAATTTTGGAAGGTACTTACAAATATAGTCTGTAATGATTAAAGAAATTCAATTTATTAAATTACAAAATGTCCCTAGAAAGGTAACAGTTCAAACTGAGTTCCCAACCATGGTCTCAAGTCTGCTCTCCTGGGATTCCTGGCTACAGTCTGGATCTGGGATGTTCCTCAAGAGCACATGTGTTAAAAACCTTAGCCCACAGCTTGGCACTTGGGAGGTGGGGACTAGTAGGAGGACTTCCTGTCATTGGGACATGACCCCAAAGGGGACTGTGAGACCCCAGACTCCCCCTCTTTCTCTTCTGTGCTTTGACTCATTACTTGGTTCATCATGTTTTCCCCACCATATGTGACAAGGCCCCAAACCACGGGGCTAAATCCGTGACGGGCCACAACTTCTAAAACGGAGAAGAATAAACATCCTCTCTCTGTAAGTTCATTATCTCTTTACTTGATAAGCGATGAAGAGCTGAACAACACTCTCCTGCTGTGGTGGTTTGAACAGATGGCCCCCAATATACTCAGTGTTTTATTCGTTTGTAGTTTGCATCTGCAGCCACCTGGCTGGAGGCGGTGTCACTGGGCGGATCTTAAGGTGTGGTGGTGGGTTTGAGATTTCAATCTAAAAATATGCAAAGTGTGCCTAGCTGGAGTTCCTGAAGTGTGCTGTGCTGTGCTGTGTGGTTTTTGGCTTTTAGGCTTGTGCTTCTCTCTCTCTCTCTGCTTGGACCTGTGAAGGCAGGCCAGCTTCTTCTGCCATCATGGAACTTCCCCTGGATCTATAAGCTTCCATAAGTCCCTTCCTCCATGACTGTGCCTGGTCTGGAAGTTCATCTCAGTGAACCTGAAGCTGTCTGTTACACCTGCCCAATGCAGACACAGCATATTCCTTACCAGGTTCCCCCCCTCCCAGCTCACAGCCTGGCTCAGCACTTTTCACTTGTTCTTCAAACAACAATGACAGGCAACAGAGAAAAAGAAAAGAAAAAGAAAGAAACAAGGCCTGTCCTCTCGCTCCCAGCTCAGGGGTGGATGGAAAGAAGGAAGTGAGGCTCTGCATGTGGTACGCGCCTGTAATCCCAGCACTCAGGGAGTTGAGGATGACAAATTCTAGGCCAGCCCAGGCATCAGAGTGAAACTTTTAAATCTCAAAAAAAAAAAAAAAGTTGGACTGGAAAGATGGCTTAGTGGTCAAGGCATTTGCCTGCAAAGCTAAAGGACCCAGGTTCGATTCCCCAGGACCCACATAAGCCAGATGCACAAGGTGGCATGTGCATCTGGAGTTCGTTTGCAGTGACTAGAGCCCCTCACACACCCATTCTCTCTGCCTCTCTCTCTCTCTCCTTCTCTCTCTTAAATAAATGAATAAATAAATGGGTTCTCATTAACTCATCCATTCTTTTTTTTTAAAAAAAAAAAATTGCTAACCTGGCCTGGTGTGGTGGCGCACACCTCTAATCCCAGCACTCAGGAGGCAGAGGTAGGAGGATTGCTATGAGTTCAAGGCCAGGCTGAGACTCCATAGTGAATTCCAGGTCAGCCTGGGCTACAGCGAGACCCTACTTAGGGAAGAAAA
Organism: Dipus sagitta; assembly: GCA_036346955.1. Lineage (NCBI taxonomy): Eukaryota > Metazoa > Chordata > Mammalia > Rodentia > Dipodidae > Dipus > Dipus sagitta. The sequence goes on along the minus strand of CM070789.1, from coordinate 22,218,432 downwards.
AGAAAAATTGCTAACCTAGATTGTCCATGCTTTTTTTTCAAAATGAGATTCCTGAAGCTAACACAACACCCAGGTGTTCAGAGCAGACACGATCACAGACAGGCCAGTACACCCACTCAGGACATCACAGGCTACTGAAGGAGCCCAATGACCCACAAGCCTTTGGAGCAAACCTGGACGGAGGGCAAATTCACACACGGACAGTGGGCCAGCCAAGTTCCTTGGGTCACTGTCGTGTGACTTCTGACAAATTCCCTCTACCCGGCTCCTGGTCATTTGATGATGAAGTTAAAGGCAGAGTTTCATCCGCTGGTTGGTTGGTTTTTTTCTGAGAAAAGGTCTCTCTAGGTAGCCCTGGGCTGGCCTGAAATTCACTATGTATGTCAGACTGGCCTTGAGTTTGTAGCAGTCTTCTGATCTCTCTCACTCTCCCATGTGCTGGGATCATGAGTGTTCACCACTGTGTCTGGGCACACACAGGGCTTTCACGTTAATCCAGTTCAGACTTGAGCCCAGTGCTCCTCACTCTCTGATACTCATTACTAATAACAATGAGAGCCGGGCGTAGTGGTGCATGCCTTTAATCCCAGCACTCGGGAGGCAGAGGTAGGAGGATCGCCGTGAGTTCGAGGCCACCCTGAGACTCCATAGTGAATTCCAGGTCAGCCTGGGTTAGAGTGAGACCCTACCTCGAAAAACCAAAAAAAAAAAAAAAAAAATTAACAATAATAATAATAAAATTGAAAATTGAAAAATAAAGATATCTACTTGGGAAGAGGAAGTTAGGTTTAGCAAGAGGGGGTACAGAGACGGAAAAAAGGTAATGGAGGTGGATATGATCAAAATATATTATAGACAAGTATGTCATTGTCTCCCAAAAGACTGGGGAGATGGTTCAGTGGTTCAAAGGGGTTTTCTTTTTTTAATTTATTTTTGTTTATTTTTATTTAGTTATTTGAGAGCGACAGACAGAGAGAGAAAGAGGCAGAGAGAGAGAGAATGGGCGCGTCAGGGCTTCCAGCCACTGCAAACGAACTCCCGACGCACGAGCCCCGTTTTGCATCTGGCTTACGTGGGTCCTGGGGAATCGAGTCTTGAACCGGGGTCCTTAGGCTTCACAGGCAAGCACTTAACCACTAAGCCACCTCTCCAGCTCTAAAAGGGGTTTTCTTGAACAGCCTGCCTGGGATCAATTACCAGTACCCATGCAAAGTAAGACACAAAGTGGCACGTGTGTCTATCATTTGAGGCAGCAAGAGGCCCTGGCACACCAATCCATTGTTCTACATAGTCATATACACACACCTATAATTAAATAAAGAACTACATTAAAATAACAATCAACTAGTGGCCCGTATTGATCAAATACTACTATATGCCAGGCACCATGCCACATACCATCTCATTTAATCCTCCTCACAGACCCATAAAGTAGATTTATTATCTCGAGTTTATAGTTGAGGAAACAGCTACAGAAGAAGTTGAGAACATTCTAGAAGTGCCTGCTACAGGACTTTAACCCAAGCTCTATACTGAACCAGAGCAGATTCTATTTTTCCTTTTTAACCCTCTGTGTTCAAGAGACTGTGTTTCCGGACTAGGTGCAAAGTTTGCCCTGCACGCTGCCACAGAAATTAATTTATTTGAAGCTATCAAATAATATGCAATAAATCAGAACCTCTTTTTGTTTGTTTGTTTGTTTTTTCAAGGTAGGGTCTCACTCTAGCTCAGGCTGACCTAGAATTCACTCTGTAGTCTCAGGGTGGCCTTGAACTCACCAGTGATCCCTCTACCTCCGCCTCCCGAGTGCTCGGATTAAAGGCGTGCGCCACCACGCCCGGCTTTAGACTCTGAAGATACTTGTCCCTTCAAAATCATGCCACTCACCGGTTTAAAATCCCAGTAGATATGCAGTCCATTTCTGGCTGCCTTAGAACATGGCTCCAACTCGGCCTTCTCCCCACTGCCAGGGTCTGTTAAGCATCGATCATCAGTGCGTGCCTCTGCAGTCAGATGGCCCACGTAGAACTCCCCAGTGAGGAGGTGGTATACGTTCTACAAGAGAGCGAAGGGCCTGCTATGAGAGGACATTAGGGAGAGTCCTGTAAGTCCGCAGCAGCTATGAACCGTCCTGGGCCACAGGAGCTCCACTCTCTTTCTCCCAGGCCCCAGCAGACTCCAGCAAGAAGACGAAGGAGAGCAAGGGCACTCAGCCCACCTCCTTTCCCACAGGAACTCTGTTATGGGCCTGGAGGGATGGCTCAGCGGATAAAAGCCCTTCACTGCAAAGCCGGTGGCCCGGGTTCAATTCCCCAGTACTCATGTAAAGCCAGATGCGCAAAGTGGCACATGGGTCTGGAGTTCGTTTGTAGCCACAAGAGGGCCTGGTTCTCTCTCTCTCTCTCTCTCTCTCTCTCTCAATAAATAAATACAAATTTTTTTTAAAAAAAAGAATTCTGTTTTGGCTTGGGTAAGTAGTACTCCCCCAAAGGGTTCATGTATTCAAGAACTGGTCCCCAGATGGCGGAGCTAATCATTGAGAGCTGATTGGCTCGTGAGTGTGCTGACTTAATCAATGGATCCATCCACCTGCGAGCTGACATCGGATGGTATTATTGGGAAAGGCAGCTTAGCTGGAGAAGGGAAGCTGCTGGGGGGCATGTTCTTGGGGGGGGGAGGGCTATATCTTGTCTCCTGCCTCCCCCTCTCTTTCTTCCCTCTCTCTCTCCACCTTTCTCTTCTCTTTTCTCCCCCTCTTTCTGTAAGAAAGTGAGCAGTTTTGCTCCGCTAGGAGCCGTGACATGATGTGCAATACCAGGGGGACCACATAGCCGTGGACTGAAACCTCAGAAAACACCTTCCTCCCTTCACATGCTAACCTCAGGCATTGTGCATTGTCCCACAGCAAGGGAGAGCTGACTAACGCAGCCTCCAAATCAATCACAGCGTGCGTGGACGAGGGCAACGCTGCTGCTTCTTTTTTCTAAAGCATTTCATTTTCATTTATTTGAGAGGGAGAGACACAGAATGGGCACGCCAGGGCCTCCAGCCACTGCAAACGAACTCCAGATGTGCATCTGGCTTATGTGGGTCCCGGGGAGTCGAACCGCGGTCCTCTGTCTTTGCAGGCAAGCACCTTAACCGCTAAGCCATCCCTCCAGCCCGAGGGCAACTTCTCTTTAAAACAAACACTCAGCTGAAATTAAAAGCTTCCCTGAGGAGTTGTGAAGGGGAAAGTGGTGGGCCAGAGGGAGGGAGTTAGCATGGTTTAGTGTCTATAATTACGGAAATCATCAATAATAAGAAATAAATCAAAGAAGCCTCCGCAAAAGCCCCCCAGAACTTTCCTTCAAATTCTGAACCCGAGCGGGGGCGTGGTGGCACACGCCTTTCATCCCAGCACTCGGGAGGCAGAGGTTGGCGGATCGCCGAGAGTTCGAGGCCACCCCGAGACTACATAGTGAATTTCCAGGTCAGCCTGGGCTAGAGTGAGACGCTACCTCGAAAAATAAAAAAATAATAAAATAATTAAAAAATCCCAGCCTGACAGCGCCCTGCAATGAGCTTGGATGACAGCTTGACTTTATGACCCAGAGTTTTCAGCTGTCCCATGGAAATGACATGTACCGGGCACCTGGCACAGGGTTCCGTAAAGACAACGTAGGAACTAAGATGGCAGATGTCGGTATTCTCGGTGAGACCAGAGCACCCTGGCTGCAGCCTGCGCCTGCTGCCCGTGGGCCTCCACCCTCTGCAGGGCCTTGCCCCCTCGCACTGTCTTTGATCTCTGCTGCCTTCTGGGCAGACGCTCAAGTGGTTTCACCTTCCTACTCTCTGGGGCACGGGCCAATACAACAGAGGATGGAGAGGCTGTGGGATTAAGAGAAAGGAAGGGATTGGAGGTGACAGTCGGGGGTGGGGGGGAGAGAAATTACCCATGGCTGGAGAGATGGCTTAGCGCTTAAGGCACTTGCCTGCAAAGCCATAGGACCCAGGTTCGATTCCCCAGGACCCACGAAAGCCAGATGCACAAGGTGGTGGGTGTGTCTGGAGTTCATTAGCAGTGGCTGGAGGCCCTGGCACACCCATTCTCTCTCTCTCTCTGTCTCTCCCTCTCTGTCTCCGTCTCCATCTCTGTCTCTCTCATAAATAAATAAAATAAAATATTTTTAAAATTACCTGGAAAAGGAATGTCAAACAACAAGGCCTCCCTGCCTATCCTCCCTGCCCCTATTGTTCTGTGATGTGTTCAATAAGCAGGACGTATTTACACATTACCCAGAATGCCCAGCTCTCACCTCCCCACTGTCTAATGGTGTAGAGGTTATCAGGGGCTGAGCCAATGCACACCACCTTGGCCCGCGCACCTGAGGACATACCTGTGAACTGTATTCGTGGCAGGTATACATGATGGGGGTGTTGCCTGGAACAGGTCCTTGGTCAAGGCAGATACTGTCCTCCAATAAATTTTTCATCTAAAGGGGGGGGGGGGAAAAAACACCACAAAACCATGATCACACTGCTGGAAAGCGAGGCCCCTGGGCTTTCCAAGGCCTTGCATTGTCCCTTGGTACCAAGGGTGTCAGAAAACAGCAACCAGCAGGGGGCGACTCGATCCTGCCCAGTTCAGGTGAGCAGAGGAGGAAGACTGGGATTGGAGAGCAAGAGAGGAGAGGAACCCTTCCAAGACCAGGAACCCTCCCGAGACCAGGAGCCCACGCAGGGACTAAATGAGGAAGAGGAGTTTGGAAAGGAAGGGTTTGCGGGAATGTCCCTTGGCTGCGATTTGACTTTCCTGCCTGGTCTTTTCGAGCCAAACCTGTAAAATCTAAAACGTGACTGGCCCAACTACATACCCTCCCGTAGGCCACGATGTTGCGGGTGGGCCTCAGACGTGGATAGACGTTCCTCAGGTACCAGGCGAAAGGTTTACATTTCAGTCTCTCGCGTAGGGCCACTCTGGAAGAAATGTCTCCATAGTCGATTCCCGGGTTCTGTAAAGGAAAAAAACACATTGTGTCCATCTATGCCTTAGTCTTTGAAACACTCTCGTCGCCTCCCGTTGCTGTGGCCCTAGCACGAGGGAACTGCCTGTTTCCTGGTAGCCTGGGGGTGCCCTTGATGCCCCATATTTCCAGGGATCCTTAGGAGCCTCTGCTGGTTTCAAAGACACCCACAAAGCCTGCAAACGGGGCGCTCAAGCTTCCTTCTCCTCAACAGTTTCTTCTGTTTGAGGTGCCATTTGCTTCAGCTTTGAAGAGGCATAAAACACTCCGATGATCACCATAATAAAAACCTTTCGGGCTGCAGGGATGACTTAGTGGTTAAGGTGTTTGCTTGCAAAGCCAAAGGGCCCAGGTTCGATTCCCCAGGACCCACGTTAGCCAGATGCACAAGGGGGGCGCACGTGTCTGGAGTTCGTTTGCAGTGGCTGGTGACCCTGGTGCGCCCATTCTCTCTCGCCCTCTCTTTCTCTCTTTCTCTCTCTGTCTTCCCTTTCTCTGTCAAATAAGTAAATTAATAAGCATTTTTAAAAAGGCTTTCAAGAAACAAACCTTCTGACACTAATATTTTCAGATTAAAGGAGACTTTTTTTTTTTTTTTTTTTTTTTTTTTGGCTTTTCAAGGTAGGGTCTCACTCTGGCTCAGGCTGACCTGGAATTAACTATGTAGTCTCAGGGTGGCCTCGAACTCACCGAGATCCTCCTACCTCGACCTCCCGAGTGCTGGGATTAAAGGCATGCACCACCAAGCCTGGCTTTAAAGGAGACTTTTCAGAAAAGATATTCCGTGAGGAATCGAAGTGAAGCGATATGAAGGAAACTCAGAAACCACTCGCACCTGAACCTTCCTTTATCATTCGTTTCAGATTGTACTGTCATGGCTCCCTGACTTACAGAGAGATTCCTTAACGGCCTATCACAGTCACGATGAGACTCTGTGGAGAGAGGAGGCTGAGGGTCCCCCCGGTGGGTGCTGGTTCGTCTATCAGGTTTCAAAATCCTTAACCGTTCAAATGATGAGCTAAGCGCAGGCTGGGGACCCCAGGGGAAGGACTTTCGTGACCGAATCCTCAAGGAGGCTTGGCCATTTCTGCCCTTTTTACCTTTTTAAAAAATATTTTATTATTTATTTATTTATTTGAGAGAGGGAAAGAGGGAGAGAGAGAGAGAGAGAGAATGAGAATGGGCACGCCAGGGACTCCAGCCACTGCGAACGAACTCCAGACGCATGTGCCACCTTGTGCATCCGGCTTAAGTGAGTCCTGAGGAATCGAACCAAGGTCTTTTGGCTTTGCAGGCAAGCGCCTTAACTGCTAAGCCATCCCTCCAGCCCCCCTTTTTATGTTTGGCGTCCCCAGTTTGAACCTGCCTCCTGACCCTACTGTAATGAAAGAGGAGGGTGTGCCGGTGCGGTGATCAGTCTCTGTGTTCCAAGCACGGCTTGGCAGACATGGCAGCCAGAGGTCAGGGTGAGAGACCAGCACAAAGCACCAGCCTCAGGCAGCCAGGACGAGATGTGGTCTCAGCCCCCAGGTCACCCCACCCGTGTACAGCCAACCACCACAGCACCTGCCATAGCGATGCCCTCCTATGCAAGCAAACACTTGAGCTCAGGGATGTAGCTCAGTCAGTACAGTGCTCGCCTAGCACGCCGGAAGCCGTGGGTTCAATTCCTCAGTACGTCAGAAATAGGGTGTTGTAGTATATACTTAAACCTAACACTTAGGAGAAACTCAAGGTCATCCTCAGCTACATAACAAATTTCAGGATAGCCTGGGCAGAGAGAGAGAGAGAGAGAGAGAGAGAGAGAGAGAGAGAGAGGGAGAGAATATGCTTTTTGGCTCTATCTTGCTTATAAGGAACTAGAAGCCAGACTTACTGGGCTTGGATCTTGTCTCGGCTCCTCAATACCTTTACATGGGTTATCTCCAATAATTCCCTTCCAGATCTTTCTGCCTGGGCTTCCTCATCTGCAGAACTCAGCCCATAGGTGCACTGGGGGTGGTAAAAGAATTCACAGATAAGCCGGCATGGTGCCACAGATCTGTAATGCCAGCACTCAGGAGACTGAGACAGAGGATGGCCACAAGTTTGAGGCCATCTTGAGCTACGTAGCAAGTCCAGGCAAGCCTGAGCAGAGCGTGAGACCCTGTCTCAAAAAAACAAAAAATCTAAAAAAAAAAAAAAAAAAGCTCAATAAAAGTACTCATTAATTTTTTTTGAAAAAGTCTAAAAATAAAAGAATAATGAATACAAAGAACAGCATCTAGACACTGCTGTTGATTCACAAATGTGTCACTATTGTCACGCTCTTGGGACCTTACCCTAATTCTTTTTTTTGTTTTTGTTTTTTGGTTGTTCGAGGTAGGGTCTCACTCTAGCCCAGGCTGACCTGGAATTCACTATGGAGTCTCAGGGTGGCCTCGAACTCACGGCGATCCTCCTACCTCTGCCTCCCGAGTGCTGGCATTAAAGGCGTGCGCCACCACGCCCGGCTCACCCTAATTCTTTAAGGCTCACAGGGTGTTACTTTTCCATCCCTTCTCGGCCCCCACCGCTGCCAACACTCCTGCCTCCGCATGCTTCCCTCCTCCCATTCAACTCATGACCAACCTCGAGAGGAATGTTCCAGGCCATGTAGACCATGTGCTTATACTCGTCCATCCACACCTCGGCCACACGCAGAGCGTTGCGCTTTAAGACGACGGACAGGTCCAAGGCATAGGGCTTGTGGTGTCTCTCCAGGTGAGCGACACGGGAGCAGGGTAAGATTTCGATCTTCCCTCCACACTGCCACACCTGCGAGAGGACAGCGTCACCTTCCTTCACAGGCTGAGCCCACAGGCAGTGAGTTGACGAGCACACTCCCTTGGGACCTCCCGTCCCCAGCCCCCACCCTTGGGTTTTTGTTGTTGTTGTTATTTTTACTTATTTATTTGAGAGTGACAGACGGAGAGAAAAAGAGGCAGAGAGGGAGAGAGAGAGAGAATGGGCGCGCCAGAGCTTCCAGCCACTGCAAACGAACTCCAGACGCGTGCGCCCACTTGTGCATCTGGCTAACGTGGGTCCTGGGGAATCGAGCCTCGAACCAGGGTCCTTAGGCTTCACAGGCAAGCGCTTAACCGCTAAGCCATCTCTCCAGCCCTATTTATTTATTTATTTATTAGAGAAAGAGGTAGATAAATTGAGAAAGAGAAAGAGAATGGGCACACCAGGGCCTCCAGCCACTGCAAACGAACTCCAGACGCGTGCGCCCCCTTGTGCATCTGGCTAACGTGGGTCCTGGGGAATCGAGCCTCGAACTGGGTCCTTAGGTTTCACAGGCAAGCGCTTAACCGCTAAGCCATCTCTCCAGCCCTATTTATTTATTTATTAGAGAAAGAGGTAGATAAATTGAGAGAGAGAGAGATAATGGGTGCACCAGGGACTCCAGCCACTGCGAACGAACTCCAGACGCGTGCGCCCCCTTGTGCATCTGGCTAACGTGGGTCCTGGGGAATCGAGCATTGAACTGGGGTCCTTAGGCTTCACAGGCAAGCGCTTTACCACTAAACCTTCTCTCCAGCGCCCCTCACCCGTTTTTGAGACAGAGTCTGACTCTGCAGCTCCAACTGGCCAGAAGCTCAGTACGTAGCCCCCAGACTGGCCTCAAACTCACGGCAGTCCTCCTGAGTACTGGGATTCCAGGTCTAAGGCACCACTCTCAGCTTGAAAAATCAGTATATATATATATATATATATATATATATATATATATATATATACACATATTATTTTATCTTTATTTATTTATTTATTTGGTGTTTGGAGGTAGGGTCTCGCTCTAGCCCAGGCTGACCTGGAATTCACTATGGAGTCTCAGGGTGGCTTCAAACTCACAGCGAACCTCCTACCTCTGCCACCCGACTGCTGGGATTAAAGGCGTGCGCCACCATGCCTGGCAAAAATTCATTTTAAAACACTGGACGTTTAGTCTTCCTCTGTGTGGCTTCCCAAAGCTCTATATCATCTGAATTGAGCAAACTGTTTCCCTCTGGATGCCAAACAGCCCCTGATGCTGAAGTTCTCCTAAAAGGACCAAAGGCGGGATTGCCTCTCTTCCTTTAGCCCAAGGGAATTTTCCCAAGTCCTGAGAGGTAGTGTGCCCTGAGCCACTCTTGCCAGACTTTGCTTCTACCAGTGTGCCGACTACAGGGCATAGGTCAGACAGACACTAGCAGCTTGCTAGAGCCCCTCACCCCAGTGCCCACACCTTGCCCGACCCTTTTCCTTGCGTGAAGCCCTGACACCCTCTTGCCATGGATAGATTATGAGAAAAGGAGCAGGAGGCATTTGGTCATGGGTGCAGAACTACATGACAGAGGGAAGGGTCCACCTAGATGGAAGGCCCTCTCTTTTTGTGGTTCTAAGGAAGCGAGCCATCATATTATGAGTCACCGTACTGGGAAGAACACGTGGCGAGCAGCCAAGAGTGGTGTCCAAGTGACAGCCAGCAAAAGACTGGAATGCGTCTTCCATCTAGAAGGCTTAAAGGACGTGAGTGCTGAATGGACCCTGTGGAGCTGGAAGCAGACGCTGACCAAGGAGGACCAGATGACAGCCGGGGCCTGATGACCGCCGATGACTACCCTTCTGCCCAGGGAGAAAGAACAGCGAGTACCCCCTCTGCCCAGCTAGAAAACACAGCGAGTGCCCCCTGTTCCCAGCTAGAAAACACAGCGTGTGCCACCATGGCTGGCAGGGGTGTGGCCTTTTAATGAGGGCCTGTAATGTTACAGAAGAGGTAAAGCGGGGTATGGTACAAGGGATGTGTTATGCATGAAACCTGCGGTGGCTTGAGTGTGGAATGCACCCCATAGAATAGAATAGTTAATCCCGAGTTGGCGGCGCTATTTCGGAAGGTTGTAGAGCCTAGAGCATTTAGAAGATGGAGCCTTGCTGGAGGAGGTATGTCCCTGGTGACAGGCCTTGAGGTGCCACAGCCTGGCCCTGCCTGTTGTTATTTCCCTCTACTTCCCCCGTGATGCTGTGACTCCAGCTGTCTGCTTCTGTCACGCTTCCCTCCACCATGATAGACATTTCCCCTCGAAAACGTGAATGAGGGCTGGAGAAATGGCTTAGCGGTTAAGCTCTCGCCTGTGAAGCCTAAGGATCCTGGTTTGAGGCTCAATTCCCCAGGACCCACGTTAGCCAGATGCACAAGGGGGGGCGCACGTGTCTGGAGTTCATTTACAGAGGCTGGAGGCCCTGGCACGCCCATTCTCTCTCTCTCTCTCTCTCTCTCTCTCTCTCTCTCTATCTGCCTCTTTCTCTCTCTGTCACTCTCAAATAAAATAAAACAAAATAATGCTTCTGCCCAAGTATTCTTATTGCAGCAACAAGAAGGTAACGGTTACAAAACCCATCCTAAATGGACTGTTATGCATCGACTTTATTGGCTCCAATGTTGCACTCCCCTTTGAGCTTGCCCATGTGGCTTTGGGACGGTGCACAACTTCTGAGCACAGACGTCAAGGGACATCATACGTTTCCACTAGTGCATCATGGGAAAGCTTTCTTTCCCTGTGTGGTGGCTTGATTCTGGTGTCCCCCATAAACTTAGGGGTTCTGAATGCGAGGTTCCCAGCTGATGGAGATTTGGGAATTAAGGCCTCCTGGAGGCGGTGTATTGTTGGGGGGCGGGCTTATGGGTGTTATAGCCAGTTTCCCCTTGCCAGTGTTTGGCACACTCTTCTGTTGCTATTGTCCACCTGATGTGGGCCAGGGGGTGATGTCCACCCTCTGCTCATGCCATTGTTTTCCCCTGCCATCGTGGAGCTTCCCCTCGAGCTTATAAGCCAAAATAAACCTCTTTTTTTTTCCCCACACGCTGCTCTTGGTTGGGTGATTTCTACCAGCAGTGCGAACCGGACTGCAGCACCCTGGGTAACTTCTCTCTTAACCACGGGAGGGGAGATGTGTGGAATAGAACTACTCCATCCCAGCCTGCCTGGGCCAGGACGAGGACAGGAATCAACTACCGCTGTCTTATGTGTTGCGTGCTGTGCACGTGTGTTCATATGCACATGAGTGCCTCTGTGTGTGTGTGTGTGTGTGTGTGTTTGTGGGCAGGTGGAGGGCAGTGTCTTCTTCACTTGCTCTATTTACTGAGGCAGAGTTTCTCACTGGAACCCAGATATTGCTACTTTTGCTAGTCTAGCTAGCCAGCTGGCTTGGAGGGTCCCATCTCCACTGGGAACAGTGGGATTATAGGCGGGCCACCGTGCCCATCGTAGGTGTTAGAGATTCCGACCAAGGTCCCCGAGGTTGCTCAGCAAGCATGTGGGCTGCAATCTCCCCAGCCCAGGACGTCTAACAAACGTTAGACAATGCTTTTATTATTTGTTTTATTATTTGTTGTGGTTGCTGTTTTGTTTTTCAAAGTAGGGTCTCACTTTAGCCCAGGCTGACCCCGAATTCACTATGTAGTCTCAGGCTGGCCTCGAACTCACGGCGATCCTCCTACGTCCGCCTCCCGAGTGCCCGGCTAGCACTTTTATTCTGACAGTTGCTAACTGGGAACGTGTGATTTGTGCATTCAGCCTAAGCGAGCACGGGAAGCTGCCACGGGCCAACAAGAGGCTCAGCTGGGATATCCATGACCTCACAGTGCCTGACACTACCTACACAAGACCATCATAAGAGGAGGAAAAGATCATGACATCAAAATAAAAGAGAGACTGATTGAGAAGGGGAAGGATATGATGGAGAATGGAGGTTCAAAGGGGAAAGTGGCGGGGAGGGAGGGTGTTACCATGGGATATTTTTTATAATCATGGAAGTTGTTAATAAAAATTTGAAAAAAAAAAATAAAAGAGGCTCAGCTGCTCAAGTGTGCATCCGGGACTGTTTCACATGCACGGAAGCCGGAAAGATGATGGACTGCAGATGTCAGTGCTGCGCCCATCTCGGGATAATTCTCCAGTAACTCTTGCGGGACCCAGCACGCATTCATTTCGCCATGTCTCTCTGTTCTGCTTGTCCACCTCACCTGCGATCCCCGTCCCCTCCACCCACCACTCCCGTTTTCTCACTCTTGGGGATTTCCAGAGAGCTGTCTTCCCAAGAGAAATGCCTAAAGTCCTCAGAGAAAGGAAGGACAACCACGTAGCATCAACTCTCCCCCTCCCCACCCAAACTCCCAGGTTATACGAGGTGAGTCTGTGTCAGAAAGTTCCGCTCTAGAAGCCCTGTTGCCTAGCGCTCATTCCTCAGATAAGCGAGCTGACCACATGGCAATCTGTCTGTCTGTCTCCTGAGCTGATGGCATCCAGTTATTCAGATGACCTTCTTCTTTAAAAAAAAAAAAAAAGTGGGGCTGGAGGGATGGCTTAGCGGTTAAGGCATTTGCCTGCAAAGCCAAAGGACCCAGGTTCGATTCCCCAGGACCCACGTCAGCCTGCACATGGGGACGCACGCATCTGGAGTTCGTTTGCTGTGGCTGGAGGCCCTGGCGTGCCCATTCTCACCCCTCTTTCTCTCTCTCCCTCTTTCTCTGTCAAATAAATAAATAATAAAATATTTTTTAAAAAGTTTTGTTTTTATTTATTTATGTGAAGGGCGGGGGGGGGGGGAGAAAGGGAGAGAATGGGCGCACCAGGGCATCCAGCCAATGCAAGCAAACTCTGCACACATGTGCCACCTTGGGCATCCGGCTTATGTGGGTCCTGGGGAATCGAACCCGGGTCCTTTGGCTTCTCAGGCAAGCACCTTAACGGCTAAATTATCTTTCCAGCCCCGCCCCCTCCCGATGGATGACCTTCTTATTAGTTCCGCTTCTGCTCTGTGCGGGAAAGAGGGGGAAAAGGTACGCACCCTCAGGCTAAGTTCTACGTTCTCGCCTCCATAGACCAGCATGCCACCATCCAGAGCCCCGATCTCTCCCAGGAAGAGTCTGTTGGCAGCCAGGATGCCCATGAGGGAAGGACTCCTACAGCAAAGGGCAAGAGGGTTACTAATCCCTCTCTGAGGCACAGGTCAGGGTGGAGGGGAGGGGAGGCCCTACAGTGGTTTAGTCTTCACAACCCCACCGAGCCTTCTTTGTATTCTGAAAGCCTTGTACAGATTCTCTGGCTAGACTAGAGGCCCATAGCTTCCCCTCACCTACTCTGCTGTCGTCACCTCTCACGAATGACGTTGGAAGGGCATCTTTCTTCATATTCGGAAAATGCTTGAAGTGGCCCCAAGTGTTTTCTAAAACACTAAGTATTTTTGTCTGAAAGCACTCAATAGCCCCAAATTTCTTATTGTGAGTCAGTTCTTTTGTTTTTGTTTTTGTTGGTTTTTTTTTTAATTTTTTTTTTACTTTTATTTATTTGAGAGCGACAGACAGAGAGAGAAAGAGGCAGATAGAAAGAGAATGGGCGCGCCAGGGCCTTCAGCCACTGCAAACGAACTCCAGATGCGTGCGCCCCCTTGTGCATCTGGCTAACGTGGGTCCTGGGGAATCGAGCCTCGAACCGGAGTCCTTAGGCTTCACAGGCAAGTGCTTAACTGCTAAGCCATCTCTCCAGCCCTGTATTTTTTTTTTTAATTATCGTTATTACTGATTTTCTTTTTTCCTATCCTTGATCCTTCACCCAAGCTCTTCCAGTCAACCACCCAGCCTCCATTACTACCACCAAAGACAGACAAGCCCCACACAGTTCGCTCCGGCTTTCCCACGTGCTGTTCCAGCTCCCCGAGCCTGCTGCGGCTTACCTCACCGGAGCAGTGACATCATGCAGACCAAGCCAGGCTTGTGGGACGGCATCGTAGCGACATCACAGCTCCCAGTTAAACCCTTGCACGACCAGGGGGTACTTAGTCAGCTTGAAGGTATCAAAGCGAATGTTGTCAAACACGGGAGACACGATGACCGTGCGGTCTTCCTGAATCCGAGCCAATATGGGCTCGGCCCTGGAAAAGGGGTGTGGGGTAAGGTCAGCATGGATGTGAGGACCAGCCTCGGAGGAACAAAGAAAGCTGCTCTCCGAGCCTTGTCCGGACGACCCAGGGGTTTCTCACTTCAGCTGGATTGGAGGTAGTAGGACTCTCCAGGGTCCAGAGAATTTCTCTGTCCTTCAAGACAGCTGGGGCTTTTTAGGTGCTGACCCACATCAAGAGCAGATCTGAAGCCGGGCGGGATGTGGCGCACGCCTTTCATCCCAGCACTCGGGAGGCAGAGGCAGGAGGATTGCCGTGAGTTCGAGGCCACCCTGAGATGACACAGTGGATTCCAGATCAGCCTGAGCTAGAGTGAGACCCTATCTCGAAAAATCAAAAAAAAAAAAAAAAAAAAGAGAGAGAGAGAGAGAGAGCAGATCTGAAATTAGTATTTCAGTACCATCACCCCCTGGCCATTGTGAATCAGATTGCTGTACCAGTTTATATCATGCCCGTTTCCCAAAGGTGTCATTCACATTGTCCTGTAACCTTTATGTCACTTCATTTCATTACAAAGACACAAATGTCTAGTCACGTGGCTTATTCAAAGTCAAACTATTCAGTGAAGCCTGGGTCAGGGTTCAGCCTTTGACATTTCACTGAGTCCCCTCTCTCTCGGCCAGGTTGGCCAAAAACCCCCGCGTCTCCTTCCTGCGCCTCCCAGACGCTGGCATTATGGGTCCTGCACCACTGTACCGGCTTACGCTACTTCTCTCCGCCAGCCAGCAGCCCTGCTGGAAAGCCCCCTGTGTCTAGAGCTTTCCTCTGTTAAAGGGGCTGGGTCTCTGCCTCTACGCTGTGCTGTCAAGTCCATCCTTCCCCAGAAGCACCCGCCTCCCTCACGGAGCCTTACCAGCCCACGTTCACTTCCACGTGGGCGTCCAGGATGGCCACCACCTCGGCCGTGGCGGCTTCTCAGCCGGTGTTGCGTGCTTGAGCAAGCCCCTTCCTCTCCGCGTGTCTGATCATCTTCAGCAGACCCGGACGGTTCTGGTTGTAAAGCCTAACCTTCTCGTCCAGCTGCTCCCTGAGTTCTCCTGCCAACCAAACACACGCACGTGGAAAGAACTGGGTGCCCAGTGCCCAGGAATGCGGCGCATGAATGTCATACGGCCCAGTGTCCGGCAAACCATTCCAGAGGCCTGGTGGAGGCTGGAGGTAGTGTCCCCCCCACACACACCTTCCTCCCCCTACCAGCCTGACAGTTGCTGTTATCCTTCATTTCCTTCCCTCTCCTCAAATGAGAGTCACCATTACAAGCACATTTTAGGGGCTGGAGAGATGGCTTAGTGGTTATGGCTCTCGCCTGCAAAGCCTGAAGACCAGGGTTCAGTTCCCCAGGACCCACGTAAGCCAGTTGCACAAGGCGGCGCACATGCCTGGAGTTCGTTTGCAGCAGCTGGAGGCCCTGGTGCGTCCATTCTTTCCTTCTCTCTCTCTCTCTCTCTCTCTCTGCCCCTCCCTTTCTCTCTCTTCTTTCAAAGAAATAAGTAAAAATAACAATATATATATATTTTTTTATTTATTTTATTTTTTATTTTTTTTTTTTGATTTTTCGAGGTAGGGTCTCACACTAGTCCAGGCTGACCTGGAATTCTCTCTGTAGTCTCAGGCTGGCCTCGAACTCACGGCGATCCTCCCACCTCTGCCTCCTGGGTACTGGAATTAAAGGCGTGCGCCACCACGCCTGGCTTAAAAAAAAAAAAACATATTTTCAAAAGAAGTTCACTTTATATGCTGAGAAATTCCTGGGCGAACTGAACAGGGCAGACCTGACGGACAACCTTGCGGAGATAACCTGGGACATGCGTAGAACTAAGGTGGCAAGATGCCGTGGAGAATCTACGAACAGCTGAGGCTGCTCTGGTGACATGGCTCAAGGAATACCAAACACAAGTGTGTCGAGTAACGTTTTGTGCCAGCTTCTAGCTAAAGACGTCACTCGGTATTGTGTAAGCAGCAAGCACTGTTCCCAGACTGTTTGTAAGACATTGTCTCTCCTCTTTTTTTGGGGGGGGGGTTGGTTTTAGAAGTAGGGACTTACTCTAGCCCAGGCTGACATAGAACTTACTACGTAGTCTCAGCGTGGCCTCAAACTCACAGTGATCCTCCTACCTCTGCCTCCCGAGTGCTGGGATTAAAGGCGTGTGCCACCATGCCCAGCCTCCCCTCTCTTTTTATAAATTTTATTATTTTATTTTATATTTTATTTTATTTTATTTTATTTATTTTATTTTATTTTATTTATTTTATTTTATTTTATTTTATTTTATTTTATTTGGTTTTTCGAGGTAGGGTCTCACTCGGGCCTAGGCTGACCTAGAATTCACTATGTAGTCTCAGGGTGGCCTCGAACTCATGGCGATCCTCCTACCTCTGCCTCCCGAGTGCGAGTGCTGGGACTAAAGGCGTGCGCCACCATGCCCGACTATAAATTTTATTTTTGAGAGAGAGAGAGAAAGAGAGAGAGAGAATTGGAACGGCAGAACCTCAGCCACTGCCATTGAACTCCAGACACTTGCGCCACCTAGCGGACATGTGCGGCCTTGTGCTTGCCTCACCTTTGTGCGTCTGGCTCGTGTGGGATCTGGAGAGTAGAACATGGGTCCTTAGGCTTCATAGGGAAGCACCTTAACTGCTAAGCCATCTCTCCAGCCCTCCCCTTTCTTTGTGTAAAGCCAATCCACGCTACTGTTCTTTAATTCAGCCAATTAGTTGCCTGTATGAAAACAGCCTTCATGCAAATTACTAAGCAATATGAAAAACAGCTAGCCCAACTACCTTGAGTTATTCACTGATTGCATATGCTTTGTTTCTTTGATTTTTAAGACTATCTATGAGTATGGAAAATAAAAATAGCTTCAACCCCGAGTGACGATGGTTTCAGATGATGGTGGCGTAGTTTGGAAGACAGGGAGCACTGGTTGGCTTTTCTGTATGAATCTGTCCTGTTTGGGATAATGTACTTTTTTTTAAACAATTTTTTTGTTCATTTTTATTTATTTATTTGAGAGCAACAGATAGAGAGAAAGAGGCAGAGAGAGAGAGGGGGAGGGAGAGAGAATGGGCGCACCAGCCATTGCAAACGAACTCCAGATGCATGCACCCCCTTGTGCATCTGGCTAACGTGGGTCCTGGGGAATCAAACCTTGAACCAGGGTCCTTAGGCTTCACAGGCAAGCGCTTAACCGCTAAGCCATCTCTCCAGCCCGGGATAATGTACTTTTGATGCTATTATCCCACTGGTGAAAGTCTTGAATGAAGTCTCACCTACCCACCGTGGAACAGGGAGTTACAGAACCACTGTGGAGGGCTTGTCCTACAGTCACAGAAAGCAAAGAGATATCTTCAGAATCAAACCCTCGCATCCGCTCTAAGAGGACGCTGAGTGTGGGGATGAGAGGATTGTCTCAGGTCACCTCAGACGGCAGGGAGTGGAGCCTGGGCCTTCTGAAGTACGGGGCACATGTCGCAGCTCCTCCGTGTTGCCAACAAAACCAAAGGCACAAACTGATATTGGTCTACATGCCCAGAAATGAATGACACTAACCACTCTCTTGCCCTTGGCTTCCCGTGAAATTTTGTGCTATAAATTGTGCCTTCTGAATTCTCATTTAATTACAGTGGGATAATGAGAAAGGAAAGTTAATAAACTCGAAAAGGAAGGCTTAAGCGGTCATTTTCTCAGTCTCTCGCCACAGAAACCTTGACTAAAATAACTATCTGCTTCTTTTTTTTTTTTTAATTTACTTATTAGAGACAGACAGACACACACACACACACAGAGAGAAGAAGAGAGAGAGAGAGAGAGAGAGAGAGAGAGAGAGAGAGAATGGGCATGCCAGGACTTCTAGCCACTGCAAACAAACTCCAGATGCATGCGCCCCCTTATGCACCTGGCTTATGTGGGACCTGGAGAATCAAACCTGGCTCCTTAGGCTTCACAGGCAAGCGCCTTAACCACTCAACCATCTCTCCATCCCTATCTGGTTCTTAAAGATCCCCAGGAGGGACAAAGGGCTGCTACTTGACAGGCCATATAGTTATAAAACCCATCCTTATCATTGGCAACATCTCTGATGTTGTAACTTAACTCTAATTCCTTTTATGCAGCAATGAAAATTAATAAAACAAAGAGCTATCCCTTGCCAGGAGGTGATCGAGTGTGAAACCCTAAGCAATGAAAATTAATAAAACAAAGAGCTATCCCTTGCCAGGAGGTGATCGAGTGTGAAACCCTAAGCAATGAAAATTAATAAAGCAAAGAGCTAACCCTTGCCAAGAGGCGATCAAACATGAAATCCTGCACGTAACCCATTTGTTACATCAGCGAGTGCGCCAGTTAGAGCAGAGCTCCAGACTCAGACTGAGAGTCAATTCTGTCACAGTGTGATTAAGCAAACTTCTGACTAGTCAATTTTCTAGTGTTGCTTTCTGGTTTTTTCTTTTTCTTTTTCTTTTTTTTGTTTTTTTTGGCATCTATATAACTTTTTTTTTTTTTTTAAAGGTGATTTCTTTGGCTGGAGAGATGGCTTAGCAGTTAAGGCGCTTGCCTGCGAAGCCTAAGGACCCATGTTCAACTCTCCAGATCCCATGGAAGCCAGACGCACAAAGTCGCACATGTCCACTAGGTGGCGCAAGCATCTGGAGTTTCATTTCAGTGGATGAGGCCCTGGTACACCAATTTTCTCTCCCTCCCTCTCTCTCTCTCTCTCCCCCCCACGCTCTCACTAAAGAAAAAGAAAAAAAGTGATTTATTCCTCAAAGGGTTGTCTTGATTGAAAAAAATCAAAACATGTATGTAATGCATAAGGAAGAGCAACCTGTGTTAACTGTCATTCTTTTTGTTGTTGTTGTTCATTTATTTATTTGAGAGTGACAGACACAGAGAAAAAGAGGCAGGGAGAGAGAGAGAGAATGGGTGCACCAGGGCCTCCACCCACTGCAAAGGAACTCCAGATGCGTGTGCCCCCTGTGCATCTGGCTAACGTGGGTCCTGGGGAATCGAGCCTCAAACTGGGCTCCTTAGGCTTCACGGGGAAGCGCTTAACCGTTAAGCCATCTCTCCAGCCCTTAACTGACATTCTTATCCCATGTAATTCTCAGGATAGTTCACAGTACAGTTACTATGATCAACAGTCTTGTTTTGTGTATAAGGAAAACAGATCATAGAGGAGTTAAGGTTATCAGAGACATAGTTCTTAGGAGATGGAGCTGGGGCCCTGAAGTTAGATGGCGTGGACTCAGATCTACTATCTGCTTCTTCCCCGATCGTCCTCCTTTGATGGGCTAAACGTGGTGGTGGGGGGGGGTCAGAATTGCTGCCAGTGTGAGGAGTGTCAAAACCTAAGGCCTCTCCTTCAGACTTTCTCACGTGGGAGGATCCATCCTTTCCTTAGAAGGCCCAGCTCTGAATCCCTTCTGGGGGTCTGACATCCTCCTTGGGACCCCACCCACCTCACCGCACAGGTCTCCTTCACAATGCATGAAAGTAAAAGGCACAGATGGCTTAGGAGCCGAACAGGACCACGCAGTTCTGATCCTGACATCAGCACCACGCCGACCTGTCGTGTGGTTTCCTTCTTCGACTCATGTGTGCGCTTGAGGTGATGAGCTTTTCCCTTGACTTTGTGAAATTAAACTGTATCTGCACAAATACACCCTTCTTTTCTTTTCCCTCCACAAGAAGCCTCAGGACCCCAAACTCTAAGCAATAGCTCTTTCTAGACAAGCTCACAGGGACAACTAGTCATTTTTTTTTTTTACAATGGTCTTTTCTCAGGTTGCTCACCATGGGAGCTAAAGTCATCCACCAAGATGATCTCCCTCAACAGCTGAGGGGGGGTCCGGTTGATGATGCTGGTGATGGCCCGTTGGATAATGGACAGAGCTTCATCCACGAATATGAGGACGACACTGAGGGATGGGAGCCGGGAAGGGTATGACTTCTGCAGACACCTGTAAGATACCATGTTTTATCACCACATTATTCTCTGATGACTTAAATGCTGTTATCCAATCTTCCACCTCATTACATGTTATACCAACCAACTCACCACACCTCCAAGCCCATTAGAGAGGGTAACAGAGATCATGTGTGTGCGTGTTCATGTGTGAGGGGAGCACACGTGTGTACATGTGTGTGTTGGCCAGAGAACAACCTCATGTGTTATTCCTCAGGTGTCCACCTGTTTTTGTTTTTTTCTGTTTTGTTTTGTTTTTCAAGGTAGCGTCTCACTGTAGCCCAGGCTGACCTGGAATTCACTATGTAGTCTCAGGGTGGTCTCGAACTCACGGTGATCCTCCTACCTCTGCCTCCCAAGTGCTGGGATTAAAGGCATGCGCCACCATGTCCGGCCACACCACTTTACCAACTGTGCCCCAGCTCCGAAATTCTCAGCTCTGATCCAAAAAGCAAAAAGATGTTATATATTCATGCAAATTTTATGCAGCACAGAGATAATCAATTTCCTTTTCATTCATCTTCAGGGGGATATTTCTACTTGAATAAGCAACATAATCTCACAGGAATTTCCATTTCCTGACTCTCATCAATGATTGAGGGTCTCCCTCTAGCCCAGGCTGACATGGAACTCACTCTGTAGTCCCAGGCTGGCCTCAAACTCACAATGATCCTCCTACTTCTGCCTCCTAAGTGCTGGGATTAAAGGCGTGCACTGCCATGCCCGGCTTCCCCTCTTATTTTAAAGGACTATTGAGATATGGTTAATGTATTAAAAAGGTACTTAGAGTTGGGCATGGTGGCACTTGCCTGTAATTCCAACACATGGGAAGTCCAAAAGGCAGAAGGATCAGAAGTTCTATATCATTCTTAGCTACACAGTAGGTTCTAGGTCAGCCTCAGCCTGAGAGGCACATAAGACCCACTTTAAAAAGTCAGTGTAATAAAAATGTCCATAAACTAAAAAGTCCCTCCATCCTTCCTCTGTGTGTGTAAAGAACGCAGTATAAAATCTGTTCTCTTAACAAATGTTTAAGAATTCAATGCTATACTGTTAAAACTATAGGCACTGCATTGTACAACAGAGGTCTAGAAATCAGTCACCTTGTATAACTGTAACTTTATATCCACTGAAGAGCCCTCATTTATTTATTTATTTATTTATTTGAGAGAGAGAGAGAGAGAGAAAGAGAGAGGGAGAGAGAATGGGTACACCAGGATCTCTAGCCACTGCAAACGAACTCCAGGTGCATGCACCACCTTGTGCATTTGGCTTTACATGGGTACTGGGGAACTGAACCTGGGTTCTTTGGCTTTGCAGGCTAACGCCTTAACCTCAAAGCCAGCCCTCCAGCCCCAGCCCCCATTAAAAAAAAATATTATTACTTCTGAGAAATAATTTGCAAAAACTAAAATAAAATTCCCCCAATCAAGAGTGGTTTTCCTCATGGCCAGAGTTGAGTGGTGAGCACTAACTTCAGAATATTATAATCACATAACAACAACAACAAAAAAATCCCCGAACTTTGCCACTTACTTTCTAATTTTCCCCCAACCCATCTCACTTCTGTCCTGTCAGAGTGGGATGGTTCAACATACACAAATAAATAAACCTAATACACTTTATAAATGGACTGAAGGTTCAGCCTGAACCAAAGTAAGACCCTACCTCGAAAAACTAAAAAAAAAAAAAAAAAAAATGGACTGAAGGACAGAAATCACACTATTATCTTAATAGATGCAGAAAAGACATATGACAAAATTCAACATCCTTTCATGATGAAAGTACTAAAGAAACTGGGAATAGAAGGAATGTTTCTCAACATAATAAAAGCTATTTATGACAAACCTACAGCCAACATAATACTAAATGTGGAGAAACTTGAAGTTTTTCCACTAAAATTAGGAACAAGACAATGATGTCCACTTTCCCCCTTTTATTTAATATAGTACTGGAAGTCTGAGCTATAGCAATTAAGTTAGAGACACACATAAAAAGGACACAAGTTAGAAAGGAAGAGATCAAGTTATCATTACTTGCAGATGATATGATATGATTCTATGCCCAGAGGACTCTAAAGACTCTTCCAGAAAACTATTAGAGATGATACTTTTAGCCATGCAGCCGGACACAAAACAAACACACAGAAATCAGTAGCCTTCCTATATACTAATAACAAACATG
The DNA here is from genome assembly GCA_036346955.1 of Dipus sagitta. Classification (NCBI taxonomy): domain Eukaryota; kingdom Metazoa; phylum Chordata; class Mammalia; order Rodentia; family Dipodidae; genus Dipus; species Dipus sagitta. Next base: position 22,196,318 of record CM070789.1, on the reverse strand, counting down.
CTGAGGATGAAGTCAGGGAATCACTCCCATTCACAACTGCCTCAAAAATAAATAAATAAATAAATAAATAAATAAATAAAGTACCTTGGAATAAACCTAACCAAGGAGCTGAAGGATCTTTACAATGAAAACTTTAAAACACCCCATAGAAACTGCAGAAGACACTAGGAAATGGAAAGACATCTCATGTTCTTGGATTGGGAAAACAAATATTGTGAAAATGGCAATCTTACCAAAAGCGATCTATATATTTAATGCAGTGCCCGTCAAAATTCCAATGGTATTCTTCATGTAAATAGACAAAATAATCCTAAAATGCATTTGGAAGCACAAAAAAAAACCCTAATTTTAAGATATACCACAGAACCATAGTAACAACAATAGCATGGTACTGGCACAAAAACAGACACATAGATCAGTGGAACAGAACAGAGGACCCAGGTGTAATTTTCAAGCAGTTACATCTATCTGATTTTCAACAAAAGTGCCAAAATACTCACTGGAGCATTTTAAAAAACGGTGCTGGGAAAACTGGATGTCTACATGTAGGAGGATGAAGATAGATCATTGTCTCTCTTCATGCACAAGAATCAAATCCAAATGAACGAAATACCTTAATATCAGACGTGAAATTCTGAAACTGCTAGAGGAAAAAGTAGGGGAAATCCTTCAACATATTGGCATAGGCAACAACTTTCTGAATATAACCCCAATTGCTCGGGAAATAAAACCACTAATCAACCACTGGGACTTCATGAAATTACAAAGCTTTTGTACAGCAAAGGACACTGTGAATAGATCAAAGAGGCAACCTACAGAATGGGAGCTATACATCTGACAGAGGATTAATATCCAAGATACACAAAGAACTCAGTAAACCAAATGATAAGAAATTAAACAACCCAATTAAAAATGGGGCTGTGGGGGCTAGAGAGATGGCTTAGCAGTTAAAGTGTGGCAAAGCCAAAGGATCCTGGTTCGATTCTCCAGGACCCATGTAAACCAGATGCACAAGGGGGTGCACACATCTGGAGTTTGTTTTCAGTGGCTGGAAGCCCTGGCGCACCCAATCTCTCTCTCTCCTTCTTTCTGTCTCTCAAATAAATAAATAATATATTTTTAAAAATGGGCTATGAAACTAAATAGAGAGTTCTCAAAAGTAGAAATACAGAGGCTGGAGAGATGGCTTAGTGGTTAAGGTGCTTGCCTGCAAAGTCAAAAGACCCACGTAAGCTAGATGCACAAGGTGGCACATGCATCTGGAGTTCGTTTGCAGTGGCTGAAGACCTTGGCGTGCCCTCTCTCTCTCCCCCCACCCCTCTCCATCTGCATCTTTCTCTCAAGTAAATAAACTTTAAAAAGGACATTTTAAAGTAGATATACAGATGGCCTATAGACATGTTCTACATCCTTAGCCACCAGGGAAATGCAAATTAAAACTACTTTGAGATTCCATATCATTCCTGTCAGAAAGGCTATAATCAAGAAAACAAATGACAATAAATGCTGGCGAGGATGTGGAAAGAAAGAAACTCTTCTACACAGTTGGTGGGAATGTAAACTGGTCCAGTCATTGTGGAAATCAATGTGGAGGTTCCTGAGACAGCTAAAAATAGATCTACCATGTGACCCAGCTATAGCACTCCTTGGCATATATCCTAAAGACTCATCTCACTACCTTAGAGATACTTGCTCAACCATGTTTATTGCTGCTCTATTCACAATAGCTAGGAAATGGAACCAGCCTAGATATCCCTCAACTGATGAGTGGATAATGAAGATGTGGCATATTTATACAACTGAATTCTATTCAGCGGTAAAGAAAAATGACGTTATGAAATTTGCAGGGAAATGGATGGATCTGGAAAGGATAATACTAAGTGAGGTAACCCAGGCCCAGAAAGCCAAACACCACATGGTCTCGCTCATATGTGGATCCTAGCTACAAATGTTTGGACTTGTGTGTGAGTTGGAGCAAAAGTCAGTAGCAGAGGATGGAATTGTATACGTGTAAGTCGATGAACAGATTACTGGGGCTGAAATGGCCTACGTGAGGATAGGGGACGGGATTGAGTAAAGGCAGGGTGGGAGGAGGGTTAATCAAAATTTAGGATGTGAGCCGGAGAAGGAAGGAAGGAAGGAAGGGAAGAAGGAAGGGAGGGAGGAAGGAAGGAAGGGAAGAAGGAAGGAAGGAAGGAAGGAAGGAAGGAAGGAAGGAAGGAAGGAAGGGAAGAAGAAAGGAAGGGAGGAAGGAAGGAAGGGAAGAAGGAAGGGAGGAAAGAAGGGAAGAAGGAAGGGAGGGGGAAGGAAGGAAGGGAAGAAGGAAGGAAAGAAGGAAGGGAAGAAGGAAGGAAGGGAGGAAGAAAGGGAAGTAGGAAGGAAGAGAAGAAGGAAGGAAGGGAGGAAAGAAGGGAAGAAGGAAGGGAAGGAAGGAAGGAAAGAAGGAAAGAGGGGAAGAAGGAAGGAAGAAAGGAAAAGAACAAACTAATTCTTCTTGTTTCCTTCCTCACAACCTTCCTCTGCCTTCGCTGCCTCCCCTTTCCACCCCTTGACTTTCGTGGCTCCCACAGCTCACCCCAAACCACCCTGAGGTCCCCGGAAACCAAGCCTGCGCCCCACCTGTCGTGCCGCGTGTCGGGGAGGCTGCGGTTATGAGGCAGCCGCTCGCTGAGGTACGCGTTGTACCCAAACCTCTGGAACAGGTCCTGCGCCGTCTGCTGCTGGGCCTCAGGAAGCCCCTCTCCCCATCGCCGGAAGAGGGGCGAGTGGGGGAAGAGTTTCTTGGGGGTCCTGCGTTTGCTGGTCTCGGCCGGGCTGGTTTGCATAGCATCCCCAACAAGGCTGGCTTCTCTTTTGTCCCTCTCCGGTGCGTGTTCCGCGTGTTCTTGCTGCTTTATAACCTGTCTCATATCTTCTTCTGCAAGTGAAGAGGGCAGGGAAGGGGGAAGGGGAAGCGAACTCATCAGCCAACCCATTGTAGTCCCAGCATTATTTTCCATCTTAGAATCCCCTTTCCTTTCTGCTGGGGTTTGGATCTTAGGTGTCTCCCACAAGCTTGCGGATGGAGGTCTGCCTGGTCTCAACCCTATTGCCATTGTGAGGGAGGTGAAACTTTTAAAAAACCCCACTTTAAGAGGCGGGGGGGCCTAGTTGGACATCTTTCAGAGATGGAGAGCTGTCCCTGAAGGGGATATTGGGACTGTGGTAGTTTGAATGAATGTCCCCCCCCCCCCCGCCAATAGATACAGGAGTTTATTAAAGCTTGTCATTTAGATCTACAGCCACCTGGCTGGAGGAGGCTGCGGACCCCGAGGTGCAACCCTAAGACGTGGGGCATGGATTTGGAATTGCAGTCTAAGGAGATGCCAAGTGCTGGAGCTCTGCCTGCGGTTCCTGAAGTGCGCTCGGCTGGGCTGGTGTCCGTTGCTTCTGGATTTTGTCTCTCCCTGCTTGCTCCTGTGAAAGGGGGCCAACTTCTGCCATTATGGAACATCCCCGAGATCTGTGGGCTTCAAATAAAGCCCTTCTTCCTCCCATACACTGTGCCCGGTTTGGAAGTTCATCCCAGTGACGTGTGGCTGTCTCGTACAGGAGCCCCTGACCAATGTCTTGTCTCTCTGCTTCCCTGACGCCATGAAGTGAGCAGCTCCCTCTGTTGGGAGGACCCCCCTCACCCCCTCACCCCCTCACCCCCTCCCCCCCCGTACCTGCTGATGTGTCGCCTAACCACAGGCCCAATGGGGTCAAGCAACCACGGGCTAAAGCTTCCCAACCGTGGACCGAAATCAATGTTTCTTTTTGTAAGCTATCTCAGGAATTTTTGTTTTGTTTTGTTTTGTTTTGTTTTGTTTTGTTTTGTTTTGTTTTGTTTTGTTTTGTTTTTGAGGTAGGGTCTCACTCTAGCTCAGGCTGACCTGGAATTCACTATGCAGTCTCAGGGTGGCCTCGAACTCACGGCGATCCTCCTACCTCTGCCTCCCGAGTGCTGGGATTAAAGGCGTGTGCCACCATGCCTGGCAGGAATTTTTTTTTTCTTAATACTGTGGAAGGTTGGGTAACACATACTCTAAATGTTAAATGAAACAGACATGTCCCAGGGCATGTGATGGGCGGAGGGAACTTGTCAGAGACGCCACAGCAAAGCTTGAGCACATCTCTCCATTCAGTTCCATTCAGAACGTGCTCCTGCCGGATGAGGTGGCGCGCGCCTCTAATCCCAGCCCTCGGTAGGCTGAGGTAGGAGGGTTGCTGCGAGTTCGAGGCCAGCCTGGGGCTATAAGAGTGAGTTCCAGGTTAGCCTGAGCCTGAGTGAGAGCTTACCTGGAAAAATAAAATAAAAATAAAAACCTAAAAGTAAATAAATAATAACAAGAAGTGCCTACCCATCACCTGAAACGTAAATTAATACAAGGACAATGTTTTTCAGGTGAAACTAGAAGGCATTTACACAAGAAACATCAGTTATGATTATTTAAAAATAAAACATAGGGCTGGAGAGATGGCTTAGCGGTTAAGCGCTTGCCTGTGAAGCCTAAGGACCTGGGTTCGAGGCTCGATTCCCCAGGACCCATGTTAGCCAGATGCACAAGGGGGCGCACGTATCTGGAGTTCGTCTGCAGTGGCTGGGGGCCCTGGCGTGCCCATTCTGTCTCTGTCTATCTGCCTCTTTCTCTCTCTGTCTGTCGCTCTCAAATAAATAAATAAAAAATAAACAAAAAATAAATTTATATTATAATTAGAATATAATATATATATATTTTATATATTTATGTATATATATATATATATATATGTCCTCAACTCAAAATCATGACCGCCAGATAGTGTCAGGCCCAGGCAGGCAAGCAGGAGAGGTCTCCCAAGATCCACTGCGGCCTGCTTAGCTCAAAGCGCTTTCTTGTTCCTATGGGTTTTGCCCTTAGAGCAACCCCGCAGGCTTGTGCTGGAGAGAATCACGACATGCACCGCACAGGCCCCCAGGCTCAATGGGCAGAGAGACAGACGGCCTTCCCACGCTTGGCACACTTGCAGACACGAGACCTATGGCGACGAAGGCTGTCTGCCATGGGACTGCTTGGCTGCCCTAAACCCACACTGACTTCCAAACAGACTGGCAGGACCACCTTCCACCCAGCAGCATCCTTTCCCTCTTGGTAGACAGGGGCGTGGCTTCAGTGGGTGACTGCAGCCCGGGAGGAAGGGGGCCAGGACGGTGGCATGGCTGGGCTCTGGGACACGGCCCCATCTCACGTACAGCACCTGGCTTGGAAAGGAGACTGACTGTGGGCTGGGCTTCAGAGAATCTATGTCTCCAAAATGGAAGCAGGAAAATCCTGTAACTAGGAGGAAACTATCTCTAGGGGCTGACCTGAGGTTGACCCAAGACGAAAAAGGAGAACCAAGAACAGGGTTCAAGCCGGGCATGGTGGCACGTGCCTTTCATCCCAGCGCTCGGGGAGGCAGACGTAGGAGGATGGCCGTGAGTTCGAGGCCACCCTGAGACTACCCACAGGTCAGCCTGAACTACAGCGAGACCCTACGCTGGAAAACCAAAATAAATAAATAAACGAGGGCTAAAGGCCAAGAGGATGACCAAAACAGTCCTGGGGAGAAAAACAAATGGTTGGTCTGTAAAGAAGAGTATGTGAACGCCTGCACGAGGTCAGTGTGCCAAATTGAACCGGGTTCTAAATTTACACTTCGAGTGCTGGGATTGAAGACGCGAGCCACCGTGCCCAGCTCTGGGGTTATCTGATTTTTCTCCCTAATTCACACTGGTCTTGGGGCCATGACAACTCAGAGCCAATGTGAAGAGTGCAGAGTCCAACAGAATGAATACGGGCCGCTGGGGTCATTTGCCACGTTTCTAGGGGAAAGCATATGGTAGTGCCCTTACGGGGCCTTGAAGAGCCCGGAGGGCACCGTGCCAGTTGGCTTAGAGTCAAGGTCCCCCGTGTCAATAGGGATGTGAGTATCTTTGCATGTTTGCTCTGCCTCCCCCGCCCCCCGGGGATGATCTGTATGACTTGCCTAAATATCCTTATTGACTTCCGGTTTACTGCAATCTTCCTGAAAGCCTGAAGGCAATGAGCAAGTGAAGTAACAGGTAACTGATCAGATTTTTTTTTTTTTTGTTTTGTTTTGTTTTTGTTTTTCAGTTAGAGGAAGCACTGTGCAACCCATTTGTGATCTGGACACGGGGCCCAGGAGAGTGGTCCACTAGGTCACTTAGGGCAACTTCATGACCTGTGTCACGCAGGTACTCATGGGAACGCTGCTGGCGTATAATCAGACTTGGAGCAGACATGGAAAGAATAAGAACCACCCCGGGCAGATTTTCACAAGTGACTTCAGTAGAGCAGCAGGTGACCCATCCTGCCTATAGAAGTGTGATGAGAGAGAAAAAAAAGAAAAAAGCCCAAAAGATATTTCTGACGTCCACCTCAGGTGGCAGTCTCTGCAAGTCATCTGACTCATTATTTATTTTTTGCCTTGTTTGAAGATTAAAAAAAAAAAAAAAAACCTCACGTCCCCAAGACTGGCCTGTAACTAACTCACTGTGTGGCTGAGGATAACCTTGAACTTCTGATCCTACCGCCTGCGCCGCCTTGGCGCTGGGGTGGTAGGCGTGCCTGCTTGCAGTAGGTTTACGTACGTGGCGCTGGGGGATCGAAACCACGGTTACGTGGCAAGCACTCTCCCGGCTGAGTTACATCCCCTCCGACACGCATTTCCTCCACTTGATTCTACGTGTGGAAAGAAGTGAGCGGCGGGTGAGACAGTCACGGAACCAACGCGTAGGAAGTGTGCGATCTGATTCTACTGCCTCCCACCTCCCTCCACAAACGCGGCGAGTCTTCGGGAGGCGAAGAAGGTGCTAGGGAGAGCTTGATGGTTGGTTTCTCCTTTTTTTAAAAAAAAATTAGGGCTGGAGATATGGCTTAGCGGTTAAGCGCTTGCCTGTGAAGCCTAAGGACCCCGGTTCGAGGCTCGATTCCCCAGGACCCACTTAGCCAGATGCACAAGAGGGCGCACGCGTCTGGAGTTCGTTTGCAGTGGCTGGAAGCCCTGGCTTGCCCATTCTCTCTCTCTCTCTCTCTCTGCCCCTTTCTCTGTGTCTGTCGCTCTCAAATAAATTAAAAAATGAAGAAAAAAATTTTTTTTAAATTATTTATTTATGAGAGAGAATGGGTGCACCAGGGCCTGAAGTCACTGCAAACGAACTCCAGATGCGTGCGCCCTCTTGTGCATCTGCCTAACGTGGGTCCTGGGGAATCGAACCTGGGTCCTTTGACTTTGCAGGCAAAGTGCCTTAACCACTAAGCCATCCCTCCAGCCCGGCTCTCCCTTTTTACCCTCTGTCTGTCTCAGTTTTCCTTTTTTTTTTTTTTCTTCCTGCCTCAGTACACACTCTTTCATTCTGTCTCCTTTGACTATCTCACTTCTTTTCTTTTTTGGTTTTTCGAGGTAGGGTCTCACTCTAGCCCAGGCTGACCTGGAATTCACTATGTAGTCTCAGGGTGGCCTCGAACTCATGGCCATCCACCTACCTCTGCCTCCCAAGTGCTGGGATTAAAGGCGTGCGCCACCACGCCCGGCTTCTCACTTCTTTCTGTCCTTCTTGTTCCTCCCCATCTCTTCTCTCCTTTTCCTGGTCTCATTCCTGTCCTCTCTGCTTCCCTCTCCCTCCCTCTCCTTCTCTTTCCCCTTCACCTCCTCTTCTCTTTACCCTAATTTCTATTTTTTTCCTAATATACACATACTTTTTATTTTTTTTTTTGAGGCAGAGGATGTGTAGTCCAGACTCATGACGATCTTCCTTCCTCAGCCTCCCCCGTGCTGGGATTAAAGGGAAGAGCCATCAAGTCTGGCCTTCTGTGCGCTAATTTCTTCCTTTTCCTTTCTTCCTTTCCTTCTTTGCACTCCTCCTCTTTACCTTAAACCTTGATAATGCATCTCAAGTCATTGATTTATTTTGAGACGGGGTCTCCTGTAGCCCAGACTGCCCTCAAACTGGCTATATAGCTGATGATGGCCTTGAACTCCTAATCCCTCCGCCTTTACCTCACAGGTGTTGGGATTACAGGCAGCTCTGCCACCAAACCTGGTTTCCATGTCTCATATATATTTTTTATTAGAAACTTTCATGATTATAAACAATATCCTATGGTAGTTTCCTCCCTCCCCCAACTTTCCCCTTTGAAACTCCACTCTCCATCACATCTCCCCCTCTCAATCAGTCTCTCTTTTATTTTGATGTCATCATCTTTTCCTCCTATTATGATGGTCTTGTGCAGGTAGTGTCAGGCACTGTGAGGTCATGGATATCCAGGCCATTTTGTGTCTGGGGGGAGCACATTGTAAGGAGTCCTACCCTTCCTTTGGCTCTTACATTCTTTCCACCACCTCTTCCACAATGGACCTTTCCTGTCTCATTTTAAAGACATTTTCATTGGGCATGGTGGCACACACCTATAATCTCAGTATTCAGGACGTCAAAACAGGAGGATTACAAATTCAAGGCCAACCTGGAATACATAGTGAATCCCAGGCCAGACTGAACTACAGAGTGAGAACCCATCTCAGAAAAACGACAAAATCGCTGGGCGTGGTGGCGCACACCTTTAATCCCAGGCAGAGGTAGGAGGATCACTGTGAGTTCAAAGGCCATCCTGAGACTACATAGTGAATTCCAGGTCAGCCTGAGCTAGAGTGAGACCCTACCTTGGAAAAAAAAATGGGGGACCCAAGTGAGGTCAGGGGAAGAGATTGAGTAAAGGAAAGGTGGAGAGAGAGCCAATCAAAATCCAAGAGGATATAAATAAATCATATGGAAACCTATGTTTTGGGACAATGGAACACTCAGGAGCCATAGATTGTTGCTAGAAAACTTTCAGTGTCAGGGATGGGATACCTTCCAGTGAGTTGTTGGCCAGTGAGGCCCCTGATGCCCCCAAAACATTACAGGCCATTGCCAAGGCCCTTGGTTTCCCACCAGGAATAGATGGCAAGACCCTATTGCTGAAGACTCCACATACTTGGGCTGCAAGGCCACTGAGAAATCCTGCTAGAACTGAGCTGAAAACCTCTTCCATGTAGACCAGCTGACAGAAAGCTGGAAGAAGCCATTCTGTATGCAGCTCCATGGGAGAGAGAGAAATCACCAGTGAAGATACTCAACAGTGGACACTGCAAGCCTTATATTTGGCCAGCCAGGCCAAATGAGCCAACTGGTGCAATAGTGGCACATCTGTCATGGTGGAAACCAACTGCTCTCTAATTGGACTGGAGGCCTGCTCCATGGGAGGGAATACATCCCTGATACTGAAAACCTACAACAGGGGTAGTCATGAGCCCTAGAGGTGTAACGTCTGCTGCTGTCTAGCTTAATGTATACACTATGCTTATCAAAGTACCCAGTAAGCACTTCTCTTAATATTCATACCCATATATTAATGCTACTCTCACTTTTGGTAGAGAACCTTCTTTTTTCAGAAGGCAGTGACCTTGGGATGACTCAGAAAGCATCATGGTGTTGAGAAGAAGTGACAGAGGAGTGCTCAGCACTGCAATATCTCAATCACACCTTCCAAGGCTCAGGGTCTATTGTGGAAGAGGTGGTGGAAAGAATGTAAGAGCCAAAGGAAGGGTAGGACTCCTTACAACGTGCTCCCCCCAGACACAAAATGGCCTGGATATCCATGACCTCACAGCGCCTGACGCTACTTACATAAGACCATCATAATAGGAGGAAAAGATGATGACATCAAAATAAAAGAGAGACTGATTGAGAGGGGAAAGTGGGGGGAGGGAGGGAATTACCATGAGATATTGTTTACAATCATGGAAGCTGTTAATAAAAAAATAAATAAAATAAAATATTTAAAACAAACAATTTTAAAGAAAAGAAAAAGGACAAAAGAAATGAAGGGGGAGGAGAAGGAAGATGGCTGGGGAGATTGCTCAATGGTTAGTGGCACTTGCTTGCCAAGCCTGATGGGTTCAATTCTCCAAGCATACACATAAAGCCATACTTTGTATAAGGGGATGCATGTGCCTGGAGTTCATTTGTAGTGGCAGGAGGCTCATACTCACCCTCTTTCTGTCTGCCTCTTTCTCTTTCTCTTTATTATTTTTTTTTGGGGGGGTGGTTCAAGGTAGGGTCTCGCTCTAGCCCAGGCTGACCTGGAATTCACTATGGAGTCTCAGGGTGGCCTTGAACTCATGGTGATCCTCCTACCTCTGCCTCCCGAGTGCTGGGGTTAAAGGCGTGCGCCACCATGCCCGGCTCTTTCTATCTCTTAAAAAAATAAATAAACAAATAATTTTTTAGAAAAAGAAATAAGATAACACTTTACTCAACCCTAGCTCCGTTCACCCCTGTCACAAACTCAGTGACCCCCTTAAGGCTGCCAGCACTGACTGGACCGCCGTTGCTGTGCGGGCAGGGAAAGCTGTCACTTCCTCCCTGAAGTCAGGCGCCGGCAATTCAGAGAAGTTGGTCTCTCATGGCGAGCTGGAATCACAAGCCAGCCCAGGCTGTGTTGAAATGTACCCTCAATATTCAATGAAGAGGCTGAAAGTGGGCGCCTATCAGCCAAGGGTGGTGGCTCACACCAACATTTGGAAAGCTTAGGTAGGAATACAGCAAGACCAAGGCCAACCTGGGCTATCTAGTGAATCTGAGGCTATAAGGAAACCCTGTCTAAAAAGGGTGTGGAGGGGTGGGGGAGGACACTGGCAAGATGGCTCAGCAGGCAAGAGCTCAGGACCCGAATTGGATCAGCAGTTCCCATGTAAAAAGCCTGGCGTGGGGCTGGAAAGATGGCTTAGCGGTTAAGCGCTTGCCTGTGAAGCCTAAGGACCCCGGTTCAAGGCTTGATTCCCCGGGACCCACGTTAGCCAGATGCACAAGGGGGCGCACGCGTCTGGAGTTCGTTTGCAGTGGCTGGAGGCCCTGGCGCGCCCATTCTCTCTCTCTCTCTGCCTCTTTTTCTCTGTGTCTGTCGCTCTCAAATAAATAAATAAAAATAAACAAAAAAATGTTTAAAAAAAATGGAAGTCTTCTTTAAAAAAAAAAAGCGTGGCATGGGGTGGGCGGAGGCAAGGGGGGGGGAAGCTGAGGAGACAGCTCAACAGTTAAAGGCACTGGCTTGTAAAGCCTAACAGCCAGGGTTTAATTCTCTAGTATCCAAATAAAGCCAGATGCACAAAGTGGAGCATGCGTCTTAGAGGTCACATGCAGTGGTAAGAGGCCCTGGTGTGTCTGTTTTCATCTCTCCAGCCCTCTTTTTCTTTTTTAAAACTATGTTTGTTTGTTTATTTATTTATATGAGAGAAAGAGAGAGAGAGAATGGGCACGTCAGGGCCTCTACCCACTGCAAATGAACTCCAGATGCATGCGCCACCTTCTGCATCTGGCTTAGGTGGGTCATAGAGAATTGAACCTGGGTCCTTGGGCTTCGCAGGCAAGTGCCTTAGCTGCTAAGCCATCTCTCCAGCCCAGATGTTCCCCTTCTTATTAACACTCCTGCCGTACACAGGTCTAGGGACAAGGCTCTCTCTAGACGTTCCTGAGCCTCTTGGGACTGATTTATGTAGACCCTGAAACTCACTAGGTAGCCCAAACTGACCTGTAATTCACCATGTCCCTTTAGTGCTCACATCCCAAGTGCTGGGATCACAGGTGTAAGCGACCACGCAGAGCTCTTCTCCGGGCTTCCTAAGTAAGCTTCAACTCCTTGCCTTGCACGCACGCAGGCGTAACTATGCGTGTGCACACACAGACACACACCCTTCTCTCAATGCTTACCTCTAATCAGGAGGGGCTAAGTGCTTAAACAAGAAAATAGGGATGAGGAGATGAGCTCTTATCCATTTTTCCTCCATGCCCCCCCCCCTTTTTTAAAGTAAGCTGCTTAAGAGGGCTTCTTTTTTGTAAATTTTGTTTATTTTTATTTATTTATTTGAGAGTGATAGACAGAGTGAGAAAGAGGCAGAGAGAGAGAGAGAGAGAGAGAGAGAATGGGAGCGCCAGGGCCTCCAGCCACTGCAAACGAACTCCAGACGCGTGCGCCCCGCTTGTGCATCTGGCTAACGTGGGTCCTGGGGAATCGAGCCTAGAACCGGGGTCCTTAGGCTTCACAGGCAAGCGTTCAACCGCTAAGCCATGTCTCCAGCCCCATGGCCCTTTTTCTATGTGCCCCTCGGCATGCTCGTAGGTCTGCAAACAGTGCATCTTCCCCTACTGGTCAGCGTGCACACTTACTCAGTTGCTGGACATTCACCTCCAGGCGAGAAAGCTTCTGGACCACGGCCCCAGCCCACTCCGACTGAGGCAATCGCAGCTTCATTTCAACACTGTCCGGCCTCGATCTGCGTGCAGGTCTCTGCGTATAAAATGTTACCAGGACGTTGACAACCACAACCAGAGCCAGCACGGCACAGAAGGCCTTGAGACACTGCCTCCTGACCAGCATTGTGAGCGAGGAGCCGGGGGCACGTCACTCCCTCCCCAGCAAAGGCCGGGAGCCCAGTGCCAAGAAACCAGGCAGGGTGTCTCGGGACAAATGACACCCTGCCTCCTGAGTCCAACGTTCTTTAGCTGGGAAAGCTGTCAGAGCTGCCTGGCTGATCTCTGAAGAGTCTCAGGTGTGGGAGTGTGCCAAGGCAACTGGCCAACAACCCGGGCACACACCCCACATTTCCTCACAAGTCACACATTGCGTGTGTGTGTGTGTGTGTGTTTGGTTATGGCTTCTTTATTTTATTTTATTTTTTAATGAGGTATTTTTTTGTTGTTGCTTGTCTTTTGTTTTTTGTTTTTCAAGGTAGGGTCTTTCTCTGGCTCAGGCTGACCTGGAATTCACTATGTAGTCTCAGGGTGGCCTCGAACTCTCGGCGATCCTCCTACCTCTGCCTCCCGAGTGCTGGGATTAAAGGCGTGCGCCACCACGCCAGGTTTAATGAGGTATTTTTGTTTTTGGCTTTTTTGACATACGATCTCATTCAAGCCTGGGCTAGCCTGTAATTCACTCTATGACGATGGCCAGACGGCATCAACGGTCAGCTCTGGAGTGTGGCGCTGACGGGACACCATTCAGTAAGGCTGTGGCATCTGAGACGTTCTCTAGCAGGGCCAAGAAGTCTCTCAGCGACCTCCTGAAGTGCCTGCTGTCTGGCAGTTTGCTCTATTGCTATCTTTTCCTTGGAATTTTTGGAGTTATTATAAGTTTATTACTGCTTATTTTTGCTTTCATTCCCCCGCCCTTCTCAGTAGTAACGGGGAATCCAATTCAGATGTATGTATACAGTCACCAATGATTAAACAGAAATTTCTGAGGCTATAATGTTTAAACAGATTATGGATCCTGAAACTACAACCAGTTTGAATGTATGAAGTTTCTCAACACCACAAATGTGTATTTCACCTAATGAGACATGTTCCTCGCAATGCTATGTCACATGCTTTACCAATTGTTCCCAAGAAACATTACTTACAAGAGAATTCTTGTGGTCAAGGTGATTACAGCAATTAATGGGCACATTTCCTGAACCTACAGATGACATATTAGAAAAGGAGCCTGAAATGCTAGGGAGCAAAAGTAAGCATCTTTCAAATAATCGGGTTGGGCCCACCCAAGGGAGTAAAACAGACTATGTAACTTTCAGAATCAACAATAGAGTTCGGTGGGCTCCTAAGAGAAAGACATCAATGCAAAATACTGGTTGGACACATCAGCCTTTATCATATACAGGGGCATACATTGATGGAGTAAGGATGGTCTGGAAAGATGGGAAAAGAGTTAAATATCAAAGTCTTCCTTTTATGGAGAGACTTTCAAGGTCAGGCCCAAACTGTAAAATGGAGCAACAAAGAAAGATCATACAGAGACAATTAAATCAGTACTAGATTAGAAATAGAGAAACACACTGTTATTCAGGCCACAAGATAATATTATGTAGACAGTGGCTAACACTGTCCTTTCTGAAGTCAAAAGTATCTATCACAGGGGCTGGAGAGATGGCTTAGCAGCTAAGTGCTTGCCTGTGAAGCCTAAGGACCCCAGTTCGAGGCTCGATTCCCCAGGACCCATGTAACCCAGATGCACAAGGGGGCGCATGCATCTGGAGTTCATTTGCAGTGGCTGGAAGCTGGCGCACCCATTCTGTCTCTATGTATCTGCCTCTTTCTCTCTCTGTCACTTTCAAATAAGCAGAAATAAACAAAAAACAATTTTTAAAAAATGGGGGCTGGAGAGATGGCTTAGCGGTTAAGGTGCTTGCCTGCAAAGCCAAAGGACTTCAGTTTGATTCCCCAGGACCCACGTAAGCTAGACACACAGGTGGCACATGCATCTGGAGTTTGTTTGCAGTGGGTGGAAGCCCTGGCACACCTATTCTTTCTCTCTCTCTCTCTCTCCTCTCTCTCTCTCTCTCTCTCTCTCTCTTCTCTCTCAATTTCTCAGCCTCTTTCCCTCTCACAAATAAATAAATAAATATTTTTTTTTAAGTCTATCACCTTATAACCACAAGAACTGCCTGCCAGGGCTCTTGGCTAGTTTCCATGAGCCTGGGTAAGATATTAACCAGCTTACAATCTTTGAGTTTCTTGTTTAAGATGTTAGCAGAATGTCTATGAAATAAGAGATTCATGAGTTAAGCAAAAGCAGGGGAAATCAAGGGAAAAGAGGAGTTTTTGTGCAAGATTTCTTAGAGAATAGAAGCCATGTGAATAAGTTGCTATGTCTTGCCTGCAAATAATAATAATAATAATATATTGTAAACGTATAAATAAAGAAGCAGAGTTTTGCTCTGTGTCCAGTGTGCGTCACCTGAACCACTGATCCACATCATTTCCTCACACATCCCCTTCGAGCCCTACAACCCCGCTGAGGCTGGGCCTCGGCAACTCTATAGCTTCACACGGACCTCAAACTCACAGCAATCCTCCTGTCTCATGCCTCTCAAAGGCTTGGGATCACAGACATAAGCCACCACACCGAGCTATTTCGCGTTGAATGTTCTCTCTCCCGGGCAGAAGCAGCTGGGGGTCTCTGGCGCAGCATGTGAGGCTCCAAGGGAAGAAAGCGAAGACGAAGGGACCCACCAAATAGTGGGTGTCAGACTGGGTGCTGCCTTTCCAGCCGAACTACGGACTGCGGAGCACGGTGGCGCACGCCTTTAATCCCAGCACTCGGGAGGGAGAGGTAGGAGGATCGCCGTGAGTTCGAGGCTGCCCTGAGACTACATAGTGAATTCCAGGTCAGCCTGGGCTAGAGTGAGACCCTACCTCGGAAAAAAAAAAATTGCATAATAATTGTGTCATTTTTTTTACTTCATAAGTGAGGCAAAAGTTCACACTGCTAGAGGGACCAGTTTGGCCTCTCATTCACCAAGTAGCTGAGGATGGCCTTGAACTTCTGATTCTCCTTTCTCTACTTCCTTCATGCTGGGATTACAGGCATGTCCTCCAGCGCCCAGTGCTGGGGCTTCTCTCTCCGTAGTCTTTTGCACTCATGGTGGGGTTCCTTAGAAAGGGGCATGTGTAGTTTTTTTTTTTTTTTTTTTTTTTGTAGGTCATACAAATCACCTGGATAGATGGGTGAAAACGCAGCTCTCCAGCGCATGGATGAGCTTTTGGAAGATTCTAATTCTGCAAATCTAGCATAGGACCTGGGCACAAGCATTGTAACAAATGCCTCATATGACTCTGTTTATATCACTTCCTCGAATGATCCTTACAAATCCATGTCGACTGCCTAATTTTCTTTTTTTTTATATTTTTAATTTTATGTTTTATTTTTCTTTCTTTATTTATTTAATGGACAGAAAGAGGGAGAAAGAGAGAGAGAGAATGGGCGCACCAGGGCTCTGGGCACTGCAAATGGACTCCAGATGTGTGCGCCCCCTTGTGCATCTGGCTTACGTGGGTCCTGGGGAATCGAACCTGGGTCCTTTGGCTTTACAGGCAAGCGCCTTAACCACTAAGCCATCCCTCCAGCCCTAATATTTTTATAGTTATTTATTTATTATCTATTTATTTATTTATTTATTTGAGAGACAGAGAAAGAGGCATATAGAAAGAGAATGGATGTGTCAGGGCCTCCAGCCACCACAAACGAGCTCCAGATGCATGCGCCACTTGTGCATCTGGCTTACGTGGGTCCTGGGGAATCGAACCTGGGTCCTTTGGCTTTGCAGGCAAGCGCCTTAACCACGAAGCCGTCTCTCCAGCCCTAAACTGTGCAATTTTCATTAGTCCATGTGCTTACCATCCTACAGGGGGCACCAGCATGAGCCAAGGGCTATTAAATGACACACAGAAAAAACCCTGTGTGGCTGCTTGAAAAACATGTAAGTTTCCGTCCTTGCGGCAAGAAGAACATACGTCAGGAAGTTACAGGGGCAAGAGAGCACACATCATTTTACAGAGAGACAAGTAATTCAGGACTATCAAAGTGCAGAGATGGGAACTGGGATAAAAATGATAAGAGCAGTTCATCTCATTTCCTTGATGACACAAAATCATCCTCATCATCGGACCTAAATGTCACAAGCACAAGGCGATGATTGAGCAATTTGTAGAGCATAGGAACTTAGTCACTGAGAGCAGCTCCGCTCCGTAGAGTTTATAATACCATGAGTACCAAGAAGAAAAATTGCTGGGGGAAGATTAGAGTGAGACAAGATTCTATTCCACACTAGCCAAGCAAGATAAATTCACCTCTCTGAACCTCATTTCTTTTCTTTTTTTTTCTTTTCTTCTCTTCTCTTTCTTTCTTTCTTTTCTTTCTTTTGGTTTTTTGAGGTAAGGTTTCACTCTAGCTCAGGCTGACCTGGAATTCACTATGTAGTCTCAGGGTGGCCTTGAACTCACGGCGATCCTCCTACCTCTGCCTCCCAAGTGCTGGGATTAACGGCATGCGCCACCATGCCCGGCTCTTTATTCATCTTGAGAGAGAAAGAAAGGCAGATAGAAAGAGAGAATGGGTGCACCAGGGCTTCCAGCCATTGCAAACGAACGCCAGAAGCACCTGGGTCCTTAGGCTTCGCAGGCAAATGCCTTAACCACTAAGCCATCTCTTCAGCCCATAAACCTCACTTTTCTTATCTGCAAAATGGGAGGCTACAATAATTTCCAGGGCTAGGAATATAGCTCACTGGTAAAGTGCTTTCCTAGCTTAAAGAAGTCCCAGGGTTTGGTCCCAGCACCACAACAAACAAGCTATGTACGCATGGTGCGTAGTAGTTGTAATCCTAGCACTAGGGTGGCTAAGGCAGGAGGAGTGCCATGAGTTTGAGGCCAGTCTTGGCTAAATACTGAAATGAAACAGAACGACACCCACAAAAAATAGGAGCCAGGCGTGGTGGCACAAGCCTTCGATCCCAGCACTCGGGAGGCAGAGGTAGGAGGATCGCCGTGAGCTCGAGGCCACCCTGAGACTACATAGTGAATTCCAGGTCAGCCTGGGCTAGAGTGAAACCCTACCTCAAGAAAAAAAAAAAAAGTACTGGCATATAGCTTGGTGGTAGAGCGCTTACTTAGCATGCAGAAGTCCTTGAGTTCGAGCCTCAGCACAGGAAAGCAAATCAAACAAAACAGTCTCCTTGGCAGGGTGGTTAGGATGGGTGGTGCAGCTTTCCTTAGTCACCCATGCTCCCGTAAGTAATCCCTCGCCCATACTCTGCAAGTATAAACTCACCGGTTCACCAAAATAGGATTTTGATGCAATCATGATGTGGTTTGTCATCCGCGCTCCATGTGGGGAGAAGAGATGAGTGCTCGCCCCTCCCCGGGGAAGAAAGTTTTATGCAAGTGCCCAAGCCTGACACTGAGGCTCGTTCTAACTGGATGCCTGAATCATACCACCAGGCCTGAGCCTTGTGCGCCCCCTCTCCACTTTCTCTCTGTGAGGAGGTCTCTTGGTCTCCCCTACACCTTCTCAACCAGGCTTGGGCACTTTCCTGTTTGGTTTTCCCTCTTAATCCAGCCTAATCTCCCTAAAATTAATCTCACAATTGACCCTTCTCCTCGAGCATGCATTTTAAATTCTTTGCTATTATGGATAAGAAGCCAAGACTTGGGCTAGAGCGATGGCTTAGCGGTTGAGCCGCATGCCTGCAAAGACGAAGGATCCCGGTTCGATTCTCCAGGTCCCATGTCAGTCAGATGCACAAGGGGGCACACGCATCTGGACTTCGTTGGTAGTGGCTGGAGGCCCTGGCGTGCCTATTCTCTCCTCTCTTTCTCTCTCTCTGCATCTTTCTCTCTCTCAACTAACTAACTAAATAAAATATATATACTTTTTAAAAAAAGAGAAAGAATCGTTCTGCAGAAATGGATTACATCCTCCTACCTAATGTGTTTGTACACACAGTGAAAACTCAGGAGCGCCGGGAGCACAGTCAATATGGTTGATAAATATTTGACATTCAACAGGGGCAAGGCGACAGCTCTGGAATTAATTTATCAGCTCTAAGTACCGTTAAGAGAAGGAATCGGCCCAAGGAAAAGCATTCGCCTGGAGTAGAGATCAATATAGATTGCGGAACAAGGCAATAAAAGAAGAGAACGAAACAGAGGCAACACATGAATTTTTCATTATTTGTTGGGCTTGTTTTGCTGTCATCAACCACATCCGGTTGTTTCGTCAAGAACATGCAAGGAAGGCCTGGCCACTACTGTAGGAGATACTCTAGAGGAGACACCGTTTTTTTTTTTTTTTTTTTTTTTTATTTTGTTTTTTTAATTGACAACTCCCATAACTGTAAATAATATCCCACGGTAATTCCCTCTCCCCCCATCCCACTTTCCCCTGTGAAATTCCACTCTCCATCACATCCCCTCCCCCTCTCAATCAGTCTCTCTTTTATTTTGATGTCATTATCTTTTCCTCCTATTATGATGGTCTTGTGTAGGTAGTGTCAGGCGCTGTGAGGTCATGGATATCCAGGCCATTTTGTGTCTGGGGGGAGCACGTTGTAAGGAGTCCTACCCTTCCTTTGACTCTTACATTCTTTCCGCCACCTCTTCCACAATGGATCCTGAGCCTTGGAAGGTGTGATAGGGATATTGCAGTGCTGAACACTCCTCTGTCACTTCTTCTCATCACCGTGGTGCCTTCTGAGTCATCCCAAGGTCGCCGCCATCTGCAAAGAGAAGCTTCTCTAACCAAAAGTGAGAGTAGCGTTAATATGTAGGCACGAGCGTTAAGAGACGTGCTTGCTGGGTGAGACAGCGTTTCATACGGTGGAGTAATACGCTTTCATTGCCATCATCGCGTAATCTGATGGGTGATTGCGGCGAGCCCCCCGACCAGCGGGAAAAGAACAATCACCACACGAGGATCCTTCTTGATCACACTTTATTGGAGAGCTTCTTGGTTAACAGGAGAGCTGACGGGGAAGGACCCGGGGGCGGGATGTGCAGCTACTTTTATATGGGATAGGCAATGAGGCACCTACTGATTGGCTGCTATCCGCTTGCCAACACCAGGCGCCACGGGATAGGCTCAGGACAGGTTGCGGCAAGCGCATGCGCATACCTTGAACACGGTTGGCGCCAAGGCACTGCCGTAATGAAGTTGAACACCATGAGGTTAACAGGAAGCCAGCGCCATCTTGTAATGGCGACTAGATGTGGCTTCCTGCAGTGCCAGCGCCATCTTGTGGTGGCGACTAGATATGGCTCCCTGCAGGTGATGACTTGAAACATTGTCTTGCAGAGAAGCTACCACCTGCCAGTGAACAGCTTCGTTCCCACTTCAGTCAGCATTCCAGCGAGACATTAAAGAACCTAAGGTGAAACTGCTCATGTGTACGGAAATTGGCCGATTTGCTTGAAATGATCTTCAGGCAAGTAGAACCTAGTGGGATAAATGTGAGAGGAGATCCCTGTCTTATGTCAAACTGACTGAAGAACCAGCTGATAATCATGAAGAATTACCATACCGTTTTATTTATTATGTTTCATTTTTATTTATTTGAGAGAAAGAGGAAGAAGGAGAGAAAGACAGAGAGAAAGAAAGAATGGGAATACAAATGAACTCCAGACTCATGTGCCACCTTGTGCATCTGGCTTATATGGGGTTTTGGGGGAATTGAACCTGGGTCCTTTGGCTTTGCAGGCAAGCACCTTAACCGCTAAGCCATCTCTGCAGCCCCTGTTTTATTTATCTATTTATTTATTGGTTTTGGTTTTTTTAGTTTCTTTTTTTTTTAATTATTTATTTACTTATTTCAGAGCGACAGAGAGAGAAAGAGGGAGAGAGAGAGAGAGAGAATGGGCACGCCAGGGCTTCCAGCCACTGCAAACGAACTCCAGATGCGTGTGCCCCCTTGTGCATCTGGCTAACGTGGGTCCTGGGGAATCGAGCCTCGAACAGGGATCCTTAGGCTTCACAGGCAAGCGCTTAACTGCTAAGCCATCTCTCCAGCCCTGGTTTTGGTTTTTTTGAGGTAGGGTGTCACTCTAGCTCAGGCTGATCTGGAATTCACTATGTAGTCTCAGGGTGGACTTGAACTCACAGCAATCCTTCTACCTCTGCCCCCCGAGTACTGAGATTAAAGGCATGTGCCACTACGCCTGGCCCATAGTATTTTTAAAAAATATATGTTATTATTTATTTATTTGACAGAGAAAGAGGGAGAGAGAGAGAATGGGCGCTCCAGGGCCTCCAGCCACTGCAAATGAACTCCAGATGCGTGCGCCCCCTTGTGCATCTGGCTAACGTGGGTCCTGGAGAATCAAACCTGGGTCCTTTGGCTTTGCAGGCAAATGTCTTAACTGCTAAGCCATTCCACCAGCCCGTATTTTTTTTTTTTTAATGATCTGAAATCATCTACTTTCAGCTATGATGAAACATCTGAGACTGGATTTGTCGTCCTGCCAAAAACAACCACAAAACTTCACAAAATAAGGCTGGAGATGTGCCTCAGTTGGTAGAGCACTCACTTAGCATGAACAAAGCCCTGGGTTCAATACCCACCGTCACATAAAGTGGGTATAGTGGTTCAGCCTGTAGCTCAGGAGGCAGAGTCAGGAGAATCAGAAGTTCAAGGCCAGCCGGAAACTAACCTGAGTTACATGAGGCCACATGTATATATATATATATTCATCCCCCACTAAGCTTGGGATAGTGGCACACACCTTTACTCTCAACATTCAGGAGGCTGAGGTAGGAGGATTACCATAAATTTGAGGCCAGCCTGGGCTATAGAGTGAGTTCCAGGTCAGCCTGGGCTAGAGTAAGAACCTTCCTCAAAAAAAAAAAGAAAGAAAGAAAGAAAGAAAGAGAGAGAGAGAGAGAGAAACAAATAAGCTACCCTTGATTTCGGGAACTGGGAAACAAAAGCAGGTGATCTCTGAGAGATGGGAAACACGAGAGTTGCTCCTTGGGCCCCATCTCGCAGCCTGGAACGATTTCACCAGCGTGAAGTAAGAGGGAGCATTACCCAGGGCTCCCTAGAGGAACAGAATCAATAGAACAACAGCAAGTCATTGGACCCGCTTACCTGACACATCCTGGGCAGTCCAAGCAGCCGTCTGCCTTCATGCTGTTGAGGCCAAGGACGCCGCAGTCGCTCGGTCTATAAGGCTGGACGCCTCTGCAGCCCCAGCCTGGTGCTGAAGGCCTCGAGGACTCGGGGAGGACCCGTTGTCTTCGGTCCATGAGGGAAGGCCACAGAAGCTGGGCTTTTTCTTTTTTTGGCTTTTCAAGGTAGGGTCTCACTCTAGCCCAGGCTGACCTGGAACTCACTGCGGAGTCTCAGGGTGGCCTCGAACTCACGGCGATCCTCCTACCTCTGCCTCCCGAGTGCTGGGGTTAAAGGCGTGCGCCACCACTCCCAGCAGGAGCTGGGTTTTGATGTCAGCAAAGGCTGCCAGAAGTCCAGTCCCGCTTTCCCCGCAGACCCCTCTGTATGTTGTTAGTTTACAAAGTAGCAGTTCAAGTTACTTCCTCGTTGCTTACATAAACACCTGACCAGAAGTGGCTGATGAGAGAAAAGCCATCTCTCCAGCCCCCTTTCCCTTATTTTATTGAGTGGTTGGGACTACAGGTGTGTGCCACCCAGAGAAATAGCAAACTTTACTCATATAGTTAAAGAATATGTCTTCAGAAGAGAAAAAAATAAAGGCAAGCAGAAGCTCCCAGAAATAGATATAGATATAGATATAGATATAGATATAGATATAGATATAGGTATAGATAGATATATGTATATGTATTTTTTCCTGAAATCACTTAAAAATGTGAGTGAGGGAGCTAGAGAGATGGCTTAGCAGTTAATGCGCTTGCCTGCAAAGCCAAAGGACCTCAGTTCGATTTCCCAGGACCCACGTAAGCCAGATGCACAAGGGGGCGCATGCATCTGGAGTTCGTTCGCAGTGGCTGGAGGCCCTGGCGCATCCATCCTCTCTCAAATAAAATAAATAACTAAATAAAATATTAAAAATGTGAGTGAGGAGCTGGGCGTGGTGGTGCACACCTTTAATCCCAGCACTCGGGAGGCAGAGGTAGGAGGATCACCGTGAGTTCAAGGCCACCCTGAGACTCCATAGTGAATTCCAGGTCAGCCTGGACTAGAGTGAGACCCTACCTCAAAAAAAAAAATGTGGGCTGGAGAGATGGCTTAGCAGTTAAGCGCTTGCCTGTGAAGCCTAAGGACCCCAGTTCGGGGCTCGATTCCCCAGGACCCATGTTAGCCAGATGCACAAGGGGGCGCACGCATCTGGAGTTCATTTGCAGTGGCTGGAGGCCCTGGCACGCCCATTCTCTCTATTTCTCTCTCTCTCCCTCTTTCTCTCTCTCTCTCTGTCGCTCCCAAATAAATAAATAAAAATAAACAAAAAAGGGGGTGAACTACTCATTTCAAAAAAAAAAAAAAGAAAGAAAAGAAAAATGTGAGTGAGGAACTGGGTGTGGTGGCACATGCCTTTACTCCCAGCACTTGGGAGGCAGAGGTAGGAGGATCGCCGTGAGGTCAAGGCCACCCTGAGAGTACATAAGTGAATTCCAGGTCAGCCTGGCCTAGAGCAGGACCCTACCTCGAAAAACAAAAGTAAACAAAAACTGTGAGTGAGCCACAGACAATGATAAATAAACATTTGAAATGATTGTCTGGCGTGATGGTTTGCATCCCCCATGAGCTCATGTGTTCTGAATGCTT
Organism: Dipus sagitta; assembly: GCA_036346955.1. Lineage (NCBI taxonomy): Eukaryota > Metazoa > Chordata > Mammalia > Rodentia > Dipodidae > Dipus > Dipus sagitta. Next base: position 22,173,146 of record CM070789.1, on the reverse strand, counting down.
TATCCTCAGCTAAGAGCAACGTGGCAAGTGGGGCCTTGCTGGAGAAGGCGTGTCACTGAGGGTAGACCTGGAGGTTGATTAGCCTCTAGCTTTCCAATGTCAGTGCAGCTTACTTTCTTTCTTTTTTTTTAAAAAAAATTATTTTTATTTTATTTGAAGAAAGAATGAGAAAGAGAGAGAGAGGGAATGGTCATGTCAGGGCCTCCAGCCACTGCAAATGAATTCCAGACACATGTGCCACTTGTGTATCTGGCTTATGTGGGTCCTGGGGAATTGAACCTGGGTCCTTAGGCTTTGCAGGCAAGCACCTTAACCACTAAGCCATCTCTCCAGCCCTCAGCTTACTTTCTCGCTACTATTTTCCACCTGCTATGGCCTCTGCTCGTGCCATGCTTTCCCCTGCCATCATGAAGCTTCCCCTCGAGGCTTTAAGCCAAAATGAATCTTGTTATGCCCAGATCACGGAGTCCCCAAAGACCACCAAGAGAGTTGGACACGTATGCAACAGCAAAGAGCTTTATTTCGGGCTTAAGCTCGGGCTCCAGACTTTACCAACACATTGGGTCCGTCCAAGAGCCTCGAATGGCGACTGGGAGGAGCTTTTATTAGGTTCAAACAAAGAAAAGGGGAATTTCCAATGTAGCAGTTACATGATTGGTTGACATTTAGCAAGAGCATGTATGTTGCAAGCTGATTGGTCACATAGTAGCTGAGGTACGTTAAGCAAACTTATCTATAGTCGCAACAGCCGCAGGAATGTATAACATTTACTTGTTCGATTTTGATTGGCCGTTACAGGGATTATTTTGGGTACTGAGCCGTTTGTGGTTGTTTTTCCCAGTAACTGCAAAGTGCTGTGTCAGTAATTTGGGCCCTTCAGGGAAATAGAAATGTAGGCCTATTAATAATATCTTTAAAGCCTGGCGTTACTTTGGTCTGGGCTCTTCAAATCCCTCTCCCCCAACACAAAGGTAACTGTAGCCGAAAATTGGTTCCAGAGGAGTAGGATCATTGTTAACAGAAATCTGACTTAAGACTTTTGGTCTTTTGGAAATAATGTGGGGGAGGAATGTGGAAGGATACTGAAACTTTGGACTAAGAGATGGTTTGCAGCGTTCCAAGCAGAGCTTGATGGATCATTCTGATCAGAGAGTTGAAAGACCTCAATGCAATATGAACTGTGGACTGTCAGGCTTGGCTTTTGAAGGAGAAAGGCTGTCTGGTGGTTGCCTTGGTGGCCATCTTTATGCTACTCTAGAAAGCAGAGTTTTAGTACAAATGCCCTAGCTCTGAGTCCCAAAGGACCAGGCTGGGTCCATTCAAGTGACTAAAAAATGGGGGAGGGCTGGAGAGATGGCTTAGCGGTTAAGTGTTTGCCTGTGAAGCCTAAGGATCCCGGTTCAAGGCTCGATTCCCCAGGACCCACGTTAGCCAGATGCACAAGGGGGCGCACGCTTCGGGAATTCGTTTGCCGTGGCTGGAGGCCCTGGTGCGCCCATTCTCTCTCTCTCCCGCTCTCTCTCTCTATCTGCCTCTTTCTCACTCTCTCTCTCTCACTCAAATAAATAAATAAAAATAAAAATTTAAAAAAAAAATGGGGGAAAAATATCAGAGAAAGGAGACTTAGTCAGTGCATGCATTGACAAGACGGGCAGATCAAGGGGACCACGGAGAGCCAAAGTCACTTGATGGGAAATGCAGCAAGGCCAGTCATGCGGGCCTCGGATGACATGCTTGGCTGGGATAGGAGCCACAGGTGGGCAGGAGGCAAAGCCATCCGCCCGGGTTTATGTTCGGAAAGACTGCTGTGCTTGCGCTGTGGAAGAGGGAGAAGGGGAGCCCCGGATGGAAACGGAGGAAGAACCAGCCAGGGGGGCTATAGGTGGGCATAACTAAGCAGCCCAGGTCAAGGTGAAGTCAGTCGGGCAGGAGGCTGGCTGCTCACACTGTAGCCACGGTCAGGATGCCAAGGGAGGCAGGAAGGTAGAGCTAGGCGCTGAAACTTTGAGGCCTACCCCCCTAGTGACCCACTTCCTCCAGCAAGGCTTCACCCCCTAAGGGTTCCGCCACTATCCCAATCAACAGCACAGGCTGGAGACCGAGTGTGCAAAGTGTGCAAACACAGGAGCCTACGAAGGACAGTTCACACTCAACTGGCACTAGTCGTCAAACCAGTGCTCGGGGCAGCAGGGGGGTCCTGAATTAAGAGTCTTAGCTTGGCCTTCAAGAACTTGGGACAGGGGCAAGGGAGTGTTTAAGGGATATACACTAGGCCCGTGTGCATGCCTGTAATCTCAGATACTTAGGGAGGCTGAAGGAAAAGGGATTAAGTGAAGCCTTAGGCCACATAGCAAGACCCTGTTTCAACAACAAAAGGAGGGCTGGAGGGGTGGCTTAGCAGTTAAGGCGTTTGCCTGCAAAGCCAAAGTACCCAGGTTCGATTCCCCAGGACCCACGTTAGCCAGATGCACAAGGGGGCTCACTGCGTCTGGAGTTCGTTTGCAGTGGCTGGAGGCCCTGGTGTGCCCATGCTCCCCGCTCCCTTCTCTGTCAAATCAATCAATCAAATTTAAAAAACAAAGGAAAAGGAAGAAAGAAGAACCTAGGAGTGTTTCTTCAGTGCCACATGCAGAACATTGACAGGCCGGTGATGCACGGGCTGTAAATGAATTTATCAGGAGGAGAGAAAAGGCGATGTTTATTAACCATTCTGTAGTGCAGCCGCAGTGGGCAAGCTCCCAGAGCAGTGAGTTCCGGAGAAGGGATTGCATCACGGAGAAGGAACAGGAGTCTTTTATCGCACTTGAAGGGAAGGTCATTTATCCATATCACGTGGGGCCGTTTGTGCGCAGTCCGTATCTGAGAAGACAGGCTGACTCCTTGCTATCTTCTCAAGTAGTAAATTTTACAGCACCAGAAGTTTCCTGAAACTGGCCATTTGGAGCCAGGTGACAGAGTCATTGGGAGTTAGGCTGTAAATATTTATATAAGGGACCAGGGACATGTCTCCATGGATAAAGTACTTGTCTTACAAGCATGAGGACAGGAGTTTGGATTTGCAACACTACGGTAAATGCACACACACACATGCAAAAAATAAATTAATTAATTAAATAAAAATGTTCAGATAAGACATCACAGTTACTACGTTAGGCTCCAAGCAGTCAAAGTATTGTTACCAGGGAGTCTCTGCAATTGGTGAGGGTTCTAGGTTCTTGGAGACTTAACTGAAGAATTGAAAAAGCACGTACAAGGTTGCAGTGGACAGACAGAGGTTTAAATAAAAGAAGAAAAATACAGTAGTAGGCAGATACCCTTGCAAGGGGTCTGCAGGCTCCCATCAGATGGCCTAAGATGCCACCCGAGTTCCTTTCCAGGATTCTTTTCCAAAAAAAAACAAAAAAGAAAGAAATTTTTTTATTTATTTGTGTATTTGAGAAGGAGGAGAAAGAGAAGGGAGAGAGATAGAGAGAGAAAAATTATGGGCACAGTAGGGCCTCTTGTTGCTGCAAAGGAGCTCCAAACACATCTTTTGCCTCTTGCTTTTTTTTTTTTAATTTTTTTGTTTTTATTTATTTATTTGAGAGTGACAGACAGAGAGAGGAAGAGGCAGATAGAGACAGAGAGAGAATGGGCGCGCCAGGGCTTCCAGCCACTGCAAACGAACTCCAGATGCGTACGCCCCCTTGTGCATCTGGCTAACGTGGGTCCTGGGGAATCGAGCCTCGAACCAGGGTCCTTAGGCTTCACAGGCAAGCGCTCAACCACCTAAGCCATCTCTCCAGCACCCTGCCTCTTGCTTTTGATGGGTACTGGGGAATCAGACTGGGGCTGGCAGGGTTTGCAAGAACTTTTAACCACTGAGCAATCTTCCCATTCCCCAGGATTCTTTTTAGGGGTCTATTTAATTATCTACTTATTTATTTTTGTGTTGATTTATTTATTTATGAAGGAGACGGAGACAGGGAGAGTGGGTGTGCGGGGGTCTCCTGCAGCTCGAATCTGTGAAAGGGAGCCAGTTTCTCCTGCCATCTATGGCACGTCCCCTGGATCTGTAAGCTGAAACAAACTCCTTTTTCCTATAAACCGGGCCTGGTTTGGATGTTCGTTCCAGCAGCATGGAACTGACTACAACACCCAGTAAACACCGAGGTAAGATTCTGGGCTTCAGGAGGGCCTTCCCCAAACTTATGAGCCCCAATTTTGGGTCCTTATTCTATTTTTTTTTTTTTTGAGGTAGGGTCTCACTCTAGTCCAAGCTGACCTGGAATTCACTATGTAGTCTTAGGCTGGCCTCGAACTCTGGGCGATCCACCTACCTCTGCCTCCCGAGTGCTGGGATTAAAGGTGTGCGCCACCACGGCCCGGCCCCCTTATCCTATTTTAACAAAGAATTGATTTAAAAAAAAAAAAAACAGATTCAAGAAGGCTAAATCATGGATTATTGAGTTTATTTATGGAGAAATCATGAATTCTGAGGTTCATAATTAGTTCTATCAGGACGTGCCTGAGCACAAATTATAAACAGAAGGGACTGGGTGATGATGAACAGGAAAAGAGGGAAAAAAATGTCTAGAGGGAGGTGACCCAGGAAAGGGCTGTTGCTAGCTTTGCTTACCTCTGTCTGATAAAGTATGGAGGTTTTTGCTTATTTTTGGCCTCTTATCTGTCTCTATACTCAGTAATCACTGAAAAGTCATCTGCAGAAGGCAGTGATTTATGAAGTGTTAGCTCTCTTTGTGATTCTTTTGAGTTTTTTCAAACTATTTATTTATTCGAGAGGAGAGACTCTGGACACACCATGGCCTCTTGCCACTGCAAATGAACTCCAAACACATGTGTATCGGTGTGAACTGAACTGGTGAACTGAACTCCAGCCGGCAAACTTTGCAAGCAAGCCCCCCTTTATCCACTGGGCCATCTCCCCAGCCTTTTTGGCTTTTTATCAACAACCTCCATACGTATATATCATGATCATGATACCTTCCCACCTGTCTGTCTCAGAGCTCCCTTCCCCTCCCAAACTGGAATATTCCTCTCCACAGGGAATCAACCTGGATCCTAGAACTGCACCTGCACCAACCCCTCTCACCGGCCAGCCCACCACGTTCCCAGGGGTCCTAAGAGCCCTCCAGCCACTAGTCTCACTCTCTTCTCTCTTCTTCTGACCCCTGCCTTCACCACGGGTGGTAGACCCCTGCTCCCCGCCTATGTGTGCACCTCTCTCTATCTCTCTCGACCCCTCTATTACCGCTTTCTCTCTCCCCAAGTCCACGCTTCCCTTGGTGTGCAGCATATGTCCCCACAGCCACCCACAGCGCCCACCCCCCTCGCTCTCCCCACGTCCTTTCCCTTACCATGCCTTGGAGAACCTGAGCCAGTCTCTTGGGAGGAACTCTGCTACAGGCATCTCTGTGGACTAACCCGAGCAGCACTCCGGGTCCTTTCTCTTCATTTCCCCATCCTGACCCAGGCCCCTTCCCCTTTATGATTGTCTCCCAGATCCCAGCTTCCCCGTCGTCTGCATCAACGTTACATCCCAGAGTAGCGGGCCAGGACAACATTGTACACCCGGAGGCCAGTAGCAGGCTCCTTCTCCTTTGCCCCACTCTCGAAGCTACAGTGATCTCCCTAATTGGGGCGGACTAATAAAGTACTTCGATTCATAACATCTATGTTTTTATCTCAGAACTTTCCTCTTGCTCCCCTGCCCTTGCCAAAAACACTAAACAATAATGGCTCCCCTTCCCTTGAAGCTCTCCTTCCTAAAGCTCTAAGCTACAATAAAATCTTTCTGAACCTTATCCTCTTCTCTGTAGATTGCAGTCATCGAATTCATAAGACAAGGATCCATGGACACCGGCAAATTATTGGCGCATTTGCAGAAGAACCCCAAATTCACATATCAGTGACAGAGGACTAAGGCCAAGAGAGAGGAGCATCAAGATTAACATACGAGGGCTGGAGAGATGGCTTAGCGGTTAAGGCACTTGCCTGCGAACCCTAAGGACCCAGGTTCGATTCTCCAGGTCCCATGTAAGCCAGATGCACATGGTGGCACATGCGTCTGGAGTTCATTTGCAGTGGCTGGAGGCCCTGGTGCGCCCATTCTCTCTGTCTCTCTTCCCCCCCCCCCACCCCTCTCTCTGTCTAATAAATAAATAAATAAAACTCCTCAAAAACGAAAGCTGAACATACGAGGGCTGGAGAGATGGCTTAGCGGTTAAGGCGCTCGGCAACAAGGGCTAACAACCCGAGTTCCATTCCCCAGGACCCACATAAAGCCAGATGCACTGGGAGGCACACACGTCTGGGGTTTGTTTGCAGTGGCTGGAGGCCCTGACATGCCTATTCTCTCTGTGTGTCTCTCTTCTCTCCAGCTCTCTCTGCTTGCAAATAGATAAATATTTTAATAAGATTAGCATATGAAAGAAGCGGGTTCACAGAGGTCTGAAGACCCCCTTTACCTGGGGTGCGTGCAACACCCAGAGCATGAGTAGAAGGTCCACAGCGTACAAAGGAAGGAGTGAGCAGGTGTGTGTTGAAAGCCTGAAGATCATGAGACTCGTGACTCAGCGCTTTTGAGCTTCCCCGGCTCACTAGCCCACCCCCATTCTTGGGAATGCCTTTCTCTTTCCTAATAAACTGACTCTATTTCTACCAACCCAACAGGTGTCCCCGGTGCAATTCTTCATCATGGGTCACAAGAACCTGGAAATCCCAGTTGGGTGCCCCTTGGACTCTGATCCGTGTGATACAAGAATTTCGGGTTCCTTGGACACCAACACCCCGATGATTTTGGGTGTTCTCAGATCCTTATCCTACGAATTCAAACAATGAAATCCATGGACCGGAGGATAAGGTTCAGAAAGATTGTATTACAGCTTGAAACTTTAGGAGGAAGAAGGGAAGAGAGGTTTAAGCCTAGAATGTAAAGGAAAGAAGCAAGATGGAGCTCTTGTCCAGAGAGGCAAGAGAGCATTGAGGAGCCTCCTCAAGACTCAGTTCTGGCTCTGTGAGGAAGACCCGGTTTGCAGATTTTTTTTTACACAAGCCCTGTGAATGGGTGGCAGGTTTAGCCAATCTACTCCTGAAAAGGGGCAGAAGGAAGGAAGGGCTAGATCCTTCTGATGTTTTCTGACCTGCAGGAAAAGGTAAAGATCTAGATTTTTCCTATAGGACCAAGGATAATTCCTGCACTTACCAAAGAGAAGGATGTTCACTTTGGGGTCTGTCATTCCTAAAGCTGCATAGCCAATTTCTATCTCCCATCACATGTCTACCACACAGCCTGACCTGGGACTGTGACCAGAGCTGTTAGTGACAGCGCCTTTGTTAGCGAATTTTGTAAGAGCATTTGTTCTTCCTGAGAACAGCGACTTGAGGAAAGTAGTCAGGCATCCTTAGGAGTTGCAAGGCATCATAATGTAAAGGCAGGAGCAAAGATTCTGAAGGCACTGGGGCCCCTTCCTTTGGCGAGCAGATTATTGAAACAATGGTCTCCAAGACATTGAAATTTCCTCAGGAACCTCGTGCTGGGAGACAGAAAAGGCTAACTCCTGATGTCAGACAGAAGAAAAAATGTCTTCTGGGAAGAGATTTCACCCAGCCCTGACAACGTGACAGACCATCTTGCACTAGAGAATGGAAGCGAGCAATGATGGTGGGAATAAGATTTCTTAGTTGTGCAGACCTCTCATCTTCTGTTTAAACACAAATCTTCTGGCAGAACCCCGAGATGGAGGGGTACAGATGGGTGGCTGTCCTCCATTTCTTTAATGAATGTGATAACACTGGATTAGCCTACAGCTTTCCACAATTACTTCTGCCTTAAATTGGCCGATCATGGGCTGGAGAGATGGCTTAGCAGTTAAGGCGCTTGCCTGCAAAGCCAGAGGACCCAGGTTCAATTCCCAGGACCCATGTAAGCCAGATGAACAAGGGGGCGCATACAGTCTGGAGTTCCTTTGCAGTGGCTGGAGGCCCTGGCACGCCCATTTTCTCTCTCTCTATCTCACCCTGCCTATATATCTCTCTCTCCCTTTCTCTCAAATAAATAAGTAAAACTAAAAGTATTTTAAACTGGCCGATCAACCAAGCCTAGTTTGCTGAGGCTGCGAAGGAAGGGCTACATTATAAGTCTGAGGCAGGCCAGCCCTGGGAAAGAATGATTCTGTCTCAAACTATATTTTAAAAAGAGTTGAGGGTGTAGCTCAGTGGTGTGAATTACAAACACAAACAAACACCTGCTACTCCTCAAAGGAGGAGGGATACTTATTTTCTTTCTTTTTTATTTATTTATTTTAAATTAATTTTTGTATTGACAACTTCCATGACTGTAAACAATATCCCATGGTAATTCCCTCCCTCCCCCCCCCCACTTTCCCCTTTGAAACTCCACTCTCCATCACATCCCCTCCCCCTCTCAATCAGTCTGTCTTTTATTTTGATGTCATCAGCTTTTGCTCCTATTATGATGGTCTTGTGTAGGTGATGCCAGGCACTGTGAGGTCATGGATAACCAGGACATCTTTTTATCTGGGGGGAGCACGTAGTAAGGAGTCCTACCCTTCCTTTGGCTCTTACATTCTTTCTGCCACCTTTTCCGCAATGGACCCTGAGCCTTGGAAAGTGTGATAGAGATATTGCAGTACTGAGCACTCCTGTCACGTCTTTCCGGCACCATGATGCCTTCTGAGTCATACCAAGGTCAATGTCATCTGGAAAGAGAAGGTTCTCTACCAAAAGTGAAAATAGCATTAATACATGGGTATGAACATTAAGAGAAGTGCTTACTGGTCACTTTGACAAGCACAGTATATACATTTAGCCAGACAGCAGCAGACGTTACACCCCTAGGGCTCATGACTACCCATGTTGTAGGTTTTCAGTATCAGGGATGTATTCCCTCCCATGGAGCAGGCCTCCAGTCCAATTAGAGGGCAGTTGGTTTCCACCATGACAGATGTACCACTATTGTACCTGTTGGCTCATTTGGCCTGGCTGGCAAAATACAAGGCTTGCAGTGTCCACTGTTGAGTAAGTATCTTCACTGGTGATTTCTCTCTCTCCCATGGAACTACATGTAGAATGGCTTCTTCCAGCTTTCTGTCAACTGGTCTACATGGAGGAGGTTTTTAGGTCAGTTTCAGCAGGATTTCTTAGTGGCCTTGCAGCCCCAGTATGTGGAGTCTTCAGCAATAGGGTATCACCATCTATTCCTGGTGGGAAACCAAGGTCCTCGGTAATGGCCTGTAATGTTTGGGGGGCATCAGGGACCTCCCTGGCCAACAACTCACTGGAAGGTATCCCATCCATGGCACTGAAAATTTTCTAGCAACAATCTACGGCTCCTGAGTTTTCCATTGTCCAAAAAAGCAGGTTTCCATATGATTTATTTATATCCTCTTGGATTTTGATTGGCCCACCCTCCACCTTTCCTTTACTCAATCTCTTCCCCTGACCCCACTTAGGCCTTTTCACCCCCATTAATCTATCCTTCTACTTACATACATACAATACCATCCTATAAGTACCCCCTTACTTCCTTTCTATAATTTTCTGGGCTACTAGGGTATTGTTCGTGCAGTCTTTCCCCGCTGCTATATCATGGAGAGTTCTCTCTATTTCTATTTCCAGTAATTTAAGAATTTCAGGTCTTACATTGAGGGTCTTTAATCCATTTGGAGTTGATGATTGTATATGGTGAGAGGTGTGGGTCTGGTTTCGTTTCTCCATGTGCGGTTATCCAGTCTCTCCAGCACCACTGGTTCACAATGCTGACTTTTTTTTCTCACACCTTTGTCAAAGATCAAGTAGGCTGGACGTGGTGGCACACACCTTTCATCTCAGCACTCAGGGAGGCAGAGGTAGGAGGATCCCCATGAGTTCAAGGCCACCCTCAGACTACATAGTGAATCCCAGGTCAGCCTGGGCTAGAGTGAGATCCTACCTCAAAAAAAAAAAAAATCAAGTAGTTATAATTACTTGAGCTAAGGGCTCAGTCTTTAGTCATGTTCCATCGATCTATAGGTCTGTTTTTATGCCAGTACCATGCTGTATTTGTTACTACGGCTTTGTAGTATAGCTTTAAATCAGGTATGGTGATACATCCAGAAGCATTTCTCTTGCTGAGGGTATTTTTGGATATCTGAGGTCTTCTTCCGTTCTATATGAATTTTAAGATTATGTTTTCTATCTCTGTGAAGAATGATGCTGTGATTTTTATTGGTATGGCATCGAATATATATATATATCACTTTTGGTAGAACTGCCATTTTCACAATATTAATTCGACCTATTGTCATGAGCATGGAAGGTTTTTCCATCGTCTCATGTCCTCCTCAATTTCTTTTTTCAGTGTGTTTATATTCTCATTATATAGGTCTTTCATTTCCTTGGTTAGTGTTATGCCAAGGTATTTAAATTTGTTGTGGCTATTGAAAATGTAATAGCCTTGCTGATTTCTTTTTCTTTTTGTCTTTTTGTTGTTGTTTTTTCAAGGTAAGGTCTTGCTATAGCCCAGGCTGACCTGGAATTCACTCTGCAGTCTCAGGCTGGCCTCGAACTCACATAGATCCTCCTACCTCTGCCTCCCGAGTGCTGGGATTCGAGGCGTGTGTGCCACTATGCCCAGCTCCTTGTTAATTTCTTTCTCCTTATATTTATCTTTGGCATATAGGAAGGTGACTGATTTTTGTGTGTTGATCTTGCATGCTGTCACTTTGTTGAGGGAATTGATCACCTTTACCAGTGTTTTTTGGTAGAGTCTTTCGGGTGACTTATGCATAGGGTCATGCCATTGGCAAATGGGGCTAGTTATGGTTCTTTTTGTTTCCGATTTATATCACTTTTATAAATCTCTCTCCTGTCTCAAGCTTGGTCTGGGACTTCTAGTACTATGTTGAAGAACAATTTTAAGAATGGACACCCCAGGGCTGGAGAGATGGCTGAGCCATTAAGCGCTTACCTGTGAAGCCTAAGGACCCCGGTTTGAGGCTCGATTCCCCAGGACCCATGTTAGCCAGATGCACAAGGGGACGCACGCATCTGGAGTTCTTTTGCAGTGGCTGGAGGTCCTGGCACACCCATTCTCTCTTTCTCCTCTCTCTCTCTGCCTCTCTCTCTGTCACTCTCAAATAAATAAATAAAAATAAACAACAACAAAAAAGAATGGACACCCCCTGTCTTGTTCCCAATCTTAAAGGGAACTCCTGGAGTCTCTCCCCTTTCAGTATGACTTGGGCTATAGGTGCTTTATATAGCCTTTATTATGTTGAGATATAAACCCTCCATGCATAGTCTCTCCAGCATTTGTCTATTTATTTATTTTTGGTTTTTCAAAGTAGGTTCTCACTCTAGTCCAAGCTGATTTGGAATTCACTGTGTAGTCATAGGGTGACCTCAAACACAGTGATCCTCTTACTTCTGCCTCCTGAGTGCTGGGATTAAAGGTGTGCACCACCACACTGGCCTAAATAAAATATTAAAAAACAAAACAAAACAAACAAAAAACACTGGAGAGAAGCTGGGTGGGTGTGGTGGCACACGCCTTTAATCCCAACACTTGGGAGGCAGAGGTAGGAGGATTGCCATGAGTTCGAGGCCACCCTGAGATTACATAGTGAATTCCAGGTCAGCCTGGACTACAGCAAGGCCCCACCTTGAAAAACCAAATAATAATAATAATAATGATAATAATAATAAATAAATAAATGAATAAAATAAAAATATTTTATTTATTTGAGAGAAAGGGGCAAATAGAGAGAGAATGGGTGTGCCAGGGCCTCTAGCCACTGCAGACAAACTCCAGACACATGTCCTACCATATGCATCTGGCTCGTGTCGGTACTGGGGAATCAAACCTGGGACCTGAGGCTTCAGAGGCAAGTGTCTTAACCACTAAGCCATCTCTCCAGGATTTTTATCATGAAATGATGTTGTATTTTGTTGAAGGGCTTCTCGACGTCTACTGAACTTATTATATGGTTCTTGCGTTTAAGTTTATTTATGTGGTGTATTACGTTAACCAGTTTGCGTGCGTGGAACCATCTCTGCATCCCTGAGATGAAAGTCAGTAATGCTTTGCAAGAAGTTTGTTCAGAATTTTTTGTGTTTAAATTCATCAGAGATATAGGCCTGTGGTTTTCTTGTTGGATCTCTGTCTGGTTTTGGTATTAGGGTAATGATAGCGTCATAGAAGCCATTGGAGAACACTCCTCATTTTCTGATTATTTGAAATAGCTTGAGAAAAAGCGGTTTCATATCTTCAATGAAGGTTTGCTAGAATTCAGCTGAGAATCCATCAGGTCCTGGTCCTTTCCTTTTGGGGAGGATTTTAATTACATTTTTAGTCTCAGTGGATGTAATAGGTTTGTTTGGGAGACTTGCCTGCTCTCGGTTAGGCTGTGGTACAGAGTCTAGGAATTCATCCATTTCTTCCAGGTTATCCAATACTTTAGAGTAGAGGTTTTGAAAATATGCCCTGATGATTCTTCCAGTTTCATTGATGTCTGTTGTAACCTCTCCCTTTTTGTTTCCAATTCTGCTAATTTGAGGCTATTTTTTATTTGGTTCAAGTTGGCCAGGGATTTATCAGTCTTGCTTATCTTTTTCAAAGAACCCAGCTGTTCATCAACTTTTCAATTGTTTCCTTGGTTTCCAATTCATTCATTTCTGCTCTGGTCTTAATTATTTCCTTCCATCTGGAACTCTTAGGGTTGTATTGTTCTTGTTTTTCCAGTGCCTTTAGGCGGATGGTTAAGATATTAATTTGAGATCTCTTTGCCTTTGTTATGAAGGCATTTAGTTCTATAAATTTTCCTCTTAAGACTACCTTCATTGTATCCTGTAAGTTTTGGTTTTCTGTATTTTCATTATTATTCAGTTCTAGAAAATTTGGAATTTCCTTTGTGATTTCTTCTATGATCCGTTCATTGTTTAACAGTAAGTCATTGTCTCCAGAAGCTGGTCACTTCCTGTTGTTTCTCTTATTGTTAATTTCTAACTTTAATGCATTGTGGTCCGATGTGATACAGGAAGTGATGTCAGTTTTCCTGAATTCATGGAGGCGTGATTTATGTCCTAACATATGATCTATTTTGGATAAGGTTCTATGAGCTGCTGAGAAGAGTGTGTATTTTGTAGAATCAGGGTGGAATGTTCTGTACCTATCTGTTAGGTCTAATTGATCTATGGTGTTGTTAAGATTTCCCTATTGATTTTCTGCTTGGATAATCTGTCTAACGATGATAGCAGGGCATTGAAGTCCCCTACTATGATGGTTTTGGGATTTATTTCTGATTTCTTGTCAAGTAGGTTTTGCTTTATGAAATGTAGTACACCTGTGTTTGGTGGATATAGATTTATGATTGTGATATCCTCTTGTTGGATCATTCCCTTGAGTAAAAAGTGGTCTTCTTTGTCCTTTTATTTTTAATTATTACTTTTGGCTTGAAGTCTATTTTCTCAGATATTAGTATAGCCTTACCGCATGTTTCTATTTACTTGGAAAATCATTTTCCATCATTTCTCCCCAAGGAAGGGTGTCTGTCCTTAATGATGAGGTAGGTTTCTTGAAGACAGCAGGAAGAATCCATTTTTCTGATCTACCCTGTTAACTTGTGTCTTTTTGTTTTGTTTTGTTTTTTTGACGTAGGGTCTCACTCTAGCCCAGGTTGACCTGGAATTCACTATGCACTCTCAGGCTGGCCTCAAACTCATGGCGATCCTTCTACCTCTGCCTCCCGAATGCTGGGATTAAAGGTGTATGCCACCATGCCTAGCAACTTGCGTCTTTTCTTTTTTTTTTTTTAGTTTTTATTCATTTATTTGAGAGAGGGGAAAAGGCAGAGAGAGGGAGAGAGAATGGGCACCCCAGGGCTTCCAGCCACTGCAAACAAACTCCAGATGCATGTGCCATCTTGTACATCTGGCTTATATGGATCCTGGGGAATCAAACGGAGGTCCTTTGGCTTTGTAGGAGAGCACCTTAACCGCTAAGCCATCTCTCCAGCCCAACTTGTGTCTTTTGATGGGTGAGTTAAGACCATTAATATTTAAAGGTATAACTGTGAGGTTCAGTTTAGTCCGTGCCATGCTGAAGACTTTATGGAATTTGGTGCTTTCTTGAGCCTTGTGCATTCTCGCACCAGCTCTAGTTTTGGTTACTGTGCTCATCCTCTTGTAGGCTCTTGTAGGTCGGTTGGTTGACTCTTCTGTGTGTAATATTCTCTGAGGCACTCTCTGTAGGTTTGGCTTTGTGCTTATGTAACCACAGAGCTGGCTTTTATCACTGACGATTTTCTTTTCTGCTTCTACTATGAGGGATACTTTGGCTGGCTACAGTAGTTTGGGTTGGAAGCCATAGTTTTTTCAGACTTTGAAGTGCTCCGTTCCAAGCCCTTCTAGCTTTCACTGTTTCTATGAAAAGATCTGAGGTAATTCCCCATGATCTGGATGTTTAGTTGTTTTAGGTATCCCACAATTCCCTCATATTGTATTCGCATGATTTTTTTTTTTTGAACTTATCAAAGTTTGTGGGCACCACTACTAGCCTAGCTCCTTTGAAACACAGTTGTGTCTGCCTGTGCACTAACCTTCCAGAAAGCCCTTCCCTTGGTGTTTTTGTAGGGAGGGAAGCCCCTTGGTGGATGCATTCTGTTTAGAGTCTTCTTTCAAATGAATTTGCATTTTCACAAGATAAAGCCTTCAATGAGTATGGTCTTACCTTCAGGCAACCTTTCATACAGCCCCACTGCAGCAAGACCTTTTCTCTTTAAAGACGCTAATCTCTGTAACAATTACAGCTGCTTACTCTGTACCAGCCTGGTCTGCAACTGGAAACCACTGGTTTCCCTGCCAAACACCTCAGTCCTTCATCTGTTTGCTCCACTGGCTCCAGTCTTGTCTTTCACTGTAGCCCTGTATCAAAGCACTGAGCAGTAACCAGGATTCAGTGTGAGTGCTATCCTTTCTTAGTCCATTACTTTTATTATTGTTGCTGTTGTTGCTTATTTTTATTTATTTATTTGAGAGCGACAGACAGAGAGAGAAAGAGGCAGAGGGAGAGAATGGGCGCGCCAGGGCCTCCAGCCACTGCAAATGAACTCCAGACGTATGCGCCTCCCCCCTTGTGCATCTGGCTAACGTGGGTCCTGGGGAATCGAGCCTCGAACCGGGGTCCTTAGGCTTCACAGGCAAGCGCTTAACAGCTGAGCCATCTCTCCAGCCCTAGTCCATTACTTCTGAATTCAGCCTCAGTTTCTCAGGACCCAGACAGAATGCAGCCAGATAATTTGCCTGGATACTAACACCCGATGACTTCCAGCCCAATTCGCCAGAGAATAAGGACTCCCCTCTGAAACCTCATGAGCTGGGTCTCCACTGTTTGAAGTTCTCTTGTCTTCTAGTCTTCCAGACTCCCACTAGAATGGCTACTTATGTTCTGCTTACAGTATTCTAGGACTTCCATAAGCCCTAACTCCCAAACCATTTCACACTGCTCTCCTGAGCCATTTCAAAGGCATGCAAAACAAATGCTCAGGCTTATCACCATAATAGTCCCACTTCCACTTATTTAATAGTAAGTGATTTATTGGTTGAATTATCAGCCATGGAAGTCCTGACAATATAAAATAAATGGGTAAATCTACTAGAAACTAGCTTCAAGATACTGATTTTAATTGCTCTGAAACAACAAAATTTAGGAAAAAATGCCTAACAAGTACCCATCATAACTGTTATGCTGTGAAATCAGTATTACTTGTGTTTGATTAGCTATACATAACTATTAATTTTTTTTGTTTTTGCAAAACATAGTAGAGATTCCCAAAGAACAGAGGAGCAGCTACCAATTAAAGGTTGTGTTTGCTAATCTAGTACCATAAATTTAGTTATAGAAAGTCCCAAGTTGGAAACCAACTGCCCTCTAATTGGATTGGAGGCCCAGCTCCATGTGAGGGAATACATCCCTGATACTGAAAACTTAAAACAGGGGTAGTCATGAACCCTAGGGGTGTAACATCTGCTGCTGTCTGGCTAAATGTATATACTATGCTTATCAAACTGCCCAGTAAGCACTTCTCTTTATGTTCATACCCTTATATTAATGCTACTCTCACTTTTGGTAGAGAACCTTCCCTTTTCAGATGGCAGTGACCTTGGGATGACTCAGAAGGTATCATAGTGTTGGAAAGAAGTGACTGGAGTACTGAGTAAGCAATGCTCGATCACACCTTCCAAGGCTCAGGGTCTAATGCAGAAGAGGTGGCAGGAAAGAATGTAAGAGCCAAAGGAAGGGTAGGACTCCTTACAATGTGCTCCCCCAGACACAAAATGGCCTGGATATCCATGACCTCACAGTGCCTGATACTACCTACACAAGACCATTATAATAGCAGGAAAAGATGATGACATCAAAATAAAAGAGAGACTGATTTAGATGGGGAGGGGATGTGATGGAGAATGGAGTTTCAAAGGGGAAAGTAGGGGGAAGGGAGGGCATTACCATGGGATATTTTTTATAATCATGGAAGTTGCTAATAAAAATTTGAAAAAAAAAAAAAAAGAAAAGAAAATCAGAGACTGGAGAGGAAACCAAAAGCTTTGGAGTGAGATGGCAGAAGAGGCCCCTCATCTGTATCCAGAATGTGGCACTGGAGTGGGCATCAGTAGAGTTCTGAGCCAGTGTCGGGCACTGCTGGGCACAGGCTGGAGACTTCAGGAGACAGGCCTGAGCTGCCAGGCATGGCTAAGGACCCCCGGGCTACAGGAGGCCACTCCCTCTCCAAGCCCCGCACACCTGAACTTAGACTTTGCCCACAGCCCTGTGACCCTTGGCCGGTTGCCTAGGAAACCCCTTATCAGCCGGCAGCCTTCACACAGCCCCTCCCCCTGCGACCCTCTTCCCGCCACTATGTAGATCACCTGATTCTCTCCCTACGTGCTGGAATGAACGTCCGTAGGCATCGGCCAGCAGCCTTTGAACCCACCCATCCCCTTAGGACCCTCTTCCCGCTCTCAACTGCTTATAAACCCATTTCCCTATCGAATAAACCGAGCTGTTCACAGAGACTTCCTCCCGAAAGTGATTCTTTCATCGTGGCCCCGAGGATCCAGGGGCCCCACAAGCCAGGATATTCAGGTCATGTTGCCAAAAGTAAGTTCAGGTAGGAACTGCAACATATCTATAAGAGCAGAGCGTGAAGGGCACTGGGGCTCCTTCGCACCGATTTCCTGTATCAGTTAGTTAGTCTTCTCATTGATGTGACAAAATGCCTGTTCATCATAGCGTAAGGAAGGGAGGGGCTCATAGCTTGAGGTGGCAGTTCGCCACGTCTGGGAAGGCATGGTGGCAGGACCACCAAGCACCTGGGCACGTTTCATAGGTGGTCAGGAAGCAGACAGAAATGAATCTTTGTGCCCAATTTGCTTTTTTTTTTTTTTTTTTTTTTTTTTTTTTTTTTTTTTGCTTTAGGCCAGGCTGACCTGAAATTCACTATGTAGTCTCAGGCTGGCCTTGAACTCACAGTGATCCTTCTACCTTGGCCTCCCAAGTGCTGGGATTAAAGGTGTGCATCACCACACCCAGAACTTTCTCCTTTTTGTTGTCTGGTATCTCAACCTATGGAATAGTACAACCTACTTTGATCAGAGTAGCTCCTCCCACCTCAATCTACCTAATCTACAGACTCCCACACAGATACACTCAGCAATTTTTCTCCTAGGTGATGCTAGATCCAATAAAGTTGACAGCTGATATTTAACCATCATACTCTTTCCTCTACTCCCCAAAGTGCTGGGAATAATAGACATGTGTCAACACATTGACTTTCTGCTTATAATTAAGAATTTAGGGGCTGGAGAGACGGTTTAGCGGTTAAGTGCTTGCCTGTGAAGCCTAAGGACCCTGGTTCCAGGCTCGATTCCCCAGGACCCACGTGAGCCAGATGCACAAGGGGGCGCACGCGTCTGGAGTGCATTTGCAGTGGCTGGAGGCCCTGGCACACCCATTCTCTCTCTCTCTCTATCTGCCTCTTTCTCTCTGTCTGTCCCTCAAATAAATAAAAATAAACAAAAAAATTTAAAAGAAAAAAGTGTTGAGTATTTTGGGCCAGGTAGATGGCTCATGTGTAAACAATTAACTTCTTAACCTTATAATAATTGTTAAGTACTTGATAAGGGTTGTGCATTGGTTGCAATACTTAAAAGAATTTGAGCCAGGCGTGGTGGTGCACACTTTTAATACCAGCACTTGAGAGGCAGAGATAGGAGGATAGCCGTGAGTTCAAGGGCACCCTGAGACTACATAGTGAATTCCAGGTCAGCCTGGGATAGAGGGAAACCCTACCTTGAAAAACCAAAAAGAAAAAAAAAAATTGTTAAATTTCAAAGCACATTTTTAAAAGCAATCTAAAAAAGAATTAACTGCTATAAAAGTAATTGTTAAATCCACTACACTCATAATTATGTGGGTTGAATTTAAAAGTAAAAATGTTTCATTCCATAAACTATATAAATTAGAAATTTCTGTACTAATTTATCCCCCCCCCCCCCGCCAAGAAACCTAAAAACTATTGAGGTACAATGATTCTATTTCTGTCAGTTTCCTTCTACCAAGCTAGGAATGTGGAGCCGGAAGTGGTGTCACATTCCCTACATACTGTAACCTTAGCCCTAAGGAGGCTGAGGCAGGGGGCTGTACAGTGAGACTTTCTCAAAAGTAAAAAGAACATTAAGCAGGGCGTGGTGGCACACGCCTTTAATCCCAGCACTCGGGAGGCAGAGGTAGGAGGATCGCCGTGAGTTCGAGGCCACCCTGAGACTCCATAGTGAATTCCAGGTCAGCCTGGGCTAGAGTGAGACCCTACTTCAAAAAAAACCAAAAAAAAAAAAAAAGAAAGAAAAGAAAAGAAAAAGAAAAAGAAAAGGGGAGACCTGCTGCAGAGGTGCAGTGGCCCGGAGCAGGGCAGAGGCAGCGGGCTGCAGGGCTGCCGTGACAGGGAGTTGCGGCGCCATGCTGGGTGACCCAGCCTAAGTCCAACAAGATTCCTCAAGAGCCAAGGGAATGACCGAGAAAACTCTGGCAGTGGTCTAAGCAAGGAGCGTGGGAAGAGAAACAAGGAAGGGCAGCCCAAACCAAAAAAAGAAAAATCTGTCCATGAAAATGCCAACTTCAGACTAGGGTATGTTTTTGATTTACCTACCCGTGGCTGGCATCCAGACACAAAGATGCCACCGTGGCTTTTGGCATTATGAAGGTCACATATGAACGTGACTGAGAGGTGTCTCAGGAGGGAGGAGAATCAGCGGTAGTGTGGTTAGCCTGGGACCTTGGGAGCTCTGAGCCAACCCCTCACAGCAAAGCCAAGGGCAGGGAGACACCTTACTTGTGAAATGGCTTTAGACTTTCAAATCAAATCAGTTACCCTGCCTAGCCCTACTCCAGCCTCAAAGACAAGATGATAGCGTAATGCTTTCTAAAGATTTCCATGGCTTGCATCCCAGCCCTGGTTAGCTTAAGTCCTAGAAAGCACCCCGGGAATCTGTGAGTGTACTGTTTGGCTATCACGAGGAAAGGATAATATGGGCACTTAGTGGATTGTGCTGGAAAGGGGAGCGAAGATCTGAAACACTCACATGACTTCCAAACACCCACTGACAGGCATCAGAACTCAGCATCTAGCTGCTTTGAGGTTTTTTTAAATTTTTTTCTTGTTATTTTTATTTATTTATTTGAGAGCGACAGACAGAGAAAGAGGCAGATAGAGAGAGGGAGAGAGAATGGGCGCGCCAGGGCCTCCAGCCACTGCAAACGAACTCCAGACGCGTGCGCCCCCTTGTGCATCTGGCTAACGTGGGTCCTGGGGAGTCGAGCCTCGAACCGGGGTCCTCAGGCTTCACAGGCAAGCGCTTCACAGCTAAGCCATCTCTCCAGCCCTGCTTTGAGTTTTAAAAAGAAGTCTGGCATGGGTTCAACATATGCTGAGCGTTCTAAGGACGCAGGCACCAGGTAAACATAGGAAGGACTGTATTGTTTTGAACTTGATAAGAAGTCATTCGCTGCTTCAGGAGATGACATTGGGTGTGTAGGCATACCACCATTCCCAGCGTCAGACCAGTCTACAGCTGTCATGTGGCACCCAGGGATCCGCGGTGACTGCTGACGTGGATGCAAGCAGTTGACTCCCTGTCCAACTGCAGTCTATACACATGTCCCGTGTTCTTGTCAACTGCACCATCTACATACATGTCCTGTGTTCTTATCCGTCCCCCGCCCTGTCTATATACACACACTATGTGATGATTTGTCAACTGCATGCCCTATGTTCTTATTGTGAATCACATTCCTGCAATTATCACGTGTGCTGCTTTCTTTCTTTTCCTTAAAGTCTTACTTATTACTTGCATGTTCACGTGTGTGTACGTGTGTGTGCGTGTGCGCCCGGGTCTCTTGTCCTTGCCGGCTAACACCAGATGCATACACCACTTTTGCATCTGGCTTCATGTAAGGGCTAGCAAATGGAACCCAAGGCTGGCAGGCAGGCAGGCTTTGCAAGCAAGCACCTTTAACTGCTGAGCCATCTCCACAACCCGGATCTCACTAAACAGCACAGGCTGGCCTGAAACTCATGACCCTCCCATCTCAGCCTCCTGAATGCTGCAATTCCAATGCCTGGCTTCCCTTAATTTCTTATAAAAGACACTATATTTTGATGACTTTCATATCAGTATAGTCAAAGGAAAGGTATAAAGTATTTGTTATAAAAGGGAGTAGTGGCTATGATGGGGAAAAAATATCCTGATCTAATTACACTTAGGGAAAGCAGGGATGAGTTGTGATATATTTTAGAGATGAGGAACAATATTATTAGAACACACACACACACACACACAGTGGGCTAGAGGGATGGCTTAGTGGTTAAGGTGTTAGCCTGCAAAGCCAAAGGACCCCAGTTCGATTCCCCAGGTCCCACGTTAGCCAGATGCACAAGGGGGCGCATGCATCTGGAGTTCGTTTGCAGTGGCTGGAGGCCCTGGCGCGCCCATTCTCTTTCTCTCTCTCCCTCTTTCTCTGTCAAATAAAGAAAGAACAGCGCATATTTTAAGAGAGCATGCTGGGGCTAGGAAAAATGACTCAGTGGGTAAAAGCGCTTGGGGCATCATCATGAGCACCTGAGTTCAATCCTCAGCACCCATGCCAAAAGCACATGCCTGCAGACCCCACACTGAGGAGGGGAGAGACCAGAGGACTGCTTGGGCTCCTGGTAACTCCAGCTAAACAACAGTGAGCTCAAGCCGGGAGTGGTGGCTCACGCCTTCAATCCCAGGCAGAGCTAGGAGGATCCCTGTGAGTTCGAGGCCACCCTGAGACTACATCAGTGAGTTCCAGGGTCAGCCTGACTAGAGCGAGACCTTACCTCAAAAAACAACAAAAAAGAAAACTAGCGAGCTCTAAGTCCAGCGAGAGACTATGTCTCACAGAACAGCCACAGAGGACCCAGGCCTCGGTGCCTCTGCGCGTGCATGAAGGGGCACGTGCACTCTCCCCTCCCCACCACTCATAGATACACACGTACACGCTCGTGCGCTGTGCGCACATGCACACACACACATAAAAGAACCAAGACCTGCTGCGGTGCTGGCTGAAGGTGGAGGAAGTACAGAATGGGCAGTAGAAGAAGGCAGTTACAAATACCAGCCAAGGCCACGTGACCAGTTATAGAAACGAGGACTGACTGCCATCTTCCTGTCCTACCTTGATACAGAGTGTTTGTACACACCTACGCCAATATTAAGGTTATATCACTAGCTAAGTGTTGTTGAATTTATATTAGACCTGTTATATTAGAGACTAAGCATTCCTCAAGGAACCTTACTTTGTGTTGGGGGAAGATTTCGCGGTTCTGGTTGTACATGGGATAATTAATTACACCATGTTAGGCGGAATGATGAGCTTGTTACTGTTTTCATTTGGAAATTAAGTACGATGTAAGGAGATACGGGTTTGGTGTCAAGTGGACAAGGGGTGGACTTGTGATGGTTAAGGTGTTGTCAACTTGATCTGTTTAGTAATCCACAGAAATCCCTTTCGGGTGGGTCTCTGAGGTTGTTTCCAGGAAGGATTCACTGAAGGAGGAAGTCCTTCCCCTAGAGAAGAAGACAGGATGGCGGAGAGAGATGTTATGTATTACAGATGATTTCTTTCCAAATCCAATCTGCCCATCAGTGTCCTTACTGGGCAGCTTGTGGCCAGCAGTGTGTTACCCACACACACACACACACACGAGGCATGATTATGAAGAATACGTGAAGCTTGAGTTTGGCCTCTTTCCCTAGGACGTGCGTTTTCACGTATGACTGGGCGTGGAAACAAAATGGGCTATTTCATCTGCTTCTTGAGGCTGACCCAGTGACTTGGTGGGAACCTAGTGAGGCTCGGTAACCCGGACCAGTGACAGGGAGCACGCTAACTCGGAACCAGCCCTTGTGCATTTGGTATACTTCTCGCAGTGCACCGGGCACAGTGATCTGCTGGGGACCTAGGTCGATGCAGCTCTGATTGACTGGGTCTGGGAGTCTGTATTTTCATTTTGGTTTTCTGAGACAGCATTTCATGTAGCTGAGTGTGGTCCTTAAACTCTTGTTTCTCCTGCCTCTGTCTCCCAAGAGCTGAGATTTTAGGTACACACCACCATACCCAGCTCAGGGAGTCCGCGTCTCGGACAAGTTCCCCAGGTGATAGTGACATAGTGAAATCTATGGACCACACAGTTGACCGCTTTGGGCCCAAACAACTCTGGAGCACGCTGAGAGAAGTCACAGGGGAGCTCACCTACAATGCTCACGGACCTTCCTCTGCATCACTTCCCACCCTCCAGCTCAGGGCTGAAGTCCAGGACGGAGCAGTGACCAACTGTGAGTCTCCCAGAGCGGTGGTGTGTTTCTAATCATCCTGTACTGAGCGCTCTGTCAGCTCTACACAGACTGTTCACAGGGACTGCAGCTGCGACATCAGAACATAAGCAAAGGTCCCTTCCTACGTGCTGGCGTCCCTGACAGGAGCTGAGAATCCATGTCTACAGAAGGTTAATGTATGTCCGTAGCACTGTTTGGGTAAATATAGACATCGGTTTTTTTTTTTTGGTTTTTCGAGGTAGGGTCTCACTATAGCCCAGGCTGACCTGGAATTCACTATGTAGTCTCAGGGTGGCCTCGAACTCACGGCGATCCTCCTACCTCGGCCTCCCGAGTGCTGGGATTAAAGGCGTGCGCCACCACGCCCGGCTAATATAGACATCTTTAAAGCAAAAATTTTAAATGCTGTGTTAATGGATTCAGGTGAGGAGACATTGTATATTTTCCTGCTTATAGTGCCGATGGAAGGGAAAGGACACATACCTGAGAGCAGTCAGATTTTGGGATTTTTCTTTTTCAGAAAGTGCTATTTCCTTTGCTAGAAGGAGCAGGGTCTGGAGAATCCCAAACCCACCACCACTTCAGAGAAGGAAGGACACACATACGATTATTAAATATACCTCTTTTTAAAATATTTTGTTTTTATTTATTTGAGAGAGAGAAAGAGGGGGAGAGAGAGAGAAAATGGGCGCGCCAGAGCTTCCAGCCACTGCAAATGAACTCCAGATGCATGTGCCACCTTGTGCATCTGGCTTATGTGGGTCCTGGGGGATCAAACCGAGATCTTCTGGCTAATCGCTAAGCTATCTCTCCAGCCCTAAACATTCCTTTTTAAAGAAAGTTATGGGGCTGGAGAGATGGCTTAGCGGTTAAGCGCTTGCCTGTAAAGCCTAAGGACCCCAGTTCGAGGCTTGATTCCCCAGATGCACAAGGGGGCACACACGTCTGGAGTCCGTTTGCAGTGGCTGGAAGCCCTGGTGTACCCATTCTCTCTATCTCTCTCTCTCTCTCCTCTCTGTCTCTCTGCCTCTTTCTCTCTCTGTCTATCACTCTCAAATAAATAAATAGAAATAAACAATTTAAAAAAAAAAAAGAAAGTTATGCTGAGTGGCTGGAATTCCTCATCTGACAAGTCAACAAAGAACATTCCACAGCATTTGGACTTAAATATTTTAATAGAGGATCTCGCCTGCTATGTACAGGACCCTCTGCAGAAGGCAGGTGACTTAAATGACACAAAAGCCAGGGCTGCTGGGGCCACGGGTGGGGACGAAGTGGCGCCTAGAAGTCCACAGTCTTGGCAGGCTTCGTCTCCTCAATCTCCGCGGACAGCCAGCGGTAAGTGCGATGACGCCGCAGCACCTCGATGGCCCTGAGCTCCAGCGGTGTGGCCTGAATGCCCAGGTCTTCTAAGCCGGGGAGATGGGGCAGTTTCATGTCTGTGATGTGTATCTTTGAACAAAGGACCACAGAGAAGGCTGAAAAGTGGCTGAGAACACAGAGTGCCACCTGGACTGAGTATTTGCACACTCGAGCTGGCTGGCACTCACCACTGAGACTGGAAGACTTCCAAAGGACACATTAACAACCTTGGATTACTGGAATTCTTTTTCTCAAATATCCCAGATTGGCCTTAAGCTGGCTTTGAGCTTCTGACCTGCCCACTAAACTGGGATCATAGGCAAGCACCACCACTAGTTTATGCGATGCTAGGGATTGAACCCAGGGCTTCGTGCATGCGAGGCAAACACTCTCCCCACTGAACTACGTTTCCAGACCCTTAATTAATGGGAGTTCTTAAAAGTCTAACAGTAAAAAAAAATTGAAAAAAGTAAAAATCACCAAATCCCAGATCAAAGACTCCTGCAGCATCCAAGACAGTAGGACTACGAGGACAGTGGGTGTGAACGAGTGGATCGACAGGCACGTTCGACAGCTCCCGGGAGACACAGGAGCTGTCCTCCGGCAAGGAATTAACAAGGGGCCGAGGCAGAGTGAGTTCAGCCTCCAGTTCTCTTTTCTATGGGGTCTCTGAGCTCCAGCCTTCTGCTTCAGTCTTAATTAAAAACAAAAAAGTATTTACTTACTTGCATGTGCCACCTTGTGCATTTGTGAGTACTGGGGAATCGAACCTGGGTCCTCTGGCTTTGCTAGCAAGCACCTTACCACTAAACCATCTCTCCAGTCCCTTAACCTTTTTATGAAACAAGGTCTCACGCTGTAGGCCAGGCTAGCTTGGAACTCACTGTATAACCCAGGAAAGCCTCACAATAGCAGCAATTCTCCTACTTCAGCATGGAAAGCACTGGGATTGCAGGTGTGGGCCACCATGCTTGCTCCATCAGCCTGCTTCTTCCAATTTACGCAACCTGGTTACATACTGCTCACTACCAAGCTAAAAGCGAACCCTATCTTGTTTCGGGAAGAAGACTGAACCTACGAGCCCAGCTCATCCCAAAGCACTGGACAGACGCAATCTGCAGGCAGAGCTATGCCAGTCCCCTTCCCGTGACACCGCACTGTGTTGACGAGGGCTGCAGGGCAGTGTGCAAACCACACGCAAGGCCTTCTGCCCACTGGGCCTGCACGTTCTCCATCACCAACGTAAGAGGTGTGTTAG
Organism: Dipus sagitta; assembly: GCA_036346955.1. NCBI lineage: Eukaryota > Metazoa > Chordata > Mammalia > Rodentia > Dipodidae > Dipus > Dipus sagitta. The sequence goes on along the minus strand of CM070789.1, from coordinate 22,147,609 downwards.
TGTAAGAGCAGGTGGGAGGCAAGCGGGGCTGACCCAGAAGGGTGCAGCGTAGCACTGGGCAGAATGCGTGGTGGCCAGAAGTGGCCGAGAGAGGAAGACAGGTCACTGTCAAGCTGCCTGGGGCAAGAGAGAGAACCACACCCTCTGCTCTCCTACACTGAAACTCCCAGTACCATTGTCAACATGTACATAACAAAGAGCCAGGGGAAAAGGCAAGAATGGGAGTGCTGGACAGAGCTGCTATTTGCTGAGGATGCTGAGGGCCTGGCTCTGGGCTATCAGAAGCCACTAGCCACACGCACAAGCTGAGTAGAATCTAATGCCCACGGCCACACTAGCCACATATCAAGCACACAACAGACACACACTGCTGGGGGTGACATGAAGACGCAGATGCAGGTCACTTCCAGTGTAGGAAGTCCTGACTGCTGGACTGGATCTGGGATGAGAAAGGAAATGACTAGGTTTCTGACATGAAAAACAGAACAGGAATACCGTTGAGATGAGGCAGCCAGCGCATGCCTGTAATCCTGCACCAGGGAGGCTGAGGCAGGGGAATGACACAAGTTCAACACCAGTTTGGGATACACAGTAAGTACCAGGCCAACTGGAGATACATAGCAAAATCTTGCCTCAAAAAATAAACAAGGGAGCAGGGCGTGGTGGCGCACGCCTTTAATCCCAGCAGTCGGGAGGCAAAGGTAGGAGGATTGCCGTGAGTTCAAGGCCAGCCTGAGAGTACATAGTGAATTCCAGGTCAGCTTGGGCTAGAGTGAGACCCTACCTCGAAAAACCAAAAATAAATAAATAAAATAAACAAGAGGATGAAGAAATGGCTCAGCAGTTAAGGCGCTTACCTAGAAAGCCTATCGATCTGGGTTCAATTCCCCAGTACCCACGTAAAGCCAGATGCACAAAGTGGTGCATGTATCTGGAGTTTGTTTGCAGTGGTTAGAGGCCCTGGCATGCCCATATTCTCTCTATTGCAAATAAATAAATCAATTTAAAAAACAAAAACAAAAAAATATACAAGGGCTGAAGAGATGGCTTAGTTGTTAAGGCACTTGCTTACAAGCCTGATGATCCAGATTCGAATCCCAAGTACCCACATAAAGCCAGACGCATTAAGTGGCACATGCATCCTGTTTAAAAAAACAAACAAACATAGGTTTTCAGTTGTATTTACGGACCTGTTATGTTTCAGCAATCTGTACTACAGCTAACGAGTGAGATATAAGACTCTAAGTTCAGAGAGCGATTCAGGACAGAGGTGACACTGCAGCCGCGACCTGACCAGTCGGGGGCTGACAACGGGTGAGTGTAATTTACAAAATGAGTAAAGGCAGAAAGAGAAAGGCTGAGGCGGTGAGCCCCATCTCACAGTAATCAGGAGGAGCAGGGGCCTCGATGGAGCATGCAGCGAGGATCAAAAGGCAGAGAGCACGGATGGATGTGACCGCGAGGTGGTCTCCTAAGGAGAACCGAGGCGACAGCTCCCAGCAGGAGTGGGGTGAGGTCACCCAGCTGACTGAGAGAGGCGGCAGCATGAGGTCACCAGCGACCTTGAAAAGCAGTTACAGAGCTGAGAAGGGAATAGAAGCTGACAGAAGCTAAAGAAGGGAGCAGGGACGTGTGGTGCTCTTCTGGGGCTAAGAAGCAAGGGAAAGTCAGGCGCTACACGCCTGCAAACCCAGCGCTTGGGGGTAGAGGCAGGGGGCTCAGGAGTTTAAAGTCATCCTTGGCTACACAGCAAGTTTGAGGTCTAGATCAAAACGACAAAAATACAAAAAGAAAATGAGGGGTTGGAGAGATGGCTTAGCAGTTTAGTCATTTGCCTGCAATGCCAAAGGACCCAGGTTAGCCAGATGCACAAGGAGGCGCACGTGTCTGCAGTTCATCTGCAGGGGCTGGAGGCCCTGGCGCGCCCATTCTCTCTCTTTCCCTGCCTATTTCTTTCTCACACAAATAAATAAATAATATGCTTTTTAAAAAAAAGAAAATGAAAAGCTGTTAAGGGACAAACAGGCAAGTGACTAGAGGGACAAGGCAGGAAGGAGAACTCCGCATGCGCATGAGAATGCTAACAAGAATGATCCAAACGAGGAGAACCGACCATGGAGCAGGACAGCAGTGACTAGAGGGACAAGGCAGGAAGGAGAACTCCTCATGTGCATGTGAATGCTAACAAGAATGATCCAAACGAGGAGAAGTGACCATGGAGCAGGACAGCAGTGACTAGAGGGACAAGGCAGGAAGGAGAACTCCTCGTGCGCATGAGAATGCTAACAAGAATGATCCAAACGAGGAGAAGTGACCATGGAGCAGGACAGCAGTGACTAGAGGGACAAGGCAGGAAGGAGAACTCCTCGTGCGCATGAGAATGCTAACAAGAATGATCCAAACGAGAACCGACCATGGAGCAGGACAGCAGTGACTGCGTGTGGTGACAAGAGGGGACTTGGACGCGACTGTCACCTGGGCTGAGGATGCAGCTCAGGAGGTCAACTGCTGGCCTACCTCCCACGCCTGAGGCGCTGGCTTCAACCCCAGCCCTGCACAAAACCACACAGAGCAGTGCACACGGACAACCCTGGCATTCGGGGGGGGGGGGGGGGCGGCGAAGGGGAGATTGAGAGCTCAAGGTCATCACTGCCTCTGCAGAGGTACATTCCTGTTTTTGTGGAAAAAAAAATTTTAAGCCACCCCAAACAGAAAAAGAATGGCTATCAGAAGTTTGTTTAGTTTTAGTGTGAGCAACCATTATTGGATTTGTTTTCTGTAAAGGGGAACATTTAGTGTTCAGTGCAGTTTTCAATAAAAATGTAATAATAATAATAATAATTTAAAAAAAAGAATTCAATGCTGGGTGTGGTGGCACACGTCTTCAATCTCAGCACTCGGGAGGCAGAGGTAGGAGGATGGCTGTGAGTTCAAGGCCACCCAGAGACTACATAGTGAATTCCAGGTCAACCTGAGCTAGAGTGAGACTCTACCTCAAAAAACCAAAAAACCAAACAAACAAAAAAAAAAAAATTCAAGCTCATCCTCAGCTACATAGCGAGTACTGGGCTACATGAGACTCATCTCAAAAATAAGCAATTGGGGGCTAGAGAGATGGCTTAGTGGTTAAGGCACTTGCCTGCAAAGCCAAAGGACCCACATAAGCCAGATGCACAAAGTGGCGTATGCATCTGGAATTTGTCCGCAGTGGCTGAAGGCCCTGGCATACTGATTCTCTCCCCCCACCCCTGTCCCCCCTCTCTCTTGTCTCTATCTCTCTCTGCTTACAAACAAATAAGTAATATTAAAACCCATAGGGAAAACATGCAATCCCACTGAGGAGGGTCCCCAACGGACTGGGAGCAGGGACAAGGGAAAAGAGGGTACCAACACATGATGTACCCATGTGAGATGTTGTTAATAATAATAATAAGTAAAAATATTTTAAAAATATGTAATCAATCAAAAAAACTGTTTAAGCAGAATTCTGGGCCTGTAGCTCGGTGATAGCAGCTGCCTAGCATGTGTGAGGCCCCAGGCTCCGACCCCAGCACAGCAGAAACACACAGGAACCAGGAGGACTGGCATCACGCAGGACCCTGGTAGCGATCCAGCAACGCTGAATTCACTTCTCCATCTGGGCGGCACGTGCCGGCCACAGGTGCGCCACCCGCCCACTCACCCGCTCCACTTTGTCCCTCGATGTCCAGGGCTCAAACGGGCTCATTTCGAAGAGTCTGGCCACCAACCTGCAGAAAGGAAAACACGCGGCACGTGGGGAAGCAGCTCAGCCAGCTCGTGACACCCACACAAAGAGCGGGACTTTGAGACGCTGCTAGTCTCAAGGCACTGTTGTGCATTTTTATTCAACACCCCGAATCGTCCTGAGGACAGGCTCAGTGACACCGGGAGCGTCCCGCCTCCGATACATGGAGACCAAAAGGGATGTGTTCCCCATGGCCCTGGAGGGCACCAGGGACAGTGCATCTGCTGGCCCTTTCTCTAGGGGCACAAGACTGTCACTGCACTCACCGGTAGGCAAAGTGTGGCAAAGGGTATGGGATGAAGGGCCTGTGGGCCATGGCAAAGATGTACCGCACCAGGTCAAAGAGCAGGTACCGATTTGGCCTAGAAACAAAAACACATCATTACTCACATGCTTTGCTCCTTAGGTTGGTGGGGTTTTATTTTGTTGTTGTTGTTGTTTTGTTTTCTTCAAGACAGGGTCTAAGTACCAAAATGTCTTGACGATCATTGCTTTAGAATAACTTTTTCTTAAACTTTTATTTATTTGCATGTGTGTGTGGGTTAGGGGTGGGCACCAGGGTTTCCTGCCACAACAAATACCAGACACTTTCTGTGTTCAGCTTATGTGGAGAGCTTGGGAAGTGAACTCAGGTCGGTAGGCTCTGTAAGCAAGTGCCTTTAGCTGCTGGGCCGTTTCCCTAGCCTGTTATAGACTAAGTTGTATAAGAGGGAAATTCAATTGTTTTGCTGCTGTGGGTCTTTTGTATTACTTTTTCGTTTTTGTTTGTTTTTAAGGCAGGGGGTCGCTCTAGTCCAGGCTGACCTGGAACTCACTCCTGTTAATCTTTACACCTAAGTAGTCTCTTCTTTTTGATATGGTTGTGAAAAAGATTTTCTTAATTATTTGCAGACTGTTTCCTTTCCAGTCTTTCTACTATCTTGTACTCTGTGACTTGGTTGAGCTTGTTAATGTTCTCACAGCTCGTGCTCTCTCTGTGTGTGTGTTATATAGATACTTAGTGAAGGGATGACAGAATCAGCCAACATTACGTAACTGGTTCCACAGAAAACAAACAAACCAAGGAACGAAAGTAAGGGCTTATGCCTCTGCTTCGGTCTCAAACTAGGAGACGTAAGAAAAAGTTTTTCCTTAGGCTGAAGAGAAGAAGTACAGATATATGTGTATCTATAGCTTCATAAGGAAATGTGCCTACACTGACATCTGGTATTACTTTCTCTAGCATACTACCAGACAAAAATGAATGCTGGAGTCTATAGAGTAGCTGGACCCTTGGTCTTTATCTTTTAAAAAAAAAACATATATATATTTAAATAAATTTGTTTGCAAGTAGAGAGAGACAAAGAAGAGAGAGAACAGGCACTCCAGGCCCTCTAGCCATTACCAACAAACTTCAGATGCATGTGCCACTTTGTGTATCTGGCTTTACATAGGTACTGGGAATTGAACCTGGGTTGTTAGGCTTTGCAGGCAAGCGCCTTAACTGCTAAGCCATCTCTCCAGCCCCCTTGGTCTTTATCTTATAAACAGAAAAATGTTCAAATTATCTAGAGTCACCTCCATTGAGCAAGGACCTCATAAAAGCTCTCTAAGCCATTTATGCTCCTTTATTCCTTCGAATCCTGAATAGAATCCTGAAGAATCTCTTCAAGGGAACCTGTCATGTTTTGAGTCTGGTATTCATGGAACCTAGGATAAATGAATGCATATACATGTGAATAATGTTCCTTGATTCTCACACACCAGATTAAGAACAAGAGAAGAGGGGCTGGAGAGATGGTTCAGTGGTTAAAGGTGACTGCTACTAAAGCCTGATGGCCCAGGTTCGATTCCCCAAACCCACTTAAAGCCAGATTAACAAAGTGGCACATTCGTCTGAAATGTGTCTGCAGTGGCAGGAGGTCCTAGCACACCCATACTCACCGCCTCTCTGACTGCCTCCCAAATACATAAATAAAAAATGTTTGAAAGAAAAGAATAAAGAGAAATATGTGGTTTATAGTAGTTAACAGAACCCAAAACAGATGCAGAGTAAGATTTGCACTACATCAATAATACTGGGAAGCAAAAGATGTATAAAGTCCAAATACCTATGAATATATACAATATATGTGCCATACATGTATATAAAATATGTGCCTCTCAAAGAGAAGAGTACCATTTGCCCTAGGAGCAAGCGGTTCTTAGAAGTCAGGCTGTCACTAAGTTAATGAGTAAGAAAGTTCATTCACATTATTTTGCTCCACAGAATAGAAGGGTTCGGGACCACTTACCACATGAGTTTGTCACTTCTCAACTGGGTAGACGTAGTCTTAGTTTTTGATTTCACGTTAATCCAACAAAAAGGCCATACAACTAGCTGGGACACTAACTAATCTGAGTTAAGTCGCATAGGCCTAACCACGTTCCGTCCTCTGAGAACAAACTTTGAAGAAGAAAGCGCGCAGCACCAGCGAGGGCGCTCTGACCAATCCAAACCCTTGGGGCGCTGTGACAGCCTGTTACAATTCATTTTCTCTCACCACTATACTCACCTCTAAAAGTGTCCTTTTGTGTTTTAGAATGTATAGCAACATCCTTTTATACTCTAAAAACACCACTGAGGAGCAGTAGAAACCAAGTCAAGAACCACTGGTTAGGTTCGGCTGTTCCTCGGTCTCCAGGGATCAGTTCTACGACCCTCACTAGAGACACCAATACTCATGGATGCCCCGGTCCCTTATACAGAACGATGCAGCGTTTGCACAGAGCCTACACACGCTCTCCTGGCTATGCTAATTCTTCTTAGAGTACTAGGACAAGGAAGATTTTTTTTTTTAAGGGCACATGATCACATATTCAGTACAGACACAATTTTCTTCTTCTTCTTTTTTGGTTTTTCAAGGTAGGGTCTCACTCTAGCCCAGGCTGACCTGGAATTAACTATGTACTCTCAGGGTGGCCTCGAACTCTCGGCGATCCTCCTACCTCTGCCTCCCGAGTGCTGGGATCAAAGGTATGTGCCACCATGCCAGGCCTTTTTTTTTTTTTTTTTTAAGATTTCATTTTTATTTATTTGAGCGAGACAAAGACAGAGACAGACAGACAGAATGGGTGTGCCATGGCTTCCAGCCACTGCAAACTCTATACACATGTGCCACCATGTACATCTGGCTTATATGGGACCTGGTGAGTCGAACCTGGGTCCTTAGGCTTCGCAGGCATGCACCTTAACCACTAAGCCATCACTCCAGGGCAATTTTCCTCTTTTGAGACAGGGTTTTGCTATGCAGCCGAGGTTGGCCTTAAACTCGTGATCTTCCTGCCTCAGCCTCCCGAGTGCTGGGATTACAGGAGTGAGCCACATGCCCAGCTTCTCTGAATTTTTTTAATTTATTTTTATTTTATGAGAATGAGCAATACACACAGAGAGACAGAGAGAGAGAAAGAGAGAGAGGGGGAGGGAGGGAGAGAGAGAGGGAAAAAGAGAGAGTTGGTGTCCCAGGGCCTCCAGCCATTGCAATCGAACTTCAGATGTGTGTGCCACCTTGTGCTCATGTGTGGCCTTGTGTGTTTGTGTCTCCTTGTGCATCTGGCTTACGTTGGATGTGGAGAGTTGAACAAGGGTCTACAGACGAGGAACCCACAGGCACAAGGGGCTGACTATCTCGTAAGGGTCTATCAAGGAGAGAGGTCCCAGACTGTTGAGAGAGGACTCATGGCCTCTAAAGCAGAGTCCCAGGCACCCCACATGCTGAACGCATGCATTAAAGAGGGTCTGACATTGTGAAGATGTACCAAGTACATCTGTCAGTGACCTGCTTAGAAAGCACTGTTGTAACAAGCCAGCATGATTGTTTTCGTCAAGGTCTGACTCTGTCTAGTTACTTACCCAACGAATGCAAAGGTTTTCCCTGCGGCGTCGGGATCTTTAATGGCATTAATGATCCCCTTGGACACATCTACAACCTAAAACAAACCATAAGATATGTTTATGAAGAAGAGAAGCCAGGCTGGTGAAACGGGTTTATAATTCCAGCTCTTTGGGAAAAACCAAAAACATCTGGGCATGTATTTCAGTAATAGAGTGCTAGCATGTCATTCACGACGCCCTAGGTTCGATCCCAAAAAGGGGGGGGGTAGGTGACACCAGTGACAATGAAGTTGTGACATAACCAAAATAATGGCACTGTCAAATTTCAGAACATGTCTTAAGGACCCTACGTTCTCAGGAGTTCAGAGCATCCAGAAGCCCTTTTCTTCAGTAGGCTCAAGGCTTTCCTGCTTTGACTTGGCCACCAGCTCACCTTCTGATTTCTTACCATTCCTCCCACCACTGTCACCTAAGACACTACAACCGACCAGGCTGAGCCACATGCAAATACTGACCTTCAGCCATTATGACCCAAAACTAGGAATTTTATACAGCTTCAGACGCAGAGACCCAGTTAGGCCCTAACATCTGACAACTGTCTGGAAATTTTTAATTGTCGCAAGGTAGGGAGAGTGTGCTACTGGCACCTAGTGGCTAAAGGACAGGCTTATTGCTAAGTATCTCATGACAGTCCCCATAGTGAAAATGATCTGGCCGCAATCATCTGTAGCTATTGGGAAAGCCTGGTCCCATGTAAGATGGAATCCACCTTGTTCCTTTACCTGTTTCTCTGCATGAAACTCTCTTCCCAAACTTCCATCAGCTGACTCGGCATTAAGTGCCTCTGTGTTACCAACTAAAAACCTCTCCCTCTCCCAGCACTTACCACATTGAATGACAACTGCTTTATTCATCTGAGAAAAACGTGAAGACAAAAACTTATGAAGGGTGGGGGGGAAGGGTGCTGGAGAGATGGCTTAGTGGTTAAGCACTTGCCTGTGAAGCCTAAGGACCCCGGTTCGAGGCTCCATTCCCCAGGACCCACGTAAGCCAGATGCACAAGGGGGTGCACGCGTCTGGCATTCTTTTGCAGTGGCTGGAGGCCCTGGTGCACCCATTCTCTCTCTGCCTCCTTCTCTCTGTTACTCTCAAATAAATAAAAATTTATGACCAGGGTTGGAGAAATGGCTTAGTGGTTAAGGTGCTTGCCTGTGAAGCCTAAGGACCCAGGTTCAATTCCCCAGAACCCACATAAGCCAGAGGCACATGGTGGTGTATGCGTCTGTATTTCATTTGCAGTGGCTAGAGGCCCTGGCGTGCCCGCCCATTCTCTCTCCCACATTAATTAACTAATATTAAAAAAATTATGACCATTTTATTAAAATCTCTGTAGTTCCAATAGCACAATATACCTAGCCCATTAAAGATAGATTAAGCTAGCTAGCTACCTTGCTTGCTTGCCTTCTTCTTTCTTCTTTTCTTTTTTTTGAGGTAGGGCATTACTCTAGCCCAAGCTGACCTGGAATTCACTTTGTAGTGCCAGGCTGGCCTCAAACTCAAAGCAATCCTCCTTCCTCTGCCCTCCGAGTGCTGGGATTAAAGGTGTGCGCTACCACACCTGGCTACAGAGCGAATGGGCGTGCCGGGGGCCTCCAGCTGCTGCAAGCGGACTCCAGATGCACGTGCCACTTTGTGCACCTGGCTTTATGTGGGTACTGGGGAATCAAACTCAGGTCGTTAGGCTTTGCGGGCAAGTGCCTTAACCACTGAGCCATCGCTCCAGCCCAGGTTAAGTTTTCTTTCTTAAATCAATGAATGTCTTAGGCAAGCTGGGAGGCAACCAGCAGAAGGAAGCTGACAAAGAAAATGATGAAATGACTGCATCAGAATAAAGTCAGAAAATGGACACCTAAGCTCAAATCCAGCTAAGCCCTTCGTGCGGGGACTTACGTAGACTGGCTGCTTCACCGTCTTCATGCCCAAGGAAACCAGGGGCACACCGCCAAACCAACGGATATCTGCAAGAAGAAACGAGAGCTGTGCCGAGGTCGAAGCTGCCCAGGGCGCGTCAGTCTCTAGCAGAGCAGCGTTGTTTCACGTGGCGGAAATGACCTGAGAGGTGAGGCTGACACTCCCGCAGGCAGCGCTCACCTGGCTGCGAGCAATAAAGACGGGAGGTGAGGAGGGAAAACACTTCAGGACACGCTGGTCTCCAGCGGGCCAAGCGAGTAGCCACTCCCAAGACCGAGCTCCAGGCCTACCAGGTTCTCAGAGGGAGGGCAGGGGTCAGTGATGAGTAACACAGCATGTGTGGGAATTTAGTATTATAAATGCATAGGAAATGAACATATTACTTAATACATTTGTTCTACCACTTGAAATAAAAACTCAAAAGATAATGACTGCATCTCACCATAAATTAGGGCAAGCTCCAAACAGACTAAAAGTAAAAATAAAAAATTTTCTTTGAGCCGGGCGTGGTGGCCTTTAATCCCAGCACTCGGGAGGCAGAGGTAGGAGGATCACTGTGAGTTCGAGGCCACCCTGAGACTACAGAGTGAATTCCAGGTCAGCTTGGACTACAGTGAAACCCTATCTCAAAAAAAATTTTTTTCTTCTTTGTGCATCTGAACTAGAAATGATTTATAGTAGCATTTGAAAAAAGAACAAAGTACTTAGACACAAACTTAATCAAGGAGACGATAAGAGATTGATATGCACAGTAAAAGAAACGAGGACACATCAAGGCAGAGGCCTCCAAGTGCCAGGACTGGAAGGCAGGACTGTTCCCAAAGTGTCACCACCACAATTCAGGCGTCCGTAGGAAATTAACAAGAGGTGGGATGGTAGGAAGTCATCAGGCCAAGAGGGCTCCTCCCTTGTAAGGGGGTTAAAGCTCTTATAACTGTCTTTACACAGCATTTGGCTCACTTTGCTGCTGTGGGGGGGCACAGTCACCTCTTCTGCCATCCTATCTTCCCCCATGTGATGGTGCAGGCAGAAGACCCCCAGTAGGTGCTGGCACCTTGATCTTGGACTTAATCAGTTTCCCAACTGTGAGAAATCAATCTCTCCCTCCCTGTCTCTCTCTCTCTCTCTGAGGCAGGTCTCACTCTAGCTCAGGCTGACCTGGAATTCACTATATAGTCTCAGGGTGGTCTCAAACTCAAAGTGATCCTCCTACCTCTGCCTCCCAAGTGCTGAGATTAGTGTATGCAACAACGCCTGGCTAGAACTGTGAGAAATCTCTTTTCTTTCTGGATTTCCTGGTTTTAACCCCCCAAACTCTTGACTCATTCTAGGCATTAACTCTAATTTGGGTATTTTTTTTTACAAGGGCACAAAACAGACCCACAGAAATCTGTTGAGTTTCAACTTTATACAAAACCCAATGTGCCTTTTGTAAAAAATATAAGAAAACCCATCCTGAAATTCATATGGAACCTCGAGGGATTCTGAATAGCCAGGAGAATCTTCAAAGAACAAGCTTGGCTGGGACATGGCTGGGCGCGGTGTTGCACACCTGCGATCTCAGCACTCGGGACGCAGAGGTAGGAGGTTTGAGACTACACAGTGAATTCCAGGTCAGCCTGGGCTACAGCGCAACCCTACCTTGGGAGAAAAAAAAGAAAAAAACAAAACAAAACAAAAACAGTGACATGAAAACAGACATACGGCACAATGGGCTATATATAAAAATGACACTTGTACATATGGCCAGAGGTGTCAAGTTCACAGGGATGAGGAAGAAGGGGGACGGGGTTGCCAGGACAGGGGACAGAGGGGCGGTATAGTTGCTGTTAGCTGGGTGCAGACGTTCAGCTTTGCATGATGAAAGAAAACTAGAGATCGATATACAACAATGTGCTATACGTAATCCTACAGCGCCCCACTAGCCAGGCATGGGGCACGCGCCTGGAAGGTAAGCACTGGGCAGGTGAAGACAGGAGGATCAGAAGTTCAAGGACAGTCTGGGCTATGTGAGACTGTCTCCAAAAGAGCCTACTGAACTGTATGGATTTTTTTTTTGCATTTGTGTACGTATGTGGTATGTTTGTATGGATGTGAACAGGTCACATGGACATCCAAGTGCATGTACTTGTGTGTGTACATGCATGTGCAGGGCAGAGGTCAATGTTGAAGGTCTTTCTCAATCACTGTCCACCTCATTCTTTGAGGTGGGGTCCACTGCTGAATCCAGCTGACACGCCCGGCTAGTCCAGCTAGCCCGTGAGCCAGAGATTCCCTGTCTCTGCTCCCTAGCGGTGAAATTATAGACACATGCCACCAGACCTGGCTTTTTTAAAAACTTATTTGAGAGAGAGAGGCAAATGCAGAGAAAGAATGGGCATACCAGGGCCTCCAGTGGCTGCAAATGTTCAGACACATGCACCTGTGCATCTGGCTTACGTGGGTCCTGGGGAATTGAACCTTGACCCTTTGGCTTTGCAGGCAAACGCCTTAACTACTTAGCCATCTTCCCAGCCCCATGCTTGGCATGTTTTTAAAAATATTTTGTTAAACCAGATGTGGCGGCACATACCTTTAATCCCAGGGATTGGGAGGCAGAGGTAGGAGGATCGCCATGAATTCGAGGCCACCCTAAGATTACATAGTGAATTCTAGGTCAGCCTGGGTTAGAGCGAGACCCTATGTCAAAATAAATAAATAAATAAATACAATATTTTATTTATTTGAGAGAGAATGAAAGAATCAGACACCGGAAGAGTATAGGCACACCAAGGCCTCCTGCCACTGCAAACCAACTCCAGATGCTTGTGCCATCTTGTGCATCTGGCTTTACGTGGGTCCTGGGGACTTGAACTAGGGCCAAAAGGCTTTGCAAACAAGCATCTTTAACGGAGCCATCTCTCCGGCCCCGTGCCTAGCATTTTTACTTGAGCACTGGGGCTCTGAACTCAGCTGTTGAGTCTGGGTAAAAAGCACCTAAGGGACTAAGCCATCACCCTAACCCCGTTCCTCGTCCTCCTCCCGTTTTCTGAGACAGGGTTTCCCATAGCCAGGACTGCTCCCAAACACACTACATAGCTGAGGCTGGCCTTCAACTTCTAATTTTTCTGCCTCTGTCTCCCAAGTACTGAGATTAGAGTACACATCAGCACACCTGGTTTTCTGTGGCACTTTCTTTGTCCACATCAAGTCACACTGAGAGTTAAGGCTTCAATTGTGGGTGTGGGGGGGGCATAATTAAGTCCATAGCAGATGATAAACTTTATATTCTATTATATAATGGTATGTTATATATTACAGTGTAGTATAGTGTAATTTCAAAAACACAGTAGAAATTAATGTGGACTGCCAGAGGACACAGAGCAGCAGACGGAAGCACATGGTAAAAACACCAACCTGTGTAGACAACAGACACAGTTACACAAAGGAAGGCTATGCAGCTCTACGACGAGGCAAGCCATGAAAAGACCCAGGGGAAATCGGAAATGCTACGGACAAGGGAAAGTCGTGAACCTGAGAGGACTGCACAGCAGAGGAATATTTTGAAACAGGGAAAATTACTCAGATAGTGCAAAGATCAGTGAGGACCCAGGGCCTGGGATGGAGGGAAGACAGCATGTGCAGCTCAGGGGCTCGAGGGCGCTGAAACTCCGGGGGGCCGCGGTCACAGAGCTAAGGAGCCGAGGTTTAAAGTGAAGTCGCAGACTCTGGCATCCGTGTTCTTTAATAATCTAAGCTGCTTCTCTGAAGCAAGGATGAGTGTTGCTTTCAGTAGCCAGAGGAAAATAAAAGTTGAACCTCCTAACACCCAACCCACCAAATTTAAGCAGGCCCTCAACACCTGCCAAAAATGAGGGCCACACTGATGACCAAAAAAAAAAAAAAAGGGCTGGAGGGACGGCTTAGCGGTTAAGCCATGTGCTTGCGAAGCCAAAGGATCCCCGCTCGATTCTCCAGGACCCAGATAGCCAGTTAGCCAGATGCACAAGGGGGCGCATGCATCTGGAGTTTGTTTGCAGTGGCTGGAGGCCCTGGAGCGCCCATTCTCTCTCTCTCCCTGTCTCTCTCTCCCCCCTCTTTTTCTGTCAAATAAATACATAAAATATTTTTTTAAAGTGAAAGGCGAGAAAGGCCACTGGAAGTGAACCGTGAAGCTGCCTAAACAGAAGTGCCGCCAGCTGGTGCGCAGCTCCAACGTGGACAGCCCATCGCGCACCTCCCCGGACAGAGAATGCGCGCGTACTTGCAAAATGATTGAGGAACCTGTCCTCTCTTCCGAAGATGTCCGAGGGCTTTATGATCGTGGCTTCCGGAAAAGCATCTCTCACCTCTTTGTCTCCAACAGCCTAGACAGAACATCAAAAACACAACTGTTCAAGCTCTGAGACCCGTGAGCAAAGCGCCAACCCTTCCCACAGTCGCCTCGCCCTTTCGACGCAGAACGTAACAGCCTGCGTACAGACGCAGCCCTGCACAACGGTAAGCGGGGTTCGAGGCGGAACGTAACAGCCTGCGTACAGACGCAGCCCTGCACAATGGTAAGCAGGGTTCGACGCGGAACGTAACAGCCTGCGTACAGACGCAGCCCTGCACAACAGTAAGCGTGCGCACACACCCTGCCTCTTAGAACTTGTGTTGACATTCTTCCCATTTTTGTGCTGAAGGGGGAAAACCTGGGCAATTTTTCCTCCAGCTTCCCTATTTCCTATTTACAGAGTCTCTGGCGCGTGTCAACAAACTAGCAGCCTGCCAAAGAAAGGCCAACGTGGGGCTGGAGGGATGGCTTAATGGTTAAGGCGTTTGCCTGCAAAGCCAAAAGACCCAGGTTCGAGTCCCCAGAACCCACATTAGACAGATGCACAAGGGGACACACACGTCTCGAGTTCGTCTGTAGTGGCTGGAGGCGCTGGAGTGCCCATTCTCTCTTTCTCTGTCAAATAAATACATAAAAATAAAAATAACTGCACCACCTGGCACTTTTCTCAAGTAAAGCAAGGCCCCGCAAGGCCCCGCCCCGGCCTGTGCTGCACGGAGAATAACCTGCAGTTAAAAACACTGGCAGCCAGGTTCCACCGCGGGCTGCTTCGGTGTCTGCACACGTGCTGGGGGGGAGTGGGAAGACGATCCTCAGTGGGTCTATGCGCTACGGCCAAGCACCACTGCTCAGGCCGCAGTCCTCGAGGACTCTCGTCACTCGACAGTGCCCATGAGCCAGAGGCCTCTCCTCCACGCCCACCGCCCTTCCCTCCTTCCGGTGGTCCCAGGAGCTCTGCGTGCTCATGGTCTCCAGTGTCACGTCACTATGAGGCTGGTGCCCGCTTCGGCCAGTCCTGCGACCCGCGCGCTGGCTTTATGTAGGAGAATCTCCCGATCCCCCAAGCTTACACGGGATCCCCGGGCTTACACGGGATCCCCCGGGCTTACACGGGATCCCCCGGGCTCACACAGGACCTTCCGACGCTCCAGCTAAGCGCCCCGCCTCGCCCACTGCCAACCTGCTCCTATGGCACAGTTTGCTACTTTCACTGAAAGAGCATCTTTCCCAGGGGCCTAGAAACTCCACGTGGACTGGAAGCAGGTCTGTTGGAGTATTGTCTGTCTGGTGTCTAGCACAATACGTGGCTCATAGTTGGTGTTCAATAGATTATTTTTTTCAGTAAATAAATGTGGCAGCAGGACAAACAGCTGTCAGGGTCTTTGTTGTACTATCTGTATGGCTCGAGACAGTGTGGCACAAGCCAAAGGCTAAGGACAGAGCCCGACACCCCTCGAATCGCGACCCTGATCGTGAAGCCATGTGGGGTTGCAGATGGACTGCGAGGCATCGCCAGGGCTGGGCTTTCTGGGAGTAAAGCCCTGGGTACTATGTAAAGAGCCATTTCCCTAGCAAACTTTCTCAGGGCTCACGTCGAGAAAGGACTGTCATAAGGCCGTGACCGTGACCGTGCAGGAGGTCTAAGGCAGACACGGGACCCACATCTCTGCTGGCAGGAGTCACGCTGTCTTTCCCGACGCCCGCTGGGTGGCTCGCTCGTGCTCCAAAGACGCTTTCAGTGTTACAGGTCTCCCCCATCGGCATGCAAACAGAGGGCACTCAGCCAGAGCATGCCACCAGGGCACACATGCATTCCTGACTGTGGACCCGGAGAACGGAACGCTCCCCGCTTCTCGCTCACACCAGCTTTCAAAGGAGCCCAGACGCGCAGCCCCGGAGCACCCGCCGCAGCCGCCTGGCACGGACCTTACTTCTCAAGTACCGCGACGAGCTCTTCATGTCCGCATTCAGATGCGACACGTGGACAAGTCTCTGAACGCCAGCTGCTTTGGAAATCTGAGCTATTGTTTGGGGAATCTTCACAAAAACATCCTCAAAATCAAAGTTTCTGGAAGAAAAACAGGATCAGGTAAGAATTTCAAAGATTTTGAATGATACTCTGGTTCCTGTGACAGTTAACCTTTAAACAGCAATGATTTAACTCTAAGCCAAGGCTAATGATTTTCTCAAGATTTACAGGTCTGCTCACGTCATTACTGTCACATAGTTAGAGACTTACTCTAAGTTATAACCAAGAATATAAAATAGTCTGTGTTTTCAAGGAATCCTGAAGCTAAGGCCTTTTAAGAAAACCTGGCTATACCAGGGACTAGAAGGTGATGCATGATTTCCTGAAAGCTTGTTTCCCTCAAGGTAAAAAAAAAGACACTAAGAGTCAGGTGTGGTGGGGCACACCTTTAATCCCAGCACTCAGCAGGCTGAGGTAGGAGGATAGCCATTAGTTCGAGGCCATCCTGAGACTACATAGTGAATTCCAGGTTAGCCTGGGCTAGAGAGAGACTGTACCTCAAACCCCCCCCCCCAAAAAAAAAATACCCACGACACTAAAAATCAGTCCCAGCAGGGCAGTCAGAAGGCTGGGGCAGGATGCTCACAAGTTCAAAGCATGTATAGGCTGCAGAGAAAATTCAAGGCCGTCCCCAGGCAGCTTAGTGAAAGCCTGTCTCGGAGGTAAGAGTAAACACAGGGCTGGATGCAGCTTAGTGGTAGAATATAATATTTGCCTGTGCAACATGCCAGGATCAATCCCCAGGACTGGAGAAAACAAGAGAGTCTGACAGCAATTCAATGCAGAATACAAGGGAAATGTGTGCTCTACAGAAGCCACGATGTTAGCCACTGCAGGAGAGACTTGAAAAATGTCCTGCAAGTCATCAATAAACTTAAAATACTTGGTGAGGAGCTGGGAGATGGCTCAGTGGTTAAAGGCAGCTGCTGGCGAAAGCCTACCAGCCTAGGCCCAATTCCCCAGTCGTCTACGTAAAGCCAACGCCAAAAGTGGCAGAGGTGTGGTGTGTCTGATGGTCGTTTGCACTGCAAGAAACTCTGGTGCAAACACATAAGTAAAAATTTTTTTAAATTTCATGAAACAGGCATATTGAGATATATCTAAGTCAAATTTTAATAAACGCTAAAGGAAAAGAACTACCGCTGGGTAGAATTCCATTATGCATATGTGCCACATCTTCATTATCCAACTATCAAATGATGGGCATCCGGGTTGATTCCAGTTCTTAGCAATTGTGAATTGAGCAGCTGTAACATGGTTGACCAAATCTCTCTGCAGCGAAAAGTGGAGCCTTAAGGGTAGATGCCCAGGAGAGGAATAGCTGGGTCAGTTGGTAGCACTGTTTTCATCTTTTTTTTTTAATTTTATTTATTTATTTGCAAGCAGAGAGGGAAGGGGAGGGGAGGGCAGAGGACAGGCAGAGAGAATGGGCATGCCATGCCTCCAGCCTCTGCAAATGAACTCCAGATACATGTGCCCCTTGTGCATCTGGCTTACGTGGGTCCTGGGGAAATAAACTTGGGCCCTTTGGTTTTGCAGGCAAACGCCTTAACCGCTAAGCCATCTCTCCAGCCCTGTTTTCACCTTTTTCAGGGGTCTCCATATTGATTTCCATGGTGGTTGTACAAGTTTGCTCTCCCACCGGCAGTGAATGAGGGCTCCTCTTTCCCCACATCCTCGCCAACACTTATTGTTGGTTGATTTTTTTACCGATTGCCATCATGCCTGGAGTAAGGAAGAATCTCACAGTTGTTTTAATTTGCATTTCCCTGACACAATGGAATTCTACTCAGCAGTAAGAAATCATGATACAATGAAATGTGTAGGAAAATGGACAGACTTGGCACAGATCATACCAAGTGAACTCACACAAGCACAGAAACACAAACACGTCATGTCCTCCCTCACCTGTGGTTCCTAACCTGGAACACCCCAAGTTGCAGGCATACCTGACAGGCAACTTGAGGGTGAGATAACAGAGAGGGAAGTTTGTTAGGGAAAGGGAAGGGGAAGGTGGAGGAAATACATACAAAATTAAGTCCAAAAGGGCCCTGGCGAGGGTGGGATGAAGCCTAGCCCTAAAACATTTGGCTCGAGCTTGTAACTCCCAGCGCCAGATGCCAGTTACAGTTCACATGGAGCTGCTGATCCGAGGAACCCACGAGGCCCCCAAAACAAGAGAGGCTCTGTCAAAGCACTTGATTACCTGCCTGAGGTAAAAACTAAGACCCAATTGCTGAAGACACCACATGCTGCTGACATATAACATCGAGAGATCTGGATGGAATCTGAAGAAAGCCAGTTCCCAGATGGTCTGCCCATAGAGTGTGGAAAACGCTACAAAAGCTGCTTGAGGAAAATGGCCAACAACCTCGTGTGCTAACAGGAGACACCGCTACACGAAAGCACTCAGCCTGACAAGATGGCTACATCTACGCAACAGTGGCACCCAGCCTAGGTGGGTGACCAACTCTGATGAGCTAAGAGACCCACTCAGCGGAAAGGAACCCGCTGATGGAGCTGGGAACCGAGTCAGAATCCTGTGGAGACCAAAATCATGGACCCCAACAAGAAGCTCCCACTAACCTTCAGCCAGAAGATTGGCTACACCCACCAAGATCTCTCTTCATTAATAATGCTTGTTCCACGGAACCTACGCTAACCTCATTCTCCTCTGGAGAATCCATTTTTCTTTTCCAGAAGGCAGCTAGAATGAGGAGATAAACCACCCTTCGTACATCAGCCAGGGCCCAGGTGAAACCACAGAGGAGTTGGCGAGATGAGCAAGAGCGCTGCTTCCATGGTGAGCCTGACATCTGCACTAGGGTCATGGAGACAGACTGAGGAGACCCGAAACCCACCAAAGCAGAAATCCAGACCCTGCTGAGAGCACAACACTAACGCAGACTTAAAACCCACCCTCCACGGCTCAGGGAATTTTGTGGGAGAGGGGATGGAAAGCCTGTAAGAGCCACAGAGTGGAAGGGAATGTCCAGAGGCACTCCCCCACCCCCTTTCAATGACCGACTGATGCTCTCACATCTTATAACCCACAAACCTAGGGGGAAGACCAGTGATCTCACTGAGGAGGGCCCTCAGTGGAATGGGGGCTGGGAGGAGGGAAGTGATGGTACTAACACATGATGTACACACACAACCTTCTACTTAATAATAATAATAATAAAGAGTGGTAGAACAATGAGATTACATTATTTACTGGGTCAGGTATTCATGCCTGTAATCCCAGTATTCAATAGTGAGTGTGAGGCTGAGGCCAGCCTGGGATACGAGGCAGATTCAAAGCCTAATTACTGAAAAGAAAAAAAAAGGTGGGGGGGGGTAAACAGAACTTAACCATTACTCACACTATCTTCAATGAATATGCACAGCAGCAATTGAGAACACGGCGACACGAGAAAAACCAATGTTCAGCTTGCTGAACAATAAACAAGCAAAACCCCTTCTTCGTAACTCCATCCCACAATGACAGATTCAAGCTTGGACACCAGTCACCATCAAATTCACAAGGCCAACTGTGCTCACGTGACACACAACACTGGTGACAGCTACCAGACACAATACCAACAAAACCTCACCATCCCTTCCTGACATGCTCAGTGAAAAGGTCTACAATACCTAAGCATAAAGAAGGTACACAGAGGCTGGAGACATGGCTTAGTGGTTAAGGTGCTTGCTTGTGAAGCCTAAGGACCCAGGTTTGATTCCCCAGTACCCAAGTAAGCCAGATGCACAAGGTGGCGCATGCATCTGGAGTTTATTTGTAGTGGCTGGCGGCCCTGGCATGCCTGTTCTCTATCTCTATCAATCCCCCCCCCCTCAAATAAATAAAAAAAATATGGTGTTTTTTTAAAGGAATACAATAAATGTTACAGAACCCCAAGACTTATTAAAAAAAAATAGAATAGAACAGGTCACAGGCCGACTAAGACGTACCTGGTTTCCCAGTCCCTGCCGACCAGATTGATGACCACGTTGCTGTGCTCCACTGCTCTCTGGATAGAATCTTTGTCTTTCGCATTCCATTCCTATGACAGGAGGAGCCATTCAGATAAAAGCAGAGCAGACACATCTCGGCACTTAATACTTCTATAGCGCCCTGGGCAACTTTCAAAATGGGCCATGTGTCGTTGAGGCCCGAGCGCGGGGCCGCTGCATACAGGCTGATTACAGCAGACTGATGTTGATGCATCGGCTTCCCGCTGAGTCCCCAGCTCTGCTGGAGACACAAGTCAAAATGCACCTTGTTGGAGCGGAGAGATGGCTCAGCAGTTAAAGGCGTTTGCCTGTGAAACCTGCTGGCCTAGGTCCAATCCCCCAGTACCCACGTAAAGGCAGAGGCACAAAGTGGTGCGTGTGTCTGGAACTGGAATGCTATGGCACGAGGTCCTGGCATGTGTGTGTGGGTCTCTTGCTCTCCAATAAAAAACATTATTTTAGCGGGGTGTGGTGGTGCACGCCTTTAATCCCAGCACTCGAGAGGCAGAGGTAGGAGGACTGCCATAAATTCGAGGCCACCCTGACACTCCATAGTGAATTCCAGGTCAGCCTGGGCCAGAGTGAGACCCTACCTCGAAAAACCAAAAAAAAAAAAAATTTTTTTTAAATACACTTTGCTGACAAAAATCAAGCAATAGAACTACAAAAGAGGCTTTGTATATTTAGTACAGCATATTTTAATTTTTGTCTCTGCAACTGCTCCACAGATTTGTAAAGGGATCCAATAATGCAGTTTCCCTTCCGGACAAACAGCCTAAGAACCGGGTCGTGTGGGCGGCGAGCAAGCATGTGCGGACTGCTACAAGGGAGAGTTCGGGCTCTTAAAGGCCAGTGGTAAACTAGGGGGACTCGTGGCGTTCCTATTTCTTGTCAGTTCAATTCTTCCCTTTTAATAACCTCAGGCCTATTTCAAAAACAGGAACATAAGAACAAGAGAAGTGAACTGCCTAGAGTTGTGGCCTAGAACTAACTTCTTAGCAGCTTATACATCACATCAGATGTAATGTCAGATTGATGAACGTGTCCACAATAACTGCAGGTTAGGTAACCTCAAATAAAGCAGAAGATGCCAGGTGTGGTGGCGCACACCTTTCATCCCAGCACTCGGGAGGCAGAGGTAGGAGGATCGCCGTGAGTTCGAGGCCACCCTGAGACTACGTAGTGAATTCCAGGTCAGCCTTTAATCTTAGTACTCAGGAGCCAGAGGTAGGAGGATCACTGTGAGTTGGAGGCCACCCTGAAACTATACAGTGAATTCTAGGTCAGCCTGGGCTAAAGTGAGACCCTACCTCAATAAATAAATAAATAAAACAAAAGAATCTTTTATATAAAATTGACACTGAGGGCTAAAGAGATGGCTTAGCAGTTAAGGTGCTTGCCCGCGAAGCTTAAGGACCCAGGTTCAATTCTCTAGTGTCCACATAAACCAGATACACAAGGTGGTATGGAGTTCATTTGCAGTGGCTTGAAGCCCTGGAACGCTCAAACTCTCTCTATCTGCCTCTGTCTCTCTCTTTCAAATAAATAAATAAAATATTAAAATGAATATATAAATAAATAAAATTGAACTTGAGCTAGTACGGTGACTTATGCCTACAATCCCAGCACTTGGGGGGGTTGAGGCAGAGGGATTACCGTGAGCTCAGGGCTAGCCTAGGCTATCTATGTACAAGTATCAGCTCAGTTCAGGCTACAGAAAGATTCTGACTCAAAGAACCAAAAAGGAAAGCCGGGCATGGTGGTACACGCCTTTCATCCCAGCACTCGGGAGGCAGAGGTAGGAGGATCATGGCCATGAGTTCGAGGCCACCCTGAGACTCCATAGTGAATTCCAGGTCAGCCTGGGCTAGAGTGAGACCCTACCTCGAAAAACCAAAAAAAAAAAAAAAAAAGAACCAAAAAGGAAACTGAATTTTGTAAGCATTTCAATGGAAGATAGTAGTGTGACTCTCTTAGAGTCAAATACTAAATGTATACATGTGTAATTCAGTGTTCTCAGGGAGTGGAAAGGTACACAGAGAAAGGAACAAGTGGACAGAGGAAGGAGAGGACAAGAATGCGTGTACCAAAACGCCTCTGCAGCTCAGAGAAGAGGAAAATGAGATTGCAGAGGAGACAGGCACAAGAGACAGTGGCTCTGGAGCGAGCCAGGACCGCAAACCCCGTCAGCTGTGCACTGGCAGGCACGCGGTAACTCGGCCGCACGCTGACGCATGCAACAGAAAGCTAGCTCCACATCAAGGCTTTATCAGAAAAGATGCTAGGGGCTGGAGAGATGGCTTAGCGGTTAAGCGCTTGCCTGTGAAGCCTAAGGACCCCTGGTTCGAGGCTCAATTCCCCAGGACCCACATTAGCCAGATGCACAAGGGGGCGCACGTGTCTAGAGTTCGTCTGCAGTGGCTGGAGGCCCTGGCACGCCCATTCTCTCTCTCTCTCTGCCTCTTTCTCTCTGTCTGTCGCTCTCAAATAAATAAATAAAAAACAAACAAAAAATTAATTAAAAAAAAAAAAAAAGAAAAGATGCTGGGATGCAGACGAAGAGTCCAACCAAGATGGCTCAGCAGAAAGATTATGGGGCAATTGCAGGAGAGAAATAAAGAAGCCCCATTCTCAGGGACAAGGCTCTGAGAGGTCACAGAGCTAAGTGGCCATCTAGACAGGGGCTCAAGTGAGAAAACCGCATCCCACAGCCAAGGTGGCCCAGCTTTCTCAGAAATAAGCTGAGACACAAACAATAAACACAGAAGACTCTGAGCTTCGGTCATAAGGTGTGTGGGGGAGACAAAACATTGCATGTCTCTGTCATGTGTGGAGTGGGGGAGACAAGAAAGCCAAAAGGGGGGGACTATTTGGGGAGAGGATGACCAGCACAGTGGAGGTGGGGAAGGTAGCTGAGGGATGAGTTATGAGCAAGTATGTATGTATATATGTATGAAAATGTCATATCAAAACCCATTATTTTGCACTGTAATTAAAAAATTAATTTAAAAAAAACATTAGAAAAAAGACCTTGTTGGGGCTCAGTTTACACTGTTGGCCAGTCAGTATTGCAGGAAGAAGAGAATGTTGTCCCGCAGCGAAGCCAGTGCCTGCGGCGTGTACCCCCCTCCTGTGGAACACCGCCATTCGAAAGACAGTGAGAGAGGGAATAGTGTACTTCCCTTTGAGAAACAAGAGAGACATTAATCTCCCGGACCGATGCTAACAAAAAGGTATCTGATAATGAAATTTGGAAGACATTTTTTTAAAAAAGAATTTTCCAGTGCAAATATTATTATTTAGCTTACGAGTTCTTGGTAAGGAAAAAATTTTAAATGCCATCAAAGTAAGTCAAAAGTATGGATGGAAAGCAGGCATGGCGGTGCACGCCTTTAATCCCAGCACTCGGGAGGCAGAGGTAGGAGGATCACTGTGAGTTCGAGGCCACCCTGATACTACATAGTGAATTCCAGGTCAGCCTGGGCTAGAATGACACCCTACCTCAAAAAAACGAAAAAAACTCAGGAGCCACGTAAAAGTGCTGGGACTGCAGTGAGGACCGATAATCCAGCTCTGGGGTGGCAGAGGCAGGAGGGCCCTGGAGCTCGGGGCCCAGTCCGTCCAGCTCCAGGCCAATGAGAGAGCCTGTCTCAAAAAGAGGTGGACAGTATTCCTGTGGACCACACCCACGGTTACACCTGGCCTCCACACACACATGCTCCCCAACACACACCCACGTGAATGCATGCACCCCCCCCCCACACACACACAAAGAAAGAGGCAAAATCGGGCTGGGCATGGTGGTACACACCTGTAATCCCAGTATTTGTGGAGCTGAGGTAGGATGATCGGAGTTTAAGGCTTGTCTTAGCTACACAGCAAGTTCAAGGCAGCCCAGGCTACCATGAGTCCTTTTCTCAACAATAACAAAGGACCAGAGTTTGAATTCCAAGCACCCATGTGAATGCGAGGTGAGTGTATAGCCCACCAGTATTTTAGCATTCAGAAGCCACAGAGAAGGAACACTAGACTAGCTGAACTCGTGAGCTCTAGCCTCAAAGTGGGCTAAAAAGAGATGACTTCTGATGTTAACCTCTGGCCTCCACATGTGTGCATGCACACACACATCCGCACACATATAGACATGTACATGCACATGCATGCACACCATGCACACACACACATCCACACACATATAGACATGTATATGCACATGCATACACACATACACATGCAAAACAATTAAGGGAATTTCAGGATGCTGGAATTTCAAAAAAAATCTGTATGCATGTATTTTCAAAGATATTAAAGAAGTTAGCCAGATATTTAAAAAGGTCAAATGTAACCCAAAACAAAAAAATATTAGCCCAGGCATGGTGGTGTACACCTTTAATCTCAGCACTCAGGAGGCAGAGGTAGGAGATCAAAGTGAGTTCAAGGGCACCCTGAGGCTACATAGTGAATTCCAGGTCAGCCTGGGCTAGAGCGAGACCCTACCTGGAAAAACCAAAAAGAAAAACAAGTGTAAATGGAAGAGCTCAGTTCCACTACTGGTGAGGGCGACTGTCCTGGCACAGCAGGGTGGGCAGCAGAGCCCCTTGTGCAGAGGCACTGTCCTGGACACTGATGTGCTCAGCTATCCAGTGACCACACAAACCCAAGCGCTGCCACACTTCCGGCCCCTCCCTGAAGGCGCTTGCTCCCTCCTGCCCCTCTCCCTGCCTCTCCTCACTAACAACTCCGGCCTGAAGAAAGAGCCCAGAGTGAAGAGTGACGGGAGGGGGTGCTTAGGACAGCCAAGCTCACAACAGCCTACTTGTGACGTCTGTCTATAGAAGTACTCTCCAACACAAACACAAGCTGTATCATCCTAAATTTACTATTTTCTGAGTCTTCTACAAGTTAAAGAGCAAAATGACATTCATATTTATAATATATCTTATTTAGCCCACTATACCTACCCTATTATTTCAAAATGCAGTAATTACAAAAGCGGTATTTTTTTTTACAGTCTTTGAAGTCTGTACTTTTATACTTACAGCCCCACATATCACGACCATCCTCCATATGGGAAAGCCCAGGTCCCGAGCAGGGGTTAGCAAACTATAGCGAATGGCCCACAGCCTAATTTTATACATAGACGTTTTACTGGAGTATGGACGTAACTGTTCATACACATATTCTTTAAGGCTGGTTCCAGGTCTTAAGGGCAGAACCCAGCAATTATGTGCAAAGCCTGAAATAATTATCTAGCCTTTCACAGAAAAAGTTTGCCAAAGGCCCAGTTTAATGTTAACGTGCTAAAACAAGAAAGGCAGGAGTCTAACCAAATAGAGTATACCCATGGTCCACTCTTTTTTCCCCCACACCCCAAGGTGGGGTCCCACTGGAGCCCAGGGCTGATGTGGAACTCACTCTGTAACTCTGCAACCCAGGGTGGCCTTGAGCCCATGGCACTCCTCCATGTCAGCCTCCTGGGTGCTGGGACGGAAGGGGGGTCCCACCACGCCCGGCTCTAGCAGTGCATTCTGGGATTAAAGTGCTGCTTTACTATACTGCCTCTTACTCCTAAAAATAACCTTAGCAATGTACCCCATCGACTCCCATTACCAGGCAGAAAGTCTTACCAGAAAGATAAGCTGGCCCAGGTCACCCATGGGACGAAGGTGCATGTAATCATACGTGTCACACCGATAGGGTATGATCACCTGTGACCCCATACGTCCTGCAACAAGAATGGGGGTGAAACAAGTGTAACGTCAGCATAACAGTAAGGATGTATCGTTCAACGGTGATAATACTTAGTAAATACTTAAGTTCCACTATGACACATGAATTAAGGTATACTTTACCATACTAAAGATGCCATGACTTTTTAAAGAAAAATGTATTTTTATTGATTTACTTGAGAGCAGAAAGAGAGAATGGGCACACCAGGGCCTCTTGCTGCTGCCAACAAACGCCAGACTCAAGCACCACTTTGTGCATCTGGTTTACATAGGCACTGGGAACTGAACCCTGGCCTGCAGGCTTTTAAGCAAGAGCCTTTAACCACTGAGCCATCTCACCAGCCCACCATGAAAGCTTTTCAAGATGCCTTTATTCCCTATACAGGCCATCCTCGTGGCATATATAGGAAGCACAGGAGTGCACTCAATGCCAGGGCTGAGAAAATAAATACATAAAGCTGAGACAGAAGCAACTTGTACTGCTGCTAAAGTGACGACACAGCTCACGGCCTCACACTGGCCAAGCCTAGTCAAGAAGCTCTGTCTGTGCATCCTGAGCTCAAGGAATGTCACTTACCAAGATGGTTGACGACGTAGCGGCCCAGGAATCCTGTTGCTCCAAACACGGTGGCCACAATCCCGCTGACAGAAGAGCGCCCGCCTTTCCCATGGGGCATGAGCGCATGGTGCAGCTGGCGACGGGGCGGCCCGGGCAACGCGCACGTTGCAGCCGCGGCAATGGCGGGACCTAAAGCAAAATCCCAACACACAGAAAAACGTTCATATAAAAGTATGAGAGTTCATATAAAAGTTCATATAAAAGTATGGAGAGATGGCTTAGCGGTTAAGCGCTTGCCTGTGAAGCATAAAATGATGAAAATATCTAGAACTGCCGGGCGTGGTGGCGCACGCCTTTAATCTCAGCACTCAGGAGGCAGAGGTAGGAGGATCGCCGTGAGTTCGAGGCCACCCTGAGACTCCATAGTGAATTCCAGGTCAGCCTGGGCTAGAATGACACCCTACCTTGGGGAAAAAAAAATCTAGAACTGTGGTTAACAGGTTGCAGATTCTCAGTAAATGGCGTTTTCACTCGTAGTCTTTGTTATGTCTCACAAATGCACCTGTTTGACAAGAAGCAGCAAATCCCTTTGCAAAGACACGGTCACCAACATATCCATCATAAATTTAAAAAAAAAAAAGACATTATTAAAAACCATCTCAGCAGTAACATGCTGGTGTTCTAACTCACACAGAAAGCAAACAGGAATGACCTGAACACCCGTGACTGTTGCCACAGGACTAAATGTAGCGTTTGTAAAGCCTCACAGCACAGGAGCTAACCTCAAAAACTCCGATTCTGCGGCTGGAGAGATGGCTTAGTGGTTAAGGGGCTTGCCTGCCAAGCCTCAGGACCCAGATTCCAATCTCCGGTACCCACATAAGCAAAACTGGTACGTGTGTCTGGAGTTCGTTTGCAGTGACTAGAAGCCCTGGAACGTCCATTCTCTCTCTTCCTTTGCCTCCCCACCCCCTCAAATAGATAAATAAAACATTTATAAAAACACCTGATTCCTTAGCTCCTCAATGAGTTCCCCTGTTCCATTCTTCATAAATCTTTATGTGATACTGACTCCAGGCAATTTTGGGAGTAAATGCCATTCTGTAATGACTAAAATACACTGGAATATATATATATATATATATATATATATATATATATATATATATAACTTTGGGTGATTTAATTGGGCCGGTTTTATGGAGAAGAATGAAAGAATGAAGATGAGGTGTAACTGCATTCAGTTTGTTTTGTCTCGCAGTGAATGAAAGAACAGATGATGAAATTTGAGGGCTGAGGACAGATTCAATCAGATTAGAAAGGGGAAAAAAAACACGAGAGATGGCTTAGCGGTTAAGGCGTTTGCCTGTGAAGCCAAAGGACCCAGGTTCGATGCCCCAGGACCCACATAAACCAGATGCACAAGGGGGGGTGCGCTGCATCTGGAGTTCGTTTACAGAGGCTGGAGACCCTGGTGCACCCGTTCTCTCTATCTCCTCTCTCTCTCTCTCTCTCTCTGCTTGCAAATAAAAAATTTTTTTTAAGTTTACGCTGTCACCGTTCCGTACTAGCCTCTCCACCCATCTCATTTAAATCTCCCCTCGTGACACCCTGGAGCTGAGACCATAGAAGGGGTTTGCACAAGGTCAGAGTCGCTCCGTCAAAACCCTTCTCCTCTTGATTCCTCCCCCGCCTGCAACGAATAAACGCTTCTCACACCCCAGGCCCGGCCAGGACTCCGGTCACCCCAGTCCTTGGGATGTCCCCCCCGCTTTCTCTCCCCTTCCCGCAGCTCAGGTTCTCCGGGTTCCCTTCCCACCGGACAGGCCCGCTCCGAGCCTCACTCGCCCACCCGGGTGCCTACGGCGTCGAGGGACCCGAACCGAGGACTCCCGATCCCGGCCTGCGGCTCCCGAGGACACTTACGTGACATTGGCAGGGCCCGGACGACCCGGGAGTGAACGGTGGCCGCCATAATTTCCCACAATGCCCATGGCCGCCTTCATTTCCCAGAATGCCCCGCGGCCGGCGCTTCGCCCGACTACGGCTGCTGCGCTAGGACATTCTCGTTCACGCGCGCGGAGCGGGCACGTAAAAGGGACTGGTCGCTATTTGGCGGTAGAGTCCGGGAGCTGTGGCCAGGGAGAGAGGAAAAGTCGAAGAGGCGGGGAAAGAAAGGCTAATTTTTATTTATTTATTTATTTATTTATTATCCGAAATTTGGAATGGGTTTATAGAGTTTAATCTCGGCCCTGGGCAGGTGGAGGTAGGAGGATCCCGCAGCTCACGGTCTTCCTTGAGTACATACAAAGTTCGGATCCAACCTGGACTACATCAAACCCTGTCTTTAAAAAAACGGAAAAAAGCCGGGCGTGGTGGCGCACGCCTTTAATCCCAGCACTCGGGAGGCAGAGGTAGGAGGATCACCGTGAGTTCGAGGCCACCCTGAGACTCCATAGTGAATTCCAGGTCAGCCTGGGCTAGAGTGAGACCCTACCTCGAAAAAAAAAAAAAAAAAAAAAAAAAAAAACAACGGAAAAAGAGAGCTGCAGAGATGCCTTAACGATTAAGGCACTTACCTGAAAAGCCAAAGGACCCAGGTTTGATTCCCCCAGGACCCATGTAAGCCAGATGCACAAGGTGGTGCATGTGTCTGGAGTTCGTTTGCAGGGGCTTGGAGGCCCTGGCGCGCCCGTTCTCTCTCTCTCTCTCTCTCACACACACACACACACACACACACAAATAAAGCCAGGCATGGTGGTGCACGCCTTTAATCACAGCCCTGGGGTGGCCGAGACAAGAGGATCACTGTGAGTTCAAGTCCAGCTCAGACTACAGACTTGAGTTCTAGGTCAGCCTGGGCTAGTGTGAGACCCTACCTTGAAAAAAAACGTGTGTGTGTGTGGGGGGGGGAATCTCATATTGTTAAGGAGTCTGAAGTCAGGGGCAGCTGGAAAACATGCCAAATGGCAAAGTGTAGGCGGAGGCAACTCTGCTGACACCATTCATGGTTGCTTGTCAGAGAGGCAGCTCTGGTGAGACCAGGACAAAGCAGGCATCTCGCTGCACGGAGAACGTTTCAGAGCCCAGGAGAGAGTGTATAAGACGGGGCCAAGCATGGAGTGGACAGTGGGAAAGAGAAATAAGCAAGTGTGCAGACTGCCAGGGGACTGTGCTTGCTGTCCCTGTTCCTAGAGTGCTCAGATCTCTTTTCCAGCTCAAGTCTGCCCTCCAGAGTCTTCCCTGACAGCCTCGTCCAAACGGTGACCATTCCACTTGCCCCGTAGTTGTTTTGATTTTGCTGTTTGCTTGTTGGTGAATGTTACTGAAACACCTAGTCACCACCTGACCAAAAGCCAACACAGTCACCCTATGCAGCCCAAGTGGGCCTCACACTTGTGATCCTTCTGCCTGTTACTTCTGGGGTACGGGGCTGACAGACGCACGCCAGTTCTTAACTCACAGTGGGAGTCATGAGTGGACTTCAGGAAATCTGAACTTTCTGAAATGTGATGTAGAACTGAATGTCATGCATTCAATCTGAACATTTTCCTGCGGGAAAATTTCAGATGGCTTGGCCCAGAGCAATAGTAGACTTTTGTTTTTTAACCTATGGACCCCCTTTGAAAATCTTCATTGGTCTAGAAAGAGGGGGTTCTGGAAAGATTAAACACATTTTTATTTATTTATTATTTTTTGGTTTTTCAAGGTAGGGTCTCACTCTAGCTCAGACTGACCTGGAATTCACTACGTAGTCTCAGGGTGGCCTTGAACTCACAGCGATCCTCCTACCTCTGCCTCCCAAGGGCTGTGATTAAAGGTGTGCGCCACCACGCCCGGCTTAAGCACATTTTTATCTTTATATTTTAGAAGGAGAATTGGTGCACCAGGGCTTCAGCCACTGAAATAAAACTCCAGCACCAAGTGGGCATGTACGTCCTTGCACTTGCCTGAGCTTCGTGCATCTGGCTTACGTAGAGTCTGGAGAGTCGAACATGGGTCCTTGCCTTTGCAGGCAAGGGCCTTAACGGCTAAGCCATGTCTCCTGCCCTAAACAGATTTTTTAAATCATTTATTCCATAGGGTGTGGTATTACATGCCTGTAATCCTAGCCCTTGAAA
Source organism: Dipus sagitta (assembly GCA_036346955.1). Taxonomy (NCBI): domain Eukaryota; kingdom Metazoa; phylum Chordata; class Mammalia; order Rodentia; family Dipodidae; genus Dipus; species Dipus sagitta. The sequence goes on along the minus strand of CM070789.1, from coordinate 22,117,270 downwards.
GGCGGAGGCAAGAGGATCATGAATTCCAGGCCAGCTTGGACAACATAGTGAGACCTTGTCTCAGATAAAAATAAAAACCAGGGCCGGGCATGGTGGCATAGGCCTTTAATCCCAGCACTCGGGAGACAGAGGTAGGAGGATTGCCTTGAGTTCAAGGCCACCCTGAGACTACATAGTGAATTCCAGGTCAGCCTGGGCTAGAGTGAGACCTTACCTTGAGAAAACAAAAAATAGTAAAATTTTAAAAAAGAAACACACACTTCATTCTGGTCACCCTCCTGCCATCCCTGAGTAGAAGACACCCGTCCACCAAGCCTGTGAGGTACACACCGGTTGTCAGGAAACAGCCTACTTTGGAGGAGTCTTGAGCTCTTTGACTATTTCTTATTTCTTTCCAGAAAGGGAGTCTGTTTCTGGGTCACTAGTGAGAGTTGCCTATGCCTGGGGTTGTAAGATCTATTGTTTCTGTTCTATTCCTCCCTACATTCATTCATTCATTCATTCATTTACATTTGTTCATTGATTAAACCAGGCATTGAACCCAGGGACTTATACATGCTCTACCACTGAGCTTTATCTCCAGGCTTTTTTTTATTTTAAAAATTAAAAATTTATTTATTTGACAGGGAAAGAGGGAGAAAGAGAGAATAAATGGGCACACCAGGGCCTCCAGCCACTACAAATGAACTCCAAACGTGTGTGCCCCCTTGTGCCTCTGGCTAACGTGGGTCCTGGGGAATCAAACCTGGGTCCTTTAGCTTTGCAGTCAAACGCTCTAACTGCTAAACCATCCCTCCAGCCCCCTTTTTGTTTTATTTTGAATGAAGTTCTCACTCAGTTGCCCAGGCTAACCATGTAATCTTTTTTTTTTTTTCCTTTTTAATGGCAGATATCATTTTATTTTTTTTTATTTGTTTTTTTTTCAAATTTTTATTAACAACTTCCATGATCATTTTATTTTTTAAAATAGTTTATTGATTTGCAAGCAGAGAGAGATATACGAGAGACAGAATGGGTGTCCAGCCTTTGCAAACAAACTACCTGTGTGCCCCATTTCATGCATCTGACTTTACTTGGGCACTGGGGTGCCCGGGTCATTAGGCTTTGCAGACGAGTGCCTTATCCACTACACCATCTCTCCAGCTCCACATTATTTTGAGTTAGTAGGAATTGCATTCTTTTATTTACACTCAAAATAATCAAATTGTCATATGCTTCAAATAAATAATATTTGAAAGCTTTTTGGAGTTGTATTTTCTTGTATGGTTCTCAGCCATCAGAAGTCAGTAGTTCTCAGTTATATTCACCAATGAGAAGTTTGCTCAAGTTTTAAAAGTTTCTCTTTGAAGACTCATATTAGCTAAATATGTGCAGTTTTTCCGTGGTTTTTGGCTCTATTTTTCCATCTTTAGTTAAGCTGGAAAAATTTTGAAACATCGAAAAATTAAAATTTAGGGAAAGAAATGCATTCGCCATGCTTATTTTTGTTTCATATTTTTTTTTCTGATTCTCTTGGACTTTGAATCAGCCACTATGGGTTTATAGCAAAAAGGGGAAATATACTTGCTAGATCCCCATGTTTGTGTACTTATCAGTGAATCTAAGAAGTTTTGCCAGGGCTGAGGGAAATTTCCACATCCCCCCCCCCCGCCACCCCTGTGTATATAGCAAAAAGGTTTTCAGACCTACAGACTTAGAGACTGGCCGTTAACCCTGGCAGCTGAACGTTGCCCACCCCCCCCCGACACTGGGCGTTCTGTTTCAGAGACAGTCGGGCCTTTCAAGCCTCGGGACAGCCGTCTCTTTATTCTGTAACAGGAGGGCAGCAGGCGGGCGTGGTTCTTTTGGGTTTCTCGGTGGGGGTTTGTGCTTCAGGGATGGTGGGCTAGTGTTGGAACCATCCCGAGCCTGTTGAACGTCTCCATTGTTTGTGGGATGCCCATGAGCAGTCACTGTCATAACACAGTGTGAGAGCGAGACGGAGGAGCTGGAAAGACACTTAAGAGACAAGGTGACTTGGGGGCTGGAGAGATGGCTCAGTGGTTAAAGGTGCTTGATTGTAAAAGCCTGCCAGTCTTGGGTTCAAGTCTCCAGTACCCACGTTAAAACCAGATGCACACAGTGGCACAAGTGTTTGCAGTGGCAAGAGGCCCTGGCATGCCTATTCATTCTCTCTCCCTCTTCTCTCAAAAAAAAAAATATATATGTATATATATATATATATATATATATATATATTTTTTTTTTTTTTTTAAAGAGACGAGCTGGGTTGGAAAGATGGTTTAGCAGTTAAGGCACTTGCCTGCGAAGCCCGTGAGCCCAGGTTTGATTTCCCCAGAACCCATGTTAAGCCAAATGCACCGGGTGCCACATGCATCTGGAGTTCGTTTGCAGTGGCTAGACCATTCTCTTCTCCCTCTCTCTCTCTCTCTCTCTGTCTCTCTCTCAAGTAAATATTTTTAAAAAGAGTAAGTTTATTTTTATCTCATCTTATTTATTTTTTTTTTTAAAGGTAAGGTCTCACTCTGTCCCAGACTGATCTGGAACTCACTCTGTAGTCCCAGGCTGGCCTCAAACTCAAGGTGATCATCCTGCCTCTGCATCCTGAGTGCTGGGGTTAAAAGAGTGTGCCACCATGCCTGGCCTACTTTATTTTAAAGATTAAAAATACATATACATAAGGGGGCTGCAAAGTTTGATCAGTGGTTAAAGGGACTTGATTGCAAAGCCTGATGGCCCAGGTTTGACTCCCCAGTCCCAACATAAAGCCAAATGCACAAAGTGGCACATATGTCCTTTGCCAGTGTCAGGAGGCCCTGGAGTGCCTGTTTTCACACCCATGCAAATAAATATTTAGAAACATGAAAATGTGTGTGTGTGTGTGTGTGTGTGTGTTCAAGGAAGGCAGTAATAAATCAATTACTTTTGAATCTGTTACAAGCATAATTGGTTTGTCACATGGGTTGGAAATTCTTTTTGCATCAGGCATGGTGGCTTGTCCCTTGGCTGTAATCCCAGCATTTGGGATTTGGAAGCAAGAGGATCAGGAGTTTGAGGTCATCTTCGACTACATTGCAAGTTCAAGACCAGCCTGGGCTCCTTAAATGAATTCCAGGCCAGCCTGTACTGTAGAGTGAGACATTGTCTCAAAAAAAAAAAAAATAAAGAAAGAAAGAAAGAAAAGAGAAACAAACAAACAAACAAAGAACGGAAGGAAGGAAGAAAGAAAGATTTTGGGGGCTGGAGAGATGGCTCAGAAGTTCAGGGTGTTTATTTGCAAAGCCTGATGGCCCAGGGTCGATTCCCCAGTACCCACATTAAGCCAGATACACAGGGTCCGGCTGGCTCATGTGTCTGGAGATCGTTTACGGTGGTGAAAGGCCTTGGTGTACCCCTTCCCTCTCTCTCTCCCTCCCTCCCTCTCTGTCTCTGTCAAATAAATTAATTAATTAATTAATTAAAGATTTTGTTTGCTCCATGAAAATTAATTTTTTTAAGTATTATTTATTGCCAGGCGTGGTGGCGCACGCCTTTAATCCCAGTACTCAGGAAGCAGAGGTAGGAGGATCGCTGTGAGTTTTCAAGGCCAGCCTGAGACTACGTACGTAGCCAATTCCAGGTCAGCCTGAGCTAGAGTGAGACCCTGCCTCGAAAAAACAAAACAAAACAAAACAAAAACAATAATTTATTTGCAAGCAGGGAGAAAGATAACAAGAAAGCGAAGACTTGGGTACACAAGTACCTTTCACCTCTGAGCCATCAAACCACATGCTTTGTACCTAGCTATTAATTACCGAACATCTCTGGTAACCTTTTCAAAGACAATAAACTGTAAAGCTTTCCTCTGGCCTAGAAGCAATTGCTAGCTAAGTGCATTGTGGTCTGACTTCTTCTAATACAGTTCCTCAGCTTGGACGTGGTAGAGGATGGGTTAGGGATACAGTATTTGACAATCCAAGGTAAATTTTGGCCCAGAGATGGTCAGTTTAAGCAAAATATCCCCGAAGTTAATTTTCTTATGACTCACCTAGGTCCAGAGGATTCAAATGTAGGGTTTAAGTTGCTAGACAGGGCGAGGTGGTGCACACCTTTAAAATCCCAACACTGGAGGCTGGAGAGATGGCTTAGTGGTTAAGGCGTATGCCTGTGAAGTCTAGGGACCCAGGTTCAATTCTCCAGGTCCCAGGTAAGCCAGATGCACATGGTGGCAAATGCATCTGGAGTTTGTTTGCAGTGGCTGGAAACCCTGGTGTGCCCATTCTCTCTTTCTCTCTGTCTCTAATAAATAAAAATAAAATCTTGAAAAAGAAAAATCCCAGCACTGGGAAGACAGAGGTAGGAGGATCACTGTGAGGTCAAGTCAAGGTCAGCCTGAGCCAGAGTGAAACCCTACCTCGAAAAACAACAACAACAACAACAACAACAACAACAACAACAACAAATACATATATAAAAAGAATTCAGTCTGGATCCCCAAATGAAGTGACTCCTTGAGGTTTGTGTAAGAAATTTAGGGTACTATTAATTATTTCATATTCTCTTCTCTGCCCATTAGATCTGTTAATAATACTTTGCTGTTTTAAGTGGGATCTATCAGCAAACATTTCCCTTCCCCTATACCCCAACATCATTTAAACACGCAGAGAGATGGAGTAGGAGCAAGTAAACCCAGTCCTTCCAAACTAAACGTCAGAACCACAGAGCACATCTTCACTCCTCTAGTCTCTAAGCATCAGCGCTGTGGGGTGCAGTGCATCTTCACCTCTCTTGACTTGTTCATCCCTCCATCTCTGGCAGCCTGACAGGGTTGCCATAGTGACAGCGACATCATCAGTTGCAACTGTGATGTCACTCCCCAGTCCCAACAAGGAGGAGGTGCATGGAAGGCAAGGGGAGGAAACAAGATCTCGAGCTGAGCAAGAACATCCCAGCATCTTCATTGACTTTAAAAGTATATTCTGGAGTCTTCTGTGGTTCAGTATTCCGGAGCCATAGAGGTAGGAAATACCACTGGATTGGTAAAATAGCCCCTTTTCTGATCCCCGGTACTTGGAGGGAAAATTCACTGACACGTGATGGGCAGCTGTTCTATGTCCAACCAGCCTTGTTCTACTGCCCAGCCAATTTTTTTTTATTTTGTCTTTTTTTTTTTTTTTAAAGCAGGTGTCACTATAGCCCACATTAACCTGTAACTCACCCTGTAACACAGGCTGGTTTCAAACTCACAGTGAACCTCCTACCTCAGCCTCCTGAGTGCTGGGATTATAGGCGTCAGCCACCTCGCCCTGTCCAGCCACTTAAACCCTACATTCGAATCCTCTGGACATAAGTGAGTCTCCCTCGGTAGCACTGTATTCACCCGTGAACTTGTGAGCTCTTTACACATTTGACTAGCTCTCCGGGACCATCCTTTGGCCAGGAAACGCTGGTATTACTCTTCGCTACTTGCCAGTGTGGCATTGAGATTGGAGGCTGCCTACCTAGTGACTTCTCCGCTTCACTATCTGGCCAGTGGAAGTGTCTTCTGTCCAGTGCTCTATGGTAGACTTCACTCCAAGTCTTATCCATCTGAAGCCTCTCAACTACCGAGGCCCTGGTTAGACAAGGGAGCCCTGGGGATGGACAGGCCATGCGTACCTGTGGAGAAAAAGTGTCAGTACTAACAGGCTATTCGAAAGGAAAAGCAATCATAATGGCGCTTCGTAGAAAAGTGTAATGAATAATATTTTTAATTTCTTTTGTTCATTTTTATTTATTTATTTGAGAGTAACAGAGAGAGAAAGAGGCAGAGAGAGAGAGAGAGAGAGAGAGAGAGAATGGGCGTGCCAGGGCCTCCAGTCACTGCAAACGAACTCCAGACGCGTACGTCCCCTTGTGCATCTGGCTAACGTGGGTCCTGGAGATTCCAGCCTCGAACCAGGGTCCTTAGGCTTCACAGGCAAGCGCTTAACCGCTAAGCCATCTCTCCAGCCCTATTTTTAAATTTTTATTTTTTTATTTTATTGAGAGGGAGAGAGAGAGGATTGGCATGCTAGGGCCCCAGCCACTGCAATCGAACTCCAGGTGCTTGCTGGAGTGCTTAGTGGGCATGTGCGACCTTGCGCTTGCCTCACCTTTGTGCATCTGGCCTAACATGGGATCTGGAGAGTCGAACATGGGTCCTTAGGCTTCACAGGCAAGAGCCTTAACCACTAAGCCATCTCTCCAGCCCATGAATAATATTTTTTAAACCCACATGTTGCTGGGCGTGGTGGTGCACATCTTTGATTCCCCAACGCTGAGAAAGCTGAGGTAATAGGATTGCCATGAGTTCAAGGCCAGCCTGGGTCTAGAGTGAGTTCCAGGTCAACCTCAAAAAAATAAAACTCACATGTTTCTAATCTTTTTTTAAAATTTTTTTGTTTATTTTATTTATTTATTTGAGAGCTACAGAGAGAGAGAGTGAGTGAGTGAGAGAGAGAGAGAGAGAGAGAATGGGCACTCCAGGGCCTCCAGCCACTGCAAACGAACTCCAGATGCGTGCGCTCCCTTGTGCATCCAGCTAACGTGGGTCCTGGGGAATTGAGCCTCGAACCGGGCTCCTTAGGCTTCACAGGCAAACGCTTAACCGCTAAGCCATCTCTCCAGCTCTCTAATCTTTAACAAATTCTGTGAAACTCTCATTTCAACAAGAGCAATATATATATATATATATATATATATATATATATATATATATATATATATTTTGGTTTTTCGAGGTAGGGTCTCACTCTAGCCCAGGCTGACCTGGAATTCACTATGGAGTATCAGGGTGGCCTCGAACTCACGGCGTTCTCCTACCTCTGCCTCCCGAGTGCTGGGATTAAAGGCATGCGCCACCACGCCCGGCTAAGAGCAATATTTTTGATGTTTCTAACAATGCACCACAAACAGAAAATATGGGGGTAGAGAAGAAGAAACGAATATAACAAATATACTCATCCCTTTTAAAAATTAATAATAGGGCCATGGAGATGGCTCAGTGATTAAAACCACTTGCTTGCAAAGCCTGCTGGCCAAGGCTTGATTCCCTAATACCTATGTAAAGCTGGATGCATGTGTCTGGAGTTTGCATTGGCAAGAGATCTTGACATGCTGACGTACACACACACACACACACACACACACACACAGAGAGAGAGAGAGAGAGAGAGAGAGAGAGAGAGATTAATAATACAACTCGGTTGGATGTGCCTCAAAGCTTAGTTAGATATGTAGAAAGTCAGCAATAGTCTTAACTGCACTGCCTAGACGTTAGAGGATTTTTTTTTTTTTTCAGTTTTTCGAGGTAGGGTCTCACTCTAGCCCAGGCTGACCTGGAATTCACTATGGAGTCTCAGGGTGGCCTCGAACTCACGGCGATCCTCCTACCTCTGCCTCCCTAGTGACGTTAGAGGATTTTTGATGAATTTAGTAATCTTAGGGAAATAGGAGCCTCTTAAGATGGATACTGGGGCAATCTTCAGATAGTGTGGTCTGGAGTCCACCAAACTTAACAAGCCCCCCGCATTGTTCAGGGGTTCCCCACTGTCATTCATGATTGGTACCCCTCTTTAAGGTAATAATGACTTTGGCAATTTTTTTTAGTCTTTTGACATTGGCATCATTTTACTGTTGAAGGGTTTTAATAATTTTTTTTTTTTTTTTGGTTTTTCGAGGTAGGGTCTCACTGTAGCCCAGGCTGACCTGGGATTCACTATGGAGTCTCAGAGTGGCCTTGAACTCACAGCAATCCTCCTACTTCTGCCTCCCGAGTGCTGGGATTAAAGGCGTGTCCCACCACGCCCGGCTTGGGTTTTAATAATTTTTGAGACATGTCTTTCACTGTAGTCCAGGCTTGCCTAAAACTTACTACATAGCCCAGGGTGGCCTCAAACTCGCAACAGTCCCCCTGCCTCAGCCTTCCAAGCACTAGGATTCCAGATGTGGGACCCCAATATCCAGTTTCATGCAGTGTTGGGGTTGAAACCAGTGCTTCATGCATGCGAGGCAAACACTCTACCGCTGAGCCACATCTCCAGCCAACACTGACAAACTGGGGAAGCATTTTAGATCAATTCTTCTAGGCCACAGAATCCTTTTATTGGCCATAAGAACATTTCACATCTTCTAGACCATTAAACTGCAGAGTTAGAATATCTAAAGAAATAAATCCACTAGTCCTAATATTCTCTTTAAAAAAAAATTTTTTTTTTTTGGTTTTTCGAGGTAGGGTCTCACTCTAGCCCAGGCTGACCTGGAATTCACTATGGAGTCTCAGGGTGGCTGTGAACTCACGGCAATCCTCCTACCTCTGCCTCCGGAGTGCTGGGATTAAAGGTGTGTGCCACCACGCCCTGCTTAAAATTTTTATTTATTTATTTGAGAGCAACCGGCAGAGAGAGAAAGAGGGAGGGGGGGGGAAATGGGCATACCAGGGCCTCCAGCCACTGCAGATGAACTCCACATGCATGTGTCACCTTGTGCATCTGGCTTAGGTGGGTCTTGGGGAATCGAGCCTTGAACCGGGGTCATTAGGCTTCACAGGAAAGCACTTAACCCCTAAGCCATCTCTCCCGTCCCCCTAATATTCTCTTTATAGATCTCATTTTTCTAATCTGTAAGATGAGTGTATTAAATATTTCCAGGGCAGGAGAGATAGCTCAGTCAGTAGATTGCTTGCTTTGCAAGTTGAGTTTGAGCTCCAGAATCCATGTTAAAAATACAAAAAAAAGGCCAAGCATAGAGGTGCTCTTGAAAGCCAAGTGCTAGGGATGCGGGGACAAGATCACTGGGGTTCTCTGGCAAGCCTAACCTAATCGGTAAGTTCCAGGCCAGTGAGAAACCCTGTCCCAGTTGACCATGCCTGGGGCATGACACAAGAGTCTGTCCTCTGGATTACACACACACACACACACACACACACACACACACACACACAATAGCTTTCATGGTCCATTTAAAGGTAAGTGGGGGGCAGGCGTGGTGGTGCATGCCATTAATCCCAGCAATCGGGAGGCTGTGAGTTCAAAGCCACACTAAGACTACAGAGAAAATTCCAGGTCAGCCTGGGCTAGAGCAAGACTCTACCTCGAAAATCTCCCCCCCAAAAAAGGTAAGTGGGGGCTGGAGAAATATATGGCTTAGAAGTTAAGGCACTTGCCTGCAAAGCAAAGGACCCAGGTTCGATTCCCCAGGACACATGTAAGCCAGATACATAAGGGGGTGCGTGCATCTGGAGTTCATTTGCAGCAGCTGGAGGCCCTGGCATGCCTATTCTCTCCCTCCCCAGCTCTCTCTCTTTCTCCCTCCCTCTCAAATAAATAAATAAATAATATATATTTTATCATAATTTATTTGAAAGAGAAAGAAAGGTTGAGAGAGTGAGAGAAAGGACATGCCAGGGCATCCAGCCACTGCAAACAAAATTCCAGATGCTTGTGCCATGTGCATCTATCTGGCTTACGAGGGTCCTGGGGAATTGAACCTGGGTCCTTTGGTTTTGCAGGCAAGTGCTGTCAAGCCATCTCTCCAGCCCTAAAATATCTTTTTTTTTTTTTTTTTGGTTTTTCAAGGTAGGGTCTCACTCTAGCCCAGACTGACCTGGAATTCACTATGGAGTCTCAGGGTGGCCTCGAACTCATGGTGATCCTCCTACCTCTGCCTCCTGAGTGCTGGGATTAAAGGTGTGTGCCACCACGCCTGGCTGCAAACAAGGGCTATTTTTTTTTTTTACCACTGAGCCATCTTGCCAGCCTCAGTTGTCTATTTGATACGTAACACAAGGCTATAACTCCAGCATATTGTTACTAACTTTTCCACTCTTGAGGTTTTTGTTTGGTTGCTTGTTTGAGACATGGTCTCACTCTGTAACCCAGGCTGGCTTGGAACTCACCATGCTACTGAGCCCGAGCTGCCCTTTAACTCCTGACAATCTTCCTGTTTTAGCAGTCCAAGTGCTACAGTTACAGCTGCGTGTGAGGCATCACAACCAGCTCCAAATTTTCAGCTTATAATACAGTTGTGAACCTATTTGTTGATTTTGTTTAAACCCTGGATTTTCCTTTCCTACCATTTGGAAGGTAGAGGCAGGAGAATCAGGAGTTCAAAGTCATCTGAGCTATATACTAAGCTCAAGGCCAACCTGGGTCAACGGAGACCTTGTCTCAAAAAAAATAACAAAATGAAAATAAAGAGGCGTTTAATTACTTCTTCGTCTAGGACAATTGAGAGAATTTTTTTATTTTTATTTATTTATTTGAGAGCGATAGACAGAGAGAGAAAGAGGCAGATTGGGAGAGAGAGAGAGTGGCCGTGCCAGGGCCTCCAGCCACTGCAAACGAACTCCAGACACATGCGCCCCCTTGTGCATCTGGCTAACGTGGGTCAAGGGGAATCGAGCCTTGAACTGGGGTCCTTAGGCTTCACAGGTTAAGCGCTTAACCGCTAAGCCATCTCTCCAGCCCCAGTTGAAAGAATTTTAACAAACTGAAACAAGCTTCATGGACATTAATAAACACCTACAGGACACAGAAAATAGACTAAACGGGGCGTAGTGGTCCACACCTTTAATCTCAGCATTCGGGAGGTAGAGATAGAAGGATCACTGTGAGTTTGAAGCCAGCGTGGGACTATAGAGTAAGTTCCAAGTCAGCGTCTGGTAGAGTGAGACCCTACCTCAAAAAAAAAAAAAAAAAAAAAAAAGACTAAAATCATTATGACATGTAACTTGAGAGCTTGGTGGATATACTTAGCTAATATGTACACTTTCTTTTTTTTTTTTTTTTGGTTTTTAGTTTTTAGTTTTTGGAAGTAGGGTCTTGATCTAATCCAGGATGGCCTGGAATTCACTATATAGTCTCACGCTGGCCTCGAACTCGCAGCAGTACTCCTACCTCAGCCCCCTGAGTGTTGGGATTAAAGGTGTGCACCACTACACCTGGTTTAGTCTATTTTCTGTGTCCTCTAGATGTTTATTAATATCCATGAAGCTTGTTTTAGTTTGGCAAAATTCTCTAAATTGGGACTGAAGAGATGGCTTAGCAGTTAAGGTGCTTGCCTGTGATGCCTAAGGACCCAGGTTCAAGTCCCCAGGAGCCACATAAGTCAGATACACACGGTAGCACATGCATCTGGAGTTCATTTGTAGTGGTTAGAGACCCTGGTGCGCCCACGTTCGCTCCTTCTCTCTAATAAGTGAATAAACATAAGAAAATGTTTAGAAAATTTTTCTAAATTGTCTTAGACAGGTAGCCTACATGAAGAAAGATTTAAATGCCTCTTTATTTTTATTTTGTCATTTTTTGAGACAAGGTCTCACTTAATCCAGGTTGGCCTTGAGCTCAGTATATAGCTCAGATGACCTTGAACTCCGGATTCTCCTGCCTGTACCTTCCAAATGTTAGGAAAGAAAACTTTAAAAAATTTAAATAAAATCAATAAACAGGTTCACAACTGTATCATAAATTGAAATTTTGGAGATGGTTGTGTTGCCTCACACATGTAATCCTGGCACTTGGATTGCTAAAACAAGATCGTTGTCACGAGTTTAAAGGGCAGTTTGGGCTTAGCATGCACCACCATGCCTGGTGTGTATACACTTTTTTGTGAAAAAGAATACGAAGCCTAAGCCGGGTGTGGTGGCGCATGCCTTTAATCTCAGCACTCGGGTGGCAGAGGTAGGAGGATTGCTGAGAGTTCGAGGCCACCCTGAGACTATATAGTTAATTCCAGGTCAGCCTGGACCAGAGTGAGACCCTACCTCGAAAAAAAAAGAATACGAAGCCGGGCGTGGTGATGCACGCCTTTAACCCCAGCACTGGGGAGGCAGAGGTAGGAGGATCTCAGTGAGTTCAAGGCCACCCTGAGACTCCATAGTGAATTCCATGTCATCCTGGGCTAGAGTGAGACCTCACCTTGAAAAACCAAAAAAAAAAAAATAAAAATAAAAAATAATAATAATAATAATCATTTTGGGTATGTTTCTTTGTATTACTGAAATAGCCTGATAGTAGAACATTGCCTAAGCATCCGGAGTCAACTTCTCCTCAAAAGAATTCAACATCAAGAAAACATAAATATCTGGCTAACCACCCTAACACATTTGAGCAAGCCATGTTTTTTTTTTTTTTTTTCTTTTGTTCCCATGTCCTACAACTTAAGAAAGAAAGAAAATTGAGCTATTTGGAATTAAAATGGGCAGAGTTTGTATACTCAATTCTTTCAGCAGATTAATTATTAAACACCTGCTTTAAGGTTCTAGCTATTATAAGGGACCCCAAAATGAGTAAGAGAGTGGGTCTCATGAAGGATCTCATAGATAATACTACAGAGGATGTGAGGGTTGGAACCAAGAATGAGGGAAACTTCAGAAGGGGAAATCACATCCGGTTCTGTATCTGGGGGCAATTTCACGGGCCGGGTAACGTTTGACTTAACGCTTTGGAGTAAGGATGGGTTTACGGAGACATCATGGAGGCACGTGGCGGGGGGCTGAGTGGATATTTCAAGGTGGGGGTAAAACATTCTAATGTGCTTTATTGAGATGTCTTAGTAGAGATAGGATAAAGAAGTTTATTGAAGTAGAAGACATCAACTGTGAAGTCCCTTGACGTTCATTTTTCTTTTCAATTTTTATCTGTTTGCACATGCGTGTGCACATGAGCATCTCTTGCCACCACAAGTGAATACCTTGTGAATGGCTTTAGTTGGGTGACTAGGTCAGCACACTCTGCAAGCCAGTGCCTTTAACGGCTGATCCACCTTCTCGCCCGGCCTCCCCCCCACCCCCGCCACAGAAATGCCCATGCTTCTCAAGTCCCCAAAGAAAATGTTTTATGATCCATAAACTCAAGATGCTTATTCTCGGGCTGGAGAGATAGCTTAGCAGTTAGCGCTTGCCTGTGAAACGTAAGGACCCGGGTTCGAGGCTCGTATCCCCAGGACCCACGTTAGCCAGATGCACAAGGGGGCGCAAAGCGTCTGGAGTTCATTTGCAGTGGCTGGAAGCCCTGGTGCGCCCATTCTCTCTCTCTGTCTCTCTCTCTCTCTCCTTTCTCTCTCTGTTTGTCACTCTCAAATAAATTAATAAAAATAATAAACAAAATAAATTTTTTTAAAAAGATGCTTATTCTCCATCCCAGCTACTTATCCTCCACTTCCTCTCCAAATATGCTTGAGATTAGACAAAATTTTTCCACCATTCTTTTTTTTTTTTTTTTGGCTTTTTTTCAAGGTAGGGTCTCCCTCTAGCCTAGGCTGACCTGGAATTCACTATGTAGTCTCAAGATGGCCTTGAATTCACACCGATTCTGCTTCCTCTGCCTCCCAAGTGCTGGGATTAAAGGCGTGCGCCACCATACCTGGCTACCATTCCTATCATTAAATGAGCCTAGATCCCAATGCCCTAAAGGTGGAGAACAGCGGTCATTTAAGAAGCCATTGGCCAGAAAGTGGAGCCATTTTATAATCTCGGAAAAATGTCAGAGTTCATCAGAGGAAGATGTGGGCTCCCTCCATGAAATTTCAGCTTTGTTTTGTAGTCATTACTGGGGTGTGTGCATGTGAAAATTGTGACTACGTTAAGATCAGTATTTGGCAATAAGAGCAAGGGAATTGATGACATTAATTTAGTCACTTTGGTTCGTATCTTTCTTTGCAGATTCCTTATAGATTACATGGCAGGAGGAGTGGGCGGCAAACTCAGGGATATTGAAGAAAACAGCAAACTTAGTCAAGAGCTTGCCGCAGACTATAGAATCCGTCATCAAGTAAAAGTAAGTGACCACAGAATTTCCTTACTTTTTATACTTGCTTTTTATCTGTTTTGATGCAGTGCAGACAGGCTGGCCAAGTAGATTTCTATTGACTTGGTTAGGTCCTAATAGATGTAAATCATCTGGAGAATAGGCATGCATTTCCGGCCCTTGTATTGTCAGCAATCTAGGTGAGAGCAGCTTCTTAGAATTCTCATTCTTTAGCCAAATAATGGTACCATGACGTAAGCATAAGGATATTTATATAGGACTGAGCATGTACCTAGCATGCAAGAGGCTGTGGGCTCATCCCCAGCCCCATTAAAGAAAAGGGGGGAGCTGGGCGTGGTGGCGCATGCCTTTAATCCCAGAATTCGGGAGGCAGAGGTAGCAGGATCGCCGAGAGTTTGAGGCCACCCTGAGACTACATAGTGAATTCCAAGTCAGCCTGAGCCAGAGGGAGACCCTACCTTGAAGAACCAAAAAAAAAAGGGGGGGGCTGGAGAGATGGCTTAACAATTAAGTCACTTGACTGTGAAGACTAAGGACCCAGGTTCCATTCTCCAAGACCCACGTAAGCCAGATGCACAAGGTGGTACATGCATCCAGAGTTCATTTACAGTGGTTGGAGACCTTGCATACCTATTCCCTCTCTCTCTATCTTTCATTCTCTCTCTCTCTCTCTTTCTCTCTCTCAAATAACTAAATAAATGCATTCATGTTTTAAAAAGAGGAAAAGAAAAATGTATACTACCAAAGATGTTTAGAAAATATTATCTCAGAAAAAAAAATAAGAGTAAATTAACTTCCCCCCAAATAGCCAATCTTTCTCAGAATGGGTTCTTCACATAAACCAGGCCCAGGAATGACCAATTCTGGATGTACATTAAATTCACCCAAGGAGCTGGTAAGAAATTTAGTGCCCAAAATTCCTTAATCCAAAACCATTGGAAATTATATTTTCTGGAGGTGGTAATTCAGATTCAAGTTTTTATTTTTGGGGTCTTGCTATATAGCACAGCCTCTTAAGCTTACATTCCTCCTCCCTCAAGATTCAGGGACTCTAGGCAGGGCCAACCAAATTCACTCAGTCTTCCTTCTTTCCTTCTCTCTATTCTTCCTTCCTTCCTTCCTTCCTTCCTTCCTTCTTTCCTTCCTTCCTTCCTTCTTTCCTTCCTTCCTTCCTCTTCCCTCCCTCCCTTCTTTCATCCCTCCCTTCCTTCCTTTTTCTGTTTTCAGTGCTGGGGATCTAGTCCAGGACCTTCCTCATGCACCACAAGTGCCGCACCTCTGAGCTACACTTTCAACCCCAGAGTTAGTCTTTCCCCAGTTCTCTGAGTGATTCTAAGGGTTAATTCATATGGAGAATCCACTGTCTATCCAAGGACTCTCCTATAGCATGTCATCTGGAGGAGTGATTTAAAAAAAATAATGAAAAATTATTTTCAGGCTGGAGAGATGACTGAGTGGTTAAAGGTCCTTGTTTCCAAAGCCTGGTGGCCCAGTTTTGATGGTCCAGGTTTGATTCCCCAGTGCCCATGTAGAAGCTAGATGTGCAAAGTTTGTGCATGTACCTGGAATTCACTTGCAGTGGCAAGAGGCCCTGATGCACCCATTCATCTGCATTCTCTATCTCCGTCTTTCTCTCCTTGCAAATAAATTTTAAAAAATTTAAAATGATTTTCCTAGTTTAGTAATCCGAGACAGTAGAACATGAAAACAGGTCTAAAACAACTCTTGAATGGTTTTATATTTTCCTTTTAATAATTGTCCATATTATTATTCACAACAAACCTCATATATCCACTTACATATGTTTGAACATGTATTTAACCTGCCTTTGATTTGTGCTGGTTTCTTTTCTTTTTTTTTTTGTTTTTCGAAGTAGGGTCTCACTCTAGCTCAGGCTGACCTGGAATTCACTATGGAGTCTCAGGGTAGCCTCGAACTCCTGGTGATCCTCCTACCTCTGCGTCCCGAATGCTGGGATTAAAGGCGTGCGCCACCACGCCCGGCTTGCTGGTTTCATTTTTGAGGGAAGATGCCAACTTCCACCACAGCCAAAGTCCTTTAAAGCAAGGATTTATTCACACTGCTGAATAGTGCTCCACTTTACAACAAGCAATTATTTACAAAACACAACTTCAGGGCTGGAGAGATGGCTTAGCACTTAAAGGTGCTTGTCTGCAAAGCTTAAGGACCCAGGTTCAAGCCCTCCATTATCAATGTAAGCCAGATACACAGTGTGGCACATGCATCTCAAATTTGTTTGCAGTGGCTGGAGACCCTGACACACCCATTCTCTCTCCCTCTCTCTCTACCTCTTTCTCTCTCCCAAATAAATAAATATTTAGAAAAAAAAACAAATATTCTACGCTGGGTGTGGTGGCACATGCCTTTAATCCCAGCACTTAGGAGGCAGAGGTAGGAGGATCTCCGTGAGTTCAAGGCCACCCTGAGACTACATAGTGAATTCCAGGTCAGCCTGGGCTAGAGTGAGACCCTACCTTAAAAAAAAGAAAACCACAACTTCAGCTTAGGATAGATTATTAAACTTTATTGTAATGGAATTTTGTACCAGTATATTACTGTAGTTACAATATAAAGATATAGGTTTCATGAGGATATTCAGGACATTGGAGAGGAAATCCTGGTCATCAGATCCCACCTTACTCAGGAGAGGCATAGATGTGAGTCAGGTTTCTAATGAACCAAGAGTGGTTCCGTGTGGAAGGTGAGAAGTGAACGTGGAGGACTGGAGAGATGGCTTAGTGGTTAAGTGCTTGCCTGTGAAGCCTAAGGACCCCAGTTCGAGGCTCCATTCCCCAGGACCCATGTTAGCCAGATGCACAAGGGAGCACACATGTCTGGAGTTTGTTTGCAGTGGCTGGAGGCCCTAGCGCTCCCATTCTCTCTCTCTCTCTCCCTTTTTCTCTCGGTCTGTCGCTCTCAAATAAATAATTTTTTTTTTTAAAAAAAGGGCATGAGAAAAAGGGGCAATGAGAACTTTCTTACCCTTGTAGTTATCAGTAGGTAACTTAAGTCACCAATACAACCAAGCAAGAGGCAGTATTTTGAAAAGTGAGGGAGACAATGGCCAAAATAAAACATGGCTGAGGGCCTCTGTTCCTCATTGTGGGATGACACAATCAAAGCAACAAAGACAGCTGAGAAGAACAAATGGGAGAAGAGAGAATTAGTAGCTGGGGGTGGGGGGGGGTGTGCTTCACGTAGAAGACAACCAAAGTGAACCTCAGATTTCCTGCCCAGGGGATAAAGATACCCGGTGTTGCCGCTGCTGAAGTTAGCCAATAAGGGCACAGTGTGGGGCGGGCTGCAAAAGGACATACATCAGCCAGGTCGTCTCTGCACCCAGGGACCCTGACCACATAGGTGACATCTCAGTGATCACACAGGAATCTGGCCCAACCGTGGAGACGGAGCATCTCCCAGGATCCTTGGGAGAGACTAGTCTTAAGGATGGCCCACTAGACTTACTGTTCATCTGAATAAGTTAGTACTCTAGAAATTAATTAAAAAAAAAAATGAAGCTTGTGGGCTGGAGAGATGGCTTAGCAGTTAAGCGCTTGCCTGTGAAGCCTAAGGACCCCTGGTTCGAGGCTCGATTCCCCAGGACCCACGTTAGCCAGATGCACAAGGCGGCACATGCGCCTGGAGTTCGTTTGCAGTGGCTGGAGGCCCTAGAGCACCCATTCTCTCCCTCTCTCTCTTTCCCTCTTTCTCTCTCTGTCTGTTGCTCTCAAATAAATAAATAAAAATGAACAACTTTTTTAAAAGCTTGTATCACTTAAAAATAAGCTCATGTACATAGACAGACATGCAGGGGGTAGGAAAATTCTGTCTTGGTCATAATTGAGTTTTGAGTGTCTTGCTGAAAATCTAAGCAGGAGAGGGGAGGATTGAAAGGCAAGGTCACGCAGGCAGGACCTCACTGGTCAGGTTCATTTACTCAACAGCTAATAATCAGGTCGGCAAGCACGTACCAGACACTGCTGGCCTCATCTCTAGAGATACAAACGTGTTTAAGAAATATTTACCGTTAACCTTCTTTTTCCTTCCTTTCATGTATGTATCCTGTCCTTTTGCTGGCTCTTCATATTTGTTTTTTTTTTTTTTTCTGCTTCCAGATGACGGATAAGGTTGACTGGTTACAAAGCCAAAATGGAGTATGCAAAGTAGATGTCTATTCACCTGGAGACAACCAGTCCACAGACTGGAAAATGGTATGGGTCAACCGCCTCATCCTCCCTAGTGACGGGACATTTGAACCGTCATCGACAGTAACCTTATTCTCTGCACCACCACTGCTACATCCTTTTATTGTTGAAGGTGGCATTGCTGGTGGGGAAACATATGAGCTCATGTAGAACAACAACAACAAAAAAATTTCATTTTTGTTCCAGCAAATTCTATAGGTTTGCCTTGGGGGAGGGGGATACTCGTTATATGATACTTTGTAAGATCAATATGTTACAACTAATGAAAAACTATGCATCACAATTTTATATATATATATGATATATATATATATATATATATATATGTACATATTTACTTTTCAAACAGGAATATTCAAAACAAGTGTCTCCAACCTTCATAGAAAATAATTTCTCAAAAGTGGAATGTCTTAAAATTCTGACTATAAACTCTCATTGCAGTAACCCGGTCACTATGTTTTTAATATCCAATAAGTGTTTATCAAATGTTTTCTCTGTATCAGATAGGGTCCAACAAGTGATGAAAATCACTCTAGTGATTTAATATTTAAAAATTTGCTTCCTATGAAAAGGTAGGACACTACTAAAAGATGTAAGAAAAGGACCAGGGATAAATACAGAAAGCAGCTATTGCACACACACACTCACACACACACACACACACACACACACACACAGAGAGAGAGAGAGAGAGAGATGCAAGAAAGAAAGAGATAATAAATCCCATTAAGGCCAGGTGTGGTGGCGCATGCCTTTAATCACAGCACTCGGGAGGCAGAGGTGGGTAGATCGCTGTGAGTCTGAGACCACCCTGAGACTACATAGTGAATTCCAGGTCAGCCTGGACTAGAGCGAGACCCTACCTCGAAAAACCAAATAAATAAATAAATAAATAAATAAATAATTTTTTAAAAAATCCCATTAAGGACAGAATGCTAACACAACTCTGCATGCTGTTAGAAAACTCTATGCTTTAGTCAGGCGTGGTGGCGCACGCCTTTAATCCTAGCACTCGGGAGGCAGAGGTAGGAGGATCGCTGTGAGTTCGAGGTCACCCTGAGACTCCATAGTGAATCCAGGTCAGCCTGGGCTAGAGTGAGACCCTACCTTGAAAAACCAAAAAAAAAAAAAAAAGAAAAGAAAGAAAAGAAAAGAAAACTCCATGCTGTGCTGTGTTTGCTGTTCAATTGCAAAAAGAACAAAAGAACAATCCCCACACTTGCTCTATAATAAAGCTTCACTGAGCATGGTATAGCTCCGTCATGGAAACGTGCCTGTGTGTAGGTTTCTGTGCCCATCTGTAAATAACTAGAAGCATTAAAAGATAACTTTCAGGCTGGAGAGATGGCTTAGCAATTAAGGCACTTGCCTGCCAAGCCAACGAGCCCAGGTTCGATTCCCCAGGACCCACGTAAGCCAGATGCACAAGGGGGCGCACATGTCTGGAGTTTGTTTGCAGCGGCTGGAGGCCCTTGTGAAACAGTCTCCTTCTATTGATCTGGCCCTTTCTCTCTGTCACTCTCTCAAATAAATAAAAAGTCTTTGAAATTATTTTTTAAAATAACTTTCTTTTTTTTTTTTTTTTTTTTTTTTGGTTTTTCAAGGTAGGGTCTCACTCTGGCTCAGGCTGACCTGGAATTAACTATGTAGTCTCAGGGTGGCCTCGAACTCACAGGCGATCCTCCTACCTCTGCCTCCCGAGTGCTGGGATTAAAGGCGTGCACCACCACGCCCGGCTAAAAATAACTTTCTTAAGGTGTAATGAGCACTCTCATACAGATAGAAAAATGAATGTGTGTTTAAGATTTTAGTTAGCTCAGTAATAAGGAAGCAGGAGAAATGTAGCCAGTTTAAGGGCAAATTGGAAAGGGTAATTATAAACTAAGCGTGGTAACAGCGTATGTAATCCCAGCACTTGAGAGACAGAGGCTGGTAGATCAGGACTTCAAGGTCATCCTTAGCTATATAGTAAAATCAAAGCTAGCCATGAATACATGAGTCTCTGAATAAAAAAAAAAAAAAAAGTAAGTAAGGCTGGGCCTGGTGGCGCACGCCTTTAATCCCAGAACTCGGTTGGGAGGCAGAGGTAGGGGAATCACCATGAGTTCAAGGCCACCCTGAGATTACATAGTGAATTCCAGGTCAGCCTGGGCTAGAGTGAGACCCTGCCTCAAAAAAACAAACAAAAAAAAAAAAAAAAAAAAAAAAAAAAGAAAAGAAAAAGAAAAAAAAAGAAAGAGAGAAAAGCAAAGTAAGTAATGCAAAAGGTGCTTGTAGATCAGAAACACTGAAGCTCACATACAGTGGGAAAGGGAAAGTGGGGTTACCTTCACTACACATAATTTGCATTCTCTAGGAAAGAATTGTTTTCTAACAGTAAGTAATGTGGAAGGCCTAGATAACACTTTGTGTATTAACTGAAGATAATTTCTTTCTATTAAAGCACAAGTTTCCGCCCCCCAGCAGTCTCTTCCATTTTGATAAAAAAAATATAAAATAAAATAAAATCTCAAAGTAAGAATTCTGTTGAACCCAAAATAAGGGTTTGGCCGATTATCATCTTACCTTTGCATTACTGGAAGTTTCCATGAGGAAGCACAGATTGGAATTATAAAGGCCTGTATTATTTGCCATCCTGAGGTGAGGAAGTCTGCCCAGTTTTCGCTTGCAGACCCTAGACAAACAGGCCTGGGCACGCCTCAGTTTCTCTAGAACTGTTCTTGATAGTAGCATGAAACATTCATCATAACTTTTTTTTTTTTTTTTTCGAAGTAGGGTTTCAGTTTAGTCCAGGCTGACCTGGAATTCACTATGGAGTTTCAGGGTGGCCTTGAACTCACGGTGATCCTCCTACCTCTGCATCCTGAGTGCTGGGATTAAAGGCGTGCACCACCATGCCCGAGTCATCATATCTTTTATCCAAAGTATTTATTTATTTATTTTAAGTTGTTTATTTATTTATTTACTTGAGAGAGAGGAAGAGGCTGAGAAAGAAAGAGACAAAGAGAGAGAGAGAGAGAATGGGCATGCCAGGGCCTCCAGCCACTACAAATGAACTACAGAGGCATGCGCCCCCATGTGCATCTGGCTTATGTGGGTCTTGGAAAATTGAACCGGGATCCTTTGGCTTTGCAGACAAATGCCTTAACCACTAAGCTACCTCTCTAGCCCCGATTTTCCTATGTCTATATCACATACACAATAGACAAACACACAACAACAATAACAAACATGAGGGGATGCTGTGTGTAACTGAACTGTCACCCGCCCGCTAAAACTCAGACAAGCAGGGCTCAGCTCAGCAGCACACGGAGTCCGCTTGCTATATCCAGCTGCATACATACGTTTCTTCTGTAGTGTCTCCTAGCAGCAAAAAAGGACGCATTCATTTACACACTCAAAACTGTACTGTCTTCATATTAATTAAATTAAGAAGCAAAAAAAAAAAAAGACTGGTGAGATGGCTTAGTGGTTAAGGCACTTGCGGGCAAAGCCAAAGAACCCAGGTTCGATTCCCCAGGACCCACGTAAGCCAGATGCACAAGGTGGCACATATCTGGAGTTTGTTTGCAGTGGTTGGAGGCCCTGGCGGGACCATTCTCTCTCTCTCACTCTCTCTCTCTCTTTTTCTCTCTATCTGCCTCTTTTGCTGTCTCTCTCTCTCTCTCTCTCTCAAATAAACAAATAATTTTTTTAAAGAAGCAAAACCATATGAACAATGAATGTTTCAGCATTCTGTCTTATTAGAAACATATCCAACAGGAGACCAGCTGGGGGAGGGGGGATTTGGGAGAATAATGGAGCCAAGATAAGCAAAGTACCATGATATAGGTGTGAACTGTCATAATAAAACACACTATTAGGCCAGGCGTTGTGGCGCACGCCTTAAATCCCAGCACTCAGGAAGCAGAGGTACAAGGATTACCATGAGTTCGAGGCCAACCTTAGACTACACAGTAATTCCAGGACAGCTTGGGCTAGAGAAAGACCCTACCTTGAAAACAAAACAAAACAAACAAACAAAACACATTCTTTTGTGTGCTAACTAAAAATTAATAAAAATATCAAAAGGAAGGGAAAATGAAAAAAAAGAATAAAGAAAAATGTATCCAATCAATAATGCTAACTCAATTTAATACCAATTTGGTATTTTAAGTTAGGTAAAGATATTGGAGGGGGGCTGAGAAGATGGCTCGCAAAGACTGCTTGGGTTCAATTCACAAGCCACTCATACAAGCCTGACACAAAAGGTAATTCATGCCTCTGTTTACAGGGGCAAGAGGCCCTAGAGTGCCCATTCATGCACACATGTGCTTAAGTAAATAAAAAATTCTTAAATATTGGAAATTTATCATCAAGCGAGCATACTACTAACCATGGTAAGTATTGAGATAAAGTTAAGTACAAATTTGTGTGTGTGTGTGTGTGTGTGTGTGTGTGTGTGTGTATTAATTGTTTACTTTTGGGCCGGGCATGGTGGCGCATGCCTTTAATCCCAGCACTCAGGAGGCAGAGGTAGGAGGGTTGCCGTGAGTTCGAGGCCACCCTGAGACTCCATAGTGAATTCTGGGTCAGCCTGGGCTAGAGTGAGACCCTACCTCGAAAAACCAAAAAAAAAAAAAAATTGTTTATTTTTATTTATTTATTTGAGAAAGTCAGACAGACAGACAGAGAAAGAGGCAGAAAGAGGGAGAGAGAGAGAGAGAGAGAATGGGTGCGCCAAGGGCCTCCAGCCAGTGCAAATGAACTCCAGATTCATGAGCCACCTTGTGCATCTGGCTTATGTGGGTACTGGGGAATCGAACCTCGAACCGGGGTCCTTAGGTGTCACAGGCAAAGTGCTTAACCACTAAGCCATCTCTCCAATCCATAAATTTATATTTTTAGTACACTTAAACATTAGTAGAAGCCATGCTAGTCCAAGAGCGTATCAGCTCAGGCTGGCCATGAACTTACAGAGTGGCCTCAAACTCCTCCTGGCTCAGCCTCTCAAGTGCTGGAGTCACAGGCATGAATGACTACATTCATCAGAGAATAAACTTATGAAACGATTAATTCATTAGATCACCAAGTTGTCAGGCAATCAACCCAATTCACAATCCCTATTGCCACCAGTAGGTATTGACCATAAACAGACCCAGTAGAAAACCAAAAACAAAATTAATAGAGAGGAAAATTAAAAGTAGGAAATCAGGATATCTGCTAAGTCCTACTGGAATTGGGGGGGTGCGGGGGGCGAGCAAGAAAAGAGGCCCTGGTGAACCTCTCTTGTGATGACACACATCCATTGAGGCCCTCTGACCAGCACCTTGGTAGATGACTCCAGGCTCATCAATCAAAAGACAACTTCCAGAGAAAAGTAAAATAAGGACTCTCGTCTGTGAACCAAATGAGCATATGCTAAAGACTTTATCTCACTCATTATTAAGCACTGTTGAGGTTCACAGTATGCGTGCAATCAGAAATCCTGAGGCGTCTGTGTGCTGGGAGGCAGAGCTGACCATTTCCAGACGGATGAGGAAGTCAGTGGAGCCTCCACTTACCAGATAAGAATTACGTTACCGGGCTGGAGGGATGGCTTAGCGGTTAAGGCGTTTGCCTACAAAGCCAAAGGACCCAGGTTCGGTTCCCCAGGACCCACGTTAGCCAGATGCACAAGGGGGCACATGCGTGTGGAGTTGGTTTGCAGTGGCTGGAGGCCCTGGTGCCCCCATTCTCTCTCTCTCTCTCTCTCTCTCTCCCTCTTTCTCTGTCAAATAAATAAATAAAATAAGAGCCAGGGCGTGGTGGCGCACGCCTTTAATCCCAGCACTTGGGAGGCAGAGGTAGGAGGATCGCCGTGAGTTCGAGGCCACCCTGAGACTACATAGAGAATTCCAGGTCAGCCTGAGCTAAAGTGAGACCCTACCTCGAAAAACCAAAAAAATAAAAAATAAAAATAAATAAAATAAAATAAATGCATGAGCTACCACACCCAGCTCCAGAGTATGTTAAAAAAAAAAAAAAGAATTACCTTACGTTGCTGATATTTATCTAGTTTACAGAGTTGTAGACAGCCCCAAGAAAATGAGAACTGGATATTGTGGAAAGGTATGCTATGGATAATGCACAGTTTTCTGTTTTAAAGATTTATTTGTATTTTTATTTATTTATTAGAGAGGGAGACAGAGAGAGTGAGATTGAGGATGGGTGCGCCAGGGCCTCTAGCCACTGCAAACTTCAGATGCATGTGCAACCATGTGCATCTGGCTTACGTGGGACCTGGGGAATCCAACCTGGGTCCTCAGGCTTTATGGGCATGCACCTTAACCACTAAGCAATCTCTCCAGCCCTGTTTTTGTTTTTGAGACAAGGTCTCATGTAGCTCAGGTTGTTCTTGAATTCACTTTGAACTTCTGATGTTCCTGACTCTACTTCCCAAATGCTGGGCCTGGGCTGGGAAGACGGTTCAGTGGTTAGAGGTGCTTGCTTCCAAATGCTGGGCTTATAACCATGAGCCACCATGTCTGAGTGATGCAGTGACTGATGCAGAGCCAGGGTTTCTGTGTGTACTTGGCAAGCACTCTACCCACCTGTGTCCAGTCCAGTGTGTAGTTTTCCATGGAAACACAGAGTTTTCCTTGTGGAAATAGCAATTCAGATTGGGAGAGCATACAACAGACAGACAGAGAGAGAAAGAGGCAGAGAGAGAGAGAGAGAAAGAGAAAGCGTGCCAGGGCCTCCAGCCACTGCAAATGAACTCCAGATTAGGTAGAGCCTGACCTGCACAATAGTGGGCTCCCAACAGGTTGTCATAGATGATGGCAGACACAAACTGGCCCCCACATCCGTGACTTCACAGTGCGCAGTACTTCCTACACAAGACCCTCGTGATCGGAGTAAAAGATGATGGTCTCAGAAAAAGAGAGTCTAATTGACGGGGGGAGGGGATATGATGGCGAGTGGATTTGTGAAGGCAGGGAGGGAATTATCATGGTTTATTGTCTATAATTATGGAAGTTGTCAATAAAAAAAGCTTTAACCCCCTCTCAAAAAAAGAGAAAAACAAAAGACATCAATATAGAAGAGAGAACAGAGGAATGATAGGAAAAGGTAGGGGTTCAGTGGACAGGGAGGGGTCAAAGGAGAGTGTGGGAGGGGCGTATGTAAATTTTGTTTTGTTTTGTTTTGTTTTGTTTTGTTTTTGAGGTAGGGTCTGACTCTAGCCCAGACTGACCTGAAACTCACTCTATAGTCCCAGACTATCCTTAAACTCACAGTGATCCCCTACCTCTTCCTTCTGAGTTCTATGATTAAAGGTATGAACTGCCATGCCTGGCTCAGTCTATTTTCTATGTCCTCTATTGTTTATTAGTATTCATGAAGCTTGTTTTAGTTTAAAATTCCCACAGTAGGGCTGGAGAGACGGCTTAGCAGTTAAGGCACTTGCCTGCAAAGTCTAAGGGCCCAGGTTCAATTCCCCAGGACCCACATAAGCCAGATGCACAAGGTGGTGGTGCATGTGTCTGGAGTTCGTTTGTAGAGGCTGAAGGCCCTGGTGTGTGTGTGCATGCTCGCTCTCTCTCTCTCTCTCTCTCTCTCTCTCTCTCCCTCTTTCTCTCTCAAATGAATAAAAATTTTTTAAAAATTTCCTGCAATACAAACAGATAAATCATAGAAAATAATTAATTATTAATATCAATACCAATTCAGTTTAGGTGCTGACTCTCCCGTGGAGCAGATGACCACTGGATCCTAAGGATCTAAGTCATTGAGACATTATAATGTAGTTGAACTTCCTGGGTTGGAGTTCTTGCTTCATCTATGACTAACAGAACAATTTAATGTTCTCCCTTGAAAAATGGAAGAAAATAAAAGCATCATTTATATTTATGGGGAGAATAATTTAAATAGGATCATAGTCTTAAAACCCTTGAAATCGTGCGTGATAGATGATAAATAAGCATATGATAATTAATCATATTAATGGAGCCAGCTTGAGAGAGGGGATGGCTTTTGTAGCTGGTCTTTGAGGTTGTTCTGAGTGTCCCATTACTTTACTTCCTTATAATCAGATGAAACCTTATCTTTATTTTTGTTGTTGTTGTTGTTTATTTTTATTTATTTATTTGAGAGTGACAGAGAGAGAAAGAGAGAGAGAGAGAGAGAGAAAGAGAGAGAATGGACACGCCAGGACTTCCAGCCACTGCAAATGAACTCCAGACGTGTGCGCCCCCTTGTGCATCTGGCTAATGTGGGTCTTGGGGAATAGAGCCTCGAACCGGGGTCCTTAGACTTCACAGGCAAGCGCTTAACCGCTAAGCCATCTCTCCAGCCCTATTTTCTTTCTTTCTTTCTTGTTTTGTTTTTTTAAGGATGCATCAACAGATCCCGTCCGAGTGCTCAGCTGGCTCCGCAGAGACCTGGAGAAAAGCACAGCAGAGTTCCAGGACTCTAGGTTCAAGCCCGGAGAGTCACTGTTTGAAGAGGAAGTGGCCAACCTGGGAGACCAACGCAAAGGTTTGTGTATCGACTATTACAACACCACCACCAAGGGCAATCCAGGGAGACTGCATTTTGAGGTGACTCACACAGAGAACCCAGCCCAGGGCCCCAACGCCCAGCCGGGGAACAAGAGCTCAGTAGATGAAGTTTCCTTCTACGCCAACCGCCTTACCAATCTAGTCATAGCCATGGCCCGCAAGGAGATCAACGAGAAGATCCATGGCTCTGAGAACAAATGCATCCATCAGTCATTCTACATGGGGGACGAGCCCACACCCCACAAAAGCCTGAGCACGGTGGCCTCAGAGCTGGTGAACGAGACCGTCACTGAATGTTCCAAAAACATGGCCGACAAGGCTCCAGGCTCTGGAGACAGGGCCCTGGGGTCCCTGCAGAACCCCTCCAGTTTGAAATACAAAAGCACCCTGAAGATCAAGGAGAACAGCAATGAGAACAGGGGCCCGGATGACAAGCCCTGTTCCAAGAAGTCCTTCTTCTACAAGGAAGTGTTTGAGTCTCGGAACGCGGGAGATGCCAGGGAGGGTGGGAGGACCTTACCCGGAGAAAGGAAGATGTTCAGGATGCAGGAAAGGCCTGATGATTTTTCCACCTCTGTCAGCCAAGGGATCATGACCTATGCCAACAGTGTGGTGTCGGACATGATGGTGTCCATCATGAAGACACTGAGGATCCAAGTGAAGGACACGACCATCGTCACCATCCTTCTGAAGCAGGTGCTGATCAAGCACGCCAAAGAGGTGGTCTCCGACCTCATCGACTCGTTCATGAGAAACCTGCACAATGTCACAGGTAGCCTCATGACGGACACAGACTTTGTCTCGGCTGTTAAAAGAAGTCTCTTTTCTCAAGGAGCCAGAAGGCCACAGATATCATGGACGCCATGCTGGGGAAGCTGTACAATGTCATGTTCGCCAAGAAATGCCCCGAGAACATCAGGCAAACGAAGGACAAGAGTTACTCCCTCATCTCCATGAAAACCAGGGGCGACCCCAGGAACCGCAACGTGAACTTTGCGATGAAATCTGAAGCGAAATTGAGAGAGAATATGTATTCCACCTGCAAACCGGAGAAGGAGAAGACTTGCATGGAGACGCTGGGCGAGCACTTCATCAAGGAGGGGCTAACCATGTGGCACAAGCATCAGCAAAGAGACTGTAAGTCTCCCGGACTGGAGAATCCAGCTTGCAATAAGCCGTGTTCGAACCCCCCACCGGACATGTGCTTTGAGCAGCAGGAGACGTGTGAGTTCAACACCTGTCCGCAGCCAGAGAACTTTGAGAACTTCATGTGCGATTCCAACTCTTGGGCCAAGGACCTGATCGTTTCCGCCCTGCCTTCTCATTCAGTACCACCTGGCCCAGGGAGGGAAGATGGATGCGCAGAGCTTCCTGGAGGCCGCCAGCAGCTCCAACTTTCCCACCGCCAAGCCCCCCGGGATGCATGACGAGCCCAGGGTCAAGTCTCCCCATAGGATGTGCGACCAGGAACAGTCCGAAAAGAAGGATCTGATGAGCGTCATCTTCAATTTTATCCGGAACTTACTCAGCGAGACCATCTTCAAGAGTCGATGTAGGTGTGAGCCCAAGGTACCGGAACCGCAGTGTAAGGACGAAGACCTCGACCCGTGTGACAGATCCATGACCCCTTCTCCACCCAAGTACTGTGAAGACGAGGAGACTGGTGGCACCTTCTCTGGGCTAACCAAGATGGTTGCCAACCAGCTCGATGGCTCTATGAATGGGCAGATGGTGGAACATCTCATGGACTCTGTGATGAAGCTGTGTCTCATTATTGCCAAGTCCTGTGACTCCCCCCTGGCAGAGCTGGGAGATGAGAAATCGGGGGATGCCAGCAGGCCGAATTCTGCCTTCCCGGAGAATTTATACGAGTGCTTACCCGTCAAGGGTACCGGGACGGCGGAAGCTCTGCTGCAGACTGCCTATCAGTCCATCCACAATGAGCTGAGAGGGTTGTCAGGACATCCCCCTGAGGGCTGCGAAGTGCCCAAGGTGATCGTCAGCAACCACAACTTCACCGACACCGTTCAGAACAAGCAGCTCCAAGCTGTCCTGCAGTGGGTGGCTGCCTCGGAGCTCAACGTCCCGATTTTGTACTTTGCTGGCGATGATGAAGGGATCCAGGAGAAGGTAACGAGAGGAGAGGGTCGTGGGGGGGGGGGCTCTCCTAAGGGCCGGGCTGTACGGTCTGGCTGCTTTCGACAGACACACAGGAGGGGAAGAACGGGAAAAAGAAAGAATTTGAAGGTTATGTCTTCTGGCAGAGGTAAAGGTGAGGGAATATCCAAGCAGAGACATAGCAGTCGAAGGGAGGATAAAGGGTGTTCTCTGGTTTCTTTAGGTGGGAGTGCTTGGATGACAGACTTACAACTTGTTGAAGGCATCAGGTTAAGATCTGAGCTCTAGGCTGACTTTTGGGAGAGACAGGACTGCCTGATCAGTGAGATGTTGCTTCTGGAAGTTTTAAGTTGATGCTCCCTACAAACCTGTCGCGACTTTCTTAGCTAATTGCCCAATAGTGTTGGGAGTCTGTAGACCCCTCCACTGCCTAGAGTTCTGAATCAGTTCAGAAGTTAGACTAAAGAATGAGAAAGAGGGTCTGCAGGGATGGCTTAGCTGTTAAGGAGCTTGCCTTCAAAGCCAAAGGACCCGGGTTTGATTCCCCAGGACCCACGTAAGCCAGATGCACAAGAGGGCACACGTGTCTGGTGTTCGTTTGCAGTGGCTGGAGGCCCTGGTGCACCCAATCACTCTCTCTCTCTCTCTCTCTCTCTCGTGTGTGTATCTCTCTCTCTGTCAAGTTTCTGCTGCATAGAGTGTGGGAAATAAGAGCGAGACCATTGCCACAAAGCACTCTCTCCTGTCTCCCTTATTCTTTCTCTCTCCCTCTTCCTTTTTTTTGTTTTTTTTGAAGTAGGGTCTCACTCTAGCCCAGGATGACCTGGAATTCACTATGGAGTCTCAGGGTGGCCTTGAACTCACGGCAATCCTCCTACCTCTGCCTCCCGAGTGCTGGGATTAAAGGCGTGCGCCACCACGCCCGGCTCCCTTCTCCTTTCTATCTGCTCTTGATTATCTCTTTTTACTGAGAAAAGTGGAGCAACAGCTGTTATTGATGAAGAAGTAAGGGAAATCATCACGGCCGGGGATTGTTATTTTAGAAATAATTTTTTTCATAATTTTAGAAAAACTCGTCCTTGGAGTTGAGGGTGTGTTTAAATAGTAAATCATGTTTTAGCATGTTCAAGGCCTTAGGTTCAATCTCCAGAACCAAAATGAAAAAAAAAATATTCTTAGAGACAGCAGAAGATGTGAAGAAAGAGGGCTTCTCTTTTTTTCAATTTATTTTTATTTTATTTATGTTAGAGACAGAGACAGGAAGAGAGAGGGAATTGACATACCAGGGCCTCTATCACTGAAATTGAACTCCAGACACTTGCGCCACCTAGTGGGCATGTGCGACCTTGTGCTTGCCTCACCTTTGTGCATCTGGCTTATATGGGATCTGGAGAGTTGAACATGGGTCCTCAGGCTTCGCAGGCAAGCGCCTCAACCACTAAACCATCTCTCCAGCCAGGCTTCTTGTAACTGGGTTTATCTAGTGACTGGGAAGATGCAGGACTATGTAGCATAGAGATTAGGCTACATGAGGCCGAGACAAGAAACCGAAAGCTTGACTTTGGCCTTGACAATACTCTCAGTCTTAATAAGAGTAGAGCTGCTACTCAAAAGGGTGTTTGGCAACCCTAGGGTGCTTACGGAAGTGAGATCTTGGGCTTCCTTCCTGACCTACTGAACACAAGCTTCATTTTCAGCACAGTATCCAGGGGATATACGTGCACGTGGCCTTTGTAACTGTTACTGGGTTTACCTGATGGCTGGGACCACGCAGAATCCATGAATTGATCAATCAGTCAGTCAGCCTCCTAGCTCCTACACTAGAGCGGGTCCTCAGGATCTTTGGCAAGCTCTGTCTCCTTACAGTATTTTCAACTCGCAAGGCACAACTATGGTGTTACATAGCAACTAGCAGGAGGGAAAGAAGACTATGTTCTGGCAAACACTTCAGTGAAGAATCTAAACATAAGTGTGTCTTCATGTACGCAATGTGTGAAAAGGGTTTTTGTTCTGCGGCTGCCTTTTAAGTCAAACCCGTGCATCACGTAGATAATTCTGGATATAGTGACTGAATCAGCGTTTCTGTAAAATGTTTATCTAAAATGGGAGTGAGACTTGGCGTGGTGGCACAGGACTTTAGTCCCAGCGCTCAGGAGGCAGAGGTGGGAGGATCGCCGTGAGTTCGAGGCCACCCTGAGACTACATAGTGAATTCCAGGTCGGCCTGGGCTAGAATGATAGAGGTGTAGATCACCATGATTACACACACACACTCTCTCTCTCTCTTCATTCTAAAGATAAAGACAGTTATCTCTTACTTCATTCAAGGAAAACAGTGGAGAGAATGGCCAGCAGTTTGGTCAGCAAACTCCCATATGTTTAAGAACAGCTGGATGATATGGGTGATAGACACGCCAAGGAAGATACCTAGACCGATTTTGTTTTGGAAAAAGATTAATGCAACTGATTGGACCTGGTGACACTCGGATGCCCATGGACCCAAATCCCTCTAGTATTTTAAAATTGTAATATGGACGCAAGTTCAAAAATCCAAAAGTTCGAAAGGAAGCGCAATGAAAATCGAGGGAACTTCCTCTTTCGTAACAGTCACCCCGGTGTCCTCCCTGAAGAAAACATCCTCTAGTGTATTTCTTCTTCACTCTTCCAAAAATGCAGGTGCATATTCAAGTCACGTACATTGTGTTTTGATTTTCAAGATAGGGTCTCACTCTAGCCCAGGCTGACCTGGCACCCACTCTGTGCTCCCTGGCTGGCTCCTAACTCACAGACTACTCCTACTTCTGCCTCCCGGGTGCTGGGATTAAAGTCCCGCGCCACCACTCCCAGCTGCTCCCGTGTTTTTTTTTTTAATTTTTTTGTTTATTTTTATTTATTTATTTGAAAGTGACAGACAGAGAAAGAGGCAGAGAGAGAGAGAGAATGGGCACACCAGGGCCTCCAGCCACTGTAAAGGAATTCCAGACACATGCACCCCCTTGTGCATCTGGCTAACGTGGGTCCTGGGGAATTGAGCCTCGAACCAGGGTCCTTAGGCTTCACAGGCAAGCGCTTAACCGCTAAGCCATTTCTCCAGCCTCAAAACTGTATTTTTAAGAGATCAAAATCTTAATTTTTAAAAGAATCATGAATATATTAAAAAAAAACACGGGGGCTGGAGAGATGGCTTAGGGTTAAGCACTTGCCTGTGAAGCCTAAGGACCCTGGTTTGAGGCTTGATTCCCCAGGACCCACGTTAGCCAGATGCACAAGGGGGCGCACGTGTCTGGAGTTCCTTTGCGGTGGCTGGAGGCCCTGGCGTGCCCATTCTCTCTCTCTCTATCTGCCTCTTTCCCTCTCTCTCTCTCTCTCTCTCTCTCTCTCTGTCGCTCTCAAATAAATAAATGAAAATGAACAAAATAATTTAAAAGTATATAGTTTTGTATAAAGCAAAATGCAGGGATTCAATCTCTTTTTTTTTCTTTTCTCAATTTTTATTAACATTTTCCATGATTATAAAAAATATCCCATGGTGCTACCCTCCCTCCCCCCACTTTCCCCTTTGAAACTCCATTCTCCATCATATCCCCTCCCCATCTCAATCAGTCTCTCTTTTATTTTGATGTCATGATCTTTTCCTCCTCTTATGATGGTCTTATGTAGGTAGTGTCAGGCACTATGAGGTCATGGATATCCAGGCCATTTTATGTCTGGAGGGAGGACGTTGTAAGGAGTCCTACCCTTCCTTTGGAAACTCTTACATTCTTTCCGCCACCTCTTCTGCATTAGACCCTGAGCCTTGGAAGGTGTGATCGAGATGTTACTCAGTACTCCAGTCACTTCTTTCCAGCACTATGATACCTTCTGAGTCATCCCAAGGTCACTGCCATCTGAAAAGAGAAGATTCTCTACCCAAAGTGAGAGTAGCATTAATATGAGGGTATAAATATTAAGAGAAGTGCTTACTGGGCAGTTTGATAAGCATAGTATATACATTTTTCCAGACATCAGCAGATGTTACACCCCCTAGGGCTCATGACTACCTCTGTTTTAAGTTTTCAGTATCAGGGATGTATCCCCCCCCCCCCATGGAGCGGGCCTCCAGTCCAATTGGAGGGCAGTTGGTTTCCACCATGACAGATGTGCCACTATTGCACCCGTTGGCTCATTTGGCCTGGCTGGCCAATTATAAGGCTTGCAGTGTCCACTGTTGAGTATCTTCACTGGTGGTATCTCTTTCTCCCATTGAACTACATGTAGAATGGCTTCTTCCAGCTTTCTCTCAGCTCAGTCTCTTATATTTCCCAACTGGCTACCATCTTGACTTTTTTGAACTCTTTAT
Organism: Dipus sagitta; assembly: GCA_036346955.1. NCBI lineage: Eukaryota > Metazoa > Chordata > Mammalia > Rodentia > Dipodidae > Dipus > Dipus sagitta. The sequence goes on along the minus strand of CM070789.1, from coordinate 22,084,300 downwards.
TCTCTGCTATTTTTTTAAATATATTTTTATTTATTTGACAGAGAGAGAGAGAGAGAGAGGAAGAGAGAAAGAGATTGAGAAAGAGAAAGATAATGGGTGCGCCAGGGCCTCCAGCCACTGCAAATGAACTCCAGATGCATGCGCCCCCTTGTGCATCTGGCTTACGTGGGACCTGGAGAATCGAACCTGGGTCCTTTGGCTTTGCAGGCAGAATGCCTTAATTGCTAAGCCATCTTCTCCAGCCCTATCCTCTGCTATTTAATTGTCTATCTGTTCTTGGACCAATGCCATACTGCTTTGTTTCCTATAGTTATGTGATATTTTTAAAAGTCTGCTACGACTAGACACTCCTTAGTTATCAGTTTTTTGTTTGTTTGTTTGTTTGTTTTTGGCTAGTTGTACTAATTACTTTTCTCATTGCTGTGACAAAATGTGTAACAAGAAGTAACAAGGATTGGAGAGATAGCTCAGGGCTTAAGGCACTTGCCTGCAAAGCTTAATGAGCTGGATTTGATTCCCCAGTACCCACGAAAAGCCGGATGCACAAGGTAGCACATCAGTCTGGAGTTCATTTGCCATGGCTAGAGGCCTTGGTGTGCCCATTTTCTTTCTCTTTCTCTATCTCCTGAAAAATAAGTAAAAAGTAACTTAAAGGAGGGAGGAAGAAAGGATTTGTTTGGCTCACAGTTTAAGAATGGGTATGGGGGCTGGAGAGATGGCTCAGCAGTTAAGGCACTTGCCTGCGAAGCCTAAGGACCCAGGTTCGATTCCCCAGGTCCCGTGTAAGCCAGATGCACATGGTGGCTCATGTATCTGGAGTTTGTTTACAGTGGCTAGGGGTCCTGGCATGCCCATTTTCTCTCTCTCTCAAAATCTCTCTCTCTCTCTCTCTTTCCTTCCCTCCCACCCCTGTCTCTGTCTCTAATAAATAAGTAAATAAAAAATAAATCTTGTTTTAAGAAAAGAAGGGATATGGTCCCTCTTTGTGGAGGAAGTGTGGTGGCAAGTGTAGGAAGCAGTTGGTCACGTGGTGTCTGCAGTCAGGAAGCTGAGAGAAAACAGGAAGCAGGACAGGGCTAAGAAACTCAAGGCCTGTCCCAGCGTCCCACTTCCTCTGGCAAGGATCCCCCTCCCCCTAAAGGTTTCACAGCCTTCCAGAACAGTGCCACCAGCTGGGAACCAAGTATTCAAGCATACAAGCCCATGGGGGGAATTCCACATTGAAGCTACACCATCAGTGTTACCTGTTCCTGCCTCCCCCACCCCAATCCAGAGGCAAACGCTGACCCTCTTTCGTGAAGGTTCTCCCTTGCCATTTCACCCGCGGAGCCAAAAATGTGTGACGTCTGGCTCCTTCCGCCTGCTGTACTGTCTCTTAGGTTCATGCGTGCTGTCAGAATCCTCTCTATTGTCGAATCGTAGTTCACTTCGTGCGTACGCGTTCTGTCCACTCATCAGTTAACGGACATTTCAATTGTTGCCATGCTTTGCTTTTATGATACCGCTACTGTGAGCCTTTACATGAAGGTCGCCATGCAGGTGTTCTCTTCTGCCTTGGGTGAAGGACGAGGAGGAGAATGGCTGTGGCTTGTGCTAAGTGTAACTTAAGACATTGTCAGACTTGTGTACTTGCAACCCGGCCCTTTGGAGGCTGAGGCCAACTGAGCCAACAGCAGTGGGGTTCGGGCCACTATATGTATAGATACTGAGACCCACGGTCCAAAATAAATAAACAAAAGATCAAATAGCTGTATCCTTTTTCCATCCTTGTGGCAGTCAGCTTCAGGTTCTCTGAGATGAACTTCCAGACCAGGCACAGTTATGGAGGAAGGGATTTATTGAAGCTTACAGATCCAGGGGAAGTTCCATAAAAACAGAAGAAACTGGCCTGCCTTCACAGGACCAAGCAGAGAGAGAGAGAAGCACAAGCCTAAATGTCAAAAGCCACAGCACACTTCAGGAACTCCAGCTAGGCACACTTTGCATATCTTTAGATTGAAATCTAAAATCCACCACCACACCTTAAGATCTACCCAGTGACCTTGCCACCAGCCAGGTGGCTAGAGAAGCAAACTGCAAATAAGCAACTGAATATATTGGGGGCCATCTATTCTATTCAAACCACCACAATCCTCATCGGTAACTTAAGCAGGTTGTGGTTTCTCCGGCCCTCCCCATGTCTCTCATTAATTGCAATTACAGTATCGGTATCTTGTTGTGGAATGATTCAGCGTACATATAATCAAGTGACTAAGGATGTTGAACACATTTCCATGTACCTGAACCAGTTAGAAAAAGATTATTATCATTAGACGTGACACAAAAATGCATACTGCAAAGAAAAAACTGATAAATAGAACACCATCATTAAAAACTTGGAGGAGGGCGGGAGAGATGGCTTAGCGGGTTAAGGCGCTTGCCTGCAAAGCCTAAGATCCCAGGTTCGATTCCCCAGGACCCACGTAAGCCAGATGCACAAAGTGGCGCATACATCTAGAGTTCATTTGCAGTGGCTGGAGGCCCTGAAGCACCCATTCTCTCTATATGCCTCTTTCTCTTTCTCTCACTCACAAATAAATAAAAAAAAATTTTTTTGAAAAACCTTATTAAAAAAACAACAACTTGGAGGACTCCATTAAATAAAAACGACAAACTACAAAGAGAAAAAGAAAGCATTACCAAATTATATCTGATAACAGGCTTGTGTCCAGAATACATAAAGATCTCCAAACAAGAAGAGAACAAGCCAACTGAGATATGGGCAAGAGATTTGCATAGATGTTCTTACCCGTGAATACACATGGATAGATTAACAAATATCTATACACATAGGAAAACAAAACCCTCTGAATGTTAATTTACACATATTTTTTAACCTCATATTGACAGCCTCCATACTTACAGACAATATACCATAATCCTAATCAGTCTCCCTCCACCCCTTTCCTTCTGCACCCCTTTTTCACTAACTTCCTCCTTCTTCCAATGAGACCCTCTTCTATTTTGACGGCTTTTGTTGCTGTTGTTCGAAAGCAGGGTCTCGCTCTAGCTCAGGCTGACCTCGAATTTACTATGTAGTCTCAGGGTGGCTTCGAACTCCTACCTCTGCCTCCCGAGTGCTGGGATTAAAGGCGTGTGCCTCCACGCCCGGCTCTGACGTCAACCTTTTTACCCTCATATCATGCAGGTCTCATGTAGGTAGCGGTAGCCACCGTTGAGGGGCCATGGATGCAATGGCTAGTTGTGTCTGGAAGACAGTGTGTCAAAGCCTTCCTCCCTTTCTTCTGCTTCTCATACACTCTCTGCACTTCTTCTGTAATGGTCCCCTGAGTTTTCATACCAGGCATGAATTCTCTCCTGTGGAGCACACCTCACGTCCAACCAGAGAGCAGTTGGTTTCCCTCATAACAGACATACCGCCATTGCACCAGTTGGTACATTTAGCCTGGCTGGCTGCTGGTTAAAACCATTGATGACTTTTTTCTCCCAACAGTCTGCATCCTGACAGCCAGGCAATGGGAAGGAGGCTTCCAGCTCAACTCCAGCTTGATTTCTCAGTCCAAACATGATAACATATTTTTCCCTCTTTTTTTTTTTTTTTTCGGTTTTTCAAGGTAGGGTCTCACTCTAGCTCAGGCTGACCTGGAATTCACTATGTAGTCTCAGGGTGGCCTCGAACTCACAGCAATCCTCTTACCTCTGCCTCCCGAGTGCTGGGATTTAAAGGCATGCGACACCATGCCTTGCTTTTTTTTTTTTTCCCCTTCTTTTTAAATTTTGATTTATTTATTTGCAAGGGGGGAGAGGGAGAAAGTATGGGTGCTCCAGGGCCTCCCTGCCACTACCAGCAAACTCCAGGTGCAGGCGCCACCTTGTGCCTCTGGTTTTACGTGGGTACTGGGGAATTGAAACCAGGCCATCAGACTCTGCAGGCAAGCACTTTAGTCACTGAGCCATATCTCCAGCCTCTTGGTAATATGTATGTTAAAGAATAAAATGACAGGTTTACGCTGAGAGTCACTGCTTCTCTTGCTCTTCATTCGTTGTTGGCATTGCCAACTTCCCTCTGATTTCACTGTCGTCTCTGAAAACTTCCTCTGGTGATTCTTCTAGAACACATTGCCTGGCCATGAATTCTGTTAGTCTTTAAAAATATATATTTTATTTTTATTTATTTATTTGAGAGAGAGAAGGAGAGAGAAAGAAAGAGAATGGGATGCCAGGGTATCCAGCCACTGGAGATGAGCTCCAGACACATGCACCACCTTGTGCATCTGGCTTACGTGGGTACTGGGGAATCGAACCTGGGTCCTTTGGCTTTGCAGGCAAGCGCCTTACCTGTTAAGCCATCTCTCCAGCCCTGCCAGTCTTCTTTAACCTGGAATGTCTAGTTTGATTTGGGCAGGTACTGAGGATCCAGTGTGGGGCCTGATACGTGTATGGCAAGGACTATACTAAAATGCCTTTATTTAATCTTCATTTTTGAGGTGTAGTTCTGCTGGATGAGGAATTCTAACTTAACATTCTTTTTTTTTCTTTTTGGTTTTTCGAGGTAGGGTCTCTCTCTAGACCAGGCTGACCTGGAATTCACTCTGCATTCTCAGGGTGGCCTCGAATTCACAGCAATCCTCCTACCTCTGTCTCCCGAGTGCTGGGATTCAAGGCTTGCGCCACCACACGCCTGGCTCTAACTTACCATTCTCTTCTGCGAGTATTTTTAGTACGTCAATTTCCTACGGCCTCCCTGGTGTCTGATGAATATCCACTGTCATCTTAACTGTCGTTTCTGTAAGTGATGCTTGTTTTCTCTGGCTGCTTTCAGGATTTTTCTCAGAGCCTGACACAGCGTTAACAGAAGAGTGTTTGCTTACATTTGTGTGAGGGCTTGGGTACCATCCTCCGTACTGAAAAAAAAAAAAATTTTTTTTTATATAGAGATCCTTTAAAACTGTGTATAGGTCGCCTATAATTCCAGCCCTTGGGAGGCTGAGGCAGGTGGATTCTCCCATGGGTTTGAGACCACCCTGAGCAGGATCTGTCTCACAAAAATAAAAGTAGGGCTGGGGAGTTGACTGAGTGGGTGCAAGCCTTTCACCATGCAGGTGTGATGACTTGGGCTCCGGACACCTAGATCCACATAAAGCTGGATGCAATAGTGAGTGTCTGTAATCTCGCCCTGCCTAATGGGGAGCTGGAGACAGGAGAGTCCCCAGGAGCTGTGCGCCTCTAGCCTGGTGTACAATGAGAGACTCTAGCACGGATAAGACGGATGGAGGTGAGCACTGACCTCCAAGGCTGTCCCCTGACCTCCACGTTTGCCATGGCGTGCACACACCTGTAGTCAGGCATGTGAACACGCACCCATACATGCATCTCACATACAAAGATTTTTTTAAAAATCTAGTTTCCAGCAATTTGATAATGATAGTTCTTGGAGTGAATTTCTTCAGATTTGTTTAACTTTGGGTAAATGGAACTGTTGCTTCTGGTTCTCTTCCTCCTTCCTTTTCCTTTTCCTCCTCCTCCTCCTCTTTTCTTTTCTTTTTTTTTTTTTTGGTTTGTTTTTTGTTTGTTTTTCTTCATGGTAGTGTCTTACTCTAGCCCAGACTGACCTGGAACACACTCTGTAGTACCAGACTGGCCTCAAAGTCATGGAAATCCTCCTCCCTCTGCCTCACAGGTTCAGGTCTGTGGCAGTCAGTCAAGGCAGCTTCCATCCATATTCCTTTATTTATTTTTTATTTTTTTGTTTATTTATTTATTTGAGAGCAACAGAGAGAAGGAGGCAGAGAGAGAGAGAGAGAGAGAGAGAATGGGCGAGCCAGAGCTTCCAGCCTCTGTAAACGAACTCCAGATGCGTGCGCCCCCTTGTGCATCTGGGTAACGTGGGTCCTGGAGAACTGAGCCTTGAACCGGGGTCTTTAGGCTTCACAGGCAAGCGCTTAACCGCTAAGTCATCTCTCCAGCCCCCATATTCCTTTAATTACTGAGTGCTGTGTATAGCGTGTGTGGCGTGGCGTGTGTGGCATGTGTGGCGTGTGTGGTGTGTGTGATGTGTGTATGCCCATGTATGTGCAGCTATGGCGCCCCACACACGTGCCTATCGAGAGCAGAGGAGAATGTTTGAGTTCTATCACTCACCTGTTTTTCTCTCTCTCTCTCCTTATTTATCTACTTATTTTTAAATATTTTATTTATTTATTTATTTGAGAAACAAAGAGAGAGAGAGAGGATGAGGCAGATAGAAAGAGAGCATGGGCACGCCAAGGCCTCCAGCCACTGCAAACGAACTCCGGATGCGTGCGCCCCCTTGTGCATCTGGCATACGTGGGTCCTGGGGAATTGAACCAGGGTCCTTAGGCTTCGCAGGCAAGCGCCTTAGCCGCTGAGCCATCTGCCCAGCCCGTTCACCTGTTTTTCCCTAGAGACAGAGTCTCTCACTGGTTCTGGAGCTCGCCATTATTTTTTCGTGAGCCCCAGTGATTCTCGGGTCTCTGCTCCCCCCCATGGGGCTGATGTTACAGTTGTGTGTGGCCTTGCCGGCTGTTTACATGGTTATTATGTAGTACAGATGTTGACATATGGAGGATTTGAATTCAGCCTCTCCCGGGCCTCCCTAGGGTCCCCTGTGCTTGCACAGGAAGCACTCCCCTGCTGGGACATCTCTCCAACCCCCGTAGTTCCTTTTTTTCTGCAGAATGCTCTTTCTCCTCCCTTTTGGGATTCTAAGGATATAAACGTCAAACCTTTAGCGATGCTCACAGGTCCTGAGCGTTGTTTCTTTTCTAAGTCTTCAGTCTCGGACATCTCTATTGATCTACCTTCAAGTTTATGGACTTTACTCTGTCATTTTTCCTCTGCTGTTTCATCCAGTCAATATACCCTTTTATTTTAGATGCTTGGTGTTAATTTTCACCTCCAAAATTTTCATTTAGCTCGCTTTTACATCTCTTATTTTGTGACATGAAATGGTCCCCAACCCCCATCATCAATGAGAAGAGCAGGACACGCATTATGCTTAAGCTTGCCGTAAAATATGTAAAACTGAAATGCGCATAAAATGTTTGAACATACTTTGAATTTTCCTGAAGAATATTTTAAGAACGGTTAACTGTGGCGGCCTCTAGGAGGGCCCTGAGGATCATCAGTGAAACAGAAATGATTTCCAGTTTTTGGTGTATAAGTGTGTATATCCTCTTTTTTTTCCCCCTTGGTTGTTCAAGGTAGGGTTTCACTGTAGACCTGGAATTCACTATGTAGTCTCAGGGTGGCCTCGAACTCGCGGTGATCCTCCTACCTCTGCCTCCTGAGTGTTGGGAATAAAGGCTTGTGCCACCATGCCTGGCTTTGAACTGCTATTTTTACAATTTATTTTTATTTAGTTATTAGAGACAGAGAAAGGGAGAGAGAGTGAGATTGGGCAGGCCAGGGCCTCTAGCCACTGCAAACGAACTCCAGACACATGTGCCACCATGTGCATCTGGCTTATGTGGGACCTGGAGAATCGAACCTGGGTCCTTAGGCTTTGCAGGCATGTGCCTTAACCGCTAAGCCATCTCTCCAGACCATTTTTACTGACCATTTCCACACATGTACATAATGTACTTGATCATATCCCCTCCCATTACTTTCTTTTGTCTCATCCCACATTCCCTCCCGATGAACCCCTTCTTTCCAGCTAGTCCCTCCTTTATTTTTTAAAATACATATTTTATTTACTTATTTATTTGAGACAGAGAGAGAGAGAGAATGGGTGCGCCAGGGCCTCTAGCCACTGCAAACGAACTCCAGACACATGTGCCACCATGTGCATCTGGCTTACATGGGCCCTGGAGAATCGAACCTGGGTCCTTTGGCTTTGTAGGCAAACGCCTTAACCACTAAGTCATCTCTCCAGCGCCCCCCCCCCTTTATTTTGATGTCATTTTGGTTGTCCTCCCTCCTCCGTGATGACATGCAGTTAACAGCGGCCACTCTGAGGCCATGAATACAATGGCGCTTCCCCGAGCCTCAGTGGATGTGATGGAGATGTCTTGCTCAGTGCTGGGCACTCAACAGTCACCTCTTCCCAGCACTTTGGTGCGTGTCAAGTCAGTGCCATCTGCAAAGAAAAAGAAGCTTCTCTGATCAGAAGCAAGAGTGGCACTAATCTACGGGCATAAGCACAGGTGTTTAGAGAATAATGGGGTGGGCACAATTGTGTCCATGTCCCCGAACAACAGTGGCAGCATCCCTTTAGGGCCTATAACCTCCTCGGCCATAGGTTTTTGTCTTGGTTTTCAGTGCCAGGCATGAATTCCCTCCCATGAAGCAGGCCCCAAATCCAACTGGAGAGCAGCTGGTTACCCCTATAAGAGACATGCCACTATTGAACCAGTGGGCACATCTTGTCTGGCTGGCCAGTTGCAGGGTCCACTGCCAGATAAGACTGTTGTTGACTTTTTTCCCCCAAGCGGGCTGCATGCGTAGCACTTCCCAGCACTATGAGAGCTAGCCAGCATCTGCTTTATATCTTGTATTTCTTTTCAGGAACTTTTTTTTTTTCAGCATAGGGGATCAAACCCAAGGACTGCTAGGCAAGCACTATAACACTGAGATACATACTCAGTTATCTTTATTTTTGTTTTGAGACAGGATCTAAGTTTCCCAGACTGTCCTTGATCGTTCTCTGTAGCTCATGCAGTCCATGAACTCTAATGATCTTCCTGTCTCAGCCTCCCATTGTGGACTTGAAGTGAACTTGAGGAGTTGAGGTGGGGTTCTGATGCCCAAATGTGAACCATTTCACCTCTCTGGGCGACGTCTCCTGAGACTGAAGTGACCTCTGGGACGCCACCTGCTCTAATGCTCTAGGGCTCTCTCGTGCATGGGGCATGCACTTGATTTTCTGTCACCCTTCTTGATCTACGGACAACAGTGCGTCCTAGCCGGGTGTGGTGGCGCACGCCTTTAATCCCAGCACTGGGGAGGCAGAGGTAGGAGGATCGCCGTGAGTTCAAGGCCACCCTGAGACTACATAGTGAATTCCAGGTCAGCCTGAGCTACAGTGAGACCCTACCTCAAAAGAACCAAAAACAAAACCTTAGCTCTGATGCAGTAAGAACAGTACTGACAAGCATCCAGTGGAAACACCATCTGTCAAGGGGAAAACTGGGGAACTTAAACCTTTAGTGAGAAACGACATAGGTAGCTAACATTTCTTTGAACTAAGGGTGTCAAGACCAGCTTCATTGCCTTAAAGAAGCCAGAAAACTGAAAGAGAGGCAGGACTATCAGGAGTCCAAGTTCCTCCTCAGTTATACTAAGCAGGTCTGAGGTCAGCCTGAACTATGTGAGACCCTATAATCAAAAAAAAAAAAAAAAAAAAAAAGGAAAGAAAGAAAAAAAAGGCTGGAGAGATGGCTTAGTGGTTAAGCGCTTACCTGTAAAGCCTAAGGACCCGGGTTCGAGGCTCGATTACCCAGGACCCACTTAAGCCAGTTGCACAAGGTGGCGCATGCATCTGGAGCTCGTTTGCAGTGGCTGGAGGCCCTGGTGTGCCCATTCTCTCTCTCTGTCTGTCTCTTTCTCTCTGCCTCTTTCTCTCTCTCTCTGTTTCTCTCAAATAAAAATAAATTAAAATTAAAAAATAAATTAAAAAAAAGGAAGGACTGGAGAGATGGCTTAGCTGTTAAGGTGCATGTCTACAAAGCCTAAGGATCCAGGTTCGATTCTCCAGGTCCCACATAAGCCAGATGCACATGGTGGCGCGTGTGTCTGGAGTTCGTTTGCAGTGGCTGGAGGCCCTGGTGCTCTCTCATTGTCTCTCTGACTGTAGTAAAAAAATAAATAAAAGCTATGCGTGGTGGCACACGCCTTTAATCCCAACACTTGGGAGGCAGAGGTAGGAGGATCGCTGTGAGTTCGAGGCCACCCTGAGACTTCATAGTGAATTCCAGGTCAGCCTGAGCTAGAGTGAGACCCTACCTCAAAAAACCAAATAAATAAATAAATTAATTAATTAATAGCAAATAAATAAAATAAAATCTTTTAAAAAAAAAACTTGGCCTAGAGAGATGGCTTAGCGGTTAAGGTGCTTTCCTGAGAAGCCTAAGGACCCAGGTTCGATTCCCCAGGACCCACGTAAGCCAGATGCTCAAGGTTGTGGTGCATGCATCTGGATTTCATTTGCAGTGGCTGGAGGCCCTGGTGCACCCGTTCCCAGTCTCTCTCTCTCTCAAATAAATAAATAACTACTCCTACTACTAATAATAATAGGGGTGCACCACCAAGCCCTGCTGTAATAAAAAGAAATCAAAATAAGAAAAAAAAACAACCTTTAAAAATTTGTCTTTTCAAGCTCAGAGCCCCTCCTGCCGCGGGTTTCCTGCGGTGCCCAGGTGGTGGCAGGTGCTTGCTGGGAGCCGGGCCCCGCCCCGCCCCGCAAGCACAGCCCTTTCGTGTGTCCTCTCCGCAGCTGCTGCAGCTGTCGGCCAGCGCCGTGGAGAAGGGCCGCAGCGTGGGCGAGGTCCTGCAGTCGGTGCTGCAGTACGAGAAGGAGAGACAGCTCGACGAGGCGGTGGGGAACGTCACGCGGCTGCAGCTGCTGGACTGGCTGATGGTGAACCTGTGACTGGGGCCCACGCACTGCGCCCCGCGTCCCAGCAGTGGGCCCCGCCCCGCCCCCCCGGCCCCCGCCCCCCGCCCCACCGCACAGCCCTGACATCACCTCCACGCCAGACCGCCATCAAATGCTACTCACTGGATTTTGCAGATTTTCCTGTCCATGCGAGCAAGGACGTAAAATTAAAAGATTACAATTAAAGGGCCCCGCGGGTCTGGCTTCCTTGAGTTGAGGGTCGAGTGGTTACAGGAGGCCAAGCTAAGTCAGGTTGGGGCGGGGGGGGGGGCACCTGGGAGGGTGCATCTCTAATCCTAGTACCTGGCAGGTGGAAGCTGTTCAGTCAGGAGGTCAGGGTCACCCCGGGCTGCAGCAGCAGGTTCAAGGCCAGTCTAGGCCATGAGAGACCTTGTCTCAACCTTCTTTTCCCCCACCTGAGTTGTGCTGTTAACTGCAGTCCCCCTGGTGGTCTGCCCTTGCTCCTGCCCCAGACTCCATGGAGCAATTATTTCAACCCCACCCTTTGGGAAGCCTCCACCCCCTGCTGCCTTCTAGAAGCCACGTTGCCTTTTCCCAACAAACATGTGACCTTGTGACCCAGGCTGGCCCATCAGAGGGACCCCATCTTAGACCCAGGGATGGGTGCAGGTTCATTTATTTCTGACACCTTTCATTTTTTAAAAATATTTTTTATTTTTATTTATTTATTTGAGAGCAACAGACAGAGAGAGAAAGAGGCAGATAGAGAGAGAGAGAATGGGCGCGCCAGGGCTTCCAGCCACTGCAAACAAACTCCAGACGTGTGCGCCCTCTTGTGCATCTGGCTAACGTGGGTCTGGGGGAACGGAGCCTCGAACGGGGATCCTTAGGCTTCACAGGCAAGCGCTTAACCGCTAAGCCGTCTCTCCAGCCCTGACACCTTTCTTGTTAGCAAGGAAGACTGTATCTTTTGTATGGATGTGAGCCTGTCCTCAGAGTTAGCCCAACCACAGAACAGGGCAAGGGGAGGAAGAAGAAGAAGAGAGGGGAAGGTGGGAGGGCAAGAGACTAATAGATGAACAGGGACCCTGAGCTCTGAAGTGTTTGAATTCTGAGATTACATCTTCCCCTCCTGACCCCTGGTTGTGCGCACTAATGACTGACTGTCTCTTACTGCTTAAACAGTCAACAACAACCGCCATCATTTCCGAAGAATCTTGACTGACGTAGGTTGGCAGTCACGGACAGGAAAAACGCTTATTTTATTTACAATTCCATTAATGATGATATATCATATTTAACACCACCCTGACACACACACACGGGCAGACACACAAACACACACAAACACACACGCACACAGAGACACACACACGAGTTGAGGTCCATCCTGCCGGCCCTCTTTACAGCAGCCAGGCCAGCCAGCCATGTGAACGGAGTTTTAATTTTTTTTTAACCAAACCTTTATGCATTAAAAAACAATGTACAATATAAGTGCCATATCTGATACAAATCGTTGGTGGAAGGGAGCAGGACCATCAGGGTCACACGATGGGTGGTAAAATGTTTGCGTTCTTAGAGGACTTTTTGCTTTGTTCCGGGGAGGACACGGACAGTGCCGACCCGACAGCGGCCTCGGGCTTTCCAGAAGCTTCTGCTAAGTGAGGCAGCTGGACTGTGTCAGCTGTGTGCTGCGGGGAGTCACGCTGACTTTCTGAGCTCGGAACACGCCGCTCGGTGCCATCTTTTAATTTGTCCGAAGTCTCTTTGGTGCTGTCATCTGCCAAGGAGAGAAAAGACACAAGGAGCGCGTGTTCAAACGTGAGCTACCGTGTGTAAGCTAACTCTCCCACGAGGTACACGTCGTTTGGAGTTGAGGCTGCGGTGGTATAAAAATAGTTCGTGGGCAAAACACATTCTGTGTGACAGGCATTGGTGTAAGCGTTTTACATTTGCTAAGTTAATCCTTTCCAAAGCCCACAGAATAAACATTTTTTTTAACTTTATTTGTGTGCAAGACACGGCGTGCACATATGAGAGAGACACACACAGAGAGAGAATGAATATGAGAATTGAGAATGCCAGGGCCTTTTGTAGCTGCAAATGAACTTCAAACACATGTGGGCTCCGTAGCTTACAGCACCTGTCTAGTGAACTTCAGACACATGCACTACTTGGTACATCTGGCTTTACCTGGGTACTGAGGAATTGAACCCCAGGCCGGCAGGCTTGGCAAGCAAGCATCTTTAACCTCTGAGCCATCTCTCCGACCCCAGAGTAAGTACTATTCTTATTCTCACAAGTAGACAAATGACACACAGAGGTCAGCTGCCCAAGGACCCACCCAGTTCTGTAGAATTTACTCCAAGCTAACTTGTATTTGGTGACCTGGACTTATTCTAGACTGCACTGGCCATGCAAGATTTGCCTTGAGCCATAAAGGATTGACAACATCACAATACAGCCTACGGAGTGGACACAGTGAGAGAAAGGGGAAGAGGGAGGAAAACAAAATCCTAAACACAAGAGGTCAACAGGAGGAGCCCAGCTAAATCCACGTTTTCCAAAAGAGGAAAGTCTTAAAATGAAGACCTGGCAGGTTGTTCACGGTACAGACAGAACTGGCTGAGCCTGGGCTGTGTTCTGTGTGTACCGGGCGCCCCGGATTGTGGCAACGGGACTAGTTATACCTTTCTTGCTTTTGCTGGCGTGGTGATGCGCCTGCGCCTTGTCCTTGCTTATCTCGGGACAGAAACTGGATTTCCGCAGGGTCTGAAGCTTGGGCAGCGTCTTGAGTTTCCGTGGCTCATGAATCCAGGCGTGCTTGAGGGCCTGGTCGGGGGTCATGCGAAGAGAAGGCTCCCATCTGCACAGCGACAAAGACCAACAGAGTTATTTGTCTGACTTCCCTTTTTTTTTAAAATTTTTTTTTGTTTATTTATTTATTTGACAGCGACAGACAGAGAAAGAGGCAGAGAGAGAGAGAGAATGGGCGCGCCAGGGCTTCCAGCCACTGCAAACGAATTCCAGATGCGTGCGCCCCCTTGTGCATCTGGCTAACGTGGGTCCTGGGGAATAGAGCCTTGAACCGGGGTCCTTAGGCTTCACAGGCAAGCGCTTAACCGCTAAGCCATCTCTCCAGCCCACTGACTTCCCTTTTTTAGGACTAAAATATGCTAAGCCCAGTAAAGGTATTTTCATTTTCACTATGACACATCTCGAAGGTGGTGTCAGAGAACAGAGAGATGAGGGCATCGTTTGAAAGTTAGAAATAAACATTGAAGGTAATCTTTTCAGAAAATTGGCATGACGAGAGATTTATTAAATTCCAAGCATTACAGAATTCCTAGAGATTCTTTTACAAGAAATATTACTGGGCTGGAGAGATGGCCTAGTGGTTCAGGTGGTTGCCTATGAAGCCTAAAGACCCATGTTCAACTCCAGGTCCCACATAAGCCAGACGCACAAGGTGATGCAAACGTGCAAGGTCATGCATGCACGCAAGGTGGAGAACGCTTGTCTGGAGTGCGATTACAGTGGCTGGAGGCCCTGATGCACTAATATTCTCCCTCTCTCTCTCATAAAAGAGGCCAGTCTGTTGGGTTTGCCTCAAAAATATATATATATTATTTCGGGCTGGCGATGTAGAGTACTTTCTTTGCATGTGTAAGAGCCTAGGTTCAAATCCCCAGTTCAACAAAAGCAAACAGATGAGCAAAAATCAAAGACATATCTATTTTTTAAATCTTAGCCATGGGATTTAGAATTGGCAAGCTAAGGAGATGAAACAAAGAAATATACACTTTCACTTCTCAAACTATAGAATTTGGGCCTTCAAATAGAATGACAAAGAAAGGGGGCTGGAGAGATGGCTTAGCGGTTAAGCGCTTGCCTATGAAGCCTAAGGACCCCAGTTCGAGGCTCGATTCCCCAGGACCCACATTAGCCAGATGCACAAGGGGGCGCTCGCATCTGGAGTTCGTTTGCAGTGGCTGGAGGCCCTGGCGCGCCCATTCTATCTCTCTCTCTATCTGCCTCTTTCTGTCTCTGTCTGTCACTTTCAAATAAATAAGTAAAAATAAAACAAAAAAAAGTTTTAAAAAAATGACAAAGGCCGGGCGTGGTGGCGCACGCCTTTAATCCCAGCACTTAGGAGGCAGAGGTAGGAGAATTGCCATGAGTTCGAGGCCACCCTGAGACGACATAGTGAATTCCAGGTCAGCCTGAACTAGAGTGAGACCCTACCTCGAAAAACCAAAAAAAAAAAAAAGACAAAGAAAATTATAGAATTCTAGAATATTAAGATCAATAAAGGGGGCTGGCATGGTGGCATGTGCTTGTAATCCCAACACTTTGGGAGGTAAAAGCCAGAGGACTAGCGATTCAAAACCAGCTTCAGCTACTCAGCTAGCTTCTCCATTTTATAGAAAAGGCAGCGACGGCACATGGCCAATCTACTCATGCTCAGTGGTGAAAACATCTTCAATAGCGACCATAGCCAATAGTTTTCCAAATACCTTACAACGGCACAGGGGGTTGAAAGCTTCAGGTGACAACTCCCTGTTCACTCAGATATCACTCGAGCACGGGCCTCAGATTCTCAGATCCAAACTCTACCTACAGATTGTAAACCCACTGCCGTCTGTAGTTTGCCCTGCCCCGAGTTCTAAGATGCAAACTCTATGTGTAGATTATTAAGAGTTGTAGTTGATAGCGTACCCTGCTGTATAGCTGCCTGGTACAGGAAAAGGGCCCATGGGCCAGGGTGTACTGGAGGTGGTCATATACAATGCTTTTGCCAGGAGGCCCAAGGAACATTCCATTGAACTGGAAACCAAGACTTCCCCCTGGCCACTTTGGGCTCCTGATGCCCTTGAGTGAACAGGCTGAGAAAGGAGTTACAGTGTAAGGAGGGGTGATGGATCCAGACTACCAGGGGGAACTCGGACTGCTCCTCCACAATGGAGGTAAGGAAGAGTATGTCTGGAGTGCAGGAGATCCTTCGGGGCGCCTCCTAGTGTTACCTGCCCTGTTGTCAAAGTCAATGGACCACGGCAACAACCCAATCGAGGTAGTGTGATAAATGGCCCAGATCCTTCAGGAATGAAGGGTGGGTCTCCCCTCCAGGTAAAGAACCAAGACCTGCTGCGGTGCTTGCCGAAGGTGGAGGAAGTACAGAATGGGCAGTAGAAGAAGGCAGTTACAAATACCAGCCAAGGCCACGTGACCAGTTATAGAAACGAGGACTGACTGCCATGTTCCTGTCCTACCTTGATACGGAGTGTTTGTACACACCTACGCCAATATTAAGGTTATATCACTAGCTAAGTGTTGTTGAATTTATATTAGATCTGTTATATTAGAGACTAAGCATCCCTCAAGGAACCTTGCTTTGTGTTGAGGGAAGATTTTTGCGGTTCTGGTTGTACATGGGATAATTATACCATGTTAGGCACAATTATGAGCTTGTTACTGTTTTCATTTGGAAATTAAGTATGATGTAAGGAGATATGGTTTGGTGTCAAGTTGACATGGGGTGGACTTGTGATGGTTAAGGTGTTGTCAACTTGATCTGTTTAGTAAATCCACAGACATCCCTTTCGGGTGGGTCCCTGAGGTTGCTTCCAGGAAGGAAGCCCATTGAAGAGGTTGGGTTTAATCCATGAAGCAACAGACATGAAGATTTGCCTGCAATCTTACCACCAGGAGGTTTGAGGCCAAGAAAATGACGAGCTCTGCTGGCTCACCGTGCGGTTCAGGGGTATGTCTGAACCTCTTGGACCAGCCCGCACATCCACCGAGCTGAGCAGAGAGATCACCGTCGTGGATCCTCACCCAGCAGGGAGGACACAGCCTTACGAGCCACGTGTAAAGTGATTTGGAGACCACAGCTCCACCCTTAATGTCATCTTCATAAGCGTCTCCCAGCCTGAGACGTGCACCAGCAAACACATGCGAGAGCATGACACGGACAAGTTAGGAAACTCACACCAAACACCTTCTGAGAAAGTCCAGGAAGCTGGCGTCGTACGTTTTCAGCACTGTCACGAGGTCCTTGGAATCTGGGTATCTTTTCTCTCCCCTGTTGTTGGTTATGTTTTTAGGGAACCCTTTGGAATCTTTGGAGACACAACATCGTGTATTTAGTTCCAGGCATACATACTGACCAGTCCATCACAGCCGTCCTCTCAGCCACGCTGCTTCCTGCAGGGATGCGTCCACAGCTCTTCTGTGTCCTGTCTTACGGGTCTTCCCCCGTCACATCCCATCTTACACACATGCACGCACGCACACACACACACACACCACTCTAGTCAACCTGAAATTGCTTATGTGTGCTAAGCAGTGAATAGAGTTAATGCTAAATGCAATTTTTGGTACTATTTAGAATTTTCTGAGCCTCCATTCTACCATCCCCTTATTTTTCTTTATTTATTTGAGGGAGGGAGGGAGAGAGAGAGAGAGAATGGGTGCGCCAGGGCCTCCAGCCACTGCAAAAAACTCCAGACACATGCACCCCCTTGTGCATCTGGCTTACGTGGGCCCTGGGGAATCAAACCTGGGTCCTTTGGCTTTGCAGGAAAGTGCCTTAACCGCTAAGCCATCTCTCCAGCCCACAAACAAATAATTTAAGTGGTTTGACATTAACCAAGGTCAGATAACAGTGGTAAGGATGATAATAAAATAAATTTGAAGTGACAAAAAAAATCCTCTTGTGAACCAAGAAAGATGTTGTGTCTTCTTATTTATGGCCTTGCTCCTTCCTCACTAGCCCAAGGAAATTAAAAAAAAAATGGAGGGCTGAAGAGATGGCTTAGCGGTTAAGTGCTTGCCTGTGAAGTCTAACGACCCGGTTCAAGGCTTGATTCCCCAGTACCCACATAAGTCAGATGCACAAGGTGGTGCATGCATCTGGAGTTTGTTTGCAGTGGTTGGAGGCCATGGTGCACCCATTCTCTCTCTCTTTCTCCCTCCCTCCCTCTCTCTCTCTCTCCCTCCCCCCTCTCTCTGTCACTTGCAAATAAATAAATAAAAATAACAAGAATTTTTTAAAAAAGAAAATAAATGGAGATCCTTGGAGATCCTTTGGTAGAATACTTCCAGAGCTCATTTAGACATTCAGAACCACAAAAGCAGATTAATTTTTTTGTTGTTGTTGTTTGTTTGTTTTGTTTTTTGGGGTAGGGTCTCACTCTTGTCCAGGCTGACCTGGAATTCACTATGAAGTCTCAGGGTGGCCTCAAACTCACGGTGATCCTCCTACCTCTGCCTCCCGAGTGCTGGGATTAAAGGCATACGCCACCAAGCCTGGCCCAAACATCTTCAGGATCAGACCTAAATTTGATCCACAACTAGAAAGTTCAGAATTACTGGGTGCTGGAAGACAGAGCTTAGGCTATTTCTGCTAGTTAAGCCCCTTGTCAAATGTATGGTTTATCATCCCGAGAAGCCTGGAGGGTTCTGAACGTTTCCCGAGGAAATTTTGTACAATTCTTTGAAGGGAAAACCACCCCATTGCACATCCAGGTTCTCATGATGTTCAGAAAAGCTGACCGCTGGTGTTCACACGTTTTAAGTATGCAAGCAAACACATACTGAGTGAAGGCATCTAACCACACAGTTTACCAAGTCCTCAAAAAAAAAGAAACCTCAGTTCACGCAACAGACATTCTAGAAGCTTCACAACAGTTATTCCATCACTTTTGTAATTCACACAATTTTCTGGACCTCCAAAAGATATGCTATTACCGAGTTCCTAGAAGAGGAACTTCTAGCAATGTTCACTATGAGCACATGTGGAGGAAAGACCTCCAGCGTGGTGGGTGAGTGTGTGTGTGTGTGTGCGCACACAGACACACATCTGTGTATTCATAAGGATGTGAATGGGCCGGGCATGGTGGCGCACGCCTTTCATCCCAGCACTCGGGAGGCAGAGGTAGGAGGATCACCGTGAGCTTGAGGCCACCCTGAGACTACATAGTGAATTCCAGGTCAGTCTGGGCTAGAGCAAGACCCTACCTGGAAAAACCAAAAAAAAAAAAAAAGGATGTGAATATGTGAACAGGCCAGGGAATGGCACTGGTCCTAAAACTCTCAAAAATCCTTCCCTTCGGACGGTGGCACTGGGGCTCCCACCTTAACCAATACTGCACCTGTGATACCTGTCACCAGCACCTGTGTCACCTGTCACCTGTCTGCTACTGTTTTTCTGTATAATTTTCTTTCACTTCTCTGATCTTCCCTAATAGATAACCCTTCTTCCTCACCTCCTTCTTGCTGCCTCACCACCCCGAGGCAACATTTCTTTGCTACTGATGAGGAGCGATCACTAGGCGTGGATGGGCTCGGGGAACTGCGGACAGCTCAAACCTCGGAGAAGAGTCAAGAACGGAGGTGGATGCTTCCCAAAGCCACCTGGTCAGAAACGTAGAATACAGAGTCTCGCTTCCGACTGACTGTATCGTGGGTGATAGAGAAGGATCACGGGAATGAGCACCTTTGCCAAGTGTCCAAACGATTCTTTAAAAGTTTGGGGAACAAAGCTGGGCTGTGGCAGCGCACGCCTTTAATCCCAGTACTCAGGAGGCAGGGATAGGAGGATCGCCGTGAGTGAGTTCGAGGCTACCCTGAGACTACATAGTGAATTCCAGGTCAGCCTGGGCCAGAGTGAGACCCTACCTCGAAAAACAAAACAAGAAAAAGAAAAGTTTGGGGAACAATAAAGTGGGGTATACAACTCCCAGCAAAGTCTCTTACACCAGAAGTCCAGACATGTGAATGTTGTTATCAACATTCTAAATCCTAAAGCCTGGGCTGGAGAGATGGCTTAGCGGTTAAGCGCTTGCCTATGAAGCCTAAGGACCCCGGTTCGAGGCTCTATTCCCCAGGACCCACGTTAGCCAGATGCACAAGGGGGCACACGCGTCTGGAGTTCCTTTGCAGTGGGTGGAGACCCTGGAGCACCCATTCTGTCTCTCTCTCTGCCTCTTTCTGTCTCTGTCTGTTGCTCTTAAATAAATAAATAAATAAAAATAAACAAAAAGAATTTTAAATCCTAAAGCCTGGTGTTGACCGTAGAACTCAGGTATCCTATGAAGTGGTGTGCACACGTCTTTGGCATCTGACAACCAGGATGCCCTCCCTGCGTTCCCTTTCTTCAAGGCCACACTGGATGAGGGTCTAGGATGTGACTCTTCCACTGGTGTCCTTTGTCTAGCAGGAGGGAACACCAACACCCCCACTTTTTACCCTCCCCCAAATCCTTCCAAAAGGATGAATTCTCTAAGTGGTGGGGAAAGTGTTTGGGGTCAAAAGTCCATTTCCCTGGCTCCAGGGAGTCTCCTGAGAGCTCCGAAGGGAGGTGAGTGTGTGGGCACCGCTCTGAGGAGACAAGGACTGTCCCGCTCAGACGCGCGGCCGTCAAAGCTCCGGCCAGCAATGGGAGGTGACATTTAAGAGATGCAATGATTTCGATTGGCATTGACCAATCCGAGTGGAGCACTTCCGCTTGCTGGACCTTCCCCGTTTACTTTCTGGATCCTGAGCAGCCTGAGGAGACCTGAGAGAGAAGCCAGGAATCCCAGAGCTGTGGCAAGGTTCAGAGATGTGGCTTTTGAACCATATGGCATAGAAGAACACTACAGCCTAACCCCCATGTGGCTGAACTGGCATATACTGACCACCACAACTGAAGCCATAACCTAACGGCTCCCCACTGTTGAATTGTCTTGGCTGTCCTATTGGTGGAAGAAGCAGTCAAGAGAACCTGTGTGAGCTGCCTGTCTTTTCTGAAGCCATTCTTATTGACAATAAGAATGGGAGAGCTGCATCAGACCCAGCGAGCACTTCTCTTAATGTTCATGCCCTTATATTAATGCTACTCTCAATTTTGGTAGAGAACCTTCTCTTTTCAGATGGCAGTGACCTTGGGATGACTCAGAAGGCTCGACGGTGCTCAGAAGAATTGACAGGAGTGCTCAGCACTGTAATGTCTCTACCACACCTTCCAAGGCTCAGGGTCCATTGCGGAAGAGGTGGCAGAAAGAATGTAAGAGCCAAAGGAAGGGTAGGACTCCTTACAACATGCTCCTCCAGGCACAAAATGGCCTGTATGTCCATGACCTCACAGTGCCTGACACTACCTACACAAGACCATCATAATAGGAGGAAAAGATGGTGACATCAAAGTAAAAGAGAGGCTGATTGAGAGGGGGAGGGGATATGATGGAGAATGGAGTTTCAAAGGGGAAAGTGAAGGGAGGGAGGGAATTACCATGGAACATTGTTTACAATCATGGAAGTTGTTAATAAAAATAATAATAATAAAAGAAACTCAAGGCCATCCTCAGCTGCAAAGCAAGCTGAAGGCCACCTGGGATTTATGAGACCCTAGATAAACAAGTGTGCATATTCTTTTTTTTTTTTTCAAGGTAGGGTCTCACTCTAACCCAGGCTGACCTGTAATTCACTATGGTGGCCTCGAACTCACAGCGATCCTTCTACCTCTGCCTCCCTACTGCTGGGATTAAAGGTGCGTGCCACCATGCCCAGCTCAAATGTGCATATTCTAAACTAAAAAAAAAAACACAACAGAGTGGGAGAGCTGGGCTGGAGAGATGGCTTAGCGGTTAAGGCGCTTGCCTGCAAAGCCTAAGGGACTCAGGTTCGATTCCCCAGGACCCACGTTAGCCAGATGCACAAGGGGGCGAATGCGTCTGGAGTTCATTTGCAGTGTCTGGAGGCGCTGGCACGCCCATTCTCTCTTTCTCTTTCTCAAATAAATAAATAATATTTAAAAAATAAACACACTGTGAAGAATGGGAGAGCTAAGAAGATTCAGCCTCCATAGCCAACATGAGCCTAAGAACCAATCTGACAACAATGGCTGGTCAGAAAGGTCCTGGTGGTGAGCACTCTGTCCATGGAGCCTCTTCCTTGTGTCCGGCTTCCCTCCACTTGCCTAACCTTTGGCTACTGCGGCTTGTTCTGCCTCTAGGAACTCTCTAGACTTCTGGCGGGTCTTCCAGAGGATCTTTGGTCTGGAACTCGCTTTATCTCACTGGTGTAGAGAGCCCTGCCGCCCTGCCGCAGTTGGCACGCTGTTGTTCCCTTTCTCCCTCTTGCCAGGCACACTCACCCAGAGAGGAAGAGCAGCAGTCGCCACACTGAGTCCGGGAACTGTGACGGATGGGAGCAGGGGGCTGCCGATGAGGCTCAGCCCCAGCAATGAGACAGAGGACCCGACTGTCACTGGCAAGCCAGACCTCTCCACAGGACAACCGTCCAGACCCGCCTGCCTGTCTATCTTACATGGAGTTTCAGTGAACTGAGATACCAGGAAAGACTAATGCTCTATCAGTGGAGGCTAGAATGATAGAATTTCCCGCCCATCTGGAAGTCCCTGGTCTGATTTCCCT
Source organism: Dipus sagitta (assembly GCA_036346955.1). Classification (NCBI taxonomy): domain Eukaryota; kingdom Metazoa; phylum Chordata; class Mammalia; order Rodentia; family Dipodidae; genus Dipus; species Dipus sagitta. The sequence continues at coordinate 22,062,304 of CM070789.1, read as the reverse complement.
GCACAGCGCATGGTGACGCAGGCCACGTTGCTTGGGGAGGTGGGGAGGACTTCTAGGAGAGGGTAGACTTTGCACCTCTTCCGGTTGTGGTCCTCACTGGCACATCTTCCAAGGAACGTTGCCATCCCTGCTTCCTGGCATCCCACTGAGACTCCCCATCTAATCTCTCTCGTGCTGTTGGGTACCACTTCTCATGATCTGTTCAGCTCCTAATCGCATGTATGGTCTAAGGGAATGGAAGGTTTCTCCAAAGCCTTGACACTTCATTAGACACAACGGGACAAAGAGAGTAAGACCTGTGGACTTACCAAAGAACGTCTGTCTCCTGGAGGCTGTCTGGATGAAGTGGGCTGGCGGCAGGCCCAACACCTTCAATAAAGCATAGTGTGATTGGGTCACTCTTCGTAGAGTCACAGAATCAATGGTTGTTAAGAACTGGGTGAGAATTCGCACAAACTGCCTTCTATGTTTAAGGACTAGGAGATTTAAGTAACGACATCAAGTCAATGACGGAGCAGACCAAGACCTTAGGTAGCTTGAATAGATGGCCCCCGATATATTCAGTGGTTCTTTTTTAAATTTATTTGAGAGACAGAGAGAGAATGGACACACCAGGGTCTCCAGTCACTGCAAACAAACTCCAGATGCATGTGCTACCTCGTGCATCTGGCTTTCGTGGGTCCTGCAGAATCGAACCTGAATCCTTAGGCTTCACAGGCAAGTGCCTTAACTGCTAAGCCATCTTTGCAGTCCTATATTCAGTGTTTTATTACAGTTTTTGGTCTGCAGCTACCTGGCTGCAGGAGGTGTCACTGGGCTGGACACAGCCCTAAGGGGTGGTGGTGGATGTGAAATTCCAAACTCAAGATACGCAAAGTGGGGCTGGAGAGATGACTTAGCGATTAAGGCATTTGCCTGCAAAGCCAAAGGATCCCAGTTTGACTCTCCAGGACCCACGTAAGCCAGATGCACAAGAGGGCGCATGCATCTGGAGTTTGTTTGCAGTGGCTGGAGGCCCTGGCTTGCCCATTCTCTCTCTCTCACACACACAAATAAATAAATAAAGTAAAATTAAAAAGATACGCATGAAACCAGAGCTCAAACTGCTCCCCACACACCTTAGGGCGGACTCTAAGACCTGCTCCCAGCGACACGTCCCTGCTTCAAGGATCTGCCTGCTAGGGTACCACCCGCCCCGCCCCCCCCCCCCCCCCCCGCAAGCTCAATTTTAACAAAACACCGAGTCTATGGGGCCATACATTCAAAGTATCACATTCAGCCTCCCACAGCCCTGCTCTCTAGCTGGGCAGCCCTTTGGGGGTCAAGAGGAAGCTGAGCCCATCCTGGATCATCCTAAGTCGAACCCACACACCTCTCAGTCTCCTTGGTTCTGGGAGGGAGGATGGTTTAGGAATGCTTTCACCTTAGGAATCATTTATCTGACACCCTCATATTCTACTTCAGAGAAGCTGTCTGTCTTGCTAGAAGACAGCCAGGGACAGGCCGTGGTTTACTAACTCCTGGGTTAGTTTTCCTTCTACCCTAGCTATTTTTAATCTAGCTAACTTCCTGCTTTTGTAAGGAGAAAAACAAGAAAATAAAGAAAGGCCTTTAATCCCAGCACACAGGAGGCAGAGGTAGGAGGATCACCGTAAGTTCAAGGCCACCCTGAGACTACATAGTGAATTCCAGGTCAGCCTGAGCTAGAGTGAGACCCTACCTCAAAAAAAAAAAAAAAAAAAAAAAAAAAACACAAAATAAATAAATAAGTGAACAAATAAATAAATAAAAATAAGAAAGGTACATTTGTTAGAGGACAATTCGTTTGCCTACTTTTTAGGTAGGTTTGGTAGGTATTGAGTCCCTCTGGTCTTATCATTGTTTGATGTAGTTAAAAGACTGGCCTAAGTTTTATTTTAAAATGTCAGTATTTACAATAAGGGGGAAGTTAGGTCCTCTGCCACTATTTAAGATTCTGATAAAAATGTTAGCATTTGGAGAGATTGCTTAGTGGTTAAGGTGCTTGCCTGCGAAGCCTAAGGACACATGTTCGACTCTCCAGGTCCCACAAAAGCCAGATGCACAGTGAGGCAAGTCACAAGGTTGTACATGCACACAAGAGGGTACACACATCTGGGGGTCGACTGTAGTGGCTGGAGACCCTGGTGTGCCAATTCTCTCTCTCTCTCTCTTTCTCCCTCGCATTAAAAAAGAAATAGTCTGGCCGGGCGTGGTGGCACACGCCTCTAATCCCATCACTTGGGACGCAGAGGTAGGAGGATCACCATGAGTTTGAGGCCACCCTGAGACTACGTAGTGAATTCCAGGTCAGCCTGAACTAGAGTGAGACCCTACCTCGGAAAAAAAAAAAAAAAAAAGCCTGGGCCTAGAGAGATGGCTCAGTGATTAAGATGCTTGCCTGCAAAGCCTAATGAACTGATTTCGATTCCCCAGTACCCACATACAGCCAGATACACAAAACAGTGCATGCACCTGGAGTTCATTTGCAGGGGCTAGAAGCCCTGACGTGCCCATTCTCTCTGTCTGTTTCTCTCTCTGCTTGCAGAGAAATAAATTTTTAAAATAATAATTAAAAAAAATAGTCTGTTGGGCTTGCCTCAAAAAAAAAATGTCAGATATTAATGCAATAGTGTACAAAGGGGGGTATAAGTTTCAAAATACTTTTTCAAACACCCAATCAGGTATGTTCGGGGGGGGGGGGCTGGGATGGTGCACAGTGCACTGCCCTTGGGCCCACTGATGCCAGCCACTGGTGCCATCAGTCATGCCAGTGGCCAGCCGTCCACCTCACCTCCATGATGCAGGCCAGCTGCTCCACCTCATTCTCCCCAGGGAACAGTGGGTACCCCGTGTAGAGCTCCGCCATGATGCAGCCCAGACTCCACATATCAATGGCCGTGTTGTAGGGGTGGCCCAGAATCACCTCTGGGGACCGGTAGAACCGGCTCTGGATGTAGGTATACACTGTAGGGGAGAGAGGGACAGAGAAAGCTGACATGAGAAAGACCCCATCTTCTCCAGGAAGTGGGTTATTGCAGTTACCGTCTGTCTCGTGGCTGGGGCAAACAGCCAACCAGAAGCAGCCTGTGGGAGGAAAGGGTTGATTTCAGGCTTATAGTTTCCAAGGAAAGCCTCACCATGGCAGAAAAAAAAGTCGACTCACTTCATCATACATCCACAGCAGAGAAAGAACAGCAACACACAGCACTGGGCTCTGAAAGACCCAGAAACCAGACTGGAGCCATGACAGGCTTCAGTAAGGCGCGCCCCGGCTAGGCCTGAGTTTCAGATTCCCGCTCGGGCAGTGGACCTGAGTCAGCCCATAGACGTGTCCAGGCATGCCCACGACCTGCCCAGGACTTGTCCCTTCCGCCTCTCTGCCCCAGCCAATCAGAAGAGTGCAAGTACAGTTACTGTTTAAACTGACCAATCATGTAACCGCTCCCTACTTCTTTGTTCAAATCCCTATAAAAAAACCATCCTCCCGCCACTTGGGGCTCTTGCGTGGATCCACCCTGTGGGTGAAGTCAAGAGTCCGAGCTTAAGCCAGAAATAAAGCTCTTTGCCTTTGCATGCGGGTTTGGTTCTCCTTGGGGGTCACTGGGGGCACTGAGAAGCTCCACCCCCCCATGCCTTCCCCTGGTGATACACTTCCTTTAGCAGGGCCCCACCTCCTAAATGCTCTACTCAACTAAGTAAGAGGTTTATTTATTTATTTTGGTTTTTCAGGAGGATGGAAAGTTTGAGGTGCGTCTGGGCTGTACAGTCAGAGTGTATCTCAATACGGGGTGGGGTCTGGAGAGATGTTTCAGCAGTTACAGGTGCTTGCTTGTCAGTCCCCAGGCAAAGCCAGTCACAGAAAGTGGCAAATGCGCCTGGAGTTCATTTATGGTGGCAGGAGGTCCTATCTGGTGTGTCTATACTTTCTACTTCTCTTTCAAATAAATAAATAAAAATATTTTTATAAAAGAAAACAACAAAGGTGGGGAGGCTGGAGAGATGGCTTAGTGGTTAAGGCACTTGCCTGCAAAGCCAAAGGACCCAGGTTCAATTCCCCAGGACCCACGTAAACCAGATGCACAAGGTGGTGCATGTGTCTGGAGTTCATTTGCAGTGGCTGGAGGCCTTGGTGCACCCATTGTCTCTCTCTCTCCATATATATTTCAAATAAATTAGGGCTGGAGGGATGGCTTAGCGCTTAAGGCATTTGCCCTGCAAAGCCAAAGGACCCAGGTTTGATTCCCCAGGACCCACGTTAGCCAGACGCACAAGGGGCGCACCCGTCTGGAGTTCATTTGCAGTGGCTGGAGGCCCTGGTGCACCCATTCTCTCTCTCTTTCTCTGTCAGATAAATAAATAATAAAATATTTTTAAAAAATTGATAAAAAGTAAAACAACAAAGAAAATCCAAAGTCAATAACAAAACAAACCATTAAGGTGATGTCAAGTAGGTTTGCAAATTGTCAGATTAACGTTGGGTAGGCAGCTTCTGAGAGGGTTGCTACCTGCAAGGGAGTGGGCATGTCACAGTGGGAAAGGAAGCATGCCAAGTGCAGAATTTAAATGTGGGCCGCACAGCATGGCCCATACACTGCAGCATGCAGATGGCTGAGACAAGAGGTTGTCCCAAAGCCTGGGCTTACACAGTGAGATCTGTCTTTTAAAAAAATGGAAAAAAAATTAATCATCATTTCAATGTAATGTGTATTCAACATGTTACAGAGAAAGGCTTGGTGAACTCTTAACAGAGGAAGACATAGAGCGTATAATGCTGTAGGAGCCCAGTTTTTACAGGCCAGAAGTCTGAAGCCAGAGAAATGGAACAGTTTGTTTATCTCCTCATAACTTGTGATTATTAGATGGGCAGAGAAGTGTAGGTCAAGAATTACTTTGCTATTGTCAATGTCGGTTATAGTGAGCACATAATTATACTGTATCTTAAAAACAAAGATTTGGGGCTGGAGAGATGGCTTAGCGGTTAAGTGGTTGCCTGTGAAGCCTAAGGACCCCAGTTCAAGGCTCGATTCCCCAGGACCCATGTTAGCCAGATGCACAAGGGGGTGCACGCATCTGGAGTTCGTTTGCAGTGGCTGGAGGCCGTGGCATGCCCATCTCTCCCTCTGCCTCTTTCTCTATCTGTCTGTCACTCTCAAATAAATAAATAAAAATAAACAAAAAATTTAAAAAAAAACAAAGATTTGGGGGCTGGAGAAATGGCTTAGTGGTTAAGACACTTGCCTGCGAAACCTAAGGACCTGGGTTCAGTTCCCCAGGACCCACGTAAGCCAGATGCACAAGGTGGCGCATTTGATTTTTAAAAAGTGACTTTTACACACCACCTGCTCGCAATATGAATTTGAAATACTTTGTGAAGTACATATCCATTGGGTATTTTTGTTTTGCTTTGCTTTGCTTTAGTTTGCCTCACAGAGCCACGCTATGTAGAAATGTGGACTGCCTTGAATTTCTGACCCTTCTGTTCCCACTTTGTAAGCGCTATAATTATAGGCGTGCACTATTCTGCCTGATTTTATGCGGTTTTATGCTAGCGATTTAACCCAGGGCTTCATACATGCTAAGCAAGAGCTCCACGAACTGAGCTACATTCACAACCCTACAAAAGGTTAAAAAAAAATTTGTCTGTTTTTTTTGTTTTGTTTTTCAAGGCTGGGGTTTCACTCTAGCCCAGACTGACCTGGAATTCACTATGGAGTCTCAGGGTGTCCTCAAACTCACAGTGATCCTCCGACCTCTGCTTCCCAAGTGCTGGGATTAAAGGCGTGCTCTACCACGCCCGGCAAAAGGTAAAATTTTAAAACATAAATTTGGGCTGGAAAGATGGCTTACTGGTTAAGGTGCTTGCCTGCGAAACCTAAGGACCCAGGTTTGAATCCCCAGTACCCACATAAGCCAGATGCATAAGGCGGCACATGCATCTGGAGTTCTTTTGCAGTGGCTAAAGGCCCTGGCGCACCCATTCTCTCTCTATCTGCCTCTTCTCTCTGTCACTGTCAAATAAATAAAATACATTTTTAAAAGTTTAAACATAAATTTAACTGCACATTGTGGTGCATACCCGTGAACCCAGCCTTTGGGAGGTGAAGGCAGGAGGACCTCACAGTGCGGGTCAGCCTGGGGTATATAGCCAGACTCTGTCTCATTTAATGAAAAGAAAAAGGAGGAGCTGGAGGGATTGCTTAGTGGTTATGGCGCTTGTCTACAAAGCCAAAGGATCCCGGTTCGATGCTCGAGGATCCACGTAAGCCAGATGCACAAGGTGGCGCATACATCTAGAGTTCGTTTGCAGTGGCTGGAGGCCCTGGCACACCCATTCTCTCTCTCTCTGCCTCTTTCTCTCTCTCAAATAAGTAAAATATAGAAAAAGAAACCTATGAATGGAATGGCCTATATGGTGCCAAGCAGGCTCCAGGCACTGTTCCGAGTATTTTACATGGATGAACTCGGCGTTCTTTTTTTTTTTTTTTTTTTTTTTTTTTTTTTTTTTTTTTTTTGGTTTTTCGAGGTAGGGTCTCACTCTAGCCCAGGCTGACCTGGAATTCACTATGGAGTCTCAGGGTGGCCTCGAACTCACGGTGATCCTCCTACCTCTGCCTCCCGAGTGCTGGGATTAAAGGCGTGCGCCACCACGCCCGGCTGAACTCGGCGTTCTTACAAGAACCTTGGGAAGCAGGCACCATTTCTGCCTCCATCCTCACAGTGAGGGAACTGAGATAGGGAAGTTCAATCGTCACAGTTACTCAGCTGTCGGGGACGGAGCTGGAATTTGGAGCCAGGCAGTCCAGTGCTTACATCCACACCCTGCCTCACGGCTGCAGCGAAGATAAAAGAGAAGTCAGGTGACACATAAAATGGGAAGTAACTGTCAGAAATCAAGGAGAGAATAATTTGCAAACTTAGCTCTGAGCATCTCTGCAGCCTAAGATGACTACCGGTTATATGAATTCCGTTGTCTGAGGAGACTAAACACACATGTTCTTTGTGAAAAGTGTGTAGCTGGTTGATTTTTCTCACATATAACGGACACAGGGTCCTTAAAGGTGGTTCTGCAGAATATCAGGGAATATTTATCCAGTCGCCTTGTCTTCAGCCTTCAGAGGCTTCCTATGACATCCCTTACCACCAAAAGGCTAGTGGTCCCATAATTCCTCTTTTGCGTCCCCTTAATGCTATCTGCATGGAGGTCTGAGAATGTAGCTCAGTGGGTAGACTGACTGGCATGCGTCCCCAGCACCCTGTAAACTGAGTGTGGTGGCACATGCCTGTAATCCCAATACTCAGGAGATGGACACTGGGTGGGGGGATCATGAATTCAAGGACATCCTCGACTATGTAAAGAGTTCAAGTCTAGCTTGGGCTACTTGAGACTTTTGTCTCAGAAAAAAAAAATACAACCATTATGTATTTCTAATCATTGTACATATTGTATTTTTGAAAAGCTTCCTAGGCGGGAAGCATTTGGGAGGCAGAGGTAGGAGGATCCCCGAGAAATTAAGGCCACCTTGAGACTACAGAGTGAATTCCAGGTCAGCCTGAACTACTGAGACCCAATCTCAAAAAAAAAAAAAAGGGAAAACAAAAAGCTTCCTGGCTCTACAAGCAACCCAGTACAGGATTTCTCTGTACCCAGACTGAGTGACGCGTAACAGATCACACATGTTTGCTAATGGTCCATGTTCTGTACACCAAACTTGTGGAAGTGGAAGGAGCTATTGAAATCAAGTTCAGGAAATGTTGCTATACATATCTCTCTGGGCTTTTTCTGCACTTAACTTAATAAAATCCCAAAGTCTAGAGAATCCAGGACAGTGAGGTCCAAACTTTCGAATGGCTGATTTCAGAAGTGCAGACTCCTGAGTGCTCACCAGAAATTTGGATCTGGCACACCCAAGGGGAGGCCCCTAGAACCACAGCTTTGCAGAGGCCAGACATGATATTGCTGTGCATCCAATCAGCTTGGGAACACAGTGCTCCTGAGTCATTCCCATGTCACAGAACGCGAGAAGGTCAGCGTCCCCGTATCACAGAATGCAAGAAGGTCAGTGGTCCCCATATCACAGAACTTGAGAAGGTCAGTGTCCCTGTATCATAGAACGCGAGAAGATCAACATCCTCGTATCATAGAATGCGAGAAGGTCAGCGTCCCCGTATCACAGAACGCAAGAAGGTCAGCGTCCCCGTATCACAGAACGCGAGAAGGTCAGCGTCCCCGTATCACAGAACTTGAGAAGGTCAATGTCCCCATATCACAGAACGCAAGAAGGTCAGCGTCCCCGTATCACAGAACGCAAGAAGGTCAGCGGTCCCCATATCACAGAACTTGAGAAGGTCAGTGTCCCCATATCACAGAACGCGAGAAGGTCAGCGTCCCCGTATCACAGAACGCGAGAAGGTCAGCGTCCCCGTATCACAGAACGCGAGAAGGTCAGCGTCCCCATATAACAGAACATGAGAAGACCAGCATTCCCATAGCACAGAATGCAAGGTCAGCATCCCCATATCACAGAACGCAAGAAGATCAATGTCCCCGTATCACAGAATGCAAGAAGGTCAATGTCCCCCTATCACAGAACGCGAGAAGGTCCTCAAGCTCAGAGGAGCTTTGAATCCAACCCCTCTTGTTATAGCTGAGGAAGCTTGCGCCGGGAGCAGTGAAGTACCTTGTTCTAATTCATGCTGGCAACCGTGAGGGCTGAACCAGGCTGGTACCCATGATGCCTCAAGCGTGAAGGGAGAGAAGTTGCAGGGTCAGAACTCTGCCAAGGGGCTGGCAGGGGCTTACCTTTCTGGTGTTCATAACAGCTTGACCCAAAGTCAATCACCTTAACGGAGACTTGGCCCTTTTGGTATAGCACTATATTTTCCTAAAGAGAAGAAGAAAAAATGCACATTGAGCTTATTAAAATTAATCTTGCTGTAGGCGTCCTCTTTACCCATATGTCATCTCTGTAGATGGCCCAGCTCAAATATGACCATCTCCAAGGTCTTCCTCCCACATTCTTTCCACATTTCCTTCTTCTTCCCCTCCTGGGACTTTCCATTGACTAGTGATCTGTGTCTGATTAAGACCCAGTACTTGGGCTGGAGAGATGGCTTAGCGGTTAAACGCTTGCCTGTGAAGCCTAAGGACCCTGGTTCGAGGCTGGAATCCCCAGGACCCACGTTAGCCAGATGCACAAAGGGGCGTACGCATCTGGAGTTCATTTACAGAGGCTGGAAGCTCTGGCGCGCCCATTCTCTCTCTCTCTCTCTCTGTCGCTCTCAAATAAATAAACAAACAAACAAACAAAAGACCCAGTACTCACTGCTCTGCACTATTTTATTTTATTTTATTTTATTTTATTTTATTTTAATTGTTTTTTCAAGGGAGGGTCTCACTCTATCCCAGGCTGACCTGGAACTCACTATGTACTCTCAGGGTGGCCTCGAACTCACGGTGATCCTCCTACCTCTGCCTCCCAAGTGCTGGGATTAAAAGCGTGCGCCACCACGCCCAGCTCTGCACATATTTTTGCACATACACTTTGCACGTGCTTGCCCTGTTTCCCCACAGTGGTTGTGGAAAATCTGAAGAGTGTAAATTTGTGTGTCACTAGTTATCTGATTCTGTGTCTGGCTTGCAGCAGGCCTTACACATGCCATTGACTGAATGTGTGTGGTGTTTGCACCAAATGGTCCTGTTGATGTTCTGCTGTACAGAAGCAAGAATCAAACAATGCAATGCTCTGGGTGTGGTGACACATGCCTTTAATCCCAGCGCTCTGGAGGCGGAGGTAGGAGGATCGCCATGAGTTCGAGGCCACCCTGAGACTACATAGTGAGTTCCAGGTCAGCCTGAGCTAGAGCGAGACCCTACCTCACAAAACCAAAACACAAACCAACAACAACAACAAAAAAAAAAACAATGCAATGATTTGATGAGGGGGGCGGTGGTTCTCACACTAACTTTAGGGAAACTAAAAATCCAGGTATTTTAGTCGAGTCACAGGTGGGAGGCAGAGCTCCTGGGCTCCCATCTCTACATGATACTGTACCGGCCAATGAAATAATAATGTCCGAACTGGGCTGGAGAGATGGCTTAGCGGTTAAGCGCTTGTCTGTGAAGCCTGAGGACCCCAGTTCGAGGCTCGATTCCCCAGGACCCACGTTAGCCAGATGCACAAGGGGGCGCACGCGTCTGGAGTTCGTTTGCAGTGGCTGGAGGCCCTGTCGCGCCCATTTTCTCTCTCTATCTGCCTCTTTCTCTCTCTGTCACTATCAAATAAATAAGTAAAAATGAACAAAAAAAATTTTTTTTAATGTCCGAACTGTGCCTCAAGGCTCTCTCTGCCAGGGTTTTACTTAGTGGGAAACTAACATGTACGCAGACACCTGGAGCAGCAAAGGCCTTACAGGAGTACGCATCTCTCATGTGTCTCCTGTCCAATAGAGAGGACTCTTCACTAGACTAAGCTGGGGCCTAATTGCCTCCCCGCCCCAGCGTGACAAGCCCAGAGGCTCGCCGTGGCTCTACAGGAAGGTGGTGGATCCTTTAGGAGGTGAAGTCTAACACGAGTCAGCTCACTGGGGCACGGTCCTGAAGGGGCTGTTGACAACCAGCGCTTCCTCCCTTTCTCTTTCTTCCTGGCCTCGGTGAAATGAATCACCTTGTCCTACTACTACAAGCTCCCTGCTATAATGTCCTGTCTTGCCATCGGTCTCCAAAACAACGGCGACAATCAAGCACGGACTGAAGCCATGACCAAGATAAACCATCCCCTCCCCCAAAAGTTGAGGCCGGGCGTGGTGGCGCACGCCTTTAATCCCAGCACTCAGGAGGCAGAGGTAGGAGGATCGCCGTGAGTTCGAGGCCACCCCGAGACTACACAGTGAATTCCAGCTCAGCCTGGGCTAGAGCGAGACCCTGCCTCGAAAAACCAAAAGAGCCGGCGCGTGGTAGCACACTAGGAGGATCATTGCCGTGAGTTCAAGCCCACCCTGAAACTACATAGTGAATTACAGGTCAGTCTGGACTAGAGTGAGACCTTTGCTCGAAAAACCAAAATAAATAAATAAATAAATAAAGTTGATTTTCATAAGTATTTCAACGTGGCTATGGAAAGCCAGCTGAGTAACACGCACCCCTTCTCCCATCTTACTGGCAGAGGTCTCTGTAGAAGGAAGGAGTGTGATGGGCAGTTGGAGCTCGCGCATAAGTAATCAAGTACACAGGAATAACTCCTTGGTGCTTGGGCTGGAAACAAAGAGCAGAGCCCTTGCATAAGCACCCAGTTTCATTTCCAAACACCAAGTAAAAACGTGGGGTGTGCTGACACGTCTCTGTAACCCCAGCTCTCGAGGACGCAGGAACAGAAGGATCTCTGGGGGCTCACTGGCCACCCAGTCTATTGAAAGTCTATTGGTGAGCTCCAGGCCTATGAGAGGCCCCGAGGAACACCCGAGGTTGCCCTCACACATACACGCATGAACACACACCCTGCATACACAGACACACTTTTGTTTGTTTGTTTTTAAAATATTTTCATTTATTTATTTTTAGGACAGTGGGGAGGGGGGAACATGCCAGGGTCTCTAGCTGCTGCAAACAAACTCCACATGTATGCACCACTTTGGGCATCTAGCTTTACTTGGCCACTGGGGAATCAAACTCAGGTGGTTAGGCTTTGCAGGCAATCACTTTAACTGCTGAGCCATCTCTCCAACCCAATTGATTTTTTAAAATTTTTTGTTGTTGTTGTTGTTTTGTTTTTCAAGGTAGGGTCTCACTCTAGCCCAGGCTGACCTGGAATGCAAAGCACAGTCTCCATGGGAAAGTGCTGGGATGAATATGCATGAGTCTCCCCAACAGAATCAGCGTGCTTACTTTGTGTGGGTCCCTACACTGGCCTGAGTTATCCCTAGAGCTCTCATTTACAGAGTCTCATGTAGCCCAGGAGCTCCTTGAACTCATTATGGAGCAGTTTAGGATGATCTTAAACTCTTGATCTTTCTGCCTCCATGTTCCCAAGTGCTGGGATCATGAGGATGTGGAACCGCGTCGCTGACAAGAGTACGTGTGTGTGCGTGTGCGTGTGCGTGTGCGTGTGTGTGTGTGTGTGTGTGTTTAAGGCTGCAGTCACTGATGATCAAAAGGACAAAAAGAAGCTGGCCTTGGTGGCACACACCTTTAATCCCAGCACTCGGGAGGCAGAGGTAGGAGGATCGCCGCAAGTTCAAGGCCCCCCTGAGACTACATAGTGAATTCCAGATCAGCCTGAGCTAGAGTGAGACCCTACCTCAAAAAAAAAAAAAAATATATATATATATATATATATCTGGGCGTGGTGGTGTACGCCTTAAATCCCAGCACTCGGGAGGCAGAGGTAGGAGGATCACTGTGAGTTCGAGGCCACCCTGAGACTACAGAGTGAATTCCAGGTCAGCCTGGGTTACAGTGAAACCCTACCTTGAAAAACCAAAAAGAAAAAAAAAGAAAAGAAAAGAAAAAAAAAAAAGAGCAAACCCGTACTCATATGACTTCTTGCAGCCTATCTTGATATAAGATACCAATCACACTCTCTCCCTTCTGTGGGAAGGTCTTCGGGCCTTCCTTTCCAAGACGCCTCAATTATACCACATCTCCCTTTATCGCCCCTATATTCTTCTTAGTCCTCACTGCCAGTCGACCCCTAAACAAGCACTGCACGACTTCGACCCAGGAAGCCCCGGCCACGCACCTTGTCCCAGCTCCCACGGGCAGGCCAGAGGTAGTACTCACAGGCTTGAGGTCACAGTGAATGATTTTCTCTACATAAAGCATTTGTAGGCATTTCAAAACCGAGAGGGTAAAGCGCCGGACGATGGACAGACTGAAGCCTTGGAAACTATTATTCTTCATCAACTCGTACAAGTTGATTCTGGGAAAGAGAAAGAGATCTGGGGTATTAAAAAACAAAAAACACCATGCTGTCTGCACCTACAGATAACCCTGTGTCACCTGGTTTCTCTCTAGTATAAGGAGGCAAGATGGCTGGAGAGCCCTGGCGTGCCCATTCTCTCTCTCTCTCTCTCTCTCTGCCTCTTTCTTTCTTTGTCACTCTCAAATAAATAAATAAAAATAAACAAAAATTTTAATAAAAAAGAAATTGAATCAAATTTCTCCAGGCCCTTGGGCAGGATCCAGGAATGCCCCCAACCAACTAGCCACTCCCGCTCCAGCCTCTAAGGCTCTGTAAGCACTTTGGTTCCTGACACACAAGGGAACAAGAGAACGGGCTGATGGACATTTAGGCAAACCGGGGAGTCAACGCTCAGCCAAAGGCAAGTGTGGCTGCTTGGACCCTTAGCTGTGGGCTTGTCAGTCAGCAAGAGAGCTGGCAAGAGCCACGCCACCCTCAGCTCCCTGGCGTAGCAGAAACCTCTCACAGCCTGTAACAGCATGAGCCCTGCTGACGGGCGCGTCCTGGAAACTGACGCGAAACGTTTTGAAAAGACACCCTTACTTGTGGACTTCCGGTTTCCTAACTCTGCGCATATCATGAGCAGGGAGTGTGAGGTAGGGAAAGGCAAGAAGACCTTCAGCCACATGACTCTGCATGGAGCCCTGGCTGTCTTCTCCCGGCCTCTATTTCTGACATTATCTCAATCTGGCAGTGTTTAGGAAGCAGTCCAGTTTTTTTTTTTTTTTCAAGGTAGGGTTTCTCTCTAGCCCAGGCTGACCTGGAATTCACTATGTAGTCTCAGGGTGGCCTAACCCTAACCCTAACTCACGGCGATCCTCCTACCTCTGCCTCCCAAGTACTGGGACTAAAGGCGTGTGCCACTATGCCCCAGTTCATTCCTTTTTTAAAATATATTTATTTTTATTAACAATAGCCCATGGTAATTCCCTCCCTTCTGACACTTTCCCCTTTGCAAGTCCACTCTCCATCCCATGTTTTCTCCTTCTCAATCAGTCTTTCTTATTTTTTTATGTCATCATTCTTTTTCATAATATTTATTTTTATTTATTTACTTATTAGAGACAGAGAAGAGACAGAGAGAGAGAGAGAGAGAGAGAAAATGGGTGTGCCAGGGCCTCTAGCCGCTTGCAAATGACGTGGGACTTGGAGAATTGAACCTGGATCCTTAGGCTTCACCAGCAAGCGCCTTAACCGCTAGGCCATGTCTCCAGCCCCAGAAAGCAGTTCATTCTTTTGTTGCTGTTGTTGTTTTATTTTTATTTGAGAGTAACAGACGAGAGAGAAAGAGGCAGAGAGAGAGAGAGAGAGGGTGCACTAGGGCCTCCAGCCACTGAAAACAAACTCCAGACGCGTGTGCCCCCTTGTGCATCTGGCTTACATGGGTCCTGGGGAGTCGAGTCTCAAACCGGGGTCCTTAGGCTTCACAGGCAAGTGCTTAATGGCTAAGCCATTAAGGAATGCCCCCAACCAACCAGCCCCCAGCAGTTCATTCTTGAAGGGTGCAATGGAGGTGAGAGAGTTGGCTCTAGGCCCACTATGACCTTTGACCCTGGGCAAGTCCCCAACCTTGCTTGGTTTCATATTCCACCACCTCATACCCGCGTCTCATGACTTGCCTTTGGAGTGCAACGCTACCCTGCCCGAGCTCTGCGCTGAATGGCCCCCAGAGAGGCAGCCTGCCTTGCGCATTTTGCCACAGTGTAGATAATCCACGCAGGGAGAGCAGACCACACGTTGTGATCACACCATGTAAATAGAATGTCCGCTTTCCTGGCTGAATTCAGCCAGTTCCCAGAACGTCACCACCACGGCAGGCAGGAGGGCCAAGCCCCCAGCTCAGCGAGTGCAGTAACCCCTGGCCGAGGGCTTCGGGCCGGTTATTCTGTTTCACTTTTTGTTGTTGTTGTTTTGTTTTGTTTTTTCGAGGTAGGGTCTCACTCTAGCCCAGGCTGACCTGGAATTCACTCTGTAGTCTCAGGGTGGCCTCGAACTCACAACGATCCTCCTACGTCTGCCTCCCGAGTGCTGGGATTAAAGGCGTGCACCACCACGCCCAGCTTTCGGCCAGTCATTCTAAGTTTCTGCACCCGTGTACAAGGACAGAAAGGTCAAATGAGGTAAGCGCGCCCTTCCAGCTCCAATACTCAGTCAGTGCCATCTACTTAAGCCGCAGTTCCGCTTCTCTTACCAGAAACATCTGGCTCCTGCTTATTTACTGAACACCCAAGCCTTTTCTCCACTCCGAGCAGCCTGAGGAACAGGACAGCAAAGGCAAGTCCTTTCTTTTTCTTTTCTTTTAGTTGTTCTTTTTCAAGGTAGGGTCTCGCTGTAGCCCAGGCTGACCCGGAATTCACTGTGCAGTCTCGGGGTGGCCTCGAACTCACGGCGATCCTCCTACCTCTGCCTCCCGAGTGCCAGGATCTAGGGCATGCGGCACCATGGATGGCTCTGTTTTTTGTTGTTGTTTGCTTGCGGCTTGTTTTTTTTATTTTTTTTTATTTTTTTTGGTTTTCTGAGGTAGGGTCTCACTCTAGCCCAGGCTGACCTGGAACTCACTATGGAGTCTCAGGGTGGCCTTGAACTCAGGGCGATCCTCCTACCTCTGCCTCCTGAGGTATGCTGGCATACGCCCGGCTATGCTGGCTTGTTTTTTTTTTTTTTTTTTTCAAGTCCTTTCAGTGTGTTCAGTGCACACGTGTGTTTTGGTTCTGTCACCGAGTGAGTCTGATACACATGGTGAGGGCCGCTCAGCATGGGTGCACACATGCCGGCAGATGACAGGCTGACTGAGTGGAGGGCAAGACGGCAGGTTTTGCTCCTGGGCCCTTCTAACTGAGTGGCTGCTGTATCCAGACTAGTCATTAAACAGTCGCATTCAGAAAAAGAGAAAAAAAATCTAGTATTCTGACTCAGAGTTGCTGTTCTCCACGTATACAACTTTTCAAAAGGAAATAAAAAGCAGCCGGGCGTGGCGGCGTACGCCTTGAATCCCAGCACTCAGGCGGCAGAGGTAGGAGGATCGCCATGAGTTTGAGGCCAGACTGAGACTACATAGTGAATTCCAGGTCAGCCTGAGCTAGAGTGAGACTCTACCTCAAAAAAACAAAAACAAAAAAAAAGTAAATAGGTAAGTTAAAAAAAATAAACTGCCAGGCGTGGTGGCACACGCCTTTAATTCCAGCACTTGTGAGACAGAGGTAGGAGGATCACCGCGAGTTCAAGGCCACCCTGAGACTACATAGTGAATTCCAGGTCAGCCTGGGCTAGAGTGAAACCCTACCTTGAAAAACCAAAATAATAATAAATAAATAAATAAAGGGCTGGAGAGATGGCATAGCGGTTAAGGCATTTCCCTACAAAGCCAGAGGATCCTGGTTCGACTCTCCAGGACCCACGTTAGCCAGATGCACAAGGGGGCGCATGCGTCTGAGGTCGTTTACAGTGGCTGGAGGCCCTGGCGTGCCCATTCTCTCCCTCTCCCTCTCTCTCTGTCTCTCTGTCTCTCTCCCTCTCTGCTTATTTCTCCCTCTCAAATAAGTAAATAAATAAACATATTTTGAAAACTAAATATATATAATAAATAAAATATGAAAAGGCAGCTGACCCCAGGAGCTCAAAGGTGATGCAGAGGTGGTTACGGAAGTAGAAAAAGTCCTTCATGTGGACCACGTTGTAGGTGTTGTCTTTGTCCTTCCTCCTGAGGGCCTCCAGGATCTTCAGTTCCACCAGGGCCTGGTGGTGAAATCTGAGGCGATTGGGAGTGTCCAAGAAGGTGGACAAAGGGACAGAAACAAAGGCATGGTCACACAGCGCGACAGTCAGCCCGCTTTCTCAGCACCTCCCCGTGACCCCAAAACGCCAGGTCCCCCACCTCTCCCTGGCACCTCTTTTTGTTCCTGATGATTTTCAGGGCTACCAGCTCATTGTTTTTGTGATCCAAGCACTTGGCCACCTGTCCAAAGGACCCTTTCCCGATCATCTCCAGAACCTCGTAGCGGTAGGCAATGTGGTCGTGCAGCACCTGCAGGAGTCAGGCCAGAAGTGAGGAGCAGAGCTCTGGGCCCAAAGCTGCCTCTCACCCCAGGTCCCCGAGAAGCCCAGCACCCATTCCCGGGAAGGGGGGGCTGCTCTGAACTTCCGCCCTCGTCTCCTTGTTTCTAGATCCCAGGTCGTCCATGTGGGACCAAAAAAAAAAAAAGGTCCCACAGATGCAATGCATGCCCAGAGTGCAAAGGACTTTGGATTTTTTTTAAACCTTTAAAAAAATATTTTATTTTTATTTATTTATTTGAGAGGGGGGCTGGAGAGAATGGGGTTGCCAGAGCCTGTAGCCACTGCAAAGGAACCCCAGACGCATGCGCCATCATGTGCATCTATCTGCCCTATGTGGGTACTGGGAAATCGAACCTAGGTCCTTAGGCTTTGCAGGAAAGTGCCTTAACCACTAAGCCATCTCTCCAGACCACATTGGATTTTTTTTTTTTTTTTAAAGAAACTAGCTCTCTGCGTGGTTTAGGACCTGTAGTGTTAAAAGAATTGGACAGAATTGAAAGTGTTTTTTCCAACTGAGAAGGAGCAGCACCGTCCCTGGCCCTTGCTGTGCCTCCTTAGCTCACAGAAGGCTTGCTGTCTGCTCTGCCTCTTCCTAACCAGATCTGGAATGTTGCCATCCCCTCCCCCACCCCCAATTTAGCCATCCTGGAGTTAGGAGGGTATAGAACTTGGGCCTTTCTTGGCTAAGAAGAGAAATATTTTCTAAGACCAGTCATCCATGTCTTCTTTTATTTATGTGCGAAACCAGGGCACAGGTGTGCAGTCAAAGCCACATTCATTTTTTTTTAAATATGTTATCTATTTATTTGAGAGAGAGAATGGGCACACCAGGGCCTCCAGCCACTGTAAACAAACTCCAGGTGCATGCATCACCTTGTGCACCTGGCTTATGTGGGTACCAGGGAATAGAACCTGGGTCCTTTGGCTTTGCAGACAAGCGCCTTAATCGCTAAGCCATCTCTCCAGTCCCTCCCCTAAAGTTTTATACATATGCAGATTGCTTTTGTGGAATGAACACCATAACATTTATCAGGCTTTTAGAGTGATCTTTAAGTATCTTAAAATGTATTTTTACCATTTAGTTAATTAATTTATTTATTTACGGAGGGGCACACCAGGGCCTGTTCCTACTGCAAACAAACTCCAGGTACGTGCACGGCTTTTTGAACCTGACTTTACATGGGTATTGGAGAATCAAACCCAGGATGGCCAGCTCTGCAAACCCTTAACCACTGAGCATTTCCCCCAGTCCCCCTAAAGGGATCTCCCTGACCTAAAATTGTTGATAAGCTCTCTATGGAGGCTGTGTGACAAAAATGTACATGTTTGTTTCTCAAAGTGTGACCTGAGAACCAAGAATCTCGTATCCACCCCAACCTGCTGGCGTTTAGTAAGATCTGAGTAAAATAGGCACAGTGAAGCTTGAGGGGAAATAAAGGGGGGGGGGCGCTATGTGTCATTATGCAACACTGCTTCTAAGAAGCCGTCACAGACTCGTCTCCTAAAACCAAGTGGTGATAAAATGTGCAAATCACCAGGTGGGCTGCAGCCGGCTGGACTAAGTGTCCCACACTCAGACAAGGTCCGAAGTGGAGACTCTGCCCCCGTCTCACCCTCGGGCAGGGAAAAGGCCCTGACCAGTGGATGCTGAAGAAAAAGGGGAGGTAGAGGAGGAGTTGTGGGAGTCACCTTTAAAAAAAATAAATGGAATTAAGCACTGTACACCAGGGACTACAGAGACGAAGGCTTTCTTTTTGTCTGAGGGGGAAAATGGCTTCTACTGTAAAACTGAAAAGTGCCTATGGATAAAGTTTATAAGGAGGAAGCACTGGGTGATAGGTCCTTCTCCAGTCTGCCCTTTGCCGAGGCTTCCAGACAGCCTATGGGGAGTTCTCCCGGGATGCAAGCCTGCCGCCCCAAACCCTCTTGGGGGAGATCGACATTGTGTCCGCAAAGGATTTTGCTCACTAAATTGTATGCTATCCCATGTTTCAAACGTGATATCTCTTGTAGAACCTAATAGAATCCTTCAGGACACCCAATATACCATCTAAAGCACTGTAAAATAGTCTCTGCTTTTTGTTTTGTTTTGTTTTGCTTTGTTTTGTTTTGTTTTTCGAGGTAGGGTCTCACTCTAGCCCAGGCTGACCTGGAATTCACTACGTAGTCTCAGGGTGGCCTCGAACTCATGGCGATCCTCCTACTTCTGCCTTCCGAGTGCTGGGATTAAAGGCGTGCGCCACCACACCCGGCTTTCCTCTGCTTTTTTTTTTTTCTCTTGTCCTATCTTTAATCCCTAAGCCTCCCCCCGCCCACCAAAGTTTCCGTAGCCCACTCCCCCAGCACCTTCATGTAGGAACCATGTTCATCATCAAAACTTGTCTTGCTGAATTTCTCAGGAGCCACTTTGAGCTTCTTAGCTTCCAAGCCCAGGAACCATAGCTCCGTGTAGCCCAGGATCTCGCTTTGCTCAAAAGGAGACAGTTGATTCTTAAAAAACTTGAGGGCCTCTGTGTGAAGAGCATGCAGGTTGTTAGCTAAGTTGAGTCAACATGAGACCTGCCCAGGGGGTGGTTGGCATATGCCACCTCTCAGAGTTAGGAGGTGTTTTCCTCTGTCCTGTGGCTTCCCAAGGACCACAGCCAGTGGGAATGTAACAAGGACAAATGGCGGGGACTTTTGTTTATTTCAACAACTCAAGAGGAAAACAGAAACATAGGTAAGAGGGTCATTTACTGCCTGAAGAGCTATAGATTGCCAACAGCGTGGATAAACTTTCCAGGAATAACCATTGTGTCAGCAATAGTGCACCAGATGTGGCATTTGCCCGCATTCGCGTGGAGTAGACCCCTATGCTTTTTAAGTTATCTTGTGAGGCTTTGAAAATGGTCGCGTTTTCTGGAGCCAAGCAGATAACAGAAAAGCAACTTCAAGATCCCAGCAGGTCATTCGGTAATTCTAGCCAAGTCTGTGGCAAGCCAGCCCGGAGAATTCCTCGGAGCGCAGGAAAGAATTGGCGGCCAGATCATCACATCTGTTCTGGCATTAGGGCAGTGGTGGGGAATTAGAGAGCCACACGTTTTTATGAGAGAGAGAGAGAGAGGGAGGATTGGTGCACCAGGGCCTCTAGGCACTGAATCAAACTCCCGACCTGTGCACCATCTTGTATGTGTGTCTGGCTTATGTGGGTTCTGGGGAGTCAAGCCTGTGTCTTTAGCACCTTAACTGCTAAGCCATCTCTCCAGCCCCCCCCCCCCTTTTTTGAGATAGAATCTCACTCTAGCCTAGGCTATCCTAGATCTCTCTCTGCAGTCCCAGTCTGGCCTCAAACTCACAGCGATCCTCCCACTTCTGCTTCCCAAGCGCTGGGATTAAAAGCGTGCACCGCCACATCCAGCCTGTTACATCTTGTTGTTTTTGGAGAGTCAGACTTTAATAAATAAACTAAGGGTGTCTCAAAGTGAGCCTTAGGGAGAAGTGTCTGCTATTTTGCAAACTGCTGAAGAGTTAGGGAAGGAATTACTGGGAGGAAAACAATTGGACCCAAGGCTTCCGTCTCTCTGTATGCGGAGGGAGAATCACACAGAATCCAAACCGGGTTGTTCTCTCCGCTGAGCACAGAAGCTGAAATCTCAGAGAGGTAGATGCAGCCTTTGGACATGACAGCCCTATCTCAAAGCTAAAATTCTCTCCCCACTGGGGCGTTCTTTGGATTGTTTAAGAAGGACAAACCATTTCCATTACTACCCTGCGGCAGAAGAGGCCCAAACATTGGGCATTGTTGCAACTGGGAGATGCTTAGCAGACTTGGGTTCTATTTGAACCCTAAGAGGTCATGAGCCCCTGAAACCCACGAGAAGTCTTGCTTCTAATCTTTCAGGCCCCACCACAGGTAACTACCTGGCAGGTCTCACGGGGACAGCTTGCCCTTGTAATTCCAGGTGCCCTGCTTGTGCATGGTAATCTCTGACTGACTAGAACTTTAGGCAAAGGCCAGACTTCCCTGGCTACCAGTGTCCTCATACACACCTGCATGTGGAGCCCAGGAGCCCCAAGTCTGAATCCTATAGAAGGTCTTCCCCTAGAACCTCTACCAAAGCTCTTTTATCAAGAAAAACGGGGCTGGAGAGATGGCTTAGCTCTTAAGGCCCTTGCCTGGAAAACCAGAGGACCCAGGTTCGATTCCCCAGTAAGCCAGATGCACAAGGAGTTCGTTTACAGTGGCTGGAGGTCCTGGTGCACCCATTCTCTCTCTCTCACTCTGCCTCTTTCTCTGTCTCTCTCTCTCACTCTCAAATAAATAATTAATTAGTTTTTAAAAGGGAGCCAGACGGTAGTACATGACTTTAAAAAAAATTTTTTTTTTTGCACTGGAGAGATGGCTTAGCAGTTAAGGCACTTGCCTGCAAAGCCAAAGGACCTTGGTTCGATTCCCCAGGACTCACGTAAGCCAGATGCACAAGGTGGCACATGCATCTGGAGTTCGTTTGCAGTGGCTAGAGGCCCTGGCGCACCCATTCTCTGTCTATATATCTGCATCTTTCTCTCTCTCCAATAAATAAGTAAATTAAAAAAAACATAATTTTTTAAAAAAAATAAGAAAAGAAAAAGGGGGAGGCTGGGCGTGGTGGTGCACATCTTTAATCCCAGCACTCAGGAGGCAGAGGCAGGAGGATCACCATGAGTTCAAGGCCACCCTGAGACTATATAGTGAATTCCAGGTTAGCCTGAGCTAGAGTAAGACCGTGCCTCAAAAAAAAAAAAAAAAAGAAAAGAGAGAGAGAATTTAAAAAAAGAAAAAGAGGGAAACTTCAAGGCATTTTAATCTGACCCGTTACCTAGTACTTCTCCACCCTAGCTCTTTTCGGCTGTCACTTTTCTCTGTCCTGGGGCCTACGCATTGACAGAAACGCTATGTCTGGGCTCCCAGGCAGTGAGAGAGTGCCCAGTGCCCTCTGCCTGTGCTGCCACGGCTGGCCCTGAATTCACCTGCTGTACCTCCACGGGGAAAGCGGGCAGTAGAGAGCTGGTGCTCACCCCCACTTTGCCTCAAGCTTACCTGACCACCCGGTGAGGTTACCCGATTGGCTTTGTTCATCTTGACTCTTTTTTGTTTGTTTGTTTTTTCGAGGTCGGGTCTCACTCTAGCTCAGGCTGACCTGGAATTCACTATGGAGGCTCAGGGTGGCCTCGAACTCACGGCGATCCTCCTACCTCTGCCTCCTGAGTGCTGGATTTAAAGGTGTGCGCCACCACGCCCGGCTCTCATCTTGACCCTTTACCTTGATTGTTATTCCAGCCCGTGGCAGCTCAGCTCAGCTCTCCGCACCCTGACCATCCACACCACCCCCACCTCATCCCGTGACCACCCCAGAGTCATACCTGCTGCTGTAAGCGGCACTTTGTGCTGCCTTAGAAGTTCTGGATGTGGCTTGGAATCTTGCGACTTATTGTTAGAGTGGGACAATGTCTTTGAATCCTTGGGAGCAGAAGGCAGCACCTGACTGCGAGTTTGACTCTCCTGCACAGAGAAAGTAGTTTCCAGAAAGGCAAGTCAACCATTGATCCAAAAGACCCACCTTCAGCCAAAATCTTTTCTTACCCCTCCAGAGAGAGAGAAAGAACAGTTTAGAGTCAAGAGAGAGTAATTTTTCTCATCTCTCCCAGAGGAAGTATCTGGCTGATTATGATACTGTGTGCCCTGGAAAGCCATCTCTCTCCAGCCCCCCAAAAGCTATTATTTTTAGAGATTAGCACCATTAAAGAGATACCCTCTCTGAACTAGGGTAATAGAAAATATGTTCTGAGGGCAAGACCCCTCTGAACTATCAAAGGCTACATCTTGTGAAAATGTAAATTCCTATGAAGGAACTGAACACAAACTAAGAATGCCACTGAAGGAGTTCTCCAGTGTGTGTGTGTGTGTGGGGGGGACACTCAGGGAAGTCTTTCTCCAGGGTCAGGACCCAGAGATGGAGGCCACTGTGGTACTGGGGGTGTGGGCTACATCTCGAAGTGGTAGCAGAACTTCGCAGCATTGCCCACATGGTAGTGGTTTTTCAGGGCTGCATAATGAAGAGAGTCATAGCAACTTGCACCGAGGTTTCATGAAGCTGCTCAGACCAAGACATTTGCTAGCATGGTCAGGTTCCCTGCAAGGAGACCCCGAGAAGCGACTGTGAGGAGCTGTGAAGGTGGAGATTAAGTTACAGTGGAGACCCCAGGATGATTGAGATGCCAAGACTGTGGGGCATCTGCCAAGGAAAGCTACAGCCACAGAGTAGAACTGGCCCTAGAGAGAGGCCTATGCGTGCAGGCAATGGAGATGAAGGGGCTGGGTTACTCATGCCCTTTAGAGCCTGAATGATTCAATCGCAAGCTCCAGTTACTGGACATGCATCTGCAGGTTGCGGTGTTTGTCCTTCTGGGTTTTGGTAGTGCTTTGGTCTAATATTCCCTTGCTATGACTCCAATATGCCCTTCTGGAATGGAACTATTTACTCTGTGACGACGCATGTGCCATAGGTATGTAAGTTCCCTTCTGATTTTTACGGGAACTTACAATGGAAAAGTGCCTTTAGCATCGAAAGACACCTCAGGCCTTTAAGCAGTACTGGCACTGATAGAGATTATGGGGACTTTTTCAGATGGACTCAATGCGTTTTGTAACATGAGATGAAAATGAGATGGGGGATTGGTTAATGTCATGTTATGATTTATGTGACATGCTTTGGTGTCAAGCTAACAAGGAATGGAGTTGTGATGGTAAATGTTCATTGACAACTTGACTGGATTTAGAATCCCCCATTCAATCACACCTGTGGGTTTGTCTATGAGGGTGTTTCCAGAAAGGTTTAAATGAGGAGGGAAAAGGATCCTTCCTGGGTTAGGGTACCAGACTGCATAAAGAGGAGAAAGTTAGGGCTGGAGAGATGGCTTAGCAATTAAGGCACTTGTCTGCAAAGCCAAAGGGCCCAGGTGTGATTCCCCAGGACCCATGTAAGCCAGATGCACAAGGTGGCACAGGCATCTAGAGTTCATCAGTAGTGGCTGGAGGCCCTGGCACACCCAATCTCTCTATCTGCCTCTTTCTCTCTCTCTCTTCATCTCTCACTCGCTCCCTCTCTCTCTCTTTCAAATAAATAAATAAAAATAGTATTTTACAAAGGAGAAAGCTGAGCACCAGTGTCATGTATCTCTGCTTCCCAACCTCACAGGCAATGTGACCAGCCACCTGACACTTCTGTCAACATACCTTCCCCACAAGGACAATCTGTGTTCCTGCAAACGGAAGCCAAAATGAACCTCTCCTCCCTTACATTGCTTTGTTGCCAAGTTTTTGGATATAGCAACAAGAAATCTAACTAATATGGGCTGTAGAGATGGCTTAGCGGTTAAGGCGTTTTGCCTGCAAAGCCAAAGGACCTCAGTTCGATTCCCCAGGACGCACGTAAGCCAGATGCGCAAGGGGGCGCAAGCGTCTGGAGTTCATTTGCAGTGGCTGGAGGCCCTGGCGCGCCCATTCTCTCTCTCCCTCTCTCTGCCTCTTTCTCACTCTCTCTCTCTCTCACTCAAATAAATAAATAAAAATAAAGTTAAAAGAATAAATCTAACTAATACTAGCCCATTCTCAACTAGATAAAGTAACTTGAGGTTATGTGAGCACAGTATCACTTTAACTTATTGCTTTCCCCCATATTGTCTCTTTTTATCCTCATACAGAAAAGGTAAAAGACATGGGAAGGAAAAATATTTTGCAGAATTCTCCCATTTTCACAGCAGAATTCCATTTTCCCTTTCCTTGATCGTTGCCTATCATGCCACGGAAAGCTAAGTTTAGAGATAGGAAAACATCAGCGCGCACTGGCTCCAGCTTTCCCTCGCTGCAGAGAACAAGAGCAGGGCTAGAACCCCGTCCTTCAGCTCACAGTCTCCTCCTCCAGCTGCCCGTTCTCGACCTGGTCCGGGCTTGAGCCCCGGCCACCCGCCGGTCTACCTCAGGGCGCGCACAGCGGTCTGAACTCACGTGGTGGGATGACTTTGGCACAATTTTGTTGTCAATTCGTGGGAAGTTCACTGTGTTTTTCTTCCCTTTGGTGTCCACGAAAGGGAGTGAGGCAAGGTTGGTGCTTGTGTTCTGCAGAAGGAGACATTGGATGAGCCGTAAGAATGACTGTGGAAACCAACCTCCCTCTAATTGGACTGGAGGCCCGCCCCATGGGAGGGAATACATCCCTGATACTGAGAACCTACAACAGGTGTAGTCAGGAGCCCTAGGGGTGTAACGTCTGCTGCGGTCTGGCTAAGTGTATATACTATGCTCACCAAACTGCCCGGTAAGCACTTCTCTTAATGTTCATACCCATATGTTAACGCTACCCTCACTTTTGGTAGAGAACCTTCTCTTTTAAGATGGCTGTGACCTTGGGATGACTCAGAAGGCATCATGGTGCTGAGAAGAAGTGACAGAGGAGTGTTCAGCACTGCAATATCTCTATCACACCTTCCAAGGCTCAGGGTCCATTGCGGAAGAGGTGGCGGAAAGAATGTAAGAGCCAAAGGGAGGGTAGGACTCCTTACAATGTGCTTCCTCCAGACACAAAATGGCCTGGATATCCATGACCTCACAGTGCCTGACACTACGTATACAAGACCATCATAATAGGAGGAAAAGATCATGACATCAAAATGAAAGAGACTGATTGAAAGGGGGAGGGGATATGATGGAGAATGGAGTTTCAAAGGGGAAAGTGGGGGGGGGGAGGGCATTACCATGGGATATTTTTTATAATCATGGAAGTTGTTAATAAAAAAAAAATTTGAGCCGGGCGTGGTGGCGCACGCCTTTAATCCCAGCACTTGGGAGGCAGAGGTAGGAGAATCGCCTTGAGTTCGAGGCCACCCTGTGAATTCCAGGTCAGCCGAGACTAGAGTGAAACCCTACCTTGAGAAACCAAAAAAAAAAAAAAAAGAATGACAGAAAGCAAATGTATCCAGAGGTCATTTCTTCCAGCATTGTGCCCATAAGGTTAAGCCTAACCTCGGTTCTTGGAGGAGATGACTGCTGGGCATAGGGTAATCTAGCCAACGGACTCTGGGTTTGAATCCTCTACCATTTATAATCTGTAAACCTTGCATAGGTCACGTTGGCCTCAACTATTTTATTGCTACCAAGGTGAC
This sequence comes from Dipus sagitta, assembly GCA_036346955.1. Taxonomy (NCBI): domain Eukaryota; kingdom Metazoa; phylum Chordata; class Mammalia; order Rodentia; family Dipodidae; genus Dipus; species Dipus sagitta. Next base: position 22,036,091 of record CM070789.1, on the reverse strand, counting down.
AAAAATGGGACCTGCATCATGAGACAGTAAAGGTGCAAATTGTTATTATTATGACCATAGTATCTGACCTTCAGTCAGAATCCTTCCCTTCCTCCCCAAGGGGGCAAAAAACCAGTTACAAGATGGCCAGTTTTTCTCTTTCTACCAAAGGTAGTATCTAGCTGACTCTCATACAATGCCCTGAGAGAGGCATGGACATTAGAGTTTACAGCCAATGTGAAGTCCTTCCTGCTATCCATGCAGCATATAGACCCTCGTTTTCTCTATGGCTACATTATAGATACGACGTCATCACTGCATCCCGATCTCTCTGCACTGGTTGGTTTACGGGTCAGCCAACCCGTAGCACTATTTATAGGACCCTCACCGCCGTCCTGAGCTGAACGGAAACACCTGACATATCCATCCCGGCCACCCACTTCCCCCCACCCTCCGCTAGAGGACAGTCCGTAGCCGTCACGTCTTACCTTATGTGAGCATCGGGTCATTGTGGTGTTCTTGACCTTGGAAGATGGCTGCTGGACTTGAACCAAAGACTTATTCTCGACCTGGGTTAAGTGGAGGAGGAGTGAAATAGTGCTTGGCTGGCTTTTGTTCTCTGCCACGAGGACACTTGTCTCAGTACAATGAGCAAGGTACACTTGAAGTCAGTCCCCCTGATCCTGAAGTTAGGGATTGTTAAGAGAAACTCAAAAAAAAAAGGACCCCGCGGATGCCTGGATGAATAATCACCCACATGAATGATCTTTCCAGAGGTGTTAATTGTGGATTAACTGGCCCCACAGTTGTAATGCTTGAAAGAGAGAGAAATGAAAAAATGAAAGAAGGGAAGGAGGGGAAAAAACAGTACAGAGCCAAGTGCAGTGGCATATGTTTATAATCATACTTGGGAGCCTGGGGCAGAAGGATTGTGAGTTCCAGGTCAGCCTGGCTTACAAAACCAGCGATCACAGAATTTTCCAGCAACAAAAAAATCTTAGCTAGCCGATGAACAGTGTGGTGCCTGCACCTGAGTTTGTTTGCAGTGGCAAAAAGCCCTGGGCCATGTCTTTCTCCTCACAAATAAATACATAAAATAATTTTTTAAAAATTTTACCTTGATGGGCTGGAGGGATGGCTTAGTGGTTAAGGCATTCACCTGCAAAGCCAAAGGACCCAGGTTTGATTCCCCAGGACCCATGTTAGCCAGATGCACAAGGGGGTGCAAGCATCTGGAGTTCGTTTGCAGTGGTTGGAAACCCTGGCACGCCCATTCTCTCTCTCTCTCTTTCTCTGTCAAATAAATAAATGATAAAATATTTTTTAAAAATTTACCTTGAATTCCTGAGCATGGCAGGAATTAACTCTGGACTGCTGCTTGTCAGGAAAGAAAATGCTTATAACCTTGTCCAGAGCTGCCTTTACATTCAGTGTGTCCAGAAGTACATTAGTGGAACTTGCCAGAATTTAGATGCCTAGCCCGAACACCAATGATCTAATTAGAAGATAATTCACAGCTAGAAAGGGGTGTGGGGCTGGAGAGATGGCTTAGCTGTTAAGGCGTTTGCCTGCAAAGCCAAAGGATCCTGGTTCAGTTCTCCAGGACCCACGTGAGCCAGATGCACAAGGGGGCGCATGCATCTGGAGTTCGTTCTTAGTGGCTGGTGGCCCTGGCATGCCCATTCCCTCTATCTCTCTCTCAAATAAATAAATAATAAATAAATAAATTATATATATATATATATATATATATATATATATATATATATATATATAGGGTATGGAAGGAAAACCCACAATCCTAGATCCCTGTGTCCCAATGTTAGAGAGCACCTTGGAGGGACATGGCGCCCCTTTCTCCTCACACACAGATAAATGGTTACCTAGTGACCGGTTATGCATTTATTTTTATTGTCCATTTGGAAAAATAGAGTAAACTCAGTTTTGTGGTTCTTATCATTTAAGGATGGCATTAACATTTGAATAAAGAATAAAATGACGTGGGATATGGCAACAATCGCGATGGCAGTGCTGAAACGTCGCAAATCGGGCAAGGCAGGCTGTAACGTGAGTGGGCCTAGGCTCTGTTCTCTGAAGCGGACCCGGAGGGGCCTGACCTCTCCAAGGAAATGAAGTCTGCTGACCCAAGGCTCAGCCGCGGCAGAGGCAGACGCCCGCCTCCATAGAATGTGGCAACTGTGTACAAAACTGTCGCTGACTGTCATCTAGTTAGGGCCTTCTCAGAGCTGAAGTGATGGAACCTGTTGGGGAAAGTCGGTGCTGGTCCTTCTAGAACACAGAGGGAGAAAGGGTTGCACAGAGCATGGGACGCACCGGCTCAGACCACACTCGTGAATTTGTTAATGCATGCCACATGTCTGGTGAATGGACGACCAGGATAACTGAGCAGCTACTGCAACAGCAGATCTCACAAAATCTCAGTAAGCGTGTCTGTGAGAATTAGCACTCATAAACGGGGGGCTGGGGAAATGGCTTAGCGATTAAGGCATTTGCCTGCGAAGCCTAAGGACTCCAGTTCGATTCCCCAGGACCCACGTAAGCCAGATGCACAAGGGGGCGCACGTGTCTGGAGTTTGTTTGCAGTGGCTAGAGGCCCTCGTGCTCCCATTCTCACTTTCTCTCTGCCTCTTCCTCTCTCTCTCTCAAATAAATAAAAGAAATAAAATATTTTTTAAAAAATTTTTTGTTTATTTTTTATTTATTTATTTGCGAGCAACCGACAGAGAGAGAAAGAGTCAGAGAGAGATAGCGAGAGAGAATGGGCATGCCAGGGCCTCCAGCCACTGCAAACAAACTCCAGATGCGTGCGCCCCCTTGTGCATCTGGCTAACGTGGGTCCTGGGGAATAGAGCCTCAAACCAGGGTCCTTAGACTTCACAGGCAAGCGCTTAACAGCTAAGCCATCTCTCCAGTCCTAAAATATTTTTTAAAAAACTCATAAACGGGGCTGGAGAGATGGCCCAGCAGCTAAGAGCTCTCCCATGCCCGAGGGCCTGAGGAGGCCTGAGAGACTATGGGTCCCCAGGACCTATGTGCCAACTGGGTGTGGCCACCGTGGTGGTTTGAACAGATGGCCCCGGATATGTTCAGCTTGTAGTTTGGATCTGCAGCCACCTGGCTGGAGGAGGTGTCACTGGAGATCTTAAGGTGTGATGGTGGGTGTGAAATTCCAATCTAGAGATATGCAAAGTGCCTAGTTCCACCTGGGGTTCCTGAAGTGTGCTGTGCTGTGCTGTGCTGTGTGGTTTTCGGCTTTTAGGCTTGTGCTTCTCTCTCTCCGCTTGGTCCTGTGAAGGCAGGCCAGCTTCCTCTGCCATTATGGAACTTCCCCTGGATCTGTAAGCTTCAATAAATATCCCTTCCTCCATCACTGTGCCTGGTCTGGAAGTTCAGCTCAGGGACCTGAAGCGCCTGCTACAGCCATGCACGCCTGTAATCCCAGATGCGTAGGGGAGCAGAGGTCAGAGAATCCCTGAGGCTTATGAAAACAACAACAACAATAACAAAAAAAACCAGCTCCCGAATTAGAGACTCTGGCTGGAGAAGTAGGAGAGGGACGGAGTAGGACATCCAAAGTTTCCCTCTGGCCGCTGCAGGTGAGGCATGTACCACAGACACTACACCATACACACCACATCACACACACAAAGAACTTATAAACACCATCAATACCAACGAGGGACACTGAGGATGTGGACACTGGGGAAACTGACAGACAACTGAAAATTATATTAACCAAAGACGATTCCGACTGCCGGACGATGATGGACCTCAAGAGTCGGACGGCGAGCACGGAGAAGTGTCAACCCCCAAAAAGCAGAGATCATCATGAGTGCGGCTAAGAGCCCGGGCTGGGGGAGGGCCGGTAGGCCTGGGGTCTGGTCTGGGTTTTAACTGAGCTCCTCAAGAGACGCAACAGTGTCCGGGCCCGGGCCAGGTGTCTCCACCGCTCGTCAGGACTGGCCGTGGATTGTGGAAGACACTGAAAGCGAGGCTCAGAAAACTGGTCTTTATCCTCTGGGTAAGAGCAAACCACTGACAGTCGGTGCCAATATGTGAGGAATAACCTTTCGGAAAGACCCTCTAACAGCAATGTGGTGAAAAATAATGCTCACATGGATATGGACTTGGAAGTTACAGCCCGCCTTCCTTTCTTCCTTCCCTCCTTCCTTTCTGTGTGTGTGTGTGTATGTGTGTTCATATGTGTGTGTACACACACGCATGGACATGCATGTGCACAGTTCATGCACACAGTACATGCAGAGGTCAACACTGGATGTCTTCAATTGTTCTCAATGGTTTTTTTGTTTGTTTGTTTGTTTTGTTTTTCAAGGTAGGGTTTCACTCTAGCCCAGGCTGACCTGGAATTCACTATGTAGTCTCAGGGTGGCCTCGAACTCACGGTGATCCTCCTACCTCTGCCTCCCAGTGCTGGGATTAAAGGCGTGCGCCACCACGCCTGGCATCAATGGTTCTTTTTTTGTTTGTTTATTTATTTATTTATTTGAAAGTGACAGACAAAGAGAGAAAGAGGCCGATAGAGAGAGAGAGAGAGAGAATGGGCGCGCCAGGGCCTCCGGCCACTGCAAACGAACTCCAGACGTGTGCGCCCCCTTGTGCATCTGGCTAATGTGGGTCCTGGGGAATCAAGCCTCGAACCAGGGTCCTTAGGCTTCACAGGCAAGTGCTTCACCACTAAGCCATCTCTCCAGCCCATTCTCAATGTTTTGAGACAGGATCTCTCACTGAACCTGGAGCTCACTCATTTGGCCAGACTGGCTGGCCAGTGAGACCCAGATATAATTTTGTCTTTTACCTCCTCAGCTCTGGAATTACAGGAGTATGCTGCTGCACCCAACTTTTTTGTTGTTTATTTTTATTTATTTATTTATTTGAGAGTGACAGACAGACAGAAAGAGAAAGAGGCAGAGAGAGAGAGAATGGGTACACCACCAAGCCTGAGCTCGTAGCAAATGTCACGGTCCCGACGCTACCCCCGGGGTCACTGGAAGCCCCCAAGCTCTAGTAGTTCATCATGGATCTTGGAAGGATTTTTTTTTAAATTAAGAATATACTTTGGGGGGAGGCTGGAAGAAAGGCTTAGTGGTTAAGATGTTTGCCTGCAAAGCCAAAGTACCCAGGTTCGATTCCCCAGGACCCACGTTAGCCAGATACACAAGGGGGCGCACACATCTGGAGTTCGTTTGCAGTGGCTGGAGGCCCTGGTGCGCTCATTCTCTCTCTCTCTCCCTCTCTCTCTCTCTCTGTCCCTCTGTCAAATAAATAAATAAATAAATAAAAATGTTTTTTTTTTTTAAAGAATATACTTTGGGGCTGGATAGATGGCTTAGCAGCTAAGACATTTGCCTGCAAAGCCAAATGACCCATGTTCAATTCCCCAGGACCCACGTAGGCCATAGGCACAAGGTGGCGCATGCATCTGGAGTTCATTTGCAGTGGGTAGAGGCCCTGGTGTGCCCATTTTTTTTCTCTCTCCCCTTGTCAAATAAATAAAGAAATAAAAATGTTTCTTTTAAAAAAGAATATACTTTGAGGCTGAATAGATGGCTTAGCAGTTAAGGCACTTGCCTGCAAAGCCAAAGGACCCAGGTTTGACTCCCCAGGACCCACGTAAGCCAGATGCACAAGGTGCCGCATGCAGGTGGAGTTCGTTTGCAGTGGCTGGAGGCCCTGGTGCGCCCGTTCTCTCTCCCTCCCTCTCCTCTCTCAAATTAATTAATTAAAAAAAATTAAAAACAAGATAATATACTTTGTATGGATACATCATGTGTTGGTACCATCCTCTCCCCGTCCCTGCCCTCCTCAGTGGGGTTGCTGCTATTCCCCATGGGGTTGGGCGTTCTGCATTGTGGGAACAGCAGTCAGCGATTGCGGGGCGGGGGGGCCGGGGGGGGAGCGGCAGATCTTGGAAGATTTTTAAACAGCCAGAAGTCAGATGGGAAACACCTTCTTATGTTCAAGCTTTTATATAAAAGCACGCTGCTTTTATAATAAGGTATACCATTATTTACAAAACACAAGATATGGGCTGGAGAGATGGCTTAGTGGTTAAGTGCTTGCCTGTGAAGCCTACGGACCCCTGTTCGAGGCTCGATTCCCCAGGACCCACGTGACATGCCCATTCTCTCTCTCTCGCTATATATATATGCCTCTTTCTCTCTTTTTCAAATAAATAAATAAAATATCTTTTTTTGAAAAAAAAAGGTGGCCCATGCATCTGGAGTTCATTTGCAGTGGCTGGAGGCCCTGGTGTGCCCATTCTCTCTCTCTCTCTCTGTCTCTCTCTGGTGCTCTCAAATAAATAAATAAAAATGATTTAAAAAAAAAAAAACCACAAGATACGACCACAGGTAGGAAGCTAGGAGCCATGGGTCCGGTGCAACCGTGGGATAGGAAGAAGGATGCGACAGAGAGAGTTGGGTGCTGGAAACCAGAGACCCTGAGCCCACAGCAAGTGAGGTCGTTGAAATTCTGCGCACACCCCTCCTCACCCCCCCCCCAAGCACGTGTGGATGCCGAGTTTCCTCTGCTGTCTCCAGTGGTATGTGCCACTGCCTGGTGACAGACCCACGGGACCACACACTGCATCAACATGCCAGCAAGTCTGACCCGGGCCTCCTCTGCCACCTGTCGCCTGCCTCTGGGTTCTGAGCGGCCTATCTAGTTCTCACTGCACAGGGGGCTTGGGTGAGCACACTTCTCTTGTTTCCTCAGCAAAACAAAAGAGATTAAAAACAAAGGCAGATTCCATTCCCTTGCTTCACAAAAGCCAGCTCACCTTTTCTCAGATAGAAGCTGAGCTCAGTTTAAAAGCTGTTTAGGTGTGGGCGAACCATACTGAAAAGGTGTTGCAGGGCTGGAGAGATGGGTTAGTGGTTAAGGCGCTTGCCTGCAAAGCGTGAGGACCCAGGTTCGATTCCCCAGTACCCACGTTAGCCAGATGCACAAGTTAGTACATGCGTCTGAGTCTGTTTGCAGTGGCTAGAGACTCTGACATGCCCATTCTCACTCTTTCTCCATATATATATATATCTGCCTCTTTCTCTCTCTTTCAAATAAATAAATAAAATATTAAGTTTTTTTTTTTTAAAAAAAAGGTGGCCCATCTTAGAAACAAAGTCCTCACAAGACCTGATGGGCAGGAGTCCATCCCCATTATGAGTCACAACAACCCGATCACGTAACCTTCCTGTCACAAAGGAGAAAGACGGAATCCCCAGTCTCATGCTAGACACAGAGAAAGGTGGAATCCCCGGTCACTGTCCCCTGCCTGGGACACTCGTCTTTGTTTGCACTCTCATCCCAGTAAGCCACAGCCCCAACATCACACGCTATGCCGCCGTTGGGAAAAAAAATAAGGCTCCTGTACATTTCTCAAGGTCCACAGGGAAAGCAGATTCCCGGGGCCTCTCACTTTTTTGTTGTTGTTTGTTTTTTTTTTTCAAGGCAGAGTCTTGCTCTAGCCTGGAATTCACTATGTAGTGTCGGGTGGCCTCGAACTCACGGCGATCCTCCTACCTCTACCTCCCGAGTGCTGGGATTAAAGGCGTGCGCCACCACGCCTGGCATCAATGGTTCTTTTTTTGTTGTTTATTTATTTATTTATTTGAAAGTGACAGACAAAGAGAGAAAGAGGCCGATAGAGAGAGAGAGAGAGAGAGAATGGGCGCGCCAGGCCTCCGGCCACTGCAAACGAACTCCAGACGTGTGCGCCCCTTGTGCATCTGGCTAATGTGGGTCCTGGGGAATGAGGGTGATTGGGGGAACAAGGCTCGAACCAGGTCCTTAGGCTTCACAGGCAAGTGCTTCACCACTAAGCCATCTCTCCAGCCCATTCTCAATGTTTTGAGACAGGATCTCTCACTGAACCTGGAGCTCACTCATTTGGCCAGACTGGCTGGCCAGTGAGACCCAGATATAATTTTGTCTTTTACCTCCTCAGCTCTGGAATTACAGGAGTATGCTGCTGCACCCAACTTTTTTGTTGTTTATTTTTATTTATTTATTTATTTGAGAGTGACAGACAGACAGAAAGAGAAAGAGGCAGAGAGAGAGAGAATGGGTACACCACCAAGCCTGAGCTCGTAGCAAATGTCACGGTCCCGACGCTACCCCCGGGGTCACTGGAAGCCCCCAAGCTCTAGTAGTTCATCATGGATCTTGGAAGGATTTTTTTTTAAATTAAGAATATGCTTTGGGGGGAGGCTGGAAGAAAGGCTTAGTGGTTAAGATGTTTGCCTGCAAAGCCAAAGTACCCAGGTTCGATTCCCCAGGACCCACGTTAGCCAGATACACAAGGGGGCGCACACATCTGGAGTTCGTTTGCAGTGGCTGGAGGCCCTGGTGCGCTCATTCTCTCTCTCTCTCCCTCTCTCTCAATCTCTCTGTCCCTCTGTCAAATAAATAAATAAATAAAAATAAAATGTTTTTTTTTAAAAGAATATACTTTGGGGCTGGATAGATGGCTTAGCAGCTAAGACATTTGCCTGCAAAGCCAAATGACCCATGTTCAATTCCCCAGGACCCACGTAGGCCATAGGCACAAGGTGGCGCATGCATCTGGAGTTCATTTGCAGTGGGTAGAGGCCCTGGTGTGCCCATTTTTTTTCTCTCTCCCTTTGTCAAATAAATAAAGAAATAAAAATATTTTTTTAAAAAAAGAATATACTTTGAGGCTGAATAGATGGCTTAGCAGTTAAGGCACTTGCCTGCAAAGCCAAAGGACCCAGGTTCAATTCCCCAGGACCCACGTAAGCCAGATGCACAAGGTGCCGCATGCACGTGGAGTTCGTTTGCAGTGGCTGGAGGCCCTGGTGCGCCCGTTCTCTCTCCCTCCCTCTCCTCTCTCAAATTAATTAATTTAAAAAAATCAAAAACAAAATAATATACTTTGTATGGATACATCATGTGTTGGTACCATCCTGTCCCCGTCCCTGCCCTCCTCAGTGGGGTTGCTGCTATTCCCCATGGGGTTGGGGGTTCTGCATTGTGGGAACAGCAGTCAGCGATTGCGGGGCGGGGGGGCCGGGGGGGGAGCGGCAGATCTTGGAAGATTTTTAAACAGCCAGAAGTCAGATGGGAAACACCTTCTTATGTTCAAGCTTTTATATAAAAGCACGCTGCTTTTATAATAAGGTATACCATTATTTACAAAACACAAGATATGGGCTGGAGAGATGGCTTAGTGGTTAAGTGCTTGCCTGTGAAGCCTACGGACCCCTGTTCGAGGCTCGATTCCCCAGGACCCACGTGACATGCCCATTCTCTCTCTCTCGCTATATATATATGCCTCTTTCTCTCTTTTTCAAATAAATAAATAAAATATCTTTTTTTGAAAAAAAAAGGTGGCCCATGCATCTGGAGTTCATTTGCAGTGGCTGGAGGCCCTGGTGTGCCCATTCTCTCTCTCTCTCTCTTTCTCTCTCTCTCTGTCTCTCTCTGGTGCTCTCAAATAAATAAATAAAAATGATTTAAAAAAAAAAAAACCACAAGATACGACCACAGGTAGGAAGCTAGGAGCCATGGGTCCGGTGCAACCGTGGGATAGGAAGAAGGATGCGACAGAGAGAGTTGGGAGCTGGAAACCAGAGACCCTGTGCCCACAACAAGTGAGGTCGTTGAAATTCTGCGCACACCTCTCCTCACCTCCCCCCACCCCCCAGCACGTGTGGATGCCGAGTTTCCTCTGCTGTCTCCAGTGGTATGTGCCACTGCCTGGTGACAGACCCGCGGGACCACACACTGCATCAACATGCCAGCAAGTCTGACCCGGGCCTCCTCTGCCAGCTGTCGCCTGCCTCTGGGTTCTGAGCGGCCTATCTAGTTCTCACTGCACAGGGGGCTTGGGTGAGCACACTTCTCTTGTTTCCTCAGCAAAACAAAAGAGATTAAAAACAAAGGCAGATTCCATTCCCTTGCTTCACAAAAGCCAGCTCACCTTTTCTCAGATAGAAGCTGAGCTCAGTTTAAAAGCTGTTTAGGTGTGGGCGAACCATACTGAAAAGGTGTTGCGGGGCTGGAGAGATGGGTTAGTGGTTAAGGCGCTTGCCTGCAAAGCGTGAGGACCCAGGTTCGATTCCCCAGTACCCACGTTAGGCAGATGCACAAGTTAGTGCATGCGTCTGAGTTTGTTTGCAGTGGCTAGAGGCTCTGACATGCCCATTCTCCCTCTTCCTCCATATATATATATCTGCCTCTTTCTCTCTCTTTCAAATAAATAAATAAAATATTAAGTTTTTTTTTTTTTAAAAAAGGTGGCCCATCTTAGAAACAAAGTCCTCACAAGACCTGATGGGCAGGAGTCCATCCCCATTATGAGTCACAACAACCCAATCACGTAACCTTCCTGTCACAAAGGAGAAAGACGGAATCCCCAGTCTCATGCTAGACACAGAGAAAGGTGGAATCCCCGGTCACTGTCCCCTGCCTGGGACACTCGTCTTTGTTTGCACTCTCATCCCAGTAAGCCACAGCCCCAACATGCACATGCTCTGCCACCCTGGGTAAAAAAAGCTCTGTACAGTTCTCAAGGTCCTCAGGGAAGCAGATGTCCCGGGCCTCTCACTTTTTTGTTGTTGTTTGTTTTTTTTTCAAGGCAGAGTCTTGCTCTAGCCTGGAATTCACTATGTAGTGTCGGGGTGGCCTCGAACTCACGGCGATCCTCCTACCTCTACCTCCCGAGTGCTGGGATTAAAGGCGTGCGCCACCAAGCTCGGCATCCGGCCTCTCGCTTTTGAGAGCTAAAGGAGAGTAGGTCGGTTCTCCATTTAGGGCTACGTGGAGAGCAGGATCCCATGATGCACCATGTGGTGTCGTTACCTTGGACGGAGCCCTGGATGTGTGCATCAGTACAGTACAGGGGAGAAAGCATCTGGGATCTCAGCCCGTGTCAGGTCACCCAGGTCCCCTGCCCATAGGCCATCTGGGCTGTTCAGAAAGCCACACCTCCTCCACCAACCTCAGTCATCCTTCACAAGCTGCTTTTCTATTTTTTTTTTTTCTTTTTTCAGTTGGCTCCTCCTCGTCTCTTCCTACTCCTCCTGCTCCATCCCTCTGAATCTCTAGAGCCTGACTTGGACCAAATGGGAAGATGAGGTTGTCAGCTCACTGCTTCCCCCTACCTGGCTCTCTAAGCCTCTCCCAGCGGCCAGCACAACTACGAGATCAAAACAGAAGCTTGAAACACGGGAAACGGGTTGATGAGAGGGAAGAGAAACCTTTAGGGATTTTGTACAGAGCACAACACGTTACGCAACGGGGCACAGGGGAGCTCAGCAAAGAACTGGGGAGACGGGGAGACGTCTGGACTCTGTTGCCCAGCTCAGGGAATTAAGCCAGTTTCCCCACTGCAGAGTGCAGGCAAGCCAAGCGCTCTGTCCCCGACTGCCGCTTCTAGCTAAGGGTTTGTCCCCGAAAGCCCCTCTGCTGTGTGTGCGGAGATGCCTGGCCCGGAAGGAACCACCTCCTTGTTAACCCCACAGGCTACGATGGACTCTGGAGACCCATTAGCAGGATGAACGTGACCAGCCTTGTGGGAAGAACAGCTTCCCAGTCACAGAGACAGTGTCCTCCCTGGGGTCCTGCCCACTGGCCTCTGTCTCTATGGCCAGCCTTGCAGGAAGGGCGCACAGGCCTGGAAGCCCAGATGCTTAGAGTCATTTCATACCCACCCCCGATGGTGTCTAGATATAGTTGCAAGAAGTGAAGGAGAAACAGGAGAAAGCTAGCTTCTTTTAGGTAGTTTCAGTGAGGGACAGAAGCCCAGAGCGGAAGCCAGAAGATGCCACCCGCCTTGGCAGAATCAGAACTCGTGTCTGACCCAGTTTCACCCACAGAGGCCTCGGCGCCCCCTGCTGCCTCCACAGTCTAGCATGCTGCCTAGGTGGGCTGACCTCAGGGGTCAGTCCCCTGACTCTGCAAAGCAATCAGGTCTTGCCCTTATATAGATGAAAGAATCCATTTTTTTTAAATTTAAAACATTTTATTTTTAGCCAGGCGTGGTGGCGCACACCTTTAATCCCAGCACTCAGGAGGCAGAGGTAGGAGGATCACCAAGAGTTTGAGGCCACCCTGAGAGAATGCATAGTGAATTCCAGGTCAGCCTGAGGTAGTGTGGGACCCTACCTCGGAAAACTGAAAAATATATATATTCTTTTATTTATTTATTTGACAGAGAAAGAAGGAGAGAGAGACACACAGAGAGAATGGTCATGCCAGGGCCTCCAGCCACTGTAAATGAACGCCAGCCACGTGTGCCCCTTGTGCATCTGGCTAACGTGGGTGCTGGGGAATAGAACCTGGCTCCTTTTGCTCTTCAGGCAAACACCTTAACCGCTAAGCTATCATCCCAGCCCGAATCCCTTTTTTAATCGACTATAAAGACTTGTCTGTATTGATCGCTGCTCATCCTGCCCTGTGGTCTCGGTCTGGTCTGGACACGCTTAAGTCTGGCTTTCCCCTGCTCGGCCTAGGGAGACCACTGCTTGGCCTGGGGGGGATTTCTCTTGCCTCTGCTTTACGCCTCGGGGTGACTTCGCACTTGAATTACACGCATGATTTTCCTCCGATCTCTGAGTCTACACGTATGCGTTTCCTTTACACTCCGGGCCTTCTGCCTGTGCATTGTCTCTACACTCGGGTTACCGTGGCCGACGCTCTCTTTACTTCTCATTTCTCTCCCGAAGTACCCGTCCTCTGCTGGGGTGCTTTGCCCGCACACGTCCTCCTTAAACCATCACGGCTTCTCTCAGCCGTCTCCCGTGGGGAGCATTGCCTTGCACACGAGTGTGTGTTTCTTCTAGATCTCCCTACACGAGCTCCTAGGCTGTATCCGCCACGTGCTATGCTCTGCTCCAGCCTCTTCCTAGACCCCCAGTTCTCTGAAGATGAAACCTACAGACTATGCTGGGCCTTGCACACGAGTGTGTTTCCTATCGTCCATGTGATTGTGATTGTGTGCTTACTATCTCCCGTGTGCTTTGTGATTCTGCTCCAGTCTTTTCCTGGACCCCAGGTTCCCTTAAATAAACACCAAATAAACTCATCGATCCATAACTTATCCTTCTCGAGTCCATTTTCATTCTTTGTTAAGGACAGGGTGAGAACCCAAAATTGGGGTTCATAAGTTGGAAGCCCCCCTCGTGATCCTCAAAATCCTGCATCAGAAGCAAGTAATTATGGTGTATGTTAAGCACCAAGTTTTCTGTACTGGAGTAGACGGGCGTGTCGTGTAGGAGTTAGAGCTGATGACCTCTGAGGCTGTGTCTGCTGATTTGGCCTTATGCTACGTCTTTGCTGAGGTAACTTGGTCACGAAATGCTTTCCCTCCAGCTCACACGCAGCCCTCTGAACATTTCCAGGGGCCTCATTTGCTTAGAAGAAAACCTAAATAATGGGCACCATTTACTGTACCATGTAGTGGAATGGCTTCTGCCTGGCACATCACCAAAGGGTGACGTGTTCTGGGCAGTAGCCAAGAGCTAAAGAAAACTTTTTCTGGGCTTCCAGAGAAATTTGTTTCTACCCCTAAATGAAAGCCCTCACCAAGCCTTATTGCTCCTGCCTGTTTACGTGTTTGTGCCATAACTCTACCTGTACATGGCCAGAGGAAGACATGTGTATGGTTTTTGTATCCCAGAACATAGCATAATGCTTTGGCTCTAAGTTAGCCCTTGCACGATGAAGTAGAAAAGAATTCATCAGGCAGTGATCTTTAAACATTCACAGAATAAAGAACGGTACAAGAGCCGGGCGTGGCTGGTACACGCCTTGAATCCCAGCACTCGGGAGGCGGAGGTAGGAGGATCGCCGTGAGTTCGAGGCCACCCTGAGACTCCATAGTGAATTCCAGGTCAGCCTGGACCAGAGTGAGACCCTACCTCAAAAAATCAAAACAAAAAAAAAAAAAGAAAGAAAAGGAAAGAAAGAAAGAAAGAAAAGAAAAGGAAAAGAAAAGAAAAGAAAAGAAAAGAGAAAACAGAACAGTGCATGGACTTTGAAGTCACTCTACAATGCAGCTTCCTATTGTGTAGTCTTGGCAAGCCAGCTCTGCTCCCTCAGGCTCTATTTCCGTTTCTGTAACCTAAGTCTGCTTTTAAAAAAGTTACAAAGTACAAAGTTCTCCTATGAACCTCTCATTTGCATTTAAAAGTGAACGCATTCACATAGCTAACAGTACACCAGCCTGAAGCACCTAGACCCAAGTGACAAGGGAAGTCTGCTCTTTTGGCCTTCGCCGTTTTGATCTCATCTCCATCCCTCCTATCCTTTCTTCTTTTTTCTTTCTTCCTTTCTCCCTCCCTTCCCTTCTCCCCTTCTTCCTTCTGCCCTCCCTTCCTCCTTCCCGTCTTTCCTTCCTTCCTTTGTATTTGGAGTGCAGATGAGATAGAAATGGGACAGAGGGCTGGACAGATGGCTTAGCAGTTAAGGCGCATGCCTGCAAAACAAAAGGACGCAGGTTCGATTCCCCAGGACCCGTGTAAGCCAGATGCACATGGTAGCGCATGCGTCTGGAGTTCGTTTGCAGTGGCTAGAGGCCCTGGCGTGCCCATTCTCACTCTCTCTCTCCCTCACTCTCTCTAATAAATAAAATAAATATTTTAAAATATTTTTTAAATGGGACAGAGCCAGACGTGGTGACATATGCCTTTAATTCCAGCACTCAAGCGAGAGGCAGAGGGAGGATCATAACTGTGACTTCAAGGCCAGAATAAGTTCCAGGTTAGCCTGGGCCAAAAAGTGATATCCTAACCCGAAAAAAAAAGGTACAGAATGAATGATCCTTGGATACTTCCTTCCAACATGTAAGACTCAGTTATAAGCTGGTTTCTCATAAGAAACTGTTTTGTTCAACAGCCTTTAATCCCAGCAGTCAGGAGGCAGAGGCAGGAGGATAACTGTGAGTTCGAGGCCACCCTGAGACTACATAGTGAATTCCAGGTCAGCCTGGACCAGAGTGAGACCCTACCTTGAAAAACCAAAAAGAATGAAGCCTGGATGCTGGAGATGCTAGGACCATGGGGCATCCACCCAGAAAAGTTATAGGTTCAGAGTGGAGACAGCCCGAGAGGGAGACTGTATGTGCTACAGGGACCAGAGGTGGAGTACTGGGCCAACCAAAGCCTTTTGGAGCCAAGACGATTTACTTATGAGACCCAGACACAGGAAATGGAGCTTCCAAGCTGGTGTTTGCCCTGCTGGGTTCTGGTCTTGCTTTGGTCCAATTTTCCCTTGCTGTGTCTCTGTGCCTCCTCTCATTAGGAATGGGGTGCTTACTCTGTATCCTTACATGTTAGAAGTATGTGATTAATTTTTGAGGTTTTACAGGTCACAGCCTTGAGTCTCAGAAGAGACTTTGGACTTTTGAGCAGTGTTGGTACTATTAAAAATTATGAGAGGGCTGGAGAGATGGCTTAGCAGTTAAGGCGCTTGCCAACAAAGCCAAAGGTCTTCAGTTTGATTCCCCAGGACCCACGTAAGCCCAATGCACAAAGTGGTGCATGTGTCTGGAGTTTGTTTGCAGTGGCTGGAGGCCCTGGAACGCCCATTCTCTCTCTCTCTCTCTCTCTCTCTCTCTCTCTCTCTCTCTTTCTCTCTCTGAGGCCCCTGTGCAGGGATTCTGACCTGACTCTGCCTTGCCTTTCTTAGCCTCAGTAGCTTTGGAACCGTGAAAATACTCTATGACCTCACATATATTGCATTTGTTATGCCTCCAAGACCAATATCACATGAGTAATGCTGCCAAGTTCTGCTACCAGCCTGAGATGAGGCCTCACACCTATGAAACACAACTGTGTCTGCTGACTTTGCAGAGCAGAGGCCTCCTTCAGCGTTTTTTCCTTATAGCCTTTTCACTTCAAAAGAATTCACATTCTTATGTCCCTCAACTGATGAGTGGATAATGAAGATATGGCACATTTTTATACAATGGAGTTTTACTCAGTGGTAAAGAAAAATGAAGTTATGAAATTTGCAGAAAAGTGGATGGATCTGGAAAGGATTATACTAAGAGAGATAACCCAGGCCCAGAAAGCCAAGCGCCACATGTTCTCCCTCATATGTGGATCCTAGCTACAGATGATTGGGCTTCTGTGCAAGAAGGAAAAAACTCAGTAGCAGAGGCCAGTAAGTTAAAAAGGAGATAGAAAGGGAAGAGAAAGGAAGGGAGGAGGGCATTTATTAGGTTGGTATTGTATATATTTAAGTAGAAAGATTGAGATGGGGAGGGGATATGATGGAGAATGGAATTTCAAAGGGGAAAGTGGGGGGGGAGGGTACTACCATGGGATATTTTTTATAATCATGGAAAATATTAATAAAAATTGAGAAAATAAAAAAAAAAGAATTCACATTCTTAAGCCTTCAATGGGTTGGGTCTTACCCTCAGAAAATCTTTCCTAATGTCCCAGTGCAGAGCGGCAGATTTCTTTGTAAATGTAGTCATCTCTTTAACAATTACAGCCCAAGCAGCTGTAACAGCTAAGCAGTCTGGGAATTTTAATTGGCTCACATTTCTGTCTAAGCTTTACCGTTTTCATATCTTTCTGCTCTGAGTTTTCTTATTTCATTGCAGATCTGAATCAGAGTAGCTAAGAGGAGCCATACCATAGATTACATGCCATTCTGCCTTGAAATTTCCTGCACCAAACACTTAATCCATTACTTTAAAAAAAAATTTTTTTTTTGTTTATATATTTATTTGAGAGCAACAGATAGAGAGAGAAAGAGGCGGATAGAGAGAGAATGGGCATGCCAGGGTCTCCAGCCACTGCAAATGAACTCCAGATGCATGCGCCCCCTTGTGCATCTGGCTAACGTGGGTCCTGGGGAATCGAGCCTCGAACTGGGGTCCTTAGGCTTCACAGGCAAGCGCTTAACCGCTAAGCCATCTCTCCAGCCCTAATCCATTACTTTTAAATTCATCTACACCCAAGTTCTTACAACACTGACAGAATGCAGCCAATTTCTTTGCCATAATATCATATGAACCGTCTCTGGCCCAGTTACTGATAAAGCCCTTATTCCCCTCTGAAACCTCATGAGCCAAGCTATTCTTTCTTTTCTCTCAGCCTTCTGGTCTTCCATACTCTCACTAAAATGGCCCATTAAGCTCTCCTCACAGCATGGAAAGGTTTCTCTAGTGCGAAGCTCCAAAGACTTCCATATTTCTCCCACAAACCCGTTCCAAAAGGCTAAGAAGCACATGGTCATGTTTATAGCAGCAATGACCCCACTTCTCTGTGCCAACTTTCTGTATCAGTTACTTTTTTTTTTTTTTTCTATTTCTGGGAAAAAGGACCCAACCAGAAGCAGTTTATGGAAGAGAAGAGTCTCTTTTGGCTTACAGATCAAAAGGGGAGAGTCCATTGTGGAAAGCAAAGCACAGCAGGTGTGGTGTCACATTGCCACAGGAAGGAGAGAAAGAGAAAGCGAGACAGAGAGAGAGAGAGACAGCGCGCAGCACATGGGGCCCAGTTATAACCTCAAGACCCGCCTCCCAGTGACACACTTTCCCCAGGAAGGTTTCACCACCTAAAGGTTCCACAACCTTCCTGAAGAGTGCCCATGGCTGAGGATTGAGTCTAAGTATTCAGACACGTGAGCCCGTGGGAGACATTTTATATCCACGCCACCACACCCTCACACTGGCCTCAAAGGTGCTTGGGCCCATGATCACCTGCGGGTATGGGGTCCCCACGGTTTCATGCTGATACCTGTGTGCTTCAGTTGCAGTCTGGGGTTAAGTCAGTTGCTTACCTTCACAGGCGTGAAGCTTGGCTGATTTCTTGTTTTCAGATTCGGGAAGGTAGTCAGACTGCGTTTCTGTGGTTTATTAGCATCCATTGGAATCCTGCAGGGGAGAGTAAAAAGTAAGTTTGGCACTGGGCATGGTGGTACGTGCCTATAAATCCCAGCACTTGGGAGGCTGAGGTGACAGGATTGCAAGCCTAAGGCATGCCTGGGCTATATAGCAACAGTGTATCTCAAAACTGATAATTATGGTGATATAAGAAGCTAGCAGTGGGCTGGAGAGATGGCTTAGTGGTTAAGGCACTTTCCTGAGAAGCCGAAGGACCCAGCTTGGATTCTCCAGGTCCCACGTAAGCCAGATGCACAAGGAGGCACATGCATCTGGAGTTCGTTTGCAGTGGCTGGAGGCCCTGGTGCACCCAATCTCTCCCTCTCCCTCTCTATGGCTCTAATAAATAAAAATAAATTAATATAAAAAAGAAGCTAAAAGGTAAATAAATGCCCACACACTTGGGGATGGAAGAAATCAGGAAGAGGCTTAAAGAAAATCAGGCTTGGGCTGCAGAGATGGCTTAGGGGTTAAAGCATTTGCCTGCAAAGCCAAAGGACCCAGGTTTGATTATCCAGGACCCACTTTAGCCAGATACACAAGGGGGCGCACGCGTCTGGAGTTTGTTTGCAGTGGCTGGAGGCCCTGGTGCGCCCATTCTCCCTCTTTGTCTCTCTCCCGCCCTCCCTCTTTCTCTGTCAAATAAATTAAATTAATTTAATTTAAAAAGAAGAAAATCAGGGTTAGAGGTTCCTGTCCTGTGTCAAACGAATGCAGGACATGAGAGAGAGAGAGAGAGAGAGGAAGAAGGAGGAGGAGGAGGAGGAGAAGTAAGAGGAGGGGGAGGAAGAGGAGAAGAAAGAGAAAGAAGAGGAGGAGGAGAGAAGAACAACGTCAGCTTGTGAGAACAATGCTTCAGACCACCTTCCCTGGTTACTGCAAAGCAAACTTCATTGTGTTATCACACACAAAATACCTTCTGCCATACGATAACTATATCCATGCTGAGGTACTCGCATGGTTTACTGTCTACAGAAAACAAAAAAGAGGGAAACCAAGGTGTCATTTTGCCATTTTTTGTACCTTTCATTCAGTGCACAGCTCCATGAATAATTAACTCACTGCAAGATTTTTTTTTGTTTTGTTTTAATCTTGTTTATAGACTGGAGAGATGGCTCGGTGGATCGTAGTACTTCCCGTGTAAGCACGAGGGACTAAGGAGGGCCGGGAGACTGCTCTAGATTGATCCCCGGGACCTATACAAATAGCAGGCTGTGGCCATATGCGTCTATAACCCCAGTCTTGTAAGGGAGTAGAGACTGGAGACTTGCTAGAGATCATGGCAAATATGGCGAGATCCTGCCTACATCAGTAAGAGGCTCTGGCTCAATCAAGAACTCATGGAATTTATAATAGCTGGGAAATGGAACCAGCCTAGATGTCCCTCAACTGATGAGTGGATAATGAAGATATGGCACATTTATACAATGGAGTTTTACTCAGCAGTAAAGAGAAATGAAGTTATGAAATTTGCAGAAAAGTGGATGGATCTGGAAAGAATTATACTAAGTGAGGTAACCCAGGCCCAGAAAGCCAAGCGCCACATGTTCTCCCTCATATGTGGATCTTAGCTAGAGACGATTGGGCTTCTGTGTGAGAAGGAAAAAACTCAGTAGCAGAGGCCAGTAAGTTAAAAAAGGAGATAGAAAGGGAAGAGAAAGAAAGGGAGGAGGGCTTTTATTAGGTTGGTATTGTATATATGTAAGTAGAAAGATTGAGATGGGGAGGGGATATGATGGAGAATGGAATTTCAAAGGGGAAAGGGGGGAGGGTAATACCATGGGATATTTTTTATAATCATGGAAAATATTAATAAAAATTGAGAGAAAAAAATAAAATAAAATAAAATAAAATTCAAAAAAAAAAAAAAAGAAGAAGAAAGGAGGCGGAGCAGCCCAGGAGGCTGGTAAAGTGGACCCAGGAAGCTGGGCATAAAACCAGGTTGAGGGGGTTGCAGAGATGGCCCAGCAGTTAAGGCACTTGCCTGCAAAGCCTAAGGACCTAGGTTCAGTTCTCCAGTATCACATAAAGCCAGATGTACAAAGTGGTGTATGCATCTGCAGTTCATTTGCAGTGGCTGGAGGTCCTGGCATACCCATTCTTTCTGTCTGCCTCTATTCTATCTCTCTGTGTTGTAAATAAACATAAATAAATAAAATATTAAAAAAAAAAGAACTCATGGAATGATGGACTAGGGCACACAATGTTCCACTGTGGGCACCGGCAGAGAGAGAGCACCCTGAGGCGCTGTATGGGCATACACACACACACACACACACACACACACACACACACACACACACACAAAATCATGAATGTGATTATGGAATCTAGTTAAAGCTGTGACCTATTATAAATGGATGGTGAGTTTTATTTTATATTTTTATTTATTTATTTATTTAGGTTTTGTGAGGTAGGGTCTCACTCTAGCTCAGGCTGACCTGGAATTCACTATGGAGTCTCAAACTCACGGTGATCCTCCTACCTCTGCCTCCTGAGTGTTGGCATTAAAGGTGTGCGCCACCACGCCTGGCTGGACGGTGAGTTTTAAAGGGCTCTATATAAACATCTCTACTTATTGGCACATTAGCAGAATATTGTTGAAATTCTGTGTCCCATGGAAGTCCCTTTTATCCTCCATCTAGCAGGAGCCAAGAGAAATATATATATATGAAATGGGCCAAAACAAGGATCAATACAAATATAATCATGGCTTCTGCAAATCACTCCATCTTGAACCTTTGCAGGCATTTTAACCAACCAATGACGGCAGCAGCACAATTTTGAAATTATTCATAGAACTGAAGAGAATTCACACAAACATTTAGTGCAGCATAAATATTTTTTAAAAAAAGAAGAACTCATCCGTATGTTATGGGAAGCTAAAAATATGGTATGCATATGTTTTATGGACTATGGTGTAGTTCATTTTAAAATGTAGTAGATCTGATAATGCCTATGATATACTGAGTTAAGCTAGTAGAGCAAGAGTATAAAATGAATCTACATTTATTTAATAAAAAGCAAGATATTCGCATCCACATACAGGCACCTTGAAGGATTGGGTGAGCTGGAAAAAGTAGGTACCTCTGGGCAGTAGGGTTGGGGAAGGTGAGTGAGAATTGTTTCTCTTTAATGATATGCAGTCACGTCACTACTGGGCACGGTGGTACACCCCTGTAATGGTAGCACCTTCAAGGTGGGCTAAATAGTGAAACCCTCTTACAAGTAAAAAGAACAAAGCAAGCTGGAGAGATGGCTTAGTGGTTAAGGCACTTTGCCTGCAAAGTCAAAGGACCCAGGTTCGATTCCCCAGGACCCATGTAAGCCAGAGGCACGAGGTGGCGCATGCATCTGGAGTTTGTTTGCAGTGGCTGGAGGCCTTGGCACACCCATTCTCTCTCTCTCTCTCTCTCTCTCTCTCTCTCTCTCTCTGTCTGCATCTTTCTCTCTCTCTCAAATAAATAAATGAAATATTAATAAAAGAATTTAAGAAAAGAACAAAGCTGGGCATAGTGGCTCACACCTTTAATCCCAGCACCTGGGAGGCAGAGGTAGGAGGATTGCCATGAGTTCAAGGTCAACCTGGGCTAGACCGAGACCCTACCTCAAAAGAAACAAATTTTGAAGATTTGGGTTTTCATCCTTTTTAGCCTAGGCTTAAGTGACCCACCTAATCCTTAGCCTCCTGAAGTTGCTGGGACAACAGCCTCATGCCATGGTTTCTAGCTATTAATGTTTAATGTACACACACACATGCACACACGCACTAATATATAAAATCCCAAGTGAGGGGCTGGAGGGATGGCTTAGTGGTTAAGGCGCTTGCCTGCAAAGCCAAAGGATCCATTAGATTCTCCAAGACCCACGTAAGCCAGACGCACAAGGGGGCGCATGCGTCTGGAGTTCGTTTGCGGTGGCTAGATGCCCTGGTGCCCCCATTCTCAGTCTCTCTCTCTTTCTCAAATAAATAAAATATATTTTTTAAAAATCCCAAGTGAAAGTCAACAAAAAGTAACAGTTGGTTCTGATAAAGATCAGAGTGCCACTTCTTCCTCCCGGGTTTTCTCCAAACATTTGCTGAGGCAGTTCAACTGGGACTCTGGCCACAGTCTCTACCCTTGAGGTGAACTCATGAGGCAGGAGAGAAGACAGAGGGTCGATGCTCTCCCACAGGCATCTGCAAAGAGTGCACGGGAGCTGGTGTGGCTGTGTCGGGAGAGCTGAGGAGGTCTCCCACCTAAACAGAGAGGGCTGTCTTTGAAGAAAGAGCAGGACGGGCGCAGGGTCCAGGGCAGATGGACAAGACTGAACGGGGGGGAGGGGGGAAGAAGGTATCTAAGAGCTGTCATTCATTTTCCAGACTTGCAAGCACAGCCTCCGGACATAGCTGGAGGAGGGCTGCAGAGGCAGGTTAGCCTGTGAAGAATCACACAGCCCAAGTAGCCTGAGGCCTGTGTGGTTTTTCTAAGTCTAGGCTGACAAGGCAGCTCTGTGCTTCGGGACCACTTCTGTGACAGCGGCATCGGGCTGGCATGGTTTGGAGAGGCTCCCTTAGAAAGCCATTCTTTTTAAAAAAAAAAAAAAGTTTTTTTAAATTTTGATTTATTTATTTGAGACAGAGAGAGTGAGAATGGGCATGCCAGGGCTTCCAGCCACTGCAAATGAACTCCAGAGGCATGTGCTACCATGTGCATCTGGCGACCTGGAGAATCGAACCTGTGTCCTTAGGCTTCGCAGGCATGTACCTTAACCGCTAAGCCACCCCTCCAGCGCCCCCAGAAAGTCATTCTGATATCTAGGCAAGAGACAGTGGGGGAGGGCCTCAGCCAAGGTGAGGGCAGGGCAAGTGTGAACGGGTAGAGTGTTGGCCTCCAGTTGGACACGGGATTTATAAACTCGCCAACCCCCGAGAGACAATGAAGACTTTTCTCCTGCTAAGGCCCTGCACAATGTCCTTCCTTGTCTCCTTCATAGGCACGCGGTACTGTGAGAGTCAACGCGCATCCTCTACCTGCTTGGGCTCTTTTCTCCGTTTCACCCTGGCAGCTGCAAGGAAAGGGGTCGTTGTAGTCAGCTCCATGTGGCTGGGATGGACATCCCAACCAGGTACAGTTTTTAGGAAGAGGGCTTTATTTCAGCTGACAGATGCAGGGCAAGTTCCGTTCTGGTGGGAGAGGCTGGCTCCTTTCACAGATCCAAGAAGAGAGGGAGACCACTAGCAGCTAGCGCTACAAACAAACACTGAAGGGCAGCAGAACAGCAGGGGGCTACAGCGGGCAGCAGGGTGGTACAGCGGGCAGCAGGGTACTACAGGGGGCAGGAAGGAGCTATAACAGCAGGGACCCTCGGAGAGCTCAGACCTCTGTGTATACCTTTAGGACGGGAATGAGGTCCGATCCCAAGGACACCTTTGCACCTGACTCCAGGATCTGCCCGGGGTGATATCTCCTCCAGCCAGGTGGCTAGACCTCAGCGTTCTTGATTGTTCAAAAATTTGAATAGAAAAATAAATGAATAAATAAATAAATAAACATATTGCTTCTCTTCTCTTCACCTTCCAGGCACTGTGCAAAGGCTTTGCTCCAAGTCTCTCTGTGACAAAGCTTCGACGGGTGGGACCGGAAGAGCCTGCGCTGGGGTTGTCCCAGTTCTTTAACCGTGTCTCAGGGTCCAGCTTGCGTCCTTGTCACTGTGAAGGCCGTGACACAGTTACGTCCCTTGCTGTGGTCACAGTACTTGGACGAATGCAATCTAGACTAGCGTTTACCTTTTCGTAGCTGCCGTGCCACTTCTGTGGGCTTGGGGGGTCATCTAAAGTCCCTGAGAAGCGTACGTTTTAGACAAGGTGTAAATGACATGGACTTAGACGGGACAGTCAGAGGAGGGGTTGGCATATCGCCAAAGATTCCCTTCAGATTTGCATTCTCTAGGTAGACTACAACAGAGTAGGCTTAAGTCCCAGAATCAATTAGGCATGGTCCACAGTTTCTTTTTTAAAAAATATATATACTTCATATACTTATTTGAGAGAGAGAGAAGGAGAGAGAGAATGGGCCACTGCAAACGAACTCCAGATGCATGCACCCCCTTGTGCGTCTGGCTCACATGGGTCCTGGGGAATCAAACCGGGGTCCTTTGGCTTTGTAGGCAAACACCTTCACCGCTAAGCCATCTCTCCAGCCCGCGTTTGTTTGTTTTTGTGATACAGGGTCTCATTCTGTATGCCAGGCTGGCCTGGTGCTTGCTAAGTTGACTAGTGATCTTCCTGCTTCTCTCTGCCTCCTGAGTTTCGGGATTTAAGATGGTTCCTGCTTTGTTCATGCTGATGACATCACTGAAGTTAGCACCTAAGTCTTATAAAAATGACTTAGGGCTGGAGAGATGGCTTAGTGGTGAAGGCGCTTGCTTGTGAAGCCTAAGGACTCAGGTTCCATTCTCCAGGACCCACGTGGTCCAGATGCACCATGTGGTGCACGCTTCCGGAGTTCATTTGCAGTGGCTGGAGGCCCTGGTGCACCCATTTTCTCTCTCTCTCTTTATCTCAAATAAATATATAAAATAGCCGGGCGTGGTGGCACACGCCTTTTATCCCAGCACTCGGGAGGCAGAGGTAGGAGGATCTCTGTGAGTTCAAGGCCACCCTGAGACTACATAGTGAATTGCAGATCAGCCTGAGTTAGAGTGAGACCCTACCTCAAAAAAACAAATATACATATACATATATATATATATATATATATATATATATATATATATATAAAATATTTTTTTAAAAAAAACTGTGGACCATGCCTAATTGGTTCTGGGACTTAAGCCTACTCTGTTGTAGTCTACCTAGAGAATGCAAATCTGAAGGGAATCTTTGGCGATATTCTAACCCCTCCTCTGACTGTCCCGTCTAAGTCCATGTCATTTACACCTTGTCTAAAGTGCACGCTTCTCAGGGACTTTATTATTTTTATTTTTTATTTTTAAAAAATGTTTTGTTTACTTTTATTTATTTATTTGAGAGCAACAGACAGGGAGAGAAAGAGACAGAGAGAGAGAGAGGAGAGTGGGCGCGTCGGGGCTTCTAGCCACTGCAAACAAACTCCAGACACGTGCGCCCCATTGTGCATCTGGCTAACGTGGGTTCTGGGGAATCGAGCCTCGAACCGGGGTCCTTAGGCTTCACAGGCAAGCACTTAACCGCTAAGCCATCTCTCCAGCCCTCTCAGGGACTTTAGATGACCCCCCAAGCCCACATACGTGGCATGGCAGCTACAGAAGGGTAAACGCTAGTCTAGATTGCATTCGTCAAAGTACTATGACCACAGCAAGGGATGTAACGGTGTCATGGCCTTCACAGGGACAAGGACACAAGCTGGACCCGGAGACACGGTTAAAGAACCGGGACAACCACACCCATTCTCTCTCTCTCTCTAATAAATAAATAAATTAAAATTTTAAAGCCGGGCGTGGTGGCGCACACCTTTAATCCCAGCACTCGGGAGGCAGATGTGGCAGGATCGCCATGAGGTGAAGGCCACCCTGAGACTACATAGTGAATTCCAGGTCGGCCTGGGCCAGAGTGAGACCCTACCTCAAAAAACAAAAACAAATTAAAAATATTTAGACAACGACTTAGTCGTTGTGACTTTGTTCTTAGCGGAGCAGAGTAAACTGCCCACGTCCCGGATCATACCTACCTATCACATCCATTATGTCCCTCAAGTGAGACGGAAGGCGTTTACATTGGATGCGTCCACATTTCGAACTCCTCCGTTTAAATGGCCTCGTGCTTTTTGCCCAATATCCATTGAGACCTGAGGAGCAAAATTAGTTAAGATCCGCGATGGCTGAAGGTTAAAACATTCTCTACCTGGAGCTGCACGTTTCAAACGCAGAAAACACCAGAAATAAGCAACAGCAACAACCACGAAAACCTCAGAGGTTGCGGTTCTCATGACCTTGTAAGCGAACAATTCACTACTGTTGGGAGATTTCCTAGAGTAAGAGCAAGGGAGGAGAGGTGCGGGGCTGGGGAGACGGCTCAGTGGTTAAGGCCGTTGCCTGCAAAGCCTAATGACGTGGGTTCGATTTCCTTAGTACCCACTTGAAGCCAGATGTACAGTGGCAGCACGCATCTGGAATTTGCTTACAGTGGCTGGAGGCCCTGGCACCGTATCTCTCGGCTTGCAAATAAATAAATAAGAATATGTTTAAAAAAAAAAAAAAAGAGGAGAGATACTGTGCTTCTGTGAACTATACTCTGGGGCTCAGCTCTGCACAGAGGACTCCGGGGCAAGTGGATCGTCACGAGAGAGAGAGAGAGAGAAGTCATGGACCCCTTAGGACAGCCAAGCTAACGTGTATTACTGAGTGAAAGGCAGAAAGAACAAGTTCTCCACTCCCACCTGCTGGGGCCAGGGGCAGGGTGCAGTTTCAAAGTGGGTCTCAGCAGCTCCCTAGGGCCCCTCTCTCCCTTTCCCTATACTCAGCTATTCAGCTGGAGTCTCTAGGGCTACATTCTATTAACCACAGTGGACCCTCCCCCCCCGGGGGGGGGGCTCCTGAGCGTGCAGCCGGCGGGATGGATGGAGCAACATTGAAAAGCCCCTTCCCGTACCACGCACCCACCCGGGGCCTCTGCTGTCCTGTTGGCTCCTCTCCCCCCACCTGCCTCCCCGCTAGGAGCCGGCCCCTGCTGGCTCAGGGTTCGCCCCTCCCCAGCCGCTCCCACCTCCCAGGCCCTTACTTTGTCTGGGGCGTGGATAGGAAGTGGCAAGGGTTGCTTCGGGGGCTCTGGCCACCTCTGCCTCCCTGGGCAGGGACTTTGGGTGGCAGGTGAGCCCGGGGCAGAAAGGGCCACACCCTCCTTCCGTTGCTGTAGAAACCACTCAGGCCCTTTTTGTGACTCCGAGCTGAATAGGCTTAGGTCAAGTGCCAAACCACATTTTCTTTTAAACAGACCAGTGTGATGTCTTGCACAACAGAAATGTAATCAAGGTCTTTTGAAGGTAAATTGTGACCTAGGGCCAGAAAGGTTTTTCTTTTTTTTTAATTTTTAAAAAATATTTTATTTTCATTTGTTAGAGAGAGGAAGAGAGAGAGAGAGAGAATGGGCGTGCCAGGCCATCCAGCCACTGCAAACAAACTCCACATGTATGCGCCACCTTGTGCATCTGGCTTACGTGGGAACTGGAGAACTGAACCTGGGTCCTTAGGCTTTGCAGGCAAGTGCCTTAACCCCTAAGCCATCCCTCAAGCACCGTTTGTTTTTTAAGGCAGGGTCTTCTCACTCTAGTCCAGGCTGGCCTGGAACTCATGGTGATCCTACCTCACCATATCCCTTCACAGCAGCCTAAAGAACACATCTTTTTCCTCTTTGCTTTCTCTCGCTCCAACTCTCTAATGGGTGGGAAAGGAAATGAGTGAAATTCCATGATATAGAGATTAAGGAGGGTTGAACAGAGCAGAAAAGTTATTCTTTCTGTTAAGAAAAAAAAAAATGAGGGGGCTGGAGAGATGGCTTAGCAGTTATGGCGCTGGCTGGAAAGCCAAAGGACCCAGGTTCGATTCCCCAGCAACCACAGATGCACAAGGTGGCGCATGCATCCGGAGTTCATTTGCCGTGGCTGAGGCCCCGGTGCGCCCATTCTCTGCTTTCCTCTGTCTCTCAAGTTTAAGTATGCAGTACAAGTGTGTGGCCCAGATTTATGTACCCGTCAGATGAACGCGTTGGGGGCACTTGGTCTGCGTGTGAAGGAACCGTGACGGGATGCTGCAGTTTATTCTGGAGGGATCTGGCGCACGGAGAAGCCACCATTCAAACGGATGGAGCAGGAGAACACTGACAAGCAAGAGAGTCCGTCTTCCGAAGGGCCGGGGCCACGGGCAAGCTTCATGCCACTGGTACCAGCACTGTGTGAGGGGGCACGGGTCCACAGTGCCATGTCAGGGTTGAAGGCAGGCCAGGGGCCAGCTGTGAAGGAGCTTGTGAACTAGAGACCAAGGTGTGTGTGTGTGTGAGAGAGAGAGCTGTGAAGGAGCTTGTGAATTAGAGACCGAGTGTGTGTGTGTGTGTGTGTGTGTGTGTGAGCTGTGGAGCTTGTGAATTAGAGACCAAGGGTGTGTGTGTGTGTGTATGTGTGTGAGAGAGCTGTGAAGGAGCTTGTGAATTAGAGACCGAGTGTGTGTGTGTGTGTGTCTGAGTTGTGAAGGAGCTTGTGAATTAGAGACTAAGGTGTGTGTGTGTGTGTGTGTGTGTGTGTGAGTTGTGAAGGAGCTTGTGAATTAGAGACCGAGTGTGTGTGTGTGTGTGTGTGTGAGCTGTGAAGGAGCTTGTGAACTAGAGACCAAGAGTGTGTGTGTGTGTGTGTGTGAGCTGTGAAGGAGCTTGTGAATTAGAGACCGAGTGTGTGTGTGTGTGTGTGTGAGCTGTGAAGGAGCTTGTGAATTAGAGACCAAGGTGTGTGTGTATGTGTGTGTGTGAGTTGTGAAGGAGCTTGTGAAATAGAGACCAAGGGTGTGTGTGTGTGTGTGAGCTGTGAAGGAGCTTGTGAATTAGAGACCAAGGGTGCGTGTGCGTGTGTGTGAGTTGTGAAGGAGCTTGTGAACTAGAGACCAAGGTGTGTGTATGTGTGTGTGAGCTGTGAAGGAGCTTGTGAACTAGAGACCAAGGTGTGTGTGTGTGTGTGAGCTGTGAAGGAGCTTGTGAATTAGAGACCAAGGGGTGTGTGTGTGTGAGCTGTGAAGGAGCTTGTGAATTAGAGACCAAGGGGTGTGTGTGTGTGTGTGTGAGTTGTGAAGGAGCTTGTGAACTAGAGACCAAGGTGTGTGTGTGTGTGTGTGTGTGTGAGTTGTGAAGGAGCTTGTGAACTAGAGACCAAGGTGTGTGTGTGTGTGTGAGTTGTGAAGGAGCTTGTGAACTAGAGACCAAGGTGTGTGTGTGTGTGTGAGCTGTGAAGGAGCTTGTGAATTAGAGACCAAGGTGTGTGTGTGTGTGTGAGCTGTGAAGGAGCTTGTGAACTAGAGACCAAGGTGTGTGTGTGTGTGTGTGTGAGCTGTGAAGGAGCTTGTGAAGTAGAGACCAAGGTGTGTGTGTGTGTGTGTGTGTGAGCTGTGAAGGAGCTTGTGAATTAGAGACCAAGGTGTGTTTGTGTGTGTGTGTGAGCTGTGAAGGAGCTTGTGAATTAGAGACCGAGTGTGTGTGTGTGTGTGAGCTGTGAAGGAGCTTGTGAACTAGAGACCAAGGTGTGTGTGTGTATGTGTGAGTTGTGAAGGAGCTTGTGAATTAGAGACCGAGTGTGTGTGTGTGTGTTGTGAAGGAGCTTGTGAACTAGAGACCGAGTGTGTGTGTGTGTGTGAGCTGTGAAGGAGCTTGTGAACTAGAGACCAAGGTGTGTGTGTGTGTGTGTGAGTTGCGAAGGAGCTTGTGAACTAGAGACCAAGGTGTGTGTGTGTGTGTGTGAGCTGTGAAGGAGCTTGTGAACTAGAGACCAAGGTGTGTGTGTGTGTGTGAGCTGTGAAGGAGCTTGTGAACTAGAGACCAAAGTGTGTGTGTGTGTGTGTGTGAGCTGTGAAGGAGCTTGTGAACTAGAGACCAAGGTGTGTGTATGTGTG
Organism: Dipus sagitta; assembly: GCA_036346955.1. Classification (NCBI taxonomy): domain Eukaryota; kingdom Metazoa; phylum Chordata; class Mammalia; order Rodentia; family Dipodidae; genus Dipus; species Dipus sagitta. The sequence goes on along the minus strand of CM070789.1, from coordinate 22,006,606 downwards.
TGTGAGCTGTGAAGGAGCTTGTGAACTAGAGACCAAGGTGTGTGTATGTGTGTGTGAGTTGTGAAGGAGCTTGTGAACTAGAGACCAAGGTGTGTGTGTGTGTGTGTGAGCTGTGAAGGAGCTTGTGAACTAGAGACCAAAGTGTGTGTGTGTGTGTGTGAGCTGTGAAGGAGCTTGTGAACTAGAGACCAAGGTGTGTGTATGTGTGTGTGAGTTGTGAAGGAGCTTGTGAACTAGAGACCAAGGTGTGTGTGTGTGTGTGAGCTGTGAAGGAGCTTGTGAACTAGAGACCAAAGTGTGTGTGTGTGTGTGTGTGTGAGTTGTGAAGGAGCTTGTGAACTAGAGACCAAGTGTGTGTGTGTGTGTGTGTGAGTTGTGAAGGAGCTTGTGAACTAGAGACCAAGAGTGTGTGTGTGCGCGTGTACATCTCAAGAGGGCAGTTCGCGCTCACACGAGGAGCGCTCTGCGACAACACAGAGGCGGGCAGGGGTGGCGATGGCTCGGGCAGGAGCGCAGCTGAGCTGCAGGGAGCGATGCGTCACCGGGCACAAGAAGCGCAGCTCTGGGAACCACGGAACTCAGCTTGGTGGCTGGATATGAGGCGAGAGAAGGGAGCGAACGGTGGCTGACCGGTCACTGCAGGAAGGCAGGCCCCGGCGTGGACTCAGAGACTCGCACCAGACTGCCCCGTGGACTAGGCAGTGGCTCTGGTGTCTCAAGCAGCATGTTGACCAAAGATCCTGCCTAGGCGGTCACTACCACAGAAGTGACCACTGGGGACTGAAGTCACCTACACTTAAAAAACAAAGAAACAAACAAAAATGGCAGGGTGAGTTGTGTGGGAAGAAATTATACACCTCTTGCTTACTGTGGGTTTAATAGAGCTGCCACGTTAGCCAAGGAACACAGGGTCTTAGTCAATCAGGTGTGGGCCGGGGGGGGGGGGGAGTGTGAGATGAGCGAGGAGAACCTCACACTCGGCTCGGCAGCAGGGAATGAATGCCCGCAGCCAGGCCAGTCTCAACCCACGTGGAGGGCATTCTCACGGAAACCATGACTGTGAGTCACAGGAAAAGCCACACCAGGTAGCTCAGTGCCACGTGACTAGGCAGGCATGCTGCGTATGCAATCCCAGCCCTGGGCAGGCTGGGGCAGGGGCACCTTGGGTCCAACGACAGGCTGGGCTGTGCAGCGAGAGCCTGCTTCAAAAACCAAAGGCAGCCGGACGTGGTGGCGCACGCCTTTAATCCCAGCACTCGGGAGGCAGAGGTAGGAGGATTGCCGTGAGTTCGAGGTCACCCTGAGACTACAGAGTGATTTCCAGGTCAGCCTGAGCTAGAGCGAGACCACACCCTACCTCGAAAAAGGAAAAAAAAAAAAAAAGAAAAACAACAACAACAACAACCAAAGGCAAAAAAATACATTACTATAAACAAAAAAAAAATTTTTTTTTTCCAAGGTAGGGTCTCACTTTAGCCCAGACGAGCTGGAACTCTCAGTGATCCTACCTCTGCCTCCCAAGTGCTGGGATTAAAGGCATGCGCCACTACAGCCAGCAAAAATGGGTTTTTAAAAAAGTAGCTGGGCAGGGTAGGTGAGCTGGGGTATCACAATGTATACTGGGTAAGAAGAAGATGTACAGTAGCAACGGGCAGTCATCATTCAAAATTAGGTATTTCCATATTAATATAGATGTCTTCAGTCTGAGAAGTACTGAGTTAGGTATAACACGTTTTAATGGTTAACATTGTTTAAAAAAAAAAATCTACCAAGAGCAGGTTAACAAGTCTCACCATAAATATAAAATACTTATTTTTTATTCACAGCAAATTCAAATGTAAGCTTCCTAAAGAGCCATATTATCTCATTACACGATGGGGCGGTACTCGACAGCTAGTCTTTAACACATGGGACTAATCTAAAGCATTTAAGAAACAGCCTCCCTTGCTTGTGTTTCATCTGATAGGCTAATTTTTTTTTTTTTTTGGTAGAACTCTCAGTTTAGAAAGAAACGGAAACAATTAGAGACAAGTAGATACATGGTATCAAATAAAACATTTTAAAGCTCTTTCACTTTTATTACAAAGGTTAGCAATGAAAAGTTCGTGACGCGTCATTCAAGTCTATTTGCCGTACAATAGCTGTTTCCGAGCGGGAGGCGAACGTTTGCCGCAGGACAATCGTCATTTTAGCGTGCGGGGTGGTGTGAGCTCCCGAGAGAAGGCGGGCTGGCGGGGCAGATGCTGGTGCTGTTCAAGGAACAGGAGTGCGGCCGGGGCTCCTGGGGGAAGGGGGGAACGGTCGCCTGGCCAGACTCAAGGCAAGGACCGAGGAGCACTCGGCTAGGAAGGGCACCTCATGCCTAGAGAAGAGCACGTGGAGGGCCGTGACCACGACACGTAAGCAAATACAATCTGCCCTTCAGAAGGAACCCTGGGAAAAAGCAAGTCACAAATGTTTTCGCTGAAATCCTGACAAGCTTTTCCAAGAGCAGAATCACAAGTCGGAGAGAGGTCACTTCTGATGCGCCCAGGGCTCCTTCTACCCTGACATTATTATTGCTCTTCGACCCCAGGCACAAACCAAATAGAAACACATCGGCAATCGGGACTTTCCCAGCAATCCTTTCAACGCTACCACACTTGGCTGCTGGTGGCATTCGGGTGCAGGGGCTTCACTCGTGCCAACCTAGACAAGCCCAGGCGGAGGCTGTGACTCGGGGACCTGGCAGCCGCTCCTGGCAGTGGGCAGCCGCCGCTTCCCGATGGGGCTGTAAGGAAACACAGGGTGACATGCTGCTGTTACTTAAGTGAAATAGCCGCAGCCGAGAAGCTACGCGTCGGTCTCCTTTCAGAGCCTGTCAAGCGCTACACGAGATCAAAACCATGCCCAGCACGGGGGCTGGGGGACGCCTCAGAAGGCGGGGTGCTTGTTTCACAAGCACGGGGACCTAAGTCTGATCCCTAGGAGGGGACCTAAGTCTGATCCCTAGGACCAGAGAGAACCGGCAGGTACAGTGCTTGTTCCTATAATCCCGGCACTGGAAGGGGGACACAGGGAGATCTCCTCAACTCACTGACCTGCTTGTCTAACCTAACTGGTGAGCTCTAAGCCAAGTAGAGACCTTGTGCCACAAAGAGGTGCATGGCATGCCTGAGGAGTAGTGCCGGAGGCTGTTCTCTGGTCTCCACACACATACACATACGTACTTACACACACACACACACATACACACACACATGCACACACACATGTACTTATTTACACACACACATAAACACACACACGTACTCACACACACACATGCACATACATACTTACACATGCATGCACACACATGTTCTTAAACACACATACACATACACACTTACATACACACACACACAGAACAATACTGAACAGCAGAAATAACAAATACAAACTGAACTTCCCTAATCTGAAAATCCAAACTCCAAAACTTTTCCATGTCTAAAATACTTCTGGGATTTTGGTTAAAGGATATTCAACCTGCACTGCTTATTTTCAAACATCTCAAGAAGACAGGGTTATGAATCCAAACTTTAGCCAGGAAAGCTAAAATAGGAAAGAGCAAATAAGCAACAGGCATCAAGAAATGTACAAAATTCTCATTTCTTTTCAATATTTTATTTATTTATGAGAAAGAGGAGAGAATGGGTGCGCCAGGATCTCTAGCCACTGCAAACGAGCTCTAGACAGACGCATGTGCCACCTTGTACATCTGGCTTACGTGGGTCCTGAGGAATTGAACCTGGGTTTTGGCTTTGCAGGCAAATGCCTTAGCCACTAAGCCATCTCTCTAGCCCTTAAGTCCTTTTTCTAAAAAAAAAAAAAAAAAAACTATTTATTTGACAGAGAGAGAAAGTAAGTGTGCGTGCACAGGCGCGCCAGGGCCTGCAGTTCTGCGGATGGACTCCAGACACGTGCACCACGCTGTGCATCTAGCTTTACGTGGGTCCTGAGGAATCAAGCCTGTGCTGCAGGCTTTGCAGGCGAGCGCCTTTAACCGCTGAGCCATTTCTCCCGCCCTTAAGTCTTTATTTAAAAGGAAAAAAAACAAACGTGTGTGTGTGTGTGTGTGTTTTATGTAGCCAAACATGGCATTTACTTGAGGATGGCCTTGAACTCCTGATTCTACCGAGTCTACGCCCAAAGAACGGGACAGGTGCGTGCTATCATACTTGACCAAAAAAAAAAAAAAAAAAAAAAAAAAAAAAAAAAATCTTATAATTTAAAACTCAGAATCCTGGTACTTCCAGTGACAGGAAGGCTCAGACGAGCTAAGGAACCATGCCGTCTCACAGCTGAAGCCTGACTTTGTGGATACCCGGTTATCGTTCAGTGACTGGCGAGGGCAATCAAGAAAGGTCACTCTAAAGAGGTAAAGGAAGGGGCCGGGGCGGTGGCCCGGTGGGTAAGAGTGCTTGGTGTGCACGCACGAGAGCGCGGGTCTAACCCCAGCACCCATATAAGAAGCCATGCCTGGCTTTACGCGCCTGTAACCCCAGCTCGGAGTGGGGCGGAGACAGGGGAGCACTGGGGCTCCCTGGTCAGCCAGTCTGATCCCAAAACAGGGAGTTCTAATTTCAGTGACTCTGTTTCAGGGAAGTAAGGCAAAAAAGTGATAGAGGTCATAGAGGTCATGGGATACCTTCCTGTGGCCTTGGTCACCAGAGTGCACGTACGTACACACACACACACACACACACACACACACACAGTAAACCTTAGTAGGTTTGGGAGTACAGAAAAGAGAAACATACCAGACAGGAACTTAAATAGTGGACACACACACACATGTTCATTTTACTGAAACCTAGAGTTAATGTATTTGGACAAAAATGGGCTCTGGATTAGTTGGAAAGGCAACAATGGCTTGGGCCTGGATTAGGTTTTCAGTAATATTCAGAAAACAAAGTCAATTTTTTTTTCTTTTGGTTTTTCGAGGTAGGGTCTCACTCTAGCCCAGGCTGACCTGGAATTCACTATGGAGTCTCAGGGTGGCCTCGAACTCACGGCGATCCTCCTACCTCTGCCTCCCTGAGTGCTGGGATTAAAGGCGTGCGCCACCGTGCCCTCAAAGTCAAATTTTTAAGAGCTAGAGACCGAGCTTGCTAAGGCATTTGATAAATGCTGAAATTCTCATACGTGCAAGGGCCCAATACTGTGGAGGTCAGCCCATCCCGAACCAAAGACTGAGTACCAGGAGAGGAAAAAAATTATGTATACTACTGTAACTTTATTATAGCAATAAGAAATTATGTACAACCTCCATGCCTAATAATGAGATGGCCAAATGATACACAAATGCAACTGAAAGAACATGAAATAATATGGAAACAATTCATATATAACATTTGTAATTTAAAAAAAAACTACCGAAAGAGAGACTGATTGAGTGGGGGAAAGGGGTATGATGGGGAGTGGAGCTGCAAAGGGGAAGTTGGAGATGAGGAGAGGGAATTACCATGGTTTATTGTCTATAATTATAGAAGTTGTCAATAAAAAAAAAAAAACTTAAAAAAAAAATCTACCAATGGTCATTTCTAAGCCCCTGTCCCTAATAGTTACCATAACAAATTCTCATACCTGGAGGGACCCATTTAGGTCTTCTGCTTTCAGCTGAAGGACTGCACATTTTTGCTGGTTTCCTGGCGGCCTCAGAAGAGAGAGAAATCGCCTCGGGTGAGGCCCGAGATTCTGACTTGGTGGCAGCTGGAGCTGGGTCTACTGAGGTCACTGATTTGAAAAATATACATAAGAAAACACTTGTTACATAAGATAACATTCAAGTCTAAAAATGTATGTGTAAAAATTACAGTCTCATAACCTGACAAAACTTAAAGTGATATTACAAATTTGAAGCAGCAGTCCTAGTAGTCAGCATTTACTTGGTAGGTGTGGTACGTTCCTGTAATCCCAGCACTTTAGGAGGCCAAGGCCAGCAGGGGTATGGCGAGTTCAAAGCCAGCACGGACAATGAAGTGAGACTCTGCCTTAAAAGACCAAAAAAAACGAGCCACGTATGGTGGCCTTTAATCCCAGCACTCGGGACGCAGAGGTAGGAGCATCGCTGTGAGCTTGAGGCCACCCTGAGATTACATAGTGAATTCTAGGTCAGCCTGGGCTAGAGTGAGACCCTACCTCAAAAAAAAAAAAAAAAAAAAAAGCCTAAAAACCACTGAAAACTAAAGGACTGTGATCTCAGTGAGCACTTCTGTGCCTGGCAATGCAGTGTTACACATTACCTTTCACCCGTCACTACCCAGGGATCGCTGCCCACTGCCAGAGAAGGAAACAGCTAGTTGACTTTCCTGTACTTCACAGCTAGGGTCTAGGCTGCAATTAGAAACCAGGCTGACTCCAAAGTCCTGCTCATACTCACTGTTGCAATACACACACACATACACACACAGACACACGGATGCAAGTGTCTCATCAGTATGTCAGTCTATTGTGTCGTAGGCTCATAGATTCTGCTTCCAGGAGCTTATGGTCCTGTGACTGGACTTTGGCAGAAAGGACAGCAAAGTAAAAGAGTTCAGTGCAGTGTGCTAAGAAAAATGCCACCCTCTAGGAATGCCCAGTAGGGAGCTGGAATCCTGTATACGCACATGGGAGTTACAGGGAGGTGTCTCGCTCTGGCTCAGGCTGACCTGGAATTCACCATGTAGTCTCAGGATGGTCTTGAACTCAAGGAGATCCTCCTATCTCTGCCTCCCGAGTGCTGGGATTAAAGGTGTGCGTCACCACGCCCGGCTATCAGTGATTTTTGTGCTTTCAATGTTATATGCTAATCTCTCTTGTAAAGGAATCCAAAACATATAGAAAAGACTCTAAGTGGTAAATTCCAACGTGAAAATTAAATTTTCTTTTTTCTTGGGTGAAGCATCTAAAAATTCTTTTTATATTATCAGCTTGTCATAGGCAGAACCGCCCCTCAAAGACAGCCACATCTTCCCCTTCAGAACAGGTGAACATGTCACCTCACATATCAAGGGACTTTGTCGATGTAGTTTTGATCCTGAGAGAGAGAGTGTGTCGTGAGCATGTGGATGGGCCCAGTGCAGTCACCAGGGTCCTTCTATGTCAAAGCGACAGGGTGGAGAGGAAGAGGCCAGCGCGAGACGGGAGCAGGCCACAAGGCAAGTCGCACAGGCAGCACGGGCTCTCCTTCGAGGCTCTACAGGGCAGCTCGGCTCTGCAGGCGGCTTAGCTTCAGGCACTTTGGGACTTGTTGCTTCAGAACCAAAATCAGATGGGTCCTTTGAGGCCAGAGTTCGTGGTAGTTTGTTGTAAGAGCATTAGGAAACCAATATTCAACTTTATCTATTTAAGTACTTATATTTAAAGTAGAATCTGTGGTCCAGTGTGGTGGCATACGCCTGCCATCCAGCACTTGTGAGGCAGAGGCAAGGCAGCTATGAATTCAAGGGAAGCCTGGGCTACTGGGTGAGACTATTTAAAAAAAAAAAATTAGCCGGGGGTGGTGGCGCACGCCTTTAATCTCAGCACTGGGAGGCAGAGATAGGAGGATCGCCATGAGTTCGAGGCCACCCTGAGACTATATAGTGAATTTCAGGTCAGTCTGGGCCAGAGTGAGGCCCTACCTCCAAAAACAAAAAAAACAAACAAACAAAAGTTAAAAGTCTAAGGTGCAGAAACCAGATGAACTTATCAATTTAGAAAACATTCCACTTACTCAAGACTCAGGAAGCTTCCAGTTAACTATCCAGATGTCCAGAACCTAGAGTTTCACCTCTGAATGGACTAGTCTGCGATCAAATTTCAGCCCCTCACTTTCTAGGTATATACTTTTCCAGTATATATTTAGTTTTGCTTTTCCGAGGCAGGGTCTCACTCTAGGCCAGGCTGACCCAGAATTCCCTATGGAGGCTCAGGGGGACCTCAAATTCATGGCGATCCTCCTACCTCTGCCTCCCTGGTGCCGGGATTAAAGGCACGCGCCGCCATGCCAGCTCTGGCTCTGGGGTGTATTTAGACTCTGACCCTCAGTCTTCGGGCAGGAACACAGGCTTCTAACGGAGTTCGCAGCGGATGGCTGGGGACCGGCCAGGGCTGAAACGTGGCCAGTATTCGCAACAGCTACCGGCTTAGTATTCTCCGCCCAGTTCCTTTTATGTTTTAACAGAAATGAACTTTAGAAAGCTGCTAAGGGCAACCGAAGTGAAGCCCAAGAACAGAGAACCACCAACAGGTCAGGCAAGGGTTTCGCACCGTGCTTACCTGCCGCATTACGCTTGCGTTTAGATCTCTTCTCCTCCTTTCCTGCTGCGGATCTCGCCTTCACTTCTTTCTTCTTCGTTTCTTTGGCCGCACTTTTTCTCACAGAGAAGAGTTCGTCATCACCTTCACTCTCCTCAGAGTCGGAGTCTTGCTCTGAGCCTTCATCTGGAACAGATGACACTTGTCTGGTCCTAAAAGTGAGACTTTTGTGCCCCAACTTGATCAGTAACTTTTGCACTATAAAACCCACGCTCAGGACCGTGTGCACGCTAACCAAGCACTATACCAGTGAGTGGGACTCAAAGCCGTCTCTTGTTTTTTGAGATGGCTGTGGGGCCCAGACAGGCCTTGAACTCGTGATCCTCCTGCCTCTGAGGCATAGTACTTGTTCTGATATGAGGTACATACTTATTCCCTTTAAGGTTCAATGCATTACAGTGCTTGAAGATCATCATATTTTTCTTTGCCATAATTTCTGAATGAGTGTAAAAACAATTATGACAATCAAAGGCTTCAAAGCCGGGCGTGGTGGCACACGCCTTTAATCCCAGGGAGGCAGAGGTAGGAGGAGCGCCGTGAGTTCAAGGCCACCCTGAGAATGCATAGTGAATTCCAGGTCAGCCTGGGCTAGACCTTGAAACACCCCCCCCACAAAAAAAATAAAGTAAAAGGCTTCATATCAGTTCTAACTCGACATAGTTTCCTGAGTTCCTATTAGTTACAGAAACCAAGAGACGGCCTCTTAGAGTAGAGCGAGATGCTCTACAACAGTGCCAGCCTCGTTCTTCCCGGCAAGCCTCCCTGCACCTGGCAGGCGGCCCTGCCCACACCACTGCCGTGCCCTGCCATCAGTCAGAAACGTGATCTCATCCCTGTAGTTTGTCCAAATATGATGTGTTTTCCTAGGCGTGGCTTAAAGGTCACCTCCTAGACATTTTCTTCAAATGCCATAGCCGAATTTAACTGTTCCATGTGTTCCTCAAGTTTACACACTTTAAAGGTTTACCACGGTGCTTTGCACACGTGCTGGTCTCCGGGACTTTCTCACCAGCTGCAGCGCGGGGCTCAGAGTCGCTGTCGCCGCCGCTGCCGTCCACAAGCACCTTCCCCCTGCCCAGCCTGGGCTTTAGCTGCAGCGTGTCTTCTTCGAGCCCCACGTGCGTCCTCCTCTTCCTCCTGCTCCTCCGTGACCTTGTCTGCATCTTCAGGGGCAGAAAAAGTAAATGCCAACGAGTGCTCTGGGCAGAGTCGACGGCCCCTCTGGCTTCCCCTTGCCCAGGTTCGTTCCGGCCCTGCTCCTAATAAAAGACTGCGCAGCCCGGCTGGGTCACACGGTTAACAGACCCTGGTTTAGAGAAGTCCAACCCCCAAATGGAGAACACCTTTGTCAACAAACATTCCACATGGCACTGGGAGGAAGTATCAACTGTCCAGTTAACTGTCATGGACTGGAAGCCATGGGTAGTCCTAACTGTCAAGCGGTCAGAGAGAACAAGACTAAAGCGTAAAGAAACAGAGGCCAGGAGGTAAGGAAGCGCTTGCTATGCGAGAAGGCCTTGCTATATATAGCATTGTTACGGGAATGGAAGCAAGTTACAAAAATAGCACTGAGCCGGGCGTGGTGGTGCACGGCTTTAATGCCAACAGAGGTAGGAGGATCTCCATGAGTTCGAGGCCACCCTGAGGCTACAGAGTGAATTCCAGGTCAGCCTGGCCTAGAGTGAGATCCTACCTTGAAAAACCAAACCAAAAAAAGAAAAATAGCACTGAAAAGTGATTACTAATTAACTTACCTAAACAATTACGGGCCACACTGTAATTAGAGATGCGAGGAGACTTGGGCATTCTTTCCATTTTACTGTGGTCTTGATTGGCAGTGCCTAAACAAGGAATAAGGAAGAAAATTTGGGTGCATCCCAATCGATCTGCCTCTAGAAATAGGAAGGTTGGTGATAACAACATTCACATCCCGACCAATAATCCCAAACCCACATTAGCGCCGTGGTTTTATCTAGAGAAGGTAGCAAACAGGTTGGACTTAGGTTCAAAGATTGAATCTACCGTGTAAACTAGCTTATCTTCTCTAAGATTTAATTTCTTCATCTGTAATGTGAAGATGAGAATAATGCCTTACAGGATTACAGGGGGATTAAGTGTCGATCTCAAGCAGAAATCGCTTATTATACTGCCAAGTACAAGGAAACAGTCAATAAAAATAACTATCACTTCCAGTTAGACAAATTCATGCTTTCACTAACATGAGCGTTCTCCAGTCATGTATATGTCCCCAGCCCTTAAGAGACCTGTAACATGACCAAGTGCTCGAGAGCTTGCTCAGAATGTGCGAGGCCCCGGTGCAGCCCCAGCACCAAGAAGGGGAGAGGGAGGAGGGAAGGGAAGGGGAGGGATTAAAGACGGTGGAGGGTGAGGTATCATTTTGTTCTGAGCCAGTCTCATGTAGCCCAGGTTGGCATGAACTTAAAACTTTCAATCCTCCTGCCTCCACCTCCTGAGTGCTAGAAATTCAGCCATGTGCCACCATGCACGGCTCCTACAGTGCAGGGGTCAAATGCACCACTCCATGCATGTTTGGTAAGTATTCGACCAACTGAGATATATCCCCAGCCCTTAAGAGACCTTTAAGTTACAACATCTGTATCATTAAATCTCACTGTTACAAAGTGGATTACTCAGCAAGAGATGACATTCTGTCAGCCTCAGCTACGTAATGTCTTAAGAGTTAATTTTTATTTTCTCAGTATGAGATATAATGCATTAGCAATGTTATTTTGTAACTTTTTGTGCTGACTAATAAAGTTTCACTAGTCAAGACTGCTTAGTTTTAGCGATACTAATTTAAAAAGCATTCAAACAAAAGATTTACAAGATCACTACATGGTGCACAGTGGCCAAAAAAAAAAAAAAGTCTTCAAAGCCAGGTGTGGTGGCGCACACCTTTAATCCCAACACTTGGGAGGCAGAGGTAGAAGGATCATCATGAGTTCAAGGCCACCCTGAGACTACAGAGTGAATTCCAGGTCAGCCTGTGCTAGAATAAGACCCTACCTCAAACAAAAAACAAAAGTCTTTGGAGATTGCTAACCAAATTAGTACCTTGAACCTTCATAAACCACTGGGACAGGGACATAGCTCTGTGGTTCAAGGCTTTTGCTTGCAAAGCCTGCTGACCTGCAATTCCCCAGCACCCATGTAAAGCCAGTTGCAACAGCAAGAGCCATAGTGTGCTCATACATACAAATAAATAAATTAAATTAAATAAGTTATCGGGCTGGAGAGATGGCTTAGTGGTTAAGGTGTTTGCTTGCAAAGCCAAAGGACCCAGGTTTAATTCCTCAGGATCCACGTAAGCCAGATGCACAAGAGGCACATGTGTCTGGAGTTTGTTTGCAGTGGCTGCAGGCCCTGGCATGCCCATTCTCTCTCTGTCTCTCTTCTCTCTATCTCTCTCGCTCTCTGCTTGCAAATAAAAAAATAATTAAAAATTATTTAAAAAAAGAAAAAGAAATTATCATTATTAGGTTGTGTTCAAGTTCCCTAGATTTAGAGGAAAAGTACATTGTTAGGACTACAGAGGTCATTCGGTCAGAAAATGAGATTTGCGCTGGATAGCAGGGGTAGAAGCATCTCCCCCAGGCTCCTTTTGTATGTCAAGCAGAGAGTTATGTTTTTGTGGTACTGAGCTGAATAAAGAACTGAATCCAATGGCACCCCAAGTAAAATTGGTCTTTTTAAAGTTCAAATTAGGGCTGGAGAGATGGCTCAGCCAATGAGGCACTTGCCTTCAAAGACTAATGACCTGGGTTTGATTCCCTAGTACCTGTGTAAAGCCAGATGCACAAAGTGACGCTTGCATCAGAAGTTCCTTTGTAGGGCTATAGGCCCTAGCGCACCCATTTTTCCTTTCTGTCTCTCCCTGCCTGCAAAGAAATTATTTTTTTTTTAAATGAAGTTCAAATTGTATTCTTCCCTCGGTGAAGGCCCACCAAAAAAAAAAAAAAAAAAAAAACAGTAAAGTTTTGTTTTGAAGGTAGGGTCTCACTCTAGCCCAGGCTGACCTGGAATTCACTATGTAGTCTCAGGGTGGCCTTGAACGCATGGCAATCCTTCTACCTCTGCCTCCCGAGTGCTGGGATTAAAGGCGTGTGCCACCACACCTGGCCCCTTTCTTTTGTACGATTTTATTTATTTGCAAACAGAGAGAGAGAGAAAGAATGGGTATGCTAAGGCCTCCAGCTGCTGCAAACAAACTCCAGATACATGTGCCATTGCATCTGGCTTTACAAACGTCCTGGGGAATCGAACCTGGGTCATTAAGCTTTGCAGGCAAGTGCCTTAACTGCTAAGCCATCTCTTAAGCCCCTTAACTTTTTTAAAAAATATATTTTATTTATTTATTTATTTGAGAGAGAGAAAGAGGCAAAAAGGAAGAGAGAGAATGGGCACACCAGGGCCTCTAGCCACTGCAAACGAACTCCAGATGCATGTGCCACCTTGTGCATCTGGCTCACTTGGGACCTAGAGAGTCAAACCGGGATCCTTTGACTTTGCTGGCAAGCACCTTAAACTGCTAAGCCATCTCTCCAGCCCCCCTTAACTTTTTTTTGAGACAGGGTCTCACTATGTGGTCCAGCCTGGCCTTGAATTCATGGTGCTCCTCCTGTTTTAAGTCTTGTCAGGGCTGGGGTTAAAGGCACGAGCCACCATGGCCAGTGTGAAGTATTTCACTCTTGCTTATATTTGAAGGGAACTTTTCAGTTAGCACAAATGTTAAAGGGATATGCCTAAAGCTGATTTAAGGTGTTGCAAAGAATTAAGGTGGCAACTTTGGCATCCCTTGTGAGAATGAGGATTTTGTGCTTGTAAACATCTACGAGTCTTTTTTTTATTTTTATTTCACCTTGTTTATTTATTCATTGAGGTAGGGTCTTGCTCTAGCCCAGGCTGACCTGGAATTCCCTATGTAGTCTGAGGGTGGACTTGAACCAAGGCGATCCTCCTATCTTGGCCTCCCCAGTGCTGGGATTGAAGGGATGTGCCACCACGCCTGGCTGAATATCATAAAAAACAGTAAGGTTTTAAAGATAAATACAGGGACTTTGCCCCCTCACACCTCCCTCATGGTGGGAGCTTCCTGTGCTCCTTCTGGTAACCTAATAAAGTCTCTCTATATCTTATTCCCTGGTCTATGGATTTTAACTCTTTAAATCAATAACACAAGAATCTGGGCTTTCCTAAATTTATTGGCACATTGGTGTACTGGCAAGGAACTCCAAACTTCCATTGGTGCACTGGCTGAGAAACTCAGAGGGTTTTGTTTGTTTGTTTGTTTGTTTTTTTTTTTTTTTTTTGCTACAACTTCCTTCATCCTGGGAACTGGACACTTTGTTTTCTCTGCCTGCCTGCTTTTCAGATTCTAATTCCCAATGCTAGTCTAAGAGAAGTCCACATTCCACCCGGGACTGCTGTGCTGGGTCTCAGGGCTCTTTTTCTATCTGTGACCACCGACCACTACTACAGGCTCAGGTCAGCACAAACCTAGATAAGCTGGGAAGTGGGGAGAAGGACCTTTTGAATGTCCCACATCTCCCTTTGCTCTCCTGAGGGGGCGAGACCTGCACTCATGTGTAGCAAGGCTGAACCCCTGAGCTGATGGGGTGGGCTGCTTGGCAGCAGGGGAGCTCAGTCGAGGGGCTGGCCTAGACATGAGCCAAGTCTCCAGCCTCCATGCCTCAATATGGGTCACTGGGTAGGTTGTACCCCCTCTTGCCTCCGTCATGGTGGGAGACCCCCGTACTTCCTCCTCTTAATCTAATAAAGTCTCTCTAAACCCTTAATACATAAATAAAAAAGATAAATACAGGGCTGGTGGGATGACTCAGTAGATAGATGTGCTTGCTTGCAAAGCTTGACAGCCCAGGTTCAATCCCCCAGTACCCATGTGAAGACAGGTGCAAAAAGCAACACATGCCTTTGGAGTTCATTTGCACTGGCAAGAGGCCCTGGTCCACATATTCTCTATCTGTCTCTTTCTAACTGAAATAAAATAAAAGATATTTTTTAAGAATAACAAGGAATACACAGAAAATAATTACTTTTATCTTGAGACCGCTGCACATGGTTGGCGTCTGTTGAGAGCTCCTTCACTGACAAGGCCAGCGCAACCTCCAAGCCTCTCTGGAAGACCTTGTCATCTAAAGCCGCCCTGAAACAGACACATGAACAACGAGGCTTAACAATTCCGCTAAAGCCCTGACACCATTAAACTCAACTAAAGAATAAAGCTTCAGATTTAACTTAGGGCTGACTTCACAAAATTGTTCTTATAATCACCATTAAATGACTTTTGGTGGTGAGAATCCCAAAATGTAACATGGTCATTGTATGTGTGCATAACACACGCGGGCAGAAGCAGCCTCTGCCCACGTGGGCTGTTCTGTAACTGTGCCACCTCTCCTCACCGTCAGTTCTGCCCAAAAAGCACAGGCTCGTCCTAAGTCACACCTCCGAGTATCCCCTCACTTGGAGACCTCTCTTGCATCACCCTCCCTTTTTGGCAGGTAACATAAGATAGCTCTTAGATTAAATTTAGTTCTACAAGTATGTGTTAGATGTTACTAAGTATTTTCTCCTAAGTGTTGCATACAAAGTACTGCACGAGCTAGAATACTAAGAGTAGCTCAGAGTCTGCGAGGTAACGAGGAAGGAGGGTGTGGAGGTTTGATTCAGGTGTCCCCCATCAACTTTAGGTGTTCTGAATGCTAGGTTCCCAGCTGATGGAGATGTGGGAATTAACGCCTCCTGGAGGCGGAGTATTGTTGGGGTGGGCTTACGGCCGTTATAGCCAGTTTTCCCTTGCCAGTGTTGGGCACACTCTCCTGTTGCTATTGTCCACCTTATGTTGGCCAGGGGGTGATGTCCACCCTCTGTTCATGCCATCGTTTCCCCCTGCCATCGTGGAGCTTCCCCTCGAGCCTGTAAGCCAAAATAAACCTTTTTCCCAAAAGCTGTTCTTGGTCGGGTGATTTCTGCCAGCAATGCGAACCTGACTGTAAGGTTTTGGTCTTTTGGAGCTGATTTTCAAAACGAATGTGGAAGGATTTGAAATCTTGGCCTAAGAGACACCTTGCAGTGCTGTAAGTACAGCTTGATAGACTATTCTGGTCAGAGTTGAAAGACTTGAAGGCAATAAGAACTATGGACTGTGAAGTTTGGCTTGTGTTGCAGTCAGGTTCGCATTGCAGCAACAGGAGAGTGTGCCAAACACTGGCAAGGGGAAACTGGTTATAATGCCCATAAGCCCGCCCCCAACAATACACCGCCTCCAGGAGGCGTTAATTCCCACATCTCCATCAGCTGGGAATCTAGCTTCAGAACACCTAAGTTTATGGCGGACACCTGAATCAAACCACCTCAGCTTGTGAGGGTGAGAAAGAGCTTTGCCTGGACTGGGCTAGAAGCAGTTTGTGTGAGAGGCTTGCTGTTATGCCCGTGTCCTGAGATCTTGTGCTGGTTGCTTTACATACAGACTGGTGTGAGCAGAGGGATATGGCACAGAAAAAATGAAATCTTTGGGTCAAAACTGCTGTCTGTTCAGTTGCAACAGTATGAGAGATTACAACCATTGAGACTGGGCCAGCTGACCTGCATTGGGACAACAGAAAGAATGCAGTCTTTTTAAAGGGGCCTGAATGGTGAAGGAGTGTCCTGTTCTTCAAAGTCTGATTTATTCCCCCCCTGGATTAACAAACTGGTCCCAGCCTGGTATTATGCAGTACAGAAATGCAGGAAAGACAGGGTCATTGAATTTGCAACACAGTCTTGTGTTTTGGAAATGGCCACGGGCAGCGTGAAGCAGATTTGCTGGATGCCTGCATGGAGACCCACTGGAGACATTGGGGCCACGAGGTGACTGCTAAGAAGAGATGCCGCCATGATGAAGTTTTCCAGGACTGTGAGTAGCCTGGCTGGAGGGACGGAAATGGAACTCCAGAGACTTGTTGCTGGTTAGAATTATCGGACTTGGGAGATTTGTCACTGGCTACAGTTGTTGGTCTTGGAGCTATAGAGTTTGATGTTTGCCCTGGTTGTTTTAAATCTTGTATTGGCTGAATATTTCTTTGCTATGCCCAATGCCACCTTTTGCAGTGTGAGTGTTTATTCTGTGCCATTATAGGATTTGGGGGGATTTTTTGGTATTATGGCTCAGTTAAAAGATCTCAGACTATGGGAATGTTTGAATATCATTAGGAATGATAAAAACTATGGGGACTTTTAAAGTTGGGATGAATGCATTGTATTTTATATCAGGGATGTTTATCAGTTTACAGGGCCAGTGATGGAATGTGGTGACTTGATTCAGGTGTCCCCCATAATCGTAGGTATTTTGAATGCTTAATTCCTAGCTGATGGAGATCTGGGAATTAATGCCTCCTGGAAGCAGTGTATTGTTGGGGGCTTATGGGTGTTATAGCCAGTTTCCCCTTGCCAGTGTTTGGCACACTCTCCTGTTGCTATTGTCTACCTGATGTTGGCCAGGAGGTGATGTCCAGCCTCTGCTCATGCTATCATTTTCCCTGCCATCATGGAGCTTCCCCTTGAGCATGTAAGCCAAAATAGACCTTTTTATCCTACAAGCAGCTCTTGGTTGGGTGATTTCTGCCAACAATGTGAACCTGACTGCAACAGTGGGAAATAAGACATACCAATAACTATCTATAAAAGGCATATTGTGATAAGACTCCTAATCAAGTTGATCCCAAGTGCTAATATTTGTATCAGGAAGAAAAATCCAACACAGGTAAGGTAAAGTCATATATATAAAGGAGGAAGTTCTGAAATACATCTTAAATAATTTTTTTCAGTAAGTTTGACACAATGGTTCAAATACCATAAAATTAGTTCTTTTATACTATATCATTAGCTTTTAGTATTTTTAGAGGTCTTTTTTGTTTGTTTGTGGCAGGGTCTCATGTGTCCCAGGCCTGCCTCAAACTTGCTGTGGCCAAGGATCACCCTGGATGTCTAATTCACCAACCTCTACTTCTCAACTAGTGGATTCCAGGCATCTGTCACAGCACTTGCTTTTCTGAGATGCTGGAGATGGAACCCAGGGCTTCCGGCACGCCAGGCACACACTCCGCAAACTGAGCTTCATTTCTAGCCCATTTTCTTCAGAGCTTAAAATACTTTACAACTGGGCGTGGTGGTGCACGCCTTTAATCCCAGCACTCGGGAGGATCGCCAAGAGTTCAAGGCCACCCTGAGACTCCATAGTGAATTCCAGGTCAGCCTGGGCTAGAGTGAGAACCCACCTTGAAAAACCCAAAAAAAAAAAGAGAAAAGAAGAAAAGAAAAACAAACAACAACAAAAAAAAAACTTTACAAAACAAAAAAGAACACGAAACAGTAAGTTCCTCTATGAATATTAACTTTCCACAGAGGAACTCGTAGTAGTAAAACATAACACAGTCCACCATGTCCTCTCCATATGACAAGACTTGCGTTTCTTAAGAGTTCCCTCCTTCACTTTTTCCTCTCTTGGTATCAAATAATGGAATGATATTCCTGGAAACATTGTCTAAGGCATCATAGGACCTTCTCACTGCTACAAAAATTACAAGCAAAATAAACAGAAAACATTTTTTCTCTATAGAAAAAAAATGCATGGCTTAAAGGTACTCAATTTGTCCTTACCTTTTAAAATAATTTGAAGTTATTTGTTTACTCATTTAGTGTGCATGTGTGTGCGAGTACATGTGTGCATGCCATGGCGCGCGTGTGTGTGTGGAAGTCAGAGGACGACATTCAGGTCCGTTTCCACCTTCCCCCTGGTTGGGGTCTCTTGTTCAAGCGTACCTTCCATGAGCTTCTGGGAAATTCTCCCGGCTCTACTTCTTTTCTAAGGGTGGGCACGCTGGGATTACAGAAGCCCATTGGAGCTCCCAGCATTTACATGGGGCAGGAGGACTCAAACTCAGACACTCAGCACTGCGTGTACTTTACTCTCCCCAGGCCTTTTCTTACTTTGTAACAAAGTAGTTTTTTTTTTTAAATTTTTTGTTTATTATTTATGTATTTATTTGAGAGAGACACAGAAAAAGAGAGAGAGAGAGAATGGGCGCGTCAGGGCCTCCAGCCACTGCAAACGAACTCCAGACGCGTGCGCCCCCTTGTGCATCTGGCTAACGTGGGTCCTGGGGAATCGAGCCTCGAACCGGGGTCCTTAGGCTTCACAGGTAAGCGCTTAACCGCGAAGCCATCTCTCCAGCCCACAAAGTAGTTTTGTGAGCTCTGAAGATTGCAGGGACAGGTGCCCGCTCTGCAATAACGTTGGCTTAGTATTTCAGGGGCTATTTGCATTTGTTTATAATTTTTTAAACTTTTTATTGATAATTTTCACAAATGTATATAATGTATTTTGATCATACCCCATTCCTGCCTTTCTCATCCCCTCCCCCTTCCACTGAACTCCTTCTTCTTTCCAACTAGTCCCCCTTCTACTTTGATGTCTTAAAAAAAAAAAAAAAAAGCACTGGGTTGGGGAAATGGCTTAGTGGTTACGGCGTTTGCCTGAGAAGCCTAAGGACCCCGGTTCAATTCCCCAGGACCCATGTAAGGCAGATGCACAAGGGGGCGCACGCGTCTGGAGTTCATTTGCAGTGGCTGGAGGCCCTGGCGCGCCCATTCTCTCTCTCTCTCTTCCTCTGTCTCTCTCTTAAATAATAAATATTCTCTAAAAAGTATGTTTGTAGATTTATTTATTTGTGAGGAGAGGAAGGGAGAACAAGAGACAGGAAAAGAGAGAAAAAGAGAAAGACTGAGTGTGCCGGGGCCTCTTGGCACTGCAAAGACACCCCCAGATGCATGCGTTGTTTTGCGCATCTGGTTTTATGTGGCTCCTGGGCCGTCAGGCTTTGTAACACGAGCCTTTACCAGCAGAGCCATCTTCCAGCCCCTGTCTTTTCTCTTCTTTCCTCCACCACACATGACAGAATGTTGATGGGCCTGATGTGCGTGTCCCGACCAGGTGATGACAGGCACTGTGAGGTAATGAGCCCAACAGCTCCGTCACAACTGAAAGACAGTGTGGCCGAACCCTCCTCCCCATCCCCTGGCTCCTGCCTTCTTCCTCTTCCTCCTCTCCTACAGTCAATTTTGTTTTTAAACCAGAAAGTTTTCATAAGCATAAGCCCCCAGAGTGAGTTAGTGAGTAAGTATATATGTACGTATGTGTTAATAGTATGTCCCGGTTCTCCAATTTTTTGTTTTTGGTTTTTCAAGGTAGGGTCTCACTCTAGCCCAGGCTGACCTGGAATTCACTATGGAGTCTCAGGGTGGCCTCGAACTCACAGCGATCCTCCTACCTCTGCCTCCCGAGTGCTGGGATTAACAGAACCTACAATAATCAAGCAGAACCTCTTACTCTTTTCAAATTCTAATGCGAAGTGTTGAAACGGTGTCTCTCACACGATCCAAGATGATAGCCTACGCTTACTGGGTCTTACCTCTCACCTTTTTTTAGGTGTTTTCTCTGGAAGGACGTCTTCTTTCTGGAGATTCTTTGGGTTAGGTTTTGGTTTCTCTTGTTTTAACTCCTTTGATACTGTTTTGGACTTCTTGTTTAAAGGCACAGTTGCAGAAATAAAATCATCTGTTTTTGTGTAAATTAAAAAGAAGTAAAATTATTTTCTCAACTAGAATTCTTAACAATATTATCACATTTAATTAGTTTAAAACTCAATGCTACTGTAAAGGAGGGACTCAGTAGAGGGATAAGGGAAAGGGAAAGGGAAAAAAGAGGGTGGTGGGAGGGGATTATGATCACAGTGTATTGTATATATGTATGGATTTTGTCAAAAAGTTAAAAATATGGCCGGGCGTGGTGGCACACACCTGTAATCCCAGCACTCGGGAGGCAGAGGCAGGAGGATCGCCACGAGTTCTAGGCCACCCTGAGACTACATACTGAATTGCAGGTCAGCCTGGGCTAGAGTGAGACCCTGCCTCAAAAAAAAGTTAAAAATATGAAAATAAAAATCAATGCTGGCTTTGTCTTTATTTTCGTTCCTCTATCTCAACTCCTCTTTTTATCAACGTATGTTGGGTGTGATGGGTTACATCTATAATCTCAGCACTCTGGAGGCGGAGGTAGGAGGTTCACTGTGAGTTTGAAGCCAACCTGGGTTTTAGAGTGCCAAGTCAGCCACAAAACAACAACAGTGCTAATTTATGAAAAATCAATTCACTACAAAACATTAATTACAAAACATTACAAAGGCAAATTAAGGGAGCATATAAGATAAATGTCAGAGAAAATTTATTACAAATCTGTAAAAAAAGTTCCTAGAATTTTGTCACACAGAGAAGTAGAAGGATGCTGGGGAGATGGCTCAGCGGTTAAAGGTACTTGCTTGCAAAGCTTGATGCACCGACGTAAAACTGGACACACAATGTGGCACATGTGAGTGGAATCTGTTTGCAGAGCAAGAGGTTCTAGAACAACTATTCTCTCTTTCTAATACGTAAAAGAATAAATAAGTAAAAAAAAATTATTTTATGTTGAAGTAGTATTTTTTGAAACGGGGTCTTGTATTCCTGGCTGATTTTAAATTTGCTATCTGTTTGAGAGTGACCATGAACTTCTAACCCTCCTGCCTCTACCTCCCAAACGCTAGGATTACAGGAGTGCACCACCACACCTGTCTCATGCAGTGCTAGAGATGGACCCCATGGCGCAGTGCATGGCAGGCAAGGACGCTACCAACTGAGTTGACACACAAGTCCTGAAAATGATTTTCAACTAAACTTCACAAGGTAGCCAAGTAAACTGCACCGCGTATTCCTGCACCTCAGGCAAGCGAAGTAGAGGAGAAAGCATCCAGGCGAGCGGGAAGCAGAAGTAGCTCCCATTTGACCTAGCAGCAGCACTTCCTGGGCCCGTTACCACAGTGGTCCTCCCAAGATCCAGTCAAGATTCTCATTACCACAGTGATCCTCCCAAGATCCAGTCAAGACTCTCATTACCACAGTGATCCTCCCAAGATCCAGTCAACGCTCTCATTACCACAGTGATCCTCCCAAGATCCAGTCAAGACTCTCATTGCCACAGTGGTCCTCCCAAGATCCAGTCAAGATTCTCATTACCACAGTGATCCTCCCAAGATCCAGTCAAGCTCTCATTACCACAGTGGTCCTCCCAAGATCCAGTCAAGATTCTCATTACCACAGTGATCCTCCCAAGATCCAGTCAAGCTCTCATTACCACAGTGGTCCTCCCAAGATCCAGTCAAGGCTCTCATTACCACAGTGATCCTCCCAAGATCCAGTCAAGGCTCTCATTACCACAGTGATCCTCCCAAGATCCAGTCAACGCTCTCATTACCACAGTGATCCTCCCAAGATCCAGTCAAGGCTCTCATTACCACAGTGATCCTCCCAAGATCCAGTCAAGGCTCTCATTACCACAGTGATCCTCCCAAGATCCAGTCAACGCTCTCATTACCACAGTGATCCTCCCAAGATCCAGTCAAGGCTCTCATTACCACAGTGACCCTCCCAAGATCCAGCCAAGGCTCTCATTACCACAGTGATCCTCCCAAGATCCAGTCAAGGCTCTCATTACCACAGTGATCCTCCCAAGATCCAGTCAAGGCTCTCATTACCACAGTGGTCCTCCCAAGATCCAGTCAAGACTCTCATTACCACGGTGATCCTCCCAAGATCCAGTCAAGCTCTCACTACCACAGTGGTCCTCTCAAGATCCAGTCAAGCTCTCATTACCACAGTGATCCTCCCAAGATCCAGCCAAGGCTCTCATTACCACAGTGATCCTCCCTAGATCCAGTCAAGCTCTCATTACCACAGTGATCCTCCCAAGATCCAGTCAAGACTCTCATTACCACAGTGACCCTCCCAAGATCCAGCCAAGGCTCTCATTACCACAGTGATCCTCCCAAGATCCAGTCAACGCTCTCATTACCACAGTGATCCTCCCAAGATCCAGTCAAGACTCTCATTACCACAGTGACCCTCCCAAGATCCAGCCAAGACTCTCATTACCACAGTGATCCTCCCAAGATCCAGTCAAGACTCTCATTACCACAGTGATCCTCCCAAGATCCAGTCAAGGCTTTCATTACCACAGTGATCCTCCCAAGATCCAGTCAAGACTCTCATTACCACAGTGATCCTCCCAAGATCCAGCCAAGGCTCTCATTACCACAGTGATCCTCCCAAGATCCAGTCAACGCTCTCATTACCACAGTGATCCTCCCAAGATCCAGTCAAGACTCTCATTACCACGGTGATCCTCCCAAGATCCAGCCAAGACTCTCATTACCACAGTGATCCTCCCAAGATCCAGTCAAGACTCTCATTACCACAGTGATCCTCCCAAGATCCAGTCAAGCTCTCATTACCACAGTGATCCTCCCAAGATCCAGTCAAGGCTCCCATTACCACAGTGATCCTCCCAAGACCCAGTCAAGGCTTTCATTACCACAGTGATCCTCCCAAGATCCAGTCAAGACTCTCATTACCACAGTGGTCCTCCCAAGATCCAGTCAAGAGTCTCATTACCACGGTGATCCTCCCAAGATCCAGTCAAGACTATCATTACCACGGTGATCCTCCCAAGATCCAGTCAAGGCTCTCATTACCACGGTGGTCCTCCCAAGATCCAGTCAAGGCTCTCATTACCACAGTGATCCTCCCAAGATCCAGTCAAGCTCTCATTACCACAGTGATCCTCCCAAGATCCAGTCAAGACTCTCATTACCACAGTGGTCTTCCCAAGATCCAGTCAAGGCTCTCATTACCACAGTGGTCCTCCCAAGATCCAGTCAAGGCTCTCATTACCACAGTGATCCTCCCAAGATCCAGTCAAGCTCTCACTACCACAGTGATCCTCCCAAGATCCAGTCAAGGCTCTCATCACCACAGTGATCCTCCCAAGATCCAGTCAAGCTCTCATTACCAGGTTGTAGAACTTTTAGAACTTCACCAAAGGAAGAAGGTCACTGTGGGGTAAGTTGTAAAGTTATATCGCCCAGCCACACTTCCTATTCCCTCTCTGTTTCTTCAGTGCAGATACAAAGTGAACAGCCGTTCTCACTTCTGCCGCCATACCAAGCTCTCTGAGGACTGTCACCTTAAAATGTAAGCCAAAATAAACCCTTCTTGCTTCTTATCAGGTATTTGGTCACAACAAGAAAAGTCAAAAATATACAACACTCCCCAGTATCTAGAACACAGCTGGCAGTTTACAAGCACCTGAAGACACACCAATAACAGTAATCGAAAGTCACAAGTTACATTCTATACTACTGTAGACACACACTTAAGAAGGCAAAAGAGCCGAGCATGGGTGGCGCACGCCTTTAATCCCAGTACTTGGGAGGCACCCTGAGACTACATAGTGAATTCCAAGTCAGCCTGGGCTAGAGTGAGACCCTACCTCGAAAAAAAAAAAAAACAAAAAAAACAAAAAACAAAAAGAAACGCAGTACTTCTGAATCAAATTGTGATAATTGATATTCCTGGAAACATTGTCTAAGGCATCATAGGACCTTCTCCCCTGCTACAAAAATTACAAGCAAAATAAACAGAAACATTTTTTCTCTATAGAAAAAAAATGCATGGCTTAAAGGTACTCAATTTGTCCTTACCTTTTAAAATAATTTGAAGTTATTTGTTTACTCATTTAGTGTGCATGTGTGTGCGAGTACATGTGTGCATGCCATGGCGCGTGTGTGTGTGTGGAAGTCAGAGGACGACATTCAGGTCCGTTTCCACCTTCCCCTGGTTGGGGTCTCTTGTTCAAGCGTACCTTCCATGAGCTTCTGGGAAATTCTCCCGGCTCTACTTCTTTTTCTAAGGGTGGGCACGCTGGGATTACAGAAGCCCATTGGAGCTCCCAGCATTTACATGGGGCAGGAGGACTCAAACTCAGACACTCAGCACTGCGTGTACTTTACTCTCCCCAGGCCCTTTTCTTACTTTGTAACAAAGTAGTTTTTTTTTTTAAATTTTTTGTTTATTATTTATGTATTTATTTGAGAGAGACACAGAAAAAGAGAGAGAGAGAGAGAATGGGCGCGTCAGGGCCTCCAGCCACTGCAAACGAACTCCAGACGCGTGCGCCCCCCTTGTGCATCTGGCTAACGTGGGTCCTGGGGAATCGAGCCTCGAACCGGGGTCCTTAGGCTTCACAGGTAAGCGCTTAACCGCGAAGCCATCTCTCCAGCCCACAAAGTAGTTTTGTGAGCTC
Organism: Dipus sagitta; assembly: GCA_036346955.1. NCBI lineage: Eukaryota > Metazoa > Chordata > Mammalia > Rodentia > Dipodidae > Dipus > Dipus sagitta. The sequence goes on along the minus strand of CM070789.1, from coordinate 21,982,053 downwards.
TGAAGATTGCAGGGACAGGTGCCCGCTCTGCAATAACGTTGGCTTAGTATTTCAGGGGCTATTTGCATTTGTTTATAATTTTTTAAAACTTTTTATTGATAATTTTCACAAATGTATATAATGTATTTTGATCATACCCCCATTCCGCCTTTCTCATCCCCTCCCCCTTCCACTGAACTCCTTCTTCTTTCCAACTAGTCCCCCTTCTACTTTGATGTCTTAAGAAAAAAAAAAAAAAGCACTGGGTTGGGGAATGGCCTTAGTGGTTACGGCGTTTGCCTGAGAAGCCTAAGGACCCCGGTTCAATTCCCCAGGACCCATGTAAGGCAGATGCACAAGGGGGCGCACGCGTCTGGAGTTCATTTGCAGTGGCTGGAGGCCCTGGCGCGCCCATTCTCTCTCTCTCTCTTCCTCTGTCTCTCTCTTAAATAATAAATATTCTCTAAAAAGTATGTTTGTAGATTTATTTATTTGTGAGGAGAGGAAGGGAGAACAAGAGACAGGAAAAGAGAGGAAAAGAGAAAGACTGAGTGTGCCGGGGCCTCTTGGCACTGCAAAGACACCCCCAGATGCATGCGTTGTTTTGCGCATCTGGTTTTTATGTGGCTCCTGGGCCGTCAGGCTTTGTAACACGAGCCTTTACCAGCAGAGCCATCTTCCAGCCCCTGTCTTTTTCTTCTTTCCTCCACCACACATGACAGAATGTTGATGGGCCCGATGTGCGTGTCCCGACCAGGTGATGACAGGCACTGTGAGGTGGTGAGCTCAACAGCTATGTCACAACTGAAAGACAGCGTGGCCGAGCCCTCCTCCCCATCCCCTGGCTCCTGCCTTCTTCCTCTTCCTCCTCTTCTACAGTCAATTTTGTTTTTAAACCAGAAAGTTTTCATAAGCATAAGCCCCCAGAGTGAGTAAGTATGTATGTACGTATGTGTTAATAGTATGTCCCGGTTCTCCATATTTTTTGTTTTTGGTTTTTTCAAGGTAGGGTCTCACTCTAGCCCAGGCTGACCTGGAATTCACTATGGAGTCTCAGGGTGGCCTCGAACTCACAGCGATCCTCCTACCTCTGCCTCCCGAGTGCTGGGATTAACAGAATTTACGATAATCAAGCAGAACCTCTTACTCTTTTCAAATTCTAATGCGAAGTGTTGAAACGGTGTCTCTCACACGATCCAAGATGATAGCCTACGCTTACTGGGTCTTACCTCTCACCTTTTTTTAGGTGTTTTCTCTGGAAGGACGTCTTCTTTCTGGAGATTCTTTGGGTTAGGTTTTGGTTTCTCTTGTTTTAACTCCTTTGATACTGTTTTGGACTTCTTGTTTAAAGGCACAGTTGCAGAAATAAAATCATCTGTTTTTGTGTAAATTAAAAAGAAGTAAAATTATTTTCTCAACTAGAATTCTTAACAATATTATCACATTTAATTAGTTTAAAACTCAATGCTACTGTAAAGGAGGGACTCAGTAGAGGGATAAGGGAAAGGGAAAGGGAAAAAAGAGGGTGGTGGGAGGGGATTATGATCACAGTGTATTGTATATATGTATGGATTTTGTCAAAAAGTTAAAAATATGGCCGGGCGTGGTGGCACACACCTGTAATCCCAGCACTCGGGAGGCAGAGGCAGGAGGATCGCCACGAGTTCTAGGCCACCCTGAGACTACATACTGAATTGCAGGTCAGCCTGGGCTAGAGTGAGACCCTGCCTCAAAAAAAGTTAAAAATATGAAATAAAAATCAATGCTGGCTTTGTCTTTATTTTCGTTCCTCTATCTCAACTCCTCTTTTTATCAACGTATGTTGGGTGTGATGGGTTACATCTATAATCTCAGCACTCTGGAGGCGGAGGTAGGAGGTTCACTGTGAGTTTGAAGCCAACCTGGGTTTTAGAGTGCCAAGTCAGCCACAAAACAACAACAGTGCTAATTTATGAAAAATCAATTCACTACAAAACATTAATTACAAAACATTACAAAGGCAAATTAAGGGAGCATATAAGATAAATGTCAGAGAAAATTTATTACAAATCTGTAAAAAAAGTTCCTAGAATTTTGTCACACAGAGAAGTAGAAGGATGCTGGGGAGATGGCTCAGCGGTTAAAGGTACTTGCTTGCAAAGCTTGATGCACCGACGTAAAACTGGACACACAATGTGGCACATGTGAGTGGAATCTGTTTGCAGAGCAAGAGGTTCTAGAACAACTATTCTCTCTTTCTAATACGTAAAAGAATAAATAAGTAAAACAATTTTATTTTATGTTGAAGTAGTATTTTTTGAAACAGGGTCTTGTATTCCTGGCTGATTTTAAATTTGCTATCTGTTTGAGAGTGACCATGAACTTCTAACCCTCCTGCCTCTACCTCCCAAATGCTAGGATTACAGGAGTGCACCACCACACCTGTCTCATGCAGTGCTAGAGATGGACCCCATGGCGTAGTGCATGGCAGGCAAGGACGCTACCAACTGAGTTGACACACAAGTCCTGAAAATGATTTCCAACTAAACTTCACAAGGTAGCCAAGTACACTGCGTATTACTGCACCTCAGGCAAGCGAAGTAGAGGAGGAAGCATCCAGGCAAGCGGGAAACAGAAGTAGCTCCCATTTGACCTAGCAGCAGCACTTCCTGGGCCCGTTACCACAGTGGTCCTCCCAAGATCCAGTCAAGACTCTCATTACCACAGTGATCCTCCCAAGATCCAGTCAAGACTCTCATTACCACAGTGATCCTCCCAAGATCCAGTCAAGACTCTCATTACCACAGTGATCCTCCCAAGATCCAGTCAAGACTCTCATTGCCACAGTGGTCCTCCAAGATCCAGTCAAGATTCTCATTACCACAGTGATCCTCCCAAGATCCAGTCAAGCTCTCATTACCACAGTGGTCCTCCCAAGATCCAGTCAAGATTCTCATTACCACAGTGATCCTCCCAAGATCCAGTCAAGCTCTCATTACCACAGTGGTCCTCCCAAGATCCAGTCAAGGCTCTCATTACCACAGTGATCCTCCCAAGATCCAGTCAAGGCTCTCATTACCACAGTGATCCTCCCAAGATCCAGTCAACGCTCTCATTACCACAGTGATCCTCCCAAGATCCAGTCAAGGCTCTCATTACCACAGTGATCCTCCCAAGATCCAGTCAAGGCTCTCATTACCACAGTGATCCTCCCAAGATCCAGTCAACGCTCTCATTACCACAGTGATCCTCCCAAGATCCAGTCAAGGCTCTCATTACCACAGTGACCCTCCCAAGATCCAGCCAAGGCTCTCATTACCACAGTGATCCTCCCAAGATCCAGTCAAGGCTCTCATTACCACAGTGATCCTCCCAAGATCCAGTCAAGGCTCTCATTACCACAGTGGTCCTCCCAAGATCCAGTCAAGACTCTCATTACCACGGTGATCCTCCCAAGATCCAGTCAAGCTCTCACTACCACAGTGGTCCTCTCAAGATCCAGTCAAGCTCTCATTACCACAGTGATCCTCCCAAGATCCAGCCAAGGCTCTCATTACCACAGTGATCCTCCCTAGATCCAGTCAAGCTCTCATTACCACAGTGATCCTCCCAAGATCCAGTCAAGACTCTCATTACCACAGTGACCCTCCCAAGATCCAGCCAAGGCTCTCATTACCACAGTGATCCTCCCAAGATCCAGTCAACGCTCTCATTACCACAGTGATCCTCCCAAGATCCAGTCAAGACTCTCATTACCACAGTGACCCTCCCAAGATCCAGCCAAGACTCTCATTACCACAGTGATCCTCCCAAGATCCAGTCAAGACTCTCATTACCACAGTGATCCTCCCAAGATCCAGTCAAGGCTTTCATTACCACAGTGATCCTCCCAAGATCCAGTCAAGACTCTCATTACCACAGTGATCCTCCCAAGATCCAGCCAAGGCTCTCATTACCACAGTGATCCTCCCAAGATCCAGTCAACGCTCTCATTACCACAGTGATCCTCCCAAGATCCAGTCAAGACTCTCATTACCACGGTGATCCTCCCAAGATCCAGCCAAGACTCTCATTACCACAGTGATCCTCCCAAGATCCAGTCAAGACTCTCATTACCACAGTGATCCTCCCAAGATCCAGTCAAGCTCTCATTACCACAGTGATCCTCCCAAGATCCAGTCAAGGCTCCCATTACCACAGTGATCCTCCCAAGACCCAGTCAAGGCTTTCATTACCACAGTGATCCTCCCAAGATCCAGTCAAGACTCTCATTACCACAGTGGTCCTCCCAAGATCCAGTCAAGAGTCTCATTACCACGGTGATCCTCCCAAGATCCAGTCAAGACTATCATTACCACGGTGATCCTCCCAAGATCCAGTCAAGGCTCTCATTACCACGGTGGTCCTCCCAAGATCCAGTCAAGGCTCTCATTACCACAGTGATCCTCCCAAGATCCAGTCAAGCTCTCATTACCACAGTGATCCTCCCAAGATCCAGTCAAGACTCTCATTACCACAGTGGTCTTCCCAAGATCCAGTCAAGGCTCTCATTACCACAGTGGTCCTCCCAAGATCCAGTCAAGGCTCTCATTACCACAGTGATCCTCCCAAGATCCAGTCAAGCTCTCACTACCACAGTGATCCTCCCAAGATCCAGTCAAGGCTCTCATCACCACAGTGATCCTCCCAAGATCCAGTCAAGCTCTCATTACCAGGTTGTAGAACTTTTAGAACTTCACCAAAGGAAGAAGGTCACTGTGGGGTAAGTTGTAAAGTTATATCGCCCAGCCACACTTCCTATTCCCTCTCTGTTTCTTCAGTGCAGATACAAAGTGAACAGCCGTTCTCACTTCTGCCGCCATACCAAGCTCTCTGAGGACTGTCACCTTAAAATGTAAGCCAAAATAAACCCTTCTTGCTTCTTATCAGGTATTTGGTCACAACAAGAAAAGTCAAAAATATACAACACTCCCCAGTATCTAGAACACAGCTGGCAGTTTACAAGCACCTGAAGACACACCCATAACAGTAATCGAAAGTCACAAGTTGTATTCTATACTACTGTAGACACACACTTAAGAAGGCAAAAGAGCCGAGCATGGTGGCGCACGCCTTTAATCCCAGTACTTGGGAGGCACCCTGAGACTACATAGTGAATTCCAAGTCAGCCTGGGCTAGAGTGAGACCCTACCTCGAAAAAAAAAAAACAAAAAACAAAAAACAAAAAGAAAGCAGTACTTACCATCACTACCTGAATCCTCAAATTGTGAGTAATTGACTGGTTTTTGCTTTCTGTGATCAAAACAAGAAAATTTTCATTAATGCAAATGTCAACTTTTTTCTTGTTGTTCATTTTAAAAACTTATTTGAGAACAACAGACAGAGACAGAACGAGGCAGAGAGGGAGAGAGAGAATGGATGCGACAGAGCCTCCAGCCACTGCAAACGAACTCCAGGCGCGTGCGCCCCCTTGTGCGTCTGGCTAACGTGGGTCCTGGGGAATTGAGCCTCGAACCGGGGTCCTTAGGCTTCCCAGGCAAGCGCTTAACCGCTAAGCCATCTCTCCAACCCTCAACTTTCATTCTTTACAATGACTAATAGGCTTGAATAAGAGACTGAGGAGACAACTCTGAGGGCGAAGCGCCGGCCATGAAAGCAAGAGGAGGTTAGGTCTGGTCTCCGGCAGGCATCATGTAGAAGCCAGACGTGGTGGTGCGTGAATGTAATACCAGAGCTGGAAAGGTGGGGACAGTAGGGTCTTTGGGGCTTGCTGGCCGGCTAATCTGGCTGAAGTGGTGAATTGTGAATTCCTATCTCAAATAACAAGGTGGAAAGCACCAATGATGAGATTCAGCATTGATCCCCAGCCTCCACATGTATAAACACGTCCCTCACATAACAAAATGCACGGACACATACAAGCATTATGCATGCATACATGTGCAACAAAAAAAGAAAAGAATCTTCAGTAAAGGAAAATGTATTTGGAGCCTCTTAAAAATACAACCTAAGTTTAGTGGCTGTTGGGCATCTATACATCCTATTGTATTTGTTCCCTTGTTTTATTATAAACTGTCTTAGAAAATCTCTCCACAATACCAAGTATTTTTTTTTTCAAATAACAGTTTCTTTTTTAGTGGAATAGACACTTAAAACCGGTGGCTGTTTCTACCATGTGAAATGAGTCTTTGTACTACCAAAAGTAGGCGTTAGAAGAAAATGGTACTCAAAGTGAAAAAAAATTTTTTTTTCCTTTTCCCCTCCTCTAACTGCTAAATGTAACATCTTCCACTATTCCTTCCTGTCTTTTGCCAAATGTCCACACAGGAATAACCCAGTTTACAAGTTGGCTGTTCCTTCAAGTACTAACAAGAGTTCTGTGAAAAAGAGGCCTTATCACCTCTGGCCCCTTTATCTGACCTAATCCTCAGTTCTCCTCATGCCTCTTAGTGCTACAGATTCAATCTGTTCCACAAACAAGGTCAAGGTCAGGCCCTTGGTTTCTATTCAATGCTCCTAAAGTGCCTCATTTTTTTTCCCCCGGAGGTAAGGTCTCACTCTAGCACAGGCTGAATTGGAATTCACTATGTAGTCTCAAGACTGGCCTCGAACTCACGGCGATCCTCCTACCTCTGCCACCCGAGTGCTGGGATTAAATGCGTGTGCCACCATGCCTGGCCTTATTTCTTCTTTTCCCTAGCTAGCTTCTTTTCACCCTGTTTAAGGTAAGGTTTATCTCCTTCCCACTGTTTCACAAGGGGAGGTTTATTTTCAGTCTCCAGCTTCATGTTCCAGCACTACAAAAGTATAGAGATGAATAAATCACTAACATATATGTATGTATTATATAATATATATGCATATATATATATATACATATATATATATATATATATATATACACATACATATTTGGAGGCACTGGGGACTGAACCTTGGGACTCGTACATCCTAGGCAACTGGCATATCATTAGGCTGTAAATATTCCCCAGTAATATTCGCTAACTTTACTAAATGAATGGCTGGATCCCCATGGCTGTCAAATATGTTTATGCAGAAGAGTGCTTTCCACTGGTAAAATGGAAAACAGAAGATGTGGAGACACAGGACAGGTTTGAGTACTTAAGATCTGTGGAACTCGGGTTAAGTGGGCCTTTATGCCTAGCTTGGAACCCACAAAATTGGAGAGTACCTGTTCTTTGTGTATCAAGGGACTACAAGAAAGTGAAGGTATGGCATATGAGTGGGCGCTTGTTGAAATGCTAGTGTGGTGGTTTGATGCAGGTGTCCCCCATAAACTTAGGTGTTCTGAATGCTAGGTCCCCGGCTGATGGGGAATTTGGCAATTAATGCCTCTGAGAGTCAGTGTATTGTTGGGGGCGGGCTTATGGGTGTTATAGCCAGTTTCCCCTTGCCAATGTTGGGCACACTCTCCTGTTGCTGTTGTCCACTTGATGTTGGCCAGGGGGTGATGTCCACCCTTTGATCATGCCATCGTTTTCCCCTGCCATCGTGGAGCTTCCCCTTGAGCCCGTAAGCCAAAATAAACCTTTTTTTTTTAACCGCCTCCCCCACAAGCTGCTCTTGGTCGGGTGATTTCTGCCAGCAATGCAAACCTGACTGCAACAGCTAGCATGCAAGGCGGTGTTAGCGGAATGACGTGGGCCCGAGGGCAGGAGCTGCAGAGGCAAAGGCAGGATGCTAAGGACACTTGTGCACCTCGGGGTGCCTCTCACCGGGACTCCGGCGACAACTATGCACCCCCAACGGCCCGCCCGAGGCCGAGTGTGACAGCTGTCGTCCCCTCCCCGGCGTCCTCCGGCCCCTTCTCCCTGCCCTCGCGGCGTGGCCGGGACCTACTCACCTCATCGAGCGCACCATGGTCCCGCACAGGAGCGCGCAGAGCCCACGGCAGCTCGGGCCGTTTGAATTCCCGCCCAAAACCGGACGTCGCGCTCCTCCCTCTATTCCCCCCTCGCCCCGCCCCGCCCCGCCCCTTACTCACGCGCGTTGTCCAATCAGCGCCAGCCAGTCCTGCAGGCCGCGCATGCGCCCGGCACCGCCAGCGCGCGCGCGCGCCTTTCCGCATCCGCTCGGGCCAGAACTCAGCGTGTTGTTTTGCCACCGCACTTTCGTAGCCACAGCGGTTCGGGTCCCACGTGTGAAATACAGCCTGGCGGTACGGATACACCTCTTCGACGGATACATTGAAGCGGAGTGTAATAACTAGGAGGTAATTTTTTTTTGGGGTTTTAGGAAAGTGTGTGTGGGGGGGGATGCGTGAGCGAATCTGCGGCGGCCGATGTGCTGGCTGTAAAAACAAGGCAGGTCGGGGCGTCAGCTGGCGATCCCCGGTGGTTGCTATCTGTGTGGTTGTGCGGAGCGGGTTCGAAGCCAGCCAGGTGAGCGAGGAACCGAGTCCTTAGGAAGCCCCCGATCAGGCTGTCGGTCCCCCTAACCGAGAGCGCGTCCCCGGAGCTCGGGATGGTGGTGGTGGGGCCGGTGGCCGGCTGTGCCATCCTTCCTTCCCCGACTGTGCCCTCGCGCATCCCGGCTTGGTGCAGGACAGATGCCAGGCGCTGACACTGGAAGGCTGAGGCCAGAGGGTTTCGAGTTCGAGGCCACTCTGGCTTTATAGCGAGACTTTTTTTTTATTTATTTATGTTTTTAGACAATCAGTAACGAAAGGCCAGACTAGGTCCATTCTGGCCGCACCCCGGGAACAAAAACGGGGTGGTGCCAAACGGAACCGAAGTGTCACGTTGTTGAGAAACAGGAGGCTAAATGTGGAACCTACTTTGTGATCGGGTGTTGCTGTGTTTACCGAATGCATTGACGCTGAACTGAACGAGAGACCGTACAAAAACCCTCCCCGTGTCAGTCTGCAACTTTTCGTTCCCTGCTAACTCGGATCTCACGGTGTGCACTTTCTAGCCTGGGAGAGAGAGAATGTGTGTGTGTGTGTGTATGTGTGTGTGTGTATATATATATATACATATATATATATGTCTTTATATATGTAGTATATATATCTATATATATGTTTATATATATGTGTGTGTGTAACATGTAACATATATGTTATATTTTATTTATGAAAGAGAGAGAGAATGGGCGCGCCAGGGCCTCCAGCCACTGCAAAGGAGCTCCAGATGCGTGCGCCCCCTTGTGCATCTGGCTAACGTGGGTCCTGGAGAATCAAAACTGGGTCCTTTGGCTTTGCAGGCAAACGCCTTAATCGCTAAGCATAGCCTGGGAGTTTTCTGCTGATATTGTTTGATGACATGTCATTACTGGCTTCCGTTTCTTGCTCATTTTATCTTTGGCAGATGTCTCGTGTTTAGTTTTGGGAAGTCATTCGTTCATTCGCTTATGTTTTGGGTTTTGAGACCAAGTGTCACTGTAGCCCAGCCTGGCCTGGGATTCACTATGGAAGTTTAAGCTGGCCTCCTGTGCCCCCTTGCCAGTGTGTATTTAATTACTGATTAGTCTTTCTGACAGTCTTTCTAGTCAGATATTATCTCAGTTGACAGCTGTTCAAGTGACAAGCAGATGATCGAATCTACCTTTCAGCTATTTGAAAGTCAGGGTTTATTGTCTGTTTTCATCCCTTCGGTTTTTAGCATGTCTGTTGTATGCCCCAAGTTAAAAAGCTTTGGTTCGACTAAACATAGACCCTTTTTTTTTTTTTTTCCTGAGAATACTCACAGTCCACTGTGGACGTGGTGAAGATGCAAACAGGCCTTGCATGTCATGATAAGAGGCTTTGGGAAGAGATAGTGGGGAGTTTTAAGCAAAGGGCATCTAAAATGTGGGGATAGGGGCATGGCTGGCCCACTGGAGGCAAGGAAACCTGTTGAGCTCTTTTATTGTATCCCAGACCAGAGGTGATGGTGCCACAAAGAAGAATTTGCCTTTTGTATTTTCTCCCCCCCCCTTTTTTTCTTTGAGATCTCACTGTATCCCGGATCTAGATTGTTTGCACTAGGTATGCGCCCAATAGAATCCTTTCCACTACAGGTCTTGTACTTTCACGACATACATTTTGCATCTAACAGAATCGTGCATTTTAAGGTAACTTATGCATTTTAAGATAGTTTAAAAATGTATCTTCACATCTTACATCATCTTTTTTTATTGGGTTAACATTTCCAAAATTCAAAAATTGTGATTTTTTTTCATGGCCTTTCTATTTTCCCTTCCTTCCATTCATTGCCTTTCTTTCCCCACCCTGCCCCTTCCCTTCTTTCTTCCACTTTTGTTTTCACTCTCATTCTATTTCCTTTTATTTCTGAAATTATTTATTTATTTATTTGAGAGAAAGATGGAGGAGAGAGAATGGGCATGCCTCCAGCCACTGTAAACGAACTCCAGACACATACGCCACCTTGTGCATCTAGCTTATGTGGGTACTGGGGAATTGAACTTGGGTCTTTAGGCTTTGCCACCAAGTGCCTTATCCACTAAGCCATCTCTTCAGCCCTCTATTTCTTTCTTTCTTTTTTTTAATGAGGAAGTACATTCAATGAATATGAAAAGAACACATTTCAAGTGGAGAGTTTGATAAGTTTACCACCCAAATGAGATAATGTATAATATTTTCCCAGTACCCTGTAAGGCTCCTTCAAGCATTCACAGTAATCCACATCCAAGTGGTAAATCCTATTCTCATTTCTGTCGTTTAATCTTAACATTTCTTGAACTTCCTAGATGTAATAAAATATGCACTCTTTTATAGGGGCCTTCTCTTGCTTTCCATGGGAGATTTATAATTTTGCACTTGTTAGTAAATGTTTTTAATTGCTGTATAGCATATAAACAAATCCTAAACTTACTATTCTTCTGTGTATAGGGAGGGAATTTGGGCTGTTTTCTAATTTGCAGCTATTTTGAGTAAAAGTTTATGAGCATTCTGCTGGGTGTCTTAGTGAACGTAGGCATGTGTGCATGCATATTTAGATATTTACTTAAGAGTGGGATTTCTTTTCAATTTATTTATTTGAGAGAGAGGAGAGAGAATGAGCATGCCAGGGCCTCCAACTGCTGCAAATGAACTCCAGATGCATGACATCTGGCTTACTTGGGTCCTGGGGAATTGAACTGGGGTCCATTGGCTTTGCAGGCAAGTGCCTTAACCGCTAAACTGTCTCTTCAGCCCAAGAGTGGGGTTTCTGTTTCAGAGTAGATCTTTCTGTAGTTTGGATAGTTTCCAAGGTACAAGTTTCCATTAGTTTCCGTTTAATAAACACTAGCCAACTCTGTATTAAAACTTAAGTAACCTATGTCTGCACTTACGTGAAATAGACTAAATTTTTTTGTGTATGGCTTGTTGCAGATTTGAAAACACACTCTGGACAATGCATGTAATCAGTCTTTTTCCTCCAAAAAAGTTCTCTGAATTGTTTTTATAGTTCATGTGGCCCATTTTTCAGTTAATGCATATTAACTGTACATATTAATGCATTTCCTGGTGGTATTCCGTCCATGCGCCCAACATGTGTTGATCCCATCCATCCATCCATCCTTCTCCTGCCTTCACCCAACCCCAACGTTCTTCCCAGTCCTCGTAGTAACTATCTACCTTCAGACAGGTGACTTCCTTGTGTGTGTTTGTGTTGTGTGTTTGTGGGAGCACGTGTGTTTGTGCCCCAGGTCTTCTCGCTCTCTCCCCACCTTAGTCTTTGAGACAAGGTCTCTTGACGACTTTAGAGCTACTTTCACCTATTCAAATAGACTAGCTAGCTAGTGAGCCCCGGGGGTTCCACGCCTCCGCTTCCCCAGCAGTGGGTTTACAGACCCATGCCACCATGCCTGGCACTTTATGTGGGTACTGAGGATCCGAATGCAGGTCCTCGTGGCTGCACAGCAGTCACTTTACCCACTGAGCCATCTCCCCAGCCCGCGTGACCTTTGAAGCACAGTGTGAACACTTGCTTTCTGTCGTCTTTTTCTAACATGTAGTATGAAGTAAACACGTCAGACAAGTCAGAGCCTCGTCACCAGCCCCATTAGTTCCTGCCATTGTATTCCCAGCTCCTGCCTGGTATAGGGAGCACACAGATTCCTTACACCTGACGGGACCCATTCCAGAGAGCATCAGAAGTAGAGCATCAGAAGTAGAGCAAGTAGAGCATCAGAAGCTGGCGCCGTGCTGCAGACCAGTACAGTCGAGCCTCACAGGGACCTGATCACGAATTGAAGGCCAGCCTGGGCTACATAGTGAGTTCTAGGCCAGTCTGGGTCACACGGTGAGACCCTGTCTCAAAAGAAAGTGGGAGGGAAGGAGAGGAAGGGAAGAAAAACTATAAAATGTCACAAAAATAAAATATAACTGATAGAATGCTTTATATATAAGTGGTACAGCAGCAATGAGACAATATAGTGTTGTTTTTCAAGGTAGGTTCTCACTCTAGCCCAGGCTGACCTGGAATTCACTATGTAGTGTCAGGATGGCCTCGAACTCATAGCGATCCACCTACCTCTGCCTCCCGAGTGCTGGGATTACAGGCGTGCACCACCATGGGCTACATAGTTTTTTATGGACTTATGACTTGTTTCTTTTTGTTCATTCTGTAGAAATCCTGTTGAAGAATATGAAGAAAACCCGAGAAAGATTGTGCAACAAAGAAAGAGAATTTGTATACAAATTCAAAGTAGGCACCTGAGTGCTTAGAAGTGAGAGTGCCCCTCAGGTTTCCTGCCCAAGAGAATGCCAGTCACTTGCACGGGCGTCTGATGCTGCTGCACAATTTGCCATGTTTTATAGAAAATGGTAAGGACTTCATTTTCTGCACACATATTTGAGACAGAGAGAATGGGCACACCAGGGCCTCCTGCTACTGAAACAAAATCCGGATGCATGTGCCACTTCATGCATCTATCTTTATGTGGGTCCTGGAGAATCAAACTTGGGCCCATCGGGCTTTACAAGCAAGTGCCTTTCACCACTGAGCAGTCTCCCTATCCCAGGTTTTCTTTGAATTCATGGAAGTTATTTTCTTGTAATCTCTGTCATTCAAAATTTCATATTAGAATGCAGATTCTTAAACCGTTGCTTATGACTTATGGAAGTTGAAAAGAAATTGGCAACAGTAAAAGGTTTCTAAACACAGTGACCAAAACCAATCCAAAATCAATTGTATAATGGATCAAAGATGTTTATGGCATCGTTCACCTATATTGCATTGTACAACTCCCCCCCCCCCCCCGAGGCAGGGTCTCACTCTAGCCCAGGCTGACCTAGAATTCACTATGCAGTCTCAGGGTGGCCTCGAACTCACGGCGATCCTCCTACCTCTGCCTCCCGAGTGCTGGGATCAAAGGCATGCGCCACCACGCCTGGCTCCTTTTCTTTTTTTTTTTTTTTGAGGTAGGGTCTAACTCTAGGCCAGGCTGTCCTGGAACCCACTTTGTAGTTGCAGGCTGGCCTTTAACTCACAGCAGTCCTCCCACACGTACCGCCCGAGTGCTGGGTGAAAGGCGTGCGCCGCCGTGCCAGGCTGCGTTGTGTAACTATCCCTTGCGTGCACGGCTGCCGCGCCGCACAGAGCCGGTGGACCCGCCTGCGTCACGTGGCCTCACATTCAAGATTGCCGTGCGTTAGGAATTGCAGAGGTTGTTGTAGATTACAAATAACAGTGGCTTTACTGTGCATGCAAGGTTTTCTGTTCTTACAGAAACATAAAAGTTTAAATCTAGAAAACAAAGACTTTGATGTCTTACTGTGGTCATTCCCCAAACATGTCAAATTAGTGTTTCTTTGGATTATATTTTGTGAGAGTGGTTTTTAAAATTTATTTAATTATTGACAACTTCCATGATTATAGGCAATAAACCATGGATAATTCCCTCCCCCCCTCCACTTTCCCCTTCACTACTCCACTCTCCATCTTAGCCCCTCGCCCTCTCAATCAGTCCCTCTTTTATTTTGATGTAATCATCTTTTCCTCCTATTATATATTGGCCTTGTATACGAGGTCTTGAGTATCCAGGCCATTTTGTGTCTGGCAGAGTGCATTGTAAGGAGTCCTTTCCTTCCTTTGGCTCTTACATACTTCCTGCCACCTCTTCTGCAATGGACCCTGAGCCTTGGAAGTGTGATAGAGATGTTTCAGGCTGAACACTCCTCTGTCACTTCTCAGCAGTAGGGTGCCTTTTGAGTCACCCCAGAAGTCACCACTACCTGAAAAGAGAAGCTTCTCTAACCAAAAGTGAGAGTAGCATTAATATATGGGTATGAACATTAAGAAAAGTGCTTACTGGCCAGTTTGATGAGCATAATATATGCATTTAGCCAGACACCACCAGACATTACACCTCTACAATCCTTTCCAGGTCCATCCATTTCCCTACAAATTTCATAATTTCATTTGTTAGAGTGTTTGAGTTTTTTAAAAAAAATTTTATTTGAGTTGGGACTCAAAAAAATCATTAAATGAATTTTTTTCAAATTTATTTATTTATTTGACAGAGAAAGTAGGAGACAGAGTGAGAGAATGGGCGCACCAGGGCCTCCAGCCACTGCAAACGAACTCCAGACATGTGTGCCTCCTTATGCATCTGGCTAATGTGGGTCCTGGGGAATTGAACCTGAGTCCTTTGGCCTTGCAGGCAAATGCCTTAACTGCTAAACTATCCCTCCAGCCCCATTAAATGAATTTTTATCAAATATATATTTTAAATATTTTATTTATTTATTTGCAAGAGAGGGGAGGGAGAGAAAGAGGCAGATAGGGAAGGAGACAATGGGCACGCCAGGGCCTCCAGCCACTGCAAACGAACTCCAGACGTGTGTACCTCCTTGTGCATCTGGCTAATGTGGGTCCTGGGGAACTGAACCTGAGTCCTTTGGCCTTGCAGGCAAACATCTTAACTGCTAAACCATCCCTCCAGCCCCATTAAATGAATTTTTATCAAATATATATTTTAAATATTTTATTTATTTATTTGAAAGAAAGGGGAGGGAGAGAAAGAGGCAGATAGGGAAGGAGAGAATGGGTGTACCAGGGCCTCCAGCCACTGCAAACAAACTCCAGACACATTGTCACCTTGTGCATCTAGCTTAGATGGGTACTGGGGACTCTAACCTGGGTTCTTAGGCTTTGCAGGCAAGCACCTTAACTGCAGAGCCATCCCTCTAGCCATCATTAAATGAATTTTGACATGGGATTAGGACAGAATTTCCAGTTTCTGAAATTGCCTTAAATATACTTTTGACAATTTATACTACATATTTATGCAAAGTGATGTTCTTCATATTGATGATTATAAAATCAAAATATGGTTCAACTCTGAAAAATGTTGAAGATGCTCTTGCAGTATCAAGCCTTAGGCCAAGATTTAATCCTTTTAGTAATTTTTTTTATGAGAGAGAGAATTGACACACCAAGGCCTCCAGCCACTGCAGTCAAACTCCAGATGTGTGTGCCACCTTTTGTGCATGTGGGACCTTGCACGCTTATGTCACCTTGTGTGTCTGGCTTACGTGGCACTTGGAGAGTTGAACATGGGTCCTTAGACTTCGCAGGCAGGAGCCTTACCCATTAAACCATCTCTCTAGCCCAGGATTTAGTTCTTTACATAAAAGTAACAAGGATACTCATCTCATTAGGGTACAAATTTGCTTTAGTCATTAAGAAATGGTAAAATTTGCCGGGCGTGGTGGTGCATGCCTTTAATCCCAGCTCTCGGGAGGCAGAGGAAGGAGGATCGCCATGAGTTTGAGGCCACCCTGAGACTACATAGTGAATTCCAGGTCAGCCTGGACCAGAGTGAGACCCTACCTTGAAAAACCAAAAAAAAAAAAGGGTAAAATTATATGTGTGACAGGGTTTAATGTATTCCACACTGTCTTCCAATTTGCTGTGTAACTAAGAATGACCTTGAACCTCTGATCTTCCTATCTCAACCTCTCAGCTGCTAGAATTAGAGACATGCACCACTATACCAGTTTATGAAACAGTGGAGATTAACCCCAGAGCTTTGTGCATTCTAGGCAAGAATTCTGCCAACTGAACTAGGTCCCAACCCCTGAAATAATTGGTTTAAAGTAGATTTCTTTAAAAAAAAAAATTTATGAGCGTAAGAGAGAGAGAATTGGTGCACCCGGGCTCCTAGCTGCTGCAGTCGAACTCTAGATGCGTGTGTCACGTTGTGCGTATGCATGAGCTGCTGCACATGCGTCACCTTGTGCGTCTGGCTCATGTGGGTTCTGAGGAGTTGAACCTGGGTCCTTAGGCTTTGCAGGCAAGTGCTTTAACCACTAAGTCATCTCTCCAGCCCTAAAGTAGATTTCTTTATGGCTTATTATCAGTAACTGTTTGATTTGTGTGTTTGTTCTACATGTCCTTACATCCGAGTCATGTGAAAGTTCCTCAGGTTAACAGAGTTGTGAGTGGAAAAGATTTTCTTTTAAAGTTTAGATAGACTTTATTAGATTAAGAGAAGGAAAGAAGAAAAATTATATAGAGCACCTCTTCAGGAGAAGGCAGCAGGGCGTAAAGCCAACCAAATTGGGGTCATTTCTAAGTTTTTTTGTTTTTGTTTTGATTTTTGAAGTAGGGTCTCGCTCTAGCTCAGGCTGACCTGGAATTCACTATGTAGTCTCAGGGTGTCCTCCAACCCACAGTGATCCTCCTACCTCTGCCTCCCAAGTGCTGTAATTAAAGGCATGTGCCACCATGCCCAGCCATGATATGATTTTGAATGAGGACTGACCTAACCAGCCCCGATGCCAAGTTTTGGGGGCTGAGCTAACCATTTGTGGTGCTAGTTAAGGTTTAGTCCTTCCAGACATCCTTAAAAATATGCTTATTGATTTATTTGAAGCAAAAAGAGGCAGACAGAGAGAGTGAATATCAGCATGCCAGGGCCTCCTGCCACTGTAAATGAACTTCAGACCCATGTGCTACTTTGTGCATCTGACTTTACATGGTACTGGGGAATCAAATCTGGGTCGTCATAATTTGCAAGCAAGTGCTTTTAACTGCTGAGCCGTCTCTCCAGCCCCTTTGAGGAGTCTTAATTCTAGGAGAGGGACATTCTGCCTAGGGAACAGCTCAGGTTGGGTTTATGGAAAAAAAAGATCTAGGGAACCCCTTTAGGCAAGCGATGAGGAGAATCCAGACCCTTCTGTGACCTCTAACAAAGTGGAGACTGCAAAGGCAGGCTCAAGGACGTTCTCTGCTTTCTCTTTCAGTGGTCCAGTCACCCTGAACTGCCAAATACCCCCTCTGAGCAAGCAGTCCTACTGCCGTTAGGGAGCTGGGACAATGACTGATCTCGCCTCAGTGAGCTGACAGAAGCCACTGGGTGTGGCACTTGGGAAACTGTTCCACTGAGTCTATCTAAGGGGCTCTGAAAGTACGTGTATCTATTATGTGTTGAGCGCATCTATCCATCTTTGCAGATAAATAAAAACATTTTAAAAGGGGGAAGGACTGGAGAGATAGCTTAGTGGTTAAGGCACTTGCCTGCAAAATCTAAGGATCCAGGCTTGATATCCCCAGTACTTTTGTTAGCCAGGCACATGGTGGCACATGTGTCTGGAGTTCATTTGTGGTGGCTGGAGGCCCTGGTGGACCTTTTGCGCTCGCTCACTCTCTCTCTCTCTCTGAAATAAATAAATAAAAATAAAATATTAAGTAAAATAAAAGTGGGGGGCCACTGTGGAGGATCAAACAATAAGACACCTTGAGAAATCAGAAAAAAGCAGATTTTGTTTTTGTTTTTGTATTTTTTTTTAGAGGTAGGGCCTCACTCTAGCCCAGGCTGACCTTCAGTTTACTATGTGGTCTTAGGCTGGCCTCAACCCCCAGTGATCCTCCTACCTCTGCCTCCTGAGTGCTGGGATTAAAGGCATGTGCTACCACGCCCGGTCAAAAGCAGATAGTATTTTAATTCACAGATCTGTGAAGGGTGTTAGCAAGATAGAGTGAAACTGCACATTGGAAGGCTTCCTCGGGTCAGGTGTCCCTAATTACTGTGTGTGTTTTGCTGAAGATGGCATTTGTCCCTCATACAGACCTGAAAGAGGCTCTGAGCCGGTTTATAGAAGAAGAGTCCCTCCGGGACTGTGACAGAGACGCTGAAGCCTCCCTGGACGCCGTGAAGTCTGGCCAGACAGACCTGCATCAGCTGGCAAGCGCGTGGGCCAAGGCGTACGCAGAGGTAGGACGGGGAGGGCTGGCTGCTTCCAAGGAGCGCTGGGCTTTGGTGAATGGAGTGAACGGTGCGCGGAGTCCGCTTTCCTTGCATCCCATGATAGACGGTCCACGTTCTTCTGTGCCTCCTGTCAGGGTGCATCTGCAGGACAAAATGGTTACGGAACACCTTGGGAGAGGAAGATAGCTGTGGAGACATGAGGCTGCTTTTGTGTATCTGATCAGCATGGTTAGATCCAGTAATTAAAGACTCAGTGAAGTTAGAATGTCATGTGACAAGTAATTTTTTAACGTAAGTTTATACTGCATATTGACACTGGAAATTATTTGCTCCTTTTCTGAAATTCTGAAGTTGGATGTCTTGAATTCTTTTAATCTGCCAGCGATGAGCCCTCAGCCATTCATACTTAGCTGTGGTTCACTTTTGCCTTTTCACTGATCTTCATTGTTGACATACGGTGTTATGTTTCCTAAAACCTAAGATGCCACATGCAGTTACCATTTTGTTTATCAATAAATTATTAAGAAAATTTACATCTAAACTGTATAAAGTTTCAAAGTTGTTGAATATAAGGCATCAAAAAGACTCCCTGATACCCATTGGGTTTATCATTAATCTGTGGCAGGGTCAGCTTTCAGGGGATTGGCGGATTTAGCAGAAACTAAGTTCCAGTGGCCTGAGGGCAGCTCAGGCCTGAGGCAAGGTGGTGGCAGGAAGAATGGGCACTGTAGACAGTCAGCTCTGCTGAGAGAAGTGTGCACACGGGCTGAATGGGGACAGAGCCAGGTGTGTTAGTTTTGGTTTTGAGATGTCAGAGTTGCAGGCTGCAGAGACGGGACAGCATCCAGAACCCAAACGGAGAATTCACCTCAACTGGAAGAGGGCTGTTCTTCCGTTATCGCAATAGCGTCTTTCCTCCGTGAGCCCGCAGAGGATTGTGAGCGGAGGTGGAGTCCCATGGCTGTTAGCACTCTAGAGCAGAGCCAGGTCAGAATGTGAAGCGGCGCCTAGGGCTTCACGGTGGGCTCAGCGTCCTGGAGGCGACACCTTAGCTCTAGCTGCCGCCTGTGCTGACTTGCCCGGAGCATAAGTAAGCCGAGGAGAGCAAAAGGAAAAGGAAAAGCTGTCGTGTTGTCTCAAGATAGCTCATTTTGTGTGATTTGTTTTAAGGTAAGTTATTAGCTTGAAGTCATAGCTTATTTCTAATTTTTTTCCCTTTTAAAAAATTATTATTTATTTACAAGGAGAGAAAAAGAGAGGGAATGAGACTGGGTGTGCCAGGGCCTCTTGCCACTACAAGTGAACTCCGGATGCATGTGCCACTTTGTGCATATGGCTTTAGTTGGGCACTGGATTGAATTGAATCTGGGCTATCAGGATTTACAAACAAGCGCCTTTAACCACGGAGCCGTCTCTCTAAGCCTTTACTTCCAATTTTTAATATGTTGTTGATGAGGGAAGAATGTAGGTAACTTTGTCACACGTATCTGCAAATAGCAATAATGGGGAAAACCTCAAAATCTTATATTTTCCCTTTGCCCTTAAACTGTACAGTCTTTAACAGAGGACTTTGCGAGTCAGTCAGCATACACACTGATGTGTAGAGTGGCTGTCCTTGTTGGACATCTGTATATGAATGGGCTGACACTCTCTCTGTGTGGCCTCTCCATTTCTGATTTTTTTTTTATCATTTTTTACTTGGTACTTTTATCTTTTTTAAAATATATTTTATTTTTCATTATGTATTTGAGAGAGAGAGAATGGGCACACCAGGGCCTCTAGCCACTTCAAACGAACTCCAGATGCATGCGCTCCCTTGTGCATCTGGCTTACATGGGTCTTGGTGAATCAAACCTGGATCCTTAGGCTTTGCAGGCAAGTACTTGAACCACTAAGAAATCTCTGCAGGCCATCTTTTTTTGTTTGTTTGTTTGTTTTGGTAGCTACCATTTTCAAATGCTTATAGGCATACTGTATTTTAAAAACCCAGCAGCTTTTGTTTTGAAGCATGGTCTCATTAGCCCAGGCTGACCTGGAACTCACTGCGTACTCAAAGCTGGTCCTTGAACTTCCGGTCATCCTCCCACTTGAGCCTTCCGAGTACTGGGGTTAAAGGCGTGTGCCACCACACCCTGTTTTAATACCATTTGAAAAGGAGAATAAATGAAAAGATCAAAGTGAGAAAAGTGTGCATGCTCCTCTGATACAGGTACGCACGCACTGGGTCTGAAGGTGCCTCACACTTGCACTGGTGGCCGTGTAGTAGCCTCCTGTGACTACACAACCTGAGGGTCTTTTCTAGAGTGCATTAACATGCAGATTACTTTACTATAAAATACATTAGAATGTAAGGACAGTGACAATCCTCAGAAAGTCCATGGTTCTGAAACAGCCGTTAGCGTCTGCTGGCCACCCCTTTGGTGCATGTGCGTGTGTGTTACTGGAATAGGACCCGGCTCCTCACTCCACAGCGCACGTCACACACCTCCGTAGCTTTCCTTACAGTGACCTTGTACTCTACGTCTTCGTATTCATGTTTGTGGTCAGACAGTGTAAGTACACATGCAGGGTCTTTCCCTCCTTGTCTGGTGTGCAAAATGAAACTGTAACGTGCCTGTTTTTCTAGTAGCATGTTGAAGAGAAGCACTGCGTGTGATTGAAGCATGTCTGTACCGTCTTGTAGACTACCTTAGAGCACGCGAGGCCCGAGGAGCCAAGCTGGGACGAAGATTTTGCAGACGTGTACCATGACCTGATCCACTCGCCAGCTTCTGAGACTCTCCTGAATCTGGAACATAATTATTTTGTTAGCATCTCGGAACTGATTGGGGAAAGAGATGTGGAGCTGAAGAAATTACGAGAGAGGTACTGCTCATCCTTACACTATCATAAATGTGATTGTTACGTATGATGGCCTGCAGGTCAACTTGTTTCCACTTATAAATTAAAGGAAAAATCCGGGCTGGAGAGATGGCTTAGCGGTTAAGCGCTTGCCTGTGAAGCCTAAGGACCCTGGTTCGAGGCTCAATTCCCCAGGACCCACGTTAGCCAGATGCACAAGGGGTCGCACGCATCTGCAGTTCGTTTACAGAGGCTGGAAACTCTGGCGCGCCCATTCTCTCTCTCTGTCTCTCTCTCTCTCTCTCTGCCTCCTTCTCTCTGTCACTCTCAAATAAATAAAATAAATAAAAAAATAAAAAATAAAGGAAAAATCCTTCACTATTGGGATAGATTTAAATATGTAATTTCAACTGGGAGACTCCTCAAGGTTTATCGAACTTCTTGAGTGATTTACTTAAATAGCCTGTTTTAGCCGTATGTGTGCTTTGTTCTGATAAGAGGAGTAGAAAGTCAGGGCAGAGTCCTGGATAACCCATTTTAATTTAGCAGATCACCTATTACCTCAAAAAGCATTTACTTAAGAATTGAGTGTATAACCATCAAGATAAATTTTCAGTGTTACTATATAAAATGTTTTGGTCGTGAAAGCAAGTAAAGACCAAATCATACTTATTTTTTTCTGGATAATTTAGTAATAATTTCAAAGAAGTAATCTTAAATGAAGTGCAAGTTTGCTTCTGGGTCTCATTAGCACTGCATTAGAAAACCAGATTAGCAGATGTGAGTAATCTTTCTTTTTGTTCCGAAGGCTGGTATAGTTAGGGTGATCTGTGATGGTATACATCGAACCCAGACCGTCTGAGTGCAGTGGGCCTCTGTGGCTTTAGAGTCAGCCAAGTGCCCACCAGAAATACTCAGAAGAAAAGGCACTGTGCTACACTGAACATGTGCAGACCTGTGAACCCCATGGACTATTCATCTTAACACTGCCTATGGGCATTAAAAGTGCTCGAGATGATTCAGAGTACTCTGAAGGTTGGCATAGGTTCGGTTCAAATAAAGGACTTGACCATTCTGGCCTTTGGAACCAATCCCCTCAGGGCACCAAGGAGTCCCTTCACAGCTACCTGGGCTTCCATTAATTTACTTCTTCTCCACTGGGAAACTACCCTAAACTGAGGTCAACTTGCTTCCTTGGAAACTTCCTGTCCAGCCTTCTGTAATTATACTGCTCAGTTTTCTTTTTGTTGTTGTTGTTGTTTTTAGTTTTTCGAGGCAGGGTCTCACTGTAGCTCAGGCTGACCTGGAATTCACTATGTACTCTCAGGGTGGCTCCGAACTCATGGCGATCCTCCTACCTCTGCCTCCCGAGTGCTGGGATTAAAGGTGTGCGCCACCACACCCAACTTATTTTTCTTTTTAAACATATAAATGGTGTTGGAATGTACATAGTTTAAAATTGTGCATGTCTAAACTTAGTTTGAAAAGTAGGTAGCATTTATTGCAAGGTTGAACAGTATAACAAAAGGAAGGTTGATTGAAATTTACTAGTGTCTAGGAAGCCTACACTCAGCTTTGGTCAGTTTCTTATCATACTCTCAATACAGTTATATCACCTCCATGAGAAAATTCATGTTGCAGTTTTCATACCTGACATACTGAGCCAATCTCTATTTAGTATTTTATCTGAAATATAATAAAATTTCTTTTTATCTTACTCATGGAAATATATCATTAGTTGTATGTTTAAGTCTTTGCATTTTGGACACATTTTGGGTGGAATAAATGTTTATAAAAGTTTATTTGCTGAATTCTTTTTTTCTTACAAAAATCGCTTTTATAAAATTATATCCTAGATATTTCTAAAAATTTCTAAAAATGACTGGCAGTGATAAGTTTTATCCACTAGAGGGAACACTTACAATATAAAATCATCATATAAATAAGTGTATATCTAGGTCTGTGTGTATATAAATTTTTAGCAGATTTTTGTGTTTTTTAATTAATTATTTATTTGGGAGAGAGAAAGAGGCAGATAGAGAGGAAAAGAGAGAATGGGCACACCAAGGACTCTAGCCACTGCAAACAAAAACTCCAGACACCTGTGCCACTTTGTGCATGTGGCTTAACATGGGTACTGGGGAATCAAACCTGAGTCCTTTGGCTTTGCTGGCAAGCTTAAGCCATCACTCCAGCCTGATATTCTTGTTTGTAAATACAAATCGCATTTGTAATCAGAGCCGTGTCTTGATTTGTAGTAGTTATTAAAAACTACTGTCATGGCTGTGTGATGCCATCTTGAAACTGTGGGGTGCCAAAAGAGAAGAGTCAGGAACAGAGCCTGGGGGCCGAGCAGGAGCGAGCGCCCGTGCTGCCAGCACTCAGGAAGCAGGCGGGAGCGGCAGTGCCGGGGCTGCACGGGGAGACCCCACCCCAAACCTCAGAAGAGCTGGGCACGCTGCTGCAGGCCTTTCTTTAATCCCAGCACTCAGGAAGCAGAGGTAGGAGGATTGCTGCGAGTTCAAGGCCAGTCGAGGACTACAGAGAGAGTTCTAATCCCGGTCAGCCTTAGCCTAGAGTAAGACCTTACGTTGCAAAAACCAAAAACAAAGTCAGTGGGCTCACCTGTATTGGAACAAAATAGGAGTTAAGTGGATATTTAATTTTAGATGATATCTGTCAAAATGTATATATTTGTAACATGAATTTCATTTATACATACACAAGTATTCCGTTCCATTGTTATAAATAAGTGTAAGTTTATTTTAAGAGCAACTTATTTGAAATAAGTGGCATGATAGTAAAACTATCTATGTTTGTATGTATGTTTTGTACTAGCTTGGTTGATTCAAAATATATTTTAGAGCCTGGGCGTGGTGGCACACGCCTTTAATCCCGGCACTTGGGAGGCAGAGGTAGGAGGATCGCCATGAGTTCGAGGCAACCCTGAGACTACATAGTGAATTCCAAGTTAGCCTGAGCTAGAGTGAGAGCCTACCTCAAAAAAACAAAATATATTTTAGAACAAAGTTTTTGCATGTACTAGTCTTAAAAGATAATTTTTAAATATTTTATTTACTCATTTATTTGAGAGAGATAGAGAGAGAATGGATGCACCACCAGGGCCTCAAGTCACTGCAAATGGTCCCCAGTTGCATGCTCCACCACATGCATCTGGTTTACGCAGGTTCTGGGGAATCAAGCCTGGGTTCTTAGGCTACATAGGCAAGTGCCTTAACCACTAAGCCATCTCTCCAGCCCAAATGATAATTTTTTTTTTCTCTTGAAGCAAAGTCTTAGTCTAGCCCAGGCTGACCTGGAACTCTCTCTGTAGTAAGTGCTAGAATTCAAGACATGTACCACCATGCCCTGCTAAAGATAATTCTTAACTTGACAATTTCAATGAACATAGTCATTAAAATATATGAACAGGGGCTGGAGAGATGGCTTAGCGGTTAAGCGCTTGCCTGTGAAGCCTAAGGACCCCGGTTCGAGGCTCGATTCCCCAGGACCCACGTTAGCCAGATGCACAAGGGGGCACACGCGTCTGGAGTTCGTTTGCAGTGGTTGGAAGCCCTGGTGCGTCCATTCTCTCTCTCTCTCTCTGCCTCTTTCTCTCTCTGTCACTCTCAAATAAATAAATAAAAATAAAAATAAATAAAAAATTAAAATATATGAACAGAAAAGGCAAAAAATTGTGGAGGCACAACACAGTAAATGTTCATAGTAAGTGCATTTTCATAACCGCCCTCCAAATGGGAAGTAGCACTCTTCCAGTGCTGCGGACAGCCAAGCCCTCCGGTTGCAGATCTGCTTGCCCACCTCTGTGCTTTGGACAAACGTCTGAATTTTAGTATATCACTATTGCCTCCTTGTATAAATGGCAAAGGCAACAGTACAGCTTTTTTTTTTTTTTTTTTTTGGTTTTTCGAGGTAGGGTCTCAGTCTGGTCCAGGCTGACCTGGAATTCACTCTGTAGTCTCAGGGAGGCCTCGAACTCACAGTGATCCACCTACCTCTGCCTCCTGAGTGCTGGTAGCATATCTTTTGACAATGTTTTACATTTCTCTTTTAAAGCAACTTTGTAACATTCTCTTGAATCTGAGTGACAGCTTTTGGGCATAATATGCACAAGTTTTTAGAGGTCCAGCTCAGAAATGCATAGAAAATGAGCTTGTGCTGGATTGCAGGGTGGTTTGTTTAAGGAGACTGCAGGTGAGAAAGGGTTGGAACTGTCACTGATTGAAGGTCACTTGGATTTCGACTGCTTTCATGTCCGCATCAAGCTTATATCAAAATCCAGCTGCTGAAGTGATATGCTTGATCTTCTATATTGTCATTATTTCACAGCTGTATTCCTAGGGATTCAGAGTATTCGCTAGGTATTGTACGTGCCATATGTATGTAGTCCCATAAAAAAAATAATTTTTATTTTGTATATATTGCTCAGTGAACTTTGTTTTTAAATGGTTCAAATTTATTGATAACAGGTCATGTACCTTGAAAGTCTGGGTCTATATGACTTGCTAATTCATGTTTTAGACAAGGGATTGAAATGGAAAAGGTGATGCAGGAGCTGGGAAAGTCACTCACAGATCAAGATGTAAACTCACTGGCTGCTCAGCACTTTGAGTCCCAGCAGGTAAGTGAGACCGAATAACTTGCGATATCATTGCATTTTCTTTTACATGTTTATTTCTGTTAAAAAAAAAAAAGCAGAAGATTAACCAGTTGGCACATTGTGTGTCATAGGACTTAGAGAATAAATGGGCAAATGAGCTAAAGCAGTCAACAGCCATCCAAAAACAAGAGTATCAAGAATGGGTGATAAAACTTCACCAGGACCTGAAAAACCCCAACAACAGCTCCCTCAGGTATTGACTGTGTTCTCTTCCTGTTCACCCACAAGTCCATTGTTGGCAACCCTTGTTACAAAATTGAGCCTTGTTAGTTGTATGCTTGTTGATGAAAATTCCGATTTTTTTTTTTTTTTTTTTTTGGAGACAGTCTTACTGTGTAATCCAGACAAAACTCAGATTTGTTATGTAGCTCAAGCTGGCCTTGAACTCATAGAAATTCTCCTGCCTCGGCCTTATAGTGGTGAACATGAGCCACCACGCCTGGTTTTCTTTTATTTCTTTTCTTTTTTTGGTTTTTCGAGATAGGATCTCACTATGGCCCAGGCTGACCTGGAATTAACTATGGAGCCTCAGGGTGGCCTCGAACTCACGGTGATCCATCTACCTCTGCCTCCCGAGTGCTGGGACTAAAGGCGTGCGCCACCACTCCTGGCTTCTTTTATTTCTTTAAATTGCTTTTTGCTCAGCATGATTGGCTAAATGTCAGATACTGTCTAAGCAGGAAAAGAGAAAGGACCCTGGAGCTGCGGAGACAGCTCAGTAAAGGTAAAGTGTTTCCCTTACAAGCAGGAGGACCTGAATCGGTCCCTGGTACTCGTGCAAATCATCACTTCCACTGCTGTAAATATTGGCCTCTGGCTGCTGTTGTTCTTTTCAACCAAAAGTGCTTTGGAAAAATGGTTTTACTGTTGCTTGGTTCATTTGTGGTACTTTTTTGTAGGTGTTTCCTTGAACAGTGGAAACCCTATTTTCAGTATCTAGCCAAATAAGTGCTTTTTTGAGACAGGTCTCGTGTAGCCCAGGCTGACCTCAAGCTCACTGTGTAGGTGAGCATGCTTGTGAGCTCCTGGCCCTCCCAGGAGTCTGGAGTCACAGACTTGTGCCTCTGTGCCTGCTTTCTGTGGTGGTAGGAGTCAAACCCAGTGCCTGCTACGTAAGCATCCTTACCAGCTAAGCCACATTCCCAGCCCTGTTTCCAGCACCCTGGCAAAGTAGGTTTAGTGAGAGAGAAGTTACATAAGGCCGAGTCCATCCTTCAAGGGTTTATGTGTGTGTGTACATTTGGGTGTACACATGTGTGTGTGGGTACATGTGCATGAGTGTGCACATGTGTGTGGAAGCCAGAGGTTGATGTTAAACGTACTTTTCAATGTCGCTACCTCATTTTGAGATCAGGTCTCTCACTGCACCTGATGTTAGCCAACAAGTCCCCAGGACCTACGTTAGCCAGATGCACAAGGGGACACGCATCTGGAGTGCATTTGCAGTGGCTGGAGGCCCTGGTGCACCCATTCTCTCTCTCCCCCTCTTTCTCTGTCAAATAAATAAATAAATAAAAATAATAATTTTTTTTAAAAGAATGAGAGTAGGAGTAAATTAAGCTTGACTATCAGCTGCTCTCACTAATTTTATATAAAAATTTTTTTTATCATTTTCCTTTAAGACCAGTGTTGACAAATATGCAGTGAAAGTGTATCATAATTTTATTAATTTCAGCGAAGAAATTAAAGTTCAGCCAAGTCAGTTCAGAGAATCTGTAGATGCAATTGGAAGGATTTATGAGGAACAAAGGAAGTTAGAAGAAAGTTTTACCATTCACTTAGGTAAGTATGTTTTGTTTTTTTTTTTTTTTTTTGCAGTTACAATTTATTATAACTTTTGAAACTTCCCTTATAATGTAAGAGAAAATCCTTAGCATGTGAAGAAGTACACCTCATTTTAAATTTCAAATTATGTCCCTTCCAAGAAAGCCTTTTGTTTGCTGGCATACATTTTATGTTTTAGCTTATATATTATTGTTTGCCAATAGATTAAATTTATAGTGGTTATTCAAATGCTGTTTTTCAAGTCCAGTTTTTAGTTGTTACTTGGCACGCAGATTTACATGGATTCTGGCCAAAGACACTTGCATCCTGTGAGACTGGATTTTCGTAGCTGTGTAAGTGTCTCTCTGGGGCTGTTGCTTCCCCCAGGAGCCCAGTTGAAGACCATGCATAACTTGAGGTTGCTGAGGGCGGACACGCTCGACTTCTGTAAGCATAAAAGAAGCCATCGGAGCGGCGTGAAGCTGCATCGGCTGCAGACGGCGCTCTCTCTCTACTCCACGTCCCTGTGTGGCCTCGTGCTGCTGGTGGATAACCGCATCAACTCGTACAGCGGGGTGAAGCGAGGTGAGGGACGCCTGCGCGGTTACGTCATTGCGTTTGTCCCTGCAACACAGTCCTTTCTTCCTTCCCCTTCCTTCCTCCCCCCCCCCTTTTCTCTTTCTTTCTTTCTTACAGGCTCTCACACTATCGCCAGGCTGACTACAAACTTGAGGCAGTCCCCTGCCTCTGCCTCCCAGGTTTAAATATTGCCATTCTTATAAAGAAGAGAATTAAAGGAAACTGTACGTTTTTTATTTGTATTTTTCAATGAAAGACACTGAGAGGGAATTGGCGCACCAGGGCCTCCAGCCACTGAAATTGAACTCGATGCGTGTGCCACGTAACGCGCATGTGTGGGACCTTGCACTTACATCGCCTTGCGCATCTGGCTTACGTGGGATCTGGAGAGTTGAACATGGGTCCTGAGGCTTCATGGGCAAGTGCCTGAACCGCTAAGCCATCTCTCCAGCCCGGAAACCGTCCATTTTAAATCACCCAGTACTCGGGCACCTGCAGCAGACCCGCCATGGTTCTTTACGTTTGTTTCCTACCTTAGCATTGGTAGAATGCTTCTGATATTAAATTTCCCCAAATTCTGTTGTTTCTAATACTCCTATACAGAGAAATTTTTTTTCAAGGTACGTTCTCACACTAGCCCAGGCTGGCCTGGAACATAGCGATCCTCCTACCTCTGCCTCCCGAGTGCTGGGATTAAAGGTGTGAGCCACCACACCTGGCTGAGAGAATTCTTTTTACTAGCTAAAATTAAGCTATGAATATATTTTTCAGTTTAGAAGCAGAGCCCACCAAGTGAATTTTAGTTCATCTATTTCTCTCTTGTTTCTCCTCCTCCCCAAATGTCTGCATTTTGTAATACTTTGTGGGTTATACTCAGAATACCTGTTGTCCAAGTAAGTCTTGGAACTATATTAAAATCCTTCTACCTACTAATTGTTTACTGTTAGTAGTGATTGAAGGTTTAGGTTTGATCAAAATTCTGCTTTAATTTACAGCATTGTTATTGCAAATCAAAAGAAATTATACTTGTGAGTTTTACATTCTATTTACTTTTATCTCGCTGTCTGTTAATATTTACTAAATATTTGATCGTTCACATTTAAAATGTTGTTAATATTTTGGGTCTCTTAGATTTTGCCACCGTTTGCCAAGAATGCACAGATTTCCACTTTCCGCGAATTGAAGAGCAGCTGGAAGTTGTCCAGCAGGTGGCGCTGTATGCGAGAACGCAGCGCAGGAGCAAAGCGAAGGAAGCTCAGGGTACGTGGCTCCTCCCGAACTGGAGTGTCCCCGGTCACCCTGCTGGAGAGGTGCGACCTCAAACCCACACAGAAGTTGGTAGTGGTAGAAGAAGGGAGAGAATGAAGAACACAGTTCAGCACCTTCAGAAACTTCAGTTCTGCTCTTTCCAAAATGCTCAGGAGAAGCTATCTTTAAGTTAAAATTAAAACGAAAGTACTATAGCTAAACAGTCAGTATTTTCATCTAAGTTATCTCTGAAGTGGCCAGAGTTATTACTATGGAAGACATTGAAATAAATGTTCTTATGTTTTTAATGCTAGAAATTGAACCCAAGGCCTTGCACATGCTAATTACATGCTATCCCAGCAGGCTACACTCCTAGCCCTGTTCCACCTTTGACTTCAGTACCTATTTTGGTGGCTATTTTGGAAATACCTTAATATGCTTGAATGACTGATTTTTCTTTATTTATACACCATATATATGTGTGTGTATATATGTGTGTGTGTGTGTGTGTGTGTGTGTGTGTCCTTTTCAATTGTTTAGAAAATTTGCTAGAAGTGTTTGAAAAACTTACATATAATTTGGATTTAGGGCTGGGAATGTGGCTCAGTTGTTAGAGGGCTTATCTAGCATGCAGTGTGTGGTCCCCAGCACCACAAGAAACTGGGTGGTAGTACACATCTCTAATCCCAGGACTTTGGAGGTGGAAGCAGGGGGACCAGAAGCTCAAGGTCATCCTCAGAGACGTGGAGCTTGAGGCCCAGCTGGGCTAGAGACCTTGTCACAAAAAGAAAAAGAGTAGATTTAATTATAAGGCAGGATTTCCTTCCTTTAGAAACATTTACGTATGTGTTTGTATGAGTGTTCACGTGTGTGAGTGTGGGCACACGTGCCACAGTGAACATGTGAGGTCTGCAGACAGATTTGGGGGTGGCCCTTTCCTTCCTTCCACTTTATTTGAGATCTGTCATTCACCACTCTTTCCCCGAGCTTCTAGAAAATTCTCCTGTGTCTACCTCCCTTTTTGCTGTAGATGCACTGGCCTTACAAAAGACTGCCCTAGCTTCCAGATTTTGTTTTTAAACATGGGCTCTAGAGAGCCACACTGAGGCAGTCAGCTGTATGCAGGTACTGTCGTCCATGGAACTGTCTCTCCATCCCAGGAGTCCCTTCTTCTTAGACTGACGGGGTGTTTGATTAAATATACATTGCTGTTAGTTATTTTGTGTACTGTGACCAAAATGCCTGACAAGGGAGTAAGAGTTTATTTTGGTTCATCGTTTTGGAAGTTGCACTTCTCTTTCTTTCTTTTTTTTTTTTTATTTATTTGAGAGAGAGAGAGAGAGAATGGGCACTCCAGGGCCTCCAGCCACTGCAAACGAACTCCAGATGCATGCACCCCCTTGTGCATCTGGCTAATGTGGGTCCTGGGGAATCGAGCCTTGAACCAGAAGACAGAGAATGGGCGTGCCAGGACCTCTAGCCACTGCAAAGAAACTGCAGATACATGTGCCCCTGTGCATCTGGCTTACATGGGTGCTGGGGAATTGAACCAGGATCCTTTGGCTTTTCAGGCAAACACCTTAATCGCTAAGCCCTCTCTCCAGCCCCTGCAATAGCTTTTTCTAGATGGGTGTCACATGGTCCTTGCATCTCCAACATCCTGGGGTCTCATTGCAGCTTAGGCTCAAGCTTCACAGGTTCACACAGGGTCCTCTCAGCACCTCTTGCCGGCATTCTCACTCAAACCCAGGAAGCATCTAGAACGCCAAAGAGATCTGAGCAGAGAAGAACCTCTGCACAACATATCATAGTTGAGGTGTCAAAAATACAAGCAAAGAATCAGTGCTAAAGGCAGAGAGATGAGAATGACATCAGACCTGTCGCCAGCAACCACAAAGACAGGGAAGTATGGGAAGATCAGTTTCAAACCTCCCAAGTAAATAATTCTCAACCAAGATTGCTGTCTCCAGCAAAGTTATCAACTAAAGCATGGGGAGGTGAAGACAGGAAGACCCTTAGGGCTTACTGACTAGTTTAATCAGATTGGTAAAGTCTATGTGTTTGGCTTAGGACATTGGCGGGCAGGGGCTATGGGGGACTAGGTAACCTCCATTGTGATTGGCTAAACAAGCAGCAATGACATTTGTATGTTTTTTGATTGGTTGGGGCAGGGAAGCAGAGGAACAAGTCTTTGGCAAGTCTCAGGCGTGTCTGGGGGCTAATTCAAGCCCTTAGGCGGAAATCTCTCCTGACCACATGTCAGGGCAGCTGCCCTTTGTTTAAGCTAAAACTTGGAACTTAGGCCTAGCCAGGGCAGCACTCTACTGAAGCCTGTCATGGCGTCGCTTAGTTTCTGGGTCTTTCATTCTGTAAGTTTGCGGCCTGATTTGTAAGTACTTGAGTGTTCTAAGTTACCTAATTTTAATACTATGTTCATTATATTAGCATTTTTATATTTCTATAGTCCTTGATTAAGTCACGTAATGGGCTAGCAAGATGGCTGAGTGGGTAAAAGTGCTTGCTAAGCAAGCATGTAGGCCTGAGTTCAGATCCCTATGCCCATGTAAAATGCCCGGTATGGTGAGACATGCCTGTAATCTCAGTGCTGAGGACGCAGACAGGGGACCCCTGGGGCTCACTGGACGCCTAGTCGAGCCAAGTTGAGCTGTAGGTTCAGTGTGAGAGCCCTTGTGTTGCAGAGTAAGGGGAGAGTGACTGAGGAAGACACCTGACTTGGAGCTCTGACATCCCAGGCACACACACCCCTGTACACGCACAGGCACATATTTTGGGCACATCTTATTTAGTTTTAAATGAAAATAGCCATTCCTAATTACTAAACAAGGTGTTACCCATTAAAATCTGGCAAGTTTCAAAAGGAGAATGTACAGTGAGCTGTTTTCTCTTGGTTCTGTTTGTTCATTCCACATGTGTTCAAAATTAAAATATTCTGGGGGGTTCCTTGTTGGGGGGGGGGGTAGAGGTAGGGAATCACTCTAGCCCAGGCTGACCTGGAATTCACTATGTAGTCTCAGGCTGGCCTTGAACTCACAGCGATCCCTGTACCTCTGCCTCCCGAGTGCTGGGATTAAAGACATGCACCACCAGGCCCAGCTACAATATTCTTCTTTAAAACTGAAAAGAATTTAGACTCTATTGATCCTGTGACCTGTACATGATCTGACGCTGTTCAAAGCCCGTCAGCTACCTGGCTGTACTTTGCATTAGAAACAGAATGTTATATGAAATATGTATTCATTCGAGCAACATGGAGCCCTCCGTCTGCCTGTTCTGATCTCATTGTGTATTGGGTTATAAAATCAGTGTGTTTATACAATGGCATAATGCAGTTCATGAAAGTCATCAGTCACTACATAAAAATGTTGAATGAACTTTTTATTTTTTTAATGTATTTATTTGCAAGAGGTAGAAGAGAGACAGAGAGGATGGGCACACCAGCGCCTCCAGCCACTGCATAAAGACTCCAGATGCATGTGCCATTTTGTGCATCTGGCTCTACGTGGGTACTGGGGAGTCGTGGGGTCCTTAGGCTCTGCAGGCAAGTGCCTTACCCACTGAGCCACCTCTTTAGCCCTTGGATGAACTTGTAAGCCATGATGCTTTGGTACTTGCAGTTCATTTATTTGAAAGTCTCAACTTTCCTAATATGGAAGACCATTCCAAAATGGAGTCCAAAATGGTTCTTAACTCAGTTGGAATAAATACGTAGCTCCTTTAAAAAATTTATTTATTTTATTTATTTATTATTTGAGAGAGAAGGAATGAATATGGGTGTGACAGTGCTTCTGCAGCCACAGACTCTAGGTGCATGAGTTACATTGTGCATCTGGCTTTATATCAGTCCTGGGAATTGAACTCAGGGACGTCAGGCTCTGTAAGCAAGTGCTGAGCCATCGCCCCAGCCCAGTATACAGTTTCTTTAAGGCAGCTTCTGTGGACAATAACATTTATTTTGTATCTGTCTTGATAGAACTCTTTAAAAATTCAGATGTATTGTCTTTTAAGTGTGTATGTGTAATTTGTGTTCAGCCTTAATAACTTATGTTTAAGCCTGCTTCTCAGTTTACCAACATTTATTCCTCTGCAAAAATATGCCTTTAAAAGCTATCAAGTATCTAAAATAAAGTTTTGCTTGGAACAGTCTCACATATCTTTTTGAAATAATTGAGTGTCATATAGATGAAATGTAGCTCTCAAGAATGGAGCAAGTACGCGGTGGCTTTTTGACGCCACTGGTGATTTATTTGTACTCCTAGGCAAGTTGTATCAACAACAGTGACTCAGACTCTAAAGATAGCCATGACCACACCACAGCCATCTAATGAAGTTGTTTTGTGTGCAGTCAGTTTCGTGCCTGAGCTGTGGCAAGTAGATGTGGCTGGCCATGACATTGAGTCAGGGTACAAGTTTGAAACCGAATTCAACCTCTTACCTGTGCATCCTTGGTTAAGTCACTTAATCGTTTTTAGTTATTATTTTTTTTTGGGGGGGGGCTTCTTTTTTCGAGGTAGGGTTTCACTCTAGTCCAGGCTGACCTGGAATTCACTGTGCAGTCTCAGGGTGGCCTTGAACTCACGGTGATCCTCCTACCTCTGCCTCCCAAGTGCTGGGATTAAAGGCATGTGCCACCACACCCGGCTCAAGTTACTTAACCTTCTTAAGCCCCTGTTTTCTTACATATAAACAAAGATTGCACTAAGAGTATCGCTCAACTGTTGAACATGTGATTAGCAATTACAAGGCCTGAGTTCAACCCTAAGTAAAAAAAAGAAAGGAAGGGAATGAGAGAGGAGGAGAGGGGAAGCAAGGGAGGGAGGAAAGGAAGCAGGGGGAGAAGGAGTTGAGGAAGGGAAGAAAGGAGGGAGGGAAGGAAGGAGGGAGGCATGGAGGGAAGGAAGGAGGGAGCAAGAAAGGGAAGGAGAGAGGGAGTGAGGAAGGGAAGGAAGGAGGGAGCAAGAAGGGAAGGAAGGAGGATTAGTATTTCCTCCCTCACAGAGTTCTGGTTGTCAGGATTTGTCAGATTTCAGTGAGGTGATCCACAGAAATCATGGAGCGGAATGCCAAGCTCCCAAAGGTGCTTAGTGAAGTTCTGCTGCTGTTGATTGTTTTGAAATAGTGGTAGTGATGTGTTTCACTTCAGTTATTTCACGATGCATTAATTATCTCACGAATAGATTCTGGAAACCAAAATGGAGGAAGTGACGATAAGTCAAAGAACACTGAGAGAAACTATTTAAATATCTTACCTGGTAAGTATTACTTTGTTTTAAAATTACTATTTCATATAGTCACACACATTAAAATAATAGACTTGAAATACAAATTCATTTTTAAAAAGTATTTTTACATATTCATTTACAAATAAAGAGATGAGAGAGTGAAAATAATAAACAGGTACTCTTGCTGCAGCAGATGAACTCCAGAGGCACGCACCACTTTGTGCATCTGGCTTTACATGGGTACTGGGGAATTGAACCCAGGCTGGCAGGCTTTGCAAGCAAGCCATTTTTACTACTGAGCCATCTCCCCAGCCCCAAAATACAGATCTTAATGGTAAACCTTTATAAAGCACCTGCCAGTCCATCCCTTGAAACAACATCTTATGTCTGCAACACTTTCACAGTTGGTCTCCAGGGTAAGCCCTGTGCTTATGCTAGCAAGGACTGCTAGATCAGTACTAGGAAAATCACCCAAAGTTACACAAATGTTGTTATTTGCTATTTCAGATTTTCTCTTAGGCTGTGTTTCTTAGTTTCTTAAGAAATGAACCAAGGGAGCTGGAGGGATGGGTTAGCAGTTAAAGCCAAAGGACCCAGGCTCCATTCCCCAGGACCCACGTTAGCCAGATGCACAAAGTGGCGCACGTGTATGGAGTTCGTTTGCAGTGGCTGGAGGCCCTGGTGTGCCCATATTCATTCATTCATTCTCTACCCCCCCTTTCTCTGTCAAATAAATAAATAAATATTTAACAAATGAAAAAATAAAAAATCAAAACACAAAAAAAGAAATGAACCAAGGGCTGGAGGGATGGCTTTGTGGCTAAGACGTTTGCCTGCATGAGCCAAAGGACTCAAGTTTGATTCCCCAGGACCCATATAAGCCAGATGCACAAGGGGATGCATGTATCTGGAGTTCCTTTGCAGTGGCTGGAGGCCCTGACGTGCCCTTTCTCTCTCCCTCCCTCCCTCTTTCTGTGTCAAATAAATAAATACATAAATATTTTTTTAAAAAAGAAAGAAATGGATCAAGAGATCATTTGTAACTCTGAAATGTAAGCAGTAGTACACAGCAATGAAACAGCTGAGTTTGTAGAGGACCTCGGTCATTTGATTTAGTTCATTTCCTCTGACATTTTTCTGCCTTCCATTTCTTTCATTTCCTTTATTATACATGTGGCTAACAGCTGGAGTTCAGTCTCTCTCCTCTTTCTGATTAAGTTCGCTCTCGTCATTGTTAATGTCGTGTGAATGACACAGCACAGCAAGGGAGGGGACTGTACACATGGGAAGTCCTTAAAACCTCATGGTAAGTTCTATAGTTTTAAAAATAGGCATTCTTGACAGTTCTCTGCCTTCACTTAAGGTAGCTCCTCGCTTTTCCTTACTCAATCTTCAGCATGCAGGCCACAGCACGTCTAGTGTAAGCAGATGCCGCCCCCATTTCTGATGTGGCTCTTACATGGCCCGCAGTCAGACTGTGGTCAGCTGCCTCCACTGGCCTCCCACCTCAGACCCCCAGCTTCCCGTGTAACGTGTAACGCGAGAGCCGCCACAAGCCATTTCCTCCCCCTGGGGAGCAGGGAGCCATTTTCCCCTCCGGCTAAAATTACCTTCCGCGAGGGATTTATCACAATACTCTCCATAGGTCCGTAATTTAAATCACCCGTCCATGCCTTGTGGCTTTCTTAAAATGTGCCAGTCATTACTATTCTGGGGGTACCCGTGTCCGCTGTTGTTGTTTTTTTAACCTAACTCTTTATTTCTGCATTTATTTCCTGCCTCTCTGTTTTGAAAAGGCCGGTGCGTCAGCATCACCACCATCCAATCAGGAGGACATGGCTTATGTCTGAGTTAGTGTTAAACTATTCCACCAGATCCACTAACAGCATACTTATTTGTTTATTTGAGAGAGAAAGAGGGAGGGAGGGGGAGAGAGAAAGAGAAGGAGGGAGACAATGGGCATGCCAAGACCTTCAGCCACTGCAAACTCCAGACGCATGCGCCCCCTTGTGCATCTGGCTCACGTGGGTCCTGGGAAATTGAACCTGGATCCTTTGGCTTCACAGGCAAATGCCTTAACTGCTAAGCCATCTCTCCAGCCCTAAATCACAAATTATTTTAAGTCATGAAAAAAAAAAATCAACTTCATTTACACACTTTTCAGGCAAACATAATTTATCATGATCTTAGTACTTGCAGCTTATGTCATCTAATTCCCACAACAGTCTTGTTAAGAAAGAAAATAGGCATTATTTGTCTACTTCCTATACAAATTAACATATAATGGATGAGTTGAGTTAAGGTCCCAATGTCACTTAGCCAAAAAGGTTGTAGAGCATATCGCCCCCTTGCAGTAATATAGTAATTTGGTCACTGCAGCTAACTCCAGGATTGGACCCCGTTTTATTAATGGGTAAAATGAGAACTAGAGGCAAGCCATGTAAGGTCAAGTAAAACAGTGCCAGACTGGGGATTAGAGCACCTGACTTGTTCAGTAAGTCCTCCTCCCCCAGTGCTGGCCCGGGGCCCGCAGTCAGTGCCGTGACTCCCGTCAGATCAGCCGTGAGCAGGAGCGCAGGAGGCCTGACAGAGCAGGAGCGCAGGAGGCCTGACAGAGCAGGAGCGCAGGAGGCCTGACAGAGCAGGAGCGCAGGAGGCCTGACAGAGCTGGAGCGCAGGAGGCCTGACAGAGCAGGAGCGCAGGAGGCCTGACAGAGCAGGAGCGCAGGAGGCCTGACAGAGCAGGAGCGCAGGAGGCCTGACAGAGCAGGAGCGCAGGAGGCCTGACAGAGCTGGAGCGCAGGAGGCCTGACAGAGCAGGAGCGCAGGAGGCCTGACAGAGCGGG
This sequence comes from Dipus sagitta, assembly GCA_036346955.1. Taxonomy (NCBI): domain Eukaryota; kingdom Metazoa; phylum Chordata; class Mammalia; order Rodentia; family Dipodidae; genus Dipus; species Dipus sagitta. Next base: position 21,944,734 of record CM070789.1, on the reverse strand, counting down.
AGCTCAGGAGGCCTGACAGAGCTGGAGCGCAGGAGGCCTGACAGAGCAGGAGCGCAGGAGGCCTGACAGAGCGGGAGCGCAGGAGGCCTGACAGAGCGGGAGCTCAGGAGGCCTGACAGAGCTGGAGCGCAGGAGGCCTGACAGAGCAGGAGCGCAGGAGGCCTGACAGAGCGGGAGCTCAGGAGGCCTGACAGAGCTGGAGCGCAGGAGGCCTGACAGAGCAGGAGCTCAGGAGGCCTGACAGAGCTGGAGCGCAGGAGGCCTGACAGAGCAGGAGCGCAGGAGGCCTGACAGAGCAGGAGCGCAGGAGGCCTGACAGAGCGGGAGCGCAGGAGGCCTGACAGAGCGGGAGCGCAGGAGGCCTGACAGAGCGGGAGCGCAGGAGGCCTGACAGAGCGGGAGCGCAGGAGGCCTGACAGAGCGGGAGCGCAGGAGGCCTGACAGAGCAGGAGCGCAGGAGGCCTGACACCTCACTGGGTCCAAGAGCGCCTCATGTTGTCCACCGGGTTTCCAACAAATCTGCCGTTTCTCTTTGACCGTTCAGGAGGTGGTAACTGTACAGCTCCTGCCAGACAATTCCCTTTTTGCTTTCTCTTTCTCCACTTGACTTTCATGTCTTTATCACTGTCCTCTGTGCATTTCCTTAGCTTTTCCAGTCTAAAAAAAAGAAAAGAAAAGAAAATTTGGAGCCCATGAGAGGCCTGTGTGAGTAATCTTGCATTTAAGTTTCCAGCCGCATTTACCATTCCACATAAATCTGTGAACAACATGTCTTCCCTTTCTAGATGCTTCAGTAAACAAAATGCCATAAGTATCCACAAGAGGAAAATTAATTTAAAAGTATGAAAGTGGCATATAAGTAGCTAGATATGTCAGCCATTGAAAGGTCTACCTAATTCTTAAGATTAAAATACTTATAACTATTTTTAAAATGTTATTTTCGTGTGTGTATGTGTGTGTTGCGTGTGCATGCACGCGCATACCAGGGTTTCTTAGCCCTGTGCCAAATATTCAAATAGGAGGTAACGTTTTGCACATTCTCCCAGCATCAGTGAATAAGTAGTGACTGCACTTCAGTTTAGTTTGTCAATACTTCCAGTCCCGCTTCTGAACAGCACAGGTATTTAGTGTGTTGGTACTGTGGTCCAGAGCACACTTCACAGCACTTCCAGTCCCGCTCTGAGCAACACAGATAACTTGTAGTGGAGTTAGAATGTGGTCGGTGGTAAATGAAGACCATCTCGTCTGACGTTGCCTGGGTAATGCTGAATGTGACAGAACCAGCGAGGCACATTAAGATGGTCTTCCTTTTCTTGAACTGTCTCCTCAGCTTTAAAGTAGGGAAGTGTAGCAGCGTGTCTGCTGAGGAAAAGCTGGGTCTCTTGAGGCAGGCTTCCTCTCCTAGCTCACCGAATCCCTGGAGCACTTGGATGTCCTCGTACTACTGTGGTCTAACCATCGTTGCCTCCTGCCTTTTCTTCATTGGTTGCCTCCAGAAGCTCCTTTGGCTTGGCGAGGTGGGCTGCTGTACAAGTCAGTACTGTCAAGCTTGGGCCGCTGATTGAAGAACTAGAACCTGTCACTTGCCCACAGTTGTATTTGCTCCCCTTACTCAGTCCCAGAGACTTCTCCACCAGCTTCCTTCCACTCAGTGCCTGTCCCCGTCCTCCAGCCCAGAGACTTCTCCACGAGCTTCCTTCCACTCAGTGCCTGTCCCCGTCCTCCAGCCCAGAGACTTCTCCACCAGCTTCCTTCCACTCAGTGTCTGTCCCCGTCCTCCAGCCCAGAGACTTCTCCACCAGCTTCCTTCCACTCAGTGTCTGTCCCCGTCCTCCAGCCCAGAGACTTCTCCACCAGCTTCCTTCCACTCAGTGTCTGTCCCCGTCCTCCAGCCCAGAGACTTCTCCACCAGCTTCCTTCCACTCAGTGTCTGTCCCGTCCTCCAGCCCAGAGACTTCTCCACCAGCTTCCTTCCACTCAGTGTCTGTCCCCGTCCTCCAGCCCAGAGACTTCTCCACCAGCTTCCTTCCACTCAGTGTCTGTCCCGTCCTCCAGCCCAGAGACTTCTCCACCAGCTTCCTTCCACTCAGTGTCTGTCCCCGTCCTCCACCCCAGAGACTTCTCCACCAGCTTCCTTCCACTCAGTGCCTGTCCCCGTCCTCCACCCCAGAGACTTCTCCACCAGCTTCCTTCCACTCAGTGCCTGTCCCCGTCCTCCAGCCCAGAGACTTCTCCACGAGCTTCCTTCCACTCAGTGCCTGTCCCCGTCCTCCAGCCCAGAGACTTCTCCACCAGCTTCCTTCCACTCAGTGCCTGTCCCCGTCCTCCAGCCCAGAGACTTCTCCACGAGCTTCCTTCCACTCAGTGTCTGTCCCGTCCTCCAGCCCAGAGACTTCTCCACCAGCTTCCTTCCACTCAGTGTCTGTCCCGTCCTCCAGCCCAGAGACTTCTCCACCAGCTTCCTTCCACTCAGTGTCTGTCCCCGTCCTCCACCCCAGAGACTTCTCCACCAGCTTCCTTCCACTCAGTGTCTGTCCCCGTCCTCCACCCCAGAGACTTCTCCACCAGCTTCCTTCCACTCAGTGTCTGTCCCCGTCCTCCAGCCCAGAGACTTCTCCACCAGCTTCCTTCCACTCAGTGTCTGTCCCGTCCTCCAGCCCAGAGACTTCTCCACCAGCTTCCTTCCACTCAGTGTCTGTCCCCGTCCTCCAGCCCAGAGACTTCTCCACCAGCTTCCTTCCACTCAGTGTCTGTCCCCGTCCTCCAGCCCAGAGACTTCTCCACCAGCTTCCTTCCACTCAGTGTCTGTCCCCGTCCTCCAGCCCAGAGACTTCTCCACCAGCTTCCTTCCACTCAGTGTCTGTCCCCGTCCTCCACCCCAGAGACTTCTCCACCAGCTTCCTTCCACTCAGTGTCTGTCCCGTCCTCCAGCCCAGAGACTTCTCCACCAGCTTCCTTCCACTCAGTGTCTGTCCCCGTCCTCCAGCCCAGAGACTTCTCCACCAGCTTCCTTCCACTCAGTGTCTGTCCCCGTCCTCCAGCCCAGAGACTTCTCCACCAGCTTCCTTCCACTCAGTGTCTGTCCCCGTCCTCCAGCCCAGAGACTTCTCCACCAGCTTCCTTCCACTCAGTGCCTGTCCCGTCCTCCAGCCCAGAGACTTCTCCACCAGCTTCCTTCCACTCAGTGTCTGTCCCCGTCCTCCAGCCCAGAGACTTCTCCACCAGCTTCCTTCCACTCAGTGTCTGTCCCGTCCTCCAGCCCAGAGACTTCTCCACCAGCTTCCTTCCACTCAGTGTCTGCCCCGTCCTCCAGCCCAGAGACTTCTCCACCAGCTTCCTTCCACTCAGTGTCTGTCCCCGTCCTCCAGCCCAGAGACTTCTCCACCAGCTTCCTTCCACTCAGTGTCTGCCCCGTCCTCCAGCCCAGAGACTTCTCCACCAGCTTCCTTCCACTCAGTGTCTGTCCCCGTCCTCCACCCCAGAGACTTCTCCACCAGCTTCCTTCCACTCAGTGTCTGCCCCGTCCTCCAGCCCAGAGACTTCTCCACCAGCTTCCTTCCACTCAGTGTCTGTCCCGTCCTCCAGCCCAGAGACTCTCCACCAGCTTCCTTCCACTCAGTGTCTGTCCCCGTCCTCCAGCCCAGAGACTTCTCCACCAGCTTCCTTCCACTCAGTGTCTGTCCCGTCCTCCAGCCCAGAGACTTCTCCACCAGCTCCTTCCACTCAGTGTCTGTCCCGTCCTCTACCCCAGAGACTTCTCCACCAGCTCCTTCCACTCAGTGTCTGCCCCGTCCTCCACCCCAGAGACTTCTCCACCAGCTTCCTTCCACTCAGTGTCTGTCCCGTCCTCCAGCCCAGAGACTTCTCCACCAGCTTCCTTCCACTCAGTGTCTGTCCCGTCCTCCAGCCCAGAGACTTCTCCACCAGCTTCCTTCCACTCAGTGTCTGTCCCGTCCTCCAGCCCAGAGACTTCTCCACCAGCTTCCTTCCACTCAGTGTCTGTCCCGTCCTCCAGCCCAGAGACTTCTCCACCAGCTTCCTTCCACTCAGTGTCTGTCCCGTCCTCCAGCCCAGAGACTTCTCCTCCAGCTTCCTTCCACTCAGTGTCTGTCCCCGTCCTCCAGCCCAGAGACTTCTCCTCCAGCTTCCTTCCACTCAGTGCCTGTCCCCGTCCTCCAGCCCAGAGACTTCTCCACCAGCTTCCTTCCACTCAGTGTCTGTCCCGTCCTCCATCCCAGAGACTTCTCCACCAGCTTCCTTCCACTCAGTGTCTGTCCCGTCCTCCAGCCCAGAGACTTCTCCTCCAGCTTCCTTCCACTCAGTGTCTGTCCCCGTCCTCCAGCCCAGAGACTTCTCCACCAGCTTCCTTCCACTCGGTGTCTGTCCCGTCCTCCAGCCCAGAGACTTCTCCACCAGCTTCCTTCCACTCAGTGTCTGTCCCGTCCTCCACCCCAGAGACTTCTCCACCAGCTTCCTTCCACTCAGTGTCTGTCCCCGTCCTCCAGCCCAGAGACTTCTCCTCCAGCTTCCTTCCACTCAGTGCCTGCCCCGTCCTCCAGCCCCAGCTCCTGGCACAGGTCTGTTCAGTATTTTTAAGGACAAATATACCAAGTTTTTTTTTCAAATTATTTATTTAATTTGCAAGCAGAGAAAGAGAAGATGGGCATGCCAGGGCCTCTAGCTGCTACAAACAAACTCCAGGTGCATGTGCTACTCTGCATCCGGCTTTACATGGGTATTAGAGAATCAAACCCAGGTCATTAGGCTTTGCAGACAAGTGCCTTAACTGCTCTACCGTTTCTCTAGCCCTCATTTTTTCTAAATAGTTTTATTATTTGTGTGTGTGTGCACTCATGGGCCACTTTTTGTGTCTGCCTTTTTGTGGGTATTGGAAAATCAAACCTTGGCTGACAGACTTTGCAAGCCAGTACCTCTAACAACTGAACAATCTTCTGTGCCCCTGCTGAGTTTTTTAAAGTAAACCCATAAGATAATTTGTTAGAGGCAAGGGAGAGCAGAACTGTGAGGGCCACATGCGAATAGTGGAAGAGTTCAGGTAAGCAGACTTCCTACAAGGACAGATGACAGTTTCCACTGAGACATGTGCCCTTGTAAAACCATTCACGTGTGTTTTGTAGTTCAGCTCTTTATCTTGACAGACCTGTGAGAAATGAAAACGATGAGCTTCGCCCTGGCTGTTCAGCTACATGGGAAGAGCAGCGGCGGCGGGAAGCACATACACGCATGCGCATCAGGGCGGGGCTCATGAGTGCTCGCTTACGTACCGCGTGGTGGTCACTTAGGAACCTCTTGTGTTCATTACCCTCTTTCCGAGAATGAGGAGCAGTAATCGTGGCTGCTTCCTGAGCCCCGTGTAGGTTCCTGACACCAGTTCAGCACGCTGACTGCCCTGTGGTTATTTATAAAGCCTGCTGATGCCTGCGAGTCACGCATTTGAAGAGCACACCTCTGTTCTTGCTCACAGGAGAGTTTTACATCACGCGGCATTCTAATCTCTCGGAAATCCACGTTGCCTTCCATCTGTGTGTGGACGACAACGTGAAATCAGGAAATATCACTGCTCGTGATCCTGCCATCATGGGACTCAGAAACATTCTCAAGGTTTGCTGCACCCACGACGTCACAACAATAAGCATTCCTCTGCTGCTCGTGCATGACATGTCGGAGGTAAGCAGCGACAGTGTTTCATGTTAATACTCATTAATAACCCACATTTTAATGCCCTCTTTTGCTTTTAGTAATGAGCCTTTGTATTGCCTGTCTGGCTAATAGAACTGCGTGACATACAAGGTAACGATAATGCGCAGACATTCGTGTTTAGAGACTGACTGCACTGCCCGGCCCTGCGGCTGGGAAACTGGAGAGTCAACAATCTTTAGCATCAGATGAGACAGAGGAGCTCCCCGCTCTCTTCCCCTTCCTCCAGCCCTTAGATAGCAGCAGATCTGCCTTCATGTCATGGAGAGGCCGTGAAGAGATTCTGGGCAGCACTCTCCAGGACACTCTTTGGATGGTACAAACATGGTTTCTCCACTCGAGATGTCACAACTACTCATCCATGTGGCTATGGGCTGTAATTGAACTGACTTTCTTGTGTTGAGGCAGGGTCCCACTGTCGCCCAGCATGTCCTTAACTGACTCCAGCCCTCCGCTGTTGAGTGCACACCTGGCTTATTTGACATTTTTAATGTTTAAAAACTATTTTTATTTACGTTCAGGCAGAAAGAGAGAATGGGCACACCAGAGCCTCCTGTCACTGAAAATAAATCCCAGATACACGTGCTAATTCGTACATCTGGCTTTACATGGGTACTGAGGAATTGAACCCCTCAGGCTTTGCAAGCAGGTGCCTTTAACCATTTATAATTTTATAAACATTTACAATTTTATGTGGCTCTTTCCCTCTTACTTTCTGTCCTCACCCACACAAAAAGTCAGTGCAGAGTATTAGTTGTAGAAATAACACAGAGGGTAAAACGCAACTTCGAACTGGCTTAATAGACAGAGTGCCCTGCAAGCCGGATGTCTGCGGGAGTCTAAATCCCTCCCCGTGCAAGCACTCTCCACGTTGCTGGCCATGCCCCTGGGATCACAAGCCGTTTGTTTGCTTGGGGGCTGGCACGTCTTAGTCTTAGTTACTTCTGGGTTTGTTTTCTTGAGACAGAGTCTTGCCTTGTAACCCTGGCTGGCAGCATACTCAGGGCAATCCTCCTGTCTCCGCCTCCTGAGGTGCACTCCACTGACCTAGAGAAACTTTAAATGGCGGAATTGCTGACTGCTGGGCAGATACAACACAGGAGCAAAGTTTGACCATCACGTATTAAAAATTATCTACAAAAATAAAAATGTGTGAGAGGACTGCAGCACAGAAGGCAGTACAGAAGACGTCACGGCTGACGTGTGAACTACGTCCTTGCTTAGACTGGTTGCGTTGGAAAAGGCCTCATTGAAACCGCGTAACCGGCAGGGCCACTACGAGAGCACGACGGGCGACTTGGGACGCGCACTTCCGTCAGCAAGCACGTGACTGCGGAGGCTGCTCCCGACTTCCCACAGCTCACTTCACCCGCTCCTCAGCCTCATCCTGTCTACCATGGCGTCAGACAAGAAGGGCTCAGCTCTGTGAAAGGTTCACTGTCGTCGGGAGGCTGAGCTGCTGTTACGCTGCCGTCTCCAGGCCGTCTATAAAAGGTCTCTGGGGAGTGATGGCCGTGATGAATTCCTGCCACAAGGAAACATCGGAACATTCCTGCAGCTGGACTCCTGGTTAACCAGTTTATAAAAATGGTTATATGTAGGTGGGAAACAACCTCAAAAACAGGGTTTCCAAAAGTCACTCGGTTCAGATTTACTGCAGACATCTGACACTCCTAGCAGTCCCTCCCCACAGTGCTACCAAGCTCGTGTTTTAAATGGGGACAGCCATCTGCAGAGCATTAAGTTTGTTGCGGAAGTGCCCAGTTTATTCACAAAAGTATATCGAGCCAGCATCCTCCTGTTCGCTGTATCTAAACATCCATTCCGGGTTGAGAAGTTCATTCTGCAAACTCAGATGACACTGCACAGCACACAGAGCTGGTGGGTTTTGGCTTTGTGCAGGACCCCGGAGTATTTCCACGGGCCGTTTTCCTCTTCTCACAGATACGTGGACCTAGCTGCCACATGTTACTGTGTTCAAGGTAACTACTTGAGGTCCCAAGTAGTTCCAACATCTGTGTGTTGTTAAGAGAGCTGTGTAATAAGAAATAAGAAAAAGAAAAGTGAAAACTGAAGTTCTCAGCAGGAGAATGACTCTCTTACAAGTCTGTGATCTTTGTGATCAAACACCATCCTATTGGAGTCGTTCTTTTTTTTTCACCTTTTAAAAAATATTTAATTTTTATTTATTTATTTGAGAGGGAGAGAAAGAATGGGTGTGCCAGAGCCTCCAGCTGCTGCAAATGAACCCCAGATACATGTGCCCTCTTGTGCATCTGGCTTATGTGGATCCTGGGGAATCAAACCTGGGTCCTTTGGCTTTGCAGACAAGTACCTTAACCACTAAGCCATCTCTCCAGCCCTAGATTCATTCTTATCTCTTGTAGAATGAATCTATAAATGGGAATCCTGAGCTCCAACTTTGCTTTCTTTGCTGCTACTTTGTGGAGTCACTTGGGGCTTGGGACTTGCGGTTTTATAATGGTCCTCAACAGCAGACCATTTGCTTTAAACTTTGTGTTGGCGTGTGACCCACATGTAGAAAGCACACGTGGGTGCCCAGCTCATCCTCACACACTGAACGCCCTTGTCACTGATTCCCAGCTCAGGAAGCGCAGCATAGCCAGCACCCGGGAGCCATCTCACTTGTACATGAGACGGAGCCTCGTGTAGCTATTGGGCAGATTTGGAAGCAAATGTATCATACAGCTCTCCAGTATTTCTGTACAAATTCTTAGACTGCTAAGCAATACCAAGTTAAATAAACTGAATATTAGGGTGCATACCATCAGAAAATTAGAGTTTTAGAGTATAGCCCTCCCTTTATAGCCATGCTAAGATCGTACCATGGATTGGTCTGTGGCATGTCCTTGAAGTTACATTGAAACCTTGTCAGCTCACATCATCCTGAACAGTAGGGAGTTCTCCACTTCCCTCACAGCTGTTCGTTCTAGGCCACACTGTTAACCAGTCATCTACAGAAACACAAAAGTGTTGTGTCAGCGGGTAAATGCGGCACTCTCTGGGCAAGCAGAGCCCAGGGAAAGACTTGATCACCTTTCCCCATACCCGTGTGTTCCGTGTGTTCCCTCATGGCAGCCTGTTGTCAGTACCACGGTCACTGTCGCAGTCAGGTTCGCATTGCTGCTAGAAATCACCCAACCAAGAGCAGCTTGTGGGGACAAAAAAAGTTTATTTTGGCTTACAGGCTTGAGGGGGAAGCTCCACGATGGCAGGGAAAACAATGGCATGAGCAGAGGGTGGACATCACCCCCTGGCCAACACAAGGTGGACAACAGGAGAAGGAGAGTGTGACAACCACTGGCAAGGGGACACTGGCCATAGCACCCATAAGCCCGCCCCAACAATACACTGCCTCCAGGAGGCAGTTAATTCCCAAATCTCCATCAGCTAGGAACCTAGCATTCAGAGCACCTGAGTTGATGGGGGAGCACCTGAATCAAGCCACCACAGTCACCCTGGTCATGATGCACATCTATGCTGGACTCCCCGCTGGTGCTCACAGTTCACAGCAGCTGCTGTCCTTACACTTGACCTTAGTGTATGGATTATGAGTCAGGTTATTGTCAAGGAATGCTTTTATGTGCTTCATTAAAATAGTTGAATAATTATTCCTTGATTCTAGTTATTAATGTAGAGTTTCAAAAGTGACGTGTTCAGGGCTGGAGACATGGCTTAGCGGTTAAACGCTTGCCTGTGAAGTCTAAGGACCCCGGTTCAAGGCTCGATTTCCCAGGATCCACGTTAGCCAGATGCACAAGGGGGCCACACACGTCTGGAGTTCGTTTGCAGTGGCTGGAAGCCCTGGCGCACCCTTCTCTCTCTATCTAGCCTCTTTCTCTCTCTCTCTCTCTCTCTCTCTCTCTCTCTCTCTCCCTCCCTCCCTCCCTCCCTCCCTCTCTCTCTCCCTCTCCCTCCCTCCCTCCCTCTTTCTCTGTATCAAATAGATAAATAAATATTTTAAAAATTATCTGGAAACTTCGATAAACCTGCCCATTTAAAAATCACATTTACTAGGCTAATTGAGTGAGTTTGCATTCTACTTGTATAACCTCATAACTAGAAGTTTTACATCTAGAAAGAACAGCAGGGGCTAGAGAGATGATTTAGCGGTTAAGCACTTGCCTGTGAAGCCTAAGGACCCCGGTTCGAGGCTCAATTCCCCAGGACCCACATAAGCCAGATGTACAAGGAAGGGGGTGCACATGTCTGGAATTCATGTGCAGTGGCTGGAAGCCCTGGTGTGCCCATTCTCTCTCTCTCTCTCCCTCTCTCTCTCTCTCTCTGTCACACTCAAATAAATAAAATAAAATAAATATTTTTAAAAGAACAGCAGAAGAAATCCTGTTGGGATTAGTAAATTAACCTGACTATTCAAAATAAGGACACTTGGGCTGAAGAAGTGGCTTAGTGGTTAAGGCGCTTGCCTTCAAAGCCTAAGGACCCATGTTCAACTCTCCAGGTGCCAGCATAAGCCAGACGCACAAAGGTGAGGCAAGTGCAAGGTCATGCATGCCCACTAGGAGGTGCACCTGTCCAGGGTTCAATTGCAGTGGCTGAGGCCCTGGCACTCCAACTCTCTCCCTCTCTCTCTCTCTTGCACACTCTAAAATTAAAAAAAAAATCTGATTATTTTTCAGTGCAGTTTTGTTGAAAACATATCTGTTTTGCTTGTGTTTTTAGGAAATGACTATTCCCTGGTGCTTACGGAGAGCAGAGCTGGTGTTTAAGTGTGTCAAAGGTGAGCATAGCCTGTGTGTCTTCCCAGTGTTGAAGAACGAGTAAGCCAGAGAACGTCAAGTCGTCTCTACCACGGGTCCCCTGGGTGAGATAGTTAAGCACATGTTACCACAGACTGTCACAAAGTGAATGCCAGTCTTCCTGCAATGTAAGGATGCTGGATGTGATTGGCATTTTGCTCTGATCTAGCATGTTCTCAATTCTAGTTTCTTAAAAAAGAAAACAATAGAACCACAAATGTAATTAACTTTTAATTTTTTTTCAAATATTTTATTTGAGAAACAGAGAGAGATAATGAGCATGCCTGGGCCTCCAGCCACTGCAAACAAACTCCAGATGCATGTGCCACTTTATGTATCTGGCTTTTCATGGGCACTGGAGGATCAAGCCTGGGTCTTTGGCTTTGCCAGCAAGTGCTTTAACTGCTAAGCAGCCCAAATTAATTAATTATTAATAATTAATAAATTAATGTTTATAATCTGTCTTAACTTCATTTTATGGAGGCCTGTGAGCATGTTAAGAAAACTATGGGGCTGGAGAGATGGCTTAGCGGTTAAGGTGTTTGCCTGCGAAGCCAAAGGACCCGGGTTCGAGTCCCCAGGACCCATGTAAGCCAGATGCACAAGGGTGGCGCATGCGTCTGGAGTTCATTTGCAGTGGCTGGAGGCCCTGGCACGCCCGTTCTCTCTCTCTCTCCCTCTCTCAAATAAATAAATAAAAGTAAAGTTTTTTAAAAAAGAAAACTGTTCAAGCTCTGCGGCATGGACGGGAGCGTGCAGGCGCTTACCTGTGCCAAGGCTTGTTCTTTTGTCTGGGCAGGACCGAGGCCTCACAGCAGAAGTTCAGCCCATCCCAGCAAGTGATTGGCTGGGCACAGGCCAGAATTCCCAATGCAGAAGTCTGCTTTCTGTTTCAGGTTTCATGATGGAAATGGCCTCATGGGATGGAGGAATTTCTAGGACAGTACAATTTCTGGTACCACAGGTATGCTGTTTGAATAGATGTCACCTCATTGCAATGTCTTTTATTTTATTACTTATCTACATATTAATAGAGAGAGAGAGAGACAGAGGGAGAAAGAGAAAACGCGCCAGGGCCTCCAGCCGCTGCAAGCCAACTCCAGACGTGTGCGGCCCCTTGTGCACCTAGCTCATGTGGGTTCTGGGGGGTTGAACCTAGGTCCTTAGGCTTTGCAGGCAAGTGCCTTAACTGCAAAGCCATGTCTCCAGCCCTGTACTGCCTTTTAAAATATTTCTCACGGATCATTAGTGTGCTGCCCTCAGCTTCTCAGTGTAACCCAAGCACTAGCAGCTTTCTGTTTCACGGGAGAAGCACTTGAACGCCGTGGGCACTTAGCAACCACCCAAGATGGAAGCACCCACCTTCTCCAACCCCCAAGCCAGACACAACTCGTCTCGTCTTCCTTTGTTCCCATAACTCTGTAGCGAAGATTATGGAGGCGACAAAAAGAAGGACATTAGCAGCAAATGACTCTGTATTCTATCTAGAATTTACTTATTTTTAAAAATATTTTTATTTATTTATTTGTTTGCAAGTAGAGAGATAGAGAGAGAGGATGGGCATGCCAGGGCCTCTACTACTGCAAATGAATGCCACATTGTGCGTCTGGCTTTACATGGGTGCTGGGGAATCGAACCTGGGTCATTAGGCTTTGCAGGCAGTTGCCTTAACCACTGAGTCATCTCTCCAGCCCCTCCTATATAGAATTTAGCAAAATTAGTGCAATTTGTTTCTGATTACATTGGTGTTATGTAAGGGTTTTTGTACTTATCAAACTTACTATTTAACAGAACCAAGTTATCAGAGTATGGAGTCAGGAAAACAGCCTCCATCCATAGTTACTCAATTTCATTTACCACATAAGGTAATTTTCCCACATAGCATTCCATGTCTAGAATTAGGTCCATTTGTTGTTGTTTTGTATTGTTCTGCTTTTTTTTTGTTTTTTCAAGGTAGAGACTTACTCTAGTCCAGGCTGACCTAAACTTTTCTGTGTAGTCTCAGGATCGCCTCAAACTCATGACAGTCCTCCTACCTCTGCCTCCTGAGTGCTGGGATCAAAGATGTGGTTAGGCCCATGTCTTAAGAGTCTCTTGCTCTATGAACCGAGCTAGCCAAGCATCCTCATGTCCATATTTTAAAATATTTACAAAAACTAAAGGCATCAGTGATGATTTAGTAAGTGCAAACTGCCCCCCCTTTTATTTATTCTTACCTCTTACAGAGTATTTCTGAAGAAATGTTTTATCAGCTTAGCAACATGCTCCCCCAGATCTTCCGAGTCTCCTCGACACTCACTCTGACATCCAAGCACTGAGCCTGACGGACGGACAGACGCACGGCCCAGAGGATTGCCGCGCTCTCCAGGAACGTGAGCCGAGCTGGAATCTGTCCAGCTGAGCGCCTGGCAGAACCCGCGACTTCAGCCACAAATCACGTCATGATGTGTTTGCTAATCATTCCAAAAATGCCCGTGTGCGGCCGACCGGTGACCAACCTCGCTCTAGCTGAGACATTTATTCTTCTTTTTCTACTTAATGTCCTGCCGGCAAGTGTTAGTAAGTTAATTAAGGCTTAGCTAGTCATCGCAGGCGGACGCGGACTGTAAGACGCTGTTCAGTACATTTTCATGAAGGCCTTTGACTTCACCAGAAGCATGAATCATACAAGTACAAGGCTAATTATGTATGTGGATAAAATTTTTTGTCTACTTTATTTGTCTAATCAATATTTAAATATACACTCAAGTCAAAATTTCTTGTGCAAATGTTTTTGTATAAATACATAGGACAACTGTGCACGTTATTCTAAACTCTCCTGTTTCTAACCCTGGCTGCCACTGTACTCTTTCTAAGGTTGTATAAGTTAGAGTCAGAAAAGGCTCTGAATTCCTTACCTCTGTCTCATCTTCCCCTGTGACCTTGCCCTTGTCTATTAATAACGTTTCATGGGCTGAGAAAATAGCGTTCTTTTTGCCAGCCCGATGTAAAGTTAGTCTAAACCAGCACCTGGCATTAGTTTAGAATCCTGCAACGTTGAGCCAACCAGACGGTGAGTATCACTTTTATTCCTTCCTTGCTTTCCCTGCAGCTCCCCCCCCCCATTCCTCTACAGGCCCTGTGTGTCATCATAGAAATTCTGCCTTGTCCCCCCTTTTTCTAAATCGCCTTTGGGGTGCTGTTTCCTCAGATGCTGCCTGTCATTTGCTTCTCCCATTATAACGTCTTTCCAAGAATAGTGACTGCATTTGACAAAGACATTTACAAATGTGTATAAACGAGATCATCAAATCAGTAGCTGTGTAGCTACTGAACCTAGTTAGTAGGATGAGAGGAAGGTAGAGTAGTGTCTCCTGAGTACAGGAAACCAAACACTCACTCTACTAGTTAGCATACGTGAAAGTATGAGTGAGTATGGAGGATCCTGGCAGGCAGAGTCCTTCCCAGAACAGACTGTCTCCTGGCTGCCTACTCATGGTGATGCATCCAGTAACAATACTAAGAACACCCACCCCGCTCCAACATCACGCCCACTGGGCACTAAACTTCCCAGATGCTTTGTCCTGGAGCCCGCTGATGCATCTCACAGATTCTACCGTGCACCTTGAAGAAACAGTCTTCCACCACCACCGTTTCCACTAAGGTTGATTCTAATGTAGAACAGGACAGGCAGGCAGGAACCAGGGATAGACAGACCTGTGTCAGAGACTGTTTCTGTACTTATGATAGGTTGAGTTGGAGTTAGGGGTAGTGGGATTACAAAAAGACATTCAAGGCTGGGGTTCAGCTCAGTGTTAGGGGGCTATCATAGCATTCCCCAGTGGGGGAGGGCATAAGAAAGATGTCCTGAGAATCCACAGATTTTGAGGAACTTAAGTCATCTAAGTCAACAACTTGAGGGTGATGTGTTCCAGGCATCAGCAAATAGGAGCAGCTTCAGTTACAGAGCTTGGTAAGCGCTGCTTGTTGAAAACTTCTTGTCACCTCAAGGCCATTTTATTAAGTCACCTATAAACAGGGGCTTTTGCCTAAGAGCAATTTGAAGGTAGTTCTTGTACTGTAAAATCAAGTTAAGTTTAGTGAGACTCAGCTTCCAGGTGGTACCGATTCTAAGATACACATCAGTAGTACTGGAAAGCCATGCTACAGCATGAATACCGCCCACAAGAACTCACCAGGCACCAGGCTCATGGTACTGTATCGTTTAAAGCATCCATTGGATGTGCTTAAATGAGGAGAATTTCAGTGCAGTAATTAAGGAAGCTTGGAATTTTATATTTGAGTCAAAAATGATGAGATTATGATCCATTTCCACATGTTCCAGTTGACCTGTTGGAGGAAAGCTTTTCATGAAGGGCTGTTAGCTTGGCTTTCTGTCCCTAAAATATCAGAGGTAGGGCTAGAGGGATGGCTAAGCAGTTAAGGCGTTTGCCTGCAAAGCCAAAGGACCCAGGTTCGATTCCCCAGGACCCACCTTAGCCAGGTGCACAAGGGGCCGCACACGTCTGGAGTTCATTTGCAATGGCTGGAGGCCCTGGCATGCCCATTCTCTCATTCTGTCTCCCCCTCTTTCCCTGTCAAATAAATAAATAAAAAGGGAGGTTACTTTAAAAAAAAAAACTCCGAGGTAATCACCTTAGTACGAGCAAAGGTCTGTTTTGGCTCCTGGTTTCAGAGGTCTCAGCCCGTGCTTGAGCGCTGGGCTCTGTTGGCTTTGATCCTCTGACGGCACAGGATATTGTGGTGGGGATTGAGACCAGGAGGAGAAGCGGAGTCCTCCTCACACCACCTTCAACGCCCCGGACCCCCCAAGTAACCTGACTTCCTTTGGCGAGGCTGCATCCCACCACGTTCCCCATTGCTCCGCACGCTGTGGACCAGGCCTCCCATCCACAGGCTTCTGGGGAACATTGCAGGTTCAGGTCATACCAGATGTGAGGAAAGGGCCTCAGCAAGCTAAGCACAGACAGGGGCGTCGGAGTACATTCTGGGTCCGCAGATGCAGGTAGTGCATGAGCCGCCCGGGACGCGGAAGTCTGGAGAGATGGCAGCGGCGCGCTCAGCAGAACACTGCTAGGAAGCGTCTTAGCGCACATACTGGATGTCTGCATTACCCTTGAACGTTCCTGAGATGGAGAGCAGTGCAGTCCTCGAGCCCGAGAAGCATGCTTAGGAAAGCGGAGCAGAGGGCCGAGCCGCAGACCCTCGGCTCTCCCCCGCTGGGTCCTCCGATGCCCACCTGTTCCCCGCGCGCCAAAGGAAGCCGGGCTCTGGCCCTGCCACCGACCTGCAAGCGCGGCGCCAGCTGCGCCTCCGCATGACCGAAATGGAAGAAACTGCGCGGACAAGAATCTCACCGGGAGAAACTCGCCTCCCTGGGAGTTGGCAGTTCAGTCGTTGACACAGTGCATACCGTCATTTATGTCACTTCAGAAGAAGGAGACTCCTTCACGACAGAAGCATTTCTGCCCCGAGCTGCAGAGAGACAGCCTGGGGAGTGGAGTTAGTCTCCAGTTCCCATAGAAAACAGCTGCTCTCCTGTGACTTCGTTTCCCCATCTGCATTGGATTGCCTTGCTCAAAAAATCCAATCACTGTGGGAAAAAACCGTTATCATAAATGTGAAATAATAAAAACATTATTACATTTATGTGTTTTTTATTTATTTATTTGACAGCAACAGACAGAGAAAGAGGCAGATAGAGAGAGAGAGAGAGAGAGAGAGAGAATGGGCGCGCCAGGGCCTCCAGCCACTGCAAATGAACTCCAGACGTGTGCGCCCCCTTGTGCATCTGGCTAACGTGGGTCCTGGGGAATGGAGTCTCGAACCGGGGTCCTTAGGCTTCACAGGCAAGCGCTTAACCGCTAAGCCATCTCTCCAGCCCAATTATTACATTTATTGATTCAAAAACTACCCAAATTAGTATTTTTCTCTGTTTTAACCATCCAAGAACCTTCCCCGTTAGCTTTCTCATATTTCTTGGAAATGTCTTGAAAACTTAGCCAACAGTTGGAGTTTCTTAAGCAGTTTTTTTTTTTTCACTTTGACTCCTGAGTTTATTATTGCTTTTTTTTCCCTTCAAAATTTTTTTTTATTAACAACTTCCATGATTGTAAAGAATAACCTATGGTAATTCCCTCCTTCAAACTCTACCCTCCATCACATCCCCTCCCCCTCTCAATCAGTCTCTTTTATTTTGATGTCATCATCCTTTCCTCCTGTTATGAGGGTCTTGTGTAGGTAGTGTCAGGCACTGTGAGGTCATGGATATCCAGGCCATTTTGTGTCTGGGGGGAGCATGTTGTAAGGAGTCCTGCCCTTCCTTTGGCTCTTACGTTCTTTCTGCCACCTCTTCCACAATTTAAGCAGGTTTTTTTTTGTTGTTAAAGAGGTAAGATTGTGATTAGCAAGCAGCACATAGTGCTAATCACGTAAGATTAGCCTTGCATTATTCCTAACATAGTATCATACGGTATATTGACTCATCATTGTATAAGAACTTAGATTTAACCTGTGGAGTTTTGTCAAAGTGATTTTTTTTTTTTTTTTTTTTTTTTTTTTTTTTTGGTTTTTCAAGGTAGTGTCTCACTCTGTTCCAGGCTGTCCTGGAGTTCACTATGTAGTCTCAGGGTGGCCTCGAACTCTCGGCGATCCTCCTGCTTCTGCCTCCCGAGTGTGGACCATTCTTTAAATAGCTCAGTGACATAGTACCGCTAACACCAGAGGTCCCAACAGCTTTAGACAGAGGTATTGAGGAATGGATGGGTTACATCTCTTTTGCAATTCCCTGCAGGATGTACTTCGGCATCCTACTCAAGTACATACAGCTCAGATCACTGCATTTGGGGTCTCCTTGCTGTTCTTTTCCTGTTCTCCCACAGGAAAACGGTTCCTGGTACGCTCTCAAGTGGGCCGAACCTCATGCCACATCAATCAGAGTCTACATTTATGAATCCACTTGGTCATTAAAATGTATGTGTGCCTACAAAAGTAACCGACAACGATGTTTACAACAGCCACGATTTCATCAAATCCCGCTCCGGTGTCATCGGATCCCCGTGGGATGAAGCGTGGGGCCCGTGGCAGCACCTTCAGAATCTGTCATGCGTGCTCACAGAGCGGCAAAGCTCCGGTTGATCAGTACTCCCCACCCCCCCCCCCGCGCCCCCCGAGTTCCCAGAGGCAGAGTCGTTCATCCCACCTTGTTTCGCCTCACAATGTGACCAGTCATTTCCTCAGTGGATCACTGGGTCTCATTCTCCAAGGTAATGTAATGGAAATTTGGTTTTGAGAGCTCTGTGGCGGCTGGCTCAGCAGTTAAAGCACTTGCCTGCAAACATAAAGGACCACGGTTTGATTCCCCAGCACCCACGAAAAGCCAGATGCACAAGGTGACGCATCTGGAGTTCGTTTTCAGTGGCTGAAGGCCCTGGCATGCCCATTCTCTCTCTCTCTCTCACACACACACACACACTCACACACTCTTTCTCCTCTGCTTGAAAATAAATTTTTTAAAATGTGCTGTGGGTTTTGTATTTTTGTGCTTTTCATTGGTCTTTCCTATTTAAAATGCCCCAAAGTATAATGTGAAATGCTACCTAGTGTTCACTAGTGCAAGGAAGTTGTGAAGCAACTTTGGAGAAAATATGTCAGAGAAGTTTCTTTGATTGAAAGATATTATGCCGTCAATCAAGAGTTCAATGGTGGGCTGGAGAGATGGCTTAGCGGTTAAGCACTTGCCTGTGAAGCCCAAGGACCCCGGTTCAAGGCTTGACTCCCCAGGACCCACGTTAGCCAGATGCACAAGGGGGCGCACGCGTCTGGAGTTCGTTTGCAGTGGCTGGAGGCCCTGGCGCGCCCACTCTCTCTCCCTCTCTCTATCTGCCTCTTTCTCTCTGTCGCTCTCAAATAAATAAATAAATAATAACAAAAAAAATCTAAAAAAAAAAAAAGAGTTCAATGGTAGCCGGGTGTGGTGGCACACACCTTCAATCCCAGCACTTTAGGAGGCAGAGGTAGGAGGATCGCCATGATTTTGAGGCCACCCTGAGACTATAGAGTGAGTTCCAGGTCAGCCTGGACTAGAGTGAGACCCTACCTCAAAAAAAAAAAAAAAAATAGAGAGAGAGAGAAAGTTCAATGGTAATGAACTAGATATGAATGGTAATGAAATAGATATGAAATATCTTCAACAGAAACCCCCTAGATAAAGTTTTGTGGTGATGAGCTATTGAAAATGTGGCCAGAAGCCAACAGGAACATAACCTGGTATTCCTGTAACATCACTTACTTACTCGCCGTTTGCCGCAGCTTTGCAGGACATGAACTCACTTCTGTGACTAGCAAGAGCCCAGCGTGTCTGCTCACGGCAAGAGAGCTGTCCGTGGGACATCGCACGGAGACCAGCCAGAAAAGCAAGTGGTTCCTTTCTGAAGACATTTAGGTGTCGTCGATTAGATATGACACGGGAGGAAAGCGATGGGGCATCTCTTCCTCCCTGCTCTCTAGCTTTCTCCCCTTGCTCCTTTCTTTAGAATGAATCCTGCTTTCCTGTTAGCTCACTGTGTCCAAAGCATCTCATAGCACGAGAGATCAGGGGCATGTGACCCAAGAGTTAGACAGACGTGGTGTGACCCTGGCGCTGACTGGTTCCCTGTAGCTTGTTACATTAAGCCTCTTACCTAACCCTCCTAAGCACGCTTTCTCATCTGTGCGCTGGAGGAAAAATTAATAATAGTGCCTACCTCATGGACTCGTTGGATGAAATACAGTGCACGCTACCTGGCATATAGTCATTCTATAAATATTTGCTGTTATTATCCTTCCTTACCTCATTCCTTCCTGTCTCCCCTTCCTTCCTTCCTGGCTGACCTTTCTCCTTCCTTCCTCTCATGCATAGTAGGGTTGCTAAGTCACTTCAAACCCTGTGTCCTCACTGAGCTTACGGCCTAATTGTGTGGAAAAGAGAACACACGGTAACTCACAGCAACCAGTATACCAGGGCTGAACTGCCAGTGCCTAAGAAAAGCCCGCAGAGTGCCGTGGAGGCTCAAGCTCGCTGGGCAGAAGCAGATGTTGAGTCCTTTGGCAGCGGGAGGGGTGGCCCTGCCTTCCTCTGACATTGCCTGAGAGCCCTTGCCACTCTGAGCGGGGTTAAGCCCAAATCCTCCTGGCAGACAGACAGACTACCACCTGCGGCAGGAGTGGCAAGAGTTTCAGATACAAAGGGTTCGGCAGGTTACAATGCCGGGAGGAAGTCACAGGGTAGGTGACTAACTCTGCGTTCGAGTGGGGCAGGAAGGACTTGCATAGTTTCATCAGGTGAGTGCAGATTCTAGACATAACCAGAGCATGAAGTAGGCAGGAAATTTAAAGTCTGCCCACACACAGGCTACAGTCGACCCCTGTCGCGCTGCCCTGTTAGCACTTCCAAGTCTCTTGCTAGTGAACTGCTCAGATGTGTTTCCTGCCCTGCAGATGAGCAGCTGAAACAAGAGGATTAAGCGCTAGGAAGGAAGAGAGGGGATATCCTGGAATGAGGGCCGGAGATCAGCGGTCAAAAATTACAGGCCCGCCCCGTGGGCCTGCTGGGATGGGCGGAGGGGCCACGGTTAAATGTTCGTTTCCAAAACTGTCTTGGCTAGTGTAGTTAAGTATATTTTCAAACTGGATTTCGTTTTTGTTGTTGTTGTTGTTGTTGAAGTAGGGTCTCACTCTGGCCCAGGCTGACCTGGAATTCACTCTGTAGTCTCAGGGTGGCCTCGAACTCACAGTAATCCTCCTACCTCTGCCTCCCCAGTGCTGGGATTAAAACTGGGCGCTACCACGCCTGGCTCGATTTCCTTTCATGGTGAAATGTTTGAAACATGTAACATTCACAGAATGTAGCCGTCTGTCTACCTATATATACATTCCTATCCACCCTGCATTATTAAGACATAATATTTCGCTAGATTAGCATTAGGATTATTAGGATTCTCTGTTTTGTTGCTTGCTTGGTTGGATTTCTTTTCTTTTTCGTTTATTTTATTTTATTTTTTTTTTTAGAGAAAGGGTCTTCATGTAGCCCAGGCTGGCTTTGTGATCCTGATCCTCTTGCCTCAACCTCACAGGGGCTGGGATTACAAGTGTGCCACCACATTTGACTCGGGGCTCTCTTTTAAACCCATTAAGCATTTTAAGTGCAGACCAACACCACCCTTTTTTTTTTCCTTTCATTTTTCTTTCGGAGCACACGCGCGCGCGTGTGTGTGTGTGTTGTGATGTATGTATCTGTGCAGACGCATGCACCCCATGCGCAGGCATGTAGAGGCCAGAGAAGACATGAGGTGTCCTCCTCTTTTGTTCATATGTGTTTTCCTGATCTTTTTAGCATCAGACCGGCTGTTCAGTGAGCCCCAGAGATTTTCCAGTCTCCACTCTGCACAAGAGTGGGTCGCAGGTGTGGATGCCCCTGCCGCGCTGTTACATGGGTGCTCGGGAATCCATCTCGGGGTGAATCAGGCCCTCGGGCTTGGGTGGGAAGTGCTTTTAACCCAGTGAGTCATTTTTCACCTCCCCCTCTCCCCTTTCTTTGTATCAATTCTTTCCGATACAAGAAACCACCCAAAACTCAGTGGCTCACACATGACCCTGTGGGCCATGTAAGCAGCTCTGGTCTCTGTTTTGCTCATTTGAGTCTTCAGTGGGCAGCTACTCATGGACTGCTCATGACCGGCTCTCGCCTACGAGGGGCGTTGTCTGGCAGGACTAAAGGACTTCTGGCACACCTGGGTCTTCCTTCATTGGGTCTCATCTTCCAAGATGAACACGTGAAAGAAATTATGTTTAAAAAGAGACACGTGGGGCTGGAGAGATGGCTTAGCGGTTTAAGACGTTTGCCTGTAAAGCCAAAGGACCCAGGTTCGATTCCCCAGGACCCACGTGAGCCAGATGCACAAGGGGGCGCACACATCTGGAGTTCGTTTGCAGTGGCTGAAAGCCCTGGCGTGCCCATTCTCCCTCTCTCTCTCTCTCTCTCTCTGTGTGTCACTCTCAAATAAATAATAAACAAAAAGAATTAAAAAATAAAATATATATTTTTAAAAAGAGACCAGTGACACATGACTCCCACCACATTCTGTTGACTAGAGCCAGTCACAAAATCACCCCAGACTCAAGAAGTGGGTAACAGACTCCACCTTTTTTTTTTTCCTTTTTTCTGGTTTCTCGAGGTAGGGTCTCACTCTAGCCCAGGCTGACCTGGAATTCACTTTGCATTCTCAGGGTGGCCTTGAACTCATGGCGATCCTCCTACCTCTGCCTCCCGAGTGCTGGGATTAAAGGTGTGCGCCACCACGGCCGGCCCAGACTCCACCTTTTGACGAGAAGGTGCTATATAAATAACATGAAGAGCCAGGGCAGGGTGGGGAGGAGACCTGGGCGGGTTTGGCTGTCACTGGGCCATTCTGTCTCTCTCCTCAGCACGAGCCACCGTCTGGATCTTCTCTTCATTTGCAAGGAGCTGTTCAGAGTCCTTCGAGATTGCTGGTGTCTGTGTGTGGTGTGCACGTATGCGTAGTCCTATGCGTCGCAGACACACACGTGTGGATGTGTGTACAAGTGGGTGTGTGTAGAGGTCACAGGCCAACCTTGGGCGTCGTTCTCAGGTATGCAGGGCAGCTTTTTTTTGACACAGGGCCCTCACTAACTTGTAGCTCACCAGTTAGGCTAAGTCATCTAGCTAGTGAGCTCCACCATCCACCTGGATGTGCCGCCTCAGCTGTGGAATTCTAGGTGCCACCCCCATGCTGGGCATCTACATGGGTACTTGGAATGACCTCAGGTTTTCAGGCTTGCAAAGCAAGCACTCACCAACTGAGCCATCTGCTCGGCCATGGTATTTATAATTATTTATTTATTTATTTATTTTTACTTATTTATTTATTTGAGAGAGAGAGAGAAAGGCAGAGAAATGGGCACGCCAGGGCCTCCAGTCACTGCAAATGAACGCCAGATGCATGTGCCCTCTTGTGTATCTGGCTCACGTGGGTCCTGGGGAATCGAACCTAGGTCCTTTGGCTTTGCAGGCAAGTGCCTTAACAGCTAAGCCATCCCTCCAACCCCCAAGTATTTACAGTTTTAATGCAGCCCTACAGAGCATAACCGTGAAGTGTGTGTAGGTTCATGTTGAAAGCCGTGTTTTCTGCATTTCAGTTCAACAACTTGCTTTATAAAGTCCAGTCTCAGGGTTAGAGAGATCGCCCAGTGGATAGAGGGTGTGCTTGCAAAGCCTGCCAGCCTGGACTCTATTCCATAATACCCACATAAAGCTAGAGGGAAAAAGTGGCTCATGCATCTGACATTTATTTGCAGCAGGAAGAGGTCCCGGCATGCACACACGTACACACATGCAACTAAATATATTTTTTAAATCATTAAAATAGTGCTTCATTGGATAAATTCAATTCACAGAAAAATAAGCTTTAATCTATAACAAATGCCAGATTATACAGAAGAAAGCAATTTTCATAATTTTCCATAATGATGTAAAGGTTTCTACTAAATGACAAAAGAAGAAGCTATAAATTTATATTCACAAATATAGTACTCTCTCAAAACATGACATGATTATTCACCACACTAACACAATGACTACGAACCAGTCACTCATCAGGTTCAGTGTAACAGTAATGAAAAATGCAAAATCTAACAAACTACATTAAAGCCTTTGTTACACCAAATCAAAGATGCAAATTAGCTGCTAAGTATGGACAAAATGATAAGATATGCTTACATAGTAATCTTAAATGATACATTAATACTTACACAGTAATCTTAAATGTTACATTAATGATATACAACAAGCATGTGGTAAATGCCAAAAATCTGTATGTAAAATTTCAGCTTTTAAAATAATATTGTACCACCCAAATATTAATGTAATATGGTTTAATTTGAATATGTATGCATTAGGATTGACCTATTGTATTGATTATAAAATGTCATTTAATACATGGTGAAAAGGTATAGTAGAAGGAATGATTGAAAATAAATATGTTTTTCTTGTTTAAACTATTTTTCTGTCAGGGTGCTTCCAACTAATTAGCTATATAGCTTTAAAGAAATTACCTCTCCTTCAAGCCTCAGTTCCCTCGACGATTATGATAAAATGAGGGGGATAAATTAGTTATTTTCTAAGATCAGCTCTGATACTCCATGATTGATTCTACTACATGGTGAAATAAATCCACATTATGTTAAATGCATGAGTCAAGTTGACACTATTAGGATGGGAATAAGTCAATTGTTTCTATTAGGAAAACTCAAATGAATTTAAGAACAATAATTTTTCTAGTTTTTTTTTTTTTTTTAAAAAGAGGAGTGCTCAGCACTGAAATATCTCTATCACACCTTCCAAGGCTCAGGGTCCATTGCGGAAGAGGTGGCGGAAAGAATGTAAGAGTCAAAGGAAGGGTAGGACTCCTTACAACATACTCCTCCAGACAAAATGGCCTGGATATCCATGACCTCACAGCGCCTGACACTACCTACACAAGACCATCATAATAGGAAAAAAAGATCATGACCTCAAAATGAAAGAGAGACTGATTGACAGGGGGAGAGGATGGGATGGAGAATGGAGTTTCAAAGAGGAAAGTGGGGAGAGTGAGGGAATTACCATGGGATATTGTTACAATTGTTGAAGTTGTCAATAAAAAACAAATAAATAAAAAATTAAACATTTCTAAGAGATCGACCTATTTTTTTTTTTATTTTTTTTTTTGGTTTTTCAAGGTAGGGTTTCACTCTAGCCCAGGCTGACCCGGAATTCACTATGGAGTCTCAGGGTGGCCTCGAACTCACGGCGATCCTCCCACCTCTGCCTCCCGAGTGCTGGGATTAAAGGCGTGCGCCACCATGCCCGGCTTGACCTATTTTTTTTATTATAAAGGGGACTTATCAGATTGGCATAATACAGGCTATGTGCTGAGAAGTGGGAGAACCCAATAGCTGCTCCGCCCATGAGGCTGGGTGCCTGAGCAGGGCCAAGCTGGTGCTGAAGGTCTTGGGCACTCCCGGAGACCTGCTGGTCTCCCGTCCACGCTGGAAGGCTGAAGCGGCTGAGTTACAATACCAGCAGAGGATGGCAGCACCAGGGTAACTGCACGCACCAGCAAGTGGCACGGGCAGCCGGGCAAAGGTCCCTGTGTGCGTGCTCTCAGAGCTGCTTTCCACGTATTACCTGACCTGCGTATTTACTGTAATTTACATCTCCATTGTGAGAAACATCCAAAAAAGATGAGCAATAGTGACTGGAAGAATTACCATGTGGAAATTTCTTCTATGCTTTGGCTTACCTTTCCAGGCCAAGGCAAACAAATGGAGGGGTGAAAGGTGTTAGGATAGGAATGAACACCTAGCGCAGGTGCTTTACAGAAATGGCTTTTCTTTTTTAATTAATTTATTTATTTATTGAAAGTGACAGACGGGGGGGGGGGGCAGAGAGAGAGAGAGAATGGGCGTGCCAGGGCCTCCAGCCACTGCAAACGAACTCCAGACGCGTGCGCCCCCTTGTGCATTTGGCTAACGTGGGTCCTGGGGAGTCGAGCCTCAAACCGGAGTCCTTAGGCTTCACAGGCAAGCGCTTAACCGCTAAGCCATCTCTCCAGCCCAGAAATGGCTACCTTTTTATGTTTGTTTGTTTGTTTGTTTTGTTTTTCCAGGTAGGGTCTTGAACTCATAGCGATCCTCCTGCCTCTTCCTCCCAAGTGCTGGGATTAAAGGCATGAGCCACCACACCGGCTTGAATGGCTACTTAAAAAAATTGACTAAAAAGAACCATGTCTGTCAAATACGCCTCACATTTTCTGATTTCTCTAAATAGCAATGGCAACTGGCCTACCTCATTTCTTTCTTCTACTTCCTCCATCCCTTTCCTTGAGCAACACCTGGGTAATTAGGAGTGAAACCATGCAAACAACTAACGCTGGGATGGCAGTTTCCACTAACAGTTTAAGATACAAATTTTATCCACTGAAATGAAAACTGAAAAAAAAAAAACCCAAAACCCACGAACTTTAAATAGTTCAACAACAAAACCCAAAAAATTCTAATACACATGGCCAAATCACATTATATACGCTTGCTACACTCACCCCTAACCAAAGGAGGGGAAACAAATCGATCAGGAGGCAATACAAAGCCATCAATCAAATAAACTATTTGAGAGTAGCATTAATATATGAATATGAACATCAAGTGTAGCGTTTTCTGGGAAATTTGGTTGAGAGTAATATATGCATTTATTCAGACAAGAGCAGGCTTTATACCCCTAAGGCTCATGACCTCCCCTGCCATAGGCTTTTGATTAGGTTTTCAGTACCAGGCATGTATTCCCTCCCATAGAGTGGGCCTTCAGTCCAATTAGAGAGGAGTTGGTTTCCCCCAGAGCAGACATGCCACTATTGCACTCATTCACTCATTTGGCCTGTCTTAGTTACAAAAGCAGGAGGCCAGCTGGATTTGGCTCATGGGCCATTGTTCATCTGCCTGTGCTTTTAGACAAGTGAACGACCTACAGGCTTGTGCCCAGCAACGCCTCTGTCGTGTCTCCAGCACTGAGCACTGCTCTCGTCAATCTCCCTTCCTGCTGTCTGGCTCTGTTCCATTCACCACGAGGCTTCAGTTTGGATGCTTCCCTTGAGGGATCCTCTTGCTGGATTCCCTCTCCCTCTGCCGTCACAGAACTGCCTACCACCCCAGAGCGTTTACTAACTTACATGTCTGTCTCCTCCTTCCTTTCCTCTCAGCCTTTGAAGGGCAGAAACGACCGTGCCCGCACTTAAATACTGAGTGCCTAGCAGGGTACTAGGCACATGCAGTCTGCAGTCAGACTTCTGGCTGTTTCTTCAGTGAAAGGAAAGGCTAGGAGTTCTCTGGCTGCTCTAGCTCTAACCACAAAACTTTACAGCTGAGAACCCCCTGCCTCATTAGGTCACATCACCTTCGATATAAACTCTGGTCTGGGGCTGGAGGGATGGCTTAGCGGTTAAGGCGTTTGCCTGCAAAGCCAAAGGACCCAGGTTCGATTCCCCAGGACCCACGTAAGCCAGATGCACAAGGGGGCGCACGCATCTGGAGTTCATTTGCAGTGGCTGGAGGCCCTGGTGTGCCCATTCTCTCTCTCTCTCTCCCTCTTTCTCCGTCAAATAAATAAATAATAATAATAAATTATGATCTGTTGACAAGCAAGTCATCCTTCCCTTTGGCCTTGCTTCTTCCCAGATTGTACTCCCAAACTAAGGATCAGACACTCCATGTTTTCCTGAGTACCTCCCATCCGGTCCACCAGGCAGCTCGGCACTCTCAGATAGGTTTGACCGCCACCCCTCCCCCCCACACACACACCCACACACCCACTTCTGGCAAGCCTTCTCCGCCACTGCTTGGGGAAATTGCTACATCTCCTTCCAAATGTTCTTGTGCGTGCCCGAAGTGGTGCGCAGTGAAGCGTTTGTGGTGACGGGTGGAACAGCCACCATTCATTCAGTCATCCTGGGACTGACTCCCCAGCTAAGCCAGGATCCCCCCCACCCGCCTTTTCAGTTCATCACCAAGAAAGTGTGGAATGGGCGACTTTCTCAGCCAAGCCATCGGGCAATTAAACGACTGAAGGGCCAGCTCCATGTTCTGTCTGGAACTCGCGTTAAATCGCAGATAAAGACCTAAACCCTTCTTTTTTTATTTTTATTTTTTTTTATTAACAACTTCCATGATTATAAACAATATCCCATGGCAATGCCCTCCCTCCCCCCACTTTCCCCTTTGAAACTCCATTCTCCATCATATCCCCTCCCTCTCTCTATCAGTCTCTCTTTTATTTTGATGTCATCATCCTTTCCTCCTATTATGATGGTCTTGTGCAGGTAGTGTCAGGCACTGTGAGGTCATGGATATCCAGGCCATTTTGTGTCGGGGGGGAAGCACATTGTTCTAAACCCTTCTTATCATCTGATTGAAAAAAAAAATCAAAATAAGGCAAGCCCATATGAACGCCTAAGAGATGAATAAAAATGCAATTAACTAATTTATTTATTCATTTACTTTTGCCGGTGTCTGCTCAGTGCCAGATGCTGTGCAGGACGCTGATTTACAAAGATGAGGAAGGCGGGCTGGAGAGATGGCTTAGCAATTAAGGCGCTTGCCTGTGAAGCCTAAGAACTCATGTTTGACTGTCCAGATCCCACGTAAGCCAGATGCACAAAGGTGAGGCCAGCACAAGGTTGCACCTGCCCACTAGGTGGCGCAAGCATCTGGAGATCAATTTCAGTGGCTGAGGCCCTGGTGCGCTGATTTTCTCTGTGTCTCTGTCTCTCTGTTTCTCTCACTCTCTCCAAAAACTATTTTAAATTTTTTTTTTTAAATGAGGAGGAAACAGCGGACACTGCAAGCTTTATATTTTGCCAGCCAGGCCAAATGAGCCAACAGGTGCAATAGTGGCACATCTGTCATGGTGAAAACCAACTGCCCTCTAATTGTACCGGAGGCCTGCTCCATGGGAGGGAATACATCCCTGATACTGAAAACTTACAACAGGGGTACTCATGAGTCCTGGGGGTGTAATGCCTGCTGCTGTCTGGCTTAATGTATATACTATGCTCATCAAACTGCCCAGTAAGCACTTCTCTTAATGTTCATACCCATATATTAATGCTACTCTCACTTTTGGTTGAGAACCTTCTCTTTTCAGATGGCAGTGACCTTGGGATGACTGAGAAGGCATCATGGTGCTGAGAAGAAGTGACAGAGGAGTGCTCAGCCCTGAAATATCTCTATCACACCTTCCAAGGCTCAGGGTCCATTGTGGAAGAGGTGGCGGAAAGAATGTAAGAGCCAAAGGAAGGGTAGGATTCCTTACAACGTGCTCCTCCAGACACAAAATGGCCTGGATATCCATGACCTCACAGCGCCTGACACTACCTGCACAAGACCATCATAAGAGGAGGAAAAGATGATGACATCAACATAAAAGACAGACTGATGGAGAGGGGGACGGGATATGATGGAGAATGGAGTTTCAAAGGGGAAAGTGGGGGGACGGAGGGTATTACCATGGGATATTATTTCCAATGATGGAAGTTGTTAATAAAAAAATAATTTAAAGAAAAAAGATAAATAAATAAATAAATAAAAAGATAAGGAAGTTCTCTTCCTTCCTACAGAGCCTACACCAAAGTTTGAATACGATGAACGTGAAGAGTGATAGTCTGAAGAAATTGGTAAGGGCTGGAGTCGTCCTGGAGCGGGGCTTGAATGAGCTCCAGGCAAGTGTGAGACGGAGATGAATGAGAGGAGCAGAAGCTTCCAGTTGGAGGAAATGGCAAGACCAGCCATGTGGCAGAGGGCTGAGGGCTGGCAGTGGAGAACAGAGCTAACCGTGGGGGGTAAGATTGTGTGAGAGCAGTAGTGAGAGGTAATGGAAGATCACACCATGGAAGACTTTGCAGACCTAGAATTTAATTCCAAGGAGGAATGACGACGACGACTTTCTTTTTTGTATTAAATTGAGCTATGAATCCCACTCCGTAAAACCCTTCAACTCAATGCTGCTTAACTGCGTTCACTAAGTTAGGTAGCCCTCATCCGCCAGTCCTAGAACAGAGAACACCCTTCTGATTATCTCTGAACAGAAAACTTGTGGGACAAAATTGTTTTCCAAACAGATTAGCTTAGCAACCAGAGCGGCCATGGCCACGGAGGGAATCGAATGGGACACAGGGGCAAACTAATAGCTTGTGCGTCTGGCTCATGTGGGATCTGGAGAGTCGAACGTGCGTCCTTAAGGCCTCGCAGGCAAGCGCCTTAACTGCTAAGCCATCTCTCCAGGCCGCCTTCCTCATCTTTGTAAATCAGCCTCCTATATAGCCTCAGAGACTCCCTAATGACTCTTACATCCCAGTAAGATGTCTAGAGGAGCCTAATGCTGGCACCACGGATCACAGGTCTCGGTCAGTGAACATGTCAATCTTAAGTGGAAAAGGCTCTCCTAAGTATTGTGTTCTATGCAAAACTCCTGGCTGAAGCGAGGGGCCGGGGTTGCCCTGCCCCAGGAGGTGAGATAAGCTTCTACTGGAGCAGAATGAAGTACAAGGTCACATTAAAGGCATGGTGACACACGCCTTTAACCCCAGAACTCTGGACGCAGAGGTAGGAGGATCGCCAGTGAGTTCGAGGCCACCCTGAGACTGCAGAGTGAATCCTAGGTCATCCTGGGCTAGAGCGAAACCCTATCTCGAAAAACAAACAAAACAAAACAAAACAAAAGAAGAAGAAGTTGACGTGTGTGTGTGTGTGTGTGTGTGTGTGTGTTTCAGATGTCATGTGAATGTGATATGGTTAATTGCCCAGGGCCTGACTGCCCGTAACAGTCTATGTTTCCTTAGTTGCAGGACCTTGGGCGTGTTTCTTAACTCTCTGTGCATCTAGGTGCTATGGTTTAAATGTGAAATGTCTGTCACAGTTTAGTCTTATTTTCAGAGGTTCTGGAAACTTTTTTAAAAAAATATTTTATTTTTATTTATTTACTTGACAGAGAAAGAGAGAGAGGGTAAGAGAGAGAGAGAGAATGGGCACACCAGGGCTTCCAGCCACTGCAAATGAACTCCACATGTGTGTGCCCCCTTGTGCATCTGGCTTAATGTGGGTCCAGGGTAATCGAACCTGGGTCCTTTGGCTTTGCAGACAAGCACCTTAACCACTAAGCCATCCCTCCAGCCTGGTTCTGGGAATTTTAGGAGGTGGGGTGTAGCTGGAGGAAGTGGGTCATTGGGGCATGTAGTTGAAAGTTGTGTGCCAACGCCCCGGTCTCTTCCTCACTTTCTGATGCTTCCTGTGTGCCTTGATGTTCCTCTCAGGTGCACGGGCTCGGCAATCATTGCCTCTACCTTCAAGATCAGAGGCAAAGGCTTTTTTCCTTTCGTTAAGTTCTATCTCATGTGTTTTTGTTGTTGTTGTTGTTTATTTTTATTTACTTGAGAGCGACAGAGAGAGAACGGAGATGCCAGGGCCTCCAGCCACTGCAAACAAACTCCAGATACATGCGCCACCTTGTGCATCTGGGTTACATGGGTCCTTGAACCAGGGTCCTTAGGCTTCACAGGCAAGCGTTTAACGGCTAAGCCATCTCTCCAGCCCTCTTCTTCAATTTTTTTTTTTTTTTTGAGGTAGCATCTCACTCTAGCCCAGGTTGACCTACAATTCACTAGGTAGTCTCAGCCTTGAACTCACAGTGATCCTCCTATCTCTGCCTCCTGAGTGCTGGGATTAAATGTGTGCACCACCATGCCTGGCCTCATCAATGTTTTATACTTGCCAACATGCAAGTCTTTTTTTTTGGTTAAATTTCTTCTTTTTTTTTTTATTAACAACTTCCATGATTATAAAAAGAAATTCCATGGTAAGGCCCTCCCTTCCCCCACTTTCCCCTTTGAAAAATTTATTCTTAAGCATTTAATTTTTGACACCATTGTAAAGGATTACTTTTCTTCTTATCTTTCTTTATTAGTTAACTATTGTTACATAAAAATGTCATTGACTTTATTTGTGGATCTTGTAACCTAAAATTAGTTAGATTCATTTACTAGTTTTGTCAGTTTTTGGTGGAGTCCTTGGGATTTTCTACATACGATTATGTCATCTATAGGCAGGTACAGTTTAATGTAGATAACAATTTACAGAATAAAATTTTAAAAAAGATTTTTAAATGGATTATAAAAACACATATAATAAATAACTAGAAATAAAAATGTATGACTTTGCCAGGTGTGATGGTACACGCCTTTAATCCCAGCACTCGGGAGGCAGAGGTAGGAGGATTGCCATGAGTTCTAGGCCACCCTGAGACTACATCACTACATAGTGAATTCCAGGTCAGCCTGGGCTAGAGTGAGATCCTACCTCAAAAAACAAAACAACAACAAAAACAAAAACCCAGGATGACTTGACAAAGAGTAAGTAGTAAAAAGTTAGATTGTAAACAGAGATGGAGAAATAAATAGATCCCGTAATAAAAACATTATAGAGGTAGAATCTGATGACCAAATTTAACTAATAAAATTCTGTAAGTGATCCAGGCTGGAGAGATTGGTCAGGGGTTAAGAACACTTCCTATGCAAGCATGAGGACCTGAGAAGGCTCAAGAGACAGCTCCAGTTCAATCCTCAGAACCCTATAATAAACAGCTGGACATGCATGTCTTTAGCCCCCGTCTTACAGGGAAGCAGAGACCAGAGAATTGCCAGAGTTCACCGTGGGGGGGGAGGGGTGGGTTTGACAAGCTCCCTGATCAGTAAGAGACTCCGGCTCAACTAAGAGCGAGTGGAAGAGTGAAGGAGCAGGATGCTGACGTATCTCTTAACCTCTGTGCATCTCGGCGTTAATGGTTTCAATGTGAAATGCCCGTCGCCGTTCAGTACCAGCCAGCTTAGGTGAGGGCACCCCACCACACACAAGTCCACGGCGTGCTTGCTGCGTGGACGCACGCATGTGCATACACCACTTGCACACGCAAACGCACGCGAGCAAAAAATAAGAAAAATATGTGGCAGAGATCAAGTAATACAGATAGGTAATAAATTCAGAATGAAGTAGAAAAACCCATTAGATATAAATATTAAAAAACCATGACAGATGCAATAAATAAAAAGTGAAAGGGTTCATTGTTCTAGCCCTCCTCTGTGCCCACAGCACTCTGACACATCACGCTGCTCTGACGCATCTCTGTTCCATCGCCACTGACTTCCAGACCACGTTTCTGTCTTTCTGTATTTTGTAGCTCCTCTGTTCCTGGCTCAGAACAGTTCAGAAGTCTGTTTTCTTCTGTCTGGGTTTCTAACTATTTGATGTGTGTGGTTTCTTTTCCCCATTCCAAAAGACGGTGGTCCCCAGTGAAAGGGGCTCTACCACCCTGCTCCTAGCATCCCTCCCCGTGGAGTCGGGGGATCTGTTCAAGACTCATTGCATAGGTGAAGTCGGAGGACACTCTGGCCTCCACCCCATAGGACATCCCAGCGTAACCTAGAGGGAACATGTCAGCGTGCTTTAGTACAGGAAGAATGTGTGAGGGACCAGGTTGGTACCTTCCCTACCCCATGCTTCTTAAGGGTTGAGATGCTTGTAACTGCTTTTTCTTATAAATATTTCATCTCCCTTGCAACACGGTGAGCTCTCAGAGGGCAGGGACTCTGCGTTGGGTTGTGGAATGTCACAGAACAAACAGCAGCTTGTGTGAGGGGCGCATCACTTCCAACCATCTGAGAATTTCTACCCTCTTGTGGATGGTGTGCCAGGTCCTAAGGACAGAAACTGTGTGGTCAGGAGAAGGGAAATTTTGGTATAAGAGACACAGAATTTCCATGACACCGGCCCTGATTATAGGACAAGGGCCCTGTTAGGACTCAGAGAGAGTACTGGTCATTTCAGCCAAAGGAAACTCCCCCAGAATGATCTAAACAAGTTCTTTTCCTCCTAGACAAGAGGAAGGAAAAGTCCCATTCATAACCACAGAGAAATAAGTCTTCCTTACTGATTATATACAATTTACGGCCAAGTGTTTCATTTGGTTCCCGGGAGCCTGTAATAACTTGAATTACCCTTGTTCCTCTTCCTCTTTGCAGGCAGAGCTTAGGAGAGCGCTGTGGTTATGTGTCAGGGGCTGGCTTCTCTCTCCGTGCCAAACTTGCCTGGCTCTGGTTTTGTGCTATAAGGGGGTGTGTGTGTCTGCTTCCAGAATCAGATATTCTCAGCTCATTGCATGGAGTTTCAAGTCATATATAATGTATTTAATTTTTTTTTTCAAGGTAGGGTCTCACTCTAGCCCAGGCTGACCTAGGATTCGCTATGTGGTCTCAGGGTGGCCTCAAACTCACGGCGATCCTCCTACCTCTGCCTCCCGAGTACTGGGATTAAAGATGGGTGCCACCAACCCGGCTTATATTTAAATATTTTTGTTATGTCACCATTTCTTTTGAGGGGAGAAGGACTGAAGGGAGAAGGGAAGGGAAAGGGAGGGGAGGGGAGGGAAGGGGAGGGGAGAGGAGAGGAGAGGAGAGGAGAGGAGAGGAGAGAAGGAAGGGAGGGAGATTATGGATGAAAAGTCTTCTATGGACAAGACAGAAACACTGCAGTAGGTTGGCCTGTGGTAGGATGGTTATCAGAGGCAAGGAGATCAAAATGGGAAGTGCTCACCTCCCTAAATTTTGAAGGTGAACGTGAAGATCCATTGCTCCTGGCTCTCCCAAGTGTTTTGCCATAGGAGTCCTGGGTGGGGTGACGCTCAATATAAAATACCAGAAACCCTTACCCTGGGGTGACAAAATTTCCATAACAGGCCAAGTAGTAACTATTTTAGGTTTTGTGAAGGATGTGGCTTCTATCATGACCACTCTACCCTGCCGTTGTATCCCAACATAAGCTAATATGAAAAGTAATAAGCATGTCTATGTAAAAGTGAAACTTTATTTATTAAAAACAGGCAGTTGGATTTGACTGGTAGGCTGTAATTTACTGCGCCTTGTCCTGAGGTACCTAAGATTATAAAGGGCCTAGCTTTGAAACTTTTAAATATTTTTATTTATTTACATATTTTGAGAGAGGGGGCTGTAGATAGAGAGGGAATGAGCCCACCAGGGCCTCCAGCCACTGCAAATGAACTCCAGACACTTGTGCCGCCTTGTGCATTTGCTTTATGTGGGTACTGAGGAATTGAACCTGGGTCCTTAGGCTTTGCAGCAAGTGCCTTAACTGCTAAGCAGTCTCTCCAGCCCCTGAAACTTTTAGAATAAGTGAAGAATCAGAAAGGCTGGAGAAGAAAAGGTAGAGTAGAAAGAGATGAAGACCATGGTTGTCTTTAGAAAACGGCTAGGGAGATGGCTAGGCAGGCAAGAACACTTCCTGTGTAAGCATGAAGCCAGGAGGGGTCCTTGAGAACACCTGAGTTTGATTCCCCAGCACCTCCATAAACGCCCTGGTGATGCATGTCTGCCATCCCAATTTTGTGGAGGACAAAGACGAGAGAATTGCTGAGGGTCACAGAAACAGCAAGGTCAGAAATCAGTGAGAGACTATCTCAAGGAAATATGAAGATGGGTGATGGAGGAGGACCACCCGGCCTTCTCCTTTGGTTTTCATGTACACGTGGGGAGTAAACAGCATGCACACTGCATCAAACACACACCAAAAGGAAAAAAATAAGAGGTATAATTGGAACATCTGGGCTCATGACCTTGTTACACAGGGAATAAGCATCTTTATTTGTGAATAATTTAAGGGGGGGGGGACCTCAAGTAGGTTCCAAGCAAGATAGCATAAACTAAGGAGTAAAATCGGAGTCTAATATAAATGGAAGTGCTACCTGTGTTAATTGTCTGTTTCTATGCAACAGACTTGGCGATTTCTAAAAGTACACTTTTATTATTTCTAATCCTTTCTGTGGAATCCCAGAATGGCCACGTGGTCTGGCTCACGGATTCGCATAAGGTACAGTCCCCAGTCAGCCAGACTACAGCCGTCCCACGGCTTGACAGGGTTTTGGAGGTAGGGGGGGGATCTGCTCCACGTGTCTGCGGGTGGCCTCCACGGTAGTCAATGAGAATGACCGCAGAAATGGGACAGAGCCTTTCAGCCCAGGGCAGAACTGTAGTAAATACGAAACGTGGAGCCCAAGGTACTTGGGGATCGACCACCAAGGCCTGGACTGGTATTAGAAACCACGTGAGCACTACTGGAGCGTTGTGTGAGAAAACCGCTCAGTCGCTCTCTGACTACCACTGCGGCAAGGGTCTCGTCTTGTCCCTGGTGAGCTCCCAGAGCGGCAATGACTTTTTCTCTTAGACAGCACAGCCCAGCATTGGAGAACTAACACCGATGAGCCAAAGTTAGCAGGACAGAGGCTTCCAGGGCAATGCTGGCAACGGTTTTGACACAAGTAGAATGACTCAGCAATGGGTTTGCTCTGTAGGATGGTGTCTGCCTCAGTGGGTCTGAAGTGACGTACAGAAGATTCTTCATTGCTCATTTCTTTTCCTGTTTTTGTTTCTTTTTCTTGTTTACTATTTTTTCTTTTTTTCTTGTTTTTGGTCTCTCTCTCTTTTTTTAAATTGCTCATTTCTGTATAATTGCACAATGTGACCACCAAGTTCCATCCAAAATCAATCAATCTGCTGTACGTAGTTCCAGGCATTACCTCTTTCTATCAAATCTATGCCTCTTTGGCTAAGCTTCTAACGGATTTCATGACGTCACAGAGCACCAGAGCGGGTGTAATCTCAGAGACTGGGTCAGCTTGAGCCAGGACTTCTGTAGATCAGATTCAGCATTTTATAGCTTTTCTTTTTGTTTTTGAAGCTTCAAAGTCCTATGCCAGTTACATTTCTTTTTTTTTTTTTTTTTTTTTTTGGTTTTTCGAGGTAGGGTCTCACTCTAGCCCAGGCTGACCTGGAATTCACTATGGAGTCTCAGGGTGGCCTCGAACTCACAGCGATCCTCCTACCTCTGCCTCCCAGCAGTTACATTTCTTGAAATATAATTTACACAGGAGAAAATATAATCATTTGAAATGTCATTTAATAACATATTAATATGCACTTTATATTAATATATAAATACATTGTTCAAATACATTTTGGAAAAAATGCAGAAGAGATAAATGAGATACAGGTAATCTTCATCACTTTGGAATATGCCCTCATGCCCCTTGTATTCTGTGCGCTCTATTCCAGGCTCAGTGGCCACCCAGCTATCTTTTGTCTGTGCAGATCATGTTTTGCCAATTCTAGCATTTTATTTATTTTTAAATGTAATCATAAAGTATGAACTCTTTTTTTCAAATTTTTGTTTTTTATTTATTTATTTGAGAGTGACAGACAGAGAGAGAAAGAGGCAGATAGATAGATAGAGAATGGGCATGCCAGGGCCTCTAGCCACTGCAAAGGACCTCCAGACACGTGCGCCCCTTGTGCATCTGGCTAACATGGTTCCTGGAGAATTGAGCCTCGAACCGGGGTCCTTAGGCTTGACAGGCAAGCGCTTAACCGCTAAGCCATCTCTCCAGCCCATAAAGTATGAACTCTTTTGTGGGCTTTGTAGATTGCTTTTGAGATTCATCATTTTACTGCATATAACAGTAGATCAATTTAAAAGTTTTTGTGGGTCTTATTATTATTATTATTATTATTATTCAAGGTAGGGTCTCACTCTAGCTCAGGCTGACCTAGAATTCACTATGTTGTCTCAGGGTGGCCTCGAACTCAAGACAATCCTCCCACCTCTGCCTCCTGAGTGCTGGGATTAAAGGTGTGTGCCACCATGCCTGGCATGGGTCTAAAGCAATAAAAAGTTTCTTCATGTTTTCTTTTGAAAGATTTTTAAAACTTTTTTCCACATTTTTATTTATTTATTTGCAAGGAGGCCTCACCTCTTAGTTATAAAAGCTAAGAACATATTGCTCTGTGCCCACTTTCTTCCCATCATGAAGGAGGGACAGTGGTACTGAAGCTGGCCTCACAGCCATGTAGTCTGGTATGTAGCATGTGGGCTACATTCAAACAGGGCTAAATTCTATTCCCCTCACCCTTGAAAAATGGGGTAATCTGAGGGGTACAGGGAACTGAATGTGCAGGCTTGCGCAGTTGGTATTGTTTTTAAGAGAGTCTCTTTGTTTCATTCAGAGCTGTGTGATCAGTAAAGGGGCGACCCTCATCTGATCATCAGCCTGCAGTTGGGAAGAAACTTCAGAAAAAGTGGGCGAAAGGACAGCTGTCCGCACAAATGTCCAGTGCCCATGCAATGCCAGCTGCACGTGGAGGCACCTGTGCCAGGAGTTTGCAGTGGCTAGAGACCCAGGCATGCCCAATCTCTCCCTCCCTCTCAAACAAACAAATAAAGTAAGCTTCATGTAGTGGCACACGCCTATGATCCCAGCACTCGGGAGGCAGAGGTAGGAGGATTGCCTTGAGTTTGAGGCCACTCTGAGACTCCATAGTGAATTAACAGGTCTGCCTGGGCTAGAGTGAGAGCCTACCTTGAAAAATAAAAAAATAAATAATTAAAAAAAAGACAGCCGGGCGTGGTGGTGCACACCTTTAATCCCAGCACTCAGAAGGCTCAGAAGGTAGGAGGATCACTGAGTTCGAGGCCACCCAGAAACTACATAGTGAATTCCAGGTCAGTTGGGGCT
Source organism: Dipus sagitta (assembly GCA_036346955.1). Classification (NCBI taxonomy): domain Eukaryota; kingdom Metazoa; phylum Chordata; class Mammalia; order Rodentia; family Dipodidae; genus Dipus; species Dipus sagitta. The sequence goes on along the minus strand of CM070789.1, from coordinate 21,907,021 downwards.
AGAGCGATTGCCTGCCTTGAATAAACAAACAAACAAGACAGCTTCAACAAATGGCAGTGTCGGAACTGGATAGCTATCTGCGGAAGAATGGAATTAGATTCATCTGTGTCTCCTTGTGCAGATATCAATTCAAAGTAGATCAAAGACCTCAACCTGCAAATAGAAGTAAGGAAAATGCTACACAGTCCAGTATGTAGACATGGTCAATAACTTCTGAACAGGATTCCCAATAATACAGGAAACAGTCCCAAGAATCAACAAATGGGACCCCATGACATTTACAAGGTCTCTGCACAGCAAAAGAAAACATCAACCAATCAAAATAAGTAGCCTGGAGAATGGGGGAAAACCTTTGCCACCTATCCTTCACACAGTGGGGGTGGGGGAAAGGGGGGTTAACTGCCAGAGTTTACAAAGAATTGCAAAAATTAAACACCAATTAATAAATAATAAATAAATCTACACATCGCCAAGTGGGCTAATGAAGAAAGCAAAATGGCCAATAAGTACTTAGAAAATGTTTAGCATCCCCTGCCATCAGGGAGATGAAGGACCAAAACAGCTTTTGGATAGCATCTTATCTCGGCTAAAACCAAGAAAACAGGCAGGATGCGGGGCGTGAGGAACCCTCGACCACTGTTGGTGGGAGTGCAAGCTAGTGCAGCCATTATGGAAATCCGGGTTACACTCCCGACAGTGGACGAGGGTTCCTCTTTCCCCGCAGCCATTGTGGAAATTAGTATAGAAGGTATCTCAAAAGGTTAGAAAGAAGGCTGGAGAGAGAGAGACAGCTCAGCAGATAAGGTGCTTGCTTGCAAGACCTGAGAGCCTGGGCTCGATACCGCAGTACCCACAAAGTGGCACATGCATCTGGAGTTTGTTTGCAAGGGTAGGAGGTCCTAGTGCACCCATACTCCTCTCTCTCTCTCTCGTAAATAAATAAAACATTTTTTAAAGTTAGAAATAGACCTCCCATGTGACCCTGTAATATCACTCCTGAGCATATATCCTAAGGAGATACGTGCACATCCGTGTTTATTTCTGCTCTATTTATAATAGCTAAGAATTGGGCTGGAAGGATGGCTTAGTGGTTAAGGCGTTTGCCTGCAAAGCCAAAGGACCCAGGTTCGATTCCCCAGGACCCACATTAGCCAGATGCACAAGGGGGCACACACATCTGGAGCTCATTTGCAGTGGTCTGGAGCTCCCATTCTCTCCCTCTCTCCCTCTTTCTCTGCCAAATAAATAAATATAATATAATAGCTAAGAATTGGAATTGGCCAAAATGCCCCATCAATGGATGAGTGTATATAATAAAAATGCTGTCTATATACACAGTAGAATTCTATACAGCAGTACAGAAAAAAATATATGTGCAGTTTGCAGGAAAATGGACGGAGTTGGAAAGAATCATATTAAGCAAACCAATTCCAAACTCAGACAGACCAACACGGCATGTTCTCTGTGGTGTGGGGGGGGGGGGTCTTGACATGTAATATCTACAAGCACGTGGACCTTGGGGCCAAACTTGAATGAGACCTGCAAAGGGACAACTGTGGCCAGAAGTGAGATAGATGAGGCAGGGCAGCAGCACCCCCACTCTTGACACCAGCTTTCTGTGCCAGCCTGCTTTGACGCCGACCTGACAAAACACCTTGACGAGAACAGCGTATTCCAGGAAAGGCTCGCTTTGGCTCACAGCTGCACGGAACGGCCGTCCACCGCCACAGAGAAGGGTAGAGTGAACCACGGCCGGGGATCAGGAACCGGGAATGGCTGCGACCCTCAAAGGTCGGCCCCTAATCCTACCCCCACCAGCGAGGTCCCGTCTTCGGAAGGTCACACAGCCTTCGAAAGGGTCCACACGCTGGGGAAAAAGCACTCAATGCATGAGCCTTGAGGCTCAGAGATAGCTTAGCTGGCAAAGCGCTTGGCTGGCAAGCGTGGAGACCTGACCTTGATCCCCACAACCCATGCAAACACGCCAGGCTGGTGGCAGTCTTGTGCGGCTGGCACTAGGGGGTTTTCTGGTTAACTTCTAGCCTAAATTGACGAGCTCTGGGCCAACGAGAAACTCTGTCTCAGAGAAAGGTGCACGGCTGTTGTGGTCAGGTTTGCATTGCTGGTAGAAATCACCCAACCAAGAGCAGCTTGTGGGAAAAAGAGGTTTATTTTAGCTTACATTCTCGAGGGGGAAGCTCCATGATGTCAGGGGAAATAATGGCATGAGCAGAGGGTGGACGTCACCCCCTGGCCAATATCAGGAGGACCATAGCAACAGGAGAGTGTGCCAAACACTGGCAAGGGGAAACTGGCTATAACACCCATAAGCCCGCCCCCAACAAGACACTCCCTGCAGGAGGCGTTAATTCCCAAATCTCCATCAGCTTGGAATCTAGCATTCAGAACACCTAAGTTTATAGGGGATACCTGACTCAAACCACCACACTCTGCCCCTGGCCCCCATAAACTGGTAACCATACATGATGTAAAATGCAATGCATTCATCCAACTTTAAAAGTCCCCATAGTTTTTATCAATTTCAATGATGTTCAAACATCCCCATAGTCCAAGATCTTTTAACTGAGCCATAATAACCAAAAAATCACCTCCCAAAACCCATAATGGCACAGAATAAACATTCACACTGCAAAAGATGGCATTGGGCATAGCAAAGAAATATTCAACCAATACAAGCAATACAGGGCAAACGCCAAACTCTGTAGCTTCAAGTTCAACAACTCTAGCAAGTGACAAATCTCCAAGTCTGATAACCCTAACCAGCAAGGAGTGTCTGGCATTCCAATTCCGCCCCTCCAGCTAGGCTACTTACAGTCCTGAAAAACTTCATTGGGTCCAGCAGCTCTCCTTAGCAGCCATCTCATGGTCCCGGCATCTCCACTGGGTCTCCACTGCAACCCACGGTTCATCCTTGGCTCCATTGGGTCTCCATGCAGGCATCCAGTAAACCTGCTTCACACTGCCCACGGCCATTTCCAAAGCACAAGACCCTGTTGCAAACTCAGTGCCCCTCTCTTTCCTGCATTTCTTATACTCCATGATACCAGGTAGGGTGCCAGTTTGTTAATCCAGGGGGAATAAAGCAGACTTTGTACAACAGGACACTCCTTGAGCACTCAGGCCCCTTCAAAAGAGCCTACATTCTTCCTGTTGTCCCAGCGTAGGTCAGCTGGTCCAATCTCAAAGGTTGTAATCTCTCAATTGCAGCTGAATGGGCAGCAGTTCACCCAAAGATTTTTCTTTCTGTGCCATATCCCTCTGCTCATACCAGTCCATTTCTACACAAAGCAACCCTGCACAACTTCTCAGGACATGGGCATAACAGCAATCTTCTCACACAAACTGCCAGCCCAGTCCAAGCAAAGCTCTTTCTCACCCTCATAAGCCAAACCTCACAGTCCATAGTTCTTACTGCATTCAGGTCTTTCAACCCTGACTAGAATAGTCCATCAAGCTGTACTTACAGCACTGCAAGGCATCTCTTAGGCCAAGGTTTCAAATCCTTCCACATTCCTCTTGAAAATAATCTCCAAAAGGCCAAAGCCACACAGTCAGGTGTCTAGCAGCAATCCCACTCCTTGGTACCACTGTACTGTTGCGGTCAGGTTCGCATTGCTGGTCGAAATCACCAGACCAAGAGCAGCTTGTGGGACAAAGAGGTTTATTTTGGCTTACAGGCTCGTGGGGGAAGCTCCATGATGTCAGGGAAAATGATGGCATGAGCACAGGGTGGACATCACCCCCTGGCCAACATAAGGTGGACCATAGCAACAGGAGAGTGTGCCAAACACTGGCAAGGGGACACTGGCTATAACACCCATAGCCCACCCCAACAATACACTACCTCCAGAAGGCGTTAACCCCCAAATCTCCATCAGCTGGGAACCTGGCATTCAGAACACCTAAGTTTATGGGGGACACCTGAACCAAACCACCACACATGGAAAAAAGAAAATTCCAGCATCATTTTAAAGGTTTAGAATTAATGGTAAAGAAAGAAAGAAAAAAAAAACAAAGAGAAAAGTTTTGATGTATTGATTTGGAAAAAAACAAAAAACAAAACCACTGTTATCAAGTACTAAATGTGTCTTAAGTAAAATTAAGGAAAATTGGAATATAAATTCAATATGTTGCACAGATAGAAAATTATGTGGGAGGCACAAAAGAAACATGTTGGATCTACCTAAACTCTAAAAATAGGGAAAATCCCACCAAAACCATTTCTTTAGTACACACTGGAGACCATTTAAAGTGACTAACACTGGCACGGATACTGTGAAATCTTTAGGGCCACCTGCCCCAGGTCAGGGGCATGGAGGACCATGACAACTCCCCCATCAGAGGCAGGTAGTTTGCTCTGCTCCCCTCTGGGGCTTTGGGAGGACCTTATTCTTTTTATAATATAGTAGTTATTTATTTATTTGCAAGCAGTGAAAGAAAGACAGAGACAGAGAGAGAGAGAGAGAGAATGGGCCTGCCAGGGCCTCCATCCACTGCAAACGAATTCCAAGTGCCTGGTGTTTTGGTGCGTCTGGCTTTACAAAGGCACTAGGGAATCAAACTCAGGTCGTTAGGCTTTGCAGGCAAGAACCTTAGCCACTGAGCCATCTCTCCAGCCTTTGGAGCAGTCTGTATTTGAGAATCAGTTCCCATCACTATGAATAAAGGGGGAAACAGACTAGTATAACAACGATAGTACTAACCCGAACAAGACAGAAATACACATCAAACTGATCACCACCAACGTCTGTCACAGAGAAAATGGCAAAAATGAGGTAGAGTGTTATACTTGTTTAAAGTGACGCAGAAACACTAAATAATAAGAAGAAGGAAAGGGGCAAAGAAAGGAGAACATTAGAAAAGAAGTTAAACATTATTATTTAATATTATACTAAACAGTATAAACGGAAAGAGGAAAGACCAAGAAATAAAGAAGGGGGGGGGAGTAAGTCCAATACTGAAAAAATTCATAAACAAAATTAGGTGATTATAAGAAGGAGGCTAGAAATAAAAACATAAATTCTTTTTTTTAAAAAAAAATTTAGGGCTGGAGAGATGGTTTAGCAGTTAAGGCACTTGCCTGCAAAAACTAAGGACCCAAGTTCAATTCCCCAGTACCCATGTAAGCCAGAGGCACAAGGTGGTACATGGGTACATGTGTCTGGAGTTGGTTTGCAGTGGCTGGAAGCCCTACCATGCCCATTCTCTCCCTCTCCCTCCCACTCCCTCTCTCTCTCTCTCAAATACATAAATAAAATTTTAAAAAATAGCTCCAGGGAGGGAAAGTTAAAAAAAAAAACTTTATTGTGCACTTTAATATATGACCATACTTTGTAGTCCCATCATGTTAACCCCTCTTATCTCCCACCCCCATTCCACTGAAGCCCTTCCTCTTTCAAGGAAGCCTTTCTTCTGTTTTCTTTAATTAATTTATTTTATTTTATTTATTTGAGAGAGAGAGAGAGGGAGGGAGGGAGAGAATGGGCACATCACAGCCTTAGGCCACTGCAAATGAACTCCAGATGCAAGCGCCACCTTGTGCATCTGGCTTATGTGGGTCCTGAGGAATCGAACCTGGGTCCCTTGGCTTTGCAGGCAAGTGCTCTAACTGCTAAGCCATCCCTTCAGCCCCTTCCTCTGATTAGATGTCATTTTCTTCGTCCTCCTCTCTGTCACAACGTGTATGGGCTCAGAACAGTGCAAGTCTTGTTGAGAGTATTGGTAATCACTGTAGGGTGGTGGTAGCACCAGTCAGTATGGGTTGGAAGGACAGTGCCCCGCACTATGCCTTTCCATCCTGTGGCTCTTACATTCTTGCTGCCCCCTCTTCTACAATGTTCCCTGAGCCTTGCAGAGCACGGCAGTAATATCCTTTAGTGTTTGAGCTCTTGATAGCTGCTGAGTTTCTGCTTTGACAAGTTTTGGATCTCTTCAGCGAGTTCACGATCTCTATAGAGAAGGTTCTCTGGCTAGAAGTGAGAGCAGCACTCATATTCCATCTGTCTCTTCCTCTACAATATTTCCCAGGTCTTAGCCGGGCGTGGTGGTGCACGCCTTTAATCCCAGCACTTGGGAGGCAGAGGTAGGAGGATCGCCGAGAGTTCGAGGCCACCCTGAGACTACAGAGTGAATTCCAGGTCAGCCTGAGCTAGAGTGAGACCCTACCTCGAAAAACAAAAAATATATATATATAAATATATTTCCCAGGTCTTGAAGGGTACGAGAGAGTTGACTCCACCAGGGCTAGGCACTGTTTTTTGTTTTTTGTTTTTTCTTGTCGTTTGGTGAGCCTTGAGTCTCCCCAGTATTCACTGCCATTGGTTAAGGTGAGAGCAGCCTTAATCGAAGGAGATAAGCATACACATTTAGAAGGCTTTTTGGTAATGCATAATGCCTCCATTTAGCCAAAGAACAGTGGAAGGTTTCCTTTAGGGGTCAATGACCTTCTAAGCCATGGGATTTTTGACTTGGTTCTGAGTACCAAGCATAAATTCCCTTCCACGGAGAGGACCTCATGTCCACTCAGAGATCAGTTGATTACCCCCATAACTCACAAGCCACTGCCGCCCTGGTGGGTACATCTTGCCCAGTGGGTTGATTGTTGTAGCTTGTAGGAGCCACTGCTTTGCACACTGTGGAGGACTTCCATCCCCCAGCAGCTCCCATAGGACTTCCCAGCACGATGACAGCTAGTCAGCACGGGGCTGGCCTTCACCTCAGTCCCCGCTTGAGGGGTCAATATTCTACAGCTGCAGCCTGCGGTGTCCCCAAGCAATAGGGTCTGACCATCTGCTTCCGGTGAATAAGAAAGTGCTTGGCAAAAAAAAAAAAAAAAAAAAATTTTAAAGGGCTGGAGAGATGGCTTAGCAGCTAAACGCTTGCCTGTGAAACCTAAGGACCCCAGTTCAAGGCTTGATTCCCCAGGACCCACGTTAGCCAGATGCACAAGGGGGCGCACGCATCTGGAGTTCGTTTGCAGTGGCTGGAGGCCCTGGCGCACCCATTCTCTCTTTCTCTCTGCCTCTTTCTCTCTCTGTCGCTCTCAAGTAAATAAATAAAACAAATTAAAAAAAATAACAAAAACAAAAACAAAAAAGAAAGTGCTTGACAATGGCCTGCATTGTATTAAGTGCCTCATAGGCGTCCTGGACCAACAGGTCAACTCTTTGGGGTGGGAGATCCATCTCAGGGCTGGAATTTACCTGCGACTGCCGTTGCTTTAGGGTAAAGGTTTCTCCACTCAAGCAGGGTACTACCTCCCAAACTAACTCTCTCTGTTTCTCTCTCTCTCCCTCTCTCTCTCTCTCTCTCTCTCTCTCAAGTTGTATCTTTTAATTAGCTGAGAAAGAAATAGGTTTCTAGCCGGGCGTGGTGGCGCACGCCTTTAATCCCAGCACTCGGGAGGCAGAGGTAGGAGGATCGTCGAGAGTTTGAGGCCACCCTGAGACTACATAGTGAGTTCCAGGTCAGCCTGGGCTAGAGTGAGACCCTACCTCGAAAAACAAAAACAAAAAAAAAAGGAAGAAGAAAAAAAGAAATAGTTCTCTATAGTACTTATTCATGGCTAGTTTTGTAGTTTTATCCCTCTCAGGGCCCTCCCTTTCCCCAGTCCCCCAATAGACTGGACTGTCTACTATCCGCCCCGCCCCCCGCCCCCCCCCCCCACGAATCCCTTCTCCAAGCCTCAATGCAGCTTCAGGGAGAAGTATGACCGAAGCCTGCTGTAACTTACAAACACATCTAAGTAGTCGGAGTTAGCATGAGAAGAGAGCAGCCAACCTTTGTCTTTCTGAGCCTGTGTTACCTCACTTATTATAGCTCCTTCCAGATCCATCCATTTCCCTGTGAATTTCCTTTTTCTTCACAGTTTATAAAACTCCACTGCGCATAGGTACTGCCTCACTATCCGCTCTTTGGTCGATGGGCGTCAGGTCTGCTGCCATTTCCCACTATTGTGAATAAGCAGAGTGACTACGAAACGTGGGAGCAGGAATCTCTATAGCAAAACAGATAGTTTTTAGGGTCTATGGCCTAAATGTTTTAGGTTTTGTGAACCTTGCATACTGATTTTCATAGTGGCTATTCCAGTTTACACCCCACCAACAGTAAAAAAAAGGTGCCTCTTTCCCCACACCCTGGCCAGCGTTTGTCCTCCTTTGTGATGTTTTGATGAAAGCCATTCTGACTGGGATGAGACGGGATCTCAAAGTAGTTTAAATTTGCATTTTCCTAATGGCTACAGGCATGGTACATTTTTTAAATGTCTATGGTCCATTTGTGTTTCTTCCTTTGAGAACTCTCTGTTGCATTCCCTGCCCTATTTTTTGACTGGGTTGATGGATGCATTTTTTTGATTGATGAGGTTTTGTTTTTGAGACAAGCCCAGCAAACAGGTTTCTTTTTTTTTTTTTAATTTGTTTTGTGTGGGAAAGAGAGGGAAGAATTGGCATGCCAGGACCTCTAGCCACCGTAGTCAGACTCCAGAAACCGTGGTCCATCTTGTGCTCATGGGCAACCTTACCTGCGTGTGTCACCTTGTGCCTCTGCCTTATGTGAGACCTGGAGAGCTGAACATGGGCCCTTAGGCTTTGCAGTCAAGTGATTTAACTGCTAAGCCATCCCTCCAGCCTTGTTTGTTTGTTTGTTTTCAAGGTCAAGTCTCACTCTAGCCCAAGCTGACCTGGAACTCACTCTGCAGTCCCGGAATGGTTTCAAACTCACAGCACAGCAATCTTTCCATCGCTGTCTCCCAAGTGCTGGAATTAAAGGCGCGCACCACCATGCCGTGATTGATTTTGTTTTAATTACTTAGTGTTTTGCATACTGTAGATATTGAACCTCTGTCACATGTATGGCCACCAAAGATTTTTTGACACTCTGTAGGTTGTCTATTAACTTGGTTGATGGTTTGCTTAGCTCTACCATAGTCTTTCAGTTTCGTGAGATCCCATTGGTTGAGTGTCTGTCTTATTCCCTGGGATGCTGGAGTCTTGTTCCGAAAATCTCCCCCTATGCCTACGTCTTTAGTGTTCTCCCTTTTTCTCTTCTAGTCACCTCCCAGTTTCAGGTCTTATGTTGAAATTGATCCACTTGGCTTTGAGTTCTGTGCAAGGTGAGAGAAGAGGGTCTAGATTTGTTTTTTCTACATGTGGTTATCCAACTTCCCCAGAACCATTTGTTGAAAATGCTGACTTTTCTCCAGGGCGTGTTTTTGGTTTCTTTGTCAAACATCAGGTGCCATAATTACTTGAACTTAGACCTGGATCTTATCTTATATTCTTTCTCTTCTTTTCTATTCTATTCTATTCTATTCTATTCTATTCTATTCTATTCTATTCCATTCCATCCCATCCCATCCCATCCCATTGAGCTATATGTTTGATTTTGTGCCAGTACCATACTGTTTTTAATGCTATGACTTTGTAGTATGTCTTAAAATCGGGTATGGTGATACCACCATTTTATTAAGGGTGTGTTTTGAATTTTAAGACTATTTATTTTTATTTGCAAGCAAGACAGAGAGAAAGAAGAAAGAGAATCGGTACTACAGGGCCACCAGCCAGTGCAAACAAATTCCAGAGCCATGTACCATTATACAACTGGCTTTACATGGGTACTGGGGAATCAAACCCAGGTTGTTAGGCTTTCCAGGCAAGTGTTTGAACCTCTGAGACATCTCTCCAGCCCCCATGCCCTTTTTAAAATTCATTCTATCGAGTTCTTCTAGTTGATTCATTTCATTCAGCCACTTGTTCATGTCCTCCTCAAGTTCGGTTGTATGTCCTTATCATGGTCATGTTTTGGAATTATTTGGAGTTTCCTCTAAGCACTTCTCACTGGAGACTTCATCTATGGGACCAGGTATTTTTGGTGGGGATATCTTGTCTTGGTTTCTTGTGTTACTCGGGTTTGCATTTGGTTTTGCCCATCTGGAGATAATCACTTTGTCATTCCAGGAATGTGGCAACAGCTGCTCTCCTGGGAGACACTGGGTGGACTGGGGTTGCTCCGGGAACAGACACACATCTGGACTGCAAGCTTGTCACACCTGGGCCTGAACTACCCCAGGTGGTCAGGCAGGGGCCTGTGCCAACCAGCCTGGTCCTCCTTGCTCTGGGCAGGTGGCCTACATATGTCTCTAAATGCTTTAAAAAAAAACATACAAAGATGAAGTTGGGCTGAAGAGATAGCTTAGTGGTTAAGGCGCTTGCCTGCAAAACCTAAGGACCCATGTTCAACTCTCCAGATCCCACATAAGCCAGCAGCACAAAGGTGAGGCAAGAGCAAGGTGGCACATGCCCACTAGGTGGCACAAGTGTCTGGAGTTTGAGTGCAGTGTCTGAGGCCCTGGTGCACCAATTCTCTCTCTCTCTCTCTAAAAAAAATTAAAGTTAGTTTTTAAAAAAGATGAAGTCAAAATACCAGTGAAAGTATACTAATAAAAGGAGGGAAGCCAGGCATGGTGGTGCACGCCTTTAACCCCAGCAGTAGGGAGGCAGAGGTAGGAGGATCATCATGAGTTCGAGGCCACCCTGACACTACATAGTGAATTCCAGGTCAGCCTGAGCTAGAGTGAGACCCTACCTCGGAAATTTAAAAAAAAAAAAAAAAAAAGGAGGGGGTGAGGAATAAAAGAGGCGAAAATGAGAGAGATGAAATGTTGGGATTATTTTTTTTTTTCTGGGTCTCCTAAAACTTAGAGCCTACCAGGTGACTATGGTGTTGGGGGATGGCAGCAGAACTTGTAGACTTTTATCTTTCCTACAATGTCTGCTATTGCTGCTCCCGTACTTCACAAGTAGCTGGTGTCCACCTAGCTGTCTCCACTCTAGTACCTTCCCTTGTTGTGTGTGTATAAGGAGCTCTGGTCACCCTCAGTGTTGTAGTCTGTAGCCTGGTCAGCTTCTCTCTCTCTCGCCTTGATTCCTCAGTGTGTACGTCATGGGTTGGCTAATGTCCTAAGCTGTGGAAGGGATGGCTACCATGTTGGAAACGAGGGGAATAAGCACATCACTGAGGTCGGAGCCGGCGGACGCGTCTCGGCTCTTCCACAGCCCAGCAATCGTGAAGTACCCAGCTGGAGGGCATCAAGTAGGGCTTGGGAGTTTGCTGTCCACAGCAACGGACTTTGTGGGAAATAGGTGGCCCCAGAGCTTGGTCACTTGTTGACCAAAGGTTCGGGGTCAGACTCTAAAGTTATTATCAACTGATGTCAACTCTGAGCACCCAAGTGTGACTATGCCTCCCTCTCTGCCCCTCACATCCTGGGCAGATCTTGCTGCCACCCGTGCATTTTGACCTGTCAGCTTCTGGTCCTCCCACTCCGTAGGACCGTTTCTGGTCAGTCCGTCATGCTGGGCCTGGGGCAGGCTGATTTCAAACCGCCTGACTCGTGATTGTTTCTTGTTTTTCAGGCTCCCAATTAAGCTCCGTTTTTTCCCCCCCTCTTAACATGGCTCCCAGCCAGAACCCTGCAGGCAAGGCCACGAGGTTGACAACGTGTCCCCCTCTTCCCACCACGGGACTCAGTGACAGCATTCTCCTATCTCCCCACTGTAGGGCTCAGTGACAACGCGTCCCCCTCTTCCCACCACAGAACTCAGTGACAGCATTCCCCTATCTCCCCACTGTAGAGCTCAGTGACAACGGGTCCCCCTCTTCCCACCACGGGACTCCCCACTCTTCTTACCACAGGACTCAAGACCTGCACAAGATTTGAGGCTTGGGAGAACTGGCTCATCCCGTGGTAGCACTACCAATCACTCCACCAAGGGCACTTTCTACATGCCCCCCACTTTCCTAGGGACACAAAAGGCTGGAGTCTTGTGCAGCTTTCTTCATGGAGTGACCCTTTTTACTTTCTCTGGACTTTTTTTTTTTTTAAGCTGTCCTGTCACTTCCTTTGTGATTTCGGATGCTCTTTCTCTCTTTGGAATAGTTTGTCCTTTATTATTCTCATTCCCAGTGTAACTTTTGTTTTGTTTATTTTACTTATTTATTTAAGAGTGACAGAGAAAGAGGCAGACAGAGAGAGAGAGAATGGGCACGCCAGGGCCTCCAGCCACTGCAAACGAACTCCAGACGCGTGTGCCCCCTTGTGCATCTGGCTAACTTGGGTCCTGGGGAACCGAGCCTTGAACCGGGGTCTTTAGGCTTCACAGGCAAGTGCTTAACTGCTAAGCCATCTCTCCAGCCCCCCAATGTAACTTTTTAATGACAAAACACAATTCCTACTATTTTTTTTTCGAGGTAGGGTCTCACTCTAGCCCAGGCTGACCTGGAATTCACTATGGAGTCTCAGGTTGACCTCGAACTCTTGGCGATCCTCCTACCTCTGCCTCCCGAGTGCTGGGGTTAAAGGTGTGCGCCACCACGCCCGGCACCCGATTCCTGCTATTGAAAGTGCTTCTGTTTTTTTCAAATTAATGTATGCCACCCATGCCAATTATTCAAGTACCCCTCCACAAAGGACTTTCCCTTTATTTGACAATCACTCAATTGCCGAAATCCATGGACTCAAAGCCTTTCATCCAACACTTGTTCACGCATCCCTTAAACTACGCTATGTAGCAGACATCACATGGTTCTCAGTGTACAAACACCAGGAGTGCACACTTGCTCCCAGCTGTAGTAACCACTGTGCTGCTGGGACAAAGCACCTGACCACAGGCAGCTGATGGGAGGAAAGGGTTTATTCTGCCCTACAGAGGTGGGGAATTTCAGCACGGCGGGGAAGGACCCGTAGAGTAGAAGCTGGACGTTTCCTCTTGCCCCAGCAGCTGGCAGAAAGCAGCAAGAGAGTGGGCTACGCTTTAGCAAGAGGGGAGATGTGCTATGGCACCCAAGATCCTGCCCGCCTTCGACACAGCTCCTCCAGCAAGGCTCTAACTCCCCAAATCACCACCAGCGGGAAACCAAATATTCAAAACACGTGAGTCTATATGTATGGAACATCTGATTCAAGCCGCGGTAGTTTCAATGCAAATATATGTCGTCTGTAGCCTTAGGTATTTTTGATTAAGATTAAGCTTCCTATTTAGTCTTCAAGCAGGCAGAACCCTGCTGGGAGCATGTCACGAGATCTCAAGTACAGCCCTAGCCGGCGTGTAGAGAGGCAGCTATGTCCTGGTGGTTGGTTCTACCTCTGCGCTGTGGATGCATGAAGTGAGCCAGGCCCCCTCCTCCATGATGAAGCTTCCCCCGGAATGGGCAAGCCTAAAAGAAACATTTTTCCTCCCATAAGCTGCTTCCGGTCAGGTGTTTGTCTCAGCAATGAGAAGGTAACCGTGACAGGAAAAAAAATCAGTACCGAGGGGGTGGGGGTTGTTGGCTGTGATGAATCTGACAGTGGGGTTTTTGGTCTTTTGGAATGTGTTTGCAAGACGATATGGAAAGATTTGCTACTTTGGGCTGGAGAAGCCTTGCAATTGCTGTAAGCAGAGTTTTATGGGCTATTCTGATTTTGATTTTGGAAAAAAAAAAAAAAAAGCTAAATGCAGAGGGAATTGTGGACTGTGAGGCCTGGCTTCTGAAGGGAAAGGAGAGAACTTCGTGGGAACTGTGTGACTGACAGACAGGCTAAGCTCTGTTCTTCTGCCCGTATCTGAGAACTTGAGCAACGCTGAATTTAAAAAGTAATGGGATGGTGTGTTTGGCAGACAGTACAGAACAGAAAGATATGAACGGTGTGTAGTTTTTCCCACGAAAAAATACAAGCAAGTTTCAAGTCGTAGGCAGAGCAACTGATTTTAGGTTATGTAAGCTGCAATTGTAAGGGAGATTACCACTATTAAAGGTGAGCCAACTCTTTTTTTTTTTTTTTTTTTTTTTTTTTTTTTTTTTTTTGCACTGGGACAATGGAAGAGATGACCGAGGGTAGAAATCCCTGTGTGGAGACCCAGTGAGGCCATTATATGGAGCCAGCTCCAGGAGCCACTGAGATATGGCAGTGTGAAGCAGTGTTGACATCTCTGTGTGGAGACGAAGCCAGGGCATGTGTGGCACTATGAAGATGAATCGTGGTTTGCAGTGAGAACATTCCCCCCCACACACACCCCAGAGTTTGGATGTCAGGTCTCTGGAATGGCTTTCGAGCAGAAATACCAGCTGCAGACGGAGCTTTCCTGTGAATAACCCATCTGCAGGGGCAGAATTGGAAACCCAGAGACTTCATCTCTGGTGATAGCTGGAGTTGGGACTCCAAGTATTTCACATTTGCCTGCTGGTTGTGGACTTCTTCTGTATTGGTCCAGTCTCTCCTTGTTACGCCTTCATCTTGAAATGAGAGTGCTTACTGTGCGCCATTATGTGTTGGAAGTACGTAACTTGCGTTTTGATTTGATCGTGCTCACAGTGAAGGGACAGGCTTGAATCTTGGGATGAGACTGGACTTTTGAACAACGTCAAAAAGTTGGTAAAGGCTATGGGGACTTTTTAAGGTGGTGAGTTGGTTAGTCTATCTCACATTGTGAGATGATCACGAGTCTGTGGGGGTCAAAGGCTGAACGTGATGGTTTGAATGCAGATCCACGTGTCTCCCTCCCCCTATAGTCTATAGTATTTCTGATTAAGATTAAGCTTCCTACTTAGTCTTCAGCAGGTGGAGCCCTGCTGGAGGAGGTGTGTCACTAGGGGCAGCTCCACTAGGGGGCGTAGAGAGCCAGTTTCAGCTCAGACTGTTGGTCCTGCCTCTGTGTTGCGGAGCCAGCTTCCTCCACCATGATGAGTCTTCCCCTGCATCTATAAGCCTGAAAGAAACTCTGTCTTCCCATATGGTCGGATGTTTGTTCCAGAAATCAGAGGGTAACTGTAAAACAGGCCATCCCACCACCTGAAGGGTCTCACTCTCAAAGCGAGCACCTCATTCAGTTACTGTGAGTCAGGTAAGGGCGAGAGTGCAGATATAATATACGCAAATGACTCGTGAAACAGGATGGAGGGAGAGGCAAGCGCAGACAGAGCACCAGGGCCAACTGGAGACGGGTGGGAGAATTTCAGGAATTGCTTCTGTAGATGGCATTTACGCTGTCTTTAAGATGAGAAGCCATCCACCAGAAGAAAAAAAAAAAGAGAGAGAGAGAGAGACATGAGGTAGAAACAGTTAAGAGTGTCTCTGAGAGCTGTGAGAACCATTTGAGATTGAGAAAACATAAATTCCCTGGTGAGGGAGAGCAGAGGATGGAGCTGAAGAGGCAAGAGGAGGTCAGAACATGAGAGCTTCTGCGCCTCATTGGGAAGCCTGCCATTAAGGTCCGAGACTCTTACATAACTCTGCAGGGTGCTGGCAGGGGGCCACGCCCGGCTCAGCATGCACCAGGTATTATTAGACGATGATGAGTGCGGAAGGCACAGACCCGAGAAACTGCAAACTGTGAGCGGAGCCAAGGTTCCGAGGCTCCAGGAGGTGATCTGACTCCTCAGCAACCTTTGGAAATTCAGCTGAGGAATGCAGCCGTGGTGGTCAGCCCGTGGGCCGCCCCTCGCTAACCTCCTAGGCTGGAATGTACGCAGGGAGGAGAAGGGCCGAGGCAGGAGAGACAGGGTGCGTGAGGCAGAGAAGTCAGGTAGATGGAGCCTCCAACTGAAACGATGGATCCCCCAGCACCTGAACCCAGGCAGTTGATTTCCGGGGTGGACGAGAGAGAGAGGAAGACATGCGGGTGGGCCAACTATAGCGCTGAGCATCTGAGTTCCTCCCAAGTACAGTGGGACAGGGTCTCCAGTCTGAAAGCCCCCCCCCGGACATTCTGACATGTCAGGACAATGTGTTCAAAAGCTAAGGGACCTCCCGACAAAGAACTATCCAGAAGGGAAAGGAAACGGAGCGCACCCTGATGAGCTCAGCCCGTCGTCACCCTGAGCTGCGCAAGAAGTGAGAAAATAAGATTGGAGCTTGTGCGGGCGCAGCAGGAGGAAAGGCCTAAGGTAGGCACGCTTGCTCTGGCTCTGTGAGGGCATCGGCCACTGGCTGCTGGGGATAAGGTTGTATGTGCACGAGGTGCCAGTCGGAGGAGGAAGGCGGTACAGGCAGATGCCCCAGTGTGGCCCCAGGCAGGAGCAGTCACGTGCTGAGGTCCACGTGTGAGGCGTGCTCAGCACCTCCAGAAATCCCTGGAGAGGGGTGCACGGTAACCGAAAGTTGGATGAAGACTGAGTTGGCTCCACCTTCACTGACTGGCCTGGCCTTGGCCTGGACAAGGCTGAGCTCTGTTTGGGAAGCATGAAACACTGGTTTTCCCACTAAGCAGCCAGTAAGACAGTGGATTCTTTAAAAATTTTTTTTTTAATTTTATTTATTTATTTATTTAACAGAGAAAGAGGGAAGGAGGGAGAGAAAGAGAGAAAGAGAGAGAGAGAGGAAAAGAATGGGCATGCCAGGGCTTCCAGCCACTGCAAACAAACTCCAGACGCATGCACCCCCTTGTGCATCTGGCTAACGTGGTTCCTGGGGAATTGAGCCTCAAACCGGGGTCCTTAGGCTTCACAGGCAAGCGCTTAGCCACTAAGCCATCTCTCCAGCCCCTTAAAATTGTGTTACTTTTATCTACTCATGAGAGAGAGAGAGAGAGAGAGAGAATGGGCACGCCAGGGCCTCCAGCCACTGCAAACGAACTCCAGATGTGTGTGCCCCCTTGTGCATCTGGCTAATGTGGGTCCTGGGGAGTTGAGCCTCGAACCGGGGTCCTTAGGCTTCACAGGCAAGCGCTTAGCCACTAAGCCATCTCTCCAGCCCCTTAAAATTGTGTTACTTTTATCTACTCATGAGAGAGAGAGAGAGAGAATGGGCACGCCAGGGCCTCCAGCCACTGCAAACGAACTCCAGACACATGCGCCCCCCCCTTGTGCATCTGGCTAACGTGGGTCCTGGGGAATTGAACCTGGGTCCTTTGGCTTTGCAGGCAAATGCCTTAACTGCTAAGCCATCCCTCCAGCCCTTAAAAAAATATTTTATTTATGTACTTGCATAATAGAGAGAGAACATGCGAGAGCAAATGAGAACGGGCACTCTGGGGCCTCTTGCCACCACAGACAAACCCCAGGTGCACGTGCATTTGGCTTTACGTGGGTACTGAGGAATCAAACCCAGGCCATCAGGCTTTGCAAGCAAGCGCCTTTATTGGTTGAGCTGTATCTCTGACCCAACAGTAGATATTGTGTGTGTGTGTGTGTGTGTGTGTGTGTGTGTGTGTGTGTTATGTAATATGATGTGATGTGTGGCGTATGCACATGTGTGTACAGTTGTATGTGCCCTGAGTGTGATCAGAGGCCAGAGGAGAATATCCGGTGCCCTCCTCTATCAACCAGCTGGAAATGTCCCTCAACCCAAAGCTGCCATTGATTCTCTGGTTCCTTCCTCCGGACCTCACACACACACACAGGACCAGGGTTACAGGTAAGCTTGGCCATGCCCAGCTTTTTCTGTATGTGCTGGGGAATCAAACGTGGGCATTCTCCGGCCCTCATGCTTACAACAACAAATACTCTCACCCACACAGCCATCTCCCCAGCCCCTTGGGGCAGTAGATTCTACCCTGCAGAAGCTGCACTGGGAGGCCTTGGATCTAGCTTAAACTGTTCTGCTTGGTTTCTCCCTCTGCTTGCAAGTTTCCTGAGCTCTGCGCGCTCATCTTGGCTCAGGTCTGTTGTGGGGTCATTCCTTAACTCCCACCTCACTACATGCTCATTTCATGCCCATTAAGATGGGTGGGCAACTTGTGGCAGGCACAAAGATGCCAGTCTGAGCATGAGACGGGAGGAGCAGAGAGGAGGCCTCTGCAAATGACCAACAGAAACAAAAAAGGCAAGTGGTATTGTTTCAGAGCCAAATGCAGGGCTGGAACGATGGCTTAGTGGTTAAGGCACTTGCCTGCAAAGCCAAAAGACTCAGGTTTGATTCCCCAGGATCCATGTAAGCCAGATGCACAAGGGGGCGCATGCATCTGTAGTTTGTTTGCAGTGGCTGGAGGCCCTGGCACACCCATTGTCTCTCTCTATATATATCTGCCTCTCTTTCTCTCTCACACACACACAAATAAAGAACAAAAAAAAAGTTTAAAAGAGAAAGAAAATCAAAGCCAAATACAAAAAGTAGAAATCATGGGCTGGAGAGATGGCTTAGCGATTAAGCGCTTGCCTGTGAAGCCTAAGGACCCCAGTTCGAGGCTCGATTCCCCAGGACCCACGTAAGCCAGATGCACAAGGCGGCGCACGCATCTGGAGTTCGTTTGCAGCGGCTGGAGGCCCTGGAGCGCCCATTCTCTCTCTCTCTCTCTCTCTCTCTCTCTCTCTCTCTCTATATATATATATATATATCTGCCTCTTCCTCTTTCTGTCTGTCTGTCGCTCTCAAATAAATAAATAAATAAAAATGAACAACAACAAGAATATTAAAAAAGAAATAGAAATTAGCAGAGTCTTGACAATCAGCACGCACATTCAAGGCTCTGCAGAGCCCTGTGGCCGCTCCGTTAGGCGTCTGAGCCTATGGTGTGACATAATAACCTGGCTTTGCTGCGGCACAAGCCAGTCCCCCTGAGCAGCCACGAGGAAAGGTAGGTGGAGTCCGGCCACTGACCAGAGCCACGTCCGCTTGCTGCTGCCCGTCTCATGGAAGGCGATGGAACTCCTTTCCAGTAAATCCTGGCTCATCCAGCAGGAGTGATTGACAAGCCCCAAAGGCTACTGAACAACCCTTTGAGAGAGGGGGTTCCACGGGAGGCCTCCTTCATCTGTTCCTCTCTTCTTTATCGCTGCTCATCCGCAGGGGGTCCCTAAGCCCCCAAGGGAAGGGTCAACTACAAGTGTGGTAAGCCAAGAAGCCCGAGCAGTTGTCAACTTAATTAGCCTTCGGGAAAATTATCTGGATCTCTGAGCAGAGTGGAGTCGCCATGGAGACGGACACAGGAGTGCGTTTAGAACTCATCACATCACCCGGGTAAAAATACCGCCCCAGGCTTTTTAATAGAACAAATTACTTAAGTTTTATATTTAACAGGGGACGACACCGAGGCTATTACTGGTTTTTCGGAATGTTTTAGGAATCTGGGCCGCTGGCCTCTGCTTATGCTAACAGCCATCCCTGTCTATTGCCCCCCCCCCCCCCACCGGGGTAGCAGTTGTAGAGGGAAGCCCACCGAGTGTCGCCCACCCCTGCGGACGACACAGGCTTCGCAATTAGAGTTTCTGCTTCCCTGATTGGGTGAGAGGTTTTGGGTGCGTTCGGAGAACGTTCTGCTAAGAGCTGGGCTCCAGGCTGTGCAGGGGGCCTGTTGGATGCCTGCTCCCTAGGCACCGTGGTGTGAGGGGACGATCTCACTTTGCAGATGAGAAGGAATGAGGCTCAGAAAGGCCCAAAACTTTCTCAAGGTCACACAGCCAGTAAGACATACCACTGGAATTTAAATCCAGGTGTTTCTGTTCCAAACTCCATTGCTTCATAAGAAAAATTTTAAAAAAAAGGGGGGGGCCTGGCATGGTGGCGCACACCTTTAATCCCAGCACTTGGGAGGCAGAGGTAGGAGGATCGCCATGAGTTCGAGGCCACTCTGAGACTGCATAGTGAATTCCAGGTCAGCCTGAGCTAGTGTGAGACCCTACCTCAGAAAACCAAAAAAACAAAACAAAACAAAACAAAACCCCACAACTTCAGCCTCTGCACTTACAGAAACATGGAGGAAGTAAATCCAAGGAGACTTACCCTTTTTAAAATATCTTACTTATTTATCTGAGAGACAGGAAGAGAGAGAGAGAGAGACTGGTAGACAGAGAGAATGGGCACTTCCGGGCCTCTTGATACTGCGAAACGAACTCCAGATGCATGTAGCACTGTTGTGAATCTGACTTTACGTGGTGGGTACCAGAGAATTGAACCTGGGGCCCAGCAGGCTTTCCAAGCAAGTACCTGTAACCGCTGAGCATCTCAAGTCCCAAGATTCACCCTTTGTATTCATAGACACTATGGTCTTTGCTATACTTTTTTTTTTTTTTTTTGCATTTGTATGTGTGTATGTGATGTATGTATGTAACTTCATATGTACATTGGTGAGTACGTGTGTGGTGTAACATGGCGACCAGAGGCCAACTGGTTTTCTCAATCACTCTTCACCTTATTTTATTATTATTATTTTTAGAAAGAGAGAGGCGCACAGTGAGAATTGGCACGCCAGGGCCTCAGCCTACTGCAATCGAACTACAGACGCTTGCGCCACCTAGTGGGCGTGTGCGACATTGCGCTTGTCTCACCTTTGTGCGTCTGGGTTACGTGGGATCTGGAGAGTCGAACATGGGTCCTTAGGCTTCGCGGGCGAGCGCCTTAACCGCTCAGCCATCTCTCCAGCCCCACCTTATGTTTTTGAGACAGGGTCTCTTGCTGTGCCTGGAGTTCATCCATTTGGCTAGACTACCTGCCAGCCAACCCCTGTTTCTGCTTCCCTGGGGCTGAGAGTGCAGTGTTGGCTTCTCCACGGGTGCTGGGGATCCGAGCTCAAGTTCTCTGACTTGTGCAGCAAATACCACTGAGCCATGTCCTCAGCCCCTTTCCTTTCCCTTCCTTTTCCTTTCCTTTGCTTTTTTCTTTTTTCTTTTTTCTTTCTTTTTTTTTTTTTTTTTTTTTTTGAGGTAGGGTCTCACTCTAGCCCAGGCTGACCTAGAATTCCCTATGTAGTCTCAGGGTGGCCTCGAACTCACAGTGATCCTCCTATTTCTGCTTCCCGAGTGCTGGCATTAAAGGCGTGCGCCACCACGCCCGGCCACCCCAAAAGCTCCTTTTGTTTCTTTGACTTTTTAAGCAATTTCCCAGCAAAGGCTTCTGCACTAAATTCAGTCTGTGCCCACAAGGCATAAGTCTTTCTTTGCTGTGGGAAATGCGGCTGCTGGTGAGGGTGAGGTTGTGCAACAGAGGTGACAGGGACAGGTGACAGATGGTCAGGAAGCCAGGGGCCCAACTGTGAGGACATAGTAAGCAACAGGACATATAAACTCCCTTAGTTTACCAGTCAAGGGTAACAAGAGATGCCTTGGCTCCCGGGGATCTAAGAGAACATGTCCAGGACAAAATCAATGCACACAATTCAAAGAAATGGTAACCAAAGCATCGATCCAAGCCGGGCGGTGGTGGCGCACGCCTTTAATCCCAGCACTCGGGAGGCAGAGGTAGGAGGATCATGGGACAGTTCGAGGCCACCCTGAGAATACATAGTGAATTCCAGGCCAGCCTGAGCTAGAGCGAGACTCAGCCTTGAGAAACAAAAGAAAGAAAGAAAGGAAAGGAAAGGAAAGGAAAGGAAAGGAAAGGAAAGGAAAGGAAAGGAAAGGATAGGAAAGGAAAGGAAAGGAAAGGAAAGGAGAGAGAGAGAGAGAGCATTGATCCAATGTGTATAGGCAGAGGGGTGGAAAGCATCCAAGACTAGAGGCTGGAACCCAGGCCACAGCAAGACGTTTAGAATGAGAGGAGGCGTTCCTGAGCAGTGGAACTTGCCATGGGAGCTCTTCCAGGCTTCCAGAAGCTGGAGTGTGGGGTGTAGGAGCATGAACTACCAGATGCTGTCTGCATCGAACAGGACCTGAGAGCAGATCCTGCCCGCGTGGGTATCCAAACCCTCTCCTAATACCCCGAGCCAGTGCATCCTGCCCTGTAGAAGCCGTGCCCACCTGGAGACCTCACCCCACTCCCTCCCCATTGTTCACTCTTCCAGTCCGCTATGCTGGGCGTACTGGGCACTAACAGTCCATTAACCACTTAAGACTTGGATTGAAGGACAAGGAAGCGAAATGTGAAACTCAAGTTCTTTCCCTATGTGATCCTTGTTGATTTATTTCATTCTCAAAGATGTAGTTCCTTCTTGTATTTCTTTTTATTTCTTTTGTATTTCTTTTTTGGTTTTTCAAGGTAGGGTCTCACTCTGGCTCCAGCTGACCTGGAATTCACTGTGTAGTCTCAGAGTGGCCTTGAACTCATGGCGATCCTCCTACCTCCCAAGCTCTGGGATTAAAGACGTGCGCCACCGGGCCTGGCTTTTGTAGCTTTTTTAAAGATTTTTTTTTAACTTCATGTAATAGTCATGCAATCTATTTAAAAGTGACATAGAAGGGAAATTCCATGTAGGAATAACTATAGAAATATTTTTACTAGTTTCTGACTGTAACATCAGCTTGGAAAAAGTTAGTTACAGATTCAGAAACTACTGTGTACTTGAGAAATGTTTGATATATATGTTTGTTTCTTTGAGGTAGGGTCTCACCTGGAATTTACTATGTAATCTCAGGGTGGCCTCGAACTCACGGTGATCCTCCTACCTCTGCCTCCCGAGTGCTGGGATGAAAGGCATGTGCCATCACGCCCAGCTCAGATAAATAGTTTTAAAACGTAAGGATCATTTTGTGGGAAGAGTGAGATGGCTCTGTCAGTAAACTTCTTGCCTTGCAAGCATGAAGGCCTGAGCTTGTGCCCCAGAGCCTATGCTGCAACTGAGCCAAAAGCTTTCTGTTGGCCAGCTAGCTTTTTTTTTTTTTTTAATGTATTTATTTGAGAGCGAGAGAAAGAGAGAGAGATAGAGAGGAGAGAGAGAGAATGGACATGCCAGGGCCTCTAGCCACTGCAAATGAACTCCAGATGCATGTGCCACCTTGTGCATCTGGCTTGCATGGGTCCTGGGGAACTGAACCTGCGTCCTTTGGCTTTGCAGGCAAGCGCCTTAACCGCTAAGCCATCTATCCGGCCCTGCCAGCTAGCTTTCTTTCTGTGACATGCAAGCATCTGGGAGAGAAAACTCACTAACAGCTGTGGACCCAGTGTACTTCGTAACTGACTGCCAGGCAAGATGTGCCCACTGGTGCAAGAATGGCATGAAAGTTATGGAAGTAACTAACTGCTCTCCGCTTGGATTTGAGGCCTGCTTCACAGAAGGGAAATCACACGTCTGGTTCTGTAAATGAGGCCAGAAGCCTGTGGCTAGGGAAATAAGCCTTAGCAAGGAAACTACTACTGTGGTTATGCTAAGCAGGCATCATGTCCAACTGCCTTCTAAATATCTGGGTTTGTTCCCACAGAGTGAAACGGCTCTAGCCTTGACCACAGAGGAATTTTTATGCAACGGGCAGAGACGCATAGCTGGCAAAGTAACCAAGAATAAGCAATGGCGCATGCTCAGCCCTGAAATCATCTAAGCCACACCCTCCAAGGCAGAGGATGTGGCTAAGAGCAGAAAAAAAAAAAATGGGAATGGAGGATTGCTGACTTCTGGGTGTGACGTGATGGTTGCACTCATGAACCCACAGCAGGTGTGTTCCGAACAAGACTGAGCCTGCCAATATTTCATCATGGATTGGGGAAGGGTCCATGAGACGCCCCCCCCCCCAATACCTCTCAGAATAGCTAGGTGGCATCTGACAATTGCTGAGAGTTGGGGCGGGGAGTCATGTCCTCCAGTTACAGCCCATTCTCCAGTAAATAACCCCCACTCATCACCATGCCAAACGACCCTATTTTAACTGAGTGGGTAAAAAAACAAAAGGCATAAAAATGGCATGGGGATTAGATGGAGAGAAGAAAGGTTTTGCCAGGAGGAAGACGTGAGAAGATAAGTAGTTGTAAGTGGGGTTAGGATATATTGGACACACGCGTGCGCGCGAGCACACACACACACACACACACACAGTGTCGTGGCATGTTAATCCCAGCGCTGGGGTGGCAGAAACAGGAAGATTCCTGGAGCTCTCTGGCCATTCATTCCAGCCTTATTGGGCACCGTTCCAGTCCAGTGAGAGACCCTGAGGCGTTCTTGAGGATTGACACCTAAAGTTGTTCTCGGGTCTCCTCATGCATGTGCACACAGGGCACATGCACACACACGTGAACGTATGCATGCCCGCACAAACAGATAACAATCACTTTGTGCTACTGAAACAATTCTATGATAGCCACTTGGCATAGAAAGAACAAAACTGAGTGTAGGCCAGTCTGGAAATCTGAATTCTCTCTCTCCTCTTTTTTTTTTTTTTTTTGTTTTTGTTTTTTGTTTTTTGTTTTTCTCAATCTAGCTCAGGCTGACCTGGAATTCATTATGTAATCTCAGGGTGGCCTTGAATTCGCAGTGATCCTCCTACCTCTCTGCCTCCCGAACGCTGGGATTAAAGTCATGCGCCACCGCGCCTGGTTTCTGAATTCTATTTCCAAGGAATGTCACACAGAGGTTGGGCCTACCCAGACGCTTTAAACTCTGGCCTTGTCACTTATTGGCCACCGTAACCCAAGCAAGCCACATGACCTCGCTAAAGCTCAGCTTGCTCATCTATAAAATGGAAATAACATCAATCAGAAGCCAGGGGAGAACTGAAGTAGGAAGATGGCCAACGGGCTATGGGAAAGGGCACTTCCAGCCTGGAGGAAAGCCAGGATAAGGATGGTGGGCAGGAGAAGGTGGTCCCAACTCTCCGCCTCCACAACCCTTAGACTCCCTGGAGAGACACTTGCATGCAGAGCCAAGCATCGAATCTCTCTGGACTCTCCTGCTAGAAGGGCGCTCCTCCTCAGCCTTGAGCTCTTTCCATGAAAAAGGTATGGAGAGTGACTCTTAGGTCACTGTCATCACCTGCCACCACCACGCCTTCTCCCATCCCCGTCTTTACCCTTTGCCCTCTAAATAAGGAAGCTAGAGCGGCCAGGCCAAGAAGTGCTGCCCAATTTGGGTCCTGGTGGCCTCTGCTTCTCTCTTCCCCTGGGCCCCCAGCCAGTTCCCTCCTCCCCCAGAGATGCTCCCTGCTAACTTCATTCCTACCTCATAGTTGGAATGACAGTAGGCTCCCAGAATCCCTGGGGAGTGGGGAGGGTGATCGGGGCGGGGGGGTGGGGGGGTGGTCTGGGGAGGCAGCCAGGCCCAGGAGCAGGTTAATGTTACAGCTATGGATAAGTGAGCTGGGCTGGCTGACGTCAGGGTGATGATGGGTGGAGGGGAGGGCCGGGCTGCTGAACTATAAAGACAGGTCAAATCACATCGAATAAGCTCGGGTAGGAGGAACAAGTGGGCAGCCCCAAGCCATGGTCCCCACCGGCCCGGGTTCAGCCTCAACCCAAGTGCCTGAAGCAAGCTTCGGTTTCATGTCAGCAGCCTTCATTTGCCTTCCAAAAATAAGCCCCTGCCACCATGCCGAGGGGAGGAAGACTAGAAGGGCGGTATTTTTAGGGCCATTAATTCTGACCACGTGCCTGAGAGGCAAGGTGGATGGCCCCGGGACAGAGGCTGCTCATCACTATGTTCCGGGGAGCAGCACATCTCCAGGGCACGCTGCAGGCTCTTGTCTTCCTGGGCGCCCTAGTGGGCACGGTGGTGCCCTTGCCCGCGGGTACCCGCACCAACAGCACGCTGCTGGACTCCAGAGGCTGGGGCACCCTGCTGTCCAGGTCTCGTGCCGGCCTAGCCGGAGAGATCGCAGGGGTGAATTGGGAAAGCGGCTATTTGGTGGGGATCAAACGGCAGCGGAGACTCTACTGCAACGTGGGCATTGGCTTCCACCTCCAGGTGCCCCCCGACGGCCGGATCCGTGGCACACACGAGGAGAACCCCTACAGTGAGTGTTGGAAGCGGCCAGTTGGGTGCCTTACGGGCCTGGGGGGCGGGGGTGCAAGCAAGGCAGAGAGATGGAGGGGCTGGGGCTGGTGGGTGGGGCCGCACTGTAAGAAAGGGAGGAACGCTATGCCCGCCTAGGCATCTTGCTTTTGACCCTGCCCACGCAGGTGCAGGTTCAGTAGGCTGAGGCTACGGTGCCAGGGGCCCCTCTATTCCTGTGCTAGTAGTTTCTACAGCATTACCGGGTTCTTACCATAGTGGCCCAGTGAGACCACTGGGAGCCATCACGTCACGAGGCACTGCCGGGCAAGATAAATTAGGATACTTGGACCAAATTAGACACACGCCTATTTGTATTACACGTCCCTCTTTGAGAAGGAAATGCAAACGATGTGCAATTGACAGGCAAAGCACGCCTCCTTTATCTCACTGCGCTTTCTCCCCGCCGGGACCTTGTCTTGCATGTTGACCGGTGGCGGCCTGGGCCATCACTCTCTGCGCAGGCTGAGTGTAAGCTGCAGGGCCCAGACAAGGCCTCAGATGCCTTGGCTAGCCGCAGCGCCTGTGAGACGAGAGGAGTTGGAACGCGGGGAGCGCACATTGAATAATAACGACCAGGGGCTGGAGAGATGGCTTAGCGGTTAGGGCGCTTGCCTGCAAAGCCAAAGGACCCAGGTTCGATTCCCCAGGACCCACGTAAGCCAGCTGCACAAGGTGGCACATGCGTCTGGAGTTTGTTTGCAGTGGCTGGAGGCCCTGGTGTGCCCATTCTCTCTCTTACTCTCTCCTTTTCTCTCAAATAAATAAATAAATAAAATATTTTAAAAATAATAATGATCAACACTGTTTTTTTTTTTCTTTTGAGGTAGTGTCTCACTCTAGCTCAGGCTGACCTGGAATTCACTATGTAGTCTCAGGGTGGCCTCGAACTCACGGTGATCCTCCTACCTCTGCCTCCCGAGTGCTGGGATTAAAGGCGTGCGCCACCACGCCTGGCTTTTTCTATCTTTTTCTTTAAACACTGATGTTTTAAGCTGGGCATGGTGGTGATGGTGTGTACCTGTAATACCAGCACTTTGTAGGTGGCAGGCAGGAGGTTCGGGACATCAAGGTCATCCTTGACGACATAGCGAGTTCAAGACCAACCTGGGCTACATGAGACCCTGTCTTAAATGAACAACAAAAATGGTAGGGAGCCGGGCGTGGTAGCGCACGCCTTTAATCCCAGCACTCGGGAGGCAGAGGTAGGAGGATCACTTTGAGTTCAAGGCCATCCTAAAACTACAGAGTGAGTTCCTGGTCAGCCTGGGCTGAGAGTGAGACCCAACCTCAAGAAAAACCCCCCCAAAAAAAACGGTGGGGCGTTTTTGTGACACTGGGGATTAAACTCAGAGGGTGTCCAGGCACGTGCCACACTGCTGAGGTACATTTTGTTTGACCTGCTCCCCTCCCCCCACTTTTATTTTACCTAAGCCAAGGACTTTGGGTGACAAGTCAGTGAAAGGCCAGATTGAAAGCTAATCTTAAAAAAAAAAATCTTTATTTTATTTATTTATTTGCTAGCAGAGAGAGAAAGAGAGAATGGGCGCACCAGGGCCTCCAGCCACTGCAAACAAACTCCAGATGCACGTGCGCCCCCTTGTGCATCTGGCTAACGTGGGTCCTGGGGACTCAAACCTGGGTCCTTTGGCTTTGCAGGCAAGCGCCTTAACCCCTAAGCCATCTCTCCAGCCCTGAAAGTTAATCTTACGTAGATGCTCAGTGGCCTCCAATACCAATGCAGAACTCCTCTTTGCAGAACAATGGGCTGTGGCGAGTGTAACAGCAGGGGTACCCTAAAGTCAGAGAGGTCAAGGGCAGAGGTTACGGAGGGCCTGACCTAGAAAGGAGAGGGATAGCTAGATACCCCTTGGCACTTGAGTCCCCACTCCCGACTTGCATGAGCCTATGGTAATGTTGGCCCCATTTCCTTGTCAGGTCTGCTGGAAATTTCTACAGTGGAGCGAGGTGTGGTGAGCCTCTTTGGAGTGAAAAGTGCCCTCTTCGTTGCTATGAATAGCAAAGGAAGATTGTACACAACGGTGAGTTCCTTGGGCTGGGCAACGCTCCAGGCTGCATGAAGTCTGGCCATATATAGTTGAAGGAGACAACACAGGTATAATCTAGAGAGGTGAATCTTTGCATAGGAGGAGAAAAGAAAGGCCGGGACAGGAGCAGTTGCCAGTGAAAGGCTTGGAGCTCGTGCCTCTTAGAGCCACAGTGAAAACTTCTGCATGGGGCTGTGGTGTTCTGGTGCTCAACATCCGGGGCCTTTGCAATGAAAGAAACCGTGATTCAGAGAGCTCCGGAGCGGGGAGAAGCCCGCGTTCTGGTATGAGCTGTCATCTGGGTTCAGAGGTGTACTGCCCCATGGCCCCCTTTCTAGAGACACCCTGCTGGAGCTGCAGGGGGCCGTGGAGACAGAGACCATCTCTCATCTTCACTAGTGGGTTGAAATCTACATCCTTAGAGGTCTTATGTCCTCTAGTCCCCGAGCCCATAGGCTGGAGAAGTGTCCTCGGCAGACACTGTGCCCCACCCCCCCCCCACCATCTGCCGCCGTGGACCACTTGGGAGGGGCAACGCCATGCTCTCGTGCAACAGCAAACAGCAAACACGTTTTCCAAATGTCCGTTTCCTCTGACCTAGTCACTGCCAAGGGCTTTCAGCTCATGACTCGGCCTAATCCAAATACAGGTTGGGAAAACATCCCGCAAAGTTCACGAACTGGAGAGTCCTTCTCACAGAAACAAGGAGGCTAAGAAGCTGGGGGTACAGTTCAGTGGTAGAGCACTTATAGAGGTGTGCTAGGCTCCAGGTTCTATCCCCAACACCGAAAAGAAAGAGAAGGAGGAGGAATGAGAAGGCAAAAAAAAAAAAAAAAAAGAGGGCTGGAGAGATGGCCTAGCGGTTAAGGCACTCGCCTGAGAAGCCTAAGGACCCAGGTTCGGTTCTCCAGGTCCCACGTAAGCCAGATGCACATGATGGCGCATGCGTCTGGAGTTCCATTTGCAATGGCTGGAGACCCTGGCACGCCCATTATCTGTCTCCCTCTCTGTCTCTCTCTAATAAATAAATTTAAAAAAAAATAAAAACAGGAAAATTAAAAATATTTAAACAAGAAAGATGTTCATCAAGATACGCAGGAGTTGTTCCCGGGGTGGAACGACTGAGCAGTTTTTCCTTGCAGGACAGAAGTGAGGATCAGGACGTGAACCACAGACCTAGGACAGGTACTTGGTGTCAGGGACCATCTAAGCAAAGCAGACCTATTGAAATCTGGAGTGAGCTGACCATATGCCCTCTGCTTTCCAACCTGTAGTGTGGACATCTCAAGTCTGGGTGGGTCTATGGCCTAGTCAGGGGGTCTCCAGCAGAGTTCTGGGGGCACTAGTGCGTCTGTGTCAACCTTGCATGGAAGCATGGATTTCCAGGGACTGACTTAAGAGACCCTGCCTCGACAGAACGGCGGATTCCGGCCGCCCGCCTGTTCACTTTTGTGTTTTAAAGTCCTTGGGTGTGTTTGAGGCATGGGTAGGCGGTCAGGTGAGGGGGATCATGTTGCTTCAGTGTCAGGACGGTCCCGGGGTGAGGGTGGGGGGAGCTGCAGGGCCGGAGAGGGGAAAAATGCCGGAGCTGGGATTCTCCAGGGCCTGTCGTGCCAATCTCTGGAAAAGTGACAGGAACAGCCTGTGACCAGCTGAGGCTTTGGTGAAACAGACACCCCCATTCCGTGGGGTGAGTCTTCCCAAGAGTCCCTTCCCACCAGGCCCCAAAGCACTCAGAGTCCACTGACCTAGAGAAACGGGAATGTGGGGCACCTAGACCCATCAGGCAACTCCAGAGGCTCACTAAGCAGTAGAGCCCAAGGGTGGTGGGGCGGGGGTAAGGGCATCTCTGAGACCCGCCTTTCCTGCCCATACATCTCTAAGGTGGAGGATGGGCCTCCCTGGAGAGTGGAGTTAGACAGCAGTGCCCAAAAGCAGGGCACCTGATGCTTTGTGTGACTGGGGACCAGATGGTCCTGAACAAGCCCTCCCCCACCCTGCCCCTCAGAGGCAGTTATCACGGTCTAAAAAAACAATTGCCAACTGATCCAGGGAGCCAGGAAGACTCCTGCTGGGCGGTGATTTCATTCACACTATTTCTCTCTAAGCCCCCTCTGGCTCAGCTGCTACCGCCTCTAAATGACATTTCTCGTGGCTGGGGGGTGGGGGGGGGCGGGCGGGGCAGCGTATAGGGGGTGATAAGAAGGGACAAATCAGCTACGTGCGTGGTCAGGGAATGAGAAAGCTCACCTAGAAATGGCTCCCCGCACGTCCCCTTTCTCAGACAACGGGGTACAGAGCTTCAGCGCAGATCACCCCTCTCTCTCCTCGAATGACATGAAACAGTCCCCCTGTACCTACTTTACTCCTACTCTTTGTCTGGTATCCCACAGATTGTCACCAGCATGATTCCACAGCACCCCTGGGAAGAGCGTGTGTTCTTTCTCCCCTCTTTTCAGATGGGGACGTGGGGAGTCCATGGTCTCCCGCCCTGCGTCCGGTCCCAGCTGCGTGCAGACGTGCCTCGGGGCTCCACAGACACCCTGCGGAAGACATGACACTCACTGGGCAGGACAGACTGGGACCCAAGTTCTAACTTCTGGCCCAACCTACCCTGTAGCTACTTGTCTGGGTCTGGGCATAGTCACTGGCCCAAGTACAGACTGGAGGGGAGATATAAGTCCAATCTGTTGGCTGTGCCGATAGAGAAAAATACATACTGACGTGTTACTAGGAATTCAGTTGTGCTTTGATGTGATTTCAGTTTTACTGATTATAACTGTGTTTATACTCTTTTAAAAGAAAGGGGGGCTAGAGAGATGGCTTAGCAGTTAAGCACTTGCCTGCGAAGCCTAAGGACCCCAGGTTCGAGGCTCAATTCCCCAGGATCCACGTAAGCCAGATGCACAGGGTGGTGCATGCATCTGGAGTACGTTTGCAGTGGCTGGAGGCCCTGGCGCGCCCATTCTATCTATCTGCCTCCTTCTCTATGTCTGTCTGTCACTCTCAAATAAATAAAAATAAACAACAACAACAACAAAAATTTAGCAGGGCATGGCAGTGCATGCCTTTAATCCCAGCACTCAGGAGGCAGAGGTAGGAGGATCTCTGTGAGTTCAAGGCCACCCTGAGATTAAATAGTGAATTCGAGGTCAGCCTGGGCTAGAGTGAAATCCTACCCCCAAAACCAAGAATAATAATAATGATAATATTTATTTATTTGAGAGAGAGAGAGAGAGAGAGAGAGGGCGAGGGAGGGAGGGAAAGAAGCAGATAGAGAGAATGGGTGCACCAGGGCCTCCAGCTACTGTAAACAAACTCCAGACGCACGTGCCACCTTGTGCATCTGCCTTATGTGGGTCCTGGGGAATCGAACCAGGGTCCTTAGGCTTTGAAGGCAAGCGCCTTAGCCGCTAAGCCATCTCTCCAGCCCTGTGTTTGTACTCTCAATCAGCAGTGGGATGACAACATGCAAGACACAGGATTCATTCCTGGTGATTATCTGGGACATGGGTTTGGGGCCCAGAGGACTAGGTTCTCCCTCCTTCACTCGGCTGCCACCGTGACCTCGCAGAGAAGGGGGTGCCTCCCTCCGTGGGGGGAGCACAGCAACGTGGGCCTGGGTTACAGAAAGGGAGACACACAGCCAAAACGGGGGGCACTGAGGCCAGTGCAGCCAGTCAGGACCAAGCACAGCGCAGGAGAGGGAAGAATGGCACATCTGACGACAGGGACGTCGCCATTTGCATCCCCAGTGCAATTTAAACAACGCAATTTCCTCACCATAGAGTTAGGGTTGGAGAATCTCCCGCGAGCTGGGGAGATGGCTCAGTGGGTGAAGTGCAGGCACCAGGTCGTGAGTTCGGATCCCCAGCACCCCACGTAGAAGCTGGGCGTAGCAGCACACGCCTGGCATGCCAAGTACTGGACAAGCGGAGACCCGACGGAACCCTGGGACTTGCTCCTGGTTCAGCGAGAGGCCCCGTCTCAACCAAGTAAAGTGAAGCTTGCCTGCAAAGCTTAATGACCCGGGTTCGATTCCCCCAGTACTTACGTAATGCCAGATGATGCACAAAGTGGCTCATAGGTCTGGACTTCCCTTTGCAGCAGCTTGAGGCTCTGTAGTGAGCATTTCTCTCTCTCTCTCTCCTTGCAAATAAATAAATAAAATATTTTATAAAATAAAATGGAGAGAGGAAATACTGGACGTAGACTCCTGGCCTCTCCATAGACATACGCACAAGAGCACCCACATCTGCACACATACGTGCCCACACACAGGAATCTGCGTGCACGTATACCACACACACACACACACACGTTCACATGTGAAAAGAAAGTATTTGCATCTGCAGAGCTAGAAAAAGCTTCCCCCATTTTACCTAAGATGGGAGAAGAAGCAGTAGACTTTTCTGATATTTTCCCCTCATTTCACACCTCCCTACGCCCTGCCTCTCCCTGGTGCCCTTCCCCACATATGACCAGTAGTCACAGGACAAAGATCTTTGAGGACAGGCGTGGCTTGATTCTGAATAAAGAAAAGAGGGTAGGTGATTTAGGTGTATTTATGCCAGAGGCATCTCACTTCAAACACACAGAAATGTGCTCCTTTGAAAGTGCCCTTCTCCATAGGAAAAGGTGAAGGCTAGTTTTCATTTATTTATTTATTTATTTATTAGAGACAGAGAGAAGGAGAGAGAGAGAATGGGCATGCCAGGGCCTCCATCCACTGCAAACGAACTCCAGACGCAGTGCGCCACAACGTGCATCTGGCTTACGCGGGACCTGGAGAATTGAACCTGGGTCCTTAGGCTTCAGAGGCACGCACCTTAGCCGCTAAGCCATCTCTCCAGCCCTGAAGGCTATTTTTCGAGTAGATTTCGTTCCACACGAGTCTTATTAGACCTCCGTGCAATATAAAACATTGTCACACTTGTGTTTGAGACTGGAAGGCCTCGGACATGTGATCTGGCAGAATCACGTTCATTTGTTCAAGTAATGATATATGGTAGTTGTTTTTATTAAAATGACATTCACTGTGAGCATTATGGTGGTCTCGAGGGAAAGTGTACGTCAGAGAGGTTTTCGGGCACAACAGGGCAGGCCAGTGACAGAACCAGAACTTCTTGTTCAGTTTTTCCCATCAGGTTCACACAGAGCTATAGGAAGGCCAGGGACACAACAGGCTACAGAGAAGAGACAGGAGACCAACAAAAGTAGCCAATCCTTTGAAAGTGGGAGGTGGACTTAATCCTCACAAACGTGCTGAGCGAGTCTGGGGTTGTAGCTAGAGAGAATGCTGGTCTAGTGAGTGCCAGGGCACTGGGTCCCGGCCTCAACAGCCCCCGCCCACAAAGTCTGATGATCAGTGAACAAAGTTCTCTTAGATGCTTTTACTCATTTCTATTTCTATTTGCAAGCAGAGAGAGAGACAGAGAGGACATTCCAAGACTTCTCACCACTATAAGCAAACTCCAGACACATGTGCCGCTTTATGTATCTGGCTTTCAGGTTAAAATGCTTTTAACCACTGAGGAATCTCTCCAGCCCTCTAAATTTATTATTATTATTATTATTATCTTATTTATTTGTTTTGGATTTTCGAGCCCAGGCTGACCTGGAATTCACTATGTAGTCTCAGGGTAGCCTTAAACTCATGGTGACCCTCCTACCTCTGCCCCACAAGTGCTTGGATTAAAGGTGTGTGCCACCACGCCCAGACCTCTAAATGATTTTTAATGATTAATACACGGTAAATACTATGTACATGGGTATCAGATGATTTTTTTTTTTTTTTTTGGTTTTTCGAGGGAGGGTCTCACTCTAGCCCAGGCTGACCTGGAATTCACTATGGAGTCTCAGGGTGGCCTCGAACTCACGGCGATCCTCCTACCTCTGCCTCCCGAGTGCTGGGATTAAAGGCGTGCGCCACCACGTCTGGCTATCAGATGATTTCTTTAAGGGATGGTTTAAACATTCTGACCATGCTTGACAGAAACTTTTTCCAAACATTTTCAGTCAATGGTTGATTGGATGTGGGGGCATAAGCTCTGCAGTATGCAAGGCCACCTGCGTGTAGCAGTGATGCCCACCTCAGTGATGTTTCAAGGGACGCAAATGTGGACAGGCTGGTTCTCAGGTGGACTCACTTAGGCCACAGGGTGTGGGCAGCGCTTGTCGTGTTTCTTCAGCCAAACGCTCAGCTCCTCACACCCTTTCTCCTCCTGTGCCCCACGCCTACCACCCTAAGATCCTGACGTCTGCAAACAGCACACAAACCTTCTTCCTTAACCACCATCCGGATCAGAAATAAATTCTCCTGGAAACCAGCACGGCAGGTCCCTCTCCAGAGACACCAAGTTAGTACAGAAAGGGAAAGCGGTCGGTAGAGGGGTCTAGGCAACACCCAGAGAGACCACCGCTGCTGGAAAAAAAAAAAAAAAAAAAAAAAAAAAAGCTTTCTCACTCCACTTCCCAGTCCATCATCTACCCTGAATTCCTTCCCACTTTAAATAAATTACTTATTTGGGGCCTGGAGAGATGGCTTAGTGGTTAAGGCACTTGCCCATGAAGCCCAAAGACCCAGGTTCGATTCCCCAGGACCCATGTAAGCTAGATGCACAAGGGGACTCATGCATCTGGAGTTCATTTGCAGTGACCGAAGGCTCTGGAATGCACATTCTCTCTCTCTCTCTCTCTCTCTCTCTCTGCCTCTGTCTTCCTCCTTCTCTCTCTAATAAATAAAGAAAATTAAAACATGAAATATTTTTAAAAAATACTTGGGTAGACAACTATGAACATAATTTAATCACAGAAAGAATTCACAGAAGAATTTTCCAGAGAACTGGTCTGCATTGTCTTGGTGTCTATGAAGTCCTCCTCAGAAACTCCTTATGGACTATTCCAGAATGACTAGCTGTGTGCATGTGTGCCGACACACTTATTTTTTTAAATTTTGTTGTTTATTTTTATTTATTTATTTTAAAGTGACAGAGAGAGAGAAAGAGGCAGATAGAGAGAGAGAGAGAGAGAATGGGCACGCCAGGGCCTCCAGCCACTGCAAACGAACTCCAGACTGCGTGCGCCCCCTTGTGCATCTGGCTAACGTGGGTCCTGGGGAATCGACCCTCGAACCGGAGTCCTTAGGCTTCACAGGCAAGCGCTTAACCGCTAAGCCATCTCTCCAGCCTGACGCACTTATTTTTTTAAAAAAAATCATGCTAACAGGACACACTACACAAACCATGCATCTTCACTTGGCAATATGTCTTCGAGATAATTTCATGTCAATGCACAAAGGTTTGTGTGTGTGTGTGAGAGAGAGGGGGGGGAGAGAGAATATGCATGGTATGTACATGTGTGTGTAAATGCACGCACCTGCCCTATGCACATCCATGTGAAAGAAAGCCAAAGGAAAACATCGAGTGTGCTGCTCAATACCTCATCTGCCTTACTTCCCTGAGACAGAGTCTCTTACTAAACCAGAGCTTCCCACAAGCCCACGGACACTTTTTTCTCCACTGGGGCTACAGGCATGGGTGGTTGTAAACATAGCGGGTTCTGGGGGATTGAGCGCAGACCCTAAACCTTGCATAGCAAGTGCTCATACCCTCCGAGCCAGCTTCCCCATCCCCGGTTTCTTATATTCCTTTATTATTATTTATTTATTTGAGAGAGGAAAAGAGACAGAGGGAGGGAGAGGAGAGAGAGAATGGGTGCTCCAGGGCCTCCAGCCACTGTAAACGAACTCCAGACGCTTGCGCCCCCTTGTGCATCTGGCTTATGTGGGTCCTGGGGAATCGAACCGAGGTCCTTTAGCTTTGCAGGCAAGCGCCTTTAT
This sequence comes from Dipus sagitta, assembly GCA_036346955.1. Classification (NCBI taxonomy): domain Eukaryota; kingdom Metazoa; phylum Chordata; class Mammalia; order Rodentia; family Dipodidae; genus Dipus; species Dipus sagitta. The sequence goes on along the minus strand of CM070789.1, from coordinate 21,871,511 downwards.
CCGCTAGGCCATCCCTCCAGCCCTATTCTTGTAGCTTCTAGTAGCCCATTGCATGGACCCGTCGTAACTGAGTCAGTTGCTCCCTTCTTTTTAGATGCTCTGGTTGCTTTTGGCCTTTCACTGTCACAAGGAATGCTGACAACTTTCGTGCAACTGGAAGTACAAGAGAAAGACATTTTCTAGAAGTAGAGCTGCTGGATGTTTATCTCTTTACTTGTTTGTTTGTTTCTTTGTTTGCTTGTTCGAGGTAGGGTCTCACTCTAGCTCAGGCTGACCTGGAATTCACGATGTAGTCTCAGGGTGGCCTCGAACTCACAGGGCAATCCTCCTACCTCTGCCTCCTGAGTGCTGGGATTAAAGGCGTGTGCCACCAGGCCCAGCTTTCCATTTTTGATTCTGGTAGATATTGTCCAATTTCTTTTGATAGAGGCTTTAGCAATATACAGCAAAGAGCATTAAGTGAGAATTCACAGCCTCACACACTTACCGTGGAAGACGTGATCCCTGCCCCTTGATTTACATTTCTTTAATTAGGCATGTTTTCTAATGTGTGAATGCTATTTATAGCTCCATTCTAAGTCTTTTCTGTTTATAAATATTCATGTTCCAGTAAGTGGAGGATTCTGACTGTAGTTATGAAATGTTCTCCTTGACATATGTGAGCTTGTATTTTAATCCAGTTTGCCATTTATATTTTGTTTGAGATAATATTTTTTAGACAGAAGTAAAATTTACTAGTTCTTTTTCATGTCCTGTGATTCTTTGTGTGTGTGTGTGTGTTTGTATCTTGCTTAGAAATAGCTTTCTGACTCTGCAATTATTTATTTTTTCTCTAGACTTCAATAATTGCCTTTTTTATTTTTAATTTTTTTGGGGGGGGGTGAAATAAGAAGCCTTGGCTGGGCGTAGTGGTGCATGCCTTTAATCCCAGCACTCGGGAGGCAGAGGTAGGAGAATCGCTGTGAGTTCATAGTGAATTCCAGGTCAGCCTGAACTAGAACGAGAACTCACCTAAAAATAAATAAATGAAATGAAATGAAATAAGAAGCCATATATCAAACTTGAGTATTATTAGTATTATTTTAAAGATTTTATTTTTATTTACTTATTTATTTACTAGAGACAGAGAGAGGGTAAGAGAGAGAGAGAGAGAAAATGGGCGCACCAGGGCCTCCAGCCACTGCAAACGAGCTCCAGATGCATGCGCCACCACGTGCATCTGGCTCACGAGGGACCTGGAAGAATCGAACCTGGGTCCTTAGGCTTCACAGGCGTGCGCGCCTTAACCGCTCAGCCATCTCTCCAGCCCTTAGTTTTGTTTTGAGACAGAGATTCACTTACGTAGCCCGAGCTGACCTCAAACTTGAGATCTTCCAGTGTCTGCTCCCTGAGCACAGCAGGCGGGTATCACCCATCCCCAGCTACATGTATTAATTACGATATAAATTACGATTTACTTATACCAACATTATTGTCCCTGGTAATTTACATTCCTCTGAGATTAATTTTTAACTTTTGTGTTCCATATGGATGCTGTGTATGTACGTGTGTGTGTGTGCGTGTGTGTGTGGGTGTGTTACAGTGTGAGTGGTATAGGGTGTGCGTATGCCTTTGTACAATGCACAAGCTGGCAGAGGCTAGAGGAGATTCTTGGTGCCCTCTGACATTGCTCCTTCATACGTGACCTTAAGGTGGAGTCTCTCATTGAGCCTGGATCCGCCGCTTTGGGTCAGACTGGCCGACCAACCAGTCCAGTCTCTGCTGTCCACAGGGCTGGGCTTATAGGCATGTATGCCCATGTCTCGCCGTTTATGTGGGTGCTAGGGAGTTGAAATCGGGGTGAACCAGGCCTTCACATCTGCACAGGAAGTGCTTTTCCCGGCTCAGCCGTCTCTCTGCAGCCCGGTGGATCCACGGACCCAAGTTCATCTTGGATCACCGGCTGGGCCCTTGGCTTTGCTTGCTGGTCTGAGGCAGACCTTTAACTAGCGTAGCTTCAGTTCCAATTTCACTTTGACAATTGACCTCGAGTTCGGTTCCTCCGAGGCTCATGACTCCAAGTTTTGCGCACCCACAGCCTTAAGTCCTGCGGCCAACGCTGCTCAGTGTACACAGTTAAAAAGCCCACAGTCCTATGCCGTCTGCTGGCCATCGGCCGACACTGGCCATCCTGTCCTCCCTCGTCCTGCGAGGCACGCTCGCAGTCTCCCCTCCCCACCGGTCACTCAAAAGCTGCAGAGCTTCAACGCTCAGTTGTCCAGGAATCCTCAGCAAATCATGTGGGATTGGTTTTTCAGGGCAAGAAAAGGCCCTCCAGGGATTTAATGGTAAAGGAATACGTAATTCAGCTAGAAGATCATAAAATAGCAATAGAATTGTTACTAAGGGGCTGGAGAGATGGCTTGGTGGTTAAGCGCTTGCCTGTGAAGCCTCAGGACCCCTGTTCGAGGCTCGATTCCCCAGGACCCACGTTAGCCAGATGCACAAGGGGGGCGCACGCGTCTGGAGTTCGTTTGCAGTGGCTGGAGGCCCTGGTGTGCCCGTTCTGCCTCTTTCTCTCTCTGTCTGTCACTCGCAAATAAATAAATATAAATAAAAACAAAAAAAAAAACATTAAAAAGAATTGTTACTAAGATTTTTGCTTTATTTTCCGAGCGTCGGACCCAGGACTTTTCGTGGACTGTTTCCGCTGACACTCGCCCCCGTGACACGACACCACCGTTCTCAGTGTGCCGATGCGCGAACTGAGGCCCGGGTTCACGTTGCTAATTAGTCTTGAGCTCAACCCAACACTGGTAGCACAATAGCCCAGCATTTGGAAGGTGGAGGAGAATTTCTGTGAGTTCAAGACCAGCCTGAACAATAGCAAGACTTTTTCTCCAGAACACCAAAAAAAAAAAAAGTCTCAAAGCTATAGCACAAATAAACCATTTAAATAATAATAATCCACTTTGATTAGCTTTTTTCTTTGTTGGTTGTTTGTTTGGTTGGTTTTGGTTTTCTGTGGTAGGGTCTCACGCTAGCTCAGGCTGACCTGGAATTCACTATGGAGTCTCAGGGTGGCCTCGAACTCACGGCGATCCTCCTACCTCTGCCCCCCCCCCCCCGAGTGCTGGGATTAAAGGCGTGCGCCACCACGCCAGCTTTGGTTAGGTTTTTTTCACTACTTGTGGGCTTTCTTTGCTTCGTGCCTTCCACAAGTATTTACCAAGCAGCCATGACAAGGGCAAGCTAGATCCTTAGCTTGGAATGAATGAGCCAATGACAAATTTTCGCATTTATCTCAAGTAAATCCGTATATGTGAACATGCTTTCTAAATGATAAACAGGAGAAAGAGGAAAGGGGAAATGTGCTCAATGGTGTGTATGGAGATGAAGGGGGGAGATTAAAGTGTTCCCACTGGGGCTGAAGAGATGGCTTAGCGGTTAAGCGCTTGCTTGTGAAGCCTAAGGACCCTGGTTCGAAGCTCCATTCCCCAGGACCCACGTAAGCCAGATGCACAAGGCAGCACATGCATCTGGAGTTCATTTGCAGTGCCCATTCTCTCTCTTTCTTTCTCTCTCTCTCTATTGCTCTCAAATTGGCCAAATGACCCCTGGCTCACTGTCCCCCAACTCTCATTCTAGGCTTCCATTTCAGTGTTGTTCAGACATAGTTTTCTCAGGGATCTGGAAGCCTACTGGGAAAGAAACTCATTTCTACAAGGTCCCGGTGCTGTTTGAAATGCTGTCAGGTATGCCTTGAGGGCTCTAGAGTCTGGTGATCTTAATGTCCTGTCTTCTACCACTCACTCCCTCAAGATAACAGGAAGGGGCGCCCACCTATCCCCACTGCTGGCCAGGCCAGGAAGCACATGGTAGGATGCTTTCAGAAGAGACCAGGGGACACCTTCGGCATGGGGAGGGGGAGATGGTTTCATCCTCCGCTGGAAACAGAAATTATACTCTATTTCTCTCAGTTTCATTCTCCGTTTCTCTTGTTTGTTAATTATTAATTCTCCATTTATATTAAAGTCTAGACCTGAGGTCATTTTTTAAAAACATATTTTATTTTTATTTATTTACTTATTTGACAGAGAAAGAGCGAGAGCGAGAGAGAGAGAGAGAAAGAATGAGAATGGGTGCACCAGGGCCTCCAGCCACTGCAAACGAACTCCAGACGCGTGCGCCCCCTTGTGCATCTGGCTAAACGTGGGTCCTGGGGAATCGAACCTGGGTCCTTTGGCTTTGCAGGCAAAGGCCTTAACCGCTGAGCCATCCCTCCATCCCTAGACCTGGGGTCTTTTAGCTGCTGCTTTGATCTGTCTTCCTGTAGACTCTCACTAGCAATCTTGCGGACAGCCCCAGGGCGGCAACCCTGGGGTCCTCTTGTGTAAAAGGAAAAGGAAATGGAGTGATTTGTTGGCGATGAGCTTGTTGATGTGTGGCAAGAAGTCCAACACTCATCTTGTGAGCAGGTGGTCCTCATGTGGCTCTCTTCTAAACTAGGGGTGAAGAGGTCCCCAGGCACCTCGCACCACTTGTCTCACTGGAAACCGGGTTCTTTTTCCTGTACGAACGGCTGCTCCTCACTATCTCAGCTCCCATATGACCCCAGGGAATGATGCAATTCTAGGAGGACCCACCGGCTTTCTAGGTCAAAGTTAAAACAGGATGTGCTTTTCCTTTTCTTTTTGTTTGTTTGTTCATTTTTATTTATTTATTTGAGAGTGACAGACAGAGAGACAGAGGCAGATAGAGAGAGAGAACGGGCACGCCAGGGCCTCCAGCCACTGCAAACGAAGTCCAGTCGCATGTGCCCCCTTGTGCATCTGACTAACGTGGGTCCTGGGGAATCGAGCCTTAAACCAGGGTCTTTAGGCTTCAGAGGCAATCGCTTAACCGCCAAGCCATCTCTCCAGCCCCCATCCTTTTTTTTTTTTTTAACGAGAGAGATAGAGAATTGGTGCACCAGGGCCTCAGCCACTGAAGTTGAACTCCAGACGCTTGTGCCAACTAGTGGGCATGTGCAACCTTGCACGTCTGACTAACACAAGACCTGGAGAGTCGAACATGGGTCCTTAGGCTTCGCAGGCGAACGCCTTAACCACTAAGCCATCTCTCCAGCTCAGAATGTGCTTTTATTGAGGGAAAATGAACTTAGAACTGAGAAGCACAAGAGGAAAGAAAAAGACGGGAAAGTTCTATGCTCTCCCCCCCCCCCACACACACACACAATGGGTCTTTAGGAGACAGAACTGAGGCTCAGAGGGGAGGAACTTGACCAAGCCCACACAACTAAGATGTAGAAAGGTCACTGACTAAAACCCTGAGCCTCGATCCTGAGAAAACAGCTTTGTGTGACTGTCCCTCTTCCCCTGGACGGAAAGTGCTATCACCTGAGGATTTGGCAGGAGGTCTGCATCACGTAGCTTCAGTTCCCACCACCGGACAGGATACAGACCACCCACCCCACCACATCCCTGGCTTCCTCTGCGTGGAGAGAAAGCGAGGGCTCTGAAGTCTCACTCTTTCTGCGCTTGGATGTTCCTGTCATCCCAGGACAATGTGCAGCCCGTGGTAGTCCAAAGGGGAGGGAAGGGACGCCACAGGGGCCGGCTCTGCATGGCCCGCAGGTGTCTGCTGCACGTCTCACTGACCGCTAAGTGTCTGCTAAGTCTGTTCGTTCCTTTCACAGCCCAGCTTCCAAGAGGAATGCAAGTTCAGAGAGACTCTACTGCCCAACAATTACAACGCCTACGAGTCAGACCTGTACCGAGGGACCTACATCGCCCTGAGCAAATATGGACGGGTAAAGCGGGGCAGCAAGGTGTCCCCAATCATGACTGTCACCCACTTCCTTCCTAGGATATAAGGACCCGTGAAAGAAGGATCACAGGGTGACAGCTACATCTTCCCTGCTAGAGTTTTACACAAGAGAAAAGTCCTCTTGCTCCCCGTGACTTTTCTGAGTCAGGCTTATCTCATCAACCTGAGTTGGTATCCTTGGCCACGGGACCACGTGGCACGTAACCCGCCCAGGTGAGGGGGTTGCAGCTGGCATTTCAGACTGAAAGAGAAGGTATACGCGACGCTTGCGGCATGTGACCCTGTGCGCAGGAAATGGCCAGGGAGGTTGCGTGCGCCACGCACACACATCTTGGTGCACATCCTCGGAGCAAAGATCTTTGAGAGCATCGAGTTTCTTTCTCCTGGTGTCATTGCAGGAATCTGCTTGCAAGAATGTCACCTGTCCAGTCAGCAGGCTTGATGTGCCCCCCCCCCCCGCCGCTGCCATTCTACCTCTTTCCAGAATTTTCTCCTCCTTCAAAGGCCACCAGCGGCCATGGGCTGCTTGGGTGGCAGTGAGCGGTGGTCCTCTAGGTGCAAGGGGGGCGGGGGGCAAGGGGGGAGGGGAGAAGATGTAATCACAAACCAGAAAAAAAAAAGACGGTGTGATCAAGCATCTGAACTTCATGCCTGTTGGGAGCTCTGGGGACTTGAGGATGCATTATTGAGGAAGCTGGGGGAGAAGGGGTCCCCACTTCTCGGTCCAGGGCAGTTGGGGGGGGAAGGGCCTGCAGAAGCGGCGGAGGGCCTGGATGTTCTGGGAAGAGCCATTCAGCCTGGAGGTTCTCAGAGCCGTGTGTATCCAAGAACAAGGCCAGGGCCAGGCTGCGTGCCCATACGTTTTCTCACTTTGAACCAGGGCTTATTTTAACCTCAGATGACAAGGATCCTAATAATGGCAACCTCTTTGGCAAGGAAAGAGGGTGTGCAAAATAGGGCATGAAGGCTTTGGACTGCATGTGGCGATTCCTCTCCAACTATGTCCAGGAAAGTCACCCAAGTTCTCACCCGATACCCTCACTTCCTTCTCGCTCGAACTCATCTCATATGCACACTGCGGCCTGGATGCGGCACAATGGGCACCGTGACCTCTAGCGTGTGCCCCCTTTCCTCCCAACAGTAGAAGAGGCACGCTAATCCTGTGACTCTGGGCGGCCAAGCGCAGCGTCCTCGCCTTACAATGCCTCCTTGCCTCCTGTCCTTTGAAAGTATTTAAAGCAGAGGTTCCCCGAGCGAGCGACTATAAATGTGGCCCTGCCTGGAGCCTGCAGATTCCTGAACTGTTGGAATGTTCCTAAATCTGACACCACAGAGAGAGAGAGAGACAGAGAGCCATGGCAGAGTGCAAATATTTTCAGCATATGTGAACCATCGAGTTACAAAATGACCTGATACCCTCGGCTACTCTTGGTGGGGCGGGTGGTGGGGGTGGGGGGGGGACGGCCTGCATGACAATCCCTCATCTGTTGCAAATACCTTCATCTTTGACATACCTCTCTATTCATAGTTACATCCATCTATAGATAGATCTGGGCTGACGGAGGCTGAACTGAAGGCGAAGGCTCGCAGCGCAAAAGAGAGACGCTATGCGGGCTGCCCCCTTTGCCCTGCAAGTGTCAAGGGTGGGCATGTGCTAGGCGAGGAGCAAAAAGGCAAAAAAAAAAGAAGAAAAAAAAAAAAAGCAAGGTGACATAAGATTGAAGAGACAGTGGGAACTCAGGTGTGTGTGGACTTCATCGAGCCTTAGATGGAGACTAGAAGGAGCTGGATTTGGATCAAGTATAAAGAGGAGAAAATCAGTTCATTGTTTTAACTGTTGCAATGCTGAGCTGAGCTGCAAGCCTTCGGGGAGGCAGATAACAAAGCGAATTATGGTTTTCCCCAGTGTAATCCATCTCTTTAACAAGACACATCAGCACCCGGGGCACTGAGACCCTCAGGTGTGTGCCCGCTCCTGACGGAATGCTACGGCAAGGTGCCTGGGGGTATAGTTCAGGTGTGGTCTGGAGAGGAGAGATCATTTCAGCTGCAAAAGCTTTTTCCTTCCTCCCTCCCTCCTTTCCTTCTTCCCTTCCTCCTTCCCTCCCTCCCTCTCTTCCTTCCTTCCTTCTTTCTTCCTTCCCTCCCTCCCTTCCTTCCTTCCTTCCTTCCTTCCTTCCTTCCTTCTTCCTTCCCTCCCTTCCTTCTTTCCTTCCTTCCTTCCTTCCTTCCTTCTTCCTTCCCTCCCTTCCTTCCCTCCCTTCCTTCCTTCCTTCCTTCTTTCTTCCTTCCCTCCCTCCCTTCCTTCTTTCCTTCCTTCCTTCCTTCCTTCCTTCTTCCTTCCCTCCCTTCCTTCCCTCCCTTCCTTCCTTCCTTCCTTCCTTCCTTCCTTCTTCCTTCCCTCCCTTCCTTCCCTCCCTTCCTTCCTTCCTTCCTTCCTTCTTCCTTCCCTCCCATCCTTCCTTCCTTCTTCCCTCCCTCCCTCCCCCCTTCCTTCCTTCCTTCTTCCCTCCCTTCCTTCCTTCCTTCCTTCCTTCTTCCCTCCCTCCTTCCCTCCCTCCCTTCCTTCCTTCCTTCCTTCCTTCCTTCCTTCCTTCCTTCCTTCTCCCTTCCCTCCTTCCCTCCTTTCCTTCCTTCCTTCTTCCCTTCTGGATGTGAGATGCACGGTTGGCATTTGAAACTTTGTCATGCGAAGGCCTAGAATTACTTAGACTCAATTTAAAAAAAAAAAATCGTCAGGCATGGTGGCGCACACCTTTAATGCCAGCACTTGGAAGGCAGAGGTAGGAGGATCGCCTTGAGTTCAAGGCTACCCTAAGACTACATAGTGATTTCCAGGTCAGCCTCGGCTACAGTGAGACCCTACCTTGAAAAACCAAAAAAATTAATTAATTAATTTAATTTAATTAAAAAGAAATCAAGTCCAACCCACGGGAGGGACTAGGGAGAAGAGCAGAGTCCACCCAGACCAGTGGGGGCATCGCTGATGTTTCTCTCCTGCTACTTTCACGTTTCTACCTGGTCACCCACTCGCTGAGTCCCAAAGGCCCTAGAGGTTGCCTTGGGCAGTAGAACACAGCGCTACCCACGCCTCCTCACTGGGAAAGGCAGTAAGAATCCCAGTTTGAGGAGTTTTATTGCTAACTGACCTCTCCCACCCTGAACCTAAATGTCGGGGGGTGGGTGCGGGGAGTTTAAGAACCTCTTAAGAAAGACTTCCTCTTTAAGAGCAAATGATAAAGCAGAGAAGGGCATTGTGAATGCCCATGAACATGAACTTCTTGTTGGTGAGAAGTCAGTTCCGAAGTCAGGAGGGAGTCCCAGGACCCTGTAAAATCTCCATCCCCTCTGGGACGAAGGATGGCCCTGACAGGAAACCAGAAAATTCTAAATGCTAGCACTTACAACTCTTTTCTCATTTCGCTGCCTCATCACACCTTTTTCCTTCTGGCTTCCCACACAGTTTTTTTTTTTTTAATTTTTGTTTATTTTTATTTATTTATTTATTTGAGAGTAACAGACAGGCAGAGAGAGAAAGAGAGAGAGAGAGAGAGAATGAGCGTGCTGGGTATGAGAGAGTATGCCAAGGTTTCCAGCCACTGCAAACAAACTCCAGATGTGTGCGTCCCCTTGTGCATCTGGCTAACGTGGGACCTGGGGAATCGAGCCTCGAACCAGGGCTCCGTCCTTAGGCTTCACAGGCAAGCGCTTAACCACTAAGCCATCTCTCCAGCCCAGTTTTTTTAATTGTTTTTTTTTAAAAAATTATTAGAGAAAGAAAGGCAGATACAGAGAGAGAGAGAGAGAAGAGAGTATGCCAAGGTTTCCAGCCACTACAAATTCACTTTAGACACACATGCCACCTTGTGCATCTGGCATACGTGGGTCCTAGGAGAATCAAACCTGGGTCTTCTGGCTTTGCAGGCAAGTGCCTTAACCGCTAAGCCACCTCTCCAGCCCTTCCCACGCAGTTTCGTAGGTAGTTTGGAAGGCAGTATGTCATTTCATAAGTAATAGCCCGTAATCATACCCCATCTAGCCGCCTCTGCCCCATTGCATGGAGCCAACAGCAGAAAAAAAAAAAACGGCCCTTGGTCAGAGCTTCAGGCAGAGCACAATTCCTCCTGTCATCCGATTCAGAGTAGGAACCCCTCTCCTCTTCAGACATACGGGCCTCTCCTTAGGCCAAGACCCTGGGCCTGTAATTCTCTGCTGTCCCCAGTTGGGAACGCTGCCTTCCCCGTGGGCTCTTCCTGTCCCAAGACCTCTGCTCCTCTGGCTTCTTGCTTTCTCTAGTTCTGAGGGGAGAAGGCATTGGGAAATTGCATAAGCTGTAGTTTTCCTTCCTCCAAGTATCTACTGTCCATGGCTTTAGCACGCCATACCTCAGTCACTGCGACAAAACACAGCTACCTGAATGTGGCAGCTGGCCCCCAGGACTCCATCCGGTACGGCCTCTGTGCCCTCTATTCCCTTCTGTTCTGCTCGTGTGAGAATGAACTAGAAACATCTAATGCCTTTCTAACCCTGTGCTTTTCTCCCAACGCTCTGAGCCAGTTGTCACCAAGGAGATGACAACTCCTTGTCAGCGCAGTGGGTCTTGTGTTAGTGTCTCCTTCCTGCCCTCTCCGCAAGGAACCGGCCACCTCTGTCTCTTCCCCCAGAACGTTCCAAAGGTGGGGATGCTGGGGACAAGGCCACGGGAAGCGACAGAGTCTGCAGTCTACTCTCTGGAGCAGGGAGTGGATGCCGCCCCTTCCTGGAGGAGGAGGACGGACGGCAGTGCCCCAGCTGGGTCCTGAAGGAAGAGCAGTGTGAAGATGGCCAACCCAGACCCACGTTCGTATACCTCATGGACTACTGAAATGCCAGCACCAGACGAGCTGGGTCCGAACACGGTTCTCTCTTGTGCTCATCGCTAAGGACCTCGGGCTGGGTCCCGGTGCGGAGCCGTACCCAAGCGTGGGTACAGCAGGTAGCCACAGAAGCTCTTGTGGACTGCGACGCTTCTGTTCTTTAAAATGTATGTGCTATGCACAAACCGTATGTCATGTTCCAGCAAACAGGAAAAGGTCTTTTTATACGTTTATCTAAACTGTTCGTCTCCACCCCTCCTATTAAAACTGACTACTCTCCCGGTTGTGGTTGATTTTCATCTCAACTCTCTTCCGACTCTAGGGAGCTAGACTGAGGGGGAAACAGAATGCCCAGAGCCCTGGTGACCGGGTTATGAAAGCAGGAAGGACTTGTGTGGCGTATGGAGTTCACCAGCCCTACCTTACAAATGAGACAGTTGGCAGGGAAGGGGGCAGGGTGTGACCAAACGCTATAGGGAGGCCATAGCCCTCTTTCTCTCTGTCTCTGTCTAAGGCACACATAGGCATTCCTGTGCCTAAGGAATTCATTCATCCATCCATTCATTCACAAATCAAGAAATGCCTATTGAGGGTTGCAGAGATGGCTCAGTGGTTAAAGATGCTCGGCCACAAAGTCTGCTAACCTGGGTTTGATTCCCCAACAACTATGGAAGAGACCCTGGTACACACACACACACACCTACAAATACATAAATAAAACAAAGAATATATATAGAGCACCTAATCCCTCCAATGGGCTAGGTTTGAGGGATATATATATGAAACAAGGGAAATATGGTAAACCATCCTCTTACAAATGTGCCTTATAAAAAAAAATCACCCAAGGGCTGGAGAGATAGCTTAGCAGTTAAGGTGCTTGTCTGTGAAGCCTAAGGACCCATGTTCTACTCTCCAGATCCCATGTAAGCCAGACGCACAAAGGTGAGGCAAGTGCAAGGTCACACATGCCCACTAGGTGGCGCAAGCATCTGGAGTCTGATTTCAGTGGCTGAGGCCCTGGTGTGCTGATTCTCTCTCTCTCTCCTCTGTCTTCAAAAAAGAAAAAAATCACCCAAGGGCTGGAGAGATACCTTAGCAGTTAAAGCGCTTGTCTGCAAAGCCTGAGGACCCATGTTTGGCTCTCCAGATCCCACGTAAGCCAGACACACAAAGGTGAGGCCAGTGCAAGGTCACACACGCCCATACCAAGTGGCGCAAGCATCTGGAATTTAATTGCAGTGGCTGAGGCCCTGGCAGGCCAATTCTCTCTCTGTCCCTCTATCTCACTCTCTAAAAAATAAAAAATAAACCCGGGCTTGGTGGCTCGTGCCTTTAATCCCAGCACTCGGGAGGCAGAGGTAGGAGGATCGCTATGAGTTCGAGGCCACCCTGAAACTACATAGTGCACTCCAGGTCAGCCTGGGGTAGAGCGAGACCCAACCTCGAAAAACCAATAAATAAATAAAATTTAAAATAAATTAAAAAAAAAAATCACCCAAGAGCACGTTACCTCATAGATTCCCAAAACCCACTGCAGAAACTCTGAGAAGTAACAGGGGGAGGGAGGACACAAATCTACATTTATAACATGTACCAGGAAAGCATGATACGGTAGGACTAGAACTGCAAAGCATTTGAATAAGGGGAGTCTCTACCAATTGTACAGTCTTGTACAGGTTAAATGCGGAAGCTGAAGGGCGACATTCCCCTCGGCCCCACAACAGCGCCCCCAGACACACCTACCCTCATGCACGCCCCAAGCCCTGGGTCAGAGCCGTCTATGTTTTACAAAACAACATGATTTCTCTCGTCACCTGATTCAGGGTACAAACCTCTCCCCTCAGACACATAGATTCACGCAGCTCCTTCCTGGGCCTCCCATCAGATATTGGCACCTCAGCCTCCCCCCCCCCCCAACTCTTTATTTGCTTCATAACCACCAAGAGCAGAGGCGACTCCCTCTGCCACGTGTTTCTACTATAGTGTGTTCCTTCTCACACACCCCAAAGCAACAAGACAACCGACCGCAGACTGAAACCTCTGCCAAAATACACCTTTCCTCCTTTAACTTACCCCACGTGTTTTGTCACAGGGCCAGAAAGCTGACTGAAACATTGAGAAAGTAAGAAATAATCTCTTGCTGGGCATGGTGGTGCACGCCTCTAATCCCAGCACTCGGGAGGCAGAGGTAGGAGGATCGCCGAGGCCACCCTGAGACTCTGTAGTGAATTCCAGGTCAGCCTGGGCTAGAGTGAGACCCTACCTCGAAAAACCAAAAAATAAGTAAATAAGAAATAATCTCCTCACTCTAAACCGCACCACCCAAAGGCCATTACTGCTGAGGTGGGTGCTCCTTGGTTTTCCTTTAGCCTTTCAAGCACAAGACACACTTGGTGCAGGGACCAAGCCCAGCCGAGGGGTGCTACTGGAGAGCAATTTTATGTTTGTGTCTCGTGGCTCCTTTTAAACCTGGTCAGTGAAGCTCAAGTGTCCCCGGATGAAAACTCAGTCAATCTCAAGAATTTGCTGGCCTCTCGTAGCTAGGTGCAAAGCCAGAGTGTCACTTCAAGTTGTAAAGCACAGTGACAATTCAGAAAGGATGAACTCAGGTACCAGAGGAACCTGAACTTGGATCTTCACCTGAAAGTGAGGCGCCTTCTCCCATTCCAAAGGGGACCTGCTACGAGGAGGAAGCGGGCGCGGGGTGGGGGAAGATCATAGCTGCTTTGTTCTCTTTCCCCCTGAGCACCAGACCCTGAACCACTGATATTGGCCAGGAGGAAAGGGAAGGGAAGAAGAGAAACTATCACCTGAGAGATCCTGCAACAACATTCTGTGCTTTCTGGGCCGTGCACGTGCCTAAGACTGGAGCTCTGTCATTGGGAGCTGCTGCAGATAGCTCAGAGACCATCCTTCTCTGGAAATGCCTTGCCTGCCATGTCTAGAACCCAAGTGAGTTCACTGTCTTTGGGGCCTTGTGTCCCTCCCTTCGCAGCCCCTTAGAAAGCTAACTGTCCACCTGCACCTGTCCTCTGCACTGAAAGTCATGTCCCCAGGCAGCGGTACCAGGCAGGACCTCCATCACGGTCTCGCTCGTATGTGGGGGAATCCATCAAGCTCCCCAATAACAGTGGCCTTCTGCCTCCTTCTCCATGCAGCCACTCCCTGTCCTTCTCTCTGTGGAGTCCCTCTGGACTCTTAGGAAAATACCATAGCTTGAGATTTTTGCAGGATTCTATTCACTTTTTAGAGAGAGAGAGAGAATTGGCACACCAAGGCCTCAGCCACTGCAATTGAACTCCAGACGCTTGCACCATCTAGTGGGCATGTGCGACCTTGCACTTGCCTCATCTTTGTGCGTCGGGCTCACGTGGGATCTGGAGAATCGAACATGGGTCCTTAGGCTTCACAGGGCCTTAACCACTAAGCCATCTCTCCAGCCCATCTATTCATTTTTTTGTAAATAGAATAAAACCGACAGAACAACAAAAATGAGTAACTCACAATTCTAGATTAAATGCATTTTTAAATCTATAGGCAGCAACTAGGAAGAAAGAGGAAAGAGACAAGTGGACCCTTTATAGACATAAATATATACACAACAGGATAGTTGGCTGATAAATTTGTATTTCTGGAACCAAAAATTATAAATTTTTAAAAACATTTTATTTATTTAAGAGAGAGAGGGAGAGAAAGAGGTAGATAGAAAGAGAAAGAATGGGCATACCAGGGCCTCTAGCCACTGCAAACAAACTCCAGATGCATGCACCACCTTTTACATTTGGCATTACATGAGCACTGGGGACTCGAACTCAGGTCCTTAAGCTTTGCAGGCAAATGTCTTAACTTCTGAGCCATCTCTCCATCCCCTAATTTGTTTTAAAAATAGCTTCTTGGGGGCTGGAGAGATGGCTCAGCAGTTAAGGCACTTCCCTTAGAAGCCTAAGGACCCATGTTCAACCCACCAGGTCCCACATAAGCCAGACACACATGGTGACATAAGTGCACAAGGTCACATATGCACACAAGGTGGCACATGCCTCTGGAATTCGATTCCAGCTCTCTGTCTCTCTCTCTCTGTCACACACAAAAAATTTTAAAAAAATAGCTCCTTGGTAGCCTGCATGTATGGACCAACATGTATTACCTAATCCACTTTTTAAATTATTCATTTATTTGCAAGAAAAGAGAGACAAACATAGAGAGAGAGAATGGGTACACCAGGGCCTTGAGCCACTGCAAACGAACTCCAGATGCATGCCCCACTTTGTGCATCTGACTTTATGTGGGTACTGGGGAATCGAACCCTAGTCATTAGGCTTTGCGGAAAAGTGCCTTAACTACTGAACCAACTCTCCAGGCCCTAAATGTCTTATAAAGTATAACAAACAGCAGAAAAGGATATATTCCCCATATTTATTTATTTATTTATTTATTTATTTAAGAGTGACAGACAGAGAGAATGGGTGCACCAGGGCCTCCAGCCACTGCAAATGAACTCCAGACTCATGCGCCCCCTTGAGCATCTGGCTAACGTGGGTCCTGGGGAATCGAGCCTCGAACCGGGGTCCTTAGGCTTCCCAGGCAAGCGCTTAACCGCTAAGCCATCTCTCCAGCCCTATTCCCCATATTTTTAAAGCTGCAAATACTTCCAAACATTGTCTTTTCTAATTTTCTTTTGATTTTTGTTTCGCCCATATTTCTCAGTGCTTATTATTTTCTAATAAAATGCATCTCCGTTATTTGAAAACTTGGTTCCTTTGCACCTGGGGTGGAGTGGGTGGGTGGGTGGGGGCATTTGTGCCAGTCAAAAATCTCTTCCTAAGAACATTTCTCTGGTGAGGGCTCCATTGTAAGAGTTGTTGGCACTGCCCTCTTGTGGTTATTTCCCTTGCTACTAATAATGCTTCAGTCCTTAGAATCCAGCAAGACCACAGAAGGACAGTTGCTGAGTTGGGACTTGGGACGCTGGGTTTAGAGACGCACAGATCGTGGCGTTTGCCTGCAAGGAGCTCAGACAAGCCGCCTAGGACAGCCACGCATGCTTGACGTTGGCACGCACTTGAACTTGCAGAGGAAAAAGGTGACTCGCTGGGTGAACAGGGTGGCGAGTCTTTTGGAGGGGGCACTGGACCTGAGACTACAAGGACGAAAGGTACATGGGGAGAAGGAAGGGGCACTCCAGGCTGAAGACCCCCAAACCCAGACGCACGCCCCCACCAAGGTGTCGAAGAAGAGAGTGCGTTTAGCTCGGCGGAGGGGGCAGAGTGTGGACTTGGAGAGGCCGGCAGGCGGGAGCGGTCTTGGTGGGCCAGTCAAGGCTTCCCTGGCCCTAGGTCAGTTATGTAAGCTTGGGTTTCCTCCTCCACACAGGATGAGCACAATAATTATGCCGGCCTCCCTAAGTCCCTGTGAGACTCCATGGAATAGTATGCGGTGGGCATCCTGCGCTCTGCGTGGCTGTGTAGCGAGTTCAGTAAGTGTAGCTGCCAATAGCAAGAGACACAGGGTATTTCAGGGCATGGCTTCTTAAACCTTTGCCACTTGCAGCTCTGTTTTGCCCAAGAATTTTTTTTTTTTTTTTTTTTTTTTTTTGGTTTTTCGAGGTAGGGTCTCACTCTAGCCCAGGCTGACCTGGAATTCACTATGTAGTCTCAGGGTGGCCTCGAACTCACGGCGATCCTCCTACCTCTGCCTCCCGAGTGCTGGGATTAAAGGCGTGCGCCACCATGCCTGGCTTTGGTAACATTTTTATTGACAGCTTTCATCCATGTACATAATGTATTTTGATTGAAATCCCCTCCCAGTACCTGATTTTGTCATCCTCCCTCAGTCCCCTTCCACGGCACCCTTTCTTTTTTTTTTTTTTTGCCAATTAGTTTTCCATTTTGTTTCGTTTTTAAGGAATATTTTTTCATTTTGGTTTGGTTTTTTTTGTTTTTGTTTATTTTTATTTATTTATTTATTTATTTATTTATTCGAGAGTGACAGACAGAGAGAGAGAAAGAGGCACAGAGAGAGAAGAGAGAATGGGCACGCCAGGGCCTCCGGCCACTGCAAACGAACTCCAGACGCGTGCGCCCCCTTGTGCATCTGGCTAACGTGGGTCCTGGGGAATCGAGCCTCGAACCGGGGTCCTTAGGCTTCACAGGCAAGCGCTTAACCGCTAAGCCATCTCTCCACCTCTTCTGTTTTGATTCCTTTCTCTCCTCTTCCATCATCCATAAGGACTTGCTGCTAGGCTCCGATATTGTGCGAGAAATGACGACCTCTCTAAAGCCATGAATGTGGTGGCCACTTCAAGTCCAGAAGAAGTGCACCCTTCCCTATTTTATTTTATTTTATTTTATCTTATCTTATCTTATTTTATTTTATTTTATCCTATTTTATTTTATTGGCTGTTACGTTCTTTCTGTCACCTCCTCCACAAGGTTCCCCAAGCCTCGCCAGTGTGATAGAGATGTCTCAGTTACCGTGTAGCACTCAATGTCTTCCTAGAACTCTAATGAATTTTGGGTCTCCCCAGTAGTCACCACCATCTGCAAAAAACAACAACAACAAAAAGAAATTAAAGAAGCTTTTCTGACCAAAATTGAGAGCAGCACTAATTTAGGGGCATACGTACAAATATTCTTAGAGGTTAAATTTTATGTGCACAATGTACCCATTTCAGTAAAACAACTGTAGTAGCTTCTCCCCTAGGTGCTTCTACATTGCAACTCATGGGCTTTTGACTTGGGTTTTCAGTATCAGTCATAAATTCCCCACTGTAGAACAGGCCTCAAATCCGAAGAGCAGTTGCTTACCGCCCTAGCATGCATGCCACTATTGCCTGGTTAGTTGGCTATGTAGCTTGCTGAATCCACTGCTGGTTAAGACCGTTGACTGTTCTTCCCTCAGCACTCTGGATAACGCTTTCCAGTACTTTGACAGTCAGCAGAGAAGACTTCTTTCTATCTTGATTTCCTCAGTGTCCTGCAACTGAAACATGCAGTGTCTTCAGCAATAGGGTCTTACCAAGAGCATTGACAATAGCCTGTATTATTTTGGGGGCCACATAGGCCTCCGTGATCACAACTCACTGGGTGGTATCCTAACACTTTGCCCAAGAAATTTTTAGGCAACTCTGGGTACACAGGTACATAAAATAGGTATTTTAATCAAACACTTGCTGATAATAAATCACAAATAAACTTACTTTAAAACAATTCTTTGGGGGCTGGAGGGATGGCTTAGCAGCTAAGGCATTTGCTTACAAAGCCAACGGACCCAGGTTCGATTCCCCAGGTCCCACGTTAGCCAGATGCACAAGGGGGCACACGCGTCTGGAGTTCGTCTTCAGTGGCTGGAGGTCCTTGTGTGCCCATTCTCTCTCTCTCTCTCTCTCTCTCTCTCTCTCTCTCTCTCTCTCTCCCTCCCTCCCTCCCTCTTTCTCTGTAAAATAAATAAAAATAAAATATAAGAAAAAAAATTGTTTGGAAGCTGGGAGTGGTGGCACACACCTTTAATCCCAGACCTTGGGAGGCAGAGATAGGAGGATGGCCCAGAGTTGGAGGCCACCCTGAGCCTACATAGTGAATTCCAGGTCAGCCTGGGCTACAGTGAGACCCTACCTAAAAAAAAAAAATCTTTGGAGCAGAATACTGGGAGAAAAATTGTCTAAGTGGAGTTAGGAGATGAGATGGAAGAGAGAAGGCAGAGGGAGGAGAGTTAATCAAAATTAGGGGGCTGGAGAGATGGTTTAGCAGTTAAGCGTTTGCCTGTGAAGCCTAAGCTACCCTGGTTGGAGACTCGATTCCCCAGGACCCACGTAAGCCAGATGCACAAGGTGGCGCATGCATCTGGAGTCAATTTGCAGTGGCTGGAGGCCTTGGCACGTCCATTCTCTCCCTCCCTCTCTCTCTCTCCCTCTCTCTCTCTCTCTCTGTCTGTCTCTCTCTCTCTCTCTCTCTCTCTCTCTCTCTCTCTCTCTGTATGTCCCTCTCAAATAAAGAAATAAAAATAAACAAAAATTTTTTTTTAAATAATGATGTTGGCTGGGGGTTGTGGCACACGCCTTTAATCCCAGCACTCGGAAGGCAGAGGTAGATGGATCACCATGAGTTTGAGGCCACCCTGAGTCTACCTAGTGAATTCCAGGTAAGCTTGGGGCTAGAGTAAGACCCTGCCTTGAAATCCTCCCCCCAAAATTAAAGATGTCATGAATAAGCCACATGGAAACTTATTTCTCCACTAACTAAATAATATACAGTTTAGAAAAGAGATGATGTTGGCAGAAGTATCCTGTGGCGGTGGATAATGCTGTGTCTAGAAGCAATAGATTGTTACAGGAAAATTTCAGTGCTATGGTGGGATATCTTCCAGCGAGCTATTGGACAGGGAGGTCCCTGATGCCCCCAAAGCATTACAGGCCATTGCCGAGGCCCTTGGTTGCCCACCAGGAATAGATGGTAAGACCCTATTGCTGAAGACTCCACATGCTTGGGCTGCATAGCCACTGAGGAATCAAGCTGGAGCTGAGCTGAAAACCTCCGTGCTGTCAGGGTTCTGGAAAGACCTCCCCAGCCTGCCAGTGGAGACAATTCAACAACGGTGGCAGCCAGCAGTGGACCCTGCAAGCTTTACGGCTGGACAGCCAGGGCAAATATACCAGCTGGGGCAACGGTGGCATATCTCTGTAATGGGAGAAACCAACTGCTCTCTGTTTGAACTTGAGGCCCACTCCACAGGAGGGAGTTCACGCCTGGTGCTGAAAACATAATAAAAAACTTATGGCTGGGCGTGGTGGGCGCACACCTTTAATCCCAGCACTTGGGGAGGCAGAGGTAGGTGGATCGCTGTGAGTTCGAGGCCACCCTGAGACTACATAGTGAATCCCAGGTCAGCCTGGGCTAGAGCGAGACCCCACCTCAGAAATAAAAAGAAAGAAAGAAAAAAAGAAAAAATATGTCAGGGGTGGTCACAAGCCCCCGGGAGGGAAACTACTACTGTTGTCTGGCTAAATGGATATTTTATGCCCATCAAACCACCCTCTCTAAATTCTTATGTTTATGCCCACATAGTAGTAATGCGGCTCTCACTTTTGGTTAGAGAAGCTTCTCTTTTCTGATGGCTGTGACCTCCGGGGAGACTCAAGACTCATCAAAGTGCTGAGAAGAAGTGACTGTGGAGTGGTTGGCACTGAGTGAGACATCTCTAACACACCCTTTAAGGCTCAGGGGCCATTGCAGAAGAGGTGACAGAAAGAACGTAAGAGCCAAAAGAGGGGAGGAGCGCTTTGCTTTGCAATACTGTCTTCCAGACGCAAAGTGGCCAATGCGTTCATGACCTCACAATGGCTTGCATAATAGGAGGGGAAAAGACCTACATAATAGGAGGGAAAAACGATAGCTTCAAAACAGAAGAGAGGCTATAGTGTTGCGGAAAAGAAAGGATTCGAGAGAGAGAGAGAGAGAGAGGAATTCAAGAGGGTGGTGCAAGCGGATTATGATCATGGTATGTTGTCTATATGTAGGGAGGTTGTCAATAAAAATAAAAATAAAAATAAAGTTTCAAAAGAAACAGGTTTTTTGGTATAATTTTTTTTATTTTTTTTATTTTTATTTTTATTTTTAGTTATTTATTTGATAGGACAGACAGAGACAGAAAGAGGCAGATAGATAGAGAGAATGGGCACGCCAGGGCCTCCAGCCACTGCAAACGAACTCCAGATGCATGCACCCCCTTGTGCAGCTGGCTTACGTGGGTCCTGGAGAATCAAGCCTCGAACCGGGGTCCTTAGGCTTCACAGGCAAGCGCTTAACCACTAAGCCATTTCTCCAGCCCTTTTTGGTATAATTTTGACACTTACTAACAATGAAAGCAAATTTGTACGTGAGTGAGATGGATGGATGTGTCCATTTGCCTAGGACGACGCAGTCCAAAGATACGCTAATTTGATACGTGCAAGGAAGCTGTTAAGTCAGATAGCAAATGTTTTCCGCCTACTAGCTTAGAAGGATGGTGGGGTGCTGGTGACAAACTAAATGAGAGGGACCAGGAGCCTGCCCGCTGGGGGATTTAATTCCAAGAGAGACCAGACATGCCTGCTAGTTCTCTGCACAACATGACATGATCGCACTCTTTCCGGGGAGCGGGAAAGGAGACAAGCCCTGGGCAGGACAGAGAGTGACCCTGAGAGTCAGTCACTTGATTTTTTAATTTATTTTTATTTATTTATTTAAGAGCAACAGACAGAGAGAGAAAGGCAGATAGAGAGAGAAAGAATGGGCGCGCCAGGGCCTCCAGCCACCGCAAATGAACTCCAGACGCATGCGCCCCCTTGTGCATCTGGCTAAAGTGGGTCCTGGGGAATCGAGGCTTGGGCCGGGGTCCTTAGGCTTCACAGGCAAGCGCTTAACCACTAAGCCATCTCTCCAGCCAGAGAGTCAGTCACGTGAGTGTGCTCGGCCACATCTCTTTGGTGTGCCTGTCAGGCAGGATCAGTGTGGGCCTGGTGAGACCATGAGCTAGGAAGGAGCTATTTGCTGAAGGAGTTAAAATGATAGTAAATTCTTTAAAAAAAATAAAAATAAATAAAAATACTCATTTGGGATGGAGAGATGACTTAGTGGTTAAGGCGTTTGTCTGCGAAACCAAAGGACCCAGATTCTATTCCCCAGGACCCACATAAGCCAGATACACAAGGTGGCACATGTGTCTGGAGTTTGTTTGCAGAGGCTACAGGCCGTAGCATGCCCATTCTCTCTCTCTCTCTCTCTCTCCCTCTCATCTCTTAAAAATAAATAAATATTCTTTAAATATTTATTTATTTGAGAGAGGAAGGGAGAGAGTGGAGAGAGTACAACCTTTTATTGTTCATTTATTTATTTATTTATTTGAGAGTGACAGACAGAGAGAGAAAGAGGCAGAGAGAGAGAGAGAGAATGGGCACACGTGGGCCTACTGCCACTGTAAATGGACTACAGATGCACGTGCCACTTTGTGCATCTGGGTTTTGGGGCTTTATTTTTTGATTATTTATTGAGTTTTTTTATTAAAAGGTTGTACTCTGGGCTGGAGAGATGGCTTAGCTGTTAAGACATTTGCCTGCAAAACCAAAGGACCTAGGTTTGATTCCCCAGGACCCACGTTAGCCAGATGAACAAGGGGGCGACGCGTCTGGAGTTCGTTTGCAGTGGCTGGAGACCCTGGCATGCCCATTCTCTCTCTCTCTCTCTCTCTCTCTCTCTCTCTCTCTCTTTCTGCCTCTTTCTCTCTCTGTCTGTCGCTCTCAAATAAATAAATAAATAAATGAACAATAAAAGGTTGTACTCTTAGACCACCTCACCCCCACCACAATTCTGAGGGTCTTCTTCAGAGGGGTCATGGGGATCAAGAGGCCTCAGTCAGTCTCGGGCAGGGGTGTATAGTGCTTCAGGCCCTTTTCATCCACCCCGAGGCTCCTTCATTCTTGCCACTGTCCACAATGCTCCCTGAGCCTTGTTGGGCAAGAAAGGGATCCGTAATGCCATCTTCTGCAGTGTGAATGTTTATTCTGTGCCATTATGGGTTTTTTGAGGTTGCTTTTTTTTTTTTTTTTTTGGTATTATGGCTCAGTTAGAAGATCTTGGACTATGGGGATGTATGAACATCATTGAAATTGATTTAAAAAAAAACTATGGGGACTTTTAAAGTTAGACTGAATGCATTGCATTTTACATCATGGATGGTGATCAGTTTATGGGGGCCAGGGGCAGAATGTGGTGGTATGAATTCAGGAGTCCCCCATCAACTTAGGTGTTCTGAATGCTAGGTTCCCAGCTGATGGAGATTTGGGAATTGAATCCTCCTGGAGGCAGTGTATTGTTGGGAGTGAGCTTATGGGTGTTATAGCCAGTTTCCCCATGCCAGTGTTTGGCACACTCTCTTGTTGCTATTGTCCACTTTATGTTGGTGGGAGGGGGGATGTCCACCCCTCTGCTCATGCTATCGTTTCCCCTGCCATCGTGGAGCTTCCCTCTCGAGCCTGTAAGCCAAAATAAACCTCTTTTTTTCCCCCACAAGCTGTTCTTGGTTGGGTGATTTCTACCAGCAATGTGAACCTGACGGCGACACTTGTCATAATGACTGGGGACATTGGCAGTAAGTGGCAGAAGCCACAGATTAGAGAGATTTGCAGCATGCAGGACAGTCTCCATGACGGAGAATTACTCAGCTCAGCTGTAGGTAAAACACATCAAAGCAGTCAGTCTGCTCTACAGAGGCATGTTGCAGTCAGGTTCACATTGCTGCTAGAAACCCGCCGACCAAGAGCAGTTTGTGGGGATAAAAAAAAAGGATTATTTTGGTTTACAGGCTTGAGGGGGAAGCTCCGTGATGGCACGGGAAAACGATAACACGAGCAGAGGGGAAACCGGCTATAACATCGGAATCAAACCACCACAAGGCGCAAAGTGTGATCCTCCATCTGTTCCCTAGGTCTGGACTTTCTAATGAGAGTATAAATCCAGTTATCTGAAACGCTTAAACAATCGTTCACCATTTCAGAAAGTTCTATCCTGTTAATGCCACAGATGCGTTACATTCTCAGTTGAGGCACAATAACAGATGTTCATGGTGGTTTTCTCTCTCTCTTTCTCTCAAACACACACACACACACACACACACACTTAAACTCTTATTTTAAATGTTAGGGCATGTATATATATTTTCTGCTGAATTTTTTTTCTTGCTCCTCTTGAATCCAGATATGGCCCATTGTAACTACTGATGAGCTTCCAGAAACTCCACTGTCTTTTCTGACACAACCTTGCCAGGTAGCCCAGGCTGGGCTGGAACTCTAGACCTTCCTATCTCAGTCTCCTGATTTCAGGCGTGTGCCTTCACACCTAGGGTCCTTTGTCTCATAACGCAGTTACTGAATGCTTATGCTATTGGGATATAGTATATTTTAAATTAATTTCATTTTTCTTTCTCCTAACGTCATTCATACATATGTAAATATAGACATAAATGTATAGAAAGACTTTTTACCTTTTTAAATTTTTTATTATTTTTTTATTAAGAACTTCCATGATTGTCAACAATATCCCATGGGAACATCCTCCTTTTTGCCTTTTTAAAAATCAACACTAAAAGTATTAGATTCCATTATAGCATTTTCAAGCAGTATATGTTTTTGTGGTATGACTTTTTTTAATCATTTACTTAATTAATTTATTTATTAGATACAGAGGGAGAGAGAGAGAATGGGCACGCCAGGGCCTCTAGCCACTGCAAACGAACTCCAGACGCATGTGCCACAATGTGCACCTGGCTAATGTGGGACCTGGAGAATTGAACCTGGGTCCTTAGGCTTCGCAGGCAAGTGCCTTAACTGCTAAGCCATCTCTCCAGCCCATTTTGACTTTTTTTTAAAGTGATATACATAGGCAAGCTGTTTCAACCATGAGCTCACTGCACACGGTGGAGACGGTGTGAAATTACCACCATTGAATGTGGCGTGGGTGGCAGGAGAGAACTGCCCAGTGAGACTGTTTCCCAGGAGAAGATGGACAGCCATGACACAGGACTCGCCCTCCTGGCCTGGCCTTGCTGCTTCCTTGTAAAGTTTGTTGTCTGAGCAGCGCCGAGCTGTCTGGTCTGAATTTAGCAGAGCCTCGGGGTGCCCAAAGTGAGGACCAGGGAGGATGACCCAACAGTACTGATAAAACTTTGAGCTCTGTACCCAAAACCTCCTGTGAATCCGTGATGCTCCCAGGTTGGGACTGGCTCGGGAGATCCCCAAATTACAAGGAATAATAGGCCGTTCCTTGGTTCCTTTCTGGAGATTGGCCATAGGTTTATGGCAGCCAGTGACCCGAGCCGAGTGGCCTGAACTAAATTTAAGTGTCCCGGGACCCTTCCTTCACCGTGGTGATCTGCCCATCCCCTTGGAGTCCGAGTTCGCAAGAAGATGCTGTATTTATAGACCGTGATTCTGAGAAGCGCTGCAGGCCCTTTTAGGAGATTAGCTCATTGCAGCCGGGCGGAGGCAGGGCGAGTAGATGGAAGACCCGTGTTCCTCTCCCTGTAAGGCGCAAGAATGAGCCAGGCGTGGAGGCTGGAGATTCTGGGAGCCTCTGTCCTCAGGGTGACTTTCCAGTAAGTCCTATCAGCCCTCCCCACGCTGGCCGGCATTGAGCCCCCTGAGCGGCGTGCATGCGGTGCTAAATGGGGGTCTGGGCTTCATCTATGGTTCTACATTTCTCATGGCCAAGGAGACCCAACTCTGAGCTGGCTGCAGTTCCTCCTGAGGCTCGTTAGAGTTATAAACCGTGATAAACTATACTTAGCATGCAGTTTACAGCTGTTTAAAATAGACAAACAAGGGCTGGAGAGATGGCTTAGCGGTTAAGCGCTTGCCTGTGAAGCCTAAGGACCCCAGTTTGAGGCTCGATTCCCCAGGACACATGTTAGCCAGATGCACAAGGGGGCACAAGGGGGCGCACGCGTCTGGAGTTCCTTTACAGTGGCTGGAGG
Source organism: Dipus sagitta (assembly GCA_036346955.1). Lineage (NCBI taxonomy): Eukaryota > Metazoa > Chordata > Mammalia > Rodentia > Dipodidae > Dipus > Dipus sagitta. The sequence goes on along the minus strand of CM070789.1, from coordinate 21,846,345 downwards.
CCCTGGTGTGCCCATTCTCTCTCCATCTCTCTCTCTCTCTATCTCTATCTGCCTCTTTCTCTCTGTTGCTCGCAAATAAATAAATAAAAATAAACACACAGGATCTCGCTGTGGGTGGGATTCTCCCGCCTCCCATAGCTAAGACTAGAGGCATGTTTTACCATGCATGGCTGGTTGGAGTGGTGTGCACAGAGGTGTCGTTGGGTGTAGCGTAACCTTTGGGTGATGGGATTAGCAGGAGATACGTAGGTCAGTGAGACACAAGACCTATTTGAGGAGGGTGGTTCTAACGGTTCCTGGGCCTCTGTGCTCTTGCTTGAGCTGTGCTCACTAGCTTTTATAGACTTGTGCCACAATACATTGCCCCCACCAGAGGTCAGATTAAAAGAGTCCCTCAGCCGGGCATGGTGGCGCATGCCTTTAATCCCAGCACTCAGGAGGCAGAAGTAGGAGGATCACCGTGAGTTCAAGGCCACCCTGAGACTCCATAGTGAATTCCAGGTCAGTCTGGCGTAGGGTGAGACCCTACCTCGAAAAACCAAAAAAAAAAATAAATAAATAAAAGAGTCCCTCAACTACCAAACTGTATGTCGCCTGCCTCGGGTGTTTTGTGGTAGTAACATAATGTGGATGAACATGACAGGTTAGTAGCATCAAGTCCACACACGTGCGTAACCAATGACCACTGTTGCAGTTACTTTTCGTGGCTGAGACAGACACCCGACCAGAAGCAACTTATGGGAGGAGAGGGTTTATTTCAGACTCACAGCATCCAGGGGAACGCCCTCAGTGGTGGGAGAAGCCGGCTCGCTTCCACAGCTGCACCCACAGCTGAGAGAAAAAAAGTCAACACCAGAAAACACACACAGCCAGAGCTCCTGAGTGATCTTCACACACCGAATAGAGCAGGGCTACAAGGTCCACCCCAGGGACACTTCTACCAGCAGGCTACTAGATACTTGAGTAGGAATCTTAAGCTTAATCAAACTTCCCTAAGGGGGGGGGGGGCTGAAGATATAGCTTAGCGGTCAAGGCGCTTGCCTGCGAAGCCTAAGGACTCATGTTCGACTCTCCAGATCCCGTGTAAGCCAGATGCACAAAGGTGAGGCAAGTGCAAGGTCACACATGCCCACTACGTGGCGCAAGCATCTGGAGTTTGATTGTAGTGGCTAAGACCCTTGCATGCCAATTCTCAATCTCTCTAAAATAAAAAATTAAAATAATTCCCTTAGGCAGGACTGCAGAGATGCTTTAGTGGTTAAGGCACTTGCCTATGAAGCCTAAGGACCCTGGTTCAATTCCCCAGGAACCAACGTAAGCCAGATGCACAAGGGGGCGCATGTGTCTAGAGTTCCTTTGCAGTGGCTAGAGCCCCTGGTGCGCCCATTCTCTCCCTCCCTCTCTCTCTCTCTCTCTCTGTCTGTCGCTCTCAAATAAATAAATAAAAATAAAACAAAACATTTAAAAAAAAAAAAAAAAGCCCAACACATTAGGCCGGGCGTGGTGGCACACGCCTTTAATCCCAGCACTCAGGAGGCAGAGGTAGGAGGATCGCCGTGAGTTCGAGGCCACCCTGAGACTCCATAGTGAATTCCAGGTCAGCCTGGGCTAGAGTGAGACCCTACCTCGAAAAACCAAAAAAAAAAAAAAAAAGCCCGACACTCATGGATGAGGGATATGAGGATGACTGTATTGCTAAGTCAGCTCTGGGTTCTGGGCTAGAAACCAGGACCACCAGGTTTTCTAGTTCAGGCAGTAACTCCAGGAGAGCTTGTGATCCGAAGATCCCTTTGGCTTTCTGCCACAATGGCACTTCAGAGACAGGCAGATGCCCCCCACCCCCCCGTCCGCACCCCCTCCCCCACCCACTGCCTTACAGTAGCTGTGAGTAATAAGAAAGGAAGCTGCTGAAATGCTAGGAAACGGGTACCTTTCGCTGGCTGGCCCACAAGATAAATATCGTGCCAAAGGCTCGATTCCCGTCACCTTTGGTCCAGTCGCTGTGGTTTATCGGAAGCATTCCGCTTTCCAGCAACAAACAGTTCTAGGAATCGGGGAACATCAAATCCGTAGGCTGGAAAGAACCTATGGGAGCCCATCAGCCTAAATCTCTCCTTCCGGCTGAGCTCAAATTCTGAGATGTCTTCAGGATGTTGCCTTGGGATACCTGTTCTAGAAGCTTCTCAGGCAAAGGAAATCACTCACAGCCTGCCCCTATTCTTATTCAGTTCAACCCCATCCCCTTTGATTCCCCCCCACACACACACACCCCAATGGCAGAGGGAGGAGGCTCCAGAGAGCTGGGCATACACAGTCCCTGTGCCCAAGGGGAAAGCCAAGCATCTCGGCCATGACTTGTACCAGCTGAGTGATTTTGGGTAGTGTGGTTCACTTTCCTGGATCCCAATTTTTCACATATGTCTATGCAGATCTACCAAAACCTCATATAGGACAAAAGCTACAAGTTTCAGAAAACAGGTTTGCATTTTACTGCTTCTTTGATTTTATGGGTTGGGAGAATACATTTTTGGGGAGCTGGTCACTTAAAAACAAATGGTGGGGAGGGGTGGAGGGATGGCTTAGCAGTTAAAGCACTTGTCTGCAAAGCCAAAGGACCCAGGGTTGATTTCCCCAGGACCCACATGAAGTCAGGTGCACAAGGTGGAGCACGTGTCTGGAGTTCGTTTGCAGTGGCTAGAGGCTCTGGCTTTCTCTCTGTCTCTAACTGATTCTTTCTCTTGTCTCTTTCTCTCTCAAATATATAAATAAAATATTAAAGAAAAGCAATTGGTGAAGATATGCTCACAGAGACTGTTTGGAGAAGGCTCATTGGCCACATCATAAAGTGCTCTAATAAACACATCAAATCAATTCCCTTGAGTGGATATTTGGGCTTTGATTCCTCCCCTGGAAACAAGGACCTGGAATATTTATTAATATCCTCATTTATTAAGTCAATCATAAAGCATGGACAGGATCTTCACACAGGTCTGGCGGGCTGTAGAAAGAAGTTAAGTCACTTGCCTGCAAAGCCTAAGAACCCATGTTCTTCTCTCCAGATCCCACGTAAGCCAGATGCACAAAGGTGAGACAAGTGCAAGGTCGCACATGCCCACTAGGTGGCACAAGCATCTGGAGTTCGATTTCAGTGGCTGAGGCCCTGGCACGCCAATTCTCTCTCCCTCTCCCTCTCTCTCTCTGTCTCTCTCTCTCTCTCTAAAATAAAATATAAAAAGGGGGCCTAGAGAGATGGCTTAGTGGTTAAGACACTTGCCTGCAATGCCAAAGGACCTCAGTTCGATTCCCCAGAGCCCACATAAGCCAGATGCACAAGATGGCACATGGATCTGGAGTTCGTTTGCAGTGGCTAGAAGCCCTGGTGTACTCATTCTTTCTCTCTCTCTCAAATAAATAAATTAAAATTAAATATTTTTTAAAAAATTTAAAAAAGAAAGCCAAGTCTAAACCCTTGAGGGGTTTATAACACATGGATGGAAACAAGCCCACGGCATGAAAAGTCAACAAGCAATAGAGAGAATAATAACAGGACAGGGCCCTGGACGGCATCAAACCTCTGCCAAGGGCTGGTGCGGTGGTGAAATGGTGGGCTGCCTCAAGTGCTGCTGGGGGGGGGTGCTTCATAGCAAACATCAGGCTTGAACTTGCTCCTGACAGAAGCAAGCCAAGCAGAGAATCTGAGAAGTCAGTCTCGGTTCTGGAAAATTCACAGGAGCACAGTGCAGGAGCATCCCAGCAATACTGACTTTTTGTTTGTTGTTTTGTTTTTTGACGTAGGGTCTCACTCTGGCCCAGGCTGACCTGGAATTCACTATGTAGTCTCAGGCTGGCCTCGAACTCACGGCGATCCTCCTACCTCTGCCTCCCGAGTGCTGGTATTAAAGGCGTGCGCCACCACGCCCAGCTAATACTGACTTTTAACTCGATGGTTTGGGACATATGAACAAACGTCTCTGGGCCTTGGTCTTCTCCCCTATAAAGATGATAGCTGGGCTGGGGAGATGGATCAGCGGGCAAGAGCGCTTGTGGCATGAGCATGAGGACCTGAATTTGGATACACAGAACCCACCCAATGTCCTCCCAGAGCCTCTGCTGATGCACAGGCATGGACACCACCTCACGTGCGCATATGCCACTCCCATGCACGCACAAATGATCGTCATCGTCACCTGGGCCACCTCAAGTCTGAATGCCATCGGCTTGGTGGCTTGAACGATGGAAGCCTGTTTCTCAGAGTTCTGGAGGCTAAAGACAGACAGCAACAGAGATGCCAGCGAGACGAGGCTCTGCGCGAAGGTTTCTTCTCGGTTATCCTCAGAGAAATCTGACGTTCTCTTCTTTTTTTTTTAATTTTTTTTTAATTTTTTTTATTCATCTATTTGAGAGTGACAGAGAGAGAGAGGCCCAGAGAAAGAGAGAGAGAATGGGCACGCCAGGGCCTCCAGCCACTGCAAATGAACTCCAGACGCATGCGCCCCCTTGTGCATCTGGCTAACGTGGGTCCTGGGGAATCGAGCCTCGAACCGGGGTCCTTAGGCTTCACAGGCAAGCGCTTAACCGCTAAGCCATCTCTCTATCCCTTCTCTTCCTTTTATAAAAGCGTTCATCCCTCCATGGGTTCTCCTCACTGAGCCCTCATTGCCTCCCAAAGGCCTGCTTCAGAGCCCCTCACATGGGATATCCAAATTTCAACATGTGAGTTTTGGGTAGATACAAGCATTCAGTCCGTACTTAACTGCGTTAACTGAGCTCATTTGCTGGAGTGGTCGGGAGGACGAAAGAGACAGTGCATAACGCCAGTGCCCAGCGAGCATGCCATGACTTTATCTGCGGCTGCTCAGATGCCATACAGGCAGAAATGCCCATGTGAGCACAGAAGTAGCCCTGTGCCTTCTTCAATAGAAAATAGAGGCAGGGCTAGAGAGATGGCTTAGCAGTTAAGCACTTGCCTGTGAAGCCTAAGGACCCCGGTTTGAGGCTCGATTCCCCAGGACCCACGTTAGCCAGATGCACAAGAGGGCGCACGTGTCTGGAGTTCGTTTGCAGTGGCTGGAGACCCTGGCACATCCATGCTCTCTCTATCTCTCTCTCCCCCTCTCTCTCTCTCTCTCTCTCTCTATCTGCCTCTTTCTCTCTCTGTCTGTTGCTCTCAAATAAATAAATAAACATAAAACAAACAAACAAAATTTTTAAAAAGTTATATAAGAAAATAGAGGCAGACAGGGAGGTTCCTGATGCCCCCAAAGCATTACAGACTGTTGCCAAGGCTCTTGGTTTCCCCACCAGAACTAGATGGTAAGACCCTATTGCTGAAGACTCCACATGCTTGGGCTGCAAGGCCACTGAGGAATCCTACTGGAACTGAGCTGAAAACCTCCTCCATGTAGATCAGCTGACAAAAAGCTGGAAAAAAAAAAAAAAAAAAAAAAAAGCTATGCTCCATGTAGCCCTATGGGAGACAGAAGTCATCAGTGGTGAAAACAGTGGACACCTCAAGTCTCAAGTTTGGCCAGCCAGGCCAAATGAGCCAACGGGTACAATAGTGGCATGTCTGTTATGGGGGAAACCAACTGCTGTCTAATTGGACTGGAGGCCTGCTCCATGGGAGGGAATGCATGCCTGCTACTGAAAACCTAATCAAAAGCCTGTGGTGAGGGAGGTCATGAGCCCTAGGAGTATAATACCTGCTCTTGTCTAGCTAAGTGTATATACTATGCTCACCAAGCTACCCTATAAACACTTCTCTTAATGTCATACCCTTATATTAATGCTACTTTCACTTTTGGTTAGAGAAGCTTCTCTTTTCAGATGGTGGTGACCTCTGGGATGACCCAAAAGGCATCATAGTGCTGAGAAGATGTGACAGAGGATGTTTAGCACTACAATATCTCTATCACACATTCCAAGGCTCGGGGTCCATTGCAGAAGAGGTGGCGGAAAGAATGTAACAGCCAAAGGAAGGGTAGGACTCCTTACAACGTGCTCCCTCCAGACACAAAATGGCCTGGATATCCATGACCTCGCAGTGCCTGACACTACCTACACAAGAGCATCATAACAGGAGGAAAAGATGATATCAAAATAAAAAAAGAGACTAATGGAGAGAGAGAGAGAATATAACGGAGAATGGATTTGTAAAGGGGAAAGTGGGGGAGGAGAAGGAATTATCATGGTTTATTTTCTATAATTATGGAAGTTGTCAATTTAAAAAAGTTAAAAAAGAAAAAAAGAAGAAAGGAAAGGAAAACAGAGGCAGAATTAGGGTAGGAGGAGAGCTAGCCTCACCTTGAAGCTCAACTGGTTTCGCCCATTAGAATCTCCTTGATATGCGCACAGTAATGTCAAAAAGTGACTCGCACCAGGCCCCATAAAAAGGACAGTTGTTTGGTAAGCGTTCTGGGTGTTTGGAAAGTTGGATGATCTATGGACATTCCTGGTTTATTTGATTAACCAAATTATAACAATTTTCTTAAGTGGATTATGCTTTTTTTTTTTTCCCCGAACACTTTCCAGAGTCACAGGATATTTATGTGTGTAGACTCCATATGAAAGGAACACATGTGGCAACTAGGTCCAAGTTGAAATCAAAGTTCTTCAAGGGGTTGTTGTTGTTGTTGTTGTTTGAGGTAGGGTTTCACTCTAGCCCAGGCTGACCTGGAATTCACTATGGAGTCTCAGGGTGGCCTCGAACTCACGGCGATCCTCCTCCCTCTGCCTCCCGAGTGCTGGGATTAAAGGTGTGCGCCACCACGCCCGGCTCCTTCAAGGTTTTCAAGGGTAGTTTAGGGGTTAGAGAGGTGGCTCAGTTGGTAAAGTCCTCATCAGCAAGCATGAGGAGCTGATTTTAGGTCTCAGCACCCCCAAAACGGGCCATGGTCACACATACCTGTAATGTCAATGCTGGGGAGACAGAGCCAGAAGACTATCCAGAGCTTGATAATTGGCTTGTTTAGTCGAATAGGTGAACTCTGTTCAATAAGAGACTTTGTCTCCCCAGTGTGGTGGTGCATGCCTTTAATCCCAGCACTCGGGAGGCGGAGGTAGGAGGATCGCCGTGAGTCCGAGGCCACCCTGAGACTACATAGCGAATTCCGGGTCAGCCTGGGCTAGAGCGAGACCCTACCTCAAAAAGCCAAAAGAAAAGAAAAGAAAGAAAGAAAAGGAGAGACACTGCCTCAATAAGTAAGGTGGAAAATGATTGAGGAAGACACCCAACATCAACCTCTAGCCTCTACATGCATGTACAGTACAGACTTGCGTGGACACCCACACACCCACACACACACATCTAAACATGCATACACATATTCCCCACACACAAAATTTAAAAATTAAATAATAGGGGCTGGAGGAATGGCTCAGTGGTTAAGGCGTTTGCCTGCAAAGCCAAAGGACCCGGGTTCGATTCCCCAGGACCTGCGTAAAGCCAGATGCACAAGGGGGCGCACGCGTCTGGAGTTCGTCTGCAGTGGCTGGAGGCCTCGGTGCGCCCATTCTCTCTGTCTGTCTCCGTGTCTCTTTCTCTCTCAAATAAGTAAATAAAACTTAAAAGTTAAATAATGAAAAGAGCATCCTTTTGGGAGAACATGCCCACATGTGGTCGCCATCCAAAGATGCCTTTATCAAATATCCTGAACGGAAATGCTGAGACAGAGTAGGAGCTGTTGAATCCTACGAATTAACCTATGCTAATTGATGCTTAGAGATTTCTATGGCCGCAGTCTTCATAGCCCCAAACATGTATGTTGTCTGTCAGCTTGCCAGTCTGTCTGTCTGTCTGTCTGTCTGGGTTAAAAGCAATTCCTTCATAGCACTGGCACAACAGGAACTGTGGGGCAGGTGCATACTCCGTGTTCACAGTGTTGCTGTTGCAGTTACCAAAAGAAGATGGCGGGAGGAAAGTCTTTTATTTTGCCCTGCAGCCTTGGGGGGACACTCCGTGACGGCAGGGGAAAGATGGGAGAGCAGAGGCCGGACACCACCTCCTTGCCACAGGAAGTGGCAAACAGCAGCAGGGAGAGTGAGCCAAACCAGCACTGGCATGTGAAGATTAATAATAACATGATTATAGGACCATCAAGGTCCACCCCCAGTAACAGACCTCCTCCAAGGCTCCGCCTCCCAAAGTCCCATGCACTTGGGATTAAGCATTCAGAACACATGAGTTTATGGGACACCTCGAATTCAAATCACTACCTATGGTTTTTTTGAACCACAGTAGTTCACAACTGCAAAAATAAATAAATAAATAAATAAATAAATAAATCGAACATATTCAGAGTTTAATTAAAGGAGAAGGGAGTGGTAGAATGGAAGAATACTTACAAAAGACATAAGTCAGGATTAATACTGTTGCTCCCCTACGGGACTATGGATAAATATAAATCCGAGATCTCTCGTCTCTCTCATACACAAAACAAAAGAATAGGCTGTGGACATGAATAATGGTGCACCCAGAAGCCATAGATTGTTTTGGGGGAGAATTTCAGTGCCAGGGGTGGGATAGCTTCCATTGAGTTGTTGGCCAAGGTTCTTGGCTGCCCACCAGGAATAGGTGGCAAGACTCTATTTGTGAAGACTGCACATGCTCGGGCAGCAGGTTACTGAGGGATCAAGCTGGAGCTGAGCTGGAAACCTCCTCCCCGTAGACCAGCTCACAGAAATCTGGCCAAAGCCACACCGCCTGCAGCCTTATGGGAGACAGAAGCCATCAGTGGGGAAAACAGTGGACACTGCGAGTCTTCAGTTTGGCCAGCCAGGCCAAATGACCCAGTGGATGTAATAGTGGCACGTCTGTTATGGGGAAAACCAACTGCTCTCTGATTGGACTGGAGGCCCTGCTCCATGGGAGGGAACACATTCCTGGTACTGAAAACCTAATCAAAAGCCTATGGTTGGGGAGATCATGAGCCCTAAGGGAGCAACACCTGCTGTTGTCTGGTTAAATGCATATACTATGCCCACCAAGCTGCCCTCTAAGCACTTTTTAAAGCTTTTTAAATGTTTATGCCCATCTATGAATGCTACTCTCACTTTTGGTTAGAGAGGCTTCTCTTTTCAGATGGCTGTAACCACTGAAGTGACTCAAAAGTCAAGCTGAGAAGAAGTGACAGTGCAGTGTTCAGCACTAAGGGAGACATTTCTTTTTATTTCTTTCTTTTTTTTGTTATTGACAACTTCTATACTTATAGAAAATAAACCATATTCCCCTCCCCCGCTTTCCCCTTCATAACTCTGCTCTCCATCATATCCCCCTCCCTCTCTCCATTAGTCTCTCTTTTATTCGATGTCATCATCTTTTTCTCTTATTATGAGGGTCTTGTGAAGGTATTGCTAGGCACTGTGAGGTCGTGGATATTGAGGACAATTTCTGTCTGGACAGTTGCATTGTAAGGAGTCCTACCCTTCCTTTGGCTGACCTAGAATTCACTCTATAGTCTCAAGGTGGCCTCAAACTCACGGCGATCCTCCTACCTCTGCCTCCCAAATGCTGGGATTAAAGGTGTGTGCCACCAAGCCGAGCTTCTTTCTCCTTCCTTCCTTCCTTCCTTCCTTTCTTCCTTTCTTCCTTTCTTTCTTTTAATTTATGAGAGTGAGAGAGAGAGAGAGAATTGGTGCACCAGGGCCTCTAGCCACTGAAAATGAACTCCAGATATGTGTGTCATCTTATATGCACATATCACCTTGTGCATCTGGCCTACATGGGTTCTGGGGAGTCATACCTGGGTCCTCAGGCTTTGCAGGCAAGCGCCTTAACCGCTAAGCCATCCATCCCTCCAGCCCTCTGGTGCCTCTTTGTAATAGCAAGGAAATAGAGAGGCTGATGCCTCTTTCCTCCTAGCCTCATGATCCAGCCTTTTCTTAGTCCAAGAGGTTCTTGGAATCTGAGTCCCATTTCTAAGATTCATAGCAGACAAGGGCAGTGGGGAGAAGGGAGGAAGTTGAGGGAAGGGAAGGGGAGAGTGGTCAGCAAGACCCCTGACCTTTCTCTGCTCCTCTGCATGCTCTGTCTCCCGGGGCAACGGTATCCGTGCCTGAACAGAAACATTTTCTGAGAAGTGATCTTCATTGCTCTCCTCCTTCCTGGACCATCTTTGGCAGATGCTGGCCGGAAACAAGTTTTCTACTTTTTACGGGAAAGATAATCTTTGCTGCTCTTTCTGGAATTAACCATGTTGTTTATACTTTGCTCCCTCTTTACCATTCACCCAGTAAACATTGATTATTGATTATGCACCTTTTGTGTACTCTGGCTTGTGTTAGGATCATGGAATGGGATAGTTACTACAGAGCTAAAAAATAAATAAATAAATAACCCTATCCTCTAGGGAGGGTCCCCTAGAAACACAAGACATATGTGGAGAAATAAGAGGACCACTTCCAACAGACAACTTAGTGCAGACTAACACCATCTTATACATTGACTGTCTTCATGAAAACTTTATTTCAAAATAATCTTAATGGAGAGTGGAATTTCAAAGGGGAAAGTGGGGGGAGGGAGGGCATTACCATGTGATATTGTTTATAATCATGGAAGTTGTTAATAAAATAATAATAATAAAGTGATCTGGCAAAAAATATCTTAACACATAAAAATTGCATTATAAATATACTAAGCAATTACTCCTTATGAATAAGATCCCCTCAATACTACAGAACAGATGTAGCAAGTCCAAGTGGACCTTTTGAGCTTCTAAATTTCATGATTCCTTAGGATTAACCCAGATCTAAGTCCTATGCTTAAAAATACTTAAAAGAATAAAATGACACCAACAGAAAGGCAGGAATACAATCTGATCAAAGTGTACAAATTAATTATAATTAGGGTAAATCTGGGCTTTACATAGAAAACATCAAAATAGCCAGGGCACAGGTGGTGCACGCCTTTCATCCCAGCACTCTGGAGGCAGAGGTAGGAGGATTGCCATGAGTTCGAGGCCACCCTGAGACCACATAATGAATTCCAGATTAGCCTGGACTAGAGTGAGACTGTACCTCAAAAAAAAAAAAAAAAAAAAGAAAATATCAAAATATTAAAATTTAAATTCCACTCTCAAAACTTACAAAAGTTCTAGAAAGCTGAAAGTAAAAGTGCTAACGAACTTAACGCAAGTGGTAACGCTATAGAATTCCCCGTGGCTCAGCATTGATATTGACTGATAAATGACTAGGGCTGAGAAAGAAATTTCAGTAAGCTAATAGGCAAGTTGCCATAATGGAGAGGCTTGGATTGCTTGGCAATTGCAGCTAACAGCCTAAAGAATGGTATGTCCTGGGCCTGACTTCTCGCTGTGGTAATGATCAGCCGTGAAAACTCAAACAAGTCACCTCCTCTCTGCGAGCCTCAACTGTCTCAGCTCCAGAATGAAGGGTTCACCTGGAAGATCTCCTAGCCCCGAAAAGAAACCTTGAGTGAGCTGCTTCTTTTTTATTTTATTTTTATTTTAGAGAGAGAGAGAGGGAGGGAGAGAGAGAATTGGCACACCAAGGCCTCAGCCACTGCAACTGAACGCCAGACGCTTGCGCCACCTAGTGGTCATGCGCGACCTTGCGCTTGCCTCACCTTTGTGCATCTGGCTTGCGTGGGATCTGGAGAGTCGAGCGTGGGTCCCTAGGCTTCGCAGGCAAGTGCTTTAACTGCTAAGCCATCTCTCCAGCCCGAGCGAGTTACTTCTTAGTGACCATATTTGTCTTATATGTCGGGTTTTCTGTGTGCTATTTTATCATTTCTCTTACTTGTGTAAGCAGTGAGGGCTATGACTTCCACACAGAATCAGAGGGGCCGGGTTAATCAGGAAGGCGTCTTGGAGATAAGTGTTACCTAAGCCTTAGAGGGTGAGCCACAGGATAGAGATCAGGACTGGCAAGTCACAGTCATTAGACACTGGCTGGAGCCTAGGACAACCACCATTGCCCAGTGACAGGCAGAACAGCCTGTATGATGTGATGTCAGGTGGTCAGATTGAGTGAGCCCACCCTCCCACCATGCCCAGCACCCCTTCCAACTGCCTGCCTCTGAGAACCGCCTGGCCTGTAGGCCTGGAGCTGAAGAGCCATTTTGTGTTGCTTTTTTGCTGAAGTCAATTTACCTCTTAGGGGACAACTTCATTCCCAGGCTCTGTGGGACCGGAGGCCTCCACCTCTGTTGTCACTGCCCACAGAATGATGGCTCTTAGGACCCCATCAGCTCAGATGAGCCTAGACAAGGGACCCTTAGCTGGCAGAACCAGCTGGTGAGAAAAGCTTCCGGGTTCTGAAGTCAGGAAATAACCCAGCAGGTTTCCTGTGCTGTCTAAGACTCAGGCCCCCTTATCTGCTCAGCAGGAATCCTGACATCAACTTTTATTTTTTGGTATTTTTTTTATGATAACTAGAGAGAGAGAGTTGGTATACCAGGACCTCCAGACACTGCAGTCGAACTCCAGCATGCGCCTGTGCGAACTCGCGCGTGCTTCCATCACCTTGTGCGCCTGGCTTACGTGGGATCTGGAGAGTCGAACATGGGTCCTCAGGCTTCGCAGGCAAGCGCCTTAACCGCTAAGCCATCTCTCCCCGCTAACATCAACTTTTTATATTTTTGTGAGGATGAAATGTGATGCACTTGTAGATACCAGATACACAGAAAATTGTTGGTATTGGTGGGGTTATATATTAGGATATTTTCACCTTGTCACGGATGTCTGCTGGAGATAAATCCCTGGTAATATTGGGTCAACGTATTTTCCCCTCCCAATCCACATGCTACAATCCTAATCCCCCTCCAGTGTAATGATTGTAGAAGGCGGGGCCTCTTGGAGGATGGAGCCCTCCCGGGGAGGTTAGTGCCCTTCTAAACAGACACATGACTGCTTACCCTCACTGTCCCCACTCCCTAGCACTCGAGGACACAGCGAGAGGGCTATCATCTGCAAGTAAGGAACCCTGGCCCTCTCCAAAGCCACCTTATCTTAGACTTCCCAGTCTCCAGATCTGTGAGAAGTAAGTGCTGGTTGCTTAGACCGCCCCCCTCCCGTTACCATGGCAGCAGCTGATTAAAGCACTTGGAATAAGGGGCTGAGCATTTAACAGCTACTGGCGAAGGAGCACAACTTGAGTGACACCTGGTCACAGGGTGGGGCTAGACACTGGTGTGGATCCAGAACACACCACGGCTTTCCTTGCTCAAGTTTGGGCTTTCTCTGGCGATCCAGTCCCTGAAAACGTAATAGGCTATCATTAATTTGTTTCCAATCAGTATTCCACATGAGTCATAGGGTTAAACTGGATAAAAACTCTCTCTCTATCTCTCTTCAAAAAATATTTCAGCTGGGCATGATGGCTCATGCCTTTAATCCCAGCACTTGGAAGACAGAGGTAGGAGGATAGCCATGAATTCAAGGCCATCTTGAGACTACATAGTAATTTCCAGGTCAGCCTGGGATAGAGTGAGACCCTACCTCGAAACCCCCAACCCCCCCCAAAAAAATTCAATTTAAGAGTCAGGCATGGCCGGGCGTGGTGGCGCACGCCTTTAATCCCAGCACTCGGGAGGCAGAGGTAGGTGGATCGCCATGAGTTCAAGGCCACCCTGAGACTCCATAGTGAATTCCAGGTCAGCCTGGGCTAGAGTGAGACCCTACCTCGAAAAGCCAAAAAAAAAAAAAAAAAAAAAAAAAAAAGAGTCAGGCATGGTGGTGCACGCCTTTAATCCCAGCACTCAAGAGGCAGAGGTAGGAGGGTCGCTGTGAGTTCGAGTGAATTCCACGTCAGCCTGAGCTAGAGTGAGACCCTACCTCAAAAGAAAAAAGGAGAAAGAAAGAAAGAGAGAGAGAGGGAGAGAAGGAAGGAAGGAAGGAAGGTAGGAAAGAAAGAAAGAAATAAAGAAATTCAATTTATTTGTTTGCAAGAGAAAGACAGGCAGTGGGGGTGGGGAGAAAGGGAGAGAATGGGCATGCCAGGGCTTCCTGCTGCTGCAAACGAACTGCAAATGCATGTGCATGTGCCGCTCTGTGCAGCTGGCTTTGTGTGGGGACTGGAGGAGAGGAACCCAGGCCAGCAGGCTTTGCAAGCAAGCACCTTCAGCTACTGAGCCATCTCCCCAGCCCAGCTTGGATTAACAGATGGCTTTTGCACTGTGGCCCAGTGTAGCAAACAGCTTCAAGTTTGCTGAGATGAAATTCCAGACCAGGCACAGTTACGGAGGAAGGGATATTATTGACGCTTACAGATCCAGGGGAAGTTCCATAATGGCAGAAGAAGCTGGCCTGCCTTCACAGGCCCAAGCAGAGAGAGAGAGAAGTAAAAGCCTAAAGGTCAAAAGCCACAGCACACTTCAGGAACTCCAGCTAGGCACACTTTGCATATCTTTAGATTGTAATCTGAAATCCACCACCACACTTTACGATCCACCCAGTGACCTTGCCTCCAGCCAGGTGGCTGCAGAATGCAAACTACAACAATAAGCAACTGAATATATTGGGGGCCATCTATTCTATTCAAACCACCACACCCAGTTTAAAGCTCTCTTCCCAGAGGCGATCCACCGATGGTCTATAGCAGGGACTGCACTTGACTACGAGCCTCCCCGGAGTACCAAAGGAAGCTGTTTGACAGAAGCCTGGACCATAAGGCCTCTGAGCCCCAGGATCTCCTAAAGGTAAGTATTCAGCTGGGAATAAGCTTGTTTCTCTTGCTCTTTACTAAGGGCCACCCAAGAATAACCAATAGAGCCCAGACATCCTGAACCCTCTTGGACGCTATGGTCTGGGTAGGCCCTTGCTGTTCCCAGGATCAACTGAGAGGAGCCTCATCCCTGCATCACAACCACCTAACAACATCACCAGCTTCCCAGAAACCCCACAGGCGTCTGGGTTGTCTCTGCCTGTGCCCAGGCCCCTAAGCACAGTGGGTCCTGTCACTTCAGGACCTGAATTTCCTCATGTCATGTTAGTGACATGCCTCCCCACCCCAGCTGTTATCTCACTGAGGCACCAGCTCTGCCCACAGTCCTGGGCTTTACCCCCTGAGGTGGTTTGATTCAGGAGTCCCCCATCAACTCAGGTGTTCTGAATGCTGCTCCCAGCTGATGGAGATTTGGGAATTAGCGCCTCCTGGAGGGAGTGTATTTTTGGGGGCAGGCTTATGGGTGTTATAGCTAGTTTACCCTTTTCCGTGTTTGGCACACTCTCCTGTTGCTATGGTCCACCTTGTGCTGGCCAAGGGGTGATGTCTACCTTCTGCTCATGCCATCGTTTTCCCCTGCCATCACAGAGCTTCCCCCTCAAGCCTGTAAGCCAAAATAAACCTCTTTTTTCCCACAAGCTGCTCTTGGTCAGCTGATTTCGACCAGCAATGTGAACCTGACTGTAACAGCAAAGTGGTACTAAGGAGTGGGATTGCTGCTAGACACCTGACTGTGTGGCTTTGGCCTTTTGGAGCTGATTTCCAAGAGGAATGTGGAAGAATTTGTAACTTTGGCCTAAGAGATTCCTTGCAGTGCTGTAAGTACAGCTTAATGGACTATTCTGGTCAGAATTGCAAGAGCTGAATGCAGTAAGAATGATGGACTGTGAGGTTTGGCTTATGAGGGTGAGAAAGAGCTTTGTCTGCACTGGGCTAGAAGCAGTTTGTGTGAGAGGCTTGCTGTTATGCCCGTGTCCTGAGAAGTTGTACAGGGTTGCTCTGCATAGAAATGGACTGGTGTGAGCAGAGGGATATGACACAGAAAAAATGAAATCCTTGGGCCTAAACTGCTGCCTGTTCACCTTCAAATTGTTTGAGAGATTACAACCATTGAGATTGGGCCAGCTGACCTGCACTGGGGCAACAGGAAGAATGTAGACTCTTTTGAAAGGGCCTGAGTGCTCAAGGAGTGTCCTGTTCTTCAAAATCTATTTTATTCCCCCCTGGATTAACAAATTGGCACCCTACCTGGTATCGTGGAGTTTGAGAAATACAGGAAAGAGAGGGTCACTGAGTTTGCAACGCAGTCTTGTGTTTTGGAAATGGCCATGGGCAGTGTGAAGCAGGTTTGCTGGATGCCTGCATGGAGACCCCGTGGGGCCATGAGGATGATCCGTAGCTTGTAGTGGAGACCCAGTGGAGATGCTGGGACCACAAGATGGCTGCCAAGGAGAGCTGCCAGCCCTGGATGAAGTTTTCCAGGACTGTGAGTAGCCTAGCTGGAGGGGCGGAATTGGAAGTCCAGAGATTGTTGCTAGTTAGAATTATCGGACTTTGAGACTTGTCACTGGCTAGAGTTGTTGGACTTGAAGCTACAGAGTTTGATGTTTTCCCTGATTGTTTCAAATCTTGTATTGGTTGAATATTTCTTTGCCATGCTCAATGCTGTCTTTTACAATGTGAATGTTTATTCTGTGCCACTATGGGGTTTCGGGGGGATTTTTTTGGTATTATGGCTCAGTTAAAAGACCTTGGACTATGGGGATGCTTGAACATCATTGGGATTGATAAAAACTATGGGGACTTTTAAGTTGGACTGAATGCATTGCATTTTACATCATGGATGGTTTTCAGTTTATGGGGGCCAGGGGCGGAATTTGAGTCAGGTGTCCCCCATAAACTTAGGTGTTCTGAATGCTAGGTTCCCAGCTGATGGAGATTTGGGAATTAACACCTCCTGGAGGCAGTGTATAGTTGGGGGCGGGCTTATGGGTGTTACAGCCAGTTTCCTCTTGCCAGTGTTTGGCACACTCTCCTGTTCCTGTTGTGCACCTTATGTTAGCCAGGGGGTGATGCCCACCCTCTGCTCATGCCATCGTTTTCCCCTGCCATTGTGGAGCTTCCCCCTCGAGCCTGTAAGCCAAAATAAACCTCTTTCCCCCCCGCCCCACAAGCTGCTCTTGGTCGGCTGATTTCTACCAGCAACGCGAACCTGGCTGCAACACCCACCTGCGCGTGGCTTCAGCCTTGGCAGTAGCGTTTCCTAACGTTACATCTGAGAAAATGACATCTCGCGGATGGCTTTTAGTCCAGAGCAAGCGTTCTCATGCAGCGCCTCCTGGGGCAACACTGAATGCCGGACTGGGACGACCTGTGGTGAACAGACCTAAGGGAAGCCATCTTGGGCCACTCGGCCATCTGCACGTTCTCAAGGGGCCACGGGAGGTTAAAGATGAGCACAGGGCACACTGATGACAAGATCGAGGCTAAGCTCCTCGCTGCCAAACCGCCACCACCATGGGTCGCGTGCACGCCCTCTACTCCAGTCGGCTCTGCCCTGCTGCCCCAGCGTGCCCACGCGGCTGAAGTTGGCATCGGGATGACACGAAGAAGCAGATTTGCAAACCGGCCGAGAGGAGCCTGATGCCCCCACGCGTCGCTGTGATCCCGAGGGACTCACGTGGCGTTGCATAAGCGCGCCTGTGACAGGCGGTGAGACCCTGCGAACCTTGAAGTCCAAAGGCCTGGCTCCTGATGATCCTGAGGACCTCTGCCATCGCAGTAAGGAAGCAGCTGCTGTCCACAAGCTTCTCGAGAGGGACAGAAAATGGGGGGTGGGGAGGATGCTAAGCACAGGCTGATTCTGATAGAGAGCCGAATTCGCAGATTGGCTGGTTACTATAAGACCGGGTGGGTGCTTCCTCGCAATTGGCAGTAAGAGTCACCCACAGCCTCTGCCCCGGGGGCATGAAGTTATCTTGTGTACTCCAGCGATAAAGTCTCTTGAAATAATAATAATTTTTTTATAATTTTTTTAAATTATTTTTTGTTTATTTATTTATTTGAGAGCGACAGAAGGAGGCAAAAAGAGAGAGAGAGAGAGTGGGCGCGCCAGAGCTTCCAGCCTCTGCAAACAAACTCCAGATGTGTGCTCCCCCTTGTGCATCTGGCTAACGTGGGTCCTGGGGAACTGAGCCTCGAACCGGGGTCCTTAGGCTTCACAGGCAAGCGCCTAACCGCTAAGCCATCTCTCCAGCCCGAAATAATAATAATTTTTTTTTAAAAAAAGGTGAGGATGCGTTTGCTCTCGCCCTAACGTCAAGATGGCCTGATATTTGGTATCTGCTTCGTACCTGGGGCGAACTGCAACAATTCTGCTTTTGTAATCGTGCTTGCTTGCTCTTGCTAAAGACAACTGTGTGTGGAGGGAGTGGCTGGGGGGGTGTGTTTCAGATCATTGTAAAGGAGTGTGGGTTTTGCTTTTAAAAACTCACTATAGCCGGGCATGGTGGCACACACTTTTAATGCCAGCACTCGGGAGGCAGAAGTAGGAGGATCGCCATTACTTCGAGGCCACCCTGAGACTACAGAGTGAATTCCAGGTCAGCCTGGGCTAGAGTGAGACCCTATCTGGAAAAAAGAAAAAAAACTCACTATAGGGCTGGAGTGATGACTTAGAGGTTAAGGCGTATTCCTGCGAAGCGTAAGGACCCAGGTTCAATTCTCCAGGTCCCATGTAAGTCAGATGCACAAGGGGGCGCACACGCCTGGAGTTTGTTTGCAGTGACTGGAGGCCCTGGCGCGCCCATTCTCTCTCTCTCTCTCTCTCTCTCTCTCTCTCTCTCTCTCCCCTCTGTCTCAAATAAATAGATAACTAAAATGTTTAAAACTATAATTTAAAAATAAAAACTTACTGTATAAGTAGGACACAGCTGTTCTCCTTGCTGTGAGGGGGCAGTTGCTGGCTGGCTGAATAAAGACTCTTCTTTTTTATTTTATTAGGGTGATCTTCTGTTCATTTTTGCACTGTGACTCGCTACACAGTGCTCCTGAACCCACCATCTGCAAGGGCACTGGGGTCACCATGCAGTTTTCAAATGGGAGTATGGGAGGGTCCCCTAAGTCTTGGAGTTAAGATCTTCTTTTAGGGGTTCCTTAAGTCAAAGCTATTTCCAGACTATTATTGTGTTTTTCTCCTTCACTCCCTCCGAGGAGAGATTTACAGTGGCTACACACTGTGGGTGGTCGCCCAACTCCCTGAGCGGAGGAAGATGAGGAATCCTGATGTCTTCTATTAAAGCCAGGCACTAATGCAACTATAATCTTTTTATTTGCAGGTGTGTGAGGTGTATCTGTATGTTGGGGTGTGTGTGTGTGCATGTGTGTGCATATGTGTGTGGAAGCCAGAGGTAGACGTAAATTGCTCTCCACTTTGTTTATTGAAACTGGACCCAGAGGTCATGGATTTGGCTAGACTAGCTAGGTAGCTTGTCCGAGGGATCCTCCTAGGCACGAAGATTACAGGTGTGCACCACCACACCCAGCATCTATGTGGTTTCTGGGGATCCAAACTCAGGTTCTCACACTTGTGTGACAAGCTTAGTCCATGTTAAAAAAAATTATTAAGCCATTCTGACTTTTTTTTAATTTTAGAAAAATTTTTTAAAGGTATGTTTTATTATTATTATTAATTTGCAAGCAGAGAGAGAGAGATAAAAGAGAGACAGATACAGAGAGAGTGGGCGTGGAGGGTCTCCAGCCATTGCAAACAGATGCATGTGCCACTTTGTGCATCTGGCTTTATGTGGGTAATGGGGAATCGAACTCTGGTTGTTAGGCTCTGCAGGCAAGTGCCTTAACCACTGAACCATCTCTCCTGCCCCTATAAAGGTATATTAATAGGCTTATTTACCTTTAATAAATAGTTTTAATATTTCTGGGCTGGAGAGATGGCTTAGTGGTTAAGGCATTTGCCTGTGAAGCCTAAGGACCCAGGTTTGATTCCCCAGGACCCATGTAAGCCAGATGCACAAGGTGGTGCATGTGTCTGTAGTTTGTTTGCAGTGGCTGGAGGCCCTGGTGTACCCATCCTCTCCCCCTCTTATAAATAAAAATAAATAAATAAATGGCTGGAGAGATGGCTTAGCAGTTAAGGCCTTTGCCTGCAGAGCCAAAGGATCCCGGTTCTACTCTTCTGGACCCGTGTAAGCCAAATGCACAAGGGGGCGCATGTGTCTGGAGTTTGTTTGCAGTGGGTGGAGGCCCTGGTGTGCCCATTCTCTCCTCTCTCTCTCTCTCCTTCCTCCTCTCTCTTAAATAAATAAATCAGTTTAAAAAGTTCTCAGTTTTAAAAGCAAATACAGAAAATGTGATCAAACCCAGATACACACGTGGTTTTTGAGTTCTTCAATAATCTCTAAGATTGCAAAGGTTCTGAACCTGCATAGTTCGAGGAACACTGCTTGGTCAGTGTCCACCCTCTGAGGCTGGGGTCGATCGCTGAATGAGTCAGGGTTCTGTTAGAGAGAGGCAGAGGGGAACTCATGACTAAGCATGTAACCAGCCGTGCCCACTGCAGGGTATAATAATTTTTTGTTTATTTTTATTTTTATTTTATTTATTTGAGAGCGACAGACAGAGAGAGAAAGAGGCAGAGAGAGAGAGAGAGAATGAGCACACCAGGGTCTCCAGCCACTGCAAACAAACTCCAGATGCATACACTACCTTGTACATCTGGCTTACATGGGTCCTGGGGAAATCAAGCCTCAAACCGGGGTCCTTAGGCTTCACAGGCAAGTGCTTAACTGCTAAGCCATCTCTCCAACCCAGGGTATAATAGTTTTTAAATTCACCCAAGAGGTAAAGTGACCTGCCCTAGGTCACATACAAGTTCTGGTGAAGCCAGGCCTCTGACTACCAGTAAAACTAGCCGGGCTTCTGGTTTGGAACTTCTGCGAAGTTACACCACTTTCTTGTAAAAAGGCTGGAAGAGAGCTGGAAATCCTGGTGACTTCGAAGTGAAGAACACTCATGAATGCTGGTCAAGGGATAAATAATAGAGTCATTCCAGACAGCAGCTCAGCGGCGTTGAAATGTTCACACCCTTTATCCCAGGAACTCCAATTCTAGGAATCTGCACAAAGGAAATATCGTGAATGTGAATACAATCTATGAGCAAGGATATTCGTCAAAATGTTATCTTTACGAAGGAAAGATTGGAAACAACCTAAGCGCCCAGTGACGTGGGTCTAGTCAGCTGACTTCTGATGACACTGCTGACCCTGTCATGGCTTTCTCTGCATGCTATAGAGAAGGCTTAAGCTAAATATAAAGGTGTTACCACAGGAATATGTTCCTCTGCTGATCAGGAAAAAAAATAATAATTATGGCTGAAAAAAAAAAAGTCAGTAGCATGGAGTGATAATTTATCTTCCCTGTCAGCTTGACTGCGTTTAGAATCACTTCAGGGCAACCTCCAGGTGTGCAAGAGGGTGTTTCCAGAGAGATTTAATTGAGGAAGAAGGACTCACACTAAATGTGGTAAGCACCATCCCATGGGCTGGAGGCCCAGAAGGAACTAGAAGGGGGGAGGGAGGAAATGGTGAACAAGATGCTTGCAATTCCTGTCGGCTTTTCTCAGCTATGATGTGAATTGTCCCGGCAGGCTTTTCCCATCTTGAGCGACTGAAACCTTGAGCAAAAAAAAAAAAAAAAAAATCTTTCTCCTCTTTAGGTATTCCTGGTTTTTTTTTATTTGTTTGTTTGTTGTTTTGGGGTTTTTTTTGTTTGTTTTTTGCAACAGTGAAAAAGTCACTAATAGGTGTTAGGGAATGCAATATGCTATTGAGTAAAAAAAATGTATAGTAAGGGCCGGAGAGATAGCTTAGCAGTTAAGCGCTTGCCTGTGAAGCCTAAGGACCCCGGTCTGAGGCTCGATTCCCCAGGACCCACGTAAGCCAGATGCACAAGGAGACACATGCATCTGGAGTTCATTTGCAGTGGCTGGAGGCCCTGGTGCGCCCATTCTCTCTCCCTCTCTCTCCCTACCTCTTCTTCTGTCTGTCTCTCTCAAATAAAAAACTTTTTAAAATAAAAATGAAAATAGGGCTGGAGAGATAGCTTAGCTGTTAAGCGCTTGCCTGTGAAGCTTAAGGACCCCGGTTTGAGGCTCAATTCCCCAGGACCCACGTTAGCCAGATGCACAAGGGGGAGCACGCATCTGGAGTTCATCTGCAGTGACTGGAGACCCTGGCGCGCCCATTCTCTCTCTCTCTCTCTGCCTCTTTCTCTGTCGCTGTCAAATAAATAAATAAAAGTGAACAAAAAAAATTTTTTTAATGAAAATAAATGTGTAATAAAAGGCATGTAATATCATTTCTAAATGTGGGGAAATTTTTAGGGTGTGCACCAGCATGTTAACGTGTGCCATTATCTCCAGTAATGACATTCCTAGGGATTTCACTCTCTATTTTGCTCGTGAATTTCTAAGGCTCTAGAGGAAGCGTTTCCTGCTGGAAGAATCATGGGAGGAGTGAAGATCGGTTGGTACATGTGGTGGTTTGAGTCATGTGTACCCCATAAACTTAGGTGTTCTGGATGCTAGGTTCCCCAGCTGATGGCAATGGGAAACTAACGCCTCCTGGAGGGAGTGTATTGTTGGGGGCGGGCTTATGGGTGTTATAGCCAGTTTCCCCTTGCCTGTGTTTGGCACGCTCTCCTGTTGTCCACATGATGCTGGCCAGGAGGTGATGTTCACCATCTGCTCATGCCATCATTTTCCCCTGCCATCATGGAGCTTCCCCTTGAGCCTGTAAGCCAAAATAAACCTTTTTCCCCCACAAGCTTCTCTGGTCAGGTGATTTCTGCCAGCAATGTAAACCTGACTGCAACACTAATGTGGTACTGAGGAGTGGTGTCATTTGCTGCTAGACACCTGACTGTGTGGCTTTGGCCTTTTGGAGCTGATTCTCAAGAGGAATGTAGAAGGATTTGAAACCTTGGCCTAAGAGATGCCTTGCAGTGCTATAAGTACAGCTTGATGGACTACTCTGGTCAGAGTTGCAAGACCTGAATGCGGTAAGAACTGTGGACTGTGAGGTTTGGCTTATGAGGGTGAGAAGGAGCTTTGTCTGCACTGGGCTAGAAGCAGTTTATGGTAGAGGCTTGCTGTTATGTCTGTGTCCTGAGAAGTTGTGCAGGGTTGCTTTGTGTAGAAATGGACTGGTGTGAGCAGAGGGATGTGACACAGTCCATTTGGCTGCAATTGAGAGATTACAACCATTGAGACTGGGCCAGCTGACCTGCACTGGGGCAACAGGAAGAATGTAGACTCCTTTGAAGGGGCCTGAATGCTCAAGGAGTGTCCTGTTCTTCAAAGTCTGTTTTTTCCCCCCTTGGATTAACAAACTGGCACCCTACCTGGTATTGTGGAGTATACAAAATGCAGGAAAGAGAGGGTCATTGGATCTTTTGCAGTGTGAACGTTTATTCTGTGTCATTATGGTGTTTGGTGGGGGCGGATTTTTTGGTATTATGGCTCAGTTAAAAGATCTTGGACTGTGGGGATATATGAACATCACTGGTATTGATAAAAACTATGGGGACTTTTAAAGTTGGATGAATGCATTGCATTTTACATCATGTATGGATATCAGTTTATGGGGGCCAGGGGCGGAATGTGGTGGTTTGATTCAGGTGACCCCCCTAAACTTAGGTGTTCTGAATGCTAGGTTCCCAGCTGATGGAGATTTGGGAATTAACACCTCCTGGAGGGAGTGTATTGTTGGGGGCGGGCTTATGGGTGTTATAGCCAGTCTCCCCATGCCAGTGTTTGGCACACTCTCCTGTTGCTGTTGTCCACCTGATGTTGACCAGGTGGTGATGTCCACCCTCTGCTCATGCCATCGTTTTCCCTGCCATCATGGAGCTTCCTCGTCAAGTCTGTAAGCCAAAATAAACCTCTTTTTTTTCCCCACAAGCTGCTCTTGGTCGGGTGATTTCTGCCAGCAATGCGAACCTGACTGCAATAGTACAGAAAGGAAGTGAGGAGGGGGAAGACCATGCCGGGCTCCGCCGGCGGGGGCAGGTAGTGCCGAGGGAAGGACCAGGCCCGCTGGTTCCTCCCGAGGGGCTGAGGAGGAGATGAGCGTCCGACGACTCAGACCTCTCCTGGCCACCGGAGAAAAACCACACTGAGTCGGGAGTCTTGTCGAAGCAGGAACTCGATTTATTGCTATGAACAGTTGCCTATATAATGTTGAGGACGAAGGCGGAGATTTTAGGACGGTGGGGAAAGGTAAGGGCCAATAGTAAACTGTGACTATTGAAATGATAATTCTAACTCCCATGTGGAGGTAGCAGGCAAGAAGCCATTAGGCGTCTTGCTGAGTCACGTCTGGCCAGAGGCAGATCAGCAAACTTTAGCTAGGCTCAGGAAGTTCCACTAGGCCTCACATCCGGGCCTCTCAAGGCCCAACAAGACCACGCCTCACCATTTATGAGGAACTGAGAGAGAGGCAGCAGCCTGCAGCCTATGCGAGCAGGCATGAATGCAACTCAGTCCTGCGTGGGCCTGCAGAGCCCCCACCTCCATGTCAAACCCTGGCTTGCTTACGGTCTCTGCTGGAGGTGCATTTTCTGACCGATCATTTTTGTTGCATGGAGAGAGAGCAGCCATCTTTCAGCCACAGGGTAAACGTCAGAGAACCGCAGCTGAGGCCTGCAAACACCTACGTGTGGGTCGCTGGCGTGACTCTGAGCCATTGTCGTTTTCTGTAACTTGTAAGGAAATGCGTTCCCTGCAGACCACCACGCAGGAATACGGACAGGAGTAAGTGTATAAAAACTTGTGGTAAACCGTAAAATATTATCAGAACCCCCAGCGATAACGGCGGCAACCGCTCAAATCAACAGTTGAAAACAGAACCGGGCGTGGTGGCGCACGCCTTTGATCCCAGCACTGGGGAGGCAGAGGTAGGAGGATCGCCGTGAGTTCGAGGCCACCCTCAGACTACATAGTGAATTCCAGGTCAGCCTGAGCTAGAGTAAGACCCTACCTCAAAAAGAAAGAAGGAACGAACCATGATATCCATGACCCGTCCACCATCTCACCATCTCCACAGGCAAATCCAAAAACATGTACATGAAATAAAATAATTTTCTACTCCTTCCATATTTTGTAAAATTAGTTGAAGAAATCTGAGAACTTTCTCTCCTTCTATTTTTTCTTTTTTATTTTGCCAGTCTTATACTTACCTGAGGCTGTTCTGGAATTCACTATGTAGCCCAGGCTGTCCTCTAATTCACAGCAATCCTCCTGCCTCAGCCCTCGGAGTACTGGGATTACAGGTGTGAGCCACCATGCCTGGCTGAAATTTATTTTATTTTTGTTTACCTATTAGAGAGAGAAAGAGGCAGAGGGAGAGAATGGGCACGCAAGGGCCTCTAGCCACTGCAAACAAGAACTCCAGACGCGTGCGCCCCCTTGTGCATCTGGCTCATGTGGAATAGAATCTGGGTCCTTAGACTTTGCAGCCAAGTGCCTTAACCACTAAGCCATCTCTCCAGCCCCAGATTTTTTTTTTTTTTTTTGATGAAACATAGAGTTGTGTTTGGTGCTTGGTCACCTTCAAGTACTATCTTTGCCAGGTGGGTCTTTTTCTGCTCCCTTTGAACTGTGACTAGCTTTCCAGGGCACAAGCAAGAGCTCTCCTTCCCCCCTTTAAAAATAAAAAACTTGACCTTCCACTGAGGTGTTGGCCAGGGAGGTCCCTGATTCCCCCAAAACATTATAGGTCATTGTTAAGGTTCTTGGTTTCCCACGAGAAACAGATGGTAAGACCCTATTGCTGAAGACTCCACATGCCTGGGCAGAAAGGTCACTGAGAAATCAAGCTGGGGCTGAGCTGAAAACCTCCTCCCTGCTGACTAGCTGACAGAAATTTGGAAAAAGCTGTACTGCATGCAGCCCTATGGGAGAAAGAAGCCATCAGTGGTGAAAACAGTGGACACTGGAAGCCTCAAGTTTGGCCAGACAGGCCAAATGGTCGAATGTGTGCAATAGTGGCATGTCTGCTCTGGGGGAAACCAACTGCTCTCTAATTGGACTGGAGGCCCGCTCTATGGGAGGGAATACATGCCTGGTACTGAAAACCTAATCAAAAGCCTATGCAGGGAAGGTCATGACTTAGGGGTGTAAAGCCTGCTCTTGTCTGGCTAAATGTATATATTATGCTGAACAAACTACCCTGTAAGCACTACACTTAATGTTCATATTCATATAGTAATGCTACCCTCACTTTTGGTAGAGAAGCTTCTCTTTTCAGATGGCAGTTGACCTGGGATGACTCAGAAGGCACCATGGTGCTAAGAAGAAATGACAGGAGTGCTCAGCACTGCGATATCTCTATCACACCTTCCAAGGCTCAGGGTCCATTGTGGAAGAGGTGGCGGAAAGAATGTAAGAGCCAAAGGAAGGGTAGGACTCCTTACAATGTGCTCCTCCAGACACAAATGGCCTGGATATCCATGACCTCACAGTGCCCGACACTACCTACACAAGACCATCATAATAGGAGGAAAAGATCATGACATCGAAATAAAAGAGAGACTGGTTGAGAGGGGGAGGAGATATGATGGAGAATGGACTTTCAAAGGGGAAATGGGGGTAGGGTGGGAATTACCATGGGATATTGTTTAAAATTATGGAAGTTATCAATAAAACATTGTACATAAAAAAAAAACACTTGAAAAAGCTGGGCGTAGTGACACACACCTTTAATCCCAGCACTCTAGATGCAGAGGTAGGAGGATCGCTGTGAGTTCAAGGCCACTCTGAGACTCCGTGGTGAATTCCAGGTGTAGGCTAGAGTGAGACCCTACCTTGAAAAACCAAAAAAAAAAAAAAAACACTATCAATATTATTAATATTAATAAGTTGGAGCCAAGTATCCTCAACCCACCACAGGCTTCAAAAGGCAGCTAGCATAGATCCCTCCAGCCCAGCAGCACAGAATAGAAGACATGTGAGGGAAGAGGGCGGTGTGTGCAGCCCTTGAGGGCAGGCAAAGCGCACTGAGGGAAGAAATGGGCCAAACTCCGGGGAAGGCTCACGTGGCCCCAGAGCAGAAAGCCCTCCTGCCCCCAGCTCAGTCAGGAGAAGAAAGGGCGGACTGACACCCCCAAGAGCCGACGAGTACGTGAGTCCCCAAAGGCTAGCTGCTTGGCCGTAGTCACCTGTAGAGGGTCTAGGGCGGGGCACATGAGCTCCTCTGTTTGCAAAGCCTTGGTCTAAGGGAAGCTGCAGAGCTCTGTAGAGTCCAACTGGCCCTTCTGAATCCTGGGAGGATACTGTGTTGGGGATCCGTGTGAGTTTCAGAGAGCCCCACCACCTCCGCCAGGGCTTACAGCGCCATTGACTTAAAGACAATTTCTACTTTTTTTTCAAGGTAGGGTCTCACTCTAGCTCAGGCTGACCTGGAATTCACTATGGAGTCTCAGGGTGGCCTCGAACTCACGGCTATCCTCCTACCTCTGCCTCCCGAGTGCTGGGATTAAAGGTGTGCGCCACCACACTCGGCTCTCAATTAAATATTTTTTTAATATTTTTATTTATTTACAAGCAGAGAGAGAGAGAGAATGAGAATGGGTGCATCAGGACATCCAGCCTCTGCAACTGGACTCCAGATACACGTGCCACTTTGTGCATCTGGCTTTACATGGGTACTGGGGGATGGAAGCTGCGTTATTAGGCTCTGCAGGCAAGCGCCTTAACCACTGAGCCATCTCTCCAGCCCCCAAATTAAACATTTTTTTAAAATTTTTTTTTGTTTTGCTTTTATTTGTTTATTTGAGAGTGACAGAGAGAAGGAGGCAGAAAGGGAGACAGAGAGAGAGAGAGAGAGAGAATGGCTGCGCCAGGGCCTCCAGCCATTGCAAATGAACTCCAGACACGTGCGCCCCCTTGTGCATCTGGCTAACGTGGGTCCTGGGGAATTGAGCCTCGAACCGGGGTCCTTAGGCTTCACAGGCAAGCGCTTAACCGCTAAGCCATCTCTCCAGCCCAAATTAAACATTTTTTAAATAACCCTTTCATTCACTTCTTTCCCTCCCCACCTTCTTAGAATGCCTGTGGGGGGAGGGGGCGAGGGGTATCAGCAGCGGCTGGAGGAAGAAAGACCTCTGCTCCCGTCTTCTGGGACACAACTTTAGAGTCCTTCTATCTCTTGTCCTTAGATGCCTTTCTTCATCTTCTCTTTTTCTTTCGGAAACTGGAAAGGTAGGGCTGCGATGCTCACAGTAGGAGGTAGCCCAGAGAGGACAGCCACCAAGCAGAGCTGCATGTCTGTCTGCCCTCGGTCAGCAGCAGCAAGAGGCTTGACTTCCGGCCCATCACAAGGACAATGCCTTTGCTTGCGGTGTCTTCTGTGTCCTGTAGCTTTCAGGAATCTACTGCAGCCAAAGGGAGATAAGCCAGGAAGCAGGCACTTGGGTTTCTTGGCCAAAATTCTGTGAGCTGCATTTCTAGGTCTTGTGCTGGGCTCTTCCTCCACTTTCTCCTTGAATACTCCTGTTGCATTTCCTTAGTGCTCTGTGTTAGTCCAGGTACTCTCCCCAGTGACCCACTGGGGAAAAAAAAAATGGTTTAGGGCTGCAGAGATGGCTTAGGGGTTAAGGCTCTTGCCTGCAAAGCCAAAGGACCCAGGTTCCATTCCCCAGCACCCATGTAAGTCAGATGCACTAGGTGTCACATGAGCCTGGAGTTCATTTGCAGCCTTCCTCCTTCCCTCTCCCTTACCCTCTTTCTCTCTGTCAAATAAATAAATACAAATAAAAAATAAAGAAGAAGGCCAGCCTGGTGGCGCACACCTCGAATCCCAGCACTCAGGAGGCGGAGGTAGGAGGGTCGCTGTGAGTTCGAGGCCACCCTGAGACTCCGTAGTGAATTCCAAGGCAGCCTGGGCTAGAGTGAGACCCTACCTCGACAAAACCAAAAATAAATAAAAGAACCAGAAAAAAAAAAAGAAAGGAAGGAAGGAAGGAAGAAGGAAAGAAAGAAAGAAAGAACTCCAAACATAACCTTTAAAGTCACCTGGGGCGAGTTCTGTTGGGACATGAGAATCGTATATGTAGGAACCACCAGAGAGTGTCCTAGAAGGCTGAGGTTCTGAAAAGGGACACAGGGAACACTAAAGCAGTAAAGATGAGACATGTACTTATATGCCAAGCAGCTCAAAGTGGCCTCTTCACTTGAGACAGGGTTGCTAAAGCCTGTCAACAACGTAACGAGACGGTGTTAATTCCTGCCCCCCTTCTCACAGATGTGGAAGCTGAAGCTGCAAAGGTGAAGCAGCTACACAAAGACAGCATGCCTCTTGCCCCTCCTCCCACGGTGACTGACCACTGCTTCACAGCTCATCACCCACAGCTCTGTGGTGAACGCCAGCAATCCCCCTGAGGAGGGAAGTGACGGTTCCAACATGGGATGTCTCCATACAAAGTTTCTAGTAAATAAATAGATGATAGATAGATAGATAGATAGATAGATAGATTGATTGATTGATAGATTGATAGATGATAGATAGATGGCAGATAGATAGATAGATAGATAGATAGATAGATAGATAGATGTTAGATAGATAGATGATAGCTAGATGGCAGATAGATGATAGATAGATAGATAGATAGATAGATAGATAGATAGATAGATAGAGATGGCAGATAGATAAATAGATGATAGATGATACATAGATGATAGATAGATGGCAGAGATGATAGATAGATAGATAGATAGATAGATAGATAGATAGATAGATAGATGATAGATACATAGATAGATAGATGATAACTAGATGGCAGATAGATAGGTAGATAGATAGATGTTAGATAGACAGATGATAGCTAGATGGCAGGCAGATAGATAGATAGATAGATATAGATGGCAGATAGATAAATAGATGATAGATGATACATAGATGATAGATAGATGGCAGAGATGATAAATAGATAGATAGACAGACAGATAGATGATAGATAGATGGCAGATAGATGATAGATACATAGATAGATAGATGATAGCTAGATGGCAGATAGATAGGTAGATAGATAGATGTTAGATAGATAGATGTCAGATAGATAGATAGATGATAGATAGATGGCAGATAGATGATAGATAGATAGATAGATAGATAGATAGATAGATAGATAGAGATGGCAGATAGATAAATAGATGATAGATGATACATAGATGATAGATAGATGGCAGAGATGATAGATAGATAGATAGATAGATAGATAGATAGATAGATAGATGATAGATACATAGATAGATAGATGATAACTAGATGGCAGATAGATAGGTAGATAGATAGATGTTAGATAGACAGATGATAGCTAGATGGCAGGCAGATAGATAGATAGATAGATATAGATGGCAGATAGATAAATAGATGATAGATGATACATAGATGATAGATAGATGGCAGAGATGATAAATAGATAGATAGACAGACAGATAGATGATAGATAGATGGCAGATAGATGATAGATACATAGATAGATAGATGATAGCTAGATGGCAGATAGATAGGTAGATAGATAGATGTTAGATAGATAGATGTCAGATAGATAGATAGATGATAGATAGATGGCAGATAGATGATAGATAGATAGATAGATAGATAGATAGATAGATAGATAGAGATGGCAGATAGATAAATAGATGATAGATGATACATAGATGATAGATAGATGGCAGAGATGATAGATAGATAGATAGATAGATAGATAGATAGATAGATAGATGATAGATACATAGATAGATAGATGATAACTAGATGGCAGATAGATAGGTAGATAGATAGATGTTAGATAGACAGATGATAGCTAGATGGCAGGCAGATAGATAGATAGATAGATATAGATGGCAGATAGATAAATAGATGATAGATGATACATAGATGATAGATAGATGGCAGAGATGATAAATAGATAGATAGACAGACAGATAGATGATAGATAGATGGCAGATAGATGATAGATACATAGATAGATAGATGATAGCTAGATGGCAGATAGATAGGTAGATAGATAGATGTTAGATAGATAGATGTCAGATAGATAGATAGATGATAGATAGATGGCAGATAGATGATAGATACATAGATAGATAGATGATAGCTAGATGGCAGATAGATGATAGATAGATAGATAGATAGATAGATAGATAGATAGATAGATAGATGTTAGATAGATAGATGTCAGATAGATAGATAGATAGATAATAGATAGATGGCAGGCAGATAGATAGATAGATAGATAGATAGATAGATGATAGGTAGATTATACATAGATAGATTGATAGATACATAGATAGATAGATGATAGCTAGATGGCAGATAGATGATAGATGATAGAGAGAGAGAGAGAGAGAGAGAGATAGATGGCATGCCTAGATCAAGGCACAACTTGGTTTCTGACCAACACTGTCTGATCTCAGGGCCTGTGTCACCACAGGGCAACGCAAGCTTTTAGCTCTGCGAAGGAAGAGGAGTTCTTGCCAGGCGAGGAGCTGTTGAAGCTCAGAGAACAGAAAACTCTCCGCCTCGCCCAGACACGCCAGCCCCTCCCGGCCAGCAGCAGGGCATCCTGTGTGCCCCCACCCCCACGCCCCTCAGCCTGAGGGGCTGCCTGCCTCCGGAAGCTCTGACATCCTGCCCTCCTGCATTCCGCTGAGCCCACAATGGGTCGGGTCTGTCCCAGCTGCAGCACAGATGGCCTGAGCTGACAGGCTGGGGCCGAGTGACCGTCCCCTCGGCTGGAAATAGCCCTCCCTCCGAGAAGCGCGGGGCAGCTACGTGTCCTCGGGGAGGCGAGGAGGAGGCAGGCCAGGGAAGGCCAAGGAGCCTCAGGATCCCGAGATAACACCAGTCCGGATGTGCAGCATCCCGAACGTGGTGGCTAGCCCAGGTCACTGGCTCCGAGGAGGTTAGTAGGAACCAGGATGTCTGGTCCCTGATGTGGGCTGCGTGACACGCCCCAGGCATCCTGAGAGGGTGGGCAGTGTCCCATGGGCTGTCTTTAAGCACCACTCAAATTGGGTAGCATGTGTGGAGACCACACACACACACACACACACACACAGTTCCTCTGAAAGCCTATTTCTATTGTTTCTTCCTTGGCAGATCCCAGCTTTGGAAGCCTGCCTGTCTTTCCTGTTATTGGACAGAGAAACAGTGGTGTGGCAGGAGAATTCAGCCTGGCATAGCCCTGCAGGCTGGGTACATCACTGCCCCCTTCTTTCTCCACCTGTGAAAGAGTTATCCAAAATTCAGCTCAGGAGACTTTTTTTTTTTTCCTCCAGTGTACTCCATCCCCTTGTTATGTCCTCACCTAGGTAGCTTCATCCCCAGGTAGGGACTCAAAACCAGGGGCTTTCAACGGGTGCAAAAGTGGCACGTCTGTCATGGTGGAAACCAACTGCCCTCTAACTGGACTGGAGGCCTGCTCCATGGGAGGGAATACATCCCTGATACTGAAAACTTAAAACAGGGTTAGTCATGAGTCCTAGGGGTGTAACGTCTGCTGCTGTCTGGCTAAATGTATATACTATGCTCATCAAACTGCCCAGTAAGCACTTCTCTTAATGTTCATATCCATATATTAATGCTACTCTCACTTTTGGTAGAGAATCTTCTCTTTTCAGATGGCAGTGACCTTGGGATGACTCAGAAGGCATCACGGTGCTAGAAAGAAGTGACAGGAGTGCTCAGTACTGCAATATCTCTATCACACCTTCCAAGGCTCAGGGTCTATTGGGGAAGAGGTGGCGGAAAGAATGTAAGAGCCAAAGGAAGGGTAGGACTCCTTACAATGTGCTCCTCCAGACACAAAATGGCCTGGATATCCATGATTTCACAGTGCCTGACACTACCTACACAAGACCATCATAATAGGAAGAAAAGATCATGACATCAAGAGAGACTGATTGAGAGGGGGAGGGGATATGATGGAGAATGGAGTTTCAAAGGGGAAAGTGGAGGGAGGGAGGGCATTACCATGGGATATTGTTTACAATCATGGAAGTTGTTAATAAAAAAAAATTTGAAAAAAAAAACAGGGGCTTTTACAGACAGGATGGGGAGCTGGATTCAGAGCAAGGAGACGTGGATTTGATCCTCTCTTCTGCTATGCACTAGGAATGTCACCTTGGGCAAGTCACAAGTTGCTTCTGGGCTCCTTCATTGGAGAGATGGTCTTGTGGCTTGAATGTAGAAACATAGACTCATAGACTCGTGTGCTTGGATACTTAACTCCCAGTTGGTGGCGCTATACCGAAAGGTTAGCAGAGCCTTCGGCAGGTGAAGCCTTTCTGGAGAGAGTGAGGGAAGCCCCTGGTAGCAGTCGTCAAGGTGTTACAGCCCAGCCCGGGGTGCCACTCTGGTCCCTCTACTTCCTCTCTGCTGGTGTGATGACGTGATCCTGGCCTCCTGCGCCTGCCATCCTTTTCCCAGGGATACGGACTCAACTCCGTGAATCTGGAAGCTGACATGGACTCTTTTCCTTCTCCAGGCTGCTTCTGGTTGGCTATTTGTCCCAGCAATGAGAAAGTTAACTGATACAGATGGAGAAGTTTTTTTTTTTATTTTTTCTTCATGAGACAAGGTCTTGTTATACAGCTGAGGCTGGCTTGGAACTAGCTAGGAGCCGTATGCCCAACTCGCTTTCCTCTTTTACCTTTATTTTTGATAATTTTGAGACAGATCTCCCTAAATTGCTCAAGCTGGCCTGTGAATTAGCTCTGTAGCCCAGGCAGGTCTCCAACTTATGATCCTGTCTCAGTCTCCCCAGTACTGGGATTACAGGCCCACCAGGGTTGCCTGGCTTCAGTGGGGTATTCTTAGTGTCATAGGGACTGGGGTGAGATCAAAGAAGAGAATTCACGTGAGGGTCGATGTTCTGAAAAGTGTAATCTTTGGGCTGGAGAGATGACTTAGTGGTTAAGGCGCTTGCCGCAAAGCCTAAAGACACATGTTCGACTCTCCAGATCCCATGTAAGCCAGATGCACAAAAGTAAAGCAAGTGCAAGGTCACAAATGCCCACTAGGTGGCGCAAGTGTCTAGCGTTGGATTACAATGGCTGAGGTCCTGGCATGCTAATTCTCATTTTCTCTCTCTCTTAAAAAAAAAAAAAAAAGTGTTATCCTTCCTTTGCCAATCTCCCAGGGCAATCTGAGTTTCCCTTTTTGTATGAATCATAGAAACAGAGCCTGTCAGTGCTGGGTATGGAATCTTGGAGATCATCTTTCTAGCCTGTTTATACAGTGAGGAAGGATGGGGCACAGAGATGACTTGCTCAAGCTCAAGGCAGTGACACAGCTTAGCTTTGTGTCCCGGCTTCTGACACTCAGTGCCAGCACAACCTCACACCAGTCTTCACTGACCGGCACAATTCCCTAGAAGAGAATCGGGCCAGTGGGCTCTGAGCCTGACTTAGGAGCTCTTCATCCCATCTGTACGGGCATCGCTTGCCTCTGTGCCGCTTGGTACACAGGGTGCTATGGAGAGGAACTTACACCGGCAAACTCTTTGCGAACATCTATCAGCTGGGAACCTGGTGTTCAGTGCAGCAGCCTGTGGGGGAACGTTCCGTGATCAAGGCGTGACAGAAGAGGGAGGCTAGGGAACAAAGAAATGGACATGATTTGGTGGGGGAGGGGACAGAATCAGATTGTGTGAGTTTCACAAATTCTGAAAACCCTGGGTGGAGTTATGGTCACACCAGGGGTCAAGAGGAAGGCGACTGGAAACCGAGTCACTCCACAAAGCATCGTGAGGCGCTCTATCTTGCCTGGACAGCCAAAGAGACCCGAGTCTCACGCTGCCATGTAGGAATAATGGTCAGGGGAAGCACCTCTCCTGGTAGAATATGTTTGTCGGGGACGAGGGAGGCTTTCATGGTGAAAGCCTTGTAAGGGTTACAAGTCCTATCTGTCAAAGCATAAAGCCGGGTGTGGTGGCGCATGCCTTTGATCCCAGCGCTCGGGAGGCAGAGGTAGGAGGATCCCCATGAGTTCCAGGTCACCCTGAGACTCCATAGTGAATTCCAGGTCAGCCTGGGCTAGAGTGAAACCCTACCTCAAAAAAACAAAAAAAAAAAACAAAAAAAAAAAAGTCCTATCTGTCAAAACATAAAGCCAGGCATGGTAGTGCATGCCTTTAATCCCAGCACTCAGGAGGCAGAGGTAGGATGATCCCCATGAGTTCAAGGCCACCCTGAGACTTCATAGTGAATTCCAGGTCAGTCTGGGCTAGAGCAAGACCCTATCTCCAAAAATAAAAATTTAAAGCCAGTGGGGTTTGAGAGATGGTTTAGTGGTTAAGTGCTTGCCTGTGAAGCCTAAGGACTCTGGTTCGAGGCTCAATTTCCCAGGACCCACATTAGCCAGATGCACAGGGGGCCCTGGTGCACCCATTCTCTCTCTCTCTCTCTCTCTCTCTCTCTCTCTCTCTCTCTCTCAAATAAATAAATAAAAATTTAAAAAAATTAAAGCTGGGCATGGTGGTGCACACCTTTAATCCCTGTACTTGGGAGGCAGAGGTAGGAGGATCGCCATGAGTTTGAGGCCACCCTGAAACTGCATAGTGAATTCCAAGTCAGCCTGGACTACAGTGAGACCCTACCTCAAAAATTAAAATAATAATTATATATATATATACATATATACATATATATATATAAATATTTTAAAGAACGTAAGAGCCAAAGGAAGGATTAGGACTTCTAACAATGTTGTCCTCCAGACACAAAATGGCCTGTATACTCATGACTGAACAATGGCTGATATGATCTGCATAGTAGGCAGAGAAAAATGATGACATCAAAATAAAACAGACACTATCAGGGCAGGAGAGATGGCTTAGCAGTTAAGGAATTTGCCTGCAAAGCCAAAGGATCCCGGTTCAATTCTGCAGGACCCACGTAAGACACATGCACAAAGGGGTGCATGCATCTGGAGTTCATTTGCAGTGGCTGGAGGCCCTGGCACACCCCATTCTCTCTCTCTCTCTCTCTCTCTCTCATATAACTCATACAAATAAAATATTTAAAAAAGAGAGAGACTAGCTGGTATGACAGAATTCAATGGAGGTGGATTTGGGAGGGGAAATGAGTGTGGCGAAAGGGAATTATCAAACTCCAGACACATGCGCCACCTTGTACATCTGGCTAACATGGGTCCTGGGGAACTGACCCTGGGTCCTCTGGCTTTGTAGGCGAACGTCTTAACCGCTAAGCCATCCCTCCAGCCCCGGCTTCCCCCGCCATTAACACCTTGCTCTGGTGTGCTGCATCTGTGATAACCCATGAACCGTTACTGACACACCATGGTTCACACAAGTTCTCAGCTCACATCAGGCCTGGGTCTTGGCGTCGGACACTCTGCGTGTCTTGGCAGATGCATTGTGTCATGCACGAGCCATTGCAGCGTTGTACAGAGCAGGGCCACTGCCTGAGGAAATGTCCTTGCTCCAGTTCACCGCCTTGCATGCCCTCCTCACCGCGTGCGCATCTCAGACAGTGGACCAGGGAAACCCGCCCTCAAGTACCAGCGCCCAGGGTGTCGATCCCAAGCGCTCAGCTCGAGCTTGGCCGACGTCTCTCATCCTTACCTGCTGTGGGACGGCCCAGCAGCTCCCCAGAGACCTTTCTCCATCAGGTTCCTCCCACTCATCCTCAATCAATCAAATCTTTCTTGTAAGATTCTCCAGACCTCTTAGACTCAGACCTGCTGTGTTACACACTTCTGAAACTTTCTGCTTCTAAGTAAGCAAGCATTGGGCTATGCGGGTCTCGTTACATAGTCTCAAACCTTATAAAACATTTACTCTAGCCAGGTGTGGTGGCGCACGCCTTTAATCCCAGCACTCGGGAGGCAGAGGTAGGAGGATCGCCGTGAGTTCGAGGCCACCCTGAGACTACATAGTGAATTCCAGGTCAGCCTGGGCTAGAGTGAGACCCTACTTTGAAAACAACAACAACAAAAAGCAAGCAAACAAACAAACAAAAAAAACCTTTATTCTCTGTATTTGGTTCAAAATAGGTGGCGAATTTTGATGCTATCCACCGGAAAATCAAAGTTCGTTTGCAAATTAAGTAACCAGTACAAAGGTGCCTACCTTCTCATCAACACTCACTGCTGACTGCCAGTGTGAAAAGTTCACCTGGAGCCAGGGCGTGGTGGCACACGCCTTTAATCCCAGCACTCGGGAGGCA
Source organism: Dipus sagitta (assembly GCA_036346955.1). Classification (NCBI taxonomy): domain Eukaryota; kingdom Metazoa; phylum Chordata; class Mammalia; order Rodentia; family Dipodidae; genus Dipus; species Dipus sagitta. The sequence goes on along the minus strand of CM070789.1, from coordinate 21,809,396 downwards.
GAGGTAGGAGGATCAACGTGAGTTCGAAGCCAGCCTGAGACTCCATAGTGAATTCCAGGTCAGCCTGGGCTAGAGTGAGACCCTACCTCAAAACAACAAAAGAAACAAACAAAAGTTCACCTGGATGGTCTCTAGGGATCCACTGACAAGTGTGATGAGAATAAAAACTGCTCTTCCATGTTTTCTGTGGACTTCAATCCCTTTCCAGGCCTTGATGTCTTCCCCCCACCCCCCACTTGAGCTCTGGGCTCCCTTGCCTAATACTTCAGGAGGACCTGCCCGGGATACAGGCTCTACTCCCATGGTCCTCTATTTTGGAATAGTTGTCATCTTGGGGAGGAGAGATTAGAATATTTCATTTGGGAGGAAAGTAGGGAAGTATAGGCAGTATCCATTGTACATAAGAAACGGTAAGTTCTGGGGCTGAAGGGATGGCTTAGAGGTTAAGGCATTTGCCTGCAAAGCCAAAGGACCCAGGTTTGATTCCCCAGGTCCCACGTCAGCAGATGCACAAGGGGGCACACGCGTCTGGAGTTCGTTTGCAGTGGCTGGAGGCCCTATCATGCCCATTCTCTCTCTCCCTCTTTCCCTGTCAGATAAATAAATAAAAACAAAATATTTTTTTAAATCAATTGCTCAGTTATAAAAAAGAAATGGTAAGTTCTGGAAGTGGAAAGAACTGTGTATGCATGTAGTTGCACATGCAAATATAAGTATATGTATGTGGTGGTTTGAGTTAGGTGTCCCCCATAAACTTAGGTATTCGGAATGCTAATCTCCCCAGCTGATTGCAATTGGAAATTAAAGCCTCCTGGAGGGAGTGTATTGTTGGGGGAGGGCTTATGGGTATTATAGCCAGTTTTCCCTTGCCAGCGTTTGGCACACTCTCCTCTTGCTATTGTCCACCTGATGTTGGCCGGGGAGTGATGTCCACCCTCTGCTCACGCCATCATTTTCCCCTGCCATCGTGGAGCTTCCCCTCGAGCCTGTAAGCCAAAATAAACCTCTTTTTCCCACAAGCTGCTCTTGGTTGGGTGATTTCTACCAGCAAGGCGAACCTGACTGCAACAATGAATGAGTGGATAGCACCCATATATCTGGTTCTGTAATCTTGAGAATCACCCCAAAAGTCTCAGGGGCATAGGAGACTTTCAGAAGAGCTGATCCTCTCAAATGACTGAAATATAACTATTAAAAAGAAGAGGCAGAGGCCGGATGTGGTGGCGCACGCCTTTAATCCCAGCACTTGGGAGGCAGAGGTAGGAGGATAGCCATGAGTTCGAGGCCACCCTGAGACCCTACCTCGAAAAACTTAAAAAAAAAAAAAAAGAAGAGGCAGGGGCTCAAGGAATGGCATTGCAGATAAGGCATTTGCCTGCAAAGCCAAAGGACCCAGGTTTGAATTCCCAGGACCCATATAAGCCAGATACACAAGGGAGTGCATGTGTCTGGAGTTCATTTGCAGTGGCTGGAGGCCCTGGCGTGCCCATTCTCTCTCTCTCTCTCTCAAATAAATAAATAAAATATTTTTTTAAAAAAAGAGGTAGCTGGGTGTGGTGGTATATGCTTATAATTCTACTCAGAAGGCTGAGGCTGGAGGATTGTAACTTCAGATCCAAACTGGATTACAGACTTTGAACATCCAAGTGAGACTTTGTCTTGAAAAAGAAAAAGAGAGGTCTGGGTGTGGTGGTGCATGCCTTTAATCCCAGCACTCGGGAGGCAGAGGGAGGAGGAGCACCATGAGTTCATGGCCACCCTGAGACTCCATAGTGAATTCCAGGTCATCCTGGGCTGAAGTGAGACCCTACCTCGAAAAACAAGCAAAAAAAAAAAAAAAAAAAAAAAAAACAGAGAGAGAGAGAGAGAGGAAGATCAGAAGTTCAAGGTCATCCTCAGCTACATAGTGAGTTCCAGGCTAGCCTAGTATAATGAGACTATCTCAAAAGAAGAAGAAAAGGAGGAGGAAGAAGAAGAGGAAACAAAAGATAAAGACACTCTGGAGACACAGGTAGGAGGATCGCTGTGAGTTCGAGGCCAGGGTGGGACTAAAGAGTGAGTTCCAAGTCAGCCTGGTATAGCGAGACCCACCTGTAAAAAAAAAAAAAAAAAAAAAAGATAGAGAAGGGGAGAAAAAGAAGGAGGAAAAGTTATACATGTATATGTTCTGACCTGGAATGATGTCAAAATGGGCTTTAGGCATGGACAAAGTATTCTTATACTAAACATGATATGCCCTTAATATTGGCTTTTGTGCTACCCTCCTCCCCCCTTTTTTCGGCAGAGAGTAATAGAGAGAGACAGAAAGAGATAATTGACGCCCCAGGGCCTCAGCCACTGAAATCGAACTCCAGACGCTTGCGCCACCTGGTGGGCATGTGCGACCTTGCACTTGCTTCACCTTTGTGCGTCTGGCTCACATGGGATCTGGAGAGTCAAACATGGGTCCTTAGGCTTCGCAGGCAAGCTCCTTGACCGCCAAGCCATCTCTCCAGCCCAATGTTGGCTTTTGAAAGAGCATAAATAAGCCAGGCGTGGTGGCGCACACCTTTAATCCCAGCACTCAGGAGGCAGAGGTAGGAGGATCGCTGTGAGTTCAAGGCCACCCTGAGACTACAGAGTGAATTCCAGGTCAGCCTGAGCTAGAGTGAGACTCTACCTAATAAATAAATAAATAAATAAATGGTGCAAATGAATGTCACTGACCCCTAAACCAGCACTGTTTTATTTTGGTTTCATTTTCTCTCTCCAGGGAAGAAGCCATAGGGAATGCTCCCATTCTGCTTTACACATCCTTCACCAGGTATTTACTTTTTCGTAAATCCAGACTTGGGCTGGGAAGATGGCTCAGCAGCTAAAAGCACTTGCTCGCAAAGCCTGGTGAGGCCCAGGTTCAATGGCCCAGCACCCACATAAAGGCAGACCCTTGAGGTGGCGCGGGCATCTGGAGTTCGATTGCAGTGACCAGAGGTCCTGGTGTGCCCGTTTCTCTCCATCCTCTCTCTCCCCTCCCCACCCCCGGTAAATAAATACGAACATTTTAAAAATAAAGCGAGACTGAAAATATTGGTTTTTGTCTTTATTTCTTTTAAATCCCTACAACATGGGGTGTAGGGTCAGGAGCCAGGATGCTCGTGGGAAAGTCATTCCAAACACCCAGTGCTGCTCACAGGGTCATATTGAGCACCAACCATGAACTGTGATACGTACTTGCAGGTGTGAGGTGCTGGACAAGTGCCAAATATATTGGGTTGCAAGCTCCTTAAGAGTCAAGATTGTGGGCTGGAGAGACGGCTTAGCAGTTAAGCGCTTGCCTGTGAAGCCTGAGGACCCCGGTTCGAGGCTCGATTCCCCAGGACCCACGTAAACCAGAGGCACAAGGGGGCGCACGCATCTGGAGTTTGTTTGCAGTGGCTGGAGGCCCTGGCGCGCCCATTCTCTCTCTCTCTCCCTCTTTCTCTCTCTGTCTGTCGCTGTCAAATAAATAAATAAAAATAAAAGACTGAATGGACACATTAAGGCAAAAAGAATCTGCTTGGCTATAAAGCAACTTTTTTTTTTTTTTGGTTATATCTAGTTGGTTGATTTTTTTGCAATATTGGGTGGGTGGGGGGTGAGATCAAAGCTCTCTCACATGCTAGGCATACAGCGTACCACTGAGCCACGTCCTCCACCCAGGAAGCATGTTTTCACATCAAGTGGAAAAGACACGTGAATGGCAGCTCTAGGAAGGATGTGACACCTCCCTAGAGAACTTTCAGAGGCCAAGGAACAGCCGTTGGCTCTCTGTGGCTTAGACGTCCAGGCTGGTGATGTTAATTCCTATGGTAGGAGACGTCCATGAAGCTCACAGTGAGGTGAAGGAAACAGAATCATTGGGGAGGGGGGTGACACAGTGAAGTCAGATTCCCAAGAAGAGCCGGGCGTGGTGGCGCACGCCTTGAATCCCAGCACTCGGGAGGCAGAGGTAGGAGGATCGCCGTGAGTTCGAGGCCACCCTGAGAATACACAGTGAATTCCAGGTCAGCCTGAGCTAGAGTGAGACCCTACCTCAAAAAACCAAAAAACTAAAAATAAAAAAAATAAAAAAACAAAGGAGACTCTAAGCCACCAAGACCACCTCCTCTCTCCCTCCCAAGGATTTCTCTCATCTTGATTCCCCCAACATTTTCCATTAGAGCCTGTTGATGGTCAAGCCATTGTTTTTTGTTTTTTGTCCCCCCCCCCCGCAATTGCTGTCAAGACCCAGGGAAGCTAGCTTTCCTCAGTACTTTCTCAGAGGAGATTCTGAGAAAAAAAAAAAGTACAGGAAAATAATGATCATGTGGAACAGTCTCGTTACCAAGAAGGGTGAATATGAGGAAAATATGATTACATGTAAGTAAATCAAAAATGATATTTTGTGTACTAACTAAGAGCAAATTAAAGAGATTCCCAGTAGCTGGGCGTGATGGCGCACACCTTTATTCCCAGCACTCGGGAGGCAGAGCTAGGTGGATCACAGTGAGTTCGAGGCCAGCCTGAGACTACGTAGTGAATTCCAGATCAACCTGGGCTAGAGCGAGACCCTACCTCGAAAATAAAAAAAAAATAAAAAATAAAAATAAAGAGATTCCCACTGTCCCTTCCACACTCAGTGAGTGCCTCTCTGAGTACAGTGGCCAGGAGGACACCACAGGTCTCCACACAGCTTCCAGGCAAACTGCCCAGGCCAGGGCAACCAGAGCCGACTGGAGAAGGGACCAGCCTCTTTGCCATAGCTACGTATTCGCTGGAAACCAACAACTGGGGCATCTGAAAAGCACAGCCTCCCCCCCCCCCTCGCTCCACTTGGAGGGATTATTATTACTATTATTATTATTATTATTATTATTATTATTTGGTTTTTTTTTCTTTGAGGCAGGGTCTCACTATAGCCCAGGCTGATCTGGAAGTCACTCTGTGGCCCCAGACTGGCCTCAAACTGCCGGTATTCTCTTACCTCTGGTTCCTGGCATTAAAGGCATGTGCCACCACGCCTGGGTCACGCTGGTCCCTATATCCTCTCTGACCTGAACTGTGACAGAGCAGCGCCCTCTAGGGACAAAGACTGGGAAGTGATCTGCCTGGGCCTCCCTCCCTCAGCTCACGCTTTGGAGCAGGATGGAGCCGGTCAATTGGTCTTAATACCAATATACATGGTTGAGACTCAAAGCTTGCTTGTTGAGAAGCAATTGGAGGATCAGGATCTCCCTGGTGGTTTTTTTAAAATATTTTTTGTATTTTATTTTTATTTATCTATTTGACAGAGAAAGAGGGAGAGAGAGAGAGAATGGGTGTACCAGGGTCTCCAGCCACTGCAAACTCCAGATGCGTGCGCCCCCTTGTGCATCTGGCTAACTAACGTGGATCCTGGGGAATAGAACCTGGCTCCTTTGGCTTTGTAGGCAAACCTGTAACCGTTAAGCCAAGAGCTTAGCGTCAGCAGGGATATGACCGGATCAGTCCTGGGAGGTTTGGGTCTTAAAGCTCTTCGGGGAGTTCTACCTGGGCAGCCTGCGATGGAAAAGTGCTGCTAGGAGCTAAAGGCTCTGCCTCCTTCCTACCTGGGCTAATGGGGAAATTTCGTCTTCACTCTGAAAATGCAAGGAATGATTTAGATTCCTGCACCTTTCCATTCCTCTCGCCAAGTGGGGACTCTTCCTTCTCCACGGCCCACAGAAACAAGCGTGCCCCTCCGGGCTAGATAGCTCTGCCTTCAGAGCTCAGGTAGGGGGCCGTCTTGCAGAGGGATACCTGGAATGGGATGTGTGCACATCTTCTCTTCCTAATCAGACAGGTGGAAAGGAAACAGCTGGAGGCATGAGCCGATGAGGGTGGGTGACACCCTCTCCCATCACTCCCATGAAGCCCATCCCATGCCCCCTTTCTTCAGAGCTCTGTGGCTGCAAAGTTCACCAGTGCCCTCAACAAGCATCCGCAGCCTGACCACTGAGCCTCCCCCGCTGTGCCTGGGAGTGGACAAGCCCTGAGCTCCACGGGAGCCGGAGCCTCGGGGGGGGACACGTTTATCCCCCTCGGTATTCGCCCAGCTCCCTCCTTCCCATCTCTCTCCTCCGAGTAGACTGGCAGTGCCCACAAACTGACCTGCAGGTCCTCACCGTCTCTTCACCATTCTTCTTAACACGGAGAAGTAGCTTGAAGTTAGCCACCGCCGAATGTTACAGAACGATTCGCATTTGAGTTCTGAGAGGCAGTTATTCCTCCAGTTAGCTAAGATGTTCTATTGCACTGTGAACCATTTTTGTGGTCATCAGAATTGTTTTCATTACTTATTGATTTTTGAGACAGGGTCTCATGTAGCCCAGATTGGCATCAGTATGTAGCTTCTTTCTTTCTTTTTTTTTTAATTTATAAAGGTTTTATTTTATATTTTTATTTACTTTTATTTTTTCAAGGTAGGGTCTCACTCTAGCCCAAGCTGACCTGGAATTCACTGTGTAGTCTCAGGGTGGCCTTGAACTCACGGTGATCCTCCCACCTCTGCCTCCCAAGTGCTGGGATTAAAGGCGTGAGCCACCACGCCCGGCTTTGTTTTTTTTTTTTATTCTATTTTTTTTATTGACAACTTCCATAATAAATAATAACAAACCATGATAGTTCCCTCCCATCCCCCACTTCCCCTTTCACAAATCCACTCTCCATCGTATTCCCAAGAGCTAGGATTACAGGCAAGTCTCATCACTTCCAATTTGTGGCCATTATTAACTAAAACTCAGGAGCCAGGCGTGGTGGCGCACACCTTTTAATCCCAGCACTCGGGAGGCAGAGGTGGGAGGATCTCCGTGAGTTCGAGGCCACCCTGAGACTCCATAGTGAATTCCAGGTCAGCCTGAGCTAGAGTGAGACTCTACCTCAAAAAGAAAAGAAAAAAGAAAAACTTACTCATGAGCAATTAAAGGTCATGAGGAGATAAGTACATACCTTAGAGTCATATCCTGAGTAAAAGGGTATGTCTGGTTTACTAGAGAACTGTGCTCTGTCTCCTAGCCTCTTGCACACTTGATTTTCTTACCAAATGCTGGTTTACATAGCTCCCACAGGCTGTGCGGGTGTGTGTTTCCAAAGTCAGGCCTGGATTCAAATCCACCCTCTGTTGTGGATATCAGCCGTGTAGATTTGGGCAAGTTACTCAGACCCCACGCGTCAGCTTCCTCATGAAAGTGAAGGAATATCAGTGCGTCCAGACAGGGTTGACACACAGATCAAGTGATGACGTCAGTAGACTGTAAAGAGAATAATGAGTTCTCGTAAAACATTAGTAGACTGTTGGGGCTGGAGGGATGGCTTAGCGGTTAAGGCGTTTGCCTGCAAAGCCAAAGGATCCTGGTTTGATTCCCCAGGACCCACATAAGCCAGATGCACAAGGGGGCGCATGTGTCTGGAGTCCGTTTGCAGTGGCTAGAGGCCCTGGCACACCCATTCTCTCTCTCTCTCTTTCTCTCTCTCAAATAATAAAATAAATAAAATACATTTAAAAACACAACATTAGTAGACTGTTAAGAGACTAATAAGCCCTCAGACATTAGCTGTGGCTATGACTCTTAGTCAAGCAGCCTAGAGAATCCGTAGGCCTAGTCCTCGCTCACTTAACCAGTTATTTGCTTTGTGACTTAAAAAAAAAATTTCTTTTTATTTATTTATAGACTTAGAGAGAGTGTGTGTGTGTGAGAATGGACACACCAGGGCCTCCAGCAAACGAACTCCAGATGCATGCGCCACCATGTGCATCGGGCTTACGTGGGACCTGGGGAATCGAACCTGGGTCCTTAGGCTTCACAGGCAAGCGCCTTAACCGCTAAGCCATCCCTCCAGCCCTGCTTTGTGACTTTGGACATACAAACCCCGGCTCTCCCTTTCTTCCTGTATATTAAAATCCTCATAGCCTGGTGTACTTGTCTCACAGGGTGGCAAGGAAGTTCAAATGGGCGTGTAAATGTGTGTAAGCTACAAAAACCCAGCACCCAGACAGGATAAGCGATGTCACTTCGGCTTGAGCCGGGGCAATGCTCGTGGTCTGTATGATGGCTGCTTATTTCCTCCCAACTTCTCTCTTTCTCTTCCCGCCCCTCCTCCACCCCCCCCCCCACCCCCGCTCTTGAATCCACTGTGATGCCTAGCTAGACTCCTACCTGGTTGACTGCCAGCCAGAGTGAGAAAGTAAGCAGGCAGCATCCTCCTTGTGGGCCTGTCTTTCTGGAAAGTAGGTACTGCGATGGACTGTGTGCTCTCCCCATTGGATGCGGCCTCCTAGAGGCTGATCCTGGAAGCACCCGTCCATAAGACATCCCCTTGCTCAGCGAAGCCCCTTGTAGGATGACCTGTTGCTCCTGGGACACTTCCTCGCCCTCTGACCCCTCTGTCCAGCGGGCAGTGGGTCCGGTCCTCACGGGGCCTCTAGATGAGCCTCCCTTCCTATTGGAGAAGCCACAACGGGCAGTTTTGTTGCCCTCCGTCATCCAAACTAGGGAAACTGAGAGACCAGACTTGGCGTTTTTAGCGGCCTCAGGGCCTTGTTTTCTTGCTTCTCATCTTGAAATCTTTCCAGATGGTAATTTGGGGTGTGTGCCCCTGCTCCCAGCTAGCTCATCTTTTCTGAGGTTGGGTGGTGGGGGGGAGTGGTCTCATCAGATGCCATGTCTCTATACCGATTGGGATGGCCACCTAAAAACAACAAAACAAAACAAAAAAAAAAAAACTGCAACCAGAGGTACTCCTGGGTGCATACTTGGCAATTGGAGCTCCAAACCTCAGTAAACCAAAATGAGTAGACTGGAGGGAGATGAATTGCTGAGGAGGCGGGTGCCTGGCTCTATGGCTGAGGCTGTGTGTCTGTGTGTGTGTGTGTGTGTGTGTGTGTGTGTTCCGGACTGCCTTCACATTTCCTGGTTGAAGTGGGACAGGTCAACAGATGACCCACGGTCACAGATAACTTTTGCCCACACATTATTCACTTTTGGGAGAACTGGCTTCAAATTGAGGGGTGTGTGTGTGTGTGTGTGTGTGTGTGTGTGTGTGCCTGGAACCCGTGTGCCTTCCGCAAGCCCAAGAAGCCCGGGCTCTTTCTTCGAATGGGCGATTACAACACAGAGGATGTGGCAGTAAGGTTTTTCCTGTTTGATGTCACACCGCTGTCCTTTAAAAGTCCCTTGGAGTAAAAAGGAGGGAGCCCAGCCTATGACCCCCTCACAACAGCTATCTGCAAGAAGGGGACAGAAGGGCCCCCCCCTGTGAGATGCCACAGAGCCCAGGAGTGTCACGTTTCAGCCACTCAGGAAGCAGAGCGATGCTGGGGGCCCACCTCAGGCTCCTGGTCGGTGCCCTGTGCAGCGCCTGCAGCGTGAGCCTGGCCACCGCCTATCCCGACGCCTCCCCGCTGCTGGGCACCAGCTGGGGAGGCCTGACCCACCTGTACACAGCCACGGCCAGGAGCAGCTACCACCTGCAGATCCACAGGGACGGCCGCGTGGACGGCACGCCCCAGCAGACCATCTACAGTGAGTCGGGGGGGGGGGGGACTTCAGGCTGGGAAGAGTGGAGCTCCCTGTGGTGTACTTGCAAGGGCTGGGGGAAGCCTTGGGGGCTAAGCCAGAGGGCTTGTCTAACCTCCTAGCTTCTTATCCAGGAGCCATTTCCCCCCCTCTCTCTCTCTCTCTGTCTCTCTTTTTCATTTAAAGACCTTTTTATCTATTATTTATTCGTTAGAGACAGAGAGAGAATGGGCACACCAGGGCTTCCAGCCACTGCAAAGGAACTCCAGACGCATGCACCACCCATGTGCATCTGGCTTATGTGGGACCTGGAGAAGCGAACCTGGGTCCTTAGGCTTCACAGGCATGTGCCTTAACCACTAAGCCATCTCTCCAGCCCTCTTCTCTCTCTTTCCTTCCTCCCCACTCCTGCTTTAAACTTAGGAGATTTTTTTTCCTCCTCCCTACTGATTTTCTTCCACATGAACAATTTCTGTTTTAACCCTCTCCCATAGCCAGAGCCAATTCCTTTTGCTTTGCCCAAACACCGGGGGAAAAAAACTGTTCAGAAAGACAAGGCGTGTAGGGGGAGAAGCAGAGACCGTGAGTGTTAGTTCATGAACTTTGCATGAAAATGGTATGTTCTATATCCTTAGAGCCTAGCCTTCTTAGTCTCATGCAAGGCATGTCAGTTCCAGGCACACACACAAAGTAATTAGCCAAGGATTGAAACCCATGATCCTTTGTGACTCTGAATTCTGGCTTTATGACGTTTCTCAAGAGATACACATTGAAGACAAACTACCCAGTACGCTGTTGCGAGACTGACTGGATACAAGGTCCACTCACCCACCCACCTCGCATCCATCCATCCGCACACCCATGTCTCCATCCAACAGGCGTGCTAAGCGCTCCGTAGGGACCCTGAGTGTGTTGTTGACTCTTTCCTATTTAGTAACAAAGTGAGCTAGCTGCAAACTCACTGACAACACGAGACAACTGGAATCACCCTAAAGATTAGGTCTGTAGAAAGCTGAATCACAAGCTACAACTATCCATCGGTTAGCTGTATTCAAACAAGGGTCACTTCCAGCACCTGCATTAAGAGACTACAGAGTGAGATAGATATGGTAATATTTCAGGCAGGTATGGCCAAAAGAAAAAAAAAAGAGTGTTTTCTACCTTAGGAAACATGCAAAAAGTACTCTGAGGACATAGAGTGTGCAGTTGGAGTCTATATAGCTCAACTTAAATTAATACAAGCATGGCCACATAGCTGTCTGGCTTCAGCACTTGCTCTAGGAATTAGGGTCTGCCCTTTATTGCTGCGATGGGTGAATTAGTGCTGTCGCGGTGGCCCTACTGTGTGTGCAAGGCATTCTCTTCCTTAAACCTGGCAGCCAGACACGAGACACACTCGAAGCCAACCACTTACACCTGTCCAGGTGCTCGGGAGATGTCAGGAGGGACAAAGGCACTAAACATCAAACATATTCCAGACCTCAAGGGGGGTGGAGTAGGACACAGGGGTTAACACATTTTTTAAAAAACTATATTTTTTGTTGTTGTCCATTGGTAAGTTTTTTTGTTTTATTTATTTATTTATTTTTCCAAATTTTTTTTATTAACAACTTCCATGAGTATAAAAAATATCCCATGGTAATGCCCTCCCTTCCCCCCACCTTCCCCTTTGAAACTCCATTCTCCATCATATCCCCTGCCCCTCTCAATCAGTCTCTCTCTTATTCTGATGTCTTGATCTTTTCCTCCTATTATGATGGTCTTGTGCAGGTAGTGTCAGGCACTGTGAAGTCATGGATATCCAGGCCATTTTGTGTCTGGGGGGGAGCACGTTGTAAGAAGTCCTACCCTTCCTTTGTTAAAAAATATTTTATTATTTATTTATTTGACAGAGAAAGAGGGAGGGAGGGAGAGACAGAGAGAGAGAATGGGCATGCCAGGGCCTCCAGCCACTGCAAACGAACTCCAGATGCGTGCGCCCTCTTGTGCATCTGGCTAACGTGTATCCTAGGGAATCAAGCCTCGAACCGGGGTCCTCAGGCTTCACAGGCAAGCGCTTAAGCGCTAAGCCATCTCTCCAGCCCTTATTCTCATCTTTATATACTCTCCTCTTAACCACACATTTCCAGTAGAACCTGGAACTTTTTTTTTTTTTTTTTTTTTTTTTTTTTTTTTTTTTTTTTGCCTAGGCAAATCCTTGACTGAGAGTTGAGGTGACCCTGACTGGAGTCACTGGTCTTGACAAGGGGCAATGCTCTGCCTGTGAGACTCTCCAAGCTCCCCTAGGACACAGAAGACTGTCCCCAGGGCGTCTCCAGGCTGCACGGGTGCCCTGTGAACAGCGCTAAGCTTCCATTCCCCGTTAGCCTCTCACTGTAGAGGAGGAGGGAGATGCTCATCAGCCCTGAATAAAGCCTTCTGCTGGGTGGCCCAGTGCGCTCCGCCACGGAGCCGCCTCCCCCAGCCCGCCTCGGTTCTAACACTTCTGCTGCTTCCAGTGGGCAAACGAACTCCCCTTACTTCCCTCTTTCTAATACTGGCCTCCCCTTTGAGGAGCTCGAAGCCCCTCACGTCTGCCCGCTTAGTTATCGTTTATTGTGATAGGTGATGAGCTGGAGGTGCGATGAGCTGTTGTTGTTTGTTTGTTTTTGTTTTCGAGGTAGGGTCTCACTCTAGCTCAGGCTGACCTGGAATTCACTGTGTAGTCTCAGGGTGGCCTCGAACTCACGGCGATCCTCCTACCTCTGCCTCCCGAGTGCTGGGATTAGAGGCGTGCGCCACCACGCCCGGCCTAATATTTTATTTCTTTAAGAAGCAGAGAGAGAGAGAGAGAGGCAGATAGAGAATGGGCGCTCCAGAGCCTCCCACTGCTATAAATGAACTCCAGACGCATGCACCACCTTGCATCTGGCTTAGGTGGCTACGGGAGAATCGAACCTAGGTCCTTAGGCTTTGCAGGCAAGTGCCTTAACCACTGAGCCATCTCTCCAGCCCCCAAATCCCATATTCCTTCAAGGTCATATGATGAGCCACGACTTCCATTATGAGAGGGAACATCTGTTGAGCCTTCTTGGTTCCAACAAGTGGGGTCAGTGGCTCTGGGAGCCTGAGTAATTTCTTCCTTCTGCCAGACTCTCCACTTGAATCTAGGCGGACTACAGACAACGTGTGAGCGCCTCCTCCCCTCTCCAGAAGCTGTGCGCTGTTCCCGGCAGGAGCACGCACAGCGATGCTCACATGCCTTCGATATCAAGGCGAGGGTTCCACATAAAGGGCAAGTGACACGGACCACAGGGTGCTCAACACTGTCAGGTCGCTCCGGTGCCCAACATCCCATTTCATTCCTGAGCTAACCCTACCCAGCAGGCAGGGCCAGTTCTCATTACGCTCAGTCATATGCAGCTGAGAAACGGGAGCCTGCAGCAGGGAGAGGCTTACAGGCTCCTAAGCAAGCAGAGCTGGGACAATAATCCAAGCACCCCGGTCCCTGGGTCCCAGTGGATACGGGGATGTGGTGTCCTTGCGGCCTGCACCGCACATTAGGGCCCTTGTCTGTTGGAAGCCAGGTGCCGGGGGAAGGAGGGAGACCTGAATTCCAGTCCTGCAGCGTCACTTAAAGATGATGCTCCTACTACTAAAACAACAGTAGGGGATGGAGAGATGGCTCAGTGGTTAAAGGCACTTGCTTGCAAAGCCTGATTGGCCCAGGTTCAACTCCCCAGTACCCATGTAAAGCCAAATGCACAAGGTGGCACATGGGTCTGGAGTTCATTTGCAGTGGTGGAAGGAAGCCCTGGCATGCCCATTCTCATTCTCTCTCTCTCTCTCTCTCTCCTCTAATAAACATATTTAAAAATAATAATAGGGCTGGAGAGATGGCTTAGCAGTTAAGCGCTTGCCTGTGAAGCCTAAGGACCCCGGTTCAAGGCTCAACTCCCCAGGACCCACGTTAGCCAGATGCGCAAGGGGGCACACACGTCTGGAGTTCGTTTGCAGTGGCTGGAGGCCCTGGCGCACCCATTCTCTCTCTCTCTCTGCCTCTTTCTCGCTCTGTCTGTTGCTCTCAGATAAATAAATAAATAAAATAAACAAAACAATATTTAAAAATAATAATAAAACTTGAACAATATAAAATTTTGAGAATCTAAAACACAAAGTACTTAAGAGTGCAACCATTCAACAAGTTATTAAGTGACTGAAAATTCATCAGGGAAGAGATTTTTTATGTGTCCTTTATGTCTCTGTCTGTCTGTCTGTCTCTCTCTTTCTCTGTGTCTCGAGGTTTACCCACAAAGTCAGTCACATATCTGAGACATGTAGACAGACACCATTTGGAGGAATACCTTATTCCATTTGCCACAAGTTCTCCTCAAGGCTGATCCTCAGCCAAGCTTTTTTTTTTTTTTTTTTTTAGACATTTTAATTTATTAGAGACAGAGAGAGGGGAAGAGAGAAAGAGAGAGAGAATGGGCACACCAGGGCCTCTAGCCACTGCAAACAAACTCCAGGTGCATGCGCCACCTTGTGCATCTGGCTTATGCAGGACCTGGAGAATCGAACCAGGGTCCTTGGGCTTTGCAGGCACGCGTCTTAACCGCTAAGCCATCTCTCCAGCCCCCTCAGCCAAACTTTGAAACAAATTACTTGTTCTCCTTCCTCCTCCGCTCTCTTGTTTCAGGGTTCACTCATTCAGCTTCAGGCCGCACTGGGTTCCGTCTCCATCCTGTCTCCAGTTGGTGCCTAATCTGCCTGCTTCCTCCTCTCAGAGATTTTTGTTTGTTTGGTTGGTTGGTTTGGTTTGGTTTTTTTGAGGTAGAGTCTCACTCTAGCCCAGGCTGGCCTGGAATTCACTATGGAGTTTTAGGGTGGCCTCGAACTCACAGTGATCCTCCTACCTCCGCCTCCCGAGTGCTGGGATTAAAGGCATGCACCACCACTCCTGGCTCTTCAGAGATCTTGATACTGACCCTATGCGGGGTAGAGAGGAGCACTGGGCTTCAGGTCACCCTGCAAGGCTCCATCACGTGCTACACACATGCCTGGGCATGCATAACCTCTCTCCAGGCTACACTCGTTAGTACAAGAGACACTAGGACTCCTGCCTGGGTGGCCTCCTTGTGGCTATGAGGTGAAATAAGGTGCCTATGGGGATTCCACAGTAGGCAGTTGAAGGTATTCCCTGAAAGATGTAAGAAAAATCATTTTAAATATAAAACGTAAGGTTCTGGGTTGGAGAGATGGCTTAGCGGTTAAGGCACTTGCCTGTGAAGCCTAAGGACCCAGGTTCGGTTCCTCAGGACCCACGTAAGTCAGCTGCACAAGGTGGCACATGCATCTGGAGCCCGTTTGCAGTGGCTGGAGGCCCTGGCGCGCCCATTCTCTATCTGCCTCTTCCTCTCTTATCTCTCTCTCCTGCCTCTCTCTCAAATAAATAAATAAATAAATAAATCTTTTAAAATGCCAGGTCGTGACAGAGGGCTTGCTGAATTAGCATCCATCTTACATCACAGTACAGTTTACTTCTGTGTTGGTCACTGCGCAAAATGCAGAGGGTGCACGTAAACTCCAGGACCTTGACAAAGACAAGTTTTTTGGGGTTTTTTTTTGTTGTTGTTGTTGTTGTTGTCGTTTTGTTTGGTTTTGGTTTGTTTTTTCAAAGTAGGGTCTTGCTCTAGCCCAGGCTGACCTGGAATTCACCATGTAGTCTCAGGGTGGCCTCGAACTCACAGCGGTCCTCCCACCTCTGCCTCCCGAGTGCTGGGATTAAAGGCGTGCGCCACCACGCCCGGCCACAGAGACAAGTTTTAAAGAGGGGTCACTGAAAGACCTCGAGGGACATCTGCAAGAGGTGTCTTCAAGTGAGAGGGGACTAGAAGCTGTCTATGCCCGGGCAGAGAGACATGCTCTCTGCTTCCCTGGGTCTCACTCTGGGGAAGGCTCTGGACATGTGAACGCAGTAAAGCAAGATGGGGACACGTGCTGAGGAGAATCCGCTGTGGTGAGGGAGGAGAGAGCTCACAGATGGTGATACCCGAGGCTGGCCTTGAAGGACAAGCAACTTCAATAGGCAGAGGCAGAGATCAACTCAGATATGGACCGTTTGGGGTGTATCACGGGTGGACAGTCACACACTACGGGAGCTGGGTTCCTAAGTGACGTCTCAGGGCTGGAGAGATGGCTTAGTGGTTAAGCGCTTGCCTGTGAAGCCTAAGGACTCCAGTTCGAGGCTCCGTTCCCCAGGACCCACGTTAGCCAGACGCACAAGGGGGCGCACGTGGCTGGAGTTCGTTTGCAGTGGCTGGAGGCCCTGGCGCGCCCATTCTTTCTATCTGCCTCTTTCTCTCTCTGTCTGTCGCTCTCAAATAAATAAATAAAAATAAACAACAACAAAAAAACACAACTTAATCACGTCTCAGCATAGACTTTTAAAAAATCATAGAAACAGGGCCCAGAGAGAGGACTTAGTGGTTAAGGCACTTGCCAGCAAAGCCAAAGGACCCAGGTTCAATTCCCCAGGACCCACGTTAGCCAGGTGCTCAAGGGGGCACGCACGTCTGGAGTTCGTTTGCAGTGGCTGGAGGCCCTGCTGCGCCTGTTCTCTCTCTCTCTCTCTCTCTCTCTCTCTCTCTCTCAAATAAGTAAATTGGTGGGTGTCTGAGTGGGCTTTGATCGGAATTTTCTCCCAGGTGCCCTGATGATCAGGTCCGAGGAGTCCGGCTTCGTGGTGATAACCGGCGCGATGAGTAGAAGGTTCCTCTGCATGGACCTGAGAGGCAACATTTTCGGATCAGTGAGTTTTCTTTTTGTGTCGTCGCCGCTTGCGATTACTTTATTTCTCGACAGAAAGGAGATGTTTCTAGTTTTAAGATTCTACTTAGAAAAGAAAAGAAAAGAAAAGAAAAGAAAAGAAAAGAAAAGAAAAGAAAAGAAAAGGAAAAAAAAGAAAAAGAAAAAGAAAAAGAGGAGGGAGGGAGGGAGGAAAGAAGAAAGAAAGAAAGAAAGAAAGAAAGAAAGAAAGAAAGAAAGAAAGAAAGAAAGAGAGGAAGAGAAAAAAGCCGGGCATGGAGGCGCACGCCTTTAATCCCAGCACTCGGAAGGCGGAGGTAGGAGGATCACATGAGTTCGAGGCCACGCTGAGACTACATAGTGAATTCCAGGCCAGCCTAAGCTAGAGTGAGACCCTAATTCGAAAATCAAAAGAAAACGGAAAAGGGGGGCTGGGGAGATGACTTGCCTAGCATGTGCAAGGTTCTAGACAGAAAAATATTAATATAAAGTTAAAAAGGGTTACGTTTATGTGATATTATGTAGCACTCCCTACAAGACATTGAATCAGGAGTGTGCCCAACTCTTTCTAAGCCCAGCAAGCCTGGCGCCAGGTCAGTCTGGGACTTCAAGCAGTGCCCTCTAAGGCCCTAGAGAGTGTCATTCCAAGCCCATCTCACATGGGAGGGGACAAGGAGGCTCACAGTGCCACCTGAAGGTGTTGTAGTAGCCTTTGCCCACCCCCTCCCCCACTCTGGCAACATTCTGGGAGCCCTCACCTCCCACGGGGAGCTCACAGCACCCCCTAGTGATTGTGGGAGCCCTCAAAAAACTCCCTAAGAAGCAGCTTACAGCGGCCCCTGGCTGCATTGTGCGTTTTCTCACTACCCACAGGGATCTGACAACGACCCCTGGAGGCATTGCGTGAGTCCTCACCACCGCCCCCCAGGGAGCTCACAGCACATCCTGGTGGCCCTGCGGGAATTCTCAACCCCTAGGGAGTTCACAGCGCCCCCTGGTGGTGGTGTGGGAGTTCTCACCTCCCCATAGGTAGCTCACAGCGCCCCCTGGTGGTGGTGTGGGAGTTCTCACTCCCCCTATAGGGAGCTCACAACGCCCCCCCCCACCCCCCAGCAGCATTGTGGGCATTCTCACCCCCCTAGGGAGCTCACAGCATCTGCTGGCATTGACTTCTCAACCACCCCCCTCTAGGGAGCTCACAGCACACCCTGGTGGCTCTGTGGGAATTTTCACCCCCTAGGGAGCTCACAGCGCCCCCTCGTGGCATTGTGCGACTTCTCACGCCTCCCCTATAGGGAGCTCACAGCGCCCCCTGGCGGCATTGTGGGAGTTCTCACCCCCTAGGTAGCTCACAGCGTTCCCTCGTGGCATTGTGCGACTTCTCACTCCTCCCCTATAGGGAACTCACAGCGCCCCCTGGTGGTGGTGTGGGAGTTCTCACCCCCTAGGTAGCTCACAGCGCCCCCTGGCGGCATTGTGGGAATTCTCAACCCCTAGGTAGCTCACAGCGCCCCCTGGCGGCATTGTGGGAGTCCTCACCCCCTAGGTAGCTCACAGCGCCCCCTGGTGGTGATGTGGGAGTTCTCACCCCCTAGGTAGCTCACAGCGCCCCCTCGTGGCATTGTGCGACTTCTCACTCCTCCCCTATAGGGAGCTCACAGCGCCCCCTGGCGGCGTCGTGGGCGCCCTGACGTCGCTCTTCCCTTGCAGCACCACTTCACCCCGGAGAACTGCAGGTTCCTGCAGAGGACGCTGGAGAACGGCTACGACGTCTACGTGTCGCCCCAGCACCACTTCCTGGTGAGCCTGGGCCGCGCCAAGAGGCCGTTCGTGCCGGGCAGCAACCCGCCGCCCTTCTCGCAGTTCCTGTCGCGGAGGAACGAGGTCCCGCTGCTGCACCTGCACACGCCGCGGCCGCGCCGCCACACGCGCAGCGCCGAGGACGAGCCCGACCCGCTGCACGTGCTCAAGCCGCGGCCCCGCGCCACGCCCGCGCCCGCCTCCTGCTCGCACGAGCTGCCCAGCGCCGAGGACGACGGCGGACCCGCCGCCAGCGACCCCCTGGGCGTGCTGCGCGCCGGCCGCGGGAACGCGCACGCACGCGCGCGCGCTCACGCCGCCCGCTGCCGCCCGCTCCCCAGGTTCATCTAGGCTGGCCCGGAGCTGATGCATGCACCAAGAGTATGCACCAAGATGCATGCACCAAGATGCATGCACCAAGAGCATGCACCAAGAGCATGCACCAAGATGCATGCATCAAGATGCATGCACCGTGCCTCCTGCTTCTCCCCAGCACGCCCCCATCCCCAAGGTCGCCTGGACACCTGCTCATCACTGGGGGACAGCAAACGAACCCCCACCTTAAGGCCTCTCCTCTCTCTCTCACCCCCTCCCCTCTCTCTCTCTCTCTCTCTCTCTCTCTCTCTCTCCTTTGAGAAGCAGCAGGGGTTAAGCCGGTGCACACCTTGCAGACTAGCTCTTCCAGCACCTTATCTGGGGGCCTCTCCGCACCACTCTTCCCGTGTCCTGGGTCCCACTAGCCTTTTTGGGAGTTTGCACATCTTCACCTTTGCTGGCCTGATGGGGACGTCGCTGTCAAGCTGTCTCCCCGGGGAATTTCTGCGGAAGAGAACAGAACGCTGGTGGACTGAGCCAAGACTTTTCTAGAAAACTTTCACCTTCCTGCAGGCCCGGATCCAGGGTGACCTGGAGGTGGGGTCGGCTGGGTTCTCAGTTGGCTCACACGGTGGAGGGAGCCTCCGACCCTGGCTCCGCTAGGATTTGTTTTGTAAAGTGGAAACGATGCGCTCACGCTCTGGGGATGAAGCTTCTATTTGCAGGCGGAGTAGTGAAACCTTCTGGGTGAATTAACATTTAAAAAAAACAAAAAGGCTTGGGCCGGGCGTGGTGGCGCACGCCTTTAATCCCCAGCACTCGGGAGGCAGAGGTAGGAGGATCGCAGTGAGTTCGAGGCCACCCTGAGACTCCATAGTGAATTCCAGGTCAGCCTGGGCTAGAGTGAGACCCTATCTCGGAAAACCAAAGGAAAAAAAAAAAGCCTTGAGATCCTGCTGCCCTGTGACAGTGACTTTCTGCCTTTTCTTTCTATGTGAAATAGGATCAGAGACAGAGGGGGGGAAGAGACCCAGTCGCCAGAGGCCCAAGCTAGCGGCATTGTGCAGCGGGGGCTATGGGCTGACACACCTGGGTCTCAATCCACTTGGAATTTCTTGGTTTAGGAAATGATGACAACTTTGAGAGTCTCCAGGAGCCCCAGGGCTGTCTGTCTGTCCCTCCGTCCGTCCTGAGGCAAGCATAGGCCCCACTTAACCAAACAGCAAGGGAGTGTTCTTAGCCTAACCCCTGGAGACTCTTCCATGAGGCCCCACTTCCCTACCTCTGATTAAATGACCGTGTAAAGTGCAGAAGATCAGCTTCAGACAACGTCTTGTTCACAGCCTTCGTGAACCTAGACTTGGAAACTGAGCCGCTCGCCTCACTGACCAGAGAAGCATCACCTGATGGTCTTAAACTGAATCTGAAGACCCAGCTTCCTCCAGAAGACTAAAACCATGGGTAGCGATAGAGAACTACGCATGACAAATATTTTCCTTAATTGCTTTTTCGTTTCCTTTAGGGGATATTGTTCCGTACAGTAACTGTCAGACACACTCTGACAACGACATGGAAAAAAAAAAAAAATCCTAAAAGAACATTGGCAGCAGCTGATGGAAAACTAGCAAACTCACCACTAAACAGGGGTTTTTCTTTTAGGCAGGACCGAGGTAACCCCTGCAATTTCTTAAGTTCCTTACTTAGCATGTGGCACTATTTATTTATTTATTTGGAAGATGTTTGCCTATCATTCTGTATTTATACATATTTATAAAAATATAATCCCACTTTTTCTTTCCTTCTGTTTAAAATAAAAAATACAATTTATCTCAGCTTCTGTCGCTTCTCCTCTGTGTGAAAAACTACATCAACATATATGACATGTGAGAATAAAAAGGTTAATGAGAGAGAAGGGTTTGGGGAAAAACTGGAATTGGAAAAGACCAGAATTTAAATATTCAGAGGGTTTTTTTTTTTTTTTTTCTCCCTTTCCAAACTGGATGTGGTAGCACATGTCTTTAATCCCAGCAGTTCAAAGTCACCCTGAGACTACAGAATGAATTCCAGGTCAGCCTGGGCTAGAGAGATATTCTACCTCAAAAAAAAACAAACAAAAACAGGTGCTTTTTTATTTTCTATTTAGAAGCAGATTGAACAACTTCGATTAATATAGATAGAATTGTTAAAAACAATGCAATTTTATCCAGATTGGGTTTCTGATTATCAGTGATTCCTTGACAGGATTTTTTTTTTTTTTTTTTTTTTTTTTTTTTTTTGGTTTTTCGAGGTAGGGTTTCACTGTAGCCCAGGCTGACCTGGAATTCACTATGGAGTCTCAGGGTGGCCTCGAACTCACGGCGCTCCTCCTACCTTTGCCTCCCGAGTGCTGGGATTAAAGGCGTGCACCACCACGCCCGGCTTTTTTTTTTAATTTGAAAAATACATATCTACAGCAATTTCTCCATAAACCAGATGCTGCGTTGTTTTAGACCATTTTGCAACACTGTAACAGGTCCCTGGGAGAATCAACTTCTTAAAACACGAGGTTTCGTTTTGTGTCAAACTTTAGAGATTTCAATTTATGGCCCAATGACCCATTGCTTTGAGGTCTCTGCTGGGTGGGTAGATGCCTAATGGGAACGGGTGGCAGAGCCAAACATTCTTCTCAGCTGGGGAATGAAGGAAGGAAAGACGGAGGGGCTGAGGTCCACTAACCTTTGCAAGGGCACACCCCCAGTGACCTAGGGACCCCTCTCATGAAACCCCACCTCTTAAGTCCCACCACCTCCACTAACACCACAGTCAGGGGTCCAAGCGTTCAACACGGGGGGCCTGCAGGAGACATTTAAGGTCTAAACTAATAGCCAGGCGTGGTGGCGTATGCCTTTAATCCCAGCTCTTGGGAGACGGAGGTAAGAGGATCACTGTGAGTTCAAGGCCACCCTGAGAGACTACATTATGAATTCCAGGTCAGCCTGGGCTGCACTGAAACCCTACCTCGGAAAAAACAAAACCAAGCCGGGCTTGGTGCGCATGCCTTTAAATCCCACCACTTGGGAGGCAGAGGTAGGAGGATCGCCATGAGTTCAAGGCTACCCTGAGACTACATAGTGAGTTGCAGGTCAGCCTGGACTAGAGTGAGACCCTACCTCAAAAAAAAGAAAAAAAGAAAAGAAAAAGAAAAAAAAAAAAAAACAAGGGCTGGAGAGATGGCTTAGTGGTTAAGTGCTTGCCTGTGAAGCCTAAGGACCCCAGTTCGAGGCTTGATTCCCCAGGACCCACGTTAGCCAGATGCACAAGGGGGCGCACGCATCTGGAGTTCCGTTTGCAGTGGCTGGAGCCCTGGCGCGCCCATTCTCTCTCTCGCTCTCTATCTGCCCCTTTCTCTCTGTCTCTCTCTGTCGCTCTCAAATAAATAAATAAAAATGAGCAAAAAAAATTTTTTTTAAATATAAAAAAAAAAAACAAGAAATACACGGAACAACCTCACTGACCACATGGGGGAAGGTGCCAACCTAAGTGATCATGGAATGAACAGGGTGTGGGAGACTAGAGGTGGAACACCACGCACACGGGTTAGCACCCGCGTATGTGTACGTGTCCTTGTGTCTGAGAAGACGTTCAAGGAAACAACAGGCCGATGGCAATGAGCAAGCCTCGCATGAGCTCTTGGCTTTCAGTGACATTCTCCGGTCAGAGCCCCGACGGCTTCCTGGGGGAAGTCGCTGAGGGTGGAACTGGAACAGGGGGCCTCGTGTGTCCTGTGCTGTTGCGAGGAACAGCACGTTAGCAGGGCTGCAGGAGCCCCAGTCCTGTGCTGGGGCTTGCAGGACCAGCGAGCTCTGGAATCAGTAAGAAACTCCATCTCAAGGAGAAACTGCTGAGCCGGTGATGGAGCAGGACTCTCAGTGTATTCTGACCTCTGCAGGCACAGGCATGGGGCACTGGCGTGGGCACATATACTTGCATATCACACACACACACAGAGTAACAAATAAAACGGGCTCAGGCCAGGAGAGATGGCTTAGTGGGTAAGACACTTGCCTGTGAAGTCTAAGGTCCCGTGTTCGACTCTCCAGATCCCACGTAAGCCAGACGCGCAAGAGATGAGGCAAGCGCAAGGTCACACGTGCCCACTAGGTGGCGCAAGCGTCTGGAATTCTATTGCAGTGGGTGAGGCCTTTCCGGGAAAGTGACAGTCGGGATGGGTGGTAGGGTCACTCTTGGGAAACAGTGACAATGAAATGGCAGTCCAAGTCCAAAACTGGAGACCTTCTGGTTCTAACATGCACACCACAGAGCCACTTATAAGACTCACACGCCACACATGTGCACCATATGAGAAACACTTGTTGGGACCGAATACTGCATCGCCTGAGATGGACGACTTGGCATGCGGCTCTTAGCTTTCCTTTGTGTCTCTGAGGAGAGGCCACCATTGTCAGAAATTAGTCACCTGCTCCTCCAGCTCCCCAATGTCCCCAAAGGCCCATGGATGAAGGCCTGTGGTCTCACTGGGGTTGACGAACCCCAGCCTGGGGTCTCACCGGGGGTGGTCAAACCCCAGCCTGTGGTCTCACTGGGGGTGATGAACCCCAGCCTGGGGTCTCACTGGGGGTGGTCGAACCCCAGCCTGTGGTCTCACTGGGGGTGATGAACCCCAGCCTGGGGTCTCACTGGGGATGATGAACCCCAGCCTGTGGTCTCACTGGGGGGTGGATGAACCCCAGCCTGTGGTTTCACTGGGGGTGATGAACCCCAGCCCGGGGTCTCACTGGGAGTGATGAACCCCAGCCTGTGGTTTCACTGGGGGTGATGAACCCCAGCCTGGGGTCTCACTGGGGGAGGATGAACCTCAGCCTGTGGTTTCACTGGGGGTGGTTGACCCCCAGCTTGTGATTTCATTGGGAGGTAGGTGAACCCCATCTTATGGTTTCACTGGCAGTGGGCAAACCCTAGTTTGTGGCTTCACTGGGGGTAGACGAACCTCAGCCTGTGGTTTCACTGAGAGGTAGGTGAACCCCATTTTATGGTTTCACTGGCAGTGGGCAAACCCCAGCTTGTGGTTTCACTGAGAGGTAGGTGAACCCATGCGTGTGGTGCCACCTGGGGGGGGGGGTGGCATAGACAAACCTTCAGGAATGTGGGGCATAGTGGGTGTTCATCAAGTCACTGGACTATTTTTTGCTTTTTGTCTTAGAGAGAGAATTGACGTGCCAGGGCCCCCAGCCTCTGTAACTCCAGATGCAAGCACCATGTTGTGTGCATGTGCAACCTTGCACACCTGCGTCACATTGTGCATCTGGCTTTCGTGGGCCCTGGAGAGTCCATTCTGAGTCCTTAGGCTTCCCAGGCAAGCACCTCGACCGCTAAGCCATCGCTCCAGCCCTGTCTCAGGTATTTTTGTTACCGTCCTGGAAAGCTAATAAAATGGTCAAAGGTGAAAGTCAGACTAGGGAAGTTTTCAATGGAAAAGTAATTTAGTTAGAAATCAATAAAGGCAGAATCAGCGTGCAGAAATGACGATGAGTGGATGGGGGACGGAGGGGTTACAGGAAGGGTATAAGGTTGACAGACGGTAATTGCAGGCGGCCTGGAGGGCTGATTCGAAGCAGGAAGCCTTAAAATGCACAGTGGACCCAAAGGATGCCCCTGCCGGGCCTGGGACTCAACCTGACTCCAAAGACGAGAGTGGGAGGAGATGGGAAGACAGTGAAACACACTAATGCTCACTGCGGACTCGGGCGGACCATGGTGAGTCATGGCGGCCATCTGCGGTGAGCGAACTGCCACCTCTGGTGGGGGTGGTTGAGAAGGCTCACACGTGTGGGCCAGGGACACGTGGAAGAGTTTTGTACCTGCCTCTTGATTCTGCTGCTAGCTTAAAAACTTGCTGTTTGTATTTATTTACTTATTTGAGAAAAGCCTTATAGTGACCACTGGGATGACTCAAAATACATCCTAAGTGCTGAGAAGTGACAGCAGAGTGTACCACACCGAGACATCTCTATCACACCTTCCAAGGCTCTGGGTCCCTTGCGGAAAACGGTGGCGGAAAGAATTTAAGAGCCAAAGGAAAGGTAGGTCTAGCTTACGGTGCGATTTTCCAGACACAGAATATCATATCTGGAGTTCGTTTGCAGTGGCTAGAAGGCTCGGTGCTCCCATGCTCACTCTGTCTCTTTCTCAAATAGAAATAAATAAAATGTTTTTTTTTAAAAAAAAAAAATAAAAACTGGGTGGGTGCCAGGCGTGGTGGCGCATGCCTTCAATCCCAGCACTCAGGAGGCAGAGGTAGGAGGATCGCCGTGAGTTCGAGGCCACCCTGAGACTTCATAGTGAATTCCGGGTCAGCCTGGGCTAGAGTGAGAGACCCTACCTCGAAACAAACAAACAAAAAAACCTGGGTGGGAGGGGGGAGTAGATCAAGAAGATGTCTCTCTGGTCAAAGGTGCGTGCTTGCAAAGCCTACCTGCCAGGGTTCAGTTCTCCAGTACCCATCTCAAGCAAGATGTACAAAGTGGCACTTGTGTGTAGAGTTCAGTTGCAACAGCAAGAGGCCCTGGCACGTCCTTTCTCTCTCTGCTTGCAAATGAATGCTTTAAAACATTTTTATACGCATGTCACGTCGATGGTGTTTATGTGTGCGTATTCAAATGTGTAATGCTGACCAGAGGTTGATGTCAGAGGCCAACCACAATCTGCTGTAACTTTCTACTGAAATCTTCTATAAACATAGACAATATACCACGATCATTATCCCCTCCAGCCGCCCCATTTCCCTTTCCACTGAACCCCTTCTTTCTTTTTTATTTTTTCAAAATTTTTTATTAACCACTTCCATGATTATAAAAAATATCCCAGGGTAATACCCTCCCTCCCCCCACTTTCCCCTGTGAAACTCCATTCTCCATCATATCTCCCCTCCCCATCTCAATCAGTCTCTCTTTTATTTTGATGTCATCATCTTTTCCTCCTATTATGATGGTCTTGTGTAGGTAGTGTCAGGCACTGTGAGGTCATGGATATCCAGGCCATTTTGTGTCTGGGGGGAGCACGTTGTAAGGAGTCCTACACTTCCTTTGGCTCTTACATTCTTTCCGCCACCTCTTCCACAATGGACCCTGAGCCTTGGAAGGTGTGATAGAGATATTGCAGTGCTGAGCACTCCTCTGTCACTTCCTCTCAGCACCATGGTGCCTCCTGAGTCATCCCAAGGTCACTGCCATCTGAAAAGAGATGTGAACCCCTTCTTTCTAATTAGACTCCCTTCTATTTTGATGTCATCTTCCCCCCCCCCCATTATGCAGGTTTTGTGTAGTGTCAGGCACTGTGAGGTCATGAACATCAAAGCCATCTTATGTCTCTGGAAGAGCACGTTGTAAGGAGTCCTACCCTTCCTTTGGCTCTTACATTCTTTCTGCCACCTCTTCCGCAATGGGCCCTGAGCCTTGAAGGGTGTGACAGAGACGTCTCACTCAGTGCTGAACACTCCACTGTCACTTCTTCTCAGCACTATGGTGGGTTTTGAGTCATCCCAGTGGTCACCGCCATCTGAAAAGAGGAGCTTCTCTTACCAAAAGCAGCATTAATTTATGGACATAAACATAATTGCTTAAGAGTTTGGCGTGCTTAGCCGGGCGTGGTGGCGCACACCTTTAATCCCAGCACTCGGGAGGCAGAGGTAGGAGGATCGCCGTGAGTTCAAGGCC
Source organism: Dipus sagitta (assembly GCA_036346955.1). Lineage (NCBI taxonomy): Eukaryota > Metazoa > Chordata > Mammalia > Rodentia > Dipodidae > Dipus > Dipus sagitta. The sequence continues at coordinate 21,783,253 of CM070789.1, read as the reverse complement.
ACCCTGAGACTACATAGTGAATTCCGGGTCAGCCTGGGCTAGAGTGAGACCCTACCTCGAAAAAAACAAAAAAAAAGAACCTGGAGAGTTTGGTGGGCTTAATCTATGCATTTAGCCGGACAATAGTAGTCTCTCCCCTAGGGCTTAAGACTTTCCAAACCATAGTACTCTCCGCTTTTTTTTTTTTTTTTTTTTTTTTTTTTGGTCTTTCACTGAAGCCCAAAGCTCGCCAACTGGGCTAAACAAGCTATCCAGGAAGCCCCCCCGCCTCATGGGTTCTCATCTCCACCTCCCTAGCAGTGGGATGACAGGCCCACACCACCATGCTCAGCATTTTCCGTGGGTGCTGGGGACCCTACTCAGGTCTTCACACTTGGACAGCAAGCATTTTACCCACTGAGCCATCTCCCCAGCTCTTTTCGTGTTTTCTTTCTTTTTGTTTGTTTGTTTTGTTTTGTTTTGTTTTGTTTTGTTTTGTTTTGTTTTGGTTTGGTTTGGTTTTTCAAGGTAGGGTCTCACTCTGGCCCAGGCTGACCTGGAATTCACTATGGAGTCTCAGGCTGGCCTCGAACTCACAGTGATCCTCCTACCTCTGCCTCCCGAGTGCTGGGATTAAAAGCGTGCACCACCACGCCTGGCTCTAAAACTATTTTTTTTTCACTTTTTTGTTTATTTTTATTTATTTATTTGAGAGCAACAGACCGAGAGAGAAAGAGGCAGAGAGAGAGAGAGCGAGTGCACCAGGGCCTCCAGCCACGGCAAACGAACTCCAGACGTGTGCGCCCCCTTGTGCATCCGGCTAACGTGGATCCTGGGGAATCGAGCCTTGAACCGGGGTCCTCAGGCTTCACAGGCAAGCGCTTAACCGCTAAGCCATCTCTCCAGCCTTCTAAAACTATTTTTTAAAAGGCAATTATATGGCCTTGGTGAAAGCAAAGCTTCTTAGACAAAAGGACCTAACAATTTAATCCCAGCACTCGGGAGGCAGAGGTAGTGGTTCACCGTGAGTTCGATGTCAGCCTGAGACTAGCCTGGGCTACATCAAGACCCTACCTTGAAAAACTTAAAAAAAAAAAAAAAAACTTACATGAAAAACGCACAAGAGGAAGGTCTTTGCATGTAGAAACTGGATGGTCAGTTCACTCCTGCAGCTCAGCGAGGAAGCTGGGAAAACCAAGCTGTGAGGCAGGGTTCAGCCCAGAGCACCGCACTGGGCTGGACGGGTGAGGGCAACGCCTGACTTCCCGGCAGCTCTAGAAAGGCGTATTTAAGATGAAGAGGCCATGTCTGCACGAGACCCGCACAGCTGGTGAGACAAGCAGGTGCTGACAAAGGTGAGACTCTCAGTTATTGGAATCACGTGTCCCCCAGAACTCGGGTGTTGGGGCGCCCAGCGGGTGGCAGTTTGGAAGGGAGAGCCTTGCTGGAGGTGTGTCACGTGGGGGGGGGACCCCGAGGTATTAGCTAGCCAGCGCCAGCTCAGCTCACTCTGGCTGTGGCACCCTGCCCATGCTTTTCCTGACGGCATGGATCTTCCCCTCAAGACCGTCAGTAAAAATGAACCTTTCTGGCAGAAAGAATGTAAGAGCCAAAGGAAGGGTAGGACTCCTTACAGCATGCTCATCCAGACACAAAATGGCCTGGATATCCATGACCTTACAGCGCCTAACACTACCTACACAAGACCATCATAAGAGGAGGAAAAGATCATGACATCAAAATAAAAGAGGGACTGATTGAGAGGGGGACGGGATGTGAAGGAGAATGGAGTTTCAAAGGGGAAAGTGGGGGGAGGGAGAGAATTACCATGGGATATTGTTTACAATCATGGAAGTTGTTAATAAAAAATAATAATTTAATCCCAGCACTCGGGAGGCAGAGGTAAGAGGATCACCGTGAGTTCGAGGCTACCCTGAGAAAACACAGTGAATTCCAGGGCAGCCTGGGCTAGAGTGAGACACTACCTCAAAAAAAATAATAATTACAATAATAAATTACATGTATTTTATTATATATAATAATAATAATAATAAATTAAAATAAATAAATAAATAAATGAACCTTTCCTCCCCTCAGCTGCTTCTGACAGGTGGTTTTGTTTCAGCAGCACGATGGTGATTACAACACGGCCGGGGTGTGGGAATGCCACGAGTGGCACCTAACAGAGGGCGTGGGCACGATGCTCCCGGCTCTTAGTTCCAGCACTCGAGTTTGAGGCCAGCCTGAGAGTTAGCTGAGAGTCTGTCTCACTGCACACCCCCGCCCCAACCTGTGACATCTCACCTGCAAAATGCTGAATAAATCGAAACGCCCACAATATAATAATAAACTGTGTTTATTCAATAGAATATCGTAGTTATAATTAAATAGATCCGTACATTCCCAAATAGTGTTCCAAATACAATGGATGAAGAGAGACTCGAGGAGCTTGATATCTATGTACATTTTTTAAAGCATAACAACAATACTGTTGCTTTACAGATACGGGGGTAAAACGGAAAGACAAGATCTCCTGGGGGCGGCGGGGAGCAGCACTACGAGAACCAGTCAAATGAAACTCTTATTTAAACCTTTTCATTTCTCTTTTTAAAAAATATTTTTGAAAACATTTGAGCCAGGCGTGGTGGCGCACGCCTTCAATCCCAGCGCTTGGGAGGCTGAGGTAGGAGGATCACTATGAGTTCGAGGGCAGCCTGAGACTACATAATGAATTCCAGGTCAGCCTGGGCTAAAGTAAGACCCTACCTCAATAAACCAAAAAACTAATAAAATAAAAAATTGAGAATGGAGGGGTGCACCAAGGCCTCTTGCTACCGCGAAGTCCAGACGCATGCGCCACCTTGTGCATCTGGCTTTAGGTGGATGCTGGAAAATCCAAGTCTGGCTGTTAAAGGGCTTACAAGCAAGCTGAGCCATCCCTCCAGCCCTGATAGTCTTTAAAGGCCCTTTCTTTCTTTCTTTCCTTCCTTCCTTCTTTCTCTGTTTTTCAAGGTAGGGTCTCACTCTAGCTCAGGCTGACCTGGAATTCACTATGTAGTCTCAGGGCGGCCTCGAACTCATGGCGATCCTCCTACCTCTGCCTCCCGAGCGCTGGGATTAAAGACAGGTGCCACATGGCAGGCCCCTAAAGGGACATTTTTGTCCTCCTACAGTTTTGTTTTGGCGTGCTAGAGTCTGACTCTAGAGCAGCATCATCAAGCTTTCTGTGTTTCCTCTGGCTTTCAGATTCATGCCGTGTCAACGCTGGCAGAAAAATGGGCAGTGGTGGGCACACGGAGGAAATGCTTACCTTCATGTGTAACGCTGACCGGCCAGATGTGAGGCCGGCCTTCACTGTCATCCTCTGACGGCCAAGGCTCACTGCAGGCGGCAACGTGGCAAGCTAAAAGCTGATGGCGTGTGAATCACCTTCCTCAGGCACATAAGGACCTTATGGTTTAGTAACAGAAGCAGCCGGAGGTGAGGATAGGTGGGAAAGCTACTTTCTGCTTGCTTTTCCTGTGTAAACATAATCGCCACGGGCATTCAAAATGTTGTCGCTGGTTCCACAAGTTGAAGCAAAAAACTGGTCAGCAAGGACTGATATTCTACATTTTGGGCAAGCTTCAAATTGTTGATTGTTATGCAGGTGAATTCTTGTGACTTTTCCTAAGCTTCTTAGGGTTGATATCCGCTGTTCGATAACCGTTGGTTTTGCTGGGCGAGGTAGCAGATGCCTTGGTTTTCAGCACTCGGGAGGCTGAGGTAGGAGGATAACTGAGTTCAAGGCCAGCCTGGGACTATAGTGAGCCGCAGGTAAGCCTGGGCTAGAGTGAGAACGTGCCTTGAAAACAAACAAACAAAAAAGTTCATCTTATTTTCTGTTCTTTGATGGGCTCTTCTGTAACTGGGTCCAGTATTAAATCCTCATTTTTCTCATTTAATACCTCCTCGAAGAAACTGCTTCTCACTGATACTGTGTGAAGGAGATACTGTGTGATACTGTGTCAGGAGAAGGCAAGGCCAGTAATGAGAAGCACCAACGAGTGAGTTCCAGGTCAGCCTGGGCTTTATGTGTGACTCTACCTAAGGGGGTGGGTGGGAAACAGGATAATAAAAATCCCTTTCCTCTATCGCCACCTGGTGGAAAGAAGCAACATTTCACAAAACCACCCAGCTTTCCATAGAAGCCCAGACTTTTCTGAGGACGCTTTATCGGTGGTTTGCTTTCTCTAGACCCTTTCTCAAACTGGGAATTGTTCATCTACCAGGGAAGTGACATCACTTTTATCTCACACGAGCTGACAGAGTGTAAGTTTTCCCTTTCAGGCCGTTTTGACTGTAACACATTGTCAATATTAACACTCTGTCTTGCAAGCGCTTGGTTAGATAGTGGGGGGAAAAACAAACAAACAAACAAAACATTCTTACTGACGCTGTCAAAATCAGCCAGATACATTAAAGATCAACGCGGAAGAGAATAGAGAAACAAGGCTGTTGGATCTCCCAATTTGCAATACGTAGTTCCTTCATGCATTTACAGTTCAGGGATGGGAAAGCACAGGGTGGTAAAATCACTGGAGAAAATGCCAAGGCCGGTTCTGGGTGGCTGGCCAGGGGCCCAGTGGAATCTTGGAACCTGACTTTTAACCCCAGGCAAGAGCGCGGGCTCCCGCAGGGGCTCAGCACTTGTCTTGGCAGCGGCTTTGCCACTCAGCACGACTCGCTCCCCGCGTTCAGGTGATCCTGCAGGTTCATGCACACGCACTGAATTGCTGGCTCTTTCCCTTCCTCGACGTCTATGAGGAAGACGCTAATCCCGGTGTTGGGACTGACCGATGAGAGTTCGAATCTGCCCAGGCTTGCCGGCAAGGAGCACTGCAGGTCCGTCAGGAAGTAACCAAACAGGCTTCGCATGTAGGCGCCGTGGCTCACGACTAACACGCTGGCTGCCAGGCCTGGGGCGCGGCTGCCCGAGTCGCTGCTTTCGCCCACGGGAAAGACCTCCGCCAAAGACGCTTCCAGGCCGGGGGAGCACTCTTCCTTCTGGCTGCCCTCCAGGATTGTTTGACAAAGAGAGTCAAAGAAATCCTTCCCACGCATTTTCACCTACAAGGAAGCGAAAGGCTAAAATAAATAAATAAATAATAAAGAGTGACCTTAAAATATGACTACAATGTAACTATTAAAATCCTAGGGCTGCTAGGGGTGTAACATCTGCTGATGTCTGGAAAAATGTATACACTATGCTTATCAAACTGCCCAGTAAGCACTTTCCTTAATATTCATACCCTTATATTAATGCTACTCTCACTTTGGGTAGAGAATCTTCTCTTTTCAGATGGCAGTGACCTTGGGATGACTCAGAAGGTATCACAGTACTGGAAAGAAGTGACTGGAGTACTGAGTAACATCTTGATCACACCTTCCAAGGCTCAGGGTCTAATGCGGAAGAGGTGGCGGAAAGAATGTAAGAGCCAAAGGAAGGGTAGGACTCCTTACAACGTCCTCCCTCCAGACATAAAATGGCCTGGATATCCATGACCTCACAGTGCCTGACACTACCTACACAAGACCATCATAAGAGGAGGAAAAGATGATGACATCAAAATAAAAGAGAGACTGAATGAGATGGGGAGGGGATATGATGGAGAGTGGAATTTCAAAGGGGAAAGTGGGAGGAGGGAGGGTATGACCATGGGATATTTTTTATAATCATGGAAAATGTTAATAAAAATTGAGAAAAAAAAATCCTAGGGCTGGAGAGATGGCTTACTGGTTATAGCCCTTGCCTAGGAAGCCTAAAGGACCCAAGTTTGATTCCCCAGAACCCACGTTAAGACAAATGCGCATGGCGGTGTGTGCATTTGGAGGCCGTCTGCAGTGGCTAGAGGCCCTGCCGTGCCCATTCTCTCTCTCTCTAATAAATAAATTAATAAATAAAACAAAAAAAAGTATTTCATGGGCTGGAAAGATAGCTTAGTGGATGAGGCGCTTGTCTGCAAAGCCAAGGGACCCAGGTTCGATTCCCCAGGACCCACATAAGCTAGATACACAAAGTGGTCCCTGCATCTGGAGTTTGTTTGCAGCAGCTGGTGGCCTTGGCATGCCCATTCTCTCTCTCTCTCTATCTATCTATGTGTATCTCTCTGTCTCTTTCCCTCTCCCTCAAATAAATGAATAAAAATGAAGTATTTTTTTAAAAAAGAATTTCATTAAATATATATGTAATCCTAAAAGTTTTTTCAACTTTTTGACAACTTACATAAATACAGACAAGACAATATCTCATGGTCACAATCCTGGCCAAAACTCCCTTTCCCCACCTCCAAACGCCGTTCACTGAATCCCTTCTTCCTTCTAACCAGTCTCGCTTCTACTTTGATGCCATCATAAAATCCTAACATTTAACGGAACTTCAAAAGCCAAAGACGTTAAGGAAAAAGGGGGAGAGTGTACCACAAAGCCACAGGGACCACTTCAGCCACAAGAAGCAGGGCGGCGCCTAGTACAGTCTAAATGGTCTCGCTCTAGCCCAGGCTGACCTGGCATTCACTATGTAGTCTCACTCTGGCCTTGAACTCAACGGCGATCCTCCTACCTCTGCCTCTCGAGTGCTGGGATTAAAGGCGTGCACCACCATGGCTGGCTGTCAAATGATTTTTAATAGAGATGCAAGGACACATATTGGACAAAGACAGTCTTTTCAGTAAATTGGGCTCCTTGAAAATCCACGTGCAGCCGGGTATGGTGGCACTCGCCTCTAATCCCAGCGCTGGGGGGTGGGGGGCCAGAGGTAGGAGGATCACAGTGAGTTTGAGGCCACGCTGAGACTACATAGTGAATTCCAGGTCAGCCTGAGCCAGAGTGAGACCCTACCTCGAAAAACCAAAAAACAAAAACAAAAACAAAAACAAACAAAAAAAAAAACAAACAACAACAACAACAAAAAAAAAAAACAAACAGAAAATAAAGAATTGGAACTGGGCATGGTGGTGCATGCCTGTAATTTCAGAACTTGGGAAGGGGTGGCTGAAAGATTTCTATGAGCTTGAGGCCAGTCTGGGGTAATGACGCAGTGAGTTCCAGGGCTAGACCGAGACTCTAAGGAGCAGAGAGAATTACCAGCAACGTAGTGTAAATACAATTCCCAGCAGAAGACCACCTGTGCAGTCGCTACCCCTGCCCATAATTCACCACTCATGTTCAGTTTCTTTTACAAGCGTCAACTAAGAACATGCTGGCTTACACTCTTCGTCAGTAACAACTGACGCTGGGAAAGACAAGGGAAATTGAACAGGGAAACGGAAGTGACGCCACGCTTTACGAAGCAGGCAGCGTTCACGTGCTCGGCTCCAGCTCCCAAGCGTTTGGCCCGCGAAGCCGGTCAGGATTCAGTTCCAACCTGGCAAGTTCACCAGCGCGGCCCATGAAGCTGGGCTACGTACCTCGTCAAGCGTCTCTCCTCCGGGCGGGGTGAACGAGGGACACTCCTCCCCAGCGTCCTTGGCCATGGCCCGCAGCTCGCTCAGAGCCTTGCCCTCCGCAACCCCGTACTTCTGCAATGTTCCAGAACACAGAGGGTCACCCATGAACACGGGCCCAGCAGAATACACAGGCCCGAGAAAGGAACAGTGCAAACCTGGAGTTGCTCACCAGGTCTCAGTGAGCTGCATGCAGAACTTTCCAGAAGACAGCAGGGCTTTCCCAGACAGACTGCATCTGTCAGAGTACGGGGACAGAGACGACAGGCGTGTGCAAGGCAGCACACACGACCTTCCCACCGTGCACACAACTGTCTCAACTGATGCAGAGAACAGCGGGTGCGTAAGGGTTACCACCGCCACATTGCTAGGCGAGGGAGCAGAGCTTCGGCAAGGGCGAGTGACTAGCCTACGTCCTCATAGCCAAGAACACAGTTAAAATCCAGTCTCAGGGGCTGGAGGGATGGCTTAGTGGTTAAGGCGTTCGCCTGCAAAGCCAAAGGACCCAGGTTCAGTTCTCCAGGACCCACGTTAGCCAAATGCACAAGGGGGCGCACGTGTCTGGAGTTCATTTGCAGTGGCTGGAGGGCCTGGCACGCCCATATTCTCTCTCTCTATCCCCCTCTTTCTCTGTCAAATAAATAAAAATTTTTTTTAAATTCAGTCTCAGGGTAGCCTCGAACTCACAGTGATCCTCTTCCCTCAGCCTCCTGAGTGCTGGGATTAAAGGCGTGCGCCACCACGCCCAGCCCTATTCAAAGATTTTATTCTTGCCAAAGCTTCAGTATAGGTTCTGCGCTATACCAAGAAAAGTTGTGAGCAAGTTCTTTTTAAATGTTCAGCCATCCTGGTGTACTTTCACCCAGGAACGGAAGAAATCAGAGCTGACCGCAAGCCTGTGGGCCAATAGTGACAGAGAGGGTAAAGCTACTGCTTAGGAAGAGACTCGGCGTCAGCTCTTCTGCGTGCCTTGCCCTCAATCCCAGAAGAAAGAGCCATTTCTGAATGCAAAATAGGTGTAAGCACATCTATCCACATTTACAGCCCAAAGGAGAAGGGGGAGGAGAGAACTCTTCATGTGTACTTGAACTTGTATCGTCAAATTAGGGGGCTCACGTCACGTGGTAGACTCTCCTGGCTCTGAACATTCTAGCCAAGTGCCCTACCACTGGGCTAGAACTCCAGACCTCGTTCTCCTTTGAGACAGGGTAATCACTGTGTAGCTGCGGCGGGCCTTGAACTCAGACCCCTCCTGCCGCTACCTCTGGAGTGCTGGAATTACAGGCGTGTGCCGCCACGCTCCACCGTATGGCCGACCCTCGCTCCAAATCCCCGCCAGGGCCGCATTTACTCCTGAGCCAGGTGATGGCTTCCTTACTGGAAATCTGTGCTAAGAACAGCGGAGACGTAAGAGCTTGCTTACCCGTTCTCGAAGTCGTGAGTCATAATTTACTGTCATGTCTTTGCAAAATGTGCTTTCCTCCAAAATCCCCTGTATGGTCTGAAAAAAAAAAAATCAGAGACAAGTATTCTTTGGCCTCTCAATACCTATGTGTCTAAGCCTGGATCTGAAGATGGGCCTGTAACTCCAGCCCTTGGAAGAGACTCACCACGCCCGGCCATGTCTACTTATTTACTTATTTTTGACAGACATGAGACACTGTATTTGCAACACTGTGTGAAGTCTCTAGTCAATGACAAATCTTTCACCTTCTTTGTAGTTTTTAACTACCAAGAACTTATTTCACTTGCTAGACACACACACGATATTCAAATACCTGCAGTACGCTGTTTACAGCTCTCTCCCAATCGGTAGCTCATCGTTTAATTTTCTTAACAGTATCTTTCAAAGAGCTAAATATTTGTCTGGATAGGATCTTACTATGTAGTCCAGGCTGGCCTCAAACTCTTGATCCCCCTGCCTCAGCCTCCAGAGTGCTAGGATTACATGTGTATGCCTGCCACACAGAAAATTTTAATTTGAAAACATCTAGATTATATTATCAATTTCAAAATGGCAAGTCCAGTTTTATAAACATTTATTGAAAAACCTCCTTTTTCCACTGAATTACCTTGGCACCTTGGTCAAAATGTAGCTGGCCAAAAACAAAACAATTGTCTGTATAATTGTGAGTTTATTTTTTGTCTATCCATTTTCTTTTTGCTTGAAATAGTTCTTTTCCCTTGGTCTTATACATTCATGGTTTTTATTTTATCTAGGTTGCAAATTTTAATTTATTATTATTATTATTATTAAGAATGTACTTTGTATGAATAGAAATACTATAAATATGTATGCATAATTATTTATTTATTTGATAAAGAGAGAGAGAGAAAATGGGCACACCATGGCCTCTTGCCACTGCTAACGAACTCCAGATGTATGTATCACATTGTGCATCTGGTTTATATGGTGTAGCAGACAGCTTCAGGTTCACTGAGATGAACTTCCAGACCAGGCACAGTTATGGAGGAAGGGATATTTATTGAAGCTTACAGATCCAGGGGAAGTTCCATAATGGCAGAAGAAACTGGCCTGCCTTCACAGGCCCAAGCAGAGAGAGAGAAGCACAAGCCTAAAGGCCAAAAAGCCACACAGCACAGCACACTTCAGGAACTCCAGCTAGGCACACTTTGCATATCTTTAGATTGAAATCTCAAACCCACCACCACACCTTAAGATCCACACAATGGCACTGCCTCCAGCCAGATGGCTAGAGATGCAAACTACAAACAAATAAACAACTGAATATACTGGGGGCCATCTATTCTATTCAAACCACCACATATGGGAATGGGGCAATCAAACCCAGGCTGTCAGGTTTTGCAAGCAAGCTCTTTTAACTGTTGAGCTATCGCTCCAGCCTGAGAAAAAAATCTTCATTTCGCTTTAATTTTTTAAACTATTTTCTGGGGCCAGAGGGATGGATTAGTGGTTAAGGTGTTTGCCTGCAAAGCCAAAGGTGCTAGGATTCCCTAGCACCCACGTTAGCCAAATGCACAAGGGGGCGGAGTTTGTTTGTAGTGGCTAGAGACCCTGGTGTGCCCATTCTCTCTCTCTCTCTCTCTTTCTCTGCCAAATAAATAAATAAATAAAAGTATTCTCTGTTGGATCCGTTTGAGTCCTTGAATATTTTTTATACGTCCTCTCATTATTCTCGACTAGGAGTTAGCTAGCTCACTTGTTATAACCCTGCTGTGATCTCTACCAATACTTAATTGCTGGTAACAATTCAAAACTGCTTCCCCGCACGCGGCTCTGTGTGCAGAGCTCTGTGAGTTTGAGGGATTTTTGTCCCTCCCCAGGACCTGTTGCTCCCTGAAAGCCCATTCTGTCTGCTCTCCTAAATTTACACCTATGCATACTTGGGCTACTAGTCCACCCAAGATTGAAAAAGATCCCTGCTTCTTCCTGGTAGCTCTTCTCTGCCCTATGAGTCTTGCTCGTATAACCTCCCACTAGGACCACTGAGCTATATCTGACACCCCTCAAGTCTAGAATTTTCTTTGCACATTCAAGCATTCATCTTCCTTGTTCTGCCTCTTTCACACACTGCTGGCCTGCAGTGCCTTGGGCCAAAAGGCTCATACGTTTATGCCGTATTTTCTAGCTGTCTATGCAGGGAGGGCAAAGTTTTAGACCTGTTACACCATCAAGTTTCTAACGAAGGGATTTGTTCTTTTCTTTTTTTAAATCATCTTTTATTAACAATACATCTTTAGAGTTTCTTAAGCAATTTTTTTTTTTTTTTGACAGAGAAAGTGGGAGAGAGACAGAGACCGAGAGAGAATGGGCACTCCAGGGCCTCCAGCCACTGCAAACGAATGTGACTCTTTTGAAGAGCTTATGAAAAACTTCTAAAAGCTGCAACCGATTACAAACCTCACTTGAAGTTTTCAGTATAGCAGCAAATCAAGTGGCTGCTTGGGAGTGAAGAACAGGTATTTTATTCTGTCTCCTTTGGTACCGGGGCCGGATATTTAGTCCATAGCTGTTTTCTCCTGCTCTTACTTGCTGTGTGGCTAATCTGCGGATGGGCAGCCGCTGCGCTCAGCGTCCTCACTGTCCAGTCCTGGTGGCCTGGCCATCTCTTTCAAGCACATTTCCTCCCCCCTACCTCTGAAATATCATTTTACAATTTGAAGTATACTGTTTTTGACGATGGGATTTTGTAAGTTGCTTCCCATCAGAAATCTTGTTTTTCTAGCTTGAGGTCTGAGTCTGAGATTATTCCACTGGAAGGCAAGCATTATTTTGCTGATCGCTTTTTTTTAAAGCTTACTGGTAAAATGTCTTTAAAATTATGACACATGTAACTGTTTACTGCGATGCTTATTTTTCTGTATTTGCTTACACATTAAAATCTTAGATAAATAAGAAAAACAAAAAAAAGTATCTGAAGAGTTTCTTAAATTTTTTTTTTTTTTTTGACAGAGAAATGGGAGAGACCAAAAGAGAATGGGCACTCCAGGGCCTCCAGCCACCGCAAACGAAGGACAGGCACGTGCGCCACCTTGTGCATCTGGCTAACGTGGGTCTAAGGAATTGAACTTAGGTCCTTTGGCTTTGCAGAACACTTTAACTGCTACACCATCCCTCCAGCCCAGGTTTTTTGTTTTTTTTTTTAACATTTTACTGATTATTTATTTGACAGAGAGAGAGAGAAGGAGAGAATGGGCGCGCCAGAGTCTCCAGCTGCTACAAACGAACTACAGACGCATGTGCCCCCTTGTGCATCTGGCTTACGTGGGTCCTGGGGAATCGAACCTGGGTCCTTTGGCTTATTCCTGCTACACATTTCCTTCAAAGACAATGACCCTGAACTCACCTGCTTCGTCCTCATGAGATCACTGGCAAAAGCGTGAGTAAACTTCACATTGTTCAGAAACCTGCCAGCAGCTGCTGCTTGCTGAAATCCAGTTTCCGAAAGAGGTTCGTCTACACCTTGTCCTATAGTGGGACAAAAACACCCAAAAATATAACTAAGGCATGCAAATTCAGCCACACACAAGGGAAGAGAAACTGCAGATGTCTTCATTTTGATGGGAGAGTTCCTTGGACACTCTCCCACGTGATTTTCCACAGCTGATAGTAAAGGCTGTGAAATCAAGACACGATCTCAGAAAAGTGCATATATTCGACCACTTTTCAAAAAGGCTGCTTCCTCATATGAATTCGGGGCAATGAGAACTGAACCGCCTTAGCGTTTCCCTCTTGCCCGATGTCTCATTAGGTATTTTCACCCACGCAGGCGACAGTCCACAGGTGACATGTGAGGGAGTTAGACCACAGGATCGTCACTGAAAATTTTCCCCCTTTTATCTCCATTGTCCAAAGGGATAGTACTGTAATGAAATTATTTTCCTTCCCTCCTTCCCATCCTTTTCTTTTTTTAAAAGTATGTATGTTTAAATACTTTATTTATTTATTTGACAGAGAGAGAGAGAGAGACAGTAAATGGGAACGCCGGCACCTCCAGCCACTGCAAATGAACTCCAGACGCGTGCGCCCCCTTGTGCATCTGGCTAACGTGGGTCCTGGGGAATTGAACCTGGCTCCTTTGGCTTTGCAGGCAAATGCCTGAACTGCTAAGCCATCCCTCCAGACCCCATTCTTTTCTATTGAAAAAAAAAAATGCTGTAAATCCAGATGTGAAGGTTCATGCCTGGGATCTACCTCTACAGAGGCTGAGGCAAGAGGACTGCTGCAAGCTCAGGAATCGTTTGGGTGGGTTACAGTGTGAGTCCTGTCTTAAAAAAAAAGCCGGGCGTGGTGGCGCACGCCTTTAATCCCAGCACTCGGGAGGCAGAGGTAGGAGGATCATGGCCATGAGTTCGAGGCCACCCTGAGACTCCATAGTGAATTCCAGGTCAGCCTGAGCTACAGTGAGACCCTACCTTGAAAAACCAAACCAAATTAAGAATACTATGAAGTCCCCGTTTCCCAGAGAACAGCGAATCCAGAAGTGAAGGCCTCTTGCTACGAGGGAAGTAACGGGTGTGCTGTACACTGCTAGGCTCCCGGACGGCAGAGAAGACCTCAATGTGCAAAGCAGAGCTGAGGTGGTGTCAGCACAGTGGTCGGGGGAGAGGAGACGGCTGGGGACCCTGGAGTGGGAGAACTGAACACAATGAAGCAAGGGCACCTTGGGAGGAAGCTAATGGAACCTCTGGCCAGGCCTGATATCAACTGGCTTCAAAGCACATCACTCAATAGCACGTTCTCACTCATTTAAAGCAAAAACCAGTTCAGCTAAAGATTCAACACTTACACGTCAAAAAAAAAAAAAAAACCCACAAATGAACCAAAATCACCACGAATAGACAATAGATTAAGAATCATTAAGATTTGAGATATTAAATCGACAAAAGAAAGTAGAAAATAAAGACAAGTATAGAAAAACAGGAAAAGCACAGGGACAGCTTTCAAAAAATAAAAACCCAAAAAACTCTGGGTTGGAGAGATGGCTTAGTGGTTAAGGCACATGCCTGTGAAGCTTAAGGACCCAGGTTCAATTCTCCAGGTCCCATGTAAGCTAGATACACATGGTAGTGTGTGTTCCTAGAGTTTGTTTGCAGTGGCTAGAGGTCCTGACAGGCCAATTCTCACTTTCTCTCTCCCCCCCCTCTCTCTGTCTCTAATAAATAAATAACAGGCACCAGGCAGAAGGCCTCAGATACCAACGGCATGCCTTTAATCCCCAAACCCGGGAGGCAGAGCTATCGTCATGAATTCGAGGCTACATAGTGAGTTTCAGGTAGGCCTGGGCTAGAGTGAGGCCCTACCTTGAAAAACAAAACAAATGCAATAGTGGCACGTCTGTCATGGTGGATAACAACTGCCCTCTAATTAGACTGAAGGCCCACTCTATGGGAAGGAATACATCCTTGACACTGAAAACCTGAAACAGAAGTAGTCATGAGCCCTAGGGGTGTAACGTCTGCTGCTGTCTGGCTAAACGTATATACTATGCTCATCAAACTGCCCAGCAAGCACTTCTCTTAATGCTCATATCCATATATTATTCAAAAATATTTATTTATTTATTTGACGGGGGGGGAGAGAGAATGGGCACGCCAGGGCCTCCAGACACTGCAAACGAACTCCACACTTGTGTACCCCTTTTGCATCTGGCTAATGTGGGTCCTGGGGAATCGAACCTGAATCCTTTGACTTTGCAGGCAAACACCTTAACTGCTAAGCCATTCCTCCAGCCCTCATATCCATATATTAATGCTATTCTCACTTTTGGTAGAGAACCTTCTCTTTTCAGAAGGCAGTGACCTTGGGATGACTCAGAAGGCACCATGGTGCTGGGAAGAAGTAACAGGAGTGCTCAGCACTGCAATATCTCTATCACACCTTCCAAGGCTCAGGGTCCATTGCGGAAGAGGTAGAGGAAAGAATGTAAGAGCCAAAGGAAGGGTAGGACTCCTTACAAGGCGCTCCTCCAGACACAAAATGGCCTGGATATCCATGACCTCACAGCACCTGACACTACCTACACAAGACCATCATAATAGGAGGAAAAGACCATGACATCAAAATAAAAGAGAGACTGATTGAGACAGGGAGGGGATAGGATAGAGAGTGGAGTTTCAAAGGGGAAACTGGGGGGAAGAGAGGGCATTACCATGGGATATTGTTTACAATCATGGAAGTTGTTAACAAAATAAAGAAAAAAAGAAACAAAAGGACTAAGACACTAGATTGCCTCAAGTTCCAGAGTTTCCAGGAGGACTATCGTTGCTAGGTACTGCTATAGTGGAATTCCTAACCCTAAGGTGACAGACGGAGGTCAGATGTTAGGGTGGAACCAAGGGTCCTGGGCTCCCTGAGAGGAGACCGTTCTGGCTGGCTGTTCTCTACCGCAGGGGTAACCGGAGGACTGCTCTCTGCAAAGCAGGAAGCACCTGACCAGGTGTGCTACGGGCACCTTGACCTGGGATTTGCGGCCTTCAGAGCTGTGAAAAACACATGTGTACACATGTGTGCTGTTTAAGCCACCCAGACCATAGCAGCCCGTAGAAGAAAAACAGACAGATAACCAAGCAAGGAGAAGTGCTGTATCATTGGAGTATCGGAAGGGTGAGAAAGGGTTATGGTAACTCTCACTCTTTAATCACCATCCGGTTCAAACCTGGCACCCGGCTGTCTGCACAGCCAATCCCCGCCGCCCCCCTCAGACACACTCAGCAATGCTGGTGAACTCACACATCACAGTTAACACTGAGCGGGGAGAAGGTAAGACTCCAATTCTACTAACCTTGAAGAACTTTCTCTTTGTTAAGCCTCGTTTCTCCACTAAAATTAGAAAACAAACAAACAAAAAGAAAACAGTGTTATCAAATTATTTTTGAGAAGAGGAAGAATGGCATTCATAAAAATATTAATTTTATACTTCCTACTCAAAATCCAATCCAATGTAATATTTGCAATCATTTATTCTACTGATGAGCTCAAATTTCAAGCCACCCCAGTATCAAAAGTATATATAGGTTGGGAATTGCCAAGATGAAAACACTATTAAAATATAGATGAGGCAGGGCGTGGTGGTGCACACCCTTAATCCCAGTACTTGGGCGGCTGACGTAGGAGGATTGCCATGAGTTCAAGGCCAGCCTAGAGATTCAAAGGGAGTTCCAGACTCTACCTTGAAAAATAACA
The DNA here is from genome assembly GCA_036346955.1 of Dipus sagitta. NCBI lineage: Eukaryota > Metazoa > Chordata > Mammalia > Rodentia > Dipodidae > Dipus > Dipus sagitta. Next base: position 21,767,122 of record CM070789.1, on the reverse strand, counting down.
AAATAATACTAATAAAGACAATAAATAAAACAGAAGTCTGGGGACTGGCTCAGTAGGTACATGCTTGCTGTGTCAGCTTGAGGACCTGAATTGGGGACCCCAGCCCCCGTGAGAAGGCTGGGCATAGCAGAGTGAGACTGTAACCCCAGCACTGGAGAAGAGGAGACAGGAAGATCCCTGGGGCTTGCTGATAGCTAGTCTAGCCAAATCAGTGAGCTCTGGGTTCAGTCCTATCTCAAAAAAACTAAATAAACAGGGCTGAAGAGATGGCTTAGTGGTTAAGGCGTTTGCCTGCAAAGCCAAAAGACCCAAATTCAACTCCCCAGGACCCACGTAAGCCAGATGCACAAGGGGGCGCATGCGTCTGGAGTTCGTTTGCAGTGGCTAGAGGCCCTGGCATGCATATTCTCTACCTGCCTCTTTCTCTCTAAAATAAGGAAGTGAAAAATGAATAAATAAATAAAAAAATAAGGTGGAAAGTGATTAAGGATACTCAACATTGGCCTCTACATACACAAACACACAGGCACGCACACCCACATACATACATAAATGCAAAAAAAAAAGAAAAAAAGAAGCTACTTGTACAGATGTTCAATTTTGTTAGGCAGACTTGTTAAAATAAGCATATCAATAGGCTGGAGGGATGGCTTAGCTGTTAAGGCGCTTGCCTGCAAAGCCAAAGGACCCAGGTTTGATTCCCCAGGACCCACGTAAGCCAGATGCACAAGGGGGCGCACACGTCTGGAGTTCGTTTGCAGTGGCTGGAGGCCCTGGCGCCCTAATTATAAACAAATAATGAAAAAATAAAAAAGCGTATCAAGGCTGGGTGTGGTGGCGCACACCTGTAAGCCCAGCACTCAGGAGGCAGTAAGAGGATCGCCGTGAGTTCAGCTAAGGATACACTGTGCTGAAGCTCAGACACTGCATTCTTAGGAAACCCTCACGGTCCATGTTGGATTCCCCACTGCCCACGTCAAGCCTGATGTGCAAAGTAGGACATGTGATTGCAGTTCCTTTAGTGGCAAGAGGCCCCGACATGGGACCCCCCCGCTTTCTATCTCAAATAAATAACAAGTATCTGCACTCACTCACTCACATTTAAAAGACTGGGCTAGAGTGAGACCCTGCCTTGAAAAAAAAAAAAAAAAAAAAAAACAGAGAGATTACTAAAGGCTGGAGAGATGGCTCAGCAGTACTGCGAAAAAGGCTTAACAACCTGGGTTCGGTTCCCCAGTACCCATCTAAAGCCAGATGCATAAAGTGGTGTATGCATCTGGAATTTGTTTGCAGTGGCTAAAGGCCCTGGTGTGCCCATTCTGTCTCTCTTCTCTCTCTGCTCGCAAATAAAAAAAAGAAAAAGAAAAAGAAAATATTACCACAATATAGGATTAAGAAAGCCGGGCGTGGTGGTGCATGCTTTTAATCCCATCACTCGGGAGGCAGAGGTAGTAGGAGGATCACTATGAGTTTGAATTCCTGGGCTAGAGTGAAACCCTACCTCAAAAAACCAAAAGAAAAAAAAATAAATAAATAAGCAATAGGAGCCGGGCATAGTGGTGCACGTCTTTAATCCCAGCACTGGGGAGGGAGGCAGAGGCAGGAAGATCGCCGTGATTCTGAGACTACATAGTAAATTCAAGGTCAGCCTGAGCTGATGTGAGACCCTACCTCGGAAAACTGAAAAGAAAGAAAGAAATGGGGAGTGCTAATGCTCAGTGGTACAGCACTTGCCTAGCATGTAAGGTCCCAGCCAGGTTCAATCCCCAGGACAGGGAAGGGAAAGAAAGGAAGAAAGAAATTAATATAAATGTGGCGTCACCTATGGGAAGAAGATCAAATACAGAACTGTTCTGGGTGTATTAGCTTAACAAGTAATTGACTAAATGAAATTACTGTGCCGAGAACTAGGCCTTGGCCAAAAAAAAAAAAAAAAATCACTGAGTGGTCATTATTAATAAAAGATACCTTTATTGTTTTTATTTATTCATAGAGATAGTGAGAGAGAGACAGAGAAACAGAATGGACATGCCAGGGCCTCAGGCCACTGCAAAGAAACTCCAGATGTATGCGCCACCTTGTGCATCTGGCTTATGTGGGTACTGGGGAATCGAACCAGGACCCTTTGGCTTTACAGGCAAGCACCTTAACTGCTAAGCCATCTCTCCAGCCCAAGAACTGCTTTTTGTTTGGTTTTTGAGGTAGGGTCTCACTCTAACTCAGGCTTACCTGGAATTCCCTATGCAGTTTCAGGGTGGCCTCAAACTCATTGCCATCCTCCTGCCTCTGCCACCCATGTGCTGGGATTAAAGGCGTGCGCCACCACGTCCGGCTCAAGAACTGCTTTCAAGTACAAGGAGAGTCCTCTTTAGATGGTGGCTTTGTGGCTAATTCCACTCATAGGAACAGCCCCAAAATATGCACTCTAAGTTTTTTAATTTAAATATTTTTTATTTTTATTTATTTGAGAAAGAGAAAGATGGAGAGAGAGAGAATGGGTGCACCAGGTCCTCCAGCCACTGCAAACAAACTCCAGGTGCATGTGCCACCTTGTACATCTGGCTAGCATGGGTCCTGGGGAATAGAACCTGGGTCCTTTGGCTTTGTAGGCAAATCCCTTAACCGCTAAGGCATCCCTTCAGCCCTTCTTTGTAAACTTAAAATTAAGGATAAGGTGAAATTTACTAATTTTGACACCTCCAAATTTGATAGGAGCCACCAAGAGGCTGAGGTCCTTCCAAGTCTCTGGAAGTAACCAGGGCTGACTGCTTCTGGTCACTCGCTGAAAGGGTCAGCTTGGGAGCCTGAGGTAACCAAGAGCAGCATGGTTAATAATCATGGCCGCTCCCTGTTCTGGTGGGCAGTTCTGCCCGCAAGCTACTATATAAATATTACCGGGTAGGAATTCCAATCTAGAATTGTTTCCCCCAAAATGTGTGTAAATATTTAGTTTAGTAGCTTTTATCAGCTTTATCAAGAAGTTTTTATAAATCCCTGAGGCAAGTGTTTTAAGGCTAGCTTGGGGATTTATTTTGAAGGAGTCAGAAATAACACCAAGGCATTTTCAAATTCTGCAGGGCGATCCATTTCCAAAACAGAGTTCCACAGGAATGTAAATGCTTATGCCAAGAAGCCTCCTGACCAGCCATTTATAAATAGAGGCCCCGGCCGGGCGTGGTGGCGCACGCCTTTAACCCCAGCACTGGGGAGGCAGAGGTGTGGGAAGGATCGCCTGCGCTGGGGTTACAATGCTATGCTGTCATGAGAGCTTACAGGTTAATAACAATGGCAGACTTGAAATCCGGAATACAGGGTGTTACTCAACAAAGGACATATACCCTGGTACTTTCCCCTTCAAAATACGATCACTTGCACAATAACAGCATAAAATTTATACAAGATTTGCTTAGACATGAGGAAATTGCTTTAAAAGTCTTCTTACGCATTATCTAAAGAAGTACCATGCAACAAAATTATCCAACTCTTCAACAAGCAGTTATATTTAACTATGGTGATTGTCAATCACATGTGAAATCATTTGCGTTCATGCATCTCTGGGGCTTTTAGCTGTAACAACTCTGAAAGCAAGATGAGACATGGAATGGCCCTGACAGGAAAGCAGCCACGTCAATATTTCAATGCTTCCATCCTCCTGTGTATAACAGAACAAAAACTACTTTTAAGGGCTGCAGACATGGCTTAGCAGTTAAGGTGCATGCCTACACAGCCGAAGGACTCAAGTTTGATTCTCCAGGTCCCATGTTAGCCAGATGCACAAGGGGGCGCACGTGTCTGGAGTTCGACTGTAGTGCCTAGAGGCCCTGGCGCGCCCATTCTGACTCTCTCGGTCTCAAAAAAATAAATCTTAAAAAAAAACCCTACTTTTAACATTCTTCAAAATTATGTTAGGAGAAAAAGGCAGCCTCAATGATGGCTGGTATTCAAGTAATCTGCAAATATTAGACTTTAATACAAAAAGAGGCAGAAACTGGTGGGTAGGTTGCTTGGGCTCAAATCCTACTTACCCAATTCATGACTTCCATCAAGTTACATGAACTTTCTGATTCCCTTTCCTCACCTGGAAACTCTGGTTAACAAACCCTCACCCCCCTGGATGTGGTCAGATTTTTACACCAGCGAGCACCCCACCTATAATATACTAAGATTTGTTTTCTAAAACTAATTTCTACAAGAGCCTCCACAACCAAATTCTGTTAAAGCAGCAGGGACATAATAAAATCCATTCACTAGGGCTGGAGAGATGGCTTAGTGGTTAAGCGCTTGCCTGTGAAGCCTAAGGACCCCGGTTTAAGGCTCAATTCCCCAGGACCCACGTTAGCCAGATGCACAAGGGGGCGCCCGCATCTGGAGTTCGTTTACAGAGGCTGGAAGCTCTGGTGCACCCATTCTCTCTCTCTCTCTCTCTCTGCCTCCTTCTCTCTGTCACTCTCAAATAAATAAATAAACAAAAAAATTTTTTAAAAAAGTAAAAAAAAATCCATTCACTAAAACACAATAATTAAAAAAATAAAAACAAGGGCTGGAGAGATGGCCTAGCAGTTAAGGCACTTGCCTGCAAAGCCAGAGGATCCGAGTTCAATTCCCCAGAACTCAATGTAAGCCAGATTCATAAGGTGGCACATGTGTCTGGAGTTTCTTTGCAGTCATCAATGGACCTGGAGCATCCATTCTCTGCCATTCTTTCTCAAGTAAATAAAAATAAATTAAAAAAAAATAACATCCACGTTGGGCGTGGTAGCACACACCTTTAATCCCAGCACTGGGGAGGCAGAGGTAGGATCACTGTGAGTTTGAAGCCACCCTGAGACTACATAGCGAATTCCAGGTTAACCTGGACTACAGTGAGACTCTACCTCAAATAAACAACAAAAATCCACATTGACATGGCTGTTGTTTAATTATCTAACTAGGGATTGCCTATCTTTTTAAAGGTTTCCCAGATTCCCTACAACCCAGACTTAAGGGGGCTCATCGTCATACGGCTTTTTCTTTTTTTTCAATTATGCTGGCTGAACCCAGAAGATGTTCTCATGTTGGAAAGGGGGCCATCAGGATGCCCATTCCTGTCCTGCTGCCAACTAAGCTGTATGACCTTAAGCAGAACAAGAATGCTCCTAACATGTTCTAGAAAACAGAGAGGGGTGATGGAGACAGGGAGAGACCAGATTTCTAATTGATCCACTAAAATCCTCAGGATCTTTTTAAAAGGTCCATGTCAAATGATGTCCGAGATTATCTGCCCATAAAGGAAGAACAAGGCAGAGAAGGCAGAAAAAATAACTTGGTCCCTTCACACATAAAATCAACTCAAAATGCTGTTCTGAGGCTGGAGAAGTGGCTTAGTGGTTAAGGCACTTGCCTACAAAGCCAAAGGAGCCAGGCTCAATTCCCCAGGACCCACGTTAGCCAGATGCACAAAGTGGCGCATGCATCTGGAGTTAATTTGCAGTGGCGAGAGACCCTGGTTTGTCTATTCTCTTTCTCTCCTTGCAAATAAATAAATAAAGGCTGGAGAGATAGCTTAGCAGTTAAAGCACTGGCCTGCAAAGCCAAAGGACCCAGGTTCGATTCCCCAGGACCACGTAAGCTAGCTGCACATGCATCTGGTGTTTGTATGCAGTGGCCCTGGTGTGCCCATTCTCTCTCTCTCTCTCAAATACAATAAAAATGCTGTTCTGATAAACCACACCTACACAGGTAAGAGCATGGGGGTTGGGGAAATTGAACCCCAGGCTAGCGAGCTTTGCAACCAATTGCTTTTAACTGCTGAGCCATCTCCCCAGCCCAGAAATGAAATGCACAGATAAGTGGCATTTTATCAAAGCTGTCCTTTGGGCTGGGGAGATGGCTGAGCAGTTAAAGGTGCTTGCTCGCAAAGCTTTGCAGGCACGGTTCATTCCCCCAGCACCCATGTAAAGCTGTTCACGGGCCACACCAGCCTGTTTGCAGTGTCAAGGACCCGGCCTCAAAGAAGGCGGGGTACAGTCACAGTCTCATCTCTACACACACACACACACACACACAATTTTAAGCTGTTTGTTTGATTTTGGTTTTTCAAGGTAGGGTCTCCAGCCCAGACTGATCTGGAATTCACTATTCAAGGCTGCCCTTGAACTCAGAGATCCTCATACCTCAGCCTCTGAAGGGCTGGGATTAAAGGTGTGCGCCACCACACCCAGATTAAGATGCTCTTATGAAATTCCATTTTAATCGCACTGGGGAGGCAGAGGGAGGAGGATCACCTTGAGTTCAAGGCCACCCTAAGACTACAGAGGGAATTCCAGGTCAGCCTGAGCTAGAGTTGAGACTCTACCTTGAAAAAATTGAAAAAAAAAAAAATTCCAGCTATTTAATTCACAGACATATTTCTTCCCCTTTCTTAAATGCTTTCATTCCAAACTCCTCTCTCAATTCTCACAGTAACCTAGTGAAACTGGTATCATCACTGTTCCTTCCCATGGTGCCTCAGGACACTAGTCAGAAAGATTGTCATCAGACGCCCAGGCCACATAGCTCCTGGCTGGAGCCCCAGGTACAATCCAGGTCCGTCAGCTTGAAAACACAGCCCTTATCCACCCTGAATTTCACTTCCTATTTATCACTCAGAACATATGTGTTAGGAAGGAAATCTATGGGCACATTTAGTTCCCATGCAATCTGTTATAAGGATATATTTGCTCAGGTTTTTAAAATATTTAATTTATTTATTTTAGAGAGGGAGAGAGAGAGAGAGAAAGAGGTAGACAGAGAGAGTGGGCGCACCAGGGCCTCCAGCCGCTGCAAACTAACTCCGTGCGCATGGGTCACCTTGTGCATCTGGCTTACGTGGGTACTGGGAAATCGAACCTGGGTTCTTAGGCTTCGCTGGCAAGCGCCTTAACAGCTAAGCCATCCCTCCAGCCTTGTACACTTTGGAGAAGGAAGAGATCTCAACTATTTCCCTCTGGAAATGAGGGCCCTTGCGGGGCTTGACGTCATGCGCCTTTAATCCCAGCACTCTGGAGGCAGAGAGGTAGGAGGCTCGCTGTGAGTTCGAGGCCACCCTGAGACTACACAGTGAATTCCAGGTCCGCCTGGGCTAGAATGAGACCCTACCTCAGAAAAAAAAAAAAAAAAAGAAGAAGAAGAAGAAGAGACTGTCCTAGCAAGCCAAGGGTAGCGAGGTCAAATGGAGTCTTAAGAGGAAAGGCAGGCAGCATCAGAAAGACAGGCGAGGTCAAGCAATCCTGCAGACTCAGGGTGACCCAGAGAAAGTGGGGAGGCAGGGTGTCCCCCGAGTGTCTGGGGAACTTTGACGTCCCCCCTTGCAGAAATGCAGGGGTGAAGATGCGTTAAGGCCTCCCTTCCTCGCTGGCCTTACTGCGATCGGAGGAGGGGACGCAGGGGACAAGCCCACCTTCCATGCGCTGAGCACTGCGGGGATGACGGCCGACAGGGAACGGAAAGGGGGGGATCCCCCCCCACACACACACACACTGCAGAGAAGCGGGGAGACGACCCTGACAGCCATACTCACTGCCGGACCACGGTCAAGGCGAAGCGCGGCATGTCGGCGGCACGCGTCCCCACTCGCCGCTCCCGCACGCACTGCGCACCCAGCACCTCGCCCCACACTACTTCCGCCAGCCGGGGCGGCCGGGCCGGCTCCGCAGCCATAGGCTGAGAAGGCCTCCTACGTCATCGCAGCACGACCAATCGGAGCGGAGGGCAGGCCCCGGGGAGAATGGCGATGGGTGAGGCCCCGCCCAGGCCCGCGCGCGGGCCTGTGATTGGCTGGCGGCAGGTGCGTGCGCTCCCCCTCCCTCCCTCCCTCCTCCCTCCTTCCCCCCCCCCCCAACACACCCCGCCCTGGCGCGGCGCGCTGGGACACTCGCCAGGGTTAGCAGGGTGCAGCCGCAGGTGCTGATAAGGAGCTGTGATTCGGGGTTAGGTCTGATTTTAGGGTGGGGTGCAAGCCAGCCTTCCAAGTGGCCACACAGAACGCTTTGCGCCCTGCGAGGTCTAGCTGTGACCGTCTTTACCATGGAGGGAGTGAGGTCAGGCCAGGTCTTTTTTATTTATTTGATTTTTTTTTTTTATTTCTATTTATTCCAGAGAGAGAAAGGCGCCGCCAGAGCCTCCTGCCACTGCAAACAAACTCCAGGTGTCTGCACCACCTTGTGCATCTGGCTTACTTGGATCCTGGGGAATGGAACCTGGGTACTTTGGCTATTAAGGCATGTGGCTTAACCGCTGAGCCATCTCTCTAGCCCTATTATTATTATTATTATTATTATTATTGTTATTATTATTTTGATTTTTCGAGGTAGGGTCTAACTCTAGCCCAGGCTGACCTGGAATTCACTATGTCATCTCAGGCTGGCCTTGAACTCACTGTGATCCTCCTACCTCTGCCTCAATGCTGGGATTAAAGGCATGCGCCACCACGCCCAGCACAACCTTTTAACCAAAATTTTCTTCAGGCTCCTTCTTGACCTTGTCTTGGCTGCGCTCGATTTTGCCAAAGAATCCTGCCAAGCCAGTTTATCACAAGTGCCATTACCCTTCATATCAAATTCCTGCTCGCCTTCATCCTAGATACCTTATCACGTTTTCCATAGTGATTTTCCATCTTTTCAGACTTCACCCTGTCTGTTAGAACCAGAATCTCTCCTTGTTTTAGTGGCCCAGACCCCCTATCTCTGCTGCAAAACTACGTATGAATTACCATTTCCCCCAAAATGGCCCAAATCACCTGTCTATCATTTCTCTGATGTAGCCCACTCCCCCCAAGGACCGAACTAAAAAGACTCCCAATGTCCCCGCTGACTCTAAAAGGAATCCCTAGTCTGCAAGGAAAGTTGCCTTCCATCTGCTTGTTTACCCCAGCCTTCCAGAAATCTCTACGGATACTTGTATTGAGTTGACCCCACCCGGCTCCCACCCAACACACACCACCATTACAACAGTCTGAGTGGATATTGCAGCGGTCTTGAATAGTCTTCCTTGCCTAGGTTTTTATTATTTTGTTTTATTTTTAGACAAAATATCAAGCGAATGAATTCTTCAAGGCTGTTTAACTGATTTCCTATCCTTCAAGATCTCAGAACTGAGTTTGACACCAGCTAAGTATGCCCCAGGTAGTATCAAAACCCATGAACCACTGGGCATGGTGGTGCATGCCTTTAATCTCAGCACCTGGGAGGCAGAGGTAGGAGGATTGCTGTGAGTTCGAGGCCACTCTGAGCCTACATAGTGAATTCCAGGTCAGCCAGAGCTAGAGTGAGACCCTACCTTGAAAAACAAAAACAAACAACAAAGAGAAAAACAGTACGATGAGGGCAACAATAGAATCTGTCTCATTATTTCCCTGGATCTTAGCAAAATGTTTGGAATATAGCAGGTAAGCAGTTAAGAGTCTGTCAGACCAATAAATGGGGGATATCACTTGCAATTAATTTACAGAATATATCATACTCCTAAAATGAAAGTAACATAATGGGAGAGGACTGCTGTTTTAGCAGAAATTTAGAAAGCACCCAGCCATATATATATATTTGGTTTTTTGAGGTAGGGTCTCGCTCTAGCTCAGGTTGGCTGACCTAGAATGACCTGGAATTCACTATGTAGTCTCAGGGTGGCCTCGAAGTTGTGGTGATCCTCCTACCTCTGCTTCCCAAGTGCTGGGATTAAAGGCGTGCACCACCATCCCCGGCCCCAGCCATATTCTTTAAGTATACAAAAATATATTTTTAGTAATAGAAACAGATAAAGTTAGTTTATTTAAAAAGAGAGGGTTAAGCCAGGCATGGTGCACATGCCTTTAATCCCAGCACTCCTACCTCTGGCCAAACAGGCATCTTTAATCCCCCGCACTTGGGAAGCAGAGGTAGGAAAATCACTGTGAGTTCAAGGCCAGCCTGGAGCTATTGAAAGACCGAGAAACCAGATCAGCGCCATGACAGACTTCAGTAAGGCACGCCCTGGCCAGGCCTAAGTTTCAAATTCCCGTGTAGGCAGAAGACCTGAGTCAGCCCCTAGACAAGTCCAGGCATGCCCAAGACCTGTCCACGACTTGTCCCTTCCGCCTCTCTGCCCCAGCCAATCAGAAGAGTGCAAGTACAGTTACTGTTTAAACGGGCCAATCAGGTAACTGCTCCCTACTTCTTTGTTCAAAGCCCTGTAAAAACCCAGATCCACTGTGCTGGTGAAGTCAAGAGTCCGAGCTTAAGCCAGAAATAAAGCTCTTTGCCTTTGCATGCGGGTTTGGTTCTCCTTGGTGGTCACTGGGGGGCCACCGAGAACGGGGCATAACACAATGAGTAAGTTCCAGGTCATCTAGGACTAGAGTGACCCTACTTCAAACCAAAACAAAAAAAGACCCCTCACTTATAGACCCTGGGATACTTATAGGGGGTGGGGGTCATTGGAATTCTTCCACTGCAGGGTGGTCCCCCTGGCCTCAGGGCCTGAGCTAGCTCAGGAAAGTGATAATCAGACAGGTGGTTTGGATCATTCCGGGAAAGTGACGGTGGGGACCAGTGGTCCAGGTTCCAGGAATGTGACAGTTGGGAGGGGCCCTTGGGTCAGAGTCCAAAGATGGAGTCATTCTGGTTCTAACACAAATGTCTTCAGAAACCTTAAGAATGAGGAAACTGTGTTGGCAGTGTAGCTCAGTAGTAGAGCACTTGCCTAGTGTGTCTGAAGCCCTAGGTTCAGTTACTATCACTGGGAAAAAAAGGGGGGGGGTGTTAAAATCAGCATGTCTTTAATCCCAGCACTCAGGAGGCTGAGGTAGGAGGATTACTGTGAGTCCAAGGCCACCCTGAGAATACAGAGGGAATTCCAGGTCAGCCTGGGCTAGAGTGAGACCCTACCTCAAGGGGAAAAAAAAAAAAAACTCAAGTTGAAGCTGGAGAAATGTCTTAGCAGTAAAGGCACTTGCCTGCAAAGCCTAAGGTCCCAGGTTTGATTCTGCAGTACCCACGTAAACCAGATGTACAGGGTGGCAAATGCATCGGGGGTATATTTGTACTGGCTAGAAACCCTGGCGCCCAAGCGCCCATTCTTATCTCTCTCTGTCTCTGTCTGTCTGTCTGTCTCTTTCTCTCCTCCAGTTAAAAAAGAGCCAGGTATGGTGACACAGCATGCCTTTAATCCCAGCACTCGGGAGGCAGAGGTAGGAGGATCGCTGTGAGTTCAAGGTCACCCTGAGACTACTTAGTGAATTCCAGATCAGCCTGAGCTAGAGTGAGACCCTACCTCAGAAAAACGAAACAAACAAACAAACAAAAAGGGGGGGGGGGAGACTGGAGAGATGGCTTAGCTGTTAAGACACTTGCCTGCAAAGCTAAAGGGCCCAGGTTCAATTGCCCAGGACCCACAAAAGCCAGATGCGCAAGGTGGAACATGCATCTGTATTTAGTTTGGCAGCAGCTGGAGGCTCTGGCCCACCCATTCTCTCTCCTTCTCTCTCTGCCTCTCTCTCTCTCTCAAATAAATACATGAATAAAAATATTTTAAAAAATGTATCAGGGAGCTAGAGAGATGGCTTATTAAAGGTGCTTCCTTGCATAGCCTGCCAACCCAAGTTGTGCTACCAAGCCCTGCTCTGATATACTTTTTTAAAATGTATTTTTATTTATTTGTTTGTTTATTTGAGACACACAGAGAGAAAGAGGCAGACAGAGAGAAAGAAAAATGGCCTCACCAGGGCCTCCAGCCACTGCAAACAAACTCCAGATGTGTGTGCCTCTTTGTGCATCTGGCTCACATGGGTCCTGGGGAATCGAACCGTGGTCCTTGGGCTTCACAGGCAAATGCCTTAACTGCTAAACCATTTCCCCAGCCCCACCTGATATACTTTTTGACAACCTAGTAAGTCATACATCTTCCAAAAGAATGAATAATAATGGTGCTTTTTGGTTCTGCCTCTCTTCTTTTCTTTTTCTCTTTCTTTTTTTTTTTTTGAGACTGTGTTTCACTAAGTTGTCTGGCTGACCCTAAACTCATTTTGTAGCCCAGGCAGGCTTTGAACTTGTGATCCTCCTGCCTTAAGCCCTTCGGGTAGCTGGACGGTGTTTTCTTTTCGGTGTGTGTACGTACAATGTGTGCATACTTGTGTGCATGTTCACAGGGGTGAGTATGGGCGTGCATGTACCACGGCATGTGTGTGTGTATGTGTGGAGGTCAGATGATAACTTGAGGGTGTCATCCCTCACCTTCCTCCTCATTTGAGGCAGGCTTTCTCGTTGCTTACCTATCCTTGGCCAGGCTAGGTGTCCCACCAGCTTCCTCTCTCTCTGCCTTTCTTCCTGTGACTTTTTTTTTTTTTTTTTTTTTTTGGTTTTTTGAGGTAGGGTCTCACTCTAGCCCAGGCTGACCTGGAAGTCACTATGGAGTCTCAGGGTGGCCTCAAACTCACAGCAATCCTCCTACCTCTGCCGCCCGAGTGCTGGGATTAAAGGCGTGCGCCACCATGCCTGGCAAATTCTTCCTGTGACTATGACCTCAGGCACTCCTGCTTGCGTGAGGCTCATCATTGGATGAGATTCGGAATTAGTCAGGATAGACAAAGCTATGCTGAAGCAACAAAGCCAACTTGGACTTTTCATGATGTAACACATAATGTTTATTTTTATTTATTTATTTTGACTTCTCTGAGGTAGGGTCTCACTTTAGCCCAGGCTGACCTGGAATTTACTATGTAGTCTCAGGGTGGTTTCAAACTCACAGCAATCCTCCTACCTCAGCCTCCTGAATGCTGGGATTAAAGGCATGTGCCAGCACATCCGCCTAATTTATTATTTTTAATTTACTTTTTTTTTTTTTTTTTTTTTTTTTTTTTTTTTTTTTACAAAGGTTGTAGTCTCATATCCCTTCTCCTCCATTCCATTTTCCCTGAGGGCTCTTCTCAGTGGGTTTGGTGGTGTTCACTGTTGGGTAATAGTATCAGTCAGTCTGGTTGGGGTGGGGGCTATGCTTCAGGATATTTCTACCCACCCTGTGGCTATGACGACAATCTTCCTACTCCCCTTATGAAATGATCCTTGAGACTTGATAGGTCTGTTAGCCTATGGTTTAAGTGCTGAGTTCTCTTTAGCCTCTGGGTTTCTAACACGATGTGATTTGATAGCCCACAGTGTCTGTCACCGTTCCTCTGGAGCTGGTTGTCAGGTTAGCAGTGGGAGCAATACTCCTGTCCCCACTTCTGAAATTTCTCATGGGCCCTGGAACACGTGGTTGAGGTGACAAGTCTCAAGGCAGGCAGTGGACTGCCTTTTCTTGTCCTGTTGATGGATCTTGGATCTCCTGAGTTTCCTCTGCCATCTGCAAAATAAAAGAGATTCTCCAACCAAGAGTGAGAGCAGCTTGGATTAAAGGGGATATGCTTAGTTATTTGCGGGTGCTTTTGGTGCGCAAACCCACTCCTTGTATTCAGAGAGCAGTAGGGTCTTCTCTCTGGAGTCTGTGAGTTTCCTGGCCATGGGATTCTGACTTGGTTTCCAGTACCAGAAATGAGTTCTCCCCCGCTGAGCAGGCCTCACGTCCAAATGGAGAACGGTTGGCTACCCACGGAGGCTGTGTGTCGCTATTGCCCGTGGGTGCCTCTTGCCACGCTGGTGGATTGCATACTTTACAGGGTCCCCTGCTTATTCACGCTGCTGATGAACATTGTTCCCCAGCAGCTCCTATAGTGTTTGCGAACACGATGAAGGCTACACAGGAGGGAACTGCTTTCTGCCTCAGCGCCTGAATGACATTTTAGCGTCCTGTGGCTTCAGTCTGTGTTGTCTTCAGCAATATGATTTTGCCTTTTAGCCCTGGTGGGCAATCAACTGTTATGGCAAAGGCCTGAATTGCTTTGGGAACCTCAAAAAAAAAAAAATTTTTTTTTTGTTTGTTTTGTTTTGTTTCTTGGTCTTTCAAGGTAGGGTCTCCCTCTGGCCCAGGCTGACCTGGAATTCACTATGTAGTCTCAGGGTGGCCTCGAACTCACGGCGATCCTCCTACCTGTGCCTCCCGAGTGCTGGGATTAAAGGCATGCGCCATCATGCCCAGCTAAAAGTGTTGATTTTTTAATGTTCTGCATCTTACAGGTAACAGAAAGTGGTTTGGGGGCACAGAGATATTCAGGGACTAAGGGTGATTGGCATCTTCACATAGATACGTGAAATCATGATTGCTAAGGTAGGAGAGGACAGTAATGGGGGATCTTAAACAAGTTCTTAGATGCATTCTACATTGATTGTTCAGAGCTAACCACATGGCCCCACCTGACCACAAAGGGGCTGAAAAATCTGGGCACGCATGGATGTTCAGTGAGTGGACCATGCATGCCACAAATACTGTGATGATGTAGGCTGGATGAGCTTATCTGGTATCTAGATCTTCATATCCTTAGCCTGGATCCTTTTTTAAAATTTGTGTTAGAACAGATTGCAAATTGATCGTATTCCCATCAGGTTATTGTCTTTTTTTTTTAATTTTAATTTTTTTTTTTTGAGGTAGGGTCTCACTCTGGCCCAGGCTGACCTGGAATTCACTATGGACTCTCAGGGTGGCCTCGAACTCACAGCAATCCTCCTACCTATACCTCCCAAGTGCTGGGATTAAAGGCGTGCGCCACCACGTCTGGCTAATTTTAATTTTTTTATTGACAATTTCCATAATTGCAAACAATATCCCATGGTAATTCCCTCCCTCACCCCACTTTCCTCTTTGAAACTCCACTCTCCATCATATCCCGTCCCCCTCTCAATCAGTCTTTTATTTTGATGTCATCATCCTTTCCTCCTGTTATGATGGTCTTGTGTAGGTAGTGTCAGGCACTATGAGGTCATGGATATCCAGGCCATTTTGTGTCTGCGGGGAGCACGTTGTAAGGAGTCCTACCCTTCCTTTGGCTCTTACATTCTTTCTGCCACCTCTTCCACAATGGACCCTGAGCCTTGGAAGGTGTGATAGAGATATTACAGTGCTGAGCACTCCTGTCACTTCTTCCCAGCACCATGATGCCTTCTGAGTCATCCCAAAGTCACTGCCATCTGAAAAGAGAAAGTTCTCTGACCAAAAGTGAGAGTAGCATTAATATATGGGTATGAACATTAAGAGAAGTGCTTACTGGGCAGTTTGGTGAGCACAGTATATACATTTAGCCAGACAGCAACAGACATTACACCCCTAGGGCTCCTGACTACCCCTGTTGTTCTGTAGGTTTCCAGTATCAGGGCTGTATTTTAAAGTTAAAAAAAAAAAAAAAAAAGACTTCCCAGAATAGAAGCAGGAGAATTTGAACACTAAATGAAACCAGACACAGAGCACCTGTAATGCCAAATACTCAGAAGGCTGACCAAGGAGATTGTGAGTTTGATACCTGCCTGGACCACAGAATTGGAGGCCAGCCTGGGTTACCTAGGAAGACCTTGTCTCAAAAACAAAAACAAGCCAGGCGTGGTGACGCACAACTTCAATCCCAGCACTTGGGAGCCAGAAGTAGGAGGATCACCATGAGTTCGAGGCTACCCTGAGACTACATAGTGAATTGCAGGTCAGCCTGGGTTAGAGAGAGAGACTCTACCTTGAAAAACCAAAATAAATAAATAAATAAATAAAATAAAAGCCAGGCGTTGTGGCGCACACCTTTAATCCCAGCACTCGGGAGGCAGAGGTTGGAGGATCACTGTGACTTTGAGGCCACCCTGAGACTACATAGTGAATTCCAGGTCAGCATGGGCTAGAGAGACCCTAACTCAACCCCTACCCCCACTCCCTAAAACAACAAACAAACAAACAAACAAAAAACAGCAACAAGGAAAACAGACAGAAATGATGCTAGAGTAGCCTGGGAGTTTCCAGGCCCGGGTGAGGATCTTGGTTTGCGACTCCCCTCGTTATTCTAACACCACTGCGCTCTCTGCTTTATTCTCCTTTTCCTTTGAAGTCAGGGAAGTCACGCTTTACTCTGACATCATCAGAAGGGGAGGCCTTGGCTTCTACTGGCAAGGATTTCCCTGCACCACCCACTGTCATAATTGATTACATGCCGGACCCTGAGGGAAGAACTGGCTGACAGAAAATCACGAATACACGGCAAACCATCTGCTTCGTCCAGCCACCGAGAAATAATATTGTGACCAATGATCCGAGGGAGAAGAGGCTGCCAATCCTCCAGTCCCACTGTGCCCAGCTCTCCATCAGTGCAGTATCTGAAGGTGAAGGGAGATTTGTTTTGGCAGCCGGTCTGCCAACATCTGACATCTGTTACCAAGAGTTCCCCGTTATTGCTGGCTGCTCCCTCCCCCCCACCAAAAAAAAAAAAAAAAGTCCTATCTGCCAGTCCAGAAGCTTCTCTGCTCATGGACAGTGTAAGGATGCCTCTCCAGCCTGAGATACTTCTGGGGACTCTTCATGATTTGAATGCATGCATCCAGTAATCCCTTTTCATGACTTGCCGTTTTAGCTGTCACTTAATGAGGGAAAGGGACCCTTCCCAATCCCGAGCTCATTGCTGTTTGGAAGACTGGTCATGGCAGGAAGGGGACATTGTGAAAGTTGCACATGCTCCGTGTATGGCTATGCTAGGAGGAGTGATCTCGTGGAGACACACGGCCATGCCCCATCTTACCTCCACGCACCTCTCTCTGCCTCTCTGAGAACATCCCATTTGGATCCGTGATGCCGTTAAGAAGAGTTAACAGGGTTGGGAGATGGCTTAGCAGTTAAGGTACTTGCCTGCAAAGCCAAAGGACCCAGGTTCAATTCCCCAGGACCCATGTAAGGCAAATGTACAAGGGGGCGCATGCATCTGGAGTTTGTTTGCAGCGGCTGAAGGCCCTGGTGCACCCATTCTCTCCCTCCCTCTCTGTCTCTCAAATAAATAAATAAAAATAAAACTTAAAAAAAAAAGTTTAAAAAAGAATGAACACAGTGCTTCTTCTTGTGTTTGCATACCGTGGTGGTTTGAATCAGGTGTCTTCCAGAAACTTAGATGTTCTGAATGCTAGTCTCTCTTGCTGATGGCAATTGGCAATTAAAGCCTCCTGGAGGTGGTGTATTGTTGGGGGCGGACTTCTGGGTGTTATAGCCAGTTTCCCCATGCCAGTGTTTGACACACTCTCCTGTTGGTATTGACCAACATAGGTTGGCCAAGGGGTGATGTCAACCCTCTGCTCATGCCATCATTTTCCCTTGCCATGATGGAGCTCCCCCCTCAAGCCTGTAAGCCAAAATAAACCTCTTTTTTTTTTTTTCCCACAAGCTGCTCTTGGTTGAGTGATTTCTACTAGCAATGCAACCTCGACTTCAACAGTAATGTTGGTACTGTGGAGTGGGATTGCTGCTAGACACCTGACTGTGTGGCTTTGGCCTTTTGCAGCTGATTTTCAAGAGGAATATGGAAGGATTTGAAACCTTGGCCCAAGAGATGCTTTGAAGTGCTGTAAGTACAGCTTGATGGACTACTCTGGTCAGAGTTGAAAGACCTGAGTGCGGTAAGAACTATGGACCGTGAGGTTTGGCTTGTGAGGGTGAAAAGAATCTTCGTCTGGATTGGGCTAGAAGCAGTTTGTGTGAGAGGCTTGCTGTTATACCCGTGTCCTGAGAAGTTGTGCGGGGTTGCAGTGCATAGAAATGGACTGGTGTGGGCAGAGTTATATGGCACAGAAAGAAAACCTTAGGCTGAAACTGCTGCCTGTCCAACTGCAATTATATGAGAGATTACAACCTTTGAGATTGGGCCAGCTCACCTGCACTGGGACAACAGGAAGAATGTAGACTCTTCTGAAGGGGCCTGAGTGCTCAAGGAGTGTCCTGATCTTCAAAGTCTGCGTTACTCCCCACCTGGATTAACAAATTGGTACCCTGTCTGGTATTGTGGAGTATAAGAAATGCAGGAAAGAGAGGTTCCTTGAATTTGCAACGTGGCCTTGTGTTTTGGAAATGGCCATGGGCAGTGTGAAGCAGGTTTGCTGGACACCTACATGGAGACCCCATGGGGCCATGAGGATGAACCGTGGATTGCAGTGCAGACCCAGTAGAGATGCCGAGACCACAAGATGGCTGCTAAGGAAAGCTGCTGGCCTCGGATGAAGTTTTCCAGGACTGTGAGTAGCCTGGCTGGAGGGGCAGAATTGGAACTCCAGAGACTTGTTGCTGGTTGGAATTATTGTACTTGGAGATTTGCCACTGACTAGAGTTGTTGGACTTGGAGCTACAGAGTTTGATGTTTGCCCTGGCTGTTTTAAATCTTGTCTTGGTTGAATATTTCTTTGCTATGCCCAATGCCATCTTTTGCAGTATGAATATGTATTCTGTACCATTATGGGTTTGGGGAGATTTTTTTTGGCATTATGGCTCATTTGAAAGACCTTGGATTATGGGGATGTTTGAACATCATTAGAATTGATAAAAACTATGGGGACTTTTTTTGTTTTTGTTTTATAATTAATTTATTTTTTATTAAAAAATTTCATGATTGTAAACAATATCCCATGGTAATGCCCTCCCTCCCCCTACTTTCCCCTTTGAAACTCCATTCTCTATCATATCCCCTCCCCCTCTCAATCAGTCTCTTTTTTATTGTGATGTCATGATCTTTTACCTTACGGTGGCATGGCAGAAGCTAGAGGCAGCTGGTCACAATGGCAGGAAGGAGAGAAAAATGAATGTGTTCAACTTCTTTATTTCATTCAATCTGGACCCCATGGGATGCTGCTACCCACAATCTGGGTGGGCCTTTCCTTAGAAATAACCTAATTTTAAGAAATCTCTCACACCCCCAAAAGATAAAAAAAATAAAAATAAGCCAGGCATGGTGGTGCACGCCTTTAATCCCAGCACTCAGGAGGCAGAGGTAGGAGGATCACAGTGAGTTCGAGGTCACCCTGAGACTACATAGTGAATTCCAGGTCAGCCTGGGCTAGAGTGAGACCCTACCTTGAACCCCTCCACCCCACCACCACCAAAAAAAAATCTCTCACAAGGGCTGAGAGAAGGCTTAGAAGCTAGGGCACTTGCCTGCAAAGCCAGAGGACCCAGTTTCAATTCCCCAGGACCCACATAATCCAGATGCACAAGGGGACGCATGCATGTGGAGTTCTTTTTCAGTGGCTGGAGGCCCTGACATACCCATTTTCTCTCTCTTTCTCAAATAAATAAATATAAATGAAATGTTTAATAAATTAAGCTGGGTATGATGGCACGCGCCTTTAACCCTAGAATATGGAAGGTACAGATAAGAGGTTTGCTGTTAAGTTCAAGGCTACCCTGAGACTGCATAGTAAATTCCAGGTCAGCCTGGGCTAGAGAGAGACCCTACCTCGAAAAGCCAAAAAAAGTTTTAAAAATCTCTCACAAGCATGTGAGATCAAACCCAATAGGCAGAAAGGTATACTCCCATTCTCTACTCTTTCTTTCTCTCTTTCTTTTTTCTTATTGACAACTTTCATAATTGTAAACACTATCCCATGGTAATTCCCTCACTTCCCCCATTTTCCCATTTGAAACTCCACTCTCCATCACATTCCCTCCCCCCTCTCAATCAGTCTCTCTTTTATTTTGATGTCATGATCTTTTCCTCCTATTATGATGGTCTTGTGTAGGCAGTAGAGTGAGTTTTTAAAGGCAAAACCCACATTCCTTTACAATGACCTCCCCATCACTCTTCAGTCATCCCTCCCCTAAATATCTTTTGCCCGGAGCAAGCAAGCACGATTTACAAAAGCAGAATTTGGTGGTTAAAGCTGAGGAGTACCAGGCTGCCTTGACCTCAGAGCAAGACTAACATCAAATATCTTTACTGGAATCATGCCCTCCGGCTTGCAGTTACTGCCCGGTGTTAATCTTTATTCTCTTTATTTACTAATTAATTTATTTATTTTTGGTTTTTTAAGTTAGGGTCTCACTCTGGCCCAGGCTGACCTGAAATTCACTCTGTAGTCTCAGGATGGCCTCGAACTCACAGCTATCCTCCTACCTCTGCCTCTGGAGTGCTGGGATTAAAGATGTCCACCACCATGCCTGGCTTAATCTTTATTCTCTTTTTCAAAAAAAAAAAAATTTTAAGATTTTTATTTAGTTAGTTATTAGAGATAGAGAGAAAGGGAGAGAGAGAGAGAGAGAGTGAGAATGGGCATGCCAGGGCCTCCAGCCACTGCAAACAAACTCCAGATTTATGCACCACCATGTGCATCTGGCTTACATGGGACCTGGAGAATTGAACCTGCGTCCTTAGGCTTCCTAGGCATGTGCCTTATCTGCTAAGCCGTCTCTCCAGCCCAATCTTTATTCTCTTATAGCTCTTGGAGAACGTGTGTCCTAAGATGGCTTTGGCTTTCCTTAGGTCTGTTGACCAGAGGTTGTTTCAGTTTTCCAGGAAGGTCGCAGGCGCTGAGAACGTTGTTGTGAAGGTCAAAACTCGCTTTGGCCACAGCCTTGACCGAATGCTAAAAGACTTTTAGGCTGGGGATGTGGCTCAGATGGTAGAGTGCTTACCAAGCCCGTGTAAACTCCTGGATTTGAGCCCCAGCACTGCGTAAACCAGACATGGTGGTGTGTACCTATAATCACAGCTCTCAGGAGGTAGAGGAGGGAGGATCAGAAGTTCAAGGTCATTCTTGTCTACATAACATCTTTGAGGCCTGTCAGGGCTACGTAAGATCCCTTGTCGCAAAAAAAACAAACAACAACAACAACAAAAACACTTTCAGTCCTTAAATCCTTTTCTCTTGGCCCCAATACCAAGAAAGGTTTAGCAAAAAAGGTAAGTAAGAGAGGGTAGGCTGTGGCATATGGAAGTGAGTCTTGCATAGTTCCTTCACTTGGAGTCACAGTCACACGGCACGCTGACGTGCATGACCGTGGTACGTGCGGAGACTTTCTGAGAAAGTGCGGGTGGTCAGAAATACTTGGCATCGGAAGTGCTTCATATTTGAGCTTTTTCTGGATTTTCTGGTACATCTGTCTAGAACTTACAGCTTCAGTGTGCCTAAATCTGAAAATCTGAAATCCAAAATGTGCTGAAATCTAAAGTGTTTTGAGAATCATACAAATGCTCCAAGAATTTAAGATTTCCCTCCAAGCCGGGCGTGGTGGCGCCTGCCTTTATTCCCAGCACTTGGGAGGCAGAGGTAAGAGGATCACCCTGAGTTTGAGGCTACCCTGAGACTACATAGTGAATTCCAGGTCAGCCTGGACTAGAGTGAGACCCTACCTCGGAAAAAAAAAGAGGGGGGCTGGAGGGGGTGGCTTAGTGGTAAGGTGTTTGCCTGCAAAGCCAAAGGACCCAGATTTGATTCCCCGGGACCCACATAAGCCAGATGCACAAGAGGGCACCAGCAACTGGAATTCGTTTGTAGTGACTAGAAGCCCTGGCATCCCCATTCCCCCATTTCTCTGTCAAATAAATTAATAAAAATTAAAATTAAAATTAAAAAAATTCCTGCCAAGGCTCAGGGAACATTGAGGAGGAAGAAGTGGAAAGATTGAAAGCTCTACAGTTCCTTCCCCTCCCCCCACCACATCTATAGACACTGCCTGAGGCCTTTAGGATCCTACGGTGAATAGCAATAACCCCACGGAGGAGGGCCCTCACTGGAATGGGGGTGAAGGAGAGGGAGAGGGGACATAAGAGTATAACCTTTTAGGGCTGGAGAGATGGCTCAGCCCTTAAGGTGCTTGCCTGCAAAACCAAAGGACCCAGGCTCAATTTCTCCAGTACCCACATAAAGCCAGATGCAAAAGGTGGCGCATGCATCTGGAATTTGTCTATAGTGGCTGGAGGCCCTAGCATACCCATAGTCTCTCTCTCTCTCATACTCAAATTAATTAATTATATATATATATATATATATATATATATGTGTGTGTGTGTGTGTGTGTGTGTGTGTGTGTGTGTGTGTGTATATACATAATTATTTACTCATATTTTAAAGATTAAAAAAATTATTTATTAGAGACACAGAGAGAGAGAGAAAAAGAGAATGGTGTGACAGGGCCCCCAGAAATGAACTCCAGATGCATGCGCCACCATGTGCATCTGGCTTACATGGGACCTGGAGAATCGAACCTGGGTCCTTAGGCTTCTCAGACATGTGCCTTAACTGATGAGCCATCTCTTATTAATGTATAATTAATGTATAATTTTTATTGACAACTTCTATACTTACAGATAATAAACCATGATAATTCCCTCCCCCACTTTCCCCTTCACAGCTCCACTCTCCATCATATCCCCTCCCCCTCTCCTTTAGTCTCTCTTTTATTATGATGTCATTGTCTTTTCCTCCTACTATGAGGGTCTTGTGAAGGTATTGCTAGGCACTGCAAGGTCGTGGATGTCAAGGCCAATTCCTTAAATAGTTTTTTGTTTATTTTTTATTTGTTTATTTGAGAGAGACAGACAGAAAGAGGCAGAGAGAGAGAGAGAGGGAGAGAGAGAGAGATAGAGAAGGGGCACATCAGGGCCTCCAGCCACTGCAAACAAACTCCAGATGCATGCACCACCTTGTGCATCTGGCTTACGTGGGTACTGGGGAATCGAGCCTCGAACTGGGGCCCTTAGGCTTCACAGGCAAGCGTTTAATCACTATGCCATCTCTCCAGCCCCTCAAGGCCGATTTCTGGATGTTTGCATTATAAAGAGTCCCACCCTTCCTTTGGCTCTTACATTCATTCCGCCACCTCGTCCGCAATGAACCCTGAGCCTTGGAGGGTGTGATAGAGATGTTTCAGTGCCGAACATTCCTCTGTCACTTCTTCTCAGCACTATGTTGCCTTTGGGGTCATCCCAGTGGTCACTGCCATCTGAAAAGAGAAGCTTCTCTAACCTAGAGTGAGAGTAGTGTTAATATATGGGTATGAACATTAGGTGAAGTACTTATAGGGCAGTTAGATGAGCATAATAAATGCATTTATCCAGACAAGAGCAGGCATTACATTCCTAATGCTTATGACCTCCCCTGCCACAGGCTTTTGATTAGGTTTTTTAGTACCAGGCATGTATTCCCTCCCATAGAGCAGGCCTCCACTCCAATTAGAGAGCAGTTGGTTTTCCCCAGAGCAGACATGCCACTATTGCACTTGTTCAGTCATTTGGCCTGTCTGGCCAGACTTGAGGCTTCCAGCGTCCACTGTTTTCACCACTGATGACTTCTGTCTCCCATAGGGCTGCATGAAGTGCAGTTTTCTCCAGCTTTCTGTCAGCTGGTCTACAGGGAGGTTTTCAGCTCAGCCCCAGCTTGATTTCTCAGTGACCTTGCAGCCCAGGCATGTGGAGTCTTCAGCAATAGGGTCTTACCATCTGTTTCTGGTGGGAAATCAAGGACGTTGGCAATGGCCTGTAATGTTTTGGAGGCAACAGGGACCTCTCTGGACAACAACTCACTGGAAGGTATCCCATCCCTGGCACTGAAAATTTTCTAGTAACAATCTGTGGCTTCTGGATATGCCATTATAAGAAAAAAAAGTAGGCTTTCATATGTCTTATTCAGAATATCTTGAATTTTGCTTGACCCTCCCCACACCCTTTTTTTCCTCAATCTCTTCCCCTGGCCTTGCTTAGGCCATTCCACTCCCTGTAATCTGTTCTTCTACTTACATATATACAATACCATCTCTTAAAATAAATAAATATAATTTTTAAAAGAGTATGATAGTTTAAAATATAAAATTTAATTGAGAAACAAGAAGTTTGGACTGGGAGAGATGGCTTAGCAGTTAAGGTGCTTGCCTGCAAAGCCAAAGGACTGAGGTTTGATTCCCCAGGACCCACATAAGCCAGATGGACAAGGTGTCACATGCATCTGGTATTCGTTTGCAGGCTGCTGAAGGCCCTGACCTCAGAGCAAGACTAACATCAAATATCTTTACTGGAATCATGCCCTCCGGCTTGCAGTTACTGCCCGGTGTTAATCTTTATTCTCTTTATTTACTAATTAATTTATTTATTTTTGGTTTTTTAAGTTAGGGTCTCACTCTGGCCCAGGCTGACCTGAAATTCACTCTGTAGTCTCAGGATGGCCTCGAACTCACAGCTATCCTCCTACCTCTGCCTCTGGAGTGCTGGGATTAAAGATGTCCACCACCATGCCTGGCTTAATCTTTATTCTCTTTTTCAAAAAAAAAAATTAAAGATTTTTATTTATTTATTTATTTATTAGAGATAGAGAGAAAGGGAGAGAGAGACAGAGTAAGAATGGGCGTGCCAGGGCCTCTAGCCACTGCAAACAAACTCCAGACACATGCACCACCATGTGCATCTGGCTTACATGGGACCTAGAGAATTGAACCTGCGTCCTTAGGCTTCGAAGGCATGTGCCTTATCCACTAAGCCATCTCTCCAGCCCAATCTTTATTCTCTTACAGCTCTTGGAGAACGTGTGTCCTAAGATGGCTTCCCTTAGGTCTGTTGACCAGAGGTTGTTTCAGTTTTCCAGGAAGGTCGCAGGCGCTGGGAACGTTGATTGCGAAGGTCAAAACTCGCTTTGGCCACAGCCGTGACCGAATGCTAAAAGACTTTTAGGCTGGGGATGTGGCTCAGATGGTAGAGTGCTTACCAACCCCGCGTGAACTCCTGGATTTGAGCCCCAGCACTGCGTAAACCAGACATGGTGGTGTGCACCTATAATCACAGCTCTCAGGAGGTAGAGGAGGGAGGATCAGAAGTTCAAGGTCATTCTCGTCTACATAAGGTCTTTGAGGCCTGTCAGGGCGACGTAAGATCCCTTGTCGCAAAAAAACAAACAACAACAACAACAACAAAAACACTTTCAGTCCTTAAATCCTTTTCTCTTGGCCCCAATACCAAGAAAGGTTTAGCAAAAAAGGTAAGTAAGAGAGGGTAGGCTGTGGCATATGGAAGTGAGTCTTGCATAGTTCCTTCACTTGGAGTCACAGTCACACGGCACGCTGACGTGCATGACCGTGGTATGTGCGGAGACTTTCTGAGAAAGTGCAGGTGGTCAGAAATACTTGGCATCGGAAGTGCTTCATATTTGAGCTTTTTCTGGTACATCTGTCTAGAACTTACAGCTTCAGTGTGCCTAAATCTGAAAATCTGAAATCCAAAATGTGCTGAAATCTAAAGTGTTTTGAGAATCATACAAATGCTCCAAGAATTTAAGATTTCCCTCCAAGCCGGGCGTGGTGGCGCCTGCCTTTATTCCTAGCACTTGGGAGGCAGAGGTAAGAGGATCACCCTGAGTTCAAGGCTACCCTGAGACTACATAGTGAATTCCAGGTGAGCCTGGACTAGAGTGAGACCCTACCTCGGAAAAAAAAGAGGGGGGCTGGAGGGGGTGGCTTAGTGGTAAGGTGTTTGCCTGCAAAGCCAAAGGACCCAGATTTGATTCCCCGGGACCCACATTAGCCACATGTACAAGAGGGCACAAGCATCTGGAATTCGTTTGTAGTGACTGGAAGCCCTGGCATGCCCATCCCCCCCATTTCTCTGTCAAATAAATTAATAAAAATTAAAATTAAAAAATTAAAAAAATAATTCCTGCCAAGGCTCAGGGAACATTGAGGAGGAAGAAGTGGAAAGATTGAAAGCTCTACAGTTCCTTCCCCTCCCCCCACCACATCTATAGACACTGCCTGAGGCCTTTAGGATCCTACGGTGAATAGCAATAACCCCACGGAGGAGGGCCCTCACTGGAATGGGGGTGAAGGAGAGGGAGAGGGGACATAAGAGTATAACCTTTTAGGGCTGGAGAGATGGCTCAGCCCTTAAGGTGCTTGCCTGCAAAACCAAAGGACCCAGGCTCAATTTCTCCAGTACCCACATAAAGCCAGATGCAAAAGGTGGCACATGCATCTGGAATTTGTCTATAGTGGCTGGAGGCCCTAGCATACCCATAGTCTCTCTCTCTCTCTCTCTCATACTCAAATTAATTAATTATATATATATATATATATATATATATATATATGTGTGTGTGTGTGTGTGTGTGTGTGTGTGTGTGTGTGTGTGTGTATATACATAATTTATTTACTCATATTTTAAAGATTAAAAAAATTATTTATTAGAGACACAGAGAGAGAGAGAAAAAGAGAATGGTGTGACAGGGCCCCCAGAAATGAACTCCAGATGCATGCGCCACCATGTGCATCTGGCTTACATGGGACCTGGAGAATCGAACCTGGGTCCTTAGGCTTCTCAGACATGTGCCTTAACTGATGAGCCATCTCTTATTAATGTATAATTAATGTATAATTTTTATTGACAACTTCTATACTTACAGATAATAAACCATGATAATTCCCTCCCCCACTTTCCCCTTCACAGCTCCACTCTCCATCATATCCCCTCCCCCTCTCCTTTAGTCTCTCTTTTATTATGATGTCTTTGTCTTTTCCTCCTACTATGAGGGTCTTGTGAAGGTATTGCTAGGCACTGCAAGGTCGTGGATGTCAAGGCCAATTCCTTAAATAGTTTTTTGTTTATTTTTTATTTGTTTATTTGAGAGAGACAGACAGAAAGAGGTAGAGAGAGAGAGAGAGGGAGAGAGAGAGAGAGAAGGGGCAAATCAGGGCCTTCAGCCACTGCAAACGAACTCCAGATGCATGCACCACCTTGTGCATCTGGATTACGTGGGTACTGGGGAATCGAGCCTCGAACTGGGGCCCTTAGGCTTCACAGGCAAGCGTTTAACCACTATGCCATCTCTCCAGCCCCTCAAGGCCGATTTCTGTCTGGATGTTTGCATTATAAAGAGTCCCACCCTTTCTTTGGCTCTTACATTCATTCTGCCACCTCGTCCGCAATGAACCCTGAGCCTTGGAGGGTGTGATAGAGATGTTTCAGTGCCAAACATTCCTCTGTCACTTCTTCTCAGCACTATGTTGCCTTTGGGGTCATCCCAGTGGTCACTGCCATCTGAAAAGAGAAGCTTCTCTAACCTAGAGTGAGAGTAGTGTTAATATATGGATATGAACATTAGGTGAAGTACTTATAGGGCAGTTAGATGAGCATAATAAATGCATTTATCCAGACAAGAGCAGGCATTACATTCCTAATGCTTATGACCTCCCCTGCCACAGGCTTTTGATTAGGTTTTTTAGTACCAGGCATGTATTTCCTCCCATAGAGTGGGCCTCCACTCCAATTAGAGAGCAGTTGGTTTCCCCCAGAACAGACATGCCACTATTGCACTTGTTCAGTCATTTGGCCTGTCTGGCCAAACTTGAGGCTTCCAGTGTCCACTGTTTTCACCACTGATGACTTCTGTCTCCCATAGGGCTGCATGAAGTGCAGTTTTTTCCAGCTTTCTGTCAGCTAGTCTACAGGAAGGTTTTCAGCTCAGCCCCAGCTTGATTTCTCAGTGACCTTGCAGCCCAGGCATGTGGAGTCTTCAGCAATAGGGTCTTACCATCTGTTTCTGGTGGGAAATCAAGGACGTTGGCAATGGCCTGTAATGTTTTGGAGGCAACAGGGACCTCTCTGGACAACAACTCACTGGAAGGTATCCCATCCCTGGCACTGAAAATTTTCTAGTAACAATCTGTGGCTTCTGGATGTGCCATTATAAGAAAAAAAAGTAGGCTTTCATATGTCTTATTCAGAATATCTTGAATTTTGCTTGACCCTCCCCACACCCTTTTTTTCCTCAGTCTCTTCCCCTGGCCTTGCTTAGGCCATTCCACTCCCTGTAATCTGTTCTTCTACTTACATATATACAATACCATCTCTTAAAATAAATAAATATATTTTTTAAAAGAGTATGATAGTTTAAAATATAAAATTTAATTGAGAAACAAGAAGTTTGGACTGGAGAGATGGCTTAGCAGTTAAGGTGCTTGCCTGCAAAGCCAAAGGACTGAGGTTTGATTCCCCAGGACCCACATAAGCCAGATGGACAAGGTGTCACATGCATCTGTGTATTCGTTTGCAGCTGCTGAAGGCCCTGGTCCACCCATTCTCTTTCTATCTGTCTGTTTCCCTCCTCCCCCACTAAAATAAATCAAATTTTTAAAAAAGAACAAAATTTTAAGTTTTTGTTCTTGTTTCTTTGATTTTTCGAGGTAGGGTCTCACTCTATCCCAGGCTAGCCTGGAATTCACTATGTAGTCTCAGGGTGGCCTCAAATTCATGGCAATCCACCTACCTCTGCCTCCAGAGTGCTGAGATTAAAGGCATGCACCACCATGCCTGGCAAGATTTTATTTGGTTTTATAACATTTAAAAAAATATTTTATTTATTTAATTATTTATTTGAGAGAGCGAGAGAGAGAAAGAGGCAGAGAGTGCAAGAGAGAGAGAGAGAGAGAGAGAGAGAGAATGGGTATGCCAGGGCCTTTAGCCACTGCTAATGAACTCCAGATGGATGTGTCACTTTGTGTATCTGGCTTACATGGGTACGGGGAATTGAACCTGGGTCCTTAGGCTTTGCAGGCAAGAGCTTTAACTGCTAAGCCATCTCTCTAGCCCAAGAATTTAAGGTTTTTCTTTTTTGGTTTTTCGAGGTAGGGTCTCACTCTGGCTCAGGTTCACCTGGAATTCACTATGTAGTCTCAGGGTGGCCTCGAACTCACTGGCGATCCTCCTACCTCTGCCTCCCGAGCGCTGGGATTAAAGGCGTGCGCCACCATGCCCGGCAAGAAGTTAAGATTTTGAAGGTGAGATGGAAACACACAGCGACCATGAGTTCTCTTCTTTCTTTCCTACTCGATTGCTGGTGATCCTAAGCATGAACTTTACACTTGCAGATCCGCAGAATGAGATTTGGTGAAGTATTCATGTTACCTTCACATTGCTGAGACATAACATCCGACCAAAAGCAGCTGATAGGAGGAGCAGCTTTCACGGCGGCAAAGAAAAACAGATAGAACTGGAGCTGAACATCACTCCATGCTAGCAGGTGGAAAACAGCAGCAGGAAAGCCAGCAGAGCCTCTGGCGAGGGGGAGCTGGCTGCAGCACCCCAAAGTCCACCCCCAGCAACGCATC
This sequence comes from Dipus sagitta, assembly GCA_036346955.1. Classification (NCBI taxonomy): domain Eukaryota; kingdom Metazoa; phylum Chordata; class Mammalia; order Rodentia; family Dipodidae; genus Dipus; species Dipus sagitta. Next base: position 21,738,178 of record CM070789.1, on the reverse strand, counting down.
TTCACCAGCAAGGCTCTCTCCCTCCTAAATTGCCACCAGCTGGAGACCAAGCATTCAAAACTCATGAGTTTATGGGGGACGTCTGATTCAAACCACCACAGAGAGCGAAGACAATCTCCAAAAGCCGGGAGAAGGACTCCCTTACTGCCTCCAGTTCAAAGAACGGGATCCTCACAGAGTAAAGGTCTGAAGATCTTTGATGAGAGGAGTGAGCCATTCCCGTGTAGGGAGTGGGCTAAGCAGGAAGGAAAGTGAATTTGGAGTGTGGGAAGGGCGATGGCAACAGCATCAATGTGAGGGAGGGCGTCTAGGGAATGGGAACAAACTGAAGATGTTGTTTTTTTTTTCTTTTTTGGTGGGGGGAGGTTCGAGGTAGAGTCTCGCTCTAGCCCAGGCTGACCTGGAATTCACTATGTAGTCTCAGGATGGCCTTGAACTCACGGCGATCCTCCTACCTCTGCCTCCCGAGTGCTCGGATTAAAGGTATGCACCACCATGCCTGGCTTTGGAAATGCAGTTTTTTAATTTAATTTCAAGGAGAAAAAGAGAGGAGAAAGTGAGAGAGAGAGAGAGAGAGAGAGAGAGGAGAATATGGACACACCAGGGTCTCTTTCCATTGCAAACAAACTCCAGATGCATGTATCCTTTGTGCATCTGGCTTTACATAGGTCATAGGTACTGGGGAACCAAACTGAGCCCATCAGGTTTTATAAGCAAGTGCCTTTACCTCATGATTCATTTCTCTAGCCTTGGAGATGTGATTTTTTTTCTTCTTCTTCTTTTTTTTTTTTTTTTTCACTGTAGCTCAGGCTGACCTGGAATTCCTTATGTAGTCTCAGGGTGGCCTCAAACTCATGGTGATCCTCTTATCTTTGTCTCCCAAGTGCTGGGATTAAAGGTGTGTGCCATCATGCCTGGTGTGATTCTTTTTTTTTGTTTTGTTTTTGTTTTTGTTTTTTGTTTTTTGAGGTAGGGTCTCACTCTAGCCCAGGCTGACCTGGAATTCACTCTGTAGCATCAGGGTGGCCTTGAACTCTCGGAGACACTCCTACCTCTGCCTCCCGAGTGCTGGGATTAAAGGCTTGCGCCACCATGCCTGGCTCCTGGTGTGATTTTTTAAATTAATTAACTAATTAATTTTGTTTTGTTTTGTTTTTTGAGGTAGGGTTTTGCTCTGGTCCAGGCTGACCTGGAATTCACTATGTAGTCTCAGGGTAGCCTTGAACTCATGGCGATCCTCCTTACCTCTGCCTCCTGAGTGAAAATATTTTTTATTTATTTGAAAGAGAGAGAATGGGTGCGCCTGTGGCTCCTGCCACTGCAAAGAACTCCAGACACATGTGCGACCTTGGGCATCTGGCTTTATGTGGGTATTGGAGAATCGAACCTGGGTCCTTAGGCTTCACAGGCAAGTGCCTCAACCTCTAAGCCATCTCTCTGAGATGTTATTTTTTTTTTTTTTAAGCAGCATAAATTTGGGGATTTGGGAGTAAAGCAAACTCCACGGCTTGCTCCCAGGCCGAGTCCTGGCAGGAGGCAAGACCCTAGAGACAAAGTGACTTCAGTATGTATAGACAGAGCTTTTGCCCACCTTACTCTAAAGCACCCAGCACAGTGTGGGAGTGGTAGAACATTTCTTTTGCACCCAGGAGTAGCAATAAAGTTCCGGAGAAAGGCCCAGTTCCATTGTCTGCAATGTTCTTTCAAACATCCCACCCTATTCAGCCCTTGTGGGCATTACGTTGGTAACTCTCATGCAGGTTCTATCAGCAGTGTCTCAACCAGCTCGAGCTGGGGTAACAAGATATCATCATCCGGGTGACTTCCACCACGGGCACCTACTCCTCACAGCTCAGAGACTGCAAGACTGAGCCAAGGAACCCAAATGGGGAAGTTCTGAAAAGATGCAGGCCTCTCTGGCTTCTAACTATTTCCTCACGTGGAAGAAAAGAAGACAGAACTCTTTAGGGCTCCTTGAACAAGGGCACAGATCCCATGCATGAGACTACCCTCATGCTCAGCTACCTTCCAAACACCTCACATACACCTCAACATGGGAATTTTTGGAAGGTGACATGTGGTGGTTTGATTCAGGTGTCCCCCATAAACTTAGGGGTTCTGAATGCTAGGTTCCCAGCTGATGCAGATTTGGGAATTAATACCTCCTGAAGGCAGTGTATTATTAGGGGCGGGCTTATGGGTGTTATAGCCAGTGTCCCTTTGCCGGTGTTTGGCACACTCTCCTGTTGATTTTGTCTACCTTATGTTGGCCAGGGGGTGAAGTCCACCCTATTCTCATGCCATCATTTTCCTCTGCCATCGTGGAGCTTCTCCTCAAGTCTGTAAGCCTCAAAATAAATCCTTTTTTCCCAAAAGCTGCTCTTGGTTGAGTGATTTCTGCCAGCAATGAGAACCTGCTAGCAACAGTAATAGTGGAACTGAGGAGTGGGATTGCTGCTAAATACCTCACTGTGTGGCCTTTGGCCTTTTGGAGCTGATTTTCAAGAGGAATGTGGAAGGATTTGAAACCTTGGCCTAAGAGATGCCTTGCAGTGCTGTAAGTACAGCTTGATGGACTATTACCATCAGAGGTGAACCAGGCCTGAATGCAGTAAGAACTATGGACTGTGAGGTTTGGCTTATGAGGGTGAAAAAGAGCTTTGCTTGGACTGGGCTAGAGGCAGTTTGTGTGAGAGCTTGCTGTTATGCCCGTGTCCTGAGAAGTTGTGTGGGGTTTCAGTGTGTAGAAATGAACTGGTGTGAGCAGAGGATATGACACAGAAAAATGAAATCTTTGGGCTGAAACTGCTGCCTGTTTAGCTGCAATTGTATGAGAGATTACAATCTTTGAGACTGGAGCAGCAGCAAGAATGTAGACTCCTTTGAAGGGGTCTGAATGCTTGTAGGAGTGTCCTGTTCTTCAAAGTCTGCTTTATCCCCCTCCCCTGGATTAACGAATTCGCACCCTACTTGGTATTGTGGAGTATAAGAAATGGAGGAAAGAGAGTGTCATTGAGTTTGCAATGCGGTCTTGCGTTTTGGAAATGGTCATGGGCAGTGTGAAGCAGGTTTGCTGGATGCCTGCATGGAGACCCCACGGGGTCATGAGGATGAACCGTGGGTTGTAGTGGAGACCCAGTGGAGATGCCAGGACCATGTGATGGCTGCTAAGGAGAGCTGCTGGCCCCAGGTGAAGTTTTTCAGGACTGTGAGTAGCCTAGCTGGAGAGGCAGAATTAGAGCTCAGAGACTTGTTGCTGGTTAGAGTTATCGGACTGGGAGATTTGTCACTGGCTAGAGTTGTTGGACTTGGAGCTACAGAGTTTGATGTTTGCCCTGGTTGTTTTAAATCTTGTGTTGGCTGAATATTTCTTTGCTATGCCCAGTGCCATCTTTTGCAGTGTGAATGTTTATTCTGTGCCATTATAGGCTTTTTGAGTTTTTTTTTTTTTTTTTTTTTTTTTTTTTTTTTTTTTTGTTTTTTTGTTTTTCGAGGTAGGGTCTCACTCTAGCTCAGGCTGACCTGGAATTCACTCTGTAGTCTCAGGGTGGCCTCGAACTCTCGGCGATCCTCCTACCTCTGCCTCCCGATTAAAGGCGTGCGCCACCACGCCCGGCTGAGGTTATTTTTAAAAATATATATTATTTATGTATTTTTAAAAAACAATTTTATTTGAGAGTTAGAGTGAAAGAGGCAGATAGAGAAAAGAGAATGGGCATGTGTGGTAGTTTGAATAGAATAGATGGCCCCCAATATATTCAATCGTTTATTTGTTTGTAGTTTGCATCTCTAGCCATCTGGCTGGAGGCCGTGCCATTGTGTGGATCTTAAGGTGTGGTGGTGGGTTTGAGATTTCAATCTAAAGATATGCAAAGTGTGCCTAGCTGGAGTTCCTGAAGTGTGCTTTGGCTTTTGACCTGTAGGCTTATACTGCTCTCTCTCTGCTTGGGCCTGTGAAGGCAGGCCAGTTTCTTCTGCCATTATGGAACTTCCCCTGGATCTGTAAGCTTCAATAAATATCCCTTCCTCCATTAATGTGCCTGGTCTGGAAGTTCATCTCAGCAAACCTGAAGCTGTCTGTTACAGCATGCCAGAGTCTCCAGCTGCTGCAAAATGAACTGCAAATGCTTGTGCCATCTTGAACATCTGGCTTATGTGGGTCCTGAAGATTCAAACCGGGGCCCTTTGGCTTTGAAGGCAAGTGTTTTAACTGCTAAGCCATCTCTCCAGCCCAATCTTACACCACTTTTTTCCAGCTCAGGCTGACCTGGAATTCACTATGTAGTCTCAGGGTGGTCTTGAACTCATGGCAGTCCTCCTACCTCTGCCTCCCAAGTGCTGGGATTAAAGGCATCATGCCTGGCTCTGTTTTTTTTATTATTATTATTTTAATATTTTATTTTTATTTATTTGACAGAGAAAAAGGGAGAGGGAGAGAGAGAGAATGGGCTCTCCAGGGCTTCCAGCCACTGCAAACAAACTCCAGACAGGTGTACCCCCTTGTGCATCTGCCTAATGTGGGTCCTGGGGAATAGAACCTGGGTCATTTGGCTTTGCAGGCAAATGCTTTAACCACTAAGCAATCCTTCCAGCCCTAAATTTTATTTTTTTAATTGACAACTTCCATAATTTTAAACTATATCCCATGGTAATTCCCTCCCTTCTCCCACTTTCCCCTTTGAAACTCCATTCTCCATCATATCCCCTCCCCTCTCAATCAGTCTCTCTTTTATTTTGATGTCATGATCTTTTCCTCCTATTATGATGGTCTTGTGTAGGTAGTGTCAGGCACTGTGAGGTCATGGATGTCCAGGCCATTTTGTGTCTGGATGAGCACTTTGTAAGGAGTCCTCCCCTTCCTCTGGCTCTTACATTCTTTCTTCCTCCTCTTCCACAGTGGGCCCTGAGCCATGGAAGGTGTGGATAGAGATATTTCAGTGCTGAGTACTCTTGCGGTTATTTTTTGGTATTATGGCTCAATTAAAAGACCTTGGACTATGGGAATGTTTGAACGTCATTAGGATTTATAAAAACTATGGGGACTCAAGCTGGGCTGCATTGCATTTTACATCATGGATGGTTATCAGTTTAGGGGGGCCAGAGGCGGAATGTGGTGGTTTGATTCAGGGGTTCCCCGTCAACTTAGGTGTTCTGAATGCTAGGTTCCCAGCTGATGGAGATTTGGGCATTAACACCTCCTGAAGGCAGTGTATTTTGGGGGGCGTACTTATGGGTATTATAGCCAGTTTCCCCATGCGAGTGTTTTTTGCTACACTCTCCTGCAGAGTAGTCCGTGCTATTGTCCATTTGATGTCCACCCTCTTCTCATGCCATCATTTTCCCCCTGCCATCATGGAGCTTCCCCTTGAGTCTGCAAGGCAAAATAAATCCTTTCTTCCCAAAAGCTGCTCTTGGTGGAGTGATTTCTGCCAGCAATGCGAACCTGACGGCAACACCACAACATAGTCTAATTGATAATGCGTGTCTAGAAAGGCAGGTGTGGTGGTGGTCACCCCCATAACCTTAGCACTTGAGGGCTATAAGTTTGAGGCTAACCTGGGCTAAACTGCAATACACTGTCTCAACAACAAACAAACAAACAAAAAACTCCAACAACATAAAAGAAAATAAAATGTACAGCCTAGGAGAGTCAACTAAGTTTCTAACCAAGAGACTTAGAGTTCTCAAGAACTTTTGTTACATATATCTTGATCAATAGCATTTTACTAATTGGTGTCTTTAGTTTCAGAAATTAGGTTTTAATGTTAAAACAGTGACTAGTCAGCTGTCACAATGCAAACTGTTAAGAAAGGTCTCAAGGGGCTGGGGAGATGGCTCAGTGGTTAAAGGTGCTTGCTTGCAAAACCTGACGGCCTGGGTTCAGTTCCCCAGCACCCACATAAAGCCAGATACCCAAAAGTGACACATGCATTTGGAGTTTGTTTGCAGTGGTAGGAGTTCCTGGTGTGCCCATTCTCTCTCTCTCTCTGTCTTGCAAATAAATGAAATTAAATTAACAACAACAACAAAGAACTATTAAACTTAAAAAAAAAAAAAAGTAGGGCCTTAGTGAAACCAAGATGGATGTATTGGCTTCCTTGGACATCTTTGGAGCACGCCTCACCTTTTTATTTATTTATTTTATTACTTATTTGAGAGAGAGATAGAAAGAGACAGATAGAGAGAATGGGCACACCAGGGCTTTCAGCCACTGCAAACAAACTCCAGATGCATGTACCACCTTGTTATCTGGCTTATGTGGGTACTGGGGAATCGAACCTGGGTCTTTAGCCTTCGCAAGCAAGCGCCTTAACTGCTAAGCCATCTCTCCAGCCCATGCCTCACCTTGGAATGAACAGAATGAGGGGTTTTGGCCTTGACCCTTGGACGGCAGCCTACCCATGAGCTCGGTCCCTGAGCCTCAGCTCTCAAGCAGCCCCCTGTGCGGCCACAGGAAGGGGCAGCCTCTCTTTGTTTGGTACTGACTGTGACAGCAAGAGACTCTTAACCTTGGGAAGATTTGCCTTGAAGAAGGGAAGCTTTCATGCCCCGTGGCAGAGGAGAGAGCATCTTGTATGCCGCAGTGCTACCAGACAGAACTCACGGACTACTCTGCAGTGTGTGTGCACGATACAGTGTGTAGTGTGTGCACCGCAGCTGTGTGTACAGCGTGTGCAACACGTTTATGCAGTGCATGCTAATGTGTGTTTCAGTGTGTGCAGTGGATGCAATATACACGCTGCAGGGTGTGTGTGCGCTGCAAAGTTTAATATGTAAGACTTGTTTTTTTAAAATTTATTTATTTAACAGAGAGAGAGAAAGAGGCAGGTAGAGAAAGAGAGAGAGCATGAAAGAATGGGCACAGCAGGGCCTCTAGCTACTGCAAATGAACTCCAGACATGCGCCACGTTGTGCATCTGGCTTTATGGGGTCCTGGGGAATTGAACCTGGGTCCTTAGGCTTTGGAGGCAAGCACCTTAAGCACTGAACCATCTCTCCAGCTCAAGGCTTGTTTATATTATTAGTTGATGGCCATGTTATAAATAAGGGCCTAAAATGCACACACTGTAAAACTTTCAATGGTTATAAATGTCAGCCAAGAGCCGGGCGTGGTGGTGCATGCCTTTAATCCCAGCACTCAGGAGGTAGAAGTAGGAGGATCACTGTGAGTTCGAGGCCACCCTGAGAGATGACATAGTGAATTCCAGGTCAGCCTGGGCTAGAGTGAAACCCTATCTCGAAAAACAAAACAAACAAACAAACCAAAAAAAAAAAAAAAATGTCAGGCAAAAGTGTTTTTAATACTTTTCTTGTGTCAGAATGAGAAAATCTTTGGTTCTATAGGGTCTCTGCAGGCACTAACTGGAGACCCAGAGCCTCCCATTCCCTAGACCCTTCGTCCCCATCCAGTATAGCAGGGCTAAGCAAGTCAGAACTGGGAAAGTAGAGTAAAACTGCAGGGCTGGAGAGATGGCTTAGGTGGTTAAGCGCTTGCCTGTGAGGCCTAAGGACCCCGGTTCGAGGCTCGATTCCCCAGGACCCACGTTAGCCAGATGCACAAGGGGGTGCACGTGTCTGGAATTCGTTTGCAGTGGCTTGAGGCCCTGGCGCGCCCATTCTTTCTCTCTCTATATATCTGCTTCTTTCTCTCTGTCTGTCGTTCTCAAATAAATAAATAAAAATAAACAAAAAAAATTAAAAAAAAACTGCAAATAATCAAAGAATCAGGTTCCACAGGTCAGACGTTGAGTTTTATGGGAAAGTAGATACATTCCTGCACATGCAAGTTCACAACATAGTTACACACTAATCACATACACAGGGGAACCCCTAAACAGAATCTCTGAAGAATAATCAGGGGACACATCAGACAGGCTGTTGCAGAGAGGGTTACTTCCCGGGGGGGGGGGGGGCTGAATCCACTGCAAATCTCCTTCAACTGGAAAGCCCCTTCTTATGCTTCGTGTTTATAAAACGTGACCTTCTTGGCTGGAGAGATGGCTCAGTGGTCAAATGTGCTTGCTTGCAAAGCCTGCCTCGTGTGTCTGGAGCTGGTTTGCAGTGGTAAGAGGCTCTGGTGCTCTCACTCTCTCTCAAATAAAAATGAAAAAAAAAATTAAACAAAGGCTGAATCAAGTGCTGGTCCTGCCTGTTTTAGTCTAGAATAGCTGGCCTTGTTCCAAAATTGTAACAGGGTGCTAGGGGTCCAGGAACATCCTTGAACCCCACACCCTAGGTTAATTTCTAATTAAAAATATATATACATACAGGCTAGCGAGATGGCTTAGCAGTTAAGGCGCTTTCCTGCGAAGCCAAAGGACCTCGGTTCGATTCCCCAGAACCCACGTAAGTCAGATGCACAAGGAGGCACATGCATCTGGAGTTCATTTGCAGTGCCTGGAGGCCCTGGCATGTCCATTCTCTCTCTCTCTACCTGTCTATTTCTGTATCTAACTGTCTGTCTCTCAAATAAAAAAAAAATCATATATATATTTGAGAGAAAGAAAAAGGTAGATAGAGAATGGGCGCTCAGGGCCTCCAGCCACTGCAAATGAACTCCAGATGCATGTGCCCCTTTTGCATCTGGCTTATGTGTGTTCTGGGGAGTTGAACTTGGGTCCTTTGGCTTTGCAGGCAAACATCTTAACTGCTAAGCCATCTCTCCAGCCCTCATTTCTATTTTTTTTTGTTTATTTTTATTTATTTATTTGAGAGCAACAGACAGAGAGAGAAAGAGGCAGACACAGAGAGAGAATGGGCGTTCCAGGGCCTCCAGCTACTGCAAACGAACTCCAGACATGTGCGCCCCTTTGTGCATCTGGCTAACATGGGTCCTGGGGAATCGAGCCTCGAACCGGGGTCCTTAGGCTTCACAGGCAAGGGCTTAACCACTCAGCCATCTTTCCAGCCCTCATTTCTAATTTTAATCAAAGAATTGAATAAAAAAGAAGACTGAGAAGGATAATTATTAAATTATTGTATTTATTGAGGGAAGTACAGAGCCAAATACCCACGTGACTAGAGATCCCACGTGGAGGGCCTGGAGGGAAAAAAAAGTGTGGAAAGAAAGAGAAAACAAAGTTCAAGGAGCTCCTGCCATGTGGGGCGCTGGAGGGGATAAAGGACCCACATGGAGAGTTAAGGCTAGGGGGCCCTCTTGGCTGGGCCTGGGCTGGGGCCCAAGCCAGCCCAGGCCCAACCGAGGGAAAATCTCACCCACAGCTGGAAGTTCCCAAGTGGTCAGAAAGCCTGCCCTCCTCTTGCAAAGGTATTCATAACCTTAGGGTGGTGGCTGTCTTCTAACCCAGGTGAACCAGAGGGCCAGCTGGTTGGTCAGGGCTCGGGGCTGTCTCAGGGCCTGAATTTGATCAACCAACAATGTTTAAATCCTACGAAAGACCTCCCTCCCAGGAGGGGTCCTGATTGTGGAAACTAGGCAAGAGATCGCAAGTCAGATGATCTTGGATTTCTGGCAAGTGCAAACTTTCCTGCTCTTTTTACCTTCAGGGGTCCAGTCACCCTAACTCTATCCCGCTCTCAAAATGAAAGAACCGAATTCTTCTTTTAATTTTTTTGAGGTAGGGTCTCACTCTAGCTGAGGCTGACCTGGAATTCACTATGTAATAATCTCAGGGTGGCTTCGAACTCACGGCGATCCTCCTACCTCTGCCTCCCAAGCGCTGGACAGGTTTTCCACTGCTCTACCCGGGGCTGGCCAGCATCGCACTGCGGAGTCATAGCTTCAGAGGACGCAGACGGAGAGCCCACCAGCCGCCTCCCCCTGCAGCTTTGACCGCCGCACTGGGCTGTGGTGTCCTGGACGCAGATTTCCCACGAGAAGTTAACCTGGCTTTCATGCAGCAGCCTCGTCTTGCATTGGCAAGGAGTCCACGGCAAGTTCAGTTACCGTGGGGGTGAGAATAGCTATGTCTTCGGGCTCCACTTGGTAGGTCGCCTTCTCTCTGGGTTAGACAGGGAAGGAAGCGGGGCAAAGTGGCCGTCAAATCAGGGCTCAGTTGGAAGCAGAGCGTGGCTCTGGGAGGGGATCATGTGAGAACTGCCATTGTGTGTGCATGGGACCGGCCTGATGTGTCTCCACTCCACCCCGTCCGCCCCTCCTCCAGGCTTTCCTCCCCTGGATCAGGTGCCTTTTTGGTTTTGTTTTGTTTTTTGTTTTTCGAGGTAAGATCTCACTCTAGCTCAGCCTGACCTGGAATTCACTATGTAGTCACAGGGTGGCCTCGAACTCACGGCGATCCTCCTACCTCTGCCTCCCCGGTGCTGGGATGAAAGGCGTGGATGAGGTGCTTTCCGGAGGTGGCTTTTTGGAGCGGGCTGTTCTAGGTGAAGCCAGCCTCAACCTTGTAAACTGGTTCCAACTGTGGCATTTGAGCCCCCTAGTGGACATCAGAGGATGGGCCGCATATTTATTAACATATTTAAAAATATTTTTATTCTTATTTATTTGACAGAGAAAGAGGGAGAGAGAATGAGAGAATGGGCGTGCCAGGGCTTCCAGCCACTGCAAACGAACTCCAGATGCGTGCGCCCCCTTGTGCATCTGGCTAACGTGGGTCCTAGGGAATCGAACCTGGGTCCTTTGGCTTTGCAGGTAAATGCCTTAACCGCTAAGGCATCCCTCTAGCCCTATTAACTTATTTTTATTTCAGAGAGAGAGAGAGAGGAGAGAATGGGCATACCAGGGCCTTTAGCTACTGTAAATGAACTCCAGATGCATGTGTCTCCTTGTGCATCTGGCTGACATGGATCCTGGGGAATTGAACCTGGGTCCTTTGGCTTCTCAAGCAAACGCCTTAACCACTGAGCCTTCCCTCCAGCCCCTGAGCCGCATGTTTAAATCTCTTGTAAACAGACCTTCAATCAGGTAGTAAGATAGGATGGGAAGACATCCGTCTTGGTGATTTCTCAAGTGGGCAATTCTGGCTGCCTGAAACTCTAGTCAGAGCTTGAGGGATCTATCCCACCACTTCCTCCAGGAGATCCCAAAGTCCTGAGTGAGTACAAGCCACCAGTCATGTTCTGGAAACTTCCAGCTCTATACCTTCAGGCCTCCTGAGACATCGGTAACCCCAAGTCACTGCTTGCAGCTGCATTTACCTCACTTCACGAGGGCAGCATATGTTTACAATGTTTACAGCCCATTATGTTGTGTGTCTTCAAGCTGCCTGTTTGAATCTTTTCCCTTTATCTTTTTTTATATTGAATTTTTAAATTTTATATTAATTATAACAGGTTATTCTCTTTTATCCCCTTGCCCTAGCTCCTGTTACCCTGGAGCCCCTCCTCAGTGGGGTTATGGTATTCACCGTGGGGTCATGAAGGCCACCGTCCTATGGGGTGGTGGAGGAGGGGCCATGCCTCAGGATATTCCTACCCACTCTGTGGCTCTTATAATCTTTCTGCCCCTCTTCCACAGTGTTCCCTGAGCAGGCCTGTTGGCAGTGTAATTTAGTGTTGAGTTCACCGTAGCCTCTGGATTTCTGTTTTTATAGGTGTTTGATTGATCACTGTGTTTGTCACCATCAACCTGGAGCTGGTTGTCAGGCGAGCGGTGAGAGCAGTGTTCATGTTGTCACTTCCCCTGTAGTTTCTCCTGGGCCCTGGCAGATGTGGTAGAGGTGGCACATCTTGTGGTGGGCGGTTGGCTAACTTCATGTCCTACTGATGGACCTTAGTTCTCTGTTTTCTCTGACAAATGAGAGTGAAAATAGCTTGAGTTAAAGGGGGGTATGCAAACATGAGAGCTTTGTGTGTGTGTGTGTGTGTGTGTAAGCCACTCTTCTTTTCCAGGGAGCAGTGGGGACATCTCTCTATAGTCTATGAGTTTCCTGACAGTGGGATCCTAACTTGGCTTCCAGTACCAGAAATGAGTTCTCCCCCACTGAGAAGGCTTCTTGTCCAATCAGACAACATTTGGTTACGGGCAGAAGCTGTGTGCCACTATTGCACAAGTGTGTATTTCTTTTTTTTAATTTTTTTTGTTTATTTTTTAATTTATTTATTTGAGAGTGACAGACACAGAGAGAAAGATGCAGAGAGAGAGAGAGAGAGAGAGAGATAGATAGAGAATGGGCATGCCAGGGCCTCCAGCCACTGCAAACGAACTCCAGATGCGTGCGCCCCCTTGTGCATCTGGCCAACCTGGGTCCTGGGGAATCGAGCCTCGAACTGGGGTCCTTAGGCTTCACAGACAAGCGCTTAACCGCTAAGCCACCTCTCCAGCCCTGTGTACTTCTTGACTGGCTGGTTGGTTTCGTAGTCTGTAGGGTCTTCTGCTTATTTATGCTGCTGGTGACTGGTGTCCTCCAGTGGCTCCCATAGGGCTTTCCAGCCAGGTGGACCCACTTTCCCTTTCAGTTCCAGCCTGATGTTCCAGTGTCCTGTGACTACCGCCAGTGGTATCTTTAGCAACAGGGTCTTACCTTTTAGCTCTGGCAGGCAATCAAGAGTTTTGGAAGTGACCTGCATTGTTTTGGGGGACCTCATGGGTCTCCCTGGGCAATAGCTCACTGTGGGAGTGGGGGTAAACCAATTCTGGGTTTGGGGATTTACTGGCCAGAGTCCAAGTTTTTTTTTTTTTTTTTTTTTTTGTAGTAGGGTCTCACTCTAGCCCAGGCTGACCTGGAATTCACTACGTAGTCTCAGGGTGGCCTCGAACTCACGGCGATCCTCCTACCTCTGCCTCCCGAGTGCTGGGATTAAAGGTGTGCCCCACTGGTTTCAGAGTCCTAGGCTTTTAAGGTTGAGCTTTTCCCACCAACTATCCGGACTCTCCCTCCTCTGCCTGTATTGGTGGTTACATCTTGTAGAATACTAGCCAGAAGGAGGGTTTCTGTGGAACTGATTCATGTTGTCTTAACTCCACCTCTCTAGGCCCCTCCCGCCCTCAAAATTCTGTTCCTCCACTAACCTCTCAGGTAACTCCTTCTTATTTCTTCTCTCTCCTGGTCTCATGCCAGTCTTATGCCCACAGTTTTGGGGCTCACCACCGTTTACACTCACCTCCAATTGATCCCCGTTAGGAACCACGGATGACAGAGCACACGCGGCCTTTGTCTTTCCCTGCCTGCGTGACCTCACTTAGAATGATTTTTTTTCCCCCAAACTCCGTCCATTTTCCCCTTCATCTTAAAAAAAAAAAAAAATCACTTTCCATCCCCTTTACTTTTGGAAAAAGTCAAACTCTGATTTTGCTGTTTCCAAACTCTGCTGCCAATACACAGATGTCTTAAAAAGCGTTTTCCAAAGCCGGGCGCGGTGGCACATGCCTTTAATCCCAGCACTTGGGGGAGACAGAGGCAGGAGGATTGCCATGAGTTCAAGGTCACCCTGAGACTAATTCCAGGTCAGCCTGGGCTAGAGCAAGACCCTACCTCGAAAAACAAAAAAAAAAAAAAAAAAAAAATTTTCCCCTCAACTGATGCGCTGGAGAGGAACTTTCCGATCTCCTCAGAAGGGTGCTGCTGTCCCTCAGAAACCCCGCTCACCCCACACCCGCTTGCGCTTTCTGATCCACATGCTGGAAGTCACGGGCTAGTGTGTTTTGTCTTTTTTTTTTTTTTTTTTCCCCAGGTCTGACTCTAGCCCAGGCTGACCTTGAATTCACTCTGTCGTCTCAGGCTGGTCTCAAACTCATGGCGATCCTCCTACCTCTGCCTCCCGAGTGCTGGGATTAAAGGCGTGCGCCGTGTGTGTGTGTTTTTGTTGCTGCTCCCTGAAGGCCAAGAGACCAGCATCTGTACTGGTCACGGTCAGGAGCTCATGCTGAAGCTAGACCCGGACCTTCGTGGCCAAGTCAACTCTTTACCACTCCCCCATCCCAGAGACATAATATGGCATAGCACGCAGCTGACGGATAGCTGCTTCTCCACAGGGTGTAAGGAACATTACCGCTAGGTCAACTCATGAGCGGACTCATGGCATGTTTCACAGCTCTGAAAACTTGGGGAGAGATAAGATCTACTCACTAAAGCCGGGCATGGTGGCGCACGCCTTTAATCCCAGCACTTGGGAGGCAGAGGTAGGAGGATCGCCATGAGTTCGAGGCCACCTTAAGAACACATAGTGAGTTCCAGGTCTGCTTGGACTGGAGCAAAAAAGTTACCAGAAGGCCAGGTGTGGTGGCACACGCCTTTAATCCCAGCACTGGGGAGGCAGAGATAAAACAGGATCGCCGTGAGTTCGAGGCCACCCTGAGACTACATAGTGAGTTCCAGGTCAGCCTGGGCTACAGTGAGACCCTACCTCAAAAATAAAAAAAATAAAAAAAAAAAGATAAAAAGAGAAAGAAAGTATGGGCAGGAGGATGCATCAGGAACAGGGCTGGGGTGATGGCTCAGTGGTTACAGGATCCATCAGGAGCCACCCGTGTGGAAGGAAGTGCTTGCTGTGAATCGAGAAGCCCCTTAGTGCTGCCGGACAGCCGCTGGGGAAGGAGAGTTAGCAACAGATACAGCCTGACTGGGCCATGAGAGGAACATTGAAATGGTTAAGAATGGCACCCAAAGGCCCTGGAAACTCCCAAGAGTTGTCCTAAGTGTAAGGGTCACCACTGTGGTGTATAGGTCGGAAACAACTCCCAAGCTGATATGTTAATAGCATTTTGAAGTGGAACGTTGGGAGGAGACTGGGCTCAAACAAGGTCCTGAGGGTGGGGACTTTTCAAGCGACCCACGTGAGAGTTCTTGTCTGACCACGTGGCAGCCTCCCCCAGCGTCTTTCCAGTTGCTACCGGGTACCTATAGTTTTGGACCCCTATTTGGCCCTTCATCTTCAATGCCGGCGTGGGGGCTGGGGTGGGGGGAGGAGAGGGAGAATTTCCACTAGTGTCATCAGCACTGGAAGTGAGCAGTGAGCAGAACACACTTCTGCACGTCTCGCCCTCCAGAGCCACCGCTAAACAGACCTCTGTGTTCCACAAAGATCCCAGATTCAAGTGTTCTGTTCTCGCAACAGAATATGGGCTTTATGAATATGCAAAACAGAATATGGAATTTGCTTGAAATCAACACACACTGTCACAATCTGGAATCCCCCAATGACCGATTCTAATATTCCCTTCCCTTCATCCCTCTCTCCTTTCCTCCTTCCTTCCTTTCTAGTGAGATAGAGAATCGGCGCTCCAGGGCTTCAGCCACTGACATTGAACTCCAGACACTTGCGCCACCTAGTGGGCACGTGTGACCTTGCGCTTACCTCACCTTTGCGCGTCTGGTTTACGTGGGATCTGGAGAGTTGAACATGGGTCCTTAGGCTTCGCGGGCAAGCGCCTTAACTGCGCTAAGCCATCTCTCCAGCCCTCAATGACCAATTTTAATCTTATTGCTCAGGTCAGAATGTAACTGGAAAACAGCCTTCTGTGGCTTTGAGAACAGAAGGGAAGTCGAGGACAGTGACTGTTTCTGTGGCCACGATGATACGGTAGCAGCCCCTTCTGCACAGCCATTACGCGTGGGAGAAAAGCAGGTCTTGAGGAGCTAAGGCCCAAGAGCACCCAGCGTCACTTATGTGTCGGGATGACTAGGTCACCTCTGCGCCATGACGTACCTCAGCAATGTCCACCCAGGGCCATCGGGCCCAGGCTTCACACGAAGGATACAGAGGGCATCAGGTGGGCACCATTGAGAGCGTCAGGAAGAAAGCACAGAGCAGGGCTCCCTGGGGATTCCAGTATCTGGAGATGGGCACTGTGGGCTCTGGCACCCACAACAGGCGATGCCAGGAGCTGGCTATCACTGAAACCCAGCCACAATACCAGTGACGTAGTCACCTCGTGAAGGGGACTGAGGCTTCCGGTTTGTATCTGGTTGCACGGGTGGCCCCAACAAGGGGAAGCAAAGTCTCAACATTACTCCCCCCCCCACACACATTGTAATGCATAGAAGTACAGACGCGGTTTTAACTGCTGGGTCAGGATTGGCATTCCATGCTGTCTTACTAACTGTTGCCAACGAAGTTCTGACCTAAGCCAGCGTATTCCACTCTGAGGCATGTCAGTACGTAAATAAGTCCAACAACGGGCCAGAGACCTTAGGTCAAGGTGAGTTTATTGTCCAAATAGCATAACCTAATTGCATTTCAAGACCACTTTCAATTCCACCTCCATCCAAACTAGTCAGAAGAACAAGTTACGTTTCAAAGATCGCGTTAAAGGCGAACGGCTGACTATGTCACGTCACCATGGCAGCCAAGACAACATTTTCCCCCACACTTCCCACACACCTTTTTTTTTTGTTGTTTGTTTGTTTTGCTCACACCGATCACACTACTTTAGCACTTTGTAACATCCCACCCACACCTCTTCTAGAGTACACCGTGAGAGAATAACATTGACTCGATGTGGCATCACACTCGTAAAGCAAATCTTTTTTTAAAAAAAAAAAAAAAAGAAAAAAAATAATAATCCAAGACAAGAAAGTATAACTGAAAGAGATGTGAGGTACATGGGCGAAGGGTATAGCATAATGAAAACAAAACAAAACAAAAAAAACCCAACAAAACTCAATGGCCCGGTGACTTGCTGGGGATATAAGGGTTGGCCAGCATTAAGAACTACAATCGATGAGAAACAAAGACTTTTTTTTTTTCCTTTTTTCTTTTTCTTTTTTTTTTTTTTTTTACCTTTCTTCATTTTTTATTTATTTTATTTTATTTTTGGTCAAGGACAGGCACCTGTTGAGATAGATCGGCTACTGTAATGGCTACAGTCAGTAAGGCACTTTCCCCCCCGCAAGAAGGCAGAAAGAATGAAATCTACAGTTTCATCATGTGTGAGTATACTTGCTACTGGCTTCTTACAACTTGAGCCAAGAACAGTCTACAGGCAGCCCAGCCGGGCAGGGTAGCACACAAAATGTGAGCTGCTCTGGCTGAAGCGTCTCTTTCGGTTTGCTCAGAATCCAGAAGCATCCAAAAACCACAGCGGGGGGGGGGGGGGGTAGGGACGTCATCAACACCTTCTGGCAACTTCCTACCCTGCTTTGTACAAATGGCCGACTGCACACTGCAGCTTGTTCAGAGCTGCTCAGAACCGCCTCCGTCCCCCCCCCAACAGAAGCCCGGGTGCCATCTATACCTACAGAGGAAGGTTCGCTGGCTTAAGAGGACTTTACTGTCTGGGCATCCATTTCCCTTTTTAAAGCTATTCCCCAAGGTTGGACTGTGTCAAGGAAAAAAACAAAGAAGAATGCTTTTGGCTCAAAAAGTCAACGGGCTAACTTGACTTCCTCCTTATTTCAGCCTCCAGTTCCTGCACTCAAAAATCAGTATTACCTTCTTGAACTAGAAAACCAGCATGCACTGAATGTAACGCATCCTTCTTCTTCCAGCCCTGGCCCCCATGGCCTTCTCTGAGGAAGCCATCCCGTCTCAGCCCACTGGTCCCATGGCTCCCCAGGGAAGAATCCGAAGGTGCCCTGAAGCAGCCAGACTGTGAGGGAGACAGAGCTCCCCCCTGAAGGACCACTGCTCGGCCAGCCAAGGACTCTGGGGAGCTATGCGGGTCCTTCCAACCCTGGCCTGGCTGATGCGGGGGAGAAAACAAGAGCCCGCGGCAGGGAACGTGGGAAGCAGGCACGCTGTGCTCCCATGGGGGTCCTCTAAGAGCTGTCCCTTCTGGAAGGAACTCGACCCTCAGCACGTGCTGGTCATTCAAGCAGGGGCACTGTGCCCTGTAATTCTCCTACAGCCCCCCCCCCCTGCATGTTAGGAACCTGCTGTAATTCTCCTACAGGGCCCCCTGCATGTTAGGAACCTGCGTGGAATATCCTTATATGCTTGGCATATTATTTTTGGCACACTAGGATTTCTTCCCCCCCCCTCAAAGATTTAGTCAAAAATAGGGGAAGGGAATCAAAATTTGGCAGGCTGGGGGAACAACTTAACCCTCCAGTGATGGAGGGAAAAAAAGCAAAACAAAACAAGCAAAAAAAAAAAAAAAAAAAAAAAAAAAAAAAAAAAAAAGAAAAAGAAAAAAGGAGATTAGATAATAAGGTAGAAAAAGACAGGAATATATTTGAAATCCCTTCCATGGGGAGAACTGAACTCTGGGACATCCTACCAAGGAGACCAAGACCCAAGTGGAGGGGACCAGTCACTAGGGAATCCAGGATTCCTTTTTTTTTCTTTTCTTTTTTTACAAAAGTGGGTGGCGGGGGGGGGGGGCAAGGATCAGGAGGGCCTCACTCCACACCTACCATTGTACTAGGATTCAAGGATGGGAGAAAGGAAATGCTAGTTGGGCCCATAGTCTCCTGGGCTCCAGGTGTGGGGACAGTTATAAACTATAGGTGAGGCTGGCAGCCTGTCCCTTGGGTATGTTCTTTTGTTTGCTGAGTCTGTTAAGGCCAAGGGTCACGTTATATAAACATGCTTCCTCACCAGACACCACGTTGTCCAATAACCCAAGGAACTGTGCCTGCTGGGCCCTGGCTCCCTGGGACACCTTGGGGACCAGAAGGGTGTGCTATGCTATGCGCGGGCTCTGGACAAAAAACAACACTGACGGACTCCAGGCTATTCCACATGCCCTTCCCAAACTTCCAAATCCACCCGCCCACTGTCCCGCTGGAAATTCCCTAGAATTCTAGGGTCACGCTAACTCACCAAGTCCTGAACCTTCCTGAACACACTGACTCCTCTACCGTTTTCTCTCTGCCCAGAAATGGCATCTCACCGCCTCCTTCCAACTTCCACCACAGACTCATGCACCCTCTTTCCCATCCTTCAATGGGACTGGAAACCTGAAGCCACCTAGTGTCCCTCACCAAAGGACCTGGCCCTGCACAATGCTTGCCTGCCCCTGATAAGGACAGGGAGTTGAAGAAATACCATGAAGGCTGTCGGGTGTTACAGACTCGGTAACCCACAGACTAGGTCTTAAGACCTCGGAGATGGTCCTAAATTGGGGTGTCCATGCCAAGGAACGGGGAGCCTAGGAAACTTTCAAAAAGAAGGGGCCCAGAGTGGAAGAAAGCCCTGCTCACTGAAAGGGCTAGATGATGGGGGGGGGCGGGTGGGGTCTCTCCAAGACAGCCTGCTGGAATTAATTTTTTGCTGTTTACTGATCCTGGTGCCTGCGTACAAATCATGATTTCCGAGTCTACTGAGTTAGTTAATATCTGTGTTGAATGTCTGCCTTGTGGTGAGTGAGAGAGGTGACCTTGGTTCAATGTATCTTTCCTGTCAAGGTGTGGATACCAGAGTCAAAAAATGGGAGCCGGCTGACCTTCGTGACTGAAATGATCCACAGATATGAGACCGTGGGATCCTGCCTGTGTGCCGTGTGTCTCTATTCAGTCTTCGTGCTGGTGGGCTCCCAAGTAGAAACTATGGCTGTGAGGTATTGTGAAAATGAAACTGATCACTGTTGTCATTGATTATGTCCAGTCAACCTGAGGTAAAGAAAACTGTCTTTGAAGATTGGGGGCGGGGGGGGGGGAATACCCAACAAAAAAACAAACGAAGAACCACAAAGAAAAAAAAAAAGGAAAAAAAAAAACCCATGAATATGCTACCAGAAGAAAACAAACTATGGGAGAGCTTTTCCAGTACAAAGAACTCATATCTCAATCGTGTACTCCAGGACTTGGAATTTAAGCAGTAAAATAATATATTATAAAAATGTTTATAAAATAGCAGCACACTGTGAAACAGCTAGGTACTGTTAATGTGAGTAAGGATGAACGATCTTAGCTTCTTAGCAGCGCAAAAAAAAAAATAATAAACAGAACAAAATGAAAGATAAGAGATCCTTAGATATTTCTCCATCTTCAACCTCTTATACTGTGAAACAAGGCAGAGCCTGTGTATAAAATAATTCTTCAAAGCAGCCCTGTTCTGATCTTATTTTTTTTTTCCTTTGAAAAAGGCAAATATTTTAACCAATAGCTTCATTACCTGTCAATTACAAATGTGCAAAAAAAAAAAAAAAAAAAAAAAAGAAGAATCGAGGCTCCAACTTTTCTTAACTGAATGCCTCTAAGTGGAGAGGGGAAAAAAAAATTCAAGTACACTGAATACAACTTTGCAGTAAAAAGTTACAACAACAATAACAACAACAACAAAAAATAAAACTGGAAGAGGGAACAAAACGCCACACCCTGTTGTACAGCCATCCATTTTTGCACCACTAACGACTTTTCCTCCCATGCCCAAGGGAGAAGCATAGAGATGGGTATTCTGACCCTATTGCTGTCATCGGAACGGTTCCAGACCTGTGTTTTTGGGCTTTTCTGAGGAATGCTGGGACGGGAATGTGAGGGATAGGAGGGGCTGTCTCTTAGCCTTGGTAGGGATATCAGAACCACATATACCAGACAATGTCAGATTCCAGAAATAAATTAGTTAACTGGACAGGGGCAGGAAGAGAAGAAGGAAAGAGTTTTCAGCATGATTTGCATAAACCATTCCATCTACCCCTCAGGAACAATTTTTCAAAGTGCTTTTCGAATGGAATGGTTTATAACAATGCTAAACTGTGGACCAGACATGCCAATCAGCACCAAAAATTAAAGTGTTTTTTTTTTTTTTTTGTTGTTGTTGTTGTCATTGTTTCTTTTTTTTTCTAATAAGGGATGCAAGGTCACCTTACCCTCTTTCCCCTCAGGAGAAGACTTGTTCCAGACCCCACCTGTGGTCTCCGTCTGCCCCCATTTCAGATGGGTATGGTTACGGCCCGTGGCTAATTTCCCCCATTAGACAACACTAGGGTTTGTCTACAAAGAACCATGTTTAGAAGTAGAAACTGAAGTCACCACACATAAGACCCAACTGGCAGGAAACATCTCCCTTAGGTAGCAGCTACTGTAGGCAGCAAATGGATGGAACTTCGAGACCCACTGTGCTCAGTCTTAGTCACACGTGGTTAGGCGTGAATTTACATCCAATATGGTTCAGACAGGTTATTTTGTACTCCCTCCCCACCATGTCCCTCCAGGTTTCTAATTCCTTCTTGAGTTCATTGCTTTGCAATCTAAACATGCCTTAGTTGGCGCACACAGTTCCTTGTAATTCCGCTAAAAGGGGGCACATGATCTCGTTCATAAACACAGAAAACCAAGTCTCTATTTTGTTCCCATATTGCAGGCGTACACGTTTCTCTAGCTACTCTGCAGATTTTCCTGTAAGCAGTTTTACTATGACTTTTACATCGTCAAACGAAAACTTCGCATATACAAGGGATTCCCTTATGTTGTACTTTTGAATAGGCACCAAATGCTCTGAATTATTCTGTTTTCATAGGACCATTTTCTCTCACTTCTAAAAGATCTTTAAAATATGACCTAGGTGGGGGTAGATTTTTCTTTCTTTCTTTTTTAAAAAGTTTCATCCTAAAATACAAAGAACAAAGCATAACCGACAGAGAGAGAGAGAGAGAGAGAGAGAGAGAGAGGAGAGAGAGAGAGAAGAGAGAACAGATGACTGACAAGTGAGACTCTCTCGCGGCCCGGCACGGCGCCCTCACAGGTCGATGTCTCGCACGTCTGTGGGAGTCGTGGCTTGGTCCAGTTCCTCCTCAGACTTGGATCCTTCACGTGGCTCCTGACGAAACTGCTGCAGGCTGTTCAGCAGCACGGCCTCGATCTGCTCCTGACACGCTTTCAGACAATCCTGGAAGAAACGGAGCCAGACCAGAGCTACTTAGAACATGCACAAAGTGTCTCCCCAGACAGCAAGAAGAATATGGGCCCGGTGCTGGTCTCCCACTAGAAGTCAACGTCAAGTGAACGAGAGATGTTCTCAATTTGGCCTTGGAACCCTCCACGAGCCACCGGCACCAGCTGGGCACCAGCCGGAGAGGCACCATTGGACCCAACATGGCAGCATTGGCATCATTGGGTGCCGGCTGAAGATGCACCAGAGTATCCTACACAGACCAGCTAGAAGCCCAGGTGTTTCCTCTTTTGGGAAACATTGACCCAAAGGATGGTCCAGCTATGGAAAGACATTGCCTGGTCATCAAGGGGCCTGGATGCTCTCTGCCTGGGACAGCTAGGAGACAGACAGAGGATCAGTTTCCCCAAGGTGCTTCAGAGATAGCCAAGCCAGCCCCTGAGGAATAGGTAGGACAAGAAATAGTTAACCCACGTTAAGTTTCCAGACACCAAAAGTTCCTACGTCTTCTGTTTTATTTACCACCCTGGCTTTCCCTGAAAACATAATACAGAACGTTTACAAAAAACTCTGGACACTTGAACTTGTCCAATTTGGGAATAAGCAAGAATTTGCGGCGCTGCCTTTATTAGTCTATATTTGGTAGGGAAAAAAAAAAAGTCCAGAGCGAGTATGCCCCAGGCAGAAGTGTCTATTAGCTGGGAGACATAGAATGCAACGGAAAGTCGTGGCTGTCCCTGGGATGGGACTGTGGCTCAGGCGAGTAGGTAGGAGGGGCCGAGCCAAAGAGATCCGCTTTTCATAGAGGTTCGGAGCCTCCGCGAAGGCTGCCTTCCCGCGCTCTGCCACGGGGCCCCACGTGCATATGGAAACATCTGCTAAGCTGGATCAATCGCCCTGTGTCTGTCCGCAGTTTAATATACACTTCCTTTCTGTTTGTTTCACCACCTAGAGGTTGCTATTTTGCCAAGCATAAAAGCATTATCTTTATTTTCCAAAGACCTAAAATAAAGCTGGCACGAGCTACCAGGGAGCGAAGTTTCCGTTCCCACCCCCTCACACTCCCCGTTTTCTTTCCTATCGCTCATCTCCACCTTCAAACTAGAAGCTCTTCAGGAACGTGCGGATCAGGAACGACAGCAGAGTAAGAGCAAAGAGTAGAGAGAAAACGTCCCCCAGTACCTAAGGATAATGGAAAAGGGGGACGGTGGCACTGAGTGCGTCCACCACACCAGCAGGACACAGAAGCCCTAGGGAACTTCCCTGTTTCTCCATGTAAAAATGCCCCTGGGACGGTAGACGGTACCACCAGGCCTGACTTAGACTTCTTTTTTATTTTTGTTTTTTTAATATATTTTATGTATTTATTTGAGAAAGAGAGAGAGGAGAGAGAGAGAGAATGAGTACACCAGGGCCTCCAGCCATTGCAAAGAGACTCCAGACAGCCTTGTGCATCTGGCTTACGTGGGTCCTGAAGAATCGAACCGGGATCCTTTGGCTTTAGCAAGCAAACTTCTTAACCGCTAAGCCATCGCTCCAGCTCCACACTTAACTTTAAAGTAAAGTATGGATGAGCAATTACCCAAGCCTGGTTCTAGGGACAGTGTTGGACAAGACAGAAACAGTCCAGCAGTGTTGGGTCCATACTGACATCAATAATGAGTCACAAACCCGTATCAAGGGCTGTGGTGGTTTGATTCACGTGTCCCCCATAAACGTAGGTCTTCTGAATGCTAGGTTCTCAGCTGATGCAGATTTGGGAATTAATACCTCCTGGAGGCAGTGTATTGTTGGGGGCGGGTTTATGGGTGTTATAGCCAGTTTCCCCATGCCAGTGTTTGGCACACTCTCCTCCTGTTGCTATTGTCCACCTTATGTTGGCCAGGGGGTGATATCCACCCTCTGCTCATGCCATCATCTTCTCCTGCCATTGTGGAGCTTCCCCATTGAGCCTGTAAGCCAAAGTAAACCTCTTTTTCCCAGAAGCTGCTCTTGGTTGGCTGATTTCTACCAGCAATGCGAACCTGACTGTGACAAGGACTGATTAACACCTCTCTCCCTTCTCTGCGGCGCCTCCAAGTCACATCCTCCACCCCGGAACCTGGGTCCACCTCCCTCTGTCCTGCTCTTCTCCATTGTTAATCCCGCCAGGTAATCCACCCAGCAGCGCCGGGCTCCGAGGTCATCACTCAACTCAGGGCTAAAGTGGGTTGTGCGATTCTAGCAGAAAGTCTCTGTAGATGCAAAAGGTGCCTTGCGATCTACGATGCTGAGTTCAAAGCTCACACGGGGGTTGGCGTTACAAGGTAGGCACCGGCCGTAGTCCACGGTACTGTGTGCAGTCCCTCAGCAAGATCCTGCAAGAGGGCACCGTGTCTCACACAGGCACGTCTACTGCTCAAGCTGGAGTGGAGGAGACAGTTCTTGTCCCCGCTCTGGGCACCCTGTAGAGGAGGCTCACTTCACACACTGCCCCTTCTGCTCTAGATCTTTGGGTGTCAGTGGATGAGACCCAGGACCGCGGCATTGGCTCACATCTCACCCAGTCCCCACCACCCACGCTACTTTCTCCTCTTTCTTCTTCGTTTCTCATTTCTCTTTGCTCCTTGCAGAGAATAACCAGTCCGGTGTGGAAGCTTAGTATACGATGCTCCTCCACTGTGCCGAGTGTGACAAGCTTTGCCTGGGAGGCAGGGAAATGAACGGGGGTCGGGGGACAGACCCTACCGGAGGACAGCTGCCCGCCCCCACACTTGCTGCCAGCTCTGTACCCGATACACGCAACCACGAGAGACAAATCCTGCCCAAAGCACCAGCCTGAGACCTGTGGGATCTCCAGAAAAATGAAAGAGGCCTGGAGAGATGGCTGAGCGGTTAAGGCGTTGGCCTGAGAAGCCCGAGGACCCATGTTCCGCTCTCCAGATCCCAGGTAAGCCAGACGCACAGAGGTGAGGCAAGTGCGAGGTCGCACATGACCACTGGGTGGCGCAAGTATCTGGAGTTCGACTGCAGTGGCTGAGGCCCTGGCTCACCAATTCTCTCTCTCTTAATTGGAAAAAAAAAAAAAGAAGAAGAAAGAAAATGAAAGGATTCTCAGTTGACTAAGGGTCTCTCTCTCAGATTAAAAAAAAGAAGCTAGGCTGTGGTGACACACTCCTGTGATCTCAATACTTGCAAGGCTAACACAGGAGGATGGTGAGTTTAAGGCCATCGTGAGATCCTGTGTGACCTGTAAGGTATCTTTCAAGAAGCAAGGCCACCGATGCTGTCTGCGCGGGAGACCTTGCTGTCCCAGCAAGAAGCCTCGTTGTCTCCGTGGGCTCTCTTCTGGAGCCGGGGCAAGGCCATGCGGGCTGGCACGTGGGCCTCGGTAGCATGGTCCGCTCAGAACCCTGTAGCGCCAGTGAACTACAGGTACCAATCCTGTTCTCCAAGAAAGATCAGGCTGCAGCAGGCTTCAGGCCGCAGGATCCTCTTTCAGATCACCGGTATCCGTGCTCCTCCTGCAGCCCAAGGTTTTAAAGGCACAGTTAGAGAAAACCCCGACAGGGAAGACGGGATATCTGGCCATCGCTGCTACTGGACTTCCAGAGCCATGGGACTCAACATGTGTAAGAAGTTACACATGTTCCAGGCAAGGACAGGCACATAGGCTATACCTGAACAAAATGGAAGATTTGTAGGTTTTATATAAAGCACACTCTCCTTTCTTCAGTACTATTATTTTTTTATTTGAGAGAGAGGAGAGAGAGAGAGAGAGTAGGGCTTATTATTGCCTCTGCAAACAAACTCCAGATGATATACCACTTTGTGCATTTGGCTTTATGTATGTACTGGGGAACTGAACCCAGGCAGGCAGGCTTTGCTAGCAAGTGCCTTTAGCAGCAGAGCTGTCTCCCTCACTGTGGTACGATTTTCATTACAATCTATATTGTTACTGACCCTGGCTGACCCTTGATCCCTTTGTTTAGCAGAGGAAAAAAAAAAAAAAAGGGGCTAATGCAGTCAGCTCAGAAATGAAGGACCGGGAACCCCATTCCGTCCTTCCACCTAGAAACAGCCTTGCGACACAGCAGGTCGCCAAACCTATCTGGGGTCGCCCGCCCCCTCCCTCCCTTAGCTGTACTTCTTCCAAACCGGTGGCAATCAGCTCAGCTTTAAGCTAGAATCTCTCATTCCTGGCTCCGCCGGATGGGAAGCCGTGGAGCATGAGCTCGTATGAACTATGGTGAGCGTTGTACTTTCTGGAGGGGGAAATAGCACCTGGCCCTGCCTGATACAGCTCTGCAAAGTGACACTTCTTTTTGTTTTTTTGGTTTTTCGAGGTAGGGTCTCACTCTAGCCCAGGCTGACCTGGAATTCACTCTGTAGTCTCAGGGTGGCCTCAAACTCACGGGCGACCCTCCTACCTCTGCCTCCCGCGGGTGGTGCTGGGATTAAAGGCGTGCAGCGCGCCACGCCCCCAGCTTAAAGGGACACTTCTTGAACCCCCCCCCCAAAAAAAATCATGTATGCATATTCTGTGAGCTGACCAGAAGAGAAAAAAAAAAACCAACAAATGGGGGCTGGGAATGTAGCTCAGTGGTCGAGTGCTTGCTTAGAATACACAAGACCCCAGGGGTCAATCCCCAGAAAATAAATAAATAAATAACACCAACAATAAAAACCTAACAAAAAGGCCACGTCACACTGATACTGTGCCCTGCCCCCATTCTTGCCCCGATGACAGAACGCATGCATGGCATGGGAGTGGGGGAAGGAGTGACCTAGTGGGATTAGAACCCCGCCCCGGACCGAGCACAGCTGCACGCGCCAGGAAGCAAGACAGGCAGGCGGTCAAGAGGGTTTCCAACGGGACAGGATTAAGCACATGACATCCTCATAAACAAACACGGGCGGCAGAGGATTGGGAGGTGTGAGTGGCCCACGGAGAGTAGACAGGGCCCTCCCTTGCCAGCCAGGGCACAGAAGCCAGGGGTTGGGGTGGGGGGGGGGGTTGGAGAGGCGTGTGATATCCGTTAATAGGAGCAAGCCTCCAATTTCAGAGCTTTCTTCTCCTCATACACCCTCTGGTTCTTCTGGGGTGTAAGGAAGTCCATATGGGACAGAGGCCGTCCAAGGAAAGGAGGACCAGCACTAGGGGTTGTGGGGAGGAGGGGAGTGGTGACAATGGTCTCCCCCAGTGAAGATGCCACACAGATACGCGGGACCCCAGCTTTGCCGCAGCCTCCAAAGCACCCAGGCGTTTGTTAAGATGCCCCGCATTAAGCTGATTAAAAGGAGAGCCCTGATGCTCGTCTGTCAAGACTGGGCAGGTGGCACTCCACAGTGCTGGGGGAAAAGCAGCCCCCACCCCCTCTCTATGCACCCCCCACCCCCTCTCTATGCACCCCCACCCCCTCTCTATGCACCCCCCCACCTCCCCACCCGCCCCAGCCCCGGAGCCCTGACAGCAGCGGCCTTACACGGGGGGGGCCTCCTCCAACTTCCTCCGCTCGCTGGCTCGGGGCTCTGTGCCCTGCACCCTCCAGCACCCCCATGAATGGGGCTCACGGAACTCCAACCATTCGCCCTCAGCGTAACTGCATCATTCCATTGTCACTACACACGCACCGCACTCAACAGAGGGACAAAGGGTTGAATGAGCCCCAGAGCCGCGGCCAACTCAGGCAGAGACGACTTAGGAAACTATCTCATTCTTCCTTTCTTCGCGGGCTGTTTGGCTCCCGTTTTCCTTGCATACCAAGTGAGTGCTGCAAGAAACGAGGGGATTTGGGGGGGGGGCAGCTGACCCTCCTCACTTCCACCTCACCTCCCTGGCACCCTCCGCCCCCCAGGGCTGCTTCCCTCCACCAGCAATGGTTCGCAGCGTTCCCGACCACCAGAGACCACAGAGGTGGCCTGAGGATACTGGGTTTGTGAATGCACTGCACTAAGGAGACAGATGAGATGTTGGGGGCCCCCAAGGAGAACTCGGGCTCCAAGAGGGACCCCTTTCATTGTTCATCTAGTTGTGTAGTTGTTTTATAATTGCGCCCCGTCGGCCAGGATTATTACATGCCAGGGCCACCCTAGGGAAGGAACCGTCTAGAATCTACAATTACAAGTTCTGATGTAACTCGGATGGAAATGACTGGATGGCTAGAATCCAGCCCTTTTCTCTTAAATATCTTCCTCTGACTTCATCATATCTGTATAACCTGTGAGCCTCATTGCGACTCCTTTTTCTTTTTTCCTCTCATAGTCACAGGGATCAAATCCAGCTCTCTTACTGACTTAAAACTCATAGCCCTCAGTTAGCAAATATGTTTAAATGTGAAATCTAAGTGATCTGTTCTAAGACAAAGTCAGGAAATACTCACAAGATCCTGGCACATGATTAATGTTTAAAATATAGAGAGCTGGGCGTGGTGGTGCACGCCTTTAATCCCAGCACTCGGGAGGCAGAGGTAGGAGGATCACCATGAGTTCGAGGCCACCCTGAGAATCTATAGTGAATTGCAGGTCAGCCTGGGCTAGAGTGAGACCCTACCTCGAAAAACAAAAAAAAAAAAAAAAGATATACAGAGACAGGGCTAGAGAGATGGCTGATTGGTTAAGACGCTTGCCTGCAAAGCCCAAGGACCCAGGTTCGATTCTCCAGGACCCACGTAAACCAGATGCACAAGGTGGCGGATGCGGCTGGAGTTTGTTTGGAGTGGCTGGAGGCCCTGGCGCACCCATTCTCTCTCTATCTATCTGCCTCTTCCCTCTCTCTCTCTTACTATCAAATAAATAATGATTAAAAAATCATTTGAGGGCTGGAGAGATGGCTTAGCAGTTAAGCGCTTGCCTGTGAAGCCTAAGGACCCCGGTTCGAGGCCCGATTCCCCAGATGCACAAGGGGGCGCACACGTCTGGAGTTCGCTTGCAGTGGCTAGAGGCCCTGGCGCGCCCATTCTCTCTTTCTGCCTCTTTCTCTCTGTCTGTCGCTCTCAAATAAATAATAAACAAAAAAAATTAAAAAAAGAAAAACCAAAATAATAAAAGAAATAAAATAATAAAGTATTTTTTAAAAAATCATTTGAAAAACACAGAGAGACAGATACATAGCTGGATCAATCTCTCCACAAGTCTTGGAGACACCCAAGGAGAAGCACAGTTGAACCCCATCTATATGCCCTTTGTCCTTCTCTCCTTTCTTCCTCCTCACCTCCCTCTCTCCAGCCTCATTCCCTGGTGACTGCCAGAGGCTGGGAATAAAAAGCCAAGTCCAAGTTGGGTCTGATTCAAGGTCTTATAGCCAAGTGAGGTAAATGCTGGCCCAAAGCACCAGCCCTCTGCCGAGGGGACGGAAGAGGAACCTTGATTCCATGGGGGCCCAGGATGGTCGCTACCTCCTCTGAAAACTTAAGCCTTGGCAACGGAAGCCCCGATAGAAGTGTCCCCCCCACCCCAACCACCCTGCCCCAAAGCCAGCCTGTCTCCCTGGCTTGTGTCTGTTTTTAGCAACTCTTATGGTTGGAAGGAAAAACTACTGAAAATATACCACCCTCTGAGACCGCCCTCCCTGCAGAACTGCCGGGCGTCTCGCTCAGCGTGCTCTTTGGAATGGACCGTTCCGGTTTATTTTGGCAACCAGATGGAAAAACAAAGACCCACTTTCTCAAAAGCTGCGTGGGCCCCTGTGACTCCAGCTATCTGCCACTGGCCACCAAGCCAGAGAAACCAGCTTGGCTGTGGTCGACAAATCGCGGGGACTCGCTTGGAAGAGTCTGAGCCCTGATCATCCGTGAACCATCACCCAAGGTGGGTGCGGAAAACCAATGAGTTTTAAGAGATCATAAGGAGGGGCTGGAGAGATGGCTCAGCGGTTAAGTGCTTGCCTGTGAAGCCTAAGGACCCCGGTTCGAGGCTCGATTCCCCAGGACCCACGTTAGCCAGATGCACAAGGGGGCGCACGCATCTGGAGTTCCGTTTGCAGTGGCTGGAGGCCCTGGCGCGCCCATTCTCTCTCTCGCTCTCTATCTGCCTCTTTCTCTCTGTCTGTCGCTCTCAAATAAATAAATAAAAATGAGCAAAAAATTAAAAAAAAAAAAGAGATCGTAAGGAGCAAAGGTGAACTCTGGGGGGGGGGGTCCTCCAGGTCAGCTGTCAGCTCCTTCCGGTTCCTGACTGTCACCAAGGGGCACAAGTGGTCAAGGGGGATGTGTCTCTCTTATGCAAACAAGAACCTGACAAATACTTGCAGATTATCTCGCAGGGTGGCCAGGGATGTTACACATATGTTTGTGTGTTCATGGTATCTGTGTAAATGTTGTAATAAAATATATTACGACGATATAACATAAAAATTACCACGTCCACCATTTTTGTCCGGTGTTCACTAGCATTATGTAGACATCCTTGGTGGTGTACAGTTTCCACCTCTAGAATCTTCTCCTCATCCCAAACTGAAATTGTACCCATTAAACACTAACTCCACATTCTTTTGTTTGTTTTTTAGAGGTAGGGTCTCACTCTGGCCCAGGCTGTCCTGGAATTCACTATGTAGTCTCAGGGCAGCCTCGAACTCACGGCGATCCTCCTGCTTCTGCCTCCCGAGTGCTGGGATGAAAGGCGTGGGCCACCACGCCCGGCTTTAACTCCACATTCTTTACCCACCCCCGGGGTCCTGGAAAACTCCTGTTTCAGTTCTGCATCTACAAACTTGGCCATCCCAGCTGTTTTGTACAGTACTTGTCGTTTGTTTCTAGCACTTATCATAATATTTTCCAAGGTTCAGAATTCCCACTTCTTTCTGAAGGATGGATAAAAAGTCCATTGCATGCATATACCACATTTTGTTCCTCTATTCCAAGGACATTTTCTACCAGTAGGACTCTGCTCATAGGCCTAAATTTGACACTAGGCCTCATGGGTCCTTTGAATTGATGTCTTGTGCAATTACAGTCCAGGACACATTATTTAGCATTCATTCATCTATGCTTTTTTGGTTTTGTTTTGTTTTTTGATATATGGTTTCACTAGCCCAGGCTGACCTGGAATTCACTATGGAGTCTCAGGGTGGCCTTGAACTCACGGCGACCCTCCTACCTCTGCCTCCCGAGTGCTGGGATTAAAGGTGTGTGCCACCACGCCCGGTTCCTGATCTTCTGCATAAACATGAAGTCTTCTCCACGCTGTACCTACCCACTCCTGTTTCCAGCGTGGAGCCTGCACACCAGACCTCGCTCATCTGTACTTTATAACGCAGCAAACTGCAAGAACTTTAACACAGGAGCTGGAGAGATGGCTCAGCAGTTAGGACACTTGCCCATAGAGAGTTATGACCACAGCTCAATTCCCCAGCACCCACAGACAGCCAGATGTACAAAGTGGCACCTGTGTCTGGAGTTTGTCTGCGGCAGCTAGAGGCCCTGGTGTGCCCATTCTCTATTTCTCTCTCTCTCTCTCTGCTGGGTGTGGTGGCAGATGCCTTTAATCCCACCATGGGAGGCCTCAGTAGGAGCATCGCTATGAGTTCGAGGTGAATTCCAAGTCAGCCTGGGCTAGAGTGAGACCCTACCTCGAAAGACAAAACAAAACAACAACAACAACAAAAACCAAACAAACTGGTAAACAGAGTTCAGAAAGCAAAACTCACCTCCCTCCAAATGTTAACGGCACCTGAAATCTTAGTCCATTCATTCATTCCCTTTCCCTCTGGACTTTAGATCTTCAGAGAATACACTAGTATAACCTAGCCCAGACAGCTCATAACTTACCCACTAAATACTCCCAGGGAGCCCGTGAGTGAGCCTCTGGGAGCTACAGGGAACTTAACTGTGGTCTCAAATTATTTATTTGAATAAGTGGGATGAATCTTACCTTCTACTTCCCGGCGCACTGTAAGAATCAAGCCCAGACTTAAGAGTTTAAATAAGGAATGTGGCGCAGGGGTGCACGCCTTTAATCCCAGTATTCGGGAGGCAGAGGTAGGAGGATCGCCGTGAGTTCAGGGCCTCCCTGAGACTACAGAGTGAATTCCAGGTCAGTGTGGGCTAGAGTGAGACCCTACCCCGAAAAAGAAAACAAAACACAAAAACCATAAATGAGATACCAGTTCAACGACTGAGACGGACGGTCGAGTTAAGCTGCTTTGTATGCATTTGACTCAGTCTGACAGCTGACTTGAATTCACGACCACTGCATAGTATTGGAAAAGGGCAACATGGTTTCTCCAGTATGACGAAAGGCTGGCTTGAGGTCATGAAAAGCAGGTTACAGACCATAAGCCGGATGGCAGGGGGCGGGAGGGGAGAAGAGTGTCTTCGCAGTCTGTATTTGGAGCCCCGTTGAAAAGGCATGTGTTGTACAGCCAGCATTGAAAAGCCTACCTAAATACTAGTTCAGGGATGTGTTTCATTGCCTGTCACTTCCCTGAGCTGGCAACAGGTGCCAAGGCCACCTACGGATGTGTGGGTGAGAAAGTCAGCGAGCCACAGTCCTTGAGGCCGGGTCTCCCCTCTAGCCCAGGCTGACCTGGAACTCACTACGGAGTCTCAGGGTGGCCTCGAACTCACTGCGATCCTCCTACTTCTGCCTCCCGAGTGCTGGGATTAAAGGCGTGCGCCACCACGCCTGGTCACAGTCTCTCTGACTTTGTGAGGTTAAGCATCTCCTTAGCTCCTGGAGGCACCAGCTGCAGGCCTATGCATCACGTGACACGACTCAAGCCCAATAAAATTCTTTCATGAGGCAGTCTCTAGTCCCCTGGGACATCTGAAGGGTGACATCGTGAAGTCTCCCTGATGCCTGCGCACCTGAACCTCTCCATGGTGATGCATGAAGGCCTCAGAGGCAACAACAATCCTCTTTTCAGCCAATGGCTTTTCTTTTTATTTTTTCAAGGTAGGGTCTCACTCTAGCTCAGGCTGACCTGGAATTCACTATGGAGTCTCAGGGTGGCCTCGAACTCACAGCAATCCTCTTACCCTGGCTCCAATGGCTTCTTTTTTTTAAAAAAAATATTTTTATTTATTTGTTTGACAGAGAAAGAGGAGGACAGACAGAGAGAGACAGATGGAGAGAGAATGGGCACGCCAGGGCCTCCAGCTACTGCAAACGAACTCCAGATGAGTGCCCCCCCCCCATGAATGTGGCCAACTTGGGTCCTGGGGAATCGAACCTGGGTCCTTTGGCTTTGCAGGCAAATGCCTTAACCGCTGAGTCATCTCTCCAGCCCATCAGCCAGTGGCTTTTTGTCAACAAAAAGCTCCGGAGACCACAGCAGGAATGGTGTGCAAGGTGTCCAGGCTGGGGTCAGAGCTCAGCGGTTCACGTCCTGGCTCTGCCAGTGCCCACCCAGCCCCCTTTACCTTCTCTGCCATCTGGGGGCAAAGCAGGCACTGTGCACAACATCTTGGCACTGAAAGCCATGCTGGCTGGGGCCCTCCCCGAATGCTGTGTCTTGGCTGCTGGAATCAGGGGCTCACTGGATCCTACTCCATCCCCAAAACCTTGTTGCTAAGGAGCTCCGGGTTCTGACAGCCAGAAGCCAACGGCCTCAGAGTCATCCGCACAGAGTGGGGTGAGGGGAGAAGTCTACAGCTAATAATAGTTTCTTGAATTTGTAGAGCACTTTATCTTTTTTTATTTTTAAATATTTTTGATTTATTTGAGAGTGACAGACAGGCAGAGAAAGAAGCAGAGACAGAAAGAGAGAGAGAGAGACAGAGAGAGGGAGAGAATGGGCGCGCCAGGGCTTCCAGCCACTGCAAACGAACTCAAGACGCGTGCGCCCCCTTGTGCATCTGGCTAACGTGGGTCCTGGGGAATTGAGTCTCGAACAGGGGGTCCTTAGGCTTCACAGGCAAGCACCTAACCGCTGAGCCATCTCTCCAGCCGGAGCACTTTATCTTTAAGAGTG
Source organism: Dipus sagitta (assembly GCA_036346955.1). Lineage (NCBI taxonomy): Eukaryota > Metazoa > Chordata > Mammalia > Rodentia > Dipodidae > Dipus > Dipus sagitta. Next base: position 21,704,655 of record CM070789.1, on the reverse strand, counting down.
TATTTTAATCCATCACGACAATGAACAAAAGGAAATTGCGAGGTAGGAGGGGTGGAGAGGTTGACAGGTTGGGGGGGGGAGTCACACACCTAAGGCCAACTCATGCCTTTTACCTCCTCCAGTGAGGCCCCCAGCACAGCTGTAGCTGTCCCCTCTTGTGCCCAGTGGGACCTCAGTGGGGTGTGAACAGGATCTGGATGCTCTCCGCAGCTGAGCAGAGGCCTGGCCACATGTACATAAATGGACATGAAGCCCACACTATGGAGGGAAATCAGTAAACAACCCTCTCCCTTTTTATCAGCTTGCTGAATTGGTCTGTATTTGATGGTACGTGGGCTTTCAAAGCCTTCAGAGGAAGCAAAGCTAACGTGGTGAGCACCTGTGATCTTGGCTACCAGGGTGACTGAGAAATGAGGATCATGTATTCAAAGCCAGGCTGGATAACTTATCAAAACCTTGCTTCAAAAGAAAATTTAGAGAAGAGCTGGTGATATAGGTCAGTGGTGAAGTGATTGTCTAGCATATGCAAGGTCCTGTGTTCAATCCTCATTCCTATGATACACACTCCTTAAGGGGAGCTGTCCCTTGCTAATTTTTTAATATTTATTTATTTGACAGAGAGAAATACGGAGAGAGAGAAAGAGAGAGAGGGAGAGAGAGAGAATGGGCGCACCAGGGCTCCAGCCACTGCAGATGAACTCCAGATGCATACGCCCCCTTGTGCATCTGGCTTATGTGGGTCCTGGGGAATCGAACCTGGGCCCTTCGGCTTTGCAGACAAACACCTTAACTGCTAAGCCATCCCTCCAGCCCCTAAATTTTTTTAATATTTTATTTTTATTTATTTATTTGGAAGAGAAAGAGGGAGAAAGAGAGAGTGAGTATGGGCGCACCAGGGCCTCCAGCCATTGCAAACGACCTCCAGACGCGTGCGCCCCCTTGTGCATCTGGCTAACGTGGGTCCTGGGGAATCGAACCAGGGTCCTTTGGCTTTGCAGGCAAACGCCTTAACCACTAAGCTATCCCCCTAGCCCCCTTGCTAAATTTTATAATACTGCCTTAAATGCTTACCTGCAAAGACACCAAGAAACAAACAACAACAACAACAACAACAAAATCTGTCCGATTTACCATTATCAAACCAACTGTCTTTTGGAACTGGTTTCAGTCGAGAACGTGGCTGCTACCTACCACGTCAGTGTGAGTGATCTTAGCCAGCAGCTCCGTCAGAGCATCACACGTGAGCGAGCTCACTTCCTCGTCCTGCTGGAGCCCGCAGATGGCTGCTCCCACGCTCCCGGTCGCGATCATCGATGGCGGGTACATGGCGAACTTGAAGTCTGCAAGGAACGAGGGGCCGAAGGTCAGACTCACAAGGGTGTTGGAGCCCGGAGCTCACCGGCCCGTGTGTGCTTACGACGTTGGAAGGTGCAGGTTGGCCTTCCCAGTGACGTGGCTCCTTCAAGAGCACTTTTCTCCCTTGAGTCTTTCCACAAGGAGCCCTTTATTAATTTTCCGTACCATGGGATGTTCTTGATTTTATTAATTTTACTTGGATTTATTTATTTGAGAGAGAGAGAGAGAATGGGCACGTCAGGACCTCTAGCCACTGCAAGGGGCAGAGAAGTGAGCTAAACATGGTCTCCTCTGGGGGTGATGGTAGAACACAACAGAGGAGGCATGGGACTATACAGGTAACATGTGCCCTGCACCCCACAGGTGGGAAACTGTCCAGATATGCATCAAGAAAGATTTTTTTTTTTTTTGAGGGAGGCTTTCCCTCTAGCTCAGACAGACCTGGAATTCACTATGTAGTCCCAGGGTGGCCTCAAACTCATGGTGATCCTCCTACCTCTGCCTCCCAAGTGCTGGGATTAAAGGCGTGCGCCACCAAGCCCGGCAAGAAAGATTAAAAAAAAAAAACAAACCTTAAAAATTATGTTTAAATGTTTTTATTTGAGAGAGAGAAAGAATGGGCACGCCAGTGCCTCTAGCCCTTGCAGACAAACTCCAGATGCATGCGCCACCTTGCGCATCTGGCTTACGTGGGTCCTGGGGGGTCAAACCTGGGTCTTTAGGCTTTGCAGGCAAGCACCTTAACCACTAAACCATCTCTCTAGCCGAGGACTTTTTTATATTAAAACCTGTAAGTGTAAGCTGGGCGTGGTGGCGCACGCCTTTAATCCCAGCACTTTCGGAGGCAGAGGTAGGAGGATCGAAATGAGTTCGAGGCCACCCTAGGACTACATAGTGAATTCCAGGTCAGCCTGGGCTAGAGCGAGACCCTACCTCGAAAAAAACAAAAACAGACAAAAACCTGTAAGTGAAGCATGGAAGCAGTAGTGTAGAAAATTGAATAAATTGGAATAGTTCACACAATTATCAACATAAGGCCTCAGGTCAAGCATCCTCAGAAGCAAGTTTTTTTTTCCCTTGAGGTAGGCTCTCGCTCTAGCTCAGGCTGACTTGGAATTCACTATGTAGTCTCAGGTTGGCTTCGAACTCACGATGATCCTCCTACCGCTGCCTCCCAAGTGTGCTGGGATGAAAGGCGTGCGCCACCACCCCTGGCTGGATAGGTTTTGATCAAGTACTTGTAACTGCCTCCTAATTATGCTTCTTCACTCCCACTTTTTATTTTTGTTTATTTATTTGAGAGTGACAGACAGAGAGAGAAAGAGGCAGAGAGAGAGAGAGAATGAATGGGCGTGTCAGGGCCTCCAGCCACTGCAAACAAACTCCAGATGCATGCGCCCCCTTGTGTATCTGGCTTACGTGGGTTCTGGGGAAATGAACTGAGGTCCTTTGGCTTTGCAGGCAAAATGCCTTAATGGCTAGGCCCTGGACGCATTTTTAATGGACAGCCAGGGCCCCAGCGCTGAGACTGCAGCGTGCTGTACTCCACAAATCACCGATCTGTGCGCACACTTCTTCCCCCGACCTCTGCTCGATCCCAGGAACACCAGGCAAGGCCTGGCCATCTGTCTGTCTCTCTCACTTGGCTTTCTTCCTTTAGCCATTCATCTCCACCTCGAGGGACATATATTATGAGGCTTTGCCCAACTCTTGCTGGTTGCCAACCCTGCCTGTGTCTTCTCCACTCTCGGGGACGGTATGACCAAGCCAGCCCTTCTATCTCTTGCTCTGCTGTGGGCCCCTTCCACATGAACCACGGAAGGATTCCTCTGCTCAGTGGCCTCATGAGCTCGCCCTGTGACACTGATAACACAAGAGGATTAGTTTCTTAAGGCTGAGGCGCCAACTTATTGGCTAGCTTTCATCTCCGCTGGTGCATTGGACCTGGGCGCTCCGTGGGAAATTTCAAAATAAATTCTTTTCTCATCCTGCAAAGAGCATAGCAATTGTACCTTCCTCATAGTGCCATCCTGAGGATAAACTGAAATCGCCCATGCTACCAGCTCAGGGGTAGTGCCTAGCTTAGGGTAAACAATACATGTCGGCTACCATCCTCTCCTCACCCTGGCCTTCATGGCTCACCCACGGATCCTCCTGGGTGAGTGTGAAAGGTGATTCTGGCTGCCGTAGATTCTACACAGCACCTGCCGAGTGGGGGAGAGGCGTGCAGCATATCCCTGGGTTGTAAGCAGATGTGGAGAGCAGGCCAGGCATGCTGAGGGCCACGAGACTAAGGGCTGTGTGCTCCCTGCAGAATCTCCCACTATCCACTCGGGTACGTGTCCCAGAAACGACCTCATCACATCTCCAAAGCTTCTTCCGTTGCTTTGTCTGGGGTGGGGGAAACTGAGACCCCACGGGGGAGTGTTAAGCACACACTATGAGTGGAAGACAGAAGCCGGTAGCTCTCTTTACAATGCAGCCCGCATCCCCCAGAGCCCAGGCGCAGTGCCCTGGTGAGGAGCTCCAGACATGGCCTTCCCCCACCCCTGGGGAAGGCAGGCAAAGAACGTGTTACAGGTAGGTGAATGGCTACCTCGGGGTCACGTGATCTGCGCAAGGTCACTCCTAAGCGCTGGGCCTCGGGTTTAGACCTCTGGGCTCTCGATCCGGAGTTCTGTGTGACTTACCAGAAGTTGATCACTCCTCAGGGTCACCTCCTACGTGCAAGAACTATGGCACGTTCTTTCACACCAGGAGGGAGAGAGGAGGAGTCCAAAAGAAAAGGGCCTTTGCTCGGGAGTCTCTAGTCACGTGGGTCCAAGTCCTGGCCACGACGCTTGCATGCTGCGGGACTCTGTGTGATTCATGTGCCCCCCAAGAATGTTACAGGGGCCGCAGGGCTCTCTCGTCTGGGCAAGAGCCAGGAGAAGCGCTCCATTATGTGTCTACTTCGAACCTGCCATTCTTCGCCTTGTGTCACCGGAGAAGGAATACTACGCTGTCAGGTTTAAAAGGAGGTCCCGCCCAGCAAGTTTCCCGCTGGCTAAGCGGAAAGCCTTGAACTTGAAGTTGGCTGCTCTGCTCTTGTTCACAACTAGGGGAAGGGAGCTATGTGTGTCCCCGGGAAGTTTAAAGGGCCAGACCCCAGGGTGCTCACTTGGCCAGTGAGTAACACACCAGTGACGTCTCATTCGAAACGTGCTCATCGGCCACACCACAAACCCGTCCTGGCCCAGGACTGCTAATGACAACTTAACCCCGCTGGAAGGAGGGGAGGGGCTGAAGGTGCTCATCCACCTTACGGCCAGATAGGAAGTGGGGCGGCCAGTCCGCAAGCCCCTTCCTCCTCTCGGCCTCACGACACGGTTCAGAGGCTCAGGATGGAAACGCGGCTAACATTCTTCCTTCCTAAAACTCATTCTGGATCAAGGGCCAAGTCCCCTGTCTGCTCTGACTACAACCTGGGGCTACAACTCGATGAAATGTGTCTAGGAAAGATCCAGAAAGCACAAAGGGGCTGTTGTTATCCCTGGGGATGAACCTTGGGGTAGGTAAGGGGAACCTGGGGGGGGGGGGCTACTGGAGTATGTGGCAGACAGCTTGGTACAGTGGCCACAAGTAGGCTTCCAATGCAGAGAGAAGATGCTATACGGAGTGCCTGGAGAGGGACAGATCTCTTCCCTGTCCCAAGTTGAAATTCAATCCCCTTTGCTCTTCTAGAAAAACTGCAATCACATGTTGAGCACGTTATCATGTATGATGTCTCCAATGCCCAAGTATGACTCTGTCACCTCAAGTGTCCTTCTTGCACTGTTTGCTGACCTGGGGCTCTGACGCACACCACCCAAAGGAGGTCTCAGCCCAGAGCTTCTTCCCCAGCTCCAAAAGCTCTGGACAACAGGAATACAACACAAGGAAGACCCCCTTACCCCACACTGCCACCAGGCAAGAGAACAATAGGCAGTCTGAGGCCACCTTCCCCCCCACCCCAGAAGACACTGGAGGGCCGAGCAGGGAAGGAGGGCTCCTCTCTGCCCTGCCACCAACCTTACCCTAGAGCCCACAAAGCAGCGTGCTGGCCGTGGCCCCCTGGGCTCCCCACACTCCCTTCCCCTTTCACACACACATACGCTCAGCACACCCTCCCAGAATCGCTGCCACTTCTTTCACAACCACCTTTCCCATAAACTCGCCACGCCGCCGCCCCGGGGCTGGCTACCTACCATCTCTCCTGGCCCGTGCCCCTGCGGCCCGAAACCCTGGCTGCAGGTGTTTCCTGGGCTCTGGGAAACAGACAGCACTGGGGTGGGGTGGGGGTGGGGGGAAGGACAGAGGCCCATCTGTGAGGTGCTACGGTGGCCAAGATTGGGTGCCACCGGGCTGTCCAGGCAGGTGGGCCACTCACTCCCGCCTCTGGTTCTCTGTCTGCTCCTTGGGCGTCCTGGGAACTCAACCCATTCACCAGACCCTGGCTTCATAATGCAGAAGCCAGGACAGCTTTCCTTCAAGAACAGCAGTCATCATTTAACCGCCCCCTGTCCCCCGGCCCCCGATCTGGTTGCCCAAAAATCCCTCTGCAGCAGTGAGGCTCCAGCGTGGCGCCCTCACTTGCCAAAGCCCAAGAGCGCACCAGGGGAGACATGGGGGGAAAAGGCGGTCCTGCCCACTGCCCCGCACTTCCCCGTGGACCTCTGTCCTCAGTTCCTGAATCCCAGGCTCCCTATTCCGGCCCCAGAGTTGGCAGCCGCCCCAAGGATCTGGGCAAGAAGGCCAAGAGAGAGGGGGATGGGATCCCCAATTTTAGACAATGGGCCTATGGCCTATACAGGATTGGGAGATGTGCCCATAAACCAGGGGGTTAATTCCACCCCCGGCACCCACACCCCAACGTGAGAGGAGGGAGGGGGAAGGGGGCAAAAAAAAAAAAAAAAGACTCCAAAAGACCTGTCAGTCAAGAGACAAGGTCAGAGTGGAACTCTGGCCGCTGGCAGCTGGGTGATGGGAGGCGGGGTGTGTGTGTGTGTGGGGGGGTCAGCTGCCTTAGAGGCGCAGGAGAGAAAGGACTGGCTTGCCCCTCCCCCGCGGTGAATCATGGCCACAGAGGAAAAGGGGGCCCTGCAGAGCCTGGGAGACAAAATAACAGGTCAATGAGAGGCTGACCTCTAGGGCCCAGGCCAGACATCAGAAGGGCAGGAAGCAAAAGAAAGACTGCTGTTCAAAACGCAGCAAAGGCGGGCTCCTCTCCTCTCCTCTCCTCTCCCTTCTCTCCTCTCCTCTTCTTTCCTCCGTCCCTCATGGCTGCTGGAAGGGCCGCTGACTGCCCAAAGGAGCAGAGGACCCATGTGTGTGCTTTGAGGCCTGATGGGGGTCTGGAAGGGCAGAACTAAAGATGACCAGCAAGGACAAGCCTGTTCCCCCTGATCTCAAAAGTGACAGGCGTGGAAATCCGACACTCAAGCAAGCAAAAGCAGAACCCATGGGTCCTACTGGACATAGGTGAGGATAGCCAGAAAAAAAAAAAAAAAAAAAACCCGAGACGTTGGATCCACAATTAATAAGTACCACGGCACATCTGGGTTACAAAGCATTTCCCACCGCATCATTTCACCGAGCTTTTAATTTTCCTATCCCCCCCCTACACACCTCTGCAAAGGCCAGAGAATGATGTAATAGTAACGGGCGTGCTTTGCAGATGCAGCTGAACTTTCAGGGAGGTTAAGGCTGTGCAAGATGACCCAGTGGTAAGTAAGAGACGCCCGACCTTTTGACTAAACAAAGGCCAGGCAGCGTTGCACATTTCACGGTCAACTGTCTCAAACTCCTGAATAAACACATGGCAGGGTATTTTAAAAACAAACAAACAAACAAACAATGAATCCGGGTGTGGTGGCGCACGCCTTTAATCCAAGCACTCAGGAGGCAGAGGTAGGAGGATCGCCGTGAGTTCGAGGCCATCCTGAGAATACAGAGTGACTTCCAGGTCAGCCTGGGCTAGAGTGAGACCCTACCTGGAGAAACCAAAACAAACAAAACAAAAAACCTGCCAACTCCCAAGTCCTACCTGCCCAGTACAACTTATCCCTGGCATATTTAAGCCCCGCCCCCACAAACGGTAAGTTCTTATCTAATTACAAACTCCTGACACCTCTGACCTGGGTGATTAGAGGTTTTAGGGGTCGCAGCTCTGTGGTGGGTCAGTAACCACGATGTATCAATAGTGTGATCTCCATAGAGGGTGAAAAAGCTTATTTAGCACGGAAACACCAGCTGTAATGGCTAGGTTAAAGGCTACAGCCACAGCCGGCTGCAAGCTAAAGGCCAGGCAAGAACCTAGGGCTCGGAAGGCTTGCTCAAAGCCAAACAGGTTCACTCCCTCCTGTCAGAGGGAGCTGTGAGCCAGCAATGAGGGAGCACTCTACACTGAAAATAATTCCTTTCGTCTTCCCACTCACCAAGGCAGGCAGCATTATTTATTTATACTTATTTATTTATTTATTTTGGTTTTTCAAGGTAGGGTTTCACTCCGGTTCAGGCTGACCTGGAATTCACTATGGAGTCTCAGGGTGGCCTCGAACTCACGGTGATCCTCCTACCTCTGCCCCCCCCCCCCCAGCGCTAGGATTAAAGGCGTGCGCCACCACGCCCCGCTAGCATTATTTATCTTGACGTTCCTTGTTCCTTTCACCTATATTTGCATCCCCCCACCCCTCAACCCCTTTAAATTTCCTCTTGGGCTTACCTCCAAGCCATCCTTTCCTCAAAAGATTAAAGATTTAAAACACAACCAGTGAGCAGCATATGTAATCTTCAACGAGCACTTTAGACATCATAAAGAATATTTTAACAGGCGCTAATTCCACTCCCCCTTTACACACCTGTCCTCATAAAACATTTATGAGTGGCCCAGTACGAGAATATTCCAGCGCCGATCGAGAGAGAGCAAACAGCCCAGGATGAAGCCTCCCCGTCTGTGGATGGCTCAAGGCGCCTCATCTGGACACCTCAAGTGGCACGGAAGTCGCTGCCGCCTTCTCGCCTGGCCACCACCCCCCCGAAATCCCCTGAGTCCGTTCTCACCCGTGGCGCACAGGGCGATGAAGGTCTGGGCGTGCTTGCGGATCAGGGACAGCTTCTCCCTCTGCTGGGGCAGTTTGCGGAGGATGTACTCGATGAAGTCGTGAGGAGTGACGGCGGCCAGGTTCCATTTCAACTTGCCCAACACCACCAGTTCCCACTCCTGGGGAGAGAGGGGAAGGAGAGGGCAAGAGACTATTAAAATCCACGGGCTGACTTGGATTCTCGGCTGGGGGATGGTGGGGGGGGGGGATCCAGGCCTGTTTTAATGATGCTCATTAGGACACGGCTTGCTGCTATAGATTGTAAGGGGGTGAGGGGGGCCCCTGTTTGTCCCTGTGCCCCTACTGCTTTGAAGTTGGCGAGAGCTCTTCTCACGCTAGAAATGTCAGGCTCCACTGAGGACAACGAGAGGCCAGGTAGCTGGTGCCAAGATTCAATTTCCTTCCATTTCTCTTGCTCCCTCGCTACTCCGGCCCATCCAACTCCACCAAATACTGCTGCCTGCCCACCCAGAAACTTGGGCCTACACTACGATACAGCCAAGGTCTCTGTAGCCCTGTGGCAATACCTCATTGTATATGTCTGTACCACTGAGTTAGCAGGCTTTTTAATCCTTATAAAAAAAACAAAATGGGGCCGGACAGATGGCTTCGCAGTTAAAGCACTTGCCTGCAGAGCCAAAGGACCCAGGTTCGATTCCCCGGGACACACGTAAGCTGGATGCATGGGGTGGCACATGCGTCTGGAGTTCGTTTGCTGTGGCTGAAGGCCCTGGCGCAGCCCATTCTCTGTCTCTCTCTCTCTCTCTCAAATAAAAAAAAATTGATGCGCACAGATAAAGAGCAAAATAAACTTCCTTGGCAACGAATTAGGTGGCTCTTGCTTGGTGCCAAGAAGTGCCATTCTTCCCTTTGCTGATAAAACGCTCTCATTTGACACATGCAGGCAAAAAGTCTTGGGGATACGACCCTGCACCCTTTCACCTCAATGCTTCACGGGCCTTTATCACGACCAAAGGGCTAGAAGCCATCTTTGCAGCCCCCTCTGCGGACGGAGTGACTAAGACAAGAAGGAGGTGCTTTAAGAGGGTCACAGAGTCCCTCAGCCATGTGTTGGGACAATGTAACCATCTCTCTTCTAGATTTCTCACTACAGCCCTGTTAGCGAACCACCTTGATTGCTTTTCTTTTTGAGACACGTATGGGAAACTGAGCTAAAACAAACTGAGGCCAAAAATAAAATTTTAAAATATGTGCAACAACAACAAAAAAAGAAAGAAAGAAAGAAAGAAAGAAAGAAAGAAAAAAGGCTGGAGAGATAGGTTAGAGGTTAAGGCACTTGCCTGAGAAGACTAAGGACCCAGGTTCAATTCCCCAGGACCCATGTAAGCCAGATGCACAGGGTGGCAAATGTGTCTGGAATTTGTTTGCAGTGGCTGGAGGCCCTGGCACATCCACTCTCTCTGCCTCTTTCTTCTCAAACAAATAATAAATAAGTGGGAAAAAATGTGCAACTAGAACCAGACCTGGTGGTGTCTGCCAATAATTCTAGCACACAGGAGGCTGAGGCAGGATGATAGCCTAGACTATATACAGTGAGACCATGTAAGAGGACTGGAGAGATGGCTTAGCAGTTAATGAATACGCTTGCCTGCAAAGCCTAAAAAAAACCCATGTTCTACTCTCCTGATCCCACGTAAGCCAGACGCACAAAGGTGAGGCAAGCGCAAGGTCGCACATGCCCACTAGGTGGCGCAAGCGTCTGGAGTTCAATGGCAGTGGTGGAGGCCCTGGCGTGCCAATTCTCTCTCTCTCTAAAATTAAAAAAAAAAAAAATTAATTTTTAAAAAAGTACAATCCAAGCCGGGCATGGTGTGGCACATGCCTTTAATCCCAGCGCTCGTGAGGCAGAGGTAGGAAGATAACCGTGAGTTCGAGGCCAGCTTGAGCTAGGGTGAGACCCTACCTCGAAAAACCAAAAAAAAAAAAAAAAAAAAAAAAGAAGAAAAAAATCCAAAGGAAAATACGCCTGCCAATCAGTTGCTTTCAGAAGTATGAGAGCCTGAGAGCCGGACACTACCTGGCCAGTGTCTCCACTCTCCAATTCACCTCGTGCATCTGGAATCTTCCATTTGCTAAGTCCCTGGATAAAGATGGTTTACCACAGCTCTCAACAACCGTGTGGGGGCTAGGGTGAGTGGGGGTCCCTTTCCTTCTCTGGCTCTTGGGTTTCCCATTTGTAAAACGGAAGTCTCTTCCAGACTCCACCACCTCAGATCAAGCCACGGAATATGGAAAAGAGAACAAGTCAACTTGGAGAGATAGCAATTAGTTTGGCTGGTCCTGGAAAAACTGAGGGCATCTCCAAGAATGCCTTGCGTCTACCCGCACACAAAACTAAATGAGCCAGATGATTTTTTTTTTTTTATGTTTGGTGAAAAAAAAAATAGTCTCAATTTTAATCATTTTTTTTTCTTTGCAAGCTTTTGCTCTAGCATTTTTTTTTTTTTTTTTTTTTTTTTGCACAGAGATGGGATAAAAGCCTCTGACTGACTATCCCCAAACCAGAGTCTTTAAAGATGGCTTGAATCCCAGCCCTTTCCTTCTTCCAGGGCACTGTGTGCAGATACCCCGCCTCTGGGACCATTATTAAAGGAAGCAGAGCTTCCAGAAGAAAGCACCTTTCGGGGGCCTCTCTGACCAAACCAGAAGCAGCTGAAATCTGGCAGTGGTTCAAAGGTGAAGTCATTCACGCCCCCTCTGCATTCTTGGCAGTTCCTCCCCCCCCCCCCCCCCACCCCACCACCACCAGCCTTACACATGTCTGTCACTAGGTGGCAGCACAGCCCCAGAAAGGACGGCTTTTCACAAAGAGCTCTCTCAGTTCAAGAAGCCAGTCCTCAAGCCTGGTGGACTTGGTGCCCAGGCCCAGGCACCAGCCAGCAAGGGGGAGGCTGGGGGCGGCTAGGGAGTAGACAGAAGGGGTTAGGCTTCTTCTAAGCAGAGTAAAGAAAGGTGTGCAGACCACTGGGGGTGGCCCTGGGAAACCCTCTACCGACAACTGGGTAGGTCAGCAATATGGCTGACCAAGGCATGAAGCGCCCCAAGAGTTAGATGGGTGGGGGAAAGCTTCCAATAGAAAACCGTGACTAAGACAGGAGACCCCTGGGGAGGTAGACAGATCACAGCGCCACTGAGCCTAGGAATTTGGACTTCAGATTCCCTCCAGTCAAAGGCCAGGTTTTTGAGTTTGCTCAAAAGTCAACGGACTGATATATGCAGTGATCAGCTGCTGGGTGTTTGTAACCGCAAGACTTTGTTTTTTATTTATCTATCTTGAAGACATTACTTTGACTTCTCAAGGGTGTGATGGGATTTGCAACAATCCAGTCCCTGGCACGTGAAACACATTTGAGTCGCGCGAGATATCAGACCGTCGTTCGGTGAAAATTTGGACTGCTACTGCTAATTGAAAATATTCTGTCACACACACACACACACACACGCGATTTCAAATGAATTTCATCCTGGCAAATCCCATGAGATCTTATTCATGGACGTAGGTAGCCTCGGCCTTTTGCTCACCTAATAGGAACACACACACACACACACACACACACACAAAATATTATCTCCTAAAAGCTGTGTCTTCTTCAGTGTGAGTTCCAGTGCCTAGGTGATTCTAGATCTTAGGATTGGTCCACAGATTGGGGTGGGTGGGTGGTGGGCACGGTGTTAGGGAAAGACAGAGGCAGGGGTATTGGGAGCAGAGGGGAGGAGGAGGAGGAGCAGGCCTTACCAGCAGCTCCTGGGGCTTGATGGAGTTGTCTGTATAAATGCACAGCTTTTCGGCCGTCAGCGGGATGGTCTCTTTGAGCTTAGAAGCCAGGAACATGCACACAGCGCCCAGGAGCTGAAGATGGGTTTTTGGAGTTGGGACTCCTGCCAGGAACCGGTCCAGGTAATTCATGGCCAGAGGGAAAACTTCCTCTTCACACTTTTGTTCCTCGCAGACCTACAGAGGGAGGGAGGGAAGGAGAGAGAGAGAGAGAGAGAGAGAGGAGAGGGAGAGAGAGAGGGAGAAGGTTGGAGGGATAGTACGAAATGCACTCGGAAGCACAGGAAAAGTTTCATTTAAAACTATGAACTCTGGGGTGGGGGGTGGGCAACAAACACCAAAAAATTATCTTTGTGTGGAGGGGGAGGGGAGTAGATAGTGTAATAACGTTCAAGGTGAGAAGACCATAGAGTAAATCCCAAACGCTATGGGACTTGGATTTGCACATGGAAAGTGGGGGGGAGATAAGGGGTGGGGGGTAAAGAGGGGGTGCCTTGAGGACCCTCCAGCCCGCAGGCTCAGCCCAGCTCAGCAGCCGCCCGCCGCGCCCCTTCTTTGCGCACTAACTCACTCACTCTCTCTCTCTCTCTCTCTCTCTTTTTTTTTTGGATTTCGTCATCTTTTCAAAAAATCAATAAAAATATTCTGGCGGCTCCGGGGGTCTACTTCTTGGTCTCATTCGAACCGTCAGACCCTGCTCTATCATTCCCGACAATTGGAAAAAATGTCCCGCGGGGTCCCCGCGGCCCAGGGGCTGCTTTCGGGGGGCTGGGTGGGGAGCGGCGGGGAGGAGAGGGGGGGAGGGAGGAGGAGGAGGAGGAAGCGCGCCGCAGCCGCCGCAGCTGGAGCACTGGGGCCGGAGCTGGGGAGGAGGGGGGGGGGACCCGGTTTCAAAAAATAATTAAAAATCGAGGAAACAGCCTAGCAAAATCCTTTGGGCCTGAAAACCCCAAAGAAGATCCAGGCTTCCCGAAACGTCCGTTCCGGGTGTCGGCGAGGTCTGTCTGTCCAGCCCTGGAGCTCTAGATCCCGGGGACAAACTTGCAAAGAGTGTCCGGCTGCGGCCCACAAGGGCAGGAACTAGGAAAGCCATGCCGGGCTGGGAGGTGGAGGTGGGTGGGGGGGGCGGGAGACAGAAATCGGGAGACCCCCTGGAAGGAGGCCCCGACCTCTCATTTTTTTTTGGGGGGGGGAGGAGGGGGTGCCCCATCGTCCCGCGTGCATTCGTCTCCCTACCTACCCCACCCAAATCTCCGCATTGAAGAAGCTGGAAAGGCAACTGTAAGTAACCATTATATAGGCCGGGGGAGGGGTGGGTGGAAGAGCGGCGGGGGAGAGGGGGGGGGGCTCTCTGGGAAAGAGGGCATGATCAGAAGTTGGGGTGGCCAGGATGATAGGGTACCGGGGAGAGGGGGTGGGTGCTGGCGACGCTTTCCAGCTTTTCCAACTGGACTTTGCAAAGCAACATGGCGAAAGCACCGCGGGCAGGTCCAGAGCGGGTGCATACGTGGGCACACGGGGCTCGCTCTCTCTCTTTCCCCGCAGAGATCGCAAGCAAGGGGGTATTAAAAAAAAAAAAAAAAAGAAAGCGGTTCCTTAGGGTTCCCCCAAAACACACGTTGCTGTTTATTTTTTTTTTTAATGCGACTTCCGGGGCTCTCCTGAATTCCCCATTTCTCTCCTCCTCCCCCCCCTCCATTCCCCCCACCACCACCCCCGCCAACGAGGAGAGCCTCGACCACATGCGGGGACGTGTGGACGGGACCGAATTGTCCCGAGCCTTGTTTTTATTTTCTTTTTTTGGGGGGGGGGTGCTGTCTTTTACAGTGGGTTCCGATTTTTAAAAATTTTTTTAAATGTTCTTATTACCTCCTTCGCAGCCGGGGTTCTCCCCAAAAGAGACAGGTCGGGATTGGGGGTGTGTGTGTGGGGGGGATAGCGGTGGGAAGACAAGGAAGCCACCACATCCAGGCACACACGCGGACGCGGGGTGCCCTCTCCCCAAACCCCCCTCCGATGACCTAGCAAGGGACAGACAGACCATGCGGCCACGCGTCTCGCTCAAGGGTGTGAGTGGCCACTTAGTGCCCGGAGGCCCGCATGCGGGAGGAAGGCGCGCGCGCGCGCGGGGGGAGGGGGGCTTTGCTGCCCTGTCTTGCAGTTTTGGGGTACCTGCGCCGGGGGAGGGGGAGGGAAGAGGGTGAGAAGTCGGGCCTCCGGCTCCCGCTTTCGCTCGCACACCTACCTCGAGCATCCAGGTGGCCACCATCCTGCGCATGTAGGGCTGGATGTCCTTCTGCACGCACTTGAAGTACGAGCACTGGGGAAGATAGCGCTCCTCGATGGCCAGCAAATTCTGCAGGACGCGGTCGTCCAGCAGGGCGCGGTCCGGCACGGCCCTGCGGACCGGGTCCACCTCGCAGCATAGCAGCTCCATTGCTCAGCCGGCGAGACCGCTCGCTCGTGCCCCCCCGGGCTTTCTCTGCACCGGCAAAATTCGGTTCTGGATTTTTCTTTTTTTTTGGAGGGTGAGGGGAGAAGGTTCCCCCCTACACACACGCACTCTTCACCTCCTACCTTTGGCTAAATCGAAGATCTGGGAGAGAGGAATGGGTGAGGGTGAAGAGAAAGAAGCTGGGGGTCTTGGGGTGGGGGGAGGAGAGCAGAGAGGAAGGGTGGAAGGTGGGCGAGCAGAGAGCCGCGGGGGCCGCCTGCCGCCTCGCACCGGTCCTCCCCTCCGAACTGCCTCGCTCTCCCCAGCTCGCTCTCCTCTCTCTCCCTCGGAGGCAGTGACGCAAGCTGGCCGAGCAGTTAGATCTCCTCCCTCGGCCTCCTTCCCCTCTCCGGTTCCTCCTCCCCTCCCCGGGCGTCCCTCCCCTCCTTTCAATCTCTCCCTCCCTCCTTTCCCCTCATTAAGGAGAGCAGCAGCTGGCCCGACCAAACTTCAAACGCCGTCCCCCGCTCCCCCCTACCCCCCCACCCCCCACCACCACTCCCCCTAGTTCTCCGAGGCTCTCTCCATCTATCCAGCCCCTCATGCCAGGGGCCCCGATAGGGGATCCCACAAAACTTTTGCTGATTCCTATTTAGTCCCTCTCCCTATTTTTTTTTTTTTTGCAATTCTGTAGGCATTTACCAGGTTCCCCCCTCCCCTCCTCTCTCCCTCCCTCCCCCCACCACCCCTTAAAAATGAGACACCCTCCAACTTGGGCAGCTTGAAAAGTGATCCTAATATAGCTCGGATACTCAAGACCCAGGCCATGCAAGGTAGATTGCTTGAAGATTGGAGATGAGCTCAAGCAATTTAGAAAGAGAGCTCTCAAGCGGGGGAAATAAATAAATAAATAAATAAATAAATAAATAAATAAATAAATAAATAAAAATAAGGGAGGAATAACTAGGAAATCGCATCCTCAGATGCCCCGGGGGGTAAAAAGTTTTGTGCCTCTTAAGTTTGCTCTGGATAACTTCGAAGATGTTTCACAGAGGAGCTTCCCCTCTGGTCCCCTGAACTTCTCTGTGTGTGGGGGGGTGGGGGGGTTGGCGAGGAAGAGGAGGGCGTTGGGAAGGGGGGGGGGCTGCTCCTCTGGCCTGGTTAGAATGTGACCCTGGAGCCGAAAGCGCGGTGTTCTTGGGGGCGCCATTGGGCGGCGCGGCGAGTCGCTCCGGGCTGCGGCAGGCCGGGGAGGGGGGTGGGGGGGTGGGGGGTGGCCGGGCCAGCGGCGTCCCTCGGCGGCCACGCAGGAAAAACCCGCTTCCTCGCCCGGGCTTCTGCTGACAAGCCACCCGAGGTGTGTGCGCCGAGCGTGGCCACACTGATAGAGCTTTCTAGGAAATAGCTGGGCGGGGGTGGGGGAGCTGGGGGGGGGGGGCTTGCCGGGGAGGGGAAGGGAGGGTGCAGGTTTGCTTCCCCCCTCCCACTTTGAACGCTTAGCATTGCCATCCGGTCCGGTCCGTGTCCCCGGAGGCCCTTGGCTTCTGCACCCAGAGCCAGGTTCGCGCCTGCTTCCTGCAGCCCCGGGGACTCCGGAGACTTTGCCAGCCCAGCGCAGTCGGCCCTGACATGTGCTCTAAACGCATCCCGGGGATCAAGGCTGCTTTTACAAGGGGACGTGGTGGTGGCGTTTCCACACCTCTTCTCCAACCTCGCCACGGCTTTGCAGCGCTCTGGGCTCGGGGAGGACGGGGGTGGGGGGTGGGAGGGGGGAGGCGAGGGCCGTGCGCCCCCAGCTTGGTGGCGCAGCTGGCACGTGCAGCGAGCACGGCGTGGGCTGCGGCGCTCCGGGCATACCGAGGACCCACTAAGTACCTCCTACCCGGAGGACTGGGGGCCCGAGCAGGGGCACGGAGACCGTGGCGGAGGGAGGGAAGTGGGGGGGGGGGTGGCTAGACCGGGTGAGCAGTTCCCTGGAAGACCCAGGAGGGGACGTGGAAGGGAGAAGGCGGGGTGGTGGGGGGGGACAATAAACCCGAGGTGCAAGCGATTAACCACCGCCCCGAGCCAGCCCCTTTAAACCAGGGTGGGGCGGAAGGGGTGGGGGGGGGGAGGAGGAGGATATCACTTTAAAAGGGTGAGTAAGAGTTTGGGGCGCTGCCTCCCCTCCCTCTATTTGCATAGCCAATAGCTCTGGGGCTCCTGCTACTGCGCGCTGACTGTTACCGGGCAGATTTTTTTTCTTTTCTTTTTTTTTTTTTTCTTTTTCTTTTTTTCTTTTTCTTTCTTTCTTTTTTTTTTCTTTTTCCTTGTAGGACGCGTTCCCCGCTACATCAAAAGGAAGCCAGGGGCGGGCGGAGGCAGAGAGGAGGACCCAGGCGGGGGAGTGGGCTACGCGAGGGCCCCGGGCACCTTGGACCTTATCAATGGCAGCGGGAATTAGTATCCAATCTACTGCATGTAAAGAAAGGGGAGGGAAAGGAGGCGGGCGAGGAAAATGTCTAATTGCTGTGGAAGCCATTAGCTTTGGGGAAGAAGAAGGAAAAAAAAAAAAAAAAAAAAAGAAAGAAAGAAAAGAAAAGAAAAGAAAAAAACTCATTGAAAAACCCAAGTTGCAAATTCAAAATGAAACAGCCCAGCGCGGAGGATGACACTTGGCGGAGCGCAATGCCCATCATCACCACCTATCGATTTTAGTCAAGGTGGACTTCCCTGCTCGGTGGCTTCCTGAATCACTCGGGACAGATACATGAGCTTACACTTTTAAGACCTCATAAAGGAATTACTCAAAACTTCCCCTCGGCCACCTTTGAGCGGATCCGAGACAGCTGTTGGTGGACTGGGGGGGGGGGGGCGGAGAGCGGGGTTTTGGGGAGGGGGGGTGGTGGTGGAAGGCGTAAGGAGTGTTTTGAAAGAATCAATCTACCCGACAGGCAAGGACAAGGCCGCAAGGACCTCCAGGTTCTCCACGTCACTTGATAGCTAGCTCCTGGCGCACGGTCCCCCCTCCATTGGCCACCTCGCTGGGGGTGGGGGGGAGGGTGGACAGCATCCCGAGCTGGTGGGCTTGTCACAGCCAGGGAGGAGGAGGAGGAGGAGGGCAGAGGCGGGTGGTCGTGAGCAGGCTCGCCCACCCGGAGGACAGAGCCTGGGTGGCGAGTCCTCACGTCTCCGGAGGGAGCCCAGGGCCTCTCGCCCAGCTTTAGAGACATTCCAACGGGGAGGGGCGCAGGGGTGGCCCGGGGAGGGGGGGTCGCGGGCGGATCCCCCGGCCTCCAGGCCAGCCCCTTCTTCATTCACTGAGACTGGAGAAGTTCGGGCGCTTTCCCGCGTGCCCACACGTCCCTCCTCCACCTCCCCTTCCGTTGACGGGCTGTTCGCGAACCTCGCATCGAATCCGTCCTCAACACGTGGGCCGGGGCGTGAGAGGGTGCGGATGTTGGCACTGCGTCTCCCGGGAGGTTGGGACGGCTGCAAACGGGGAGTTCTCCCTTTCGGTTGACCACGTGTTAAAAAAAAAAAAAAAAAGCCCTTCATTTCTTCTTAAAAAGCGCCCTGGCTAGGGCGCGGGGGTGGGGTGGCGTGGTGGTGGTGTGGGGGAAGGCAATGGTATCTGGGCCAATGTGTTCATTTTCTTTAAATGTGGACGTTGGTTTGGAGGAAAAGCCCAAATGTGCATCCTGGTCACTTTGAGAAAATACATAAGGGTTCTGCCTTATTCCTTTTTTTTTAAATACCTAAGGGGGAGAACCCTGTCTTTTTCAGGACTGGTGATAAATTGGAGCGGAACTCACATTTTACTGGACTTCTGTTCCCTCCCGCCCCTTGCGTTTCACAGTTTCAGTTGGAATGAGTACAAAACCCCTGTAGGGTTAGGTGCAGCCGGGGTTGGGTGTTTATGGCCACATTTCTGCAGGAACCTGTCACCTAGGCACACATACTCAGGAGCCTACCTGGCAGATGCGAGCTTGCCAGGTGGCCCTGTGGTAGGCCAGCAGCTAGGGAGTTGCTGGTTCGAGTCCCACCACCTCTAGGCAGGGGCTGTCAGGCCGGGTGTGTGTGTGTGTGTGTGTGTGTGGGGGGGGGGATAGTCACTTAAACTCAGAAATTGGGGCCATTGCCGGTTCCTCGGCACCCCTAAAGAGTAAAGCTGTGACACCCCATGGTCAGGCAATCAATCCCCCTAAAACTCGAGGGCTCCTTAAAAGCATGTAGCAAAGTGACAAGAGACAGAGAGGAATGGGGGACTCCAAGCAAGGTCGAAAAACGTGCGAGAGCAGAGGAAGGTAGAGGCAGTCGGGAAGTGGAGAACCGAGGAGGAGGAGGGCCGAGAGATGCAGGGTTCAGAGGCTCGGGATGCGGGGAACCGCCTAGGCGGCTCCAGGTGCGCCCGCGGGACTGCGCGCAGTGCCAGCCGCCGCCGCCGCCGCCGCAGCAGCACCGGGGGCGCAGCGGGTCTGAGCCCTGGTGGGCGCAAGTCGGCTCCGCCTGGGTCCTCGGGTGGGTCTCAGGGTGGACCCTGATCGGATCCCTGGCTGCGGATGCCCCGAGACGTGGGTTCGGAAGGGAGCGCCTGCCGTCTGCGGACCCTTGGAAGAAAACATTTCAGACCCCAACTTCCCCTCTTCCTGTCTGATTCAACCTCAGGACACGCCTCGTGAGGCCCAAAATAGCACTGGGAAGAGCATTTACTTTCTTTAAAAAAAAAAAAAAAAAAAACAAAAAGTGAACGTCCCCAGAAGATTTGGGGCTGGGGGCGCCTGGCTGGCGGAGTCGGCCCCCCACCCAGCCACCCAGCCATGATCTCTCCGGGGAGGAAAAGGACCGGGTCGTGGAGGTCCTTCCCCAGGCACCCTGGGAGGGAACCGCTGGGCGGCGGAATCGCGCCTCCGATCGGGGAACCACCACGCGGCTTTTTCGCGGAATTTTGACGTCACCCCCACGTGGGGGAAGGGGCCGAGAGAGAGAGAGAGAGAGAGAGAGAGAGAGAGAGAGAGGAAGCGGTGGGGGCGGGCTCCGGGCGGGGCGGGGGGCATCGGCCACCAGCAGGGTCGCCGTCCCCGTGCGCCCCGGTGGTGCGCCCCTGCCGCCGCGCTGCGCTTCCCCCCACCCGGCCGCCTTCCACCCACAGAGATTACATTATTGTTTATCATCCTCACTATTATTTTTTAAACTTCGAAATCTTTGCTCCGGAAAAAAAGCTGATTTCTCTGTGTCTCGGTGTCCAGTTCCGCTGGATACTGAGCTCAGACTCAGTATCGCGATCGCTGGTCCCGCGACGCGCGATGCCCGACGCTCGGCTCCCCAAACTCACTCTCTCCCTCTCTCTCTCTCTCCTTCCCCACCCAGGGAGACGCGCTCACGGCTTTCTGCCCCTCGGGGACCGACTTGTGCATTTGCTTTCACACCCGAGTTCTTTTATTTTCTTTCCACGCGCGACAGAGTCCTCCGTCCCCGCCCCCACCCCGGTTCACCATCCGAGCACGCGCTGGGGCTGGGCACACGGGCCGTGCCAGTGGAGAGCTCACGTGGGCGCGTGGGGTCAGGAGCCCACGGAGGCTTTTGCATGCACAGCGCATCGAGCTTAGAAATACCCTTCGGAGAAGGGCTGTGCATGGACATGAGCAGAAGGGCAGTGCGATTCCTCCGCCCCCCCCCCCCAATTTACTCGCCCCAGACCCAGGAAGGCTGCAGCTGCACAGTGAGCCCACGCACCATCATTTCCCCTAAATGTGGGCAAGGTCTTTTTGCTCATCATCCAGCCTGGGGGTTGGGGAGCAAATAGCTGAAATGTGTGATTATCTTTTAAACCCACAAGGGACTGTGCTGAATTTTTTTTCAAGGATCTGCGGTGGTTGTAGTTGATGGGGTGGGGGGAGTGTTTGGGAGGAAAAAAAAAAAAAACACCAAAAAACACCCAGGTCTAACTGCCTTTAATCTCACTGAGGTAAAGGAACCTTGGAGGAGCTAGGGACTTCTTTGAAAATGCGAACTTGAGGTGGGACTCTGTGTTTCAAAAGTAGGGGAGTTTTCTGTTTGAATCAGATGTAAAATGTGGAAACGTCTCTCTGTTTCTCTCTCTCTGTCTTTTTGAAGATGACAGGGTTTAGTTATGAACAGAGCTGTCTTGCCTCGTTTGAACACATTCCCACTAACTTTAATTTATTCTTTCTTTCTTTTTCGTTTAATGATTGCTAGTCTGATCCAGGAAGCTGTGTTTTGTTTCTTTTTTTGTGGGGGGGGAGAAAAATTATAAATAATAAAAATATCAATGATTATTGTTGAGGCTTGGTCTGAGAGAACTGTATTTAAGAATGCTTGCTTTTAGGGGACTGGTTGGATGAACATTTGCTTTTGTATGCACAAAGTAGAAAAATAGAATAAATTATTTAAAAACTTAAAAGGAAAGAACCAAAAAGGAAGTATTTTAAGTGCCAAAAAAAAAAAAAAAAAGCAAGTGTCTTTTAAAAAAATTGCTTCACCCTCATTTGATACTTCTGAATTGTGAAGGTCAAGTTGAAAACTTTGCAGATGGAAATTCTTTGTAAAAAGTTCAATACCATCCCCATCGGAGTGGTTTTTAGCAGAATTAAATTTTATTTGTTTTCTAAACACTTGAGTTTTGTTTAAATGCAAACATTCCCTCTAAAAATGTTTTCTTTGTGTGATTGAATATTGTTTTAATTTTGTCATTTTATTCAGCTGTGCATCAAGTACAACCAAATTGTAGCAATATAAAATATTTGTCATAAATAGCCTTTATTTCCTATTGCATTTATCCAGCATAAAGCATTAGTATTACCAGCATTTTGCAGTACGGTTTATAACATAACTCCACAACAGACTGTATTCATAGTCTCCCAACTTTAAACAACTAATTAATTTAAAAACGGATAAACAATTTTCTCCTTGAGCTTTTATTTATTTTATTTTATTTTATTTTTAAAGTTAGATTGATGTTTTTTTTTTTCAATTACCTCTTGGGTGTTCTTTTGTTGGCATTAAAAAAAAAGAGTAATTTTTGCATTGTGAAAAACAGGTTGTTTTTTAAAGGTTCACACAGCCATCAAAATGTGCATTTGGAAGAGATGTCTGTTTTAGAATTAACCTGAGGAGACAGTTTGTGTTGGTGGGCTGAACAACCCAAGCTAGGTTGGACTCCTGGGAGGGATGTATTTCCCCTTTGCTCAGCCTTAAATGAGAATATCTGCTTTTCTATGACTTTGAGACACTCTGTGTCTGTGCATTATGTAAACAACTTCAAGAGGCACAAATCTGCAGTAGAAGAGTTTCTGTGGAGGCGAAATTATAGCAAAATTAAAGAAAAATGCAGAATTATGCCTGCTGTCAGCTGTCTCAAATCATGCTTTTTATAATGGCCCCCATCAGCTACAAACCAATTGATTCTTTTCTCTGTGATGCCTTCAGGTGAGTGAGTTCCAGCCTTGGTGGATTCTGTCAGTTGATCATTCATGACTGGTGACAGTAGTGACCCCAGTCTTGGCAAACAGTGCACGTGGGTGGGTGGGGAGCCTTTTCTTTCTCCTTTGTTAGAGAATTGTCAAGAAATTATAGATCCTCAAGTTAGGGGCTTGTTTGGGGAAGTAACACCAAAAGCATTTAATTTTTGAACTTTTTGAAAATACGGCTCTGAAACTTAGTGTGCCTGTTGCCTAGAGGAAGGGGGAAAAAAAAATAAACCCACACAGGATTTGAAATGAACAAGAAAAATTTCTTGCCTAATTTCCAGAGCCTTTTCCTTCCTCATGTCCACATAGGTTTCTGTTTCTGAGAGCAGCCAGTTGTCCATTGAGAAAAATGTTAACCCTAGGACCAAAACTCTTCTTTGGTATAAAAATAAAATAAAATAAAATAAAATAAAATAAATGTTCACTAGGAAATGTTTTGAGTTTCTGATGAAATGTCTCACACCTGGCCACCAATTATTTTAGAATCATGAAACATTATTAAAAAAAATTCTTTTTAAGAATGTGAGTTTCCATCCTGGTTTTCTTTTGTGTGTGTGTGTGGGGGGTCTCCTGATATAATTTTAGTGGGGACATTTAGTCACATAAGTGACCATAAGCTATGTCCATTGTGATACCGAATAGCAAGTTTTCACACTCGTACTTTCTTCTGAAAATACATTCTTTTGTTTTTCTTTTTACATAAAATAATATATTTGATATAAAATTTTCTTAATAGAATATTGCATAGGGCTCAAGTTTACTTGCTTTGGTAACAAAAGGAAGAAAAAAACATGTAATTATTCTTAGCAGTGCAATTACCTGCAATTTTATGTCGTGTAGCAAACGATTTAAACAAGTCAGTCATGGAGCACTTGTGAAATTTACTACACTTGGGATTAAAACCATACTTACCTCAAGGAACTAAAGTTTGCCCTTCCACTGAGTCACTTGAGATTTTTGCCTGGCAGGATGTATATTTCATTCAGTGGAAGTCTTTCCTACTTAGGAAAGCATTGTTCTCAACTACAGATTAGATCCAGCCTTGCTTACTTAGACTAAGGGAGATGGGCCTCATGTTCTGGGCGGTCATAGATACGCCTCTTGTGTCTGGGAGTTTGCCGTTGCAACAGTATATAGCATTTGCCAAGGTTACTCACGCTGAGAGGTCACCTATGTTTTGGGCTGGTAATGTCACAGGTCTGTGCACTGATACAGCAGGGCATGGCTCAGATTTGTAAGGCAGGGCTTAAGTGGTTTGAAGGCAAGAGTCAAACCTGCTGAAATTTCTGTGCGTTTGGGTTCTGCTATTTCTTCATTCGTTTTATTTGATTACAATCGAGTCTCTCCCATGGGTCAAACTCGGTGCTACCTACATATTGGGAGACGTAATAGTTTTATAGTCAGCACTCAAGGTTTTGGAAGACAAGGAGGAAAACAAATTGAATAATGTAGTCCCTGTCTGGAATTAGAATTAATATTCCAGAAAAAAAAAAAAACGGATGGTTTTGAAAAATAATAGAACTGGGCTGGAGATGTAACTAAGTATATAGAGTGTTTGCACAAGTCCCTGGACTCATCCCCAGCGTTACAAAAGATGGAAGAGTTGACACATGGTTAGAATCTCAGCCCTTGGCAGGTGGAGGCAGGAGGATCAGGAGTTCAAGGTCATTGAGTGATAAATAGTGAGTTTACATGAGACCTTGATTCAAAAATAATAATAAGCAAGTGTTAAAAATAAAACCACAGGGGCTTAAAAGAGATGGCTTAACAGTTAAGGCGCTTGCCTGTGAAGCCTAAGGACCCAGGTTCGATGCTCCAGGACCCACGTAAGCCAGATGCACATGGAGGCGCATGCATCTGGAGTTTGTTTGCAGTGCCTAGAGGCCCTGGCGAGCCCATTCTCACTCTCTCTGTCTCTAAGAAGTAAGTAAATAAAGTCGTTAAAAAAAAACAAAAACCCATAGAACAAAAACTTAGAATGAAGTGTTGTTACCTGGAAAGGAAATGGAAATTGTTCTTCTCCTTACAAGCAGTCAATTAAGTACTACTTGTTCACACAGTGTTTCCATTATGTTCCTAAATATTCTCTCTCTCTCTCTCTCTGTGTGTGTGTGTGTGTGTGTGTGTGTGTTTTTCCAGGTAGGGTCTTGGGTGTAGCCCAGGCTGACCTGGAATTCACCGTGTAATCTCAGGGTGGCCTCGAACTCACGGTGATCCTCCTATCTCTGCCTCCAAAGTGCCGGGATTAAAGGCGTGTGCCGCCATGCCCGCCCGGCTGTGTTCCTAAATATTCTTAAATTAGGTTCTTAACTTGTAATCCGTTGGAACTGTTTGGTTGGATATCTGAGTCATAGATCACATGTTTGGGGCTTGGTTCGTCCTTTAGACGTGGAGGCAGAGCTGACTGGTTAGGTCCTCCTTCTGAGCTCACCCGTTTCTTGGAGTAGCTGTGTGCGCCCTAGCAGCTGGCTCTCTGGAAGAACTCCCCTGCAGGACACAACAGTGGCATGTACATCACTTCTTTGGGGAGGGAATCTGAGGTCACAGGAGCTCATTTGCTTGTCCTGGCTCCCTCAGAAATTGAGAGGAGACTGCTGACAGTCGCCTGTCACCGGAACTGCTGCAGATCATGGGTCCTTGTCATTGGCATGGTGTGTGAAACCGTTGCATTCTGGAGGTCAGAACGGTCCCGTTCTGCTTCCAGTGAGCACTGTGACGTTAGGGAATGACATCTGTGGTTCCAAGATCCAGTTTCCTCATGGGCAAGACGAGCTGTGGCCATAGGAAGGGATCATCACGCGCCTCTCCAGCTCTGAATCTCCAAAAGCACCATTGGCTTTCTTACCAATATCATCATCAAAATAGCGTTGAAACCCATGTGGCATCTTTCACATAGCTTATGTTCAACATGAGGGTTTTAAGCTTGTAGGCTTGGGCATGTTCTCTCTCCCTTACCATCTGAGAGATGTTAACTCATCGAACATCAGAACTCTTTTAATTCACTTCTTCCTCTTGGTGGCTGTTGGAACGCTCTTTTCCTTGTTACAAGCCATGAGAATAAAACCAAAGTAGGGCTGGAGTAATGGCTTAGTGCTTAAGGTGCTTGCCTGCGAAGCCTAAGGACCCAGGTTCAATTCCCCAGGACACACATAAGCCACACCCACAAGGTGGCGCATGCGTCTGGGCTTCATTCGCAGTGGCTAGAGGCCCTGGCACGCCCATTCACTCTCTGTGTCTCTGTCTCTCTCTCTCTCATCTCTTTCTCCCTTTCTGTCTCTTAAGTAAATAAATACATAATAAATACAAGTTAAGTTTAAAAAAAACCCAGTGTATAGAACATAAGAATATATGGAATCTGGTGCTCTTCTAAGGTGTTTAAGGACATCCTAGCTCACAGATGAAAGTAACCTGGTGCTTATTCCTCCAGCTCTGGCAGAGCCCATCAGAACACAAATGGCAGGGTTGGAGTGGACTTTGCCCACCCTCTCTTAGGTAACTAAGTGACAGTTCACAGACCTCACGAGCCGCCGCAAGTAAGTCCATTCTGAGCTGCATGGGACCCACAGAACACCCTCCACGGGTGACAATGGAATAGAGTGAATTTCCCAGAGTTGCAGTATTTAGATATCCTTCCCAGCTCTCTGGCACGCTTTACTATCTGGGTGCATACGAATAAAACTCCCTGCTGGGTCCCACTTTTCTCTCACTGAGACCCAAATGGAAAACTCTGTTCGTTTGGGTTCTATGTGCTCCAGCACAATCCAGGAAGATACCAGTTATTTGCTTTACAAAAAAAAAAAATCATTTGTGGAAGTGTCACTTTAAAAGTATGGTAACAGGGCTGGAGAGATGGCTTAGCCGTTAAGGCGTTTGCCTGCAAAGCCAAAGGATCCTAGTTTGATTCTCCAGGACCCACGTAAGCCAGATGCACAAGGGAGCACATGAATCTGGAGTTGTCTACAGTGGCTGGAGGCCCTGGCGTGCCAATTCTCTCTCTCCCTCTCTCTGCCTTTCTCTCTCTCTCAAATAAATAAATAAATAATAAAGTTCTTTAAAAAAAATAAAAAAAATAAAAGTATGGTAACAGGGCTGGAGAGATGGCTTAACCGTTAAGGCGTTTGCCTGCAAAGCCAAAGGACCTCGGTTCGATTCCTCAGGACCCACGTAAGTCAGATACACAAGGTGACGCACGCATCTGGAGTTCTTTGCAGTGGCTGGAGCCCTTGGTGCACCCATTCTCTCTCTCTTTCTCTCTCTCTCTTATCTATCTGCCTCTTTCTCTCTCTCTTGCTCTACCAAATAAATAAATAAATTTTTAAAAATGTATGGCAACAGAGACACTTCTAGTAATTAATGCATAATTACAACTGAGATAGTTTCCAAAGTGTTCTCCGAATAATTTCTTTAAATTTATAGTATCATGAAGTGCGCTGGCCTCGGGGTTAGGGGAAGTGCGCTTAGGTCTCACTCTGCCACGCGTGGTGTTAGCTCTCCGTCACTGTGAGGAAACACCCGTGGCACTTTACTTTGTAAGGAACAAAGGCTATTTACGGTTTGGAGGCTCAGAGTTCAAGATCAGGCAGTCGTTAGTTTTGCCTCTGTCAAAAGCACCGTGGCCTCCCAGGAGCCTGATGTGTGAAACAGATTACGTTGCCGTGGAGCAGGGTGGGGTGGTGGGAAGACAACGTCATTCCACAGTTCCTTTTGAGGACATACCCCCAATCGCCTCAGGTGAGATATTGCATTGCAGGGACTAGGGACACCTCGATCAGATGACCGTCTACCACAGCGGAAGTCCTGACAGATAACATGGATGCTTTGTGAACGATTTCTACTAATGAGGAGCCTACGCAACCCCACGTTATGGCAAATATCGGTTGTACATATATTTATTCTTATTTTTATTTTATTTTCAAGGTAGGGTCTCACACATACCTTGTTAGAGATGCAAACTTTCAAACTTCTTGGCAATTTTTATTCACACGTGCTGCTTTTGGCCATTGAAACAGACAGATCACGTCATCCCTTTAGACTTATATTGGATCTGTGGGTATAGGCCCTTCATCTCCCCTCTCTCTTCAGTTGGAAATCAGTCTCTTTTTTTTTTTTTCTTTTCAAGTTTTTTTTTAATTAACAACTTCCATGATTATAAACAATATCCCATGGCAATGCCCTCCCTCCCCGCACTTTCCCCTTTGAAACTCCACTCTCCATCATATCCCCTCCCCTTCTCGATCAGTCTCTTTCATTTTGATGTCATAATCTTTTCCTCCTATTATGATGGTCTTGTGTAGGTAGTGTGAGGCACGGTGAGGTCATGGATATCCAGGCCATTTTGTGTCTGGAGGAGCATGTTGTAAGGAGTCCTATCCTTTGGCTCTTACATTCTTTCGGCTACCTCTTCCACAATAGACCCTGAGCCTTGGAAGGTGTGATAGAGATATTGCAGTACTGAGCACTCCGATCACATTTTTCCAGTACCATGATGCCTTCTGAGTCATCCCAAGGTCACTGCCATCTGAAAAGAGAAGCTTCTCTAACCAAAAGTGAGAGTAGCATTAATATAAGGGTATGAACATTAAGGGAAGTGCTTACTGGGCAGTTTGATAAGCATAGTATATACATTTAGCCAGACAGCAGCAGATGTTACACCCCTAGGGCTCATAACTATGCCTGTTTGAAGTTTTCAGTATCAGGGATGTATTCCCTCCCATGGAACGGACCTCCAGTCCAATTAGAGGGCAGTTGGTTTCCACCACGACAGATGTGCCGCTATTGCACCCATTGGCTCATTTGGCCTGGCTTACCAAATAAGGCTTGCAGTGTCCACTGTTGAGTATCTTCGCTGGTGGTATCTCTTTCTCCCATCGAACTGCATGCAGAATGGCTTCTTCCAGCTTTCTGTCAGCTGATCTACATCGAGGAGGTTATCAGTTCAGCTCCAGCAGGATTTCTCAGTGGCCTTGCAGCCCAAGTATGTGGCGTCTTCAGCACTAGGGTCTTACCATCTGTTCCTGGTGGGTAACAAAGGGTCTTGGCAAATGTCCTATAATGTTTTTGGGGGCATCAGGGACCTCCCTGGCCAACAACTCACTGGAAGGTATCCCATCCCTGGCACTGAAAATTTTCTGGCAACAATCTACAGCTCCTGAGTGCTCCAGTGTCCAAAAAAGTAGGTTTCCATATGATTTATTTATATCCTCTTAGATTTTAATTAGCCCTCCCTCCACCTTTCCTTTACTCAATCTCTTCCCCTGACATCAGTCCCTTGCCAGCAGGCTAGCCTCCTCAGGATTCTGACTCATTCATTGTCTGTTTTAACTTATTTATTTTGGGCTGGAGAGATGGCTTAGCGGTTAAGCACTTGCCTGTGAAGCCTAAGGACCCCGGTTCAAGGCTCGATTCCCCAGGACCCACGTTAGCCAGATGCACAAGGGGGCACACGCATCTGGAGTTCGTTTGCAGTGGCTGGAAGCCCTGGCGCGCCCATTCTCTTTCTCTCTCTCTAGCTTCCTCTCTCTCTCTCTCTGTCACTCTCCAATAAATAAATAAAAATGAACAAAAAAATTAAAAAAATATTTATTTATGAGCAAGAGAGAAAGAGGGAGAGAGAATGAATGGGTGGCCAGGGCTTCTATCCACTGCAACCAAACTCCAGACACATGTGCCACCTAGTGCATCTGGCTTTACATGGGTTCTAGGGAAGCCGACCTGGGTCCTTAGGCTTAGCAGTCAAGTGCCTTAACCTGCTAAGCCATCCCTCCCGTCCTTATATCCGTTTTAAAGTGTGCCCTTCCTGAAGTATGGCTGGTGAGAAAGGGACAACCAGAACAACTTTAGGAACCAACGGACCATCAAGACGTGACAGTAAAACACAAGATGTCACGGTTCTCTCTCTTGGCTTCCTGGCCCCAGGCTCCTAAAGCAAGTATCCTTGAGTACCCTGGAAGACACTGGCCTAGAGAAAAAATAAAAATGCTTCCCTATTTGGTCTAGGCTGGTGTCATGGTTAAACCCAAGCTTGCACATGTTCACACCTATGAATTGAGTGGACTGACCTGGGCTCTGTGACCCCCAAGAACAGAGCTAGTGTCCCTGCTTAAACATCAGCGGGAGGAGGCCGGTGCAAGTCGTCACTGGGTGGGAAGTTGCTTCCTTAATCAGGCAAAGGACCTGTAATAACTCAGTAGAAGGCGATTAATAGGCAAGCCGCTGATTTGCTTAAAGCCTTGGTCTCCTGTCTGTGAAATGGAGATGATAATACATCTACCGGATAGAGGGATTGTCAGGAGTAAATGGGGGACAGTTTGGTTAGCGAAGTACTTTGGCATAGAGTAAGTATTGAAATAAAGCTAAATGGGGCTCATTGCTTCTGAATTCTACCATGCTGTCTCCTTTCAGAACCACTCCAGGTCTGGTAGTCTATGGAACTACTGTGTCTCATAGATTCTGTGTTGTCTCTGTCCATTGCTCACCATTACTGTGGATCAGTTATTGAGTTAACACCAATGTTAACATGAGTTAATATCAATACCTGTCCATTCTGAACTCTAGGTTATGCACTCTGTGCATACATATGCTCAGAGATGAGTTTTTAAAGACTTTAATTTTTTTTCTTTATTTATTTGCAGGAAGAGAGAGAGAGAGAGAGAGAGAGAGAGAGAGAAGTGACACAGAGAGAGAATAGGAACACCAGGGCCTCCAGCCACTGCAAATGAATTCCAGATGCACGTGCCCCTTGTGCTTCTGGCTAACGTGGGTCCTTGGGAATCGAACCTGGGTCCTGTGGCTTCGCAGGAAAGTGCCTTAACCACTAAGCCATTTCTCCAGCCCCTCAGGGATGATCTTTTGATGTCAGTAAAAGGGATAGGAAAACCCATCCCACACAAGCCCAGAAGTGTGGAGAGCCCTAGACATCCAATGTTTTCCAAAGTGAGATGAGTGGTTTATGGAAGAGCATTCTGTATTTTAATGATTTGAGATTTGCTTTTATCAATATTAAGAGAAAATGTAACATAATAAACTAACAATTTTATAGATATTATGGTATTTAGTAATATAATATTTCACAAATATAATGATATTGAAGTTTAAGAAGAGAATCTGTTTATGAAAAGTAAGTTGGCCAGGTATGGTAGCGCACACCTTTGATCCCAGCACTCAGGAGGCAAAGGTAGGAGGATCTCTATGGCCACCCTGAGACTCCATAATGAATTCCAGGTCAGCCTGGGCTAGAGTGAGACCCTACCTCAAAAAACAAAACAAAATAACAACAACAAAAACGAAGTTGAAGTAATATGTAGATAAGGGTTTTTTTTTTTTTTAAATCACATGATGGTAAATGCAAGGAACTTAGAAAACACTGACTCCAAGTTCTCCTTAGCAAACCCAAGAATGGAGACAGCCTACAGCCCAGCGCCAAACACAGTTCCACACCTACAGTGGCAGGCAGGACCAGATGGCACACCAGTCCCCCTTCAAATGGCCTTAGGTAGTTCTTATTGCCCACTTCTGCTTCATGATCTCCCCCACTGACTGTGACTTTTGTTTGTCTAAATGGGCTTCCTTTGCTTTTGCTTTTTTTTTGTAAAAAAAAAACTTTTTTATTGACAAATTTCCCTTTTAAAAAATATTTAGGGCTGGAGAGATGGCTTAGCAGTTAAAGCACTTGCCTATGCAGCCTAAAGACCCAGGTTCGATTCCCCAGAACCCACGTAAGCCAGATGCACGAGGTGCCACAGGTATCTGGAATTCGTTTACAGTGGCTAGAGGCCCTGGCGTGCCTGTTATCTCTCTCTCTCTAATAAATAAATAAAAATATTAAAAATTTTCTATATTTGCAAGCAGAGAGAGTGAGGAGAGAGGGAGAAAGGAAAGAGATGGAAGAGAGAGGAGAAAGAGAGAAAGAGGAGAGAGAGACAGAGAGAAATAATGTGATTGGAAGTTCCAGGGCCTCCTGCCACTGCAAACAAACGCCAGACGCATATGCCACTTTGTGCATCTGGCTTTGCATGATTACTGGGGAATTAAACCCAGGCCGTCAGGCTGTATGAGCAGGTGTCGTTAACCACTGATCCATCTCTCCAGCCCTTATTGACAGTTTTCATACATGAACATAATGTATTTTTTTTTATTTTTTGTTATTTATTTATTTATTTGAGAGCCACAGACAGAGCGAGAAAGAGGCAGAGAGAGAGACACAGAGAGAATGGGCACACCAGGGCCTCCAGCCACTGCAAACGAACTCCAGATGCGTGCGCCCCCTTGTGCATCTGGCTAACGTGGGTCCTGGGGAGTTGAGCCTCGAACCAGGGTCCTTAAGCTTCACAGGCAAGCGCTTAACCACTAAGCCATCTCTCCAGCCCTGAACATAATGTACTTTAATTGCAATCCAATCTCATCATTTTCTTTTGCTCTCCTCCCCTATATACTTTCCACTGAACGCCTTCTCTCCAGCTAGCCCCTCTTCTATTTTTTTTTAATTTTTGTTTGTTTTTATTTATTTATTTGAGAGCGACAGATAGAAAGAGAAAGAGGCAGAGAGAGATAGAGAGATAGAAAGAGACAGAATGGGTACATCAGGGTCCCCAGCCACTGCAAACGAACTCCAGATGCATGTGCCTTCTTGTGCATCTGGCTAACGTGGGTCCTGGGGAATCGAGCCTCGAACCAGGGTCCTTAGGCTTCACAGGCAAGTGCTTAAGCGCTAAGCCATCTCTCCAGCCCCTCTCTTCTGTTTTGATGACATTTTTTCCTTCCTCTACCATCCATGATGACGTGTTGATGGGTCCTATATTGTGCAGGTGCTGACAGCCTCTGTGAGGTCAATGCAGTGGCTACTCTGCATCCAGAAGAAAGAGTTTCAAAGCACTCCTCCTCATCCTCTGCTTCCTTTCTTTCCATCATCTCTTCCACAGGGTTCGCTGAGCCTTGGAGGGCGTGATAGAGATGTCTCACTTAGTGCTGAGGACTCAACTGTCACTTGTTCTGAGCACTCTGATGAGGTTTGAGTCTCCCCAGTAGCCACCAATATGTACACACACAAAAAAGCTTCTCTGACCAAAGGTGAGGGCAGCACTAATCCATGGGGAAAAAAAAAACACATACATATTTAGAGGGCAATTTGATGGGCACAACATACCCATTTGGCCAAATCACAGTAGGGCTTATGATCTCCCAAATCATAAGTTTTTGACGATGTTTTCAGTATCAAGTATGAATTCCTTCCTGTGGTGTGAATCTCAAATCCAATCATTGCAGTTGGTTACCCCCATACTACTCATGCCATTATTGTCCCAGCGGGCGCATCTTGTTTGGCTGGTCAGTTGTGTGGTCTGTAGGGTCCCCTGCTGGTTAAGACTGTTGATAACTTTCTCCCAGCAGCCTTTGCAGCATTGTGACAGCTCGCCAGCAGGGCAGAGGCGTCCAGCCCAGGTCCAGTTTGATTTCTCATTGTACTGCAACCAAAGCATGTGTCTTCAGCAACAGGCTCTTGCCATCTAGTTCCGATGGGCCACCAAGAACACTGGCAATAGCTTGTATTGTTTGGGAGGCCTCATAGGTCTCCCTGACCAACAAGTCACTAGGAGGTGACCCACCTTGGTACTGGGATTTTCTTATAACAACCTGAAGTTTCTGGGTACAGCATTATCAACTGCCCCAGGATACTTCTGCCCAAACTCTCCGCCCCCGTCTCTCTTTGTTTTTTTGAGGTAGGGTCTCACTCTAGCCCAGGCTGACCTGGAATTCACTATGGAGTCTCAGGGTGGCCTCGAACTCACGTTGATCCTCCTACCTCTGCCTCCCAAGTTCTGGGATTAAAGGTGTGCGCCACCACACCTGGCTTTGATTTTTTTTTTCTTATTGTTTAGTTTTTTTGAGTTTTTTTTTTTTTTTTGCATGCTAGATATTAATCCTCTGTCAGATGAAAATTTTCTCCCATTCCGTAGGTGGTGTCTTGACTTGATTGGTGTGTTTTGGCTTTTCTAAAATCACTATTGACCTATGTGATAGGGCTCATTGCCACTACTCGGCCTGATTTTTCAGCTTGCTGTCTGCAGACAGCCCTAGCCCTAGCGCATTTGTCCAAAGCAGTCATGGGTAGTTGTTAAACATTGCAGCTACTCGAGTGACATTCATTACGAGTAATATGAGGCTGGCAAACAAAAAAAAGAGGAAATGCTGTTGCAGTTTAGATCTTCCTTGCTCTCCAGAGGTGTATGTGGGCAAGGTGTGGTCCGGATCCAATGGTGCTGTTGGGCTGTCATGAAACCTAGCAGAACGTCCCTTGAAGGAGACACTTGGATCCTGATGGCTTCTCTCTCTTTCTCTTCTTCCCAGTCACCTTGAACAGTTTCCTCTGCCACATGCTCCCAGCCGTGGTGTGCCGTCTCACCACAGACCCAGAGGCAATGGGACCGAGAGACCACCGCCGGAGACCTCGGAAACGGTGAGCCAAAATGAACTTTTCCCGCCTTGCCTGATACGTCTACTACTTCATCTAATCCCGCCTGTGGTTCACGGCACCATTACCTCACAAGTTCAGAAGAATTTAGTGAACAAATCAAAAAATATTTTTTTTTAATTTATTTGAGAGAGGCAGAGAGAGAATGACGCACCAGGGCCTCTAGCCACTGCAAACAAACTCCAGATGCATGTGCCAACTTGTGCATCTGGGCTATGTGGGTATTGGGGAATAGAACCTGGGTTCTTAGGCTTCACAGGCAAGCTCCTTAACCGCTAAGGCATCTCTCCAGTCCATTTTCCAGCTTTTTGTTTGTTTGTTTGTTTGTTTTTTCGAGGTAGGTTTTCACTCTAGTCCAGGTTGACCTGGAATTCGCTCTGTAGTCTCAAGGTAGCCTCAAACTCATGGTGATCCTCCTACCTCTGCCTCCTGAGTGCTGGGATTAAAGGCGTGCGCCACCATGCCCGGCTCATTTTCCAGCTTTTGAATTAAGTGTCTCCAGTTTTTTTTCACGGTAAAATAAAGCTGAGTACCATGTGTGCTGTCCACGGGGTAGTATGAAAAGCTCTGGTGGGTTCTAGGACTATGGAAGGCCACATGCATAGTTATGTAAACTTACCTTTGGCAGCCCAGGTTTCGCTCTTGTGAAATCACCCATTACAAGTAAATATGCTCAAAGCATTAAAAAGACACCAACACTAGAAGATCTCATATAGGATATAAGAATCAATCCAGATAGATACAATGATCATCAGAAAGAGCTGAGGAGAAATTATGAAACTGAAAAATAAACCACGGGCTGGAGAGAGCTCAGTGGCTAAAGGCCCTTGCTTAAAAAGCCTGTTAACCTGGGTTCGATTCCTCAGTACCCACATAAATCCAGATACACAAAGTGGTGCATGGATCTGGGGTTCATTTGCAGTGGCAGGAGGTCCTGGCATACCCATATCTACTCTTCCTCTGTCTACCTCTTTGTCTCTCTCATAAATAAATAAATAGATACTTAAAAAAATAAACCAAGAACAGTGAAAAATTCATCATATGGAACTCAATAGTAGATTTCACTTTTTTTTTTTTTTTTGTGGTTTTTCAAGGCAGAGTCTCATTCTAGCCCAGGCTGACCTGGAATTCACTCTGTAGTCTCAGGGTGGCCTGGAACTCAGGGCAATCCTCCTACCTCTGCCTCCCTAGCACTGGGATTAAAGGCATGTGCCACCACGCCTGGCTTGGTTTAAGTTTTTAATTGTGATCCCTATAATACTTGTCAAGAGAACAAGGAAATATATACTTGCATAAAATGAAACAAAAAAAATTAAAGTAGCGCTAGACAAAGAAGACACCGGGGGAAGCAGAAGGAAAAGACATAACATAGGAAGCTGTGAGCAAATGCAAACACAGACCCTCTTTCTTATCAGTATGGGCCGAACACTATGATCAACAAACGAAAAGTTACTGAACCATCCTCCCACATGCTCTCTCTCTCACACACTCAGTAAAACGCACAAAGGGAAACAGCAAGCAGGGCCGGAGAGATGGTTTAGCGGTTAAGGCGATCTGCCTGCAAAGCCAAAGGATCCCGGTTTGATTCCCCGGGACCCACGTAAGCCAGATGTACAAGGGGGCGCATGCGTCTGGAGTTCATCTACAGTGGCTGGAGACCCTGGCGTGCCCATATTCTCTCTCTCTCTCTCTTTCTCCCTCTGCCTCTTTTCTCTCTCAAATAAATAAACAAAAATAAAATATTAAAAAAAAACACCAAGCAGTAACTCCGTCACAGAAGACAATAGCTCTATCAACACTCTTGGTATTCTATTAATCAGCTCAGCGATTTACTCATCTCAAGACCCAGCTTGCTCATCTACAAATAATAATAATAATAATAATAATAATAAATTAAAAAATAGAAGTTTGAATCAGATCATCTCAATTTCCTCGAAATCCTGGGATTCTGTGAAAATCGTTTCCTCTCTTAACACTGCACTGACCATCTTCTGTGCTTCCTGCTCTGAACTTGGACACAGTCCTGCTGCTAAGACCAGCTGCCCTGCAATTCTTCCCCCACCCGTGATGAGCAATGAGCCAAAATTAACCTTTCCTCCCTTACGTTGTTTCTTTTACATCACAGGAAGGAGAATAGTAGTTAAGACAGGTATCAACAGAGGTCAGGTAGCTTGTGTGGATGACGCACAGTGTAGGGTCCTGGGCTCAGATTCCTATCTCCAAACCCGATGAGGTGGGGCACCCTGGCATCCCAGCACTTGGGAGCTGGAGGCAGAGGATCAGGAGTTCAGGGTCATCCTCAGCCACAGAGCGAATTCGAGGCCAGCCTGACTTACACGAGACCCTGTTCTTAAAGACGATTGCTATCTCCATATCTTTAACTGTAAAGAAAATGAAATAGAACTCTTACACAACACACTTTGAGAGTGGCTTAACCATCTTAAACATGAAAGGTGAGGTTTTCTCATCAGCCGACCCAGACATAAAAATGGGCCTTGGCTTGACATCAAGAGGTTGGAAAATAAATGTGCGTTGACTTCAAATAAGATACTTGAGGAATGTGTGATTCATTTTTTGATGATATCTTATTCTCCCAACACTTTCAGATAACGCACCACTTTCTCAGTCACACCAGAGAGAATTTTATGTTTTTGTAAATATTTCATTTATTTTTTAGAGAGAGAGAGAGAGAGAATGGGCATGCTAGGGCCTCCAGCCTCTGCAAACAAACTCCAGATGCATGCACCACCCTTGTGCATCTGGCTTACGTGGGTCCTGGGGAATCGAACCTGGGTCCTTTGGCTTTGCAGGTAAGTGCCTTAACTGCTAAAGCATCTCTCTAACCCAAATTTTATGGACTTTTTTTTTTTTTTTTTTTTTTGTGTGTGTGTGTGTGTCTGAAAATAAGATTTTAGAAACCTGAATGGGATTTTGCCAAACACATTGTTACGTAAATTAATGTTCCTCAGCAACAATCTCCTGGCATCTTCCCTTGCCGGTGTGAATAGCACTTCATTCACCTCACGTGCTGGATGTCGCTTAGGACTGACACTGCCATACAATCTCACAGAGTCAACGAACATGGGGCTGCCATCCCCGGCCCAGGGTTTGTTTGCATTTATTTATTTATTAGTTTATTTATTATTATATTATCATATTTATTTATTTATTTTTTGGTTTTTCGAGGTAGGGTCTCACTCTAGCCCAGGCTGACCTGGAATTCACTATGGAATCTCAGGGTGGCCTCGAACTCATGGCGACCCGCCTCCCGAGTGCTGGGATTAAAGGTGTGCGCCACCACGCCTGGCTTTGTATTTATTTATTTACCTACTTACTTATTTATGTTTGCATGTGTGCACAGCAGCGTGTGCGCCACAGCACACTTTTGGAAGTCAGAGGACAACCTTGGGGTTTGATGCCTGCCTTCGACCTTTTTCCTTTCTGGTTTTTGAGGTAGGGTCTCACTCTAGCCCAGGCTGACCTGGAATTCACTATGGAGTCTCAGGGTGGCCTCGAACTCACGGCGATCCTCCTACCTGTGCCTCCCCAGTGCTGGGATTTAAGGCGTGCGCCACCACGTCTGGCATGATACTTGTTTCTTTATGCATGCGGGTGCTTGTGGACAGAGAAAGATCTCAAGGTCCCAACTCTACCAACTAAATGCTCTGGGAAAGAAAATGGACATCTCAATGTGCCTGCTTTAGTCACCACTCTCTTCGCCGTGATAAAATACCTCTATAAAGGGCTAGAAGGATGGCTTAGTAAAGCCAAAGGACCCAGGTTCGATTCCCCAGGACTCTCGTAAGCCAGATGCACAAGGGGGGCACATGTGTTTGGAGTTCGTTTGCAGTGGCTGGAGTCCCTGGCATACCCATTCTCTCTCTCTCTCTCTCCTCTCCCAGCCTATTTCTCTCTCTCTCTCTCTCTCAAATAAATAAATAAAACAAAAATTAAAAATACCTATATAAAGTATTCAGAGGAAGGAAGGCTTTACTCTGTCTCACAGTTTGAGGGCGTGGGGTGAGCCCGTCTTGGCTGGGGAGGTGTGAGACAGTGAGTGAGGCAGCATGCTCACAGCACATGAGGGAGTGAGTGGAGATGGGAAACTGGCTGTCTCCTTTATATCTCTTTATTCAGTCTGAGACCCCAGCTCGTGGGGCAGTGCCGCACACATTCAGAGTGGATCCTCGTTACCCAGTGACCCCTTGTTGGAGGCGCCCTCACGGAGGTAGGACTCCTAATCCTGTCCCATTGACTGGGGTCAGCCGTCACAATCCCCTTTCAGCCCGTAGGCAGACCAAGCAGACACAGGGTTAGTTTGGACTTTTCACACCATGGGGAGGGAGATGGGGGTCGACCAGCTTTTGTGGATGGGTAGGGGAGCACTTTGTCTGACCCTCAAGGGTTTGTCTGCGTGCCATTTCCTGGCCCTGTCCTGAAGTTGCACCGGATTCTGCTAGACCATTTGGTGGCAAAAAGATAGCAATGGAAAGTGCGCTGGGAAAGAATAGTGAAGTTTAGTTTTTTATTTTGTTTATTTGTTTTATTTATTTATTTGAGAGAGACAGACAGAGAAAGAGGGAGGGAGAGAGGGAGAGAGAGAGAGAGAGAGAGAGAGAGAGAGAGAGAGAGAATGGGCGCTCCAGGGCTTCCAGCCACTACAAGTGAACTCCAGACGCGTGCGCCCCCTTGTGCATCTGGCTAACGTGGGTCCTGGGGAATCGAGCCTCGAACCGGGGTCCTCAGGCTTCACAGGCAAGTGCTTAACTGCTAAGCCATCTCTCTAGCCCAAGAAGAGGGAGGTTTAGGAACAGAAGAAGTGGAAAAGCATATTCAAGTGTGTTCAAGCAACTAGGTATTTACCGAAATAACTAATTTATCAATCCTTTCTCGTAAACCGGGCGTGGTGGCACACGCCTTTAATCCCAGCACTCGGGAGGCAGAGGTGGGAGGATCGCTGTGAGTTCGAGGCCACCCTGAGACTACATAGTGAATTCCAGGTCAGCCTGAATTAGAGTGAGACCTTACCTCAAAAAAACAAAACAAAAACAAAAACAAAAAAAACGAATCCTTTCTCATGTGCGTGGAGAGGTATTGGGGGGAACGAACGGGAAATCACCCAGAAGGCCCTTAGATTTGCCTGCAGGAGAAAATGTTCCGAATGTGCGCCGAAAAGGCGGCCTAGAGAACTCAGGGAGGGGTGGGACAGTCCCCATTTGACTGTGATGACGGGTGAGATCATGTCCTTTCTAGGGTTTCCCAGCAGCCTCGGGTTTTGCCGATGCTGTTATTGTGGCAATGGCCAGGCTTCTCTTCGGCAAATTGTACTTGCTTTGAATTGCGCGTGGAAGGAAAAAAATTAAAAAAACCAAAAACCAAGTTTTTCATGGGTGGGAAGCCTGCATGTGCTTTCGGCCGCCAATGTATCTATGTCTGTCACGATGGCCCCCTTGGCCCCCCCCCCAAAGATTCCAATATGTCTCTCACCTTGTTTGTTGCATGAAACGTCAGACGCACCTTTAATGGCCAGACCCCAGCACGGTATAACACAGCCGTCCATCATTCCACCGCGTTCCAGATAACCTTCCTCTGGAGCTGGCCTTCTATGGGGGGGGGGCACGGAGCTGTCACTCACACTGTCTGAGTCACACTGAATAGCTGGGATGCCTGGACTGTGCTGGAATCTCGGGGAGGGGGGGGAAGTGGGGGTACCAGTCACAGGCAGGGAGAAGCCATTGGCTGAAAGAAACAATGCTTGAGTGTTCACTCTCAGTGTAGAGGGAGGATGGTGATGGTGAGGGGGTTAGAGACTTCCAGCGGGAGGAAGGGGGCTCCCCACTGGGGTGGCACCCCACAGTGACACTGGCCACGTAGCAGAAGCATTCCAGGGTGCAGGCTGGGACTCCACGCTAAACTTCGCCTAAAATAATGAAACACACACACACACACACACACACACACACACACATCTTTCCCTAGAAAATAGAGTCTGCTGCCGTCTTTAAGACTTGGGAAACCCAGGGTTGATAACACTAGGCAAAATTTATCTCCAGAGGCTGTGCCAAGCAACTTGCAGATAGATCACTCATTTTTTTTTTTTTTTTTTTGGTCCCTCAGCTTCATGATGATGCGCTTTTCGTAACTTCTCTCTTATGAAGGAAGAAACGGAGGCTACCTAGGTATGGTGATGCTCGCCTATAATCCAAGCTGGTAACCAGGGAGGCTGAGGCAGGAGGATTACCATGGCTTTAACTACAGAGTAAGATCCTTTCTTTTCTTTTGTTTTTTTTTTTTTTTTGTTTTGTTTTTTGGTTGGTTTTTTGAGGTAGGGTCTCACTCTAGCTCAGGCTGACCTGGAATTCACTCTGTAGTCTCAGGGTGGCCTCGAACTCACGACGATCCTCCTACCTCTGCCTCCTGAGTGCTGGGATTAAATTCGTGCGTCACCATGCCCAGCTGTAAGATCCTTTCTCAAAAGAAAGGAAAGAGAAGAGGAAAAGAAAAAAAGAAACAAAGAAAGAAACGGAAGTTAGGAAGGATTAATAAAGGTACCCGAGGGGCCGGGGATGTGGCTCAGTTGGTAGAGTATTTGCCTAGCTTGCTTGAGGCCCTGGGTTCAAACACCTGGCACCACATAAACACGGTTTGGTGGTGTATGCCTGTAATTTCAACACTTGAGAAGTGGAAATACGGGCCATCATCAGGTGCCTAGCAAATTGGAGGCCAGCCTGGGATATATTAAACACTGTCTGAAAGAACAAAAGAAAGAAAGGAAGAAAGAGAGAGAAGAGAAAGAAAGAGGGAGAAATCACCTGAGTGCTGCTCAGTAACTGGCAGAACGGAGACTTGAACCGCAGTCTTCCCAAAGCCAAAGTCTGGCTCTTAACCACCCCCTGGTGCACAGCAGGTGCAGATGGTGAGCTCTGTTTTACCCTGATGGCAGGCAGCTGCCCTCCCTGAGGGTCCAACTCCATGTGCTGAGTAAGTAGAGAAAATTCTCCAGGGAATTCCTTCGTCTTCCCTGGCTTCCTGGGGGTCCGGGAGGCACGCTCAGGTAGTACCCGTTTGGTTTCAGTGACTCCGCTGTGCAGGACCCCAGCCAGGCACAGAAAGAGGGTGTGGAGGGTGACGCAGTGGTGGCGTCTGCATTGGACGAGACAGCAGGCTGGAGGAAGAATGCAGCCAGACACATTCTTTTTTATTTTTTATTTTTATTTTTATTTTTATTTTTATTTTTTTTTTTTTGAGGCAGGATGACCTGGAAAGTCACAGAGACCCCCCTATCTCAGCCTCCCAAGTTCTGGAACTAAATTTGTGCACGCACCCAGTCAGCCACATTTTGGAGGCCCGCTTACAGATCTTTGACCTCTGAAGAGGTTTCTAACCAGGGTCTTTTTCTCTCCCTTCCTCCATCTTTTCTTCCTTCCCTTCCTGCTATCCTGCCAACAACCCCATGAGTTGATGTAATTTATTTCTTTTTTGTTGTTGTTGTTAAAAATTTTGTCTATTTTTTATTTATTTGAGAGCGACAGACAGAGAGAGAAAGAGGCAGAGACAGAGAGAGAATGGGCACGCCAGGGCATCCAGCCACTGCAAACGAACTCCAGACACGTGCGCCCCTCGTGCATCTGGCTAACATGGGTCCTGGGGAGTCGAGCCTCGAACCGGGGTCCTTAGGCTTCACAGGCAAGCGCTTAACCGCTA
Organism: Dipus sagitta; assembly: GCA_036346955.1. Classification (NCBI taxonomy): domain Eukaryota; kingdom Metazoa; phylum Chordata; class Mammalia; order Rodentia; family Dipodidae; genus Dipus; species Dipus sagitta. Next base: position 21,663,311 of record CM070789.1, on the reverse strand, counting down.
AGCCATCTCTCTAGCCCTAATTTATTTCTTCATATCAGAGAGAAGCAAACAGGGCAGAACAATTAGTGGCTCAGGAGCTGAAGTGGACATCACGTTAAATAAAACTCTTAAGTGTCAGAGTCTGGGAGTGTGTCTCAGATCGGGGCCTCAACAAGACAGTCATGGCCTTTGTGCACCCCCCACTCCCACCCCAAGGCTCCTAGCAAGTGTGTCTGGACAGCAACTGCTCAGTCAAATGTGCCATCATCTGCTTTTCCAGTGATCTGCAAAATGGGTGTTTTTGAGAAAAAAACCAAAAATGTGTTGCCTTGGTGCTGGAGAAAACTAGGCATTTATTTGTTAACTTACTCATTCATTCATTCCATCTATTGAGACAGGCTGCTTTTCCCCGTCAGGTCCGCATTGCTGGCAGAAATCACCCAACCAAGAGCAGCTTGTAGGGAAAAAAAAAGGGTTTATTTTGGTTTATAGGCTCCAGGGGGAAGCTCCATGACGGCAGGAGAAAACGATGGCATGAACAGAGGTGGACATCACCCCCTGGCCAACATCAGGTGGATAATAGCAACAGGAGAGTGTGCCAAACATTGGCAAGAGGACACTGGCTACAATACCCATAAGCCCGCCCCCAACAATACACTGCCTCCAGGAGGCGTTAATTCCTTAATCTCCACCAGCTGGGAACCTAGCATTCAGAACACCTAAGTTTTGGGGGGACACCTGAATCAAACCACTACACTGCTTTAAAAAAAATATTTTAGAGAGAGAGAGAATTGGCACGTCAAGGCCTCAGCCACTGCAATTGAACTCTAGACGCTTGCGCCACCTAGTGGGCATGTGCGACCCTTGCGCTTGCCTCACCTTTGTGCGCCTGGCTTACGTGGGATCTGGAGAGTCGAACGTGGCTCCTTAGGATTCTGCAGGGCAAGCACCTTAACCACTAAGCTATCTGTCCATCAGGCTGCTTTTGAACTCCTAGGCTCAAGTGATCCTCCTGCCTCCCGTTCTTCGGTGCTGGGATTACAGCTGCATGCCACCACACCTGGCTCCAACCAAATCTTTTGACCGCTGGGGCTGGAAGAAGCTGGAAGAGCACGCATTCTGGTGAAGCCTTGATTCCCTGATGCAGACAATCATAACAGTCCACAAGTGACCTGCCTTTGTTCTTCCTTAAACACAGGAGAATACCCTTTAACACTGGCTCTCGCAAGCACTGATGTTGAAAATGGCAGTGGACTTAATCTTCCCCCCTGCTCTGTCCTCATCGAGTCCCGACGCTGAGAGCTGGTGGCCCTGGTGACCTCAGGCCTGTGACACCTCCGGGAGAGGCCGCCTGATGTGCATTATGCCGCACAGGCTTCGGTTTGAATATGAAGCTCTTGGTTTTGAGCGAAAAGGATTTTTCTCGTGTACATTCAGTTCCTAGAAAATGGAGTTTGGCCCTAGAAAATGGCCCATTGGCCTTTTTCCTGCAAGCAGATCTGGAGCTACAAATCAGTGTGGGAAGCTGGGACACGGTTCACAGAGATGCCGGGTTAGCTAGGTTCTGTCAGTGCCTCTGTAACCGGGGCGCATTTCTGGTTCGTTGAGATCATTTCATATGCTCAGGAGAGGTGTTCCAACCAGAACGTGCAGGGAGGTGGACTGGTCTTAGGAAACCCACGCTCACATCATGTGAACTCTGAAGGTCTTTGGGTCTGTGAAAAGATGGAGACACTGAGGCCTGGAGAAGTGAGAAGACTGTTGACAGCCAAGGGCTTGCTTGCAGCCAGGGGCCCAACTTCTGGTTTTTCCCGTGACCACATAGCATCCTTGACTCCGTCGTATCTGACGCCAGGGAGCGGGACACGGCTGAGTCTTTGGTCGCTACCATGGGTGCTTCACCATCCTCTCTTTACGCTCCAGTTTGTGGTTTTGTTTTTTTTCAGACTGGCTTTGAACTTGCAGTGATTCTCCTATGTCTGCCCTCCTCTCCACTGCTGCCGGTGTCATGATTACAAGTGTGAGCCAGCACGCCCAGCTATATTGTTTTTTTGTCTTATTTATCTATTTATTTGGCAGAGAGATTGAGAGAGAGAGAGAGAGAGAGAGAGAGAGAATGGGAACGCCAGGGCCACTAGCCACTGTAAACGAACTCCAGATGCATGCGCCCCCTTGTGCATCTGGCTAACGTGGGTCCTGGGGAATAGAACCTGGGTCCTTTGGCTTTGCAGGCAAATGCCTTAACTGCTAAGCCACCTCTTCAGCCTGAAACATTTTCTTTTTTTAAAAAAAATATTTTAATTTTTATTTATGTATTTGAGAGAGAGAGAGAGGCAGAGGGAAGCAGAGAGAGGGAGAGAGAATGGGCCTTCAGCCACTGTAATTGAACTCCAGACGTGTGCGCCCCCTTGTGCATCTGGCTAACGTGGGTCCTGGGGAATTGAACCTGGGTCCTTTGGCTTTGCAGGCAAACACCTTAACCGCTAAGCCATCCCTTCAGCCGTCTTGATGTTTTCACTGTGGAAATCCTTCAGACACAGAAGAAAAGACTATAATGTGGGGAGCGCCCATGCACCCCTCACCCAGCCTCTACAGTTATTAACATATGGCCGATTCTGTCATCCACACCTGACCCAGGTTTCCCTACAGCTCAGACAACCTGACAGCAATACTAATCTTGCATGGTTCTGTCAACACTCTACATGTGGCTGCGTGCACAATCACATACCCAAATTATTATTTTTTTTCAAATTTTTATTAACAACTCCCATGATTATAAAACATATCCCATGGTAATACCCTCCCTCCCCCCACTTTCCCCTTTGAAACTCCACTCTCCATCATGTCCCCTCCCCATCTCAATCAGTCTCTCTTTTATTTTGATGTGATGATCTTTTCCTCCTATTATGATGATCTTGTGTAGGTAGTGTCAGGCACTGTGAGGTCATGGATATCCAGGCCATTTTGTGTCTGGGGGGAGCACGTTGTAAGGAGTCCTACCCTTCCTTTGGTTCTTACATTCTTTCTGCCACCTCTTCCTCAATAGACCCTGAGCCTTAGAAGGTGTGATAGAGATATTATAGTACTGAGCACTCCAGTCACTTCTTTCCAGCACCGTGATACCTTCTGAGTCGTCCCAAGGTCATTGCCATCTGAAAAGAGAAGATTCTCTACCAAAAGTGAGAGAAGCATTAATATAAGGGATATACCCAAATTATTAATCAGTAATTCCTTAATATTATGGAATTCCTCTTACGCTGTCCCACCTGGCTCCCTTCTCTCATGTCTCTGTAATCAGACTATCAAGTAAAAGGAACAGTAGTCACTCAGAGTTCAAATTTTGGAATAGGATGAAGAGAACTGCAGGTCAAGGTTATTTCACAGTAATCACGGATCGCAAAGGCCTTTGCTGGTTTTAGACGTAGTCTCCGTGCAGCCCAGGCTGGCCTCGAACTCACTGTGCAGCTCTGGCCGCCCTTTCTGTGTAGCCCCCGGGGTGGCCTCAAAGTCACATTGTAGCCCAGAACGATCTCAAATTCACTCTCTAGCTCACTGGACTCCAATTCAAGGCAACCCTCCTGTCTCAGCCTCCTGAATTCTGGGACTACAGGCCTGTGCACCATGGTTGGCTCATAAACACCTCTGTAACTTGGCACGATTATGTGCTCATCGCATGGGCGTCACGTAGGGTGGGTGGGTGTCCTTGGCCTCCGATTGGGGAAACTGAAGCCCAGAGGTGTTGCAAGGTGCGGCTGGTGGTCAGCCTGAGATGGACCGAGGCCCCCGAATCGGCTCTTCCGCCGCAGCCAGATCACATTAAGGACTCCCCATTAATAAAGTTATTAAGTTGTGATTAAGTTACGTGGGGCTCATAAGTTGTGAGCCTCTTCCTCAGGCTTCCTACCTCGCAGCTTGAGTGGCTTGCTTAGAACTGCTGTGAAGGGGGCTGGAGGGGTGGCTTAGCGGTTAAGGCATTCGCCTGCAAAGCCAAAGGACCTCGGTTTGATTCCCCAGGGGCCACGTAAGCCAGCTGCACAAGGGGGGTCGCGTGCGTGCGTCTGGAGTTCGTTTATGGTGGCTGGAGGCCCTGGCGTGCTCATTCTCTCCCTCTCTCTGCCTCTTTCTCTCTTTCTCCAATAAATAAATAAATAGTGTTTTATTTTAAAGGACTGTGTGAAGGATCTGTCTTTATTCTCTCGATGAAGAACCCTGGCACAGAGAGGCTGAAAATTTTTCTTTTTTACAAAAATAAAAAAGAATTTTAAACTAATTTATTTATTACTGGGAGGGGGAGAGAATGGGTGCACCAGGGCCTCCAGCCACTGCAAACAAACTCCAGACACATGCGCCCTCTTGTGCATCTGGCTTACGTGGGTCCTAGGGGAATCAAACCTGGGTCCTTAGCCTTCGCAGGCAAGCGCCTTAACTGCTAAGCCACCTCTTCAGCCCTGAAACATTTTCTTTATTTTTAAATTTATTTTTATTTACTTATTTGACAGAGAGAGAGGCAGAGGCAAGCAGAGAGAGGGCGAGAGAATGGGCCTTCAGCCACTGATTGAACTCCAGACATGTGTGCCCTCTTGTGCATCTGGCTAATATGGGTCCTGGGGAATAGAACCTGGGTCCTCTGGCTTTGCAGGCAAACGCCTTAACCGCTAAGCCATCTCTCCAGTCCTCAAACATTTTCTTAATGTCACCCAGTGCCAGCATTTCAGCTCAGGTCTTTCTGACTCATAATTTCAATAACACAAGTATCACATACAGGGCAACTGTAATTCAGTGTTGGAAATGAATCTATTTTCCCCTTTCAGCATTTGGTTTGAAATGTGAAATGCAATTACATTTAAAATTTTTCCCACTGCAGACATTTCATCCACTCGGATGTGCTTCCCCCCCACCCCCCTTTGTCTGCATCTGGGAAGATGTAATGTTCCACAGGAACCTAGCCAAGGGCCGACTCGGGCCATGTCTGCCCTCGCCTCACACAGCCAGTGGGCAGTGCCACAGGGTCCCCACCTCAGTCTGACTCCGTTGGCTCTGTCCTGAGCCCTCAGGAGTTATCAAAGCCCCTTTAGAAAACATTTCCTGGTCTTCTGTGGCCTTGGATGGACAAAGTTTTCCACTGGGCTTTTTTTTTTTTTTTTTTTTTTTCCCTCCAGCCACACTGACTCTTAAGACATTCTCCAAGGCTCCACACTTACTTCAGACATTTTTAGGGGCCCAGCAAGGTGTGTGTGTGGGGGGGGCAGGCTGGAACACCACTTCCAGGAGCCGCCAGAGGGGAGGAGCTGGCCCTCAGACCCTGCCTTGGTGTCTGGGTTGACAGGACCTTGCTGAAGCTCTGCTGTCAGCCAGCTGATTCTTTTTCTCCACCTTCCCAAGCAACGTTCTCCTGCGAGGCAGCTGGTATTTTCGAAGCCCCAGTTGTGTCCTCTTGCTGTGTCCCCCCCCTTCCCCTTTTCAGGACTCCCCCCCTCCCCAAGTCTTTTGGTGGCTGAACAGCCGGGCTCGGATATTAGACGGGAATGTTTCTCATCCTCACCACAAGCTCGCGAACAAAAGCGTTTTAAGAACCTTGATAAATGAACAAGGTCTCCGGGAAGATGAAATGTTACCAGCGCCGCAGACAATCACGATCCTTGTGCATCTCGGAGGCTGTGCCCTTTGCGCGCGCGGGGCGGGTTGGGGGGTTCTGTCTGGAGCCTTACAGACTGTGGTTCTTTTCTCCAGTCTCCCGAATGATCGGACATGGGAAAGTTGCTGAGGAGATAGCCCTGCACCTCTGTCAGAGGCCTGGCTTGCTTTCCCATAGCTGATTGTCCTGCTTCAGCGCCCCCTTTTTTATTTTTATTTATTTATTTATTTACATGAGAGGGAGAAAGGAGGAGAGAGAGAGAGAGACAGAGAACGAGAATGGGCATGCCAGAGCCTCCAGCCACTGCAAACGAACTCCAGACGCGTGCGCCCCCTTGTGCATCTGGCTTACGTGGGTCCTGGAGAGTCGAACCGGGATCCTCTGCCTCTACAGTGAAATGCCTTAACTGCTAATCCATCTCTCCATCCCCCCCCCCCATTTTTTTTTTTTCGAGGTAGGGTTTCGCTCTAGCTCAGGCTGACCTAGAACTCACTATGTAGTCCCAGGGTGGCCTCGAGCTCATGGCGATCCTCCTACCTCTGCCTCCCTGAGTGCTGGGATTAAAGGTGTGCCACACTACACCCGGTTTCCAGGCCCCCTTTGGAAGAATGCAGGAGACTTGCCCTCCAGGAGGAGAGGCCTGGGGCTGTGCTTGAGTCTCGGCCTCCATTGCCTGTGGTTTCTCAGTGGCGGCCGAGGCCAGCCTCAGCTTAACCCAGTCGCCCCCCCCCCTCCTCTCCTCATTGCGCATCTGCAACCTGGACTTGGGTGAAGTCTCCTCACTGCCCTTGGCTTCAAGTAAGGGAACCGTTGAAGATGCCATGTGTGGCTTGTCCCGTGCTCCTTTGCCAGCTCGTGTTCAGGGTGGCTCCAACTTGTGAGCTATCTAATCTCAGCTATTTATTTATTTTGTTGTTTTCTTCTCTTTCTTCTTTGTAAGATTTTATTTTTAATTATTTATTAGAGAGAGAGAGAGAGAGAGAGAGAGAAAATGAGCACACCAGGGCCTCTAGCCACTGCAAACGAACTCCAGATGCATGCGTCACCATGTGCATCTGGCTTACTTTGGGACCTGGAGAATCGAACCTGGGTCCTTAGGTTTCACAGGCATGAGCCTTAACCGCTAAGCCATCACTCCAGCCCTGGTTTTTCTTTCCTTTTTTTTTTTAAATTAATTATTTATTTATTTTTTATTTGAGAGAAAGAGAAAGGCAGATAGACAGAGAGAGAGGGAGAGAGAGAGGAAGAGAGAGAAAATGGGCGCACCAGAGCCTCCAGCCACTGCAAATGAACTCTAGACACATGTGCCATCTTGTGCATTTGGCTTACATGCATCCTGGGGAATTGAACTGAGGTCCTTCCACTTTGCATGCAGACGCCTTAACCTCTAAGCCATCTCTCAGCCCTATTTTGGTTTTTTGAGGGAGGGTCTCACTCTACTCCAGGCTGACTTGGAATTCACTATGTAGTCTCAGGGTGGCCTCAAACTCACAATGATCCTCCTACCTCTGCCTCTTGAGTGCTGCGATTAAAGGCATGCACCACCATGCCTGGCTTTTATTTTATTAAAAAAATATTTTATTTATTTATTTGAGTAAGAAAGAGAGAGAAAGAGGCAGAGAGAGAGAGAGAGAGAGAATGAGCGAGGAAGAGAATGGGCACACCAGGGCCTCTAGCCACTGGAAACAAACTCCAGATGCGTGCGCCACTTTGTGCATATGACATACATGGGTACTTGGGAGTTGAACCTGGGTCCTTAGGTTTCGCAGGCAAGTGCCTTAACCACTAATCCATCTCTCTATCTCAAGCTATTGGTTTTTGACCGTTCTTTCTCTTTTATAAAAATAAAATATCAGAGCATCTGGCCAGGGATGGCCCCACAATGGGCTGGTGGGCTCTTTTGTCTCCCGACTTTGGTATGGAAAACTCCTAAATCCAGGGGGCAGAATTTTCGTGTTTCTTTTCTTTTCTTTCCCTTTCTTTTCTTTCCTTTCCTTTCCTTTTTTTCTTTTCTTTTTTTTTTTTTAAATTTGTTTGTTTGTTTGTTTGTTTATTTATTTGAGAGTGACAGAGAGAAGGAGGCAGAGAGAGAGAGAGAATGAGCGTGCCAGAGCTTCCAGCCTCTGTAAACGAACTCCAGATACATGCGCCCCCTTGTGCATCTGGCTAACGTGGGTCCTGGGGAATCGAGCCTCGAACCAGGGTCCTTAGGCTTCACAGGCAAGCACTTAACCACTAAGCCGTCTCTCCAGCCCCCTTTTTCTCTTTTCTTTCCCTTCTTTCTTTCTTTCTTTTTTTCTTTTCTCTTCCTTTCCTTCCCTTTCTTGCTCGTGCATGTGTTTGCGTGTATGTGTGTGCGCACACACACGTGCGTGTGCACACTTGAGCATGTATGTCCACAGCTTTGGAGGCCAGAGGACAGCCTCAGGTGTCTTTCCTCAGACAAGGGCTTTCACTGACCTGGAGCTTACCAATGAGGCCAGAGAGCCGCTGGGATCCGCGTGTGTCTGCCTCCCAGCACTGGTCACGCCTGGCCTTCGAACATGGGTTCCGGGCATTGAACTCACAGCTTTGTGCTTGTAAAGCAAGCATTGTACAACGGAGCTGTTTCCCCAGACCTGCTTTTCTTTTCTTTCCTATTTTCAGCCGGTTGTGGTGGTGCATGCCGGTAGGATATTGCTGAAGAGGCAGAGGCAGGAGGATCTGGAGTTCGAGGCCAGCCTATTTTCAACTTTTCATTTTATGTCCTAAGACAAGGAGCTAGGAGGTCAGTTTGCAGAGCAGTTGGCCTTGAACTTTCTGCAATCCTCCTGCCTCTGTTTCCTGAGCGCTGGGATTACAGGCCTGTGCAGCTACAACTGACATTTTTTTTTTTTTTTTTTTTTGAGACAAGGTTTCATTCCCCAGCACAGGCTAGCAGCAATCTTCCAGCCTCAGCATCCCAAGTGCTGGGATTAAAGGTGTATATCACCATGCCCAGCAAAAGGGGGGGGCACTCTCTTTTCTTAAAATATTCTTTTTTTTTGTTACTTTTATTTATTTATTTGACAGCGACAGACAGAGAGAAAGAGTCAGAGAGAGAGAGAGAGAGAGAGAGAATGGGCACGCCAGGGCCTCCAGCCACTGAAAATGAACTCCAGATGCCTGTGCCCCCCGCCTTGTGCATCTGGCTAATGTGGGTCCTGGGGAATCGAACCTCCAACCGGGGTCCTTAGGCTTCACAGGCAAGCGCTTCACGGCTAAGCCATCTCTCCAGCCCACTCTCTTTTCTTTGAACGCTTCTTCATTTCTATCTTGGCTTCTTGTCCACACACCCCAGGAGCACGTGCATCTTTCTCAGTGTCTCCCTTCTATGCCACCCAATGCCCAGCCACCTGTTGGGGTTCTCTGGCAGCCCAGCCTAGAGCCCACGCTAGGGTTTGCTCCCCAGCCGAGCCTCTTGGTCCCGCCTCATGTGGGAAAAGAAAGGTCAAGGCTTAAAGTAAAGCGACAGATGGAAAGAAATCCTCCCTGGCCGGCAGAGCTCCGTGAAATCCTTCGTTATGGGATTTGCCTTGTCGGGGCCACGAGGAGAAGCCCGAAGGCTCCCTGCAGAAATCCACCGCGCTCAGGGAGGCGTTGGACTCACACCAGGGCAGCTCATCGCGGTGAGGACATCTGACAAGCAGCCTGGCGGGTGGGGATGGAAGAGTGATGTGGGGGGAGAGGGAGGAGAAGAGAGGGAAGAAAAGAGGAGATGACTGGGCATCTCGACTTCATGTCTCTTGGCACTTCCTCCACCAACACTGAAGAAGTCTTATTTTTTTTAAAAAATTAATTAATTTATTTATTTGACAGGGAGAAAGAGAGAGAGAGAGAGAATGGGCGTGCCAGGGCCTCTAGCCACTGCAAACGAACTCCACACTCATGCGCCATCTGGCTTACGTGGGTCCTGGGGATTCGAACCTGGGTCCTTTGACTTTGCAAGCAAACACCTTAACCACTAAGCCATCCCTCCAGCACCCCCCGTTTTTTTTAGAGGTAAGGTCTCACTTTAGCCCAGGCTGACCTGGAATTCACTATGTCGTCTCAGGGTGGCCTCGAACTCACGGCGATCCTCCTGCCTCTGCCTCCTGCGTGCTGGGATTAAAGGCGCGCGCCACCACGACCTGCTTGTAAAAGAAGTCTTGTAAAAATGCAACAGGAAGATTACAGCTAGACCCAAGGAAGGACCATAGAAGCCATCTACCTCCAGAGAACCAGGAAGGGAGACATGAAGTATCATCTTTTCTGGAGATTGGAAGGCAATGATTTTTTGACAGCTGGTATCGGGGAGATTCATGGGTGGGGCTGCAGCCAGGCAGAGGCCCTGTCGACTGAGGAGGAGTCTTCTAGGCCGTCCTTGGAGGCATTCCTACTGTAAGTAGAGCAGGGCCACGTCACTGAGTCCGCACAGGGAGCCACTGAGGGGCACATGGAGCCAGAAACTTACTCCAGCCATGTGCCTATCACGCACCTTCCCCCTTCTGTCTCATCTTTCCAAGTCGCACGTGCCTTGTTTAATTTTATTTAAATTTTTAATGTTTGGTTTTTGGAGGTAGGGTCTCACTCTAGCCTAGGCTGACCTGGAATGCATTATGTATTCTCAGGGTGGCCTCGAGCTCATGGTGATCCTCCTACCTCTGCCTCCCGAGTGCTGGGTTATTTTTACTTATTTATTTATTTATTTGAGAGAGAAGGGGGAAATGGGTGCACCAGAGCCTCCAGTCACTGCAAACGAACTCCAGATACATGCATCACCTTGTGCAGCTGGCTTATGTGGGTCCTGGGGAATCGAACTGAGGTCCTTTGGCTTTGCAGGCAAGCGCCTTAACCTCTAAGCCATCTCTCCAGCCCCTAAACTTTTTCGAGATAGTGTTTCACTCTAGCCCAGGATGACCTGGAATTCACCATGTAGACTCAAGGTGATCCTCCTACGTCTGCCTCTTAAGTGCTGGGATGAAAGGCGTGTGCCACCACGCCAGGCTAATTTCATTATTTTCTAAGATTTACACGTGTGCACGTGTGTGTGTGCACGTATGTGTGGACTCGTGCATGCCACTAGTGCACAAGTGGAGGTCAGAAAACAGCAGGTTTCTTGCTTTTCACGTCTGCCTATACCACGCAGCCTGGGGTCTTCTCGTGTCCCCTTCATCTCAGCGTGGGAGGGCTGGCATGGTAGGTGCTTACCCTCGAGCCTGGCTTTAATGGGTGCGTTCTGGTGATTTGAACTCAGGTTGTCACGCTTGCACGGGAAGCACTTTGACTCGCTGAGCCATCACGTTTTAGACGTGTGCTGTGTGTGCAATTCTTGTGCGCATCTGCACAGAGCCCAGAGGAGGAGGGCGTGGGCGATCTCCTCTGTTGCTTTCCCACCTTATTTCATCGAAACAGCGTTTCTCACCGAACCTGGAATTTGGAGTGTTTTCCCCCAGACTGACCGGGGCCAGTGACTCCCAGAGATCCTCCTGTCTCTGTCCCCAACTCAGCACAGGGACTACAGGGGTGCACGGCCAAACAGAGCTGGAATCAAATCCAGGTCCCATTGCTTGCTTGTGCAGCACGTGCTCTTAGCCACCGAGCCATCTCCTCAGTTCCACTTAAAAAAATATATTTTATTGACAACTTCTGTGCTTACGGACAACATACCATGGTATTTCCCTCTCCTCCCCTCCCCCACTTTCTCCTTCATAACTCTGCTCTCTGTCATATCCCCTCCCTCTCTCCATTAGTCTCTCTTTTAATTTGATGTCACAATAGGAGAAAAAAATGACGTTAGTTCCAATTTTTTTTTTTTGTTTGTTTGTTTTTTGGTTTTTCGAGGTAGGGTCTCGCTCTAGCCCAGGCTGACCTGGAATTCACTATGGAGTCTCAGGGTGGCCTCGAACCCACGGCGATCCTCCTGCCTCTGCCTCCCGAGTGCTGGGATTAGAGGCGCGTGCCACCACGCCCGGCATCAGTTCCACTTTTTGAACCTACTGTTCAGCGGAGGATGGACTTGAACGGGACCTGATCCTCCTGCCTCCACCTCCCAAGTGCTGGGACGGCAGGTTGTATGTCACCCCACTTGGCTATCTTTCACCATTGGCTGCATGGAAAATAACAGATCAAGTATTTTTGTTGTTGTTGTTGTTGTTAGATTTTCATATTGACAAACACTTGTGCAAAATAGAGAGTTGAGGACAGCAGCCCGGGAGCGGAGTAGGTGGGTTTCTCAGCTGCGGGAGATTTGAAGGCAGTAGGGTAAACTCTGTGTCTAGATGCGCTGACCACCCAAGAGCCTGCTGCCTTCCCTCCCTCTGGGCTCTCCCCTCGGGATACCTCTGGGCTCCCTGATGGGAGAAGCTACAGAAAGTGAATGAAAAGGCTTTTTTTTTTTTTTTTTTTTTTTTAAGACAGGGTCTCACTCTGTAGCCCAGGGTGACCTCAAACTCATAGTAATTCTCCTGTTTCAGCCTTTCAAGTGCCATGATTTTAGCTGGAATTCACCATGTCCAGCTTTCTTTTATTAAAAATTATGTTACTTTAAAATTTTTTTGTTTTATTTTTGTTTATTTATTTGAGAGCGACAGACAGACATAGAGAGAAAGAGGGGGAGAGAGAGAGAGAGAGAATGGGCACACCAGGGCCTCCAGCCATTGCAAATGAACTCTAGTCGCGTGCACCACCTTGTGCATCTGGCTTATGTGGGTCCTGGGGAATCGAACCTTGAACCAGGGTCCTTAGGCTTCACAGGCAAGCGCTTAACCATTAAGCCATCTTTCCAGCCCCTTAAAATTATGTTACTTTTATTTACTGAGAGAGAGAGAGAGAGAGAGAGAGAGAAAATGGGCATGCCAGCACCTCTAGCCTCTACAAACGAACTCCATATGCATGCGCCACTTTTTGCATCTGGCTTTATGTGAGTACTGGGGAGTTGAACCTGGGTCCTTAGGACTTGCAGGCAAATGCCTTTCTTTCTTCTTCCTTCCTTCCTTCCTTTCTTTCTTTCTTTCTTTCTTTCTTTCTTTCTTTCTTTCTTTCTTTCTTTCCTCTCTTCCTTTTCTCTTCTTTCTTCTTTCCTCCCTTCTTATTTCTTTCTTCTCATTAAAAAGAATTTCTTGGGGTGCCTGGGATAAAGCACTCACTACTCTAGCTGAAGTACCTGAGCTCAATCCTCAGCCTCCCCCCCACACACAACAAGCCAGAAACCACGGCCGGCTTCCGTCACCCCGGCACTGACCGAGCGACGGAGGCAGAGGCAGGAGAATTTCCCAGAAGCTCTTCGCTAGTCCAGTGAAAAAAAGAAAACCGGCAGAGAGCTGCCCGGAGACCTTGCTTCAAATGAAGTGGAATCCCAGGGACGGGACCATAAAGCTGCCCTCCACATTTGTGCCGTGGCATTTGCACACTTACGCGTGCGCACGCTCGCACACACACACACAAGTAAAAGGATGCCTTGTTCTTGTCGTATTTGTTTATTTCTTTATTTAATTCTTGCGGTGCCGAGGACGGGATCCAGGCCCTTGGACGTCGTAGGCAAGCCCCGATCTCGGCACCACACAGACGTGTGTGCAGCGGCCTCCGGCACACACTGGGGGCATCTCAGGTGGGGCACAGACAAGCAAGGCTCAGGGACACTTCCACGGGTGCCCATGCCAGCCCAGTACCCACAGGACATCATGTGCCCTGTCCTCTCTTATTTCCTCCTTTGGCCGAGAGTTTATCTTTCTCTGGGGTGAGGGAGGTGGGTGCTGGCGATGGAATGTGGGGGGCCTTGTCCCTACTAGGCAAGCACACTACCACTGAACTATATCCCAGCGCCCCCCCCACAAAAAAAAAAAAAAACACGTTACCCTTAATTAGCCTGCCTACCACCTAGAGAAACCAGGAGGCCCGAGTGAGAGACAGACTTTCAGAAAGTTGTTTGTGAGGCTGAAGAGGCAGGGAGCTGTGACTCCTGGCAGGCTGTGGTTTTTGGGCCGGTGCCCTGCCCAGGAGCCGTGGGAGGAGAGGGGCTTGGAAAAGCAGCCCGCTGTTGGCCCAGCGAGGCCACTGAGCCTATGGGCCCACGCTAATCATCGCCCTCTGTGCTGGCGCGTCTCCTCCCGGCCCCCAGCAAGGCAGAGCGCCTGCTGGACCAGGCTAGCTGGGGGTGAGGGCTGCCCTGTGCCACATGGTGCCGGCCACATGGACGTGGAGGGGGAGCGACAGCTGGAGGGTGGCGAGCCGGAGGTGGTCAGAGTCGTGTCCAGCTAGCCCGTCCCCGGGCCCGAGGACTGCTGGCTATTCCCGGCTTCAGCGATTCGTGGGGGAGCCGGACAGCCTGTGGGTGGGATGCCGGTGAGGTCTGAGGCCAGCAGGAGGGGGGCAGGAGGGGCACTTCCACCCTACCCCCAAACCAGAAGGGAGCGGGTTGGGCCTGGCAGAGGCCTTGGCTGTCTCTTCTTCAATGGAGGAGGTCCCTTGCTTGGCTAGAATCATGAAAAGACCGCGGGCTGCGCATTGCTCCTGGTGTGTGAAGACCCCCCTTGTAGTCCTTTTCCCTCCATCGCCTGCACACATATACATCACTCCACCCTCAGGAGGCACCCAAATGGCAAAGCCTTTCTCGTCTGCTCCTGTGGGCACCTATGTGTGCACCCCACCCCTCTTCCCGTTGCCTGCCCACTGGTATCAGAAATGTGACTCACAGATTTTAATCCCAGCACTCGGGAGGCACAGGTACGTGGATTGCCTTGAGTTTGAGGCCACCCTGAGACTACATAATGAATTCCAGGTCAGCCTGAGCTAGAGTGAGACCCGACCTTGAAAAACCAAAATTAAATAAACTACAAATAAATAAACACATGTGTCTCACAACAGTGATGCCAGGGAATGGAGGCCAGAGGGTCTATAAAGATATGTGGGACGAGCTGGAGGGATGGCTTAGCGGTTAAGGCGTTTGCCTGCGAAGCCAAAGGACACAGGTTCGAATCTCCAGGACCCACGTAAGCCAAGTGAATCTGGAGTTCATTTGCAGTGGCTGGAGGCCCTGCCGCACCCACTCTCTCTCTCTCTCTGTCTGCCTCTCTTCTATCTCTCTCCCTCTGCTTGCAAATAAATAAATTTAAAAAAAAAAGGGCTGGAGAGATGGCTTAGCGGTTAAGTGCTTGCCTGTGAAGCCTAAGAACCCCAGTTTGAGGCTTGATTCCCCAGGACCCATGTTAGCCAGATGTACAAGTGGGCACTCACGTCTGGAGTTCGTTTGCAGTGGCTGGAGGCCCTGGCGTGCCCATTCTCTCTCTCTCTCTCTCTCTCTCTCTCTCTATCTTCCTCTTTCTCTCTCTGTCACTCTCAAATAAATAAATAAAAATAAATAAAAATAAACAAAAATAAATAAATAAATAAATAAAGATATGTGGGACACTACAAGGCTCTGCATTTTCTGGTCTACTCTCTGGACTGTTTCATCTTCCTGGACAGGAAGCACGTCTTGCAGCCTGGACCCTGACGTCAACTGGCCTCTTTAAAGGGCCCCACATCATCCACTTCACAGATCACAAGGCCAATTCAAGCCACAAAGCCTGGTTCTACACACCACCAGCCATAGCCCAGTACTTCTTTCTCTGGGTTTTGTCGTTTTGAGATAGGGTCTTGCAATGTAGCCCCTTCAAGCTTCAAACTTCTAGCGATTTTGCCTCAAGCACACACAGCCCTTTCCTCTTCCTCTGGAGGGGGATCTGATCCAAGTTGCCCCATGTTTGGCTTTTATTGCGTTTTTCTGTTGCTTTAGCTGCATGCTCCAGCTTAGGTAGTTTATAAAGAATAGTGGTTTTTTTTGTTCATTTTTATTTATTTATTTGAGAGTGATAGACAGAGAGAGAAAGAGGAAGATAGATAGAAAGAGAGAGAATGGGCGTGCCAGGGCCTCTAGCCACTGCAAACAAACTCCAGATGCATGCGCCCCCTTGTGCATCTGGCTTATGTGGGTCCTGGGGAATCGAGCCTTGAACCAGGGTCCTTAGGCTTCACAGGCAAGCTCTTAACCGCTAAGCCATCTCTCCAGCCCCAAAGAATAGTATTTTTTTAAAAACATTTTATTCATTTATTTATTTGCAAGGAGAGAGACAGAGAGGGAGAGAGAGAATGGGTATGCCAGGGCCTCCAGCCCCTGCAAGTGGACTCCAGATGCATGCACCACTTTGTGTATCTGTCTCCACATGGGTACTGGGGAATTGAACTTGGGTCCTTAGGCTCTGAAGATAAGTGCCTTAACTGCTGAGCCATCTCTCCATCCCAAGAGCGGGTTTCTTTTTCTTTCTTTCTTTCTTTTTTTTTCTGAGGTAGGGTCTCACTCTAGCTCAGGCTGACCTGGAATTCGCTATGTGGTCTCAGGGTGGCCTCGAACTCACGGCGATCCTCCTACCTCTGCCTCCCGAGTGCTGGGATTAAAGGCGTGTGCCACCACGCCCGGCAAGAACAGGTTTCTTTAGATCACAGTCCTGGCGAGGAGATCTGAACATGGCTCCTACAGCCACATCATAGCGCGGTGGGACAAGACTGAGCAAACTTGCCGGCTTGAGTCTCTCCTCCTTTTGCAGAGATGCCTGTGGCGACACCCCTTAGGACCTCACCCAACCTTAGTCCCTTTCCCAAAAGGCATTACCTTTAAATGTGAATTAAGAGACTAGATTTAAATATGAACTAAGAGTCTAGATTTCCAACACATGAGCTTGCGGCGAGCACGTTCCAGCCACGCCAAAGGCTCGGCGTCCTCATTCTGAAAGAGAAGGAGAAAGAACAAGGCTTTCTTCCCGAGGGAGAACGCAGCAGTGACAAGATAATGAAGTTTGCCACGTGCTTACGACGCGGATTCCTTCCTTTCGATCATCACCAGCAAAGCCCTGATGATTCCGGCTGGGGAAGCCCTCGCCCTCCACCGCTCATCACCATCCCATACCTCACCTAGACGTTCACCCAACTGTCCATTTTCGGCCCTAGACTCACCGAGCCACCCTCCTCTCCTTCCCTTAGCGTTTATGCTACTCACGGGAGACACTCGGCCCGTTCGATCCTGTCTTACTGGTGTTTTGTCTTGTCCAGGCAGCTGGCTAGTGGTCGGGCTGTTATGAGAGGCCAAACCTTGCTCACCGTAGAGCTCGCTCCTGCCCGTTCTGCTCAGTAGCCTACCCTCGTGCTGCTTGCTTTCTTACCCTGTGCCTTCCAGGACCTGTGCAGTTCAATGCCTCAGCCTCTGTCCCTGCCTCTGCCCCAGAAAAGTCCTTCTGCCTGCTTGAGTTCTCGCATGCCTGTTTAGGACACCAACGCTCAGGTTCTAGATTCAGCATTGGCCACCAAACCCAGGACCTGGTGGGTGCTAGGTGAGTATGCCCTACACTTGGCACAATTGTTCAAACTTTTTATTCTCTGGAATCTTTTTTTGTTGTTGGGGGGGGGGGCGGCTACTGGACCATCTCTCCAGCCCTTTAGTTATTTATCTAATTTATTTGAGAGAGGGGGAGCAGATAGAGAGAGAATAGGCACACCAGGGCCTCCAGTCACTGCAAATGAACTCTAGACGCGTGTGCCCCCTTGTGCAGCTGGCTCATGTAGGTCCTGGGGAATCGAACCTGGGTCCTTTGGCTTTGCAAGTGTTGTAGTCAGGTTTGCATTGCTGGTAGAAATCACTCAACCAAGAGCAGCTTGTTGGGGAAGAAGAGGTTTATTTTGGCCTACAGGCTCAAGGGGAAGCTCCACGATGGCAGGGGAAAACGATGGCATGAGCAGAGGGTGGACATCACCCCCTGGCCAACATCAGGTGGACAATAGCAACAGGAGAGTGTGTTAAACACTGGCTTGGGGAAACTGGCTATAACACCCATATGCCCGCCCCCAACAATACACTGCCTCCAGGAGGCTTTAATTTCCAATTGCCATAAGCTAGCATAGAGAACACCTAAGTTTATGGGGGACACCTGAATCAAACCACAAGAACAGGCAAGCACCTTAACTGCTAAGCCATTTCTCAGACTCTTCTCAGTCCTCCCTCACCCTTCCTCTGGGTCACAGTGTTCTTTTTGTCCTTCTATGAGCACATCACGTGACATCCTCTGTGACCTCTCTTAAGAGTGGTCATTGATCAAGGAACTCACAGCGCTGGGTACTGACGTGCATTGCATTGATGTTCACAGAGCCCAGGTTCACACAGATCATCTCGTTGAACTCTCCTAAAACCCCATGAGACGTGGCTTGCCCCCTTCGATAAGGAAGGGAGACAACTGCTCTAGCCTTTAAGCAGCAAGAGGAATTATGGGTTATGATTTGATTGCTGGGGTCCCAGGGACTTTTGCCCCGATGTGGAGATTCTCTGCGTCTTTACGCGTTGGATATCTGGCGAGCATCATGTCAATTACAGGAACAAAAGTTCTCCCTTGTCCCACTTCTAGAGGGATGGTTGGGTCACCAAGCTAGAGAGTCTCAAAGTCAGGACTTGAACCCTTGAGAGCTGCCTGAGGTTGCCCGAGACAGTTGCCAGACAGGTTGGTCAGAGGATCCACTCATGAGTCCTTGACATGGCCTTTCAAGCAGCAATGCAGAGTGCCCCGCGTCTTGTGGCTGTCATGTGGATAGGGACATAAGTCATCAAAGCGTACGCACCAGGATACACAAGAAGGACGCACACAGCAGGTTCAAGAGCAGAGCAACTGGGCCGAGATCTTGATGCGGACTCTCACGGCCACGTAGTAAAGGGATCCGGCGTGTTCCTTGCAGCATGGAGACTTTAGAACAGTGTGCTTGTGTTTGAGACAAGGGTCTCACCAATGTAGCCCGGGCTAGCTTTGAACTTGTGATCCTCCTGCTTCCCCCTCCCCGTACACATTGCAAAAGCTGGGGTTCACAGGTGCATTTCCAGCACACCTGGCTAGAATTTAGTTTCATGACTTTTCTCTTTTTCTGAAACAGGTTTTGTCATGCCTTAGCTTCTCTTCACCCCCGTCCAGGGATACATGGACTTCAATGTTTATTATTTATTTGCAAGCAGAAAGAGACAGGACAGAAAGAGAGAGAGAGAGAGAGAGAGAGAGACAAAGAGAAATGAGCACACTGGAGTCTCTAGCTGCTGCGAATGAACTCCAGATACATGCGCCACTTTGTGCATCTGGCTTCAGTGGATCCTGGGGAATCGATCGAACCTGGGTCCTTCGGCTTTGCAGGCAAGCGCCTTAACCACTAAGCCATCTCACCAGCCTGATTTCAATGTTTACTGAGGTCAGCAAAGTCAGGTACAGAAAGAGGAAAAATAAAATGTGGTCCTCTAATGGCAGGTGGGAATGGCTTGCAGCTCTTGCCGATTCTGTGTTTTGGAGGTCCGTTCTTCCTCACGATGTTGGGAGGATCCCAGAGCGTGAGTGAGGAGACATCACAAGACAGGCAGGTTATGTCGTCCTTCTCCAGGTAGCCTCTGCTTACCTTACCCAGGCTGGTGCATCATTCTTGCCCAGAGTCCACAGTGCACGCTGCACAGCCGTGGGGACCAGGTCGAGCCCCTTCCCAGAAGCCAGTGCCTCCTCCTCTTAGGTGAGTGAGAAGAGAACAAACCTCGGGCTTCCAAGCTCAAGGATTGTGGATGTGTGGGGGCAAAGGGCTTAGAGGGGCCAGGAAACCCAGGGAGGCTGACAAGTGCCTTCCGTCCAAAGGTCCCAGAGGTATTTGGGGGAAAGGGGGACGGGGTGCTGTGGAGCACACTGGGAGAAAGCTGCCGATAGGAACTGGCTCTGCTCAGCTCCGGGACCTTCTGGGAGCCAGTGGGTGCCTCTGGAGGTGGGGGACATGGAGAAGTGTGTCTGGAGACCGTCCCAGGAGGGAAGAAGCAGACAGTTGGGAGGCACTGACTATGAACTATGTCCCTAATTGTGATAAGAATCCTCATGGGGGCTGGAGAGATGGCTTAGCGGTTAAGCGCTTGCCTGTGAAGCCTGAGGACCCCGGTTCGAGACTCGATTCCCTGGGATCCACGTGAGCCAGATGCACAAGGGGGCGCACGTGTCTGGAGTTCGTTTGCAGTGGCTGGAGGCCCCTGGTGAGCCCATTCTCTCTCTCTATCTGCCTCTTTCTCTCTCTGCCTGTCACTCTCAAGTAAATAAATAAAAATGAACAACAAAAAAATTAAAAAAAAAAAAGAATCCTCATGGGGTGCTATGGGGGGGGAGCCTTTCCCAGGGGAATCATTTTAGGTTCTTGCGGCAGAGGGTCCACGTGTGTCGGAGCCGACTTACTAAATCAAGTTCACCTTGTGCTTCTTTCTCCCATGCGGAGCAGAGATGAAGTCTGGTACGGTGGATTTGGAACTAGGGTTTAGAAGGATTTGAAGAGGACTCCAAAAAAAGGGGAGCCCCGAGTGCCCGTGGTGTCTCCCATATGCTGTCACTACCGCAGCGTCTTGTGAGCGTCAGAAGGAGGCTGAGCAGTGACATATGGCGTGGAGGGAAGGAGGCACGGGCTGGCTGACTTGGCAGGGACGGCTTGACTTGTCCTTCCCTCTCCTGCATCCAGCGAGCCACCTGTGAACCCGTCACTTGGTCCTCTTGCCCATGTGGGCGTCTGGGGACCTCAGCTAGTTTCTCCCAGCCTCTGAACAGCGCCCTCCTCCCACGTCCAGACACTTCCACTGACTGACGGGCTTCCTCAGTCTCGCAGTTGCCAGGATTCAGTGTCACCTCCTTGTGTACCCAGGATCTCACTGGATGCAGGGGAAAGACGGTCCTATCGGGATCTTCTCATTCGGAGTGCAAACCAGTAAACGTGAGGTGCTCTGCCACCGCCTGGCCCGCCTCACCCCACTGCCGTGCCGTTCTCAGCAAAGCCGGATGCACCGGGACAATCCCGGGCAAGCAAGAGAGAAAACGCAGAGGCAGGGCATCTGTGGTTTCCCTCCCAGCTTGGAGGTTCCTAGGGAACACAAGTGTTGTCTGTTTTATGTTTGTCGAGGTAGGGTCTCACTCTAGCCCAGGCTGACCTGGAATTCACTGTGGAGTCTCAGGGTGGCCTCGAACTCATGGTGATCCTCCTACCTCTGCCTCCCGAGCGCTGGATTAAAGGCGTGGGCCCACCATGCCCGGCTACAAGTGTGTTTTTTTTTTTTTTTTTTTTAAGACCAAGAGTAACCCTGGGAGTTTTCATAGCTGTGGAAATACACAAGAGAAAAGGATTCTCATCACTGCCCAGCCCAGCAGGTGGCAAGGCAGCTTGGGGGAGGTGCGTGGGAGACGCTAGCATGTTGACAGTGAGAGATCGAGGCATGGCCCGCCCACATGCAGGAAGATTTGAACGAACGTTTGGAAACAAATGCGTAAGGAATGGCAAATATTGGGTTAGACAGAACCATGGATGTCTGGGGCAAGGAATGTGTCACAGCGCTAGGGTTCCCCGCGAGGGTTTGAATGACGGGGGAGATCCAGGAACTCTCTCTCTAGATCACAGAAGACCTCGACTGGATTCTAAAGACTCATGGGAAGTTGGGTCTACATCTACTTTGGACCTTTCTACTTGGTGGAAGCCTGGCAAACCAGCCCATGGTGAGAAGTGACCCTGTAGCGACGCCCCTCTGCCTCTACCCCCTCGTTTGAGCCCCCACGGGGGGGAAGAGGAGGTGAGGGCATGTTCTTGGGGCGGATGCGACAGATTAATGACAAAAGCAAAAGTAGCCAGGATGTCTGCCAGGTGGAGCGAGGTCCAAGACAACCTGGTGTCTTGAAAGCACGCTAAGATCCATCGTGGGTGACGCTGGATTGGGCCACCGATGAGAAAAGGAGTGGTTGGAGGCATAGTTCATTTGATACGTTCACTGAGTCTCTGGTGCAGACCAGACCCTGGGGTAGGTGCAGAGATCCAAGAGTAACAGGACTCATGTCCCTGCTCGGAGATGTTCACACGCCAGCCAAGTAAGCATGTTGCTTCAGTACCACGTGACAGGGGTCCTGTGCCCTGGGTGACCTCCTTGTATGTGTGGTTCTACGGGCCAGGATGCCAGATCAGAAATCCCCCGGGCTCATTTCTCTCCGAATTGGAACAAAGGACAGAAGGAACCCCAGGAGACCCTGCTATACGAGTCCTTCAATCCGCAGGCGTCTCCCCTGCCTGGCCCTAAGACTAGGGATGAGATTTGAACAGAAGCTCGCAGTCAGGGGCCTGTAAGGCCCAGATCCTCCCGGGAGCTCTTATCTCCTGGCTTGGAAAGGGGAGACTTGTTAGTTTTCTATAAAATGATGGCTGCCTTCCAGATCCATGGGTTCCCAAGCATGGAGGAAAAATCCCCTTGCTTTATAGTAAGGAATCACCCACAGCCCGCAGAGCAAGGCACTCTGGGCTTTGAGAAGCCCAGCCAGGTTCTGTAACGAGGAAAGTACCCAGGACTCAGGGCAGAAGAAGAAGACCCCCCCACCACCATGACTCGCAGTTCTCATGAGCTGCCTCCCTGCCCACCTTGCCAACCACAGACCAGATTACAGCTCCTGTCATGCCCACCTCCCCACTTGGTCTTTGCGCCTTCCAGCTCCCTGGGGATCCCTCGGGCTACTCTCCACCTGGAAAATGCCTGGCTGTCTCCTGGCGACACCTGACTTCCTGGCATCTCATCCAGGCAGGGTTCTGAGCTCATCTTTGGTGACGGTGGTGGCTCAGTACTTGGATCCTTGGGACCCTCCTGTGGTCCACAGGGCCTCATTCTTGTGCTGTATAGTGTGGTCACTGAGAAGACTGAACATCCAACGTGAGGGTCTCCCCCCTCCATGGGGTACGTAAGCCATAGGAAGTGCTTAGAATGCATGAATGCATAGGTTCCTTAGGATACTTATACTGATTTTTTTGTTTGTTTGTTTTTTGGAGGTAGGATCTCTCTCCAGTCCAGGTTGACCTGGAATTCACTATGCAGTCTCAGCGTGGTCTCGAACTCACGGTAATTCTCCTTCCTTTGCCTCCCGAATGCTGGGATTAAAGGCGTGCGCCACCACACCCGGCTTTACTGATTTATTTTATTTTATTTATTTATTGGAGAGCGACAGACAGAGAGAAGGAGGCAGAGAGAGAAAGAGAGGGAATGGCGCGCCAGAGCTTCCAGCCACTGCAAACGAACTCCAGACACGTGCGCCCCCTTGTGCATCTGACTAACGTGGGTCCTGGGGAGTCGAGCCTCGAACCGGGGTCCTTAGGCTTCACAGGCAAGCGCTTCATTGCTAAGCCATCTCTCCAGCCCCCACTGATTTATTTTTATTATGTATTTGCTTTTGTCCTTTGAGACAGAGTTTCACTGTGTATCGTAGGCTAACCTTGAACTCACAGTAGTCCTCCCACCTCAGACGTCCAAGTATTGAATGCAGATGTGATCCACCACACACAGTTACTGATTTAAGGAATACCATTTGTGTGCGTGGTGGTGCACACCTTTAATCCCAGCACTCGGGAGGCAGAGGCAGGAGGATTGCCATGAGTTCGAGGCTACCCTGAGACTACATAGTGAATTCCAGGTCAGCCTGGGCTAGAATGAAACCTTACCTCGAAAATCCAAAAAAAAAAAGAATATTATTATATTTATTTATGTATTTATTTGACAGAGAAAGAGGGTGGAGAGAGAGAGAGAGAGAGAGAGAGAGAGAGAGAGAGAGAGAGAGAATGGGCATACTAGGGTCTCCAGCCACTGCAAACGAACTCCAGATGTGTGTGCCCCCTTGTGCGTCCAGCTAATGTGGGTCCTGGGGAATCAAACCTGGGTCCTTTGGCTTTGCAGGCAAATGCCTTCACCGCTAAGCCATCTCTCCAGCCCCCAAAAGAATATTATTATGAGGCGGGGGCTTCAGTTAACATTAACAATAGGGCATCAATATTGACTCATTAATGTGACAATGTGCCATAGTTACTTACATAAGGTATTAAGACTAGGAGAAATCGGGTGTGAGATACACGGGAACCCTTTGTGCTAATCCTTAGAGCTTCTGTGTAAATCTAAACTTACTGTAAGATAAAATTTTAATGTAGGCGCAGAGGAGATGGCTCCGCAGGGCCTGAGTTTGACCCCCAGGCATGGCTCTGCATCCCTGAAGCACTAACCCTGATGGTGGTGGGCACAGGAGGGTCTCTGGGGCTCATTGGTCAGCTAGTCTGGTGGAAGAAAAAGCAGTAGATCCAGGTTAAACGACAGACACTGCCTCAAGAAAACAATGCAGGAGAGTAATAGGCAAGGACACTCTCTGGCCTCTGCACATGTGTGACTGGGTGTGTGTACCTGCACACGCGTATCCAGATGCATGGTACGTGCACACATACCGTACCACACACACAAAGCTTAATGGTTAAGCGCTTGCCTGTGAAGCCTAAGGACCCCGGTTCCAGGCTCGATTCCCCAGGACCCACGTTAGCCAGATGCACAAGGGGGCGCACGCATCTGGAGTTCCTTTGCAGTGGGTGGAGGCCCTGGCATGCCCATTCTTTCACTATCTATCTGCCTCTTTCTCTCTGTGTCTGTCTATTGCTGTCAAATAAATAAATAAATAAAATTAGGCTGGAGAGATGACTTAGCGGTTAAGGCATTTGCCTGTGAAGCCAAAGGACCTGAGGTTTGATTCCCCAGGACCCATGTAAGCCAGATGCACGAGAGGCACATGCATCTGGAGTTTGTTTGCAGTGGCTAGAGGCCCTGGAGTGCCCATTCTCTCTCTGTGTCTCTCTTTTCTCTTTTCTCTCTCTCTCTCTCTCTCTCTGCTTGCAAATAAATAAATAAAGTTAAAAAAATTATTTAAGGGCTGGAGAGATGGCTTAGTGGTTAAGCACTTGCCTGTGAAGCCTAAGGACCCCGGTTCAAGGCTCAACTCCCCAGAACCCACGTTAGCCAGATGCACAAGGGGGCGCACGCGTCTGGAGTTCGTTTGCAGTGGCTGGAGGCCCTGGCGCGCCCATTCTCTCTCCCTCTCTCTATCTGCCTCTTTCTCTCTGTCACTCTCAAATAAATAAATAAAACTAACAAAAAAAATTTTTAAATTATTTAAATAAAAATAAACAAAAAAAATACCATCCTCTCCGTCACCAAGATCCTAAGTGTCCTGTGCTGTAGACAAAGTTATTCTAAAGGCACAGCACAGTTAAAATGCAAGCTCAATGGCGTGTGATAGTGGGACCCAAATTAGATCAAAGTGTCCAGAGGCCAGTGGTAAAATAATCTCTGCTCCCACCAGCTTTCCAGGGACTTGGGACTCCTCCTTCCTCATTCCTCCCGTGTTGTCACACTTGGTTTCGTCCATAGTCCGGGCCCTTGCTCCAGGGGTGGCCTGCAGGAAGGCAAGACCAAACTTTTACCTCTCACTTCTGCTCAAATCCCGCTCACCGGAACATCATCACCCGAACGGTCAGCCCCGGCCTTAAGCGTGTGGGAAGCGCAGTTTGCATTCTGCATGGCTAAGTGCCCAGTGTTCAAAGCTGGGGGGGGGGGGGCTACACTGTGAAGAAGGGAAACAGGACTTGAAGGAGGCAGCTGACATTGTTAATCGTTCTGTGAGACCAGCTAACCCAGCTGGTGGGCTTATTTATGTCCGATTATTTATGATGGCTTTATTTATTATGATTTATTTATGATAAGGATATGTTATTTATATGTTTCAATTATTCACGTATTTATAAACAAGGAGACCTGTTGGGCTATATTTAACGGATGGGCTTGCACAAGGACCTCAATATATGTTCACCCCAGATCTGGAAGCTTTACGTGTGGATTTCTCTGTCACGCGGGGCTCCCTAAAGATTGCCCAGGTCAGGGTCTTCCTTCTTGGCTCGCCTTCAAGAGAGCTTGTTTATTTCCTTGGAAGGATCTTCGTTTCGGTCGGGGAGACTGGGCAGTGCGCAGGAGTGGTAAAGACGGACAAGGACAGGGTCTGAGGAAGATGGGCAGACAGAGAGAGAAACACGACAGATAGAGACGGAGCAAGAGAGATAAGACAGTGTCCAGACAGTGGGCCCCGAGCCCAGGACACGGGCCAGGGGAGGAAAGGCTGCAGAGTCAGTCTGCCCGGAAGCGAGCAGGCCTTTATCTGTGACGTCAACGACTCTCAGGAGGTTGGGGAAGGTAGCAGTTGCACAAGCCTGGCCTGGGAATGAATGTCTGGGGACTTTATCCGGCTTGCTCTGCCAAGGCTGCGTCCCCCGGAGACCATCTGGGGAAGGGAAGAGGAGCGGGGTCATTTTATAAGCGAGGAAAAGGACCCCGCCATGCCCACCTCTGCCTCCCATGGCCCAGACTCCGTGTGGGCTGTGCACTTGTTCGCTGGTGGGTTTATTTCCAACACCCGTGGCTTTGTCTTCCTGGAGACCACATAGGCCCCATGTGCTTCCTCCACAGAGCTCGCGAACAGCTGTTCGGGTCAAGCCATGCAGAGAAAGTGGCCCTACCCGGGAGGAGACCATCTCCAAGGACAGCACGTGGGTGGCAGCAGTGGGCAGGGCTGGCATGCAGGGGACCCATGAGACTGACGGCTGACAAGCTCAGAATGAACCCCAGAGGCGAGGGACAAGGCGTACGGAAGGTGACGCAGGATCTGGGCTAATAGGAAAGAAACAAAGTGACATCCGTCAAGTCAACCAGATAGGAAAACTGTTTCTTCTTCTGTCTGCAGAAGATAGGGGCCGGCCAGGTGTCAGGACTCCCGGTCTGACAGTGGGTAGACTCCACAGTTCCACCAGCCCCCTGGCATGTGGTTCTCAGAAGCCCTGGGCACCGAGGTCATCCCGACCACCATGAAGGGGCCACACGAAGGCGGGGCTGGGGGGGGGGGGAGACGAAAGCTGTCAGATCAATCGTACCTGGAGCCAGTCAGTCACAAACAGCCGCCCTGCCCCTCACTGGCTCTCTGCATGACACTGTTGTCACAGGACCCATTCATCTTTGTTTCTGCACACGATGTCATTCTGCTCACCGTGTCTCTTCTTTCTGAGCAGCTTCGTTCCCATGTCCCTCTCGTGACATAGCGCCTTCTCATCCTCTTCCTGCCCCCCACCCTCCCGCAGGGAGGCTGCCTTTTTCAATCTGCCTTGCTCCCTCCATTTCGTCTCTCCATCCAGACCACCAGGCTTTTCCTCGCTCAGCACACTCCCCGTGAGTTCTACAGACCCTCTGCTCTACACTTCCTGATCGCCCTTGATGAGACTTTTAGCGGCAAACCGGCTTAAGCAAGAATGACCTTGGGGCTGGAGAGATGGCTTAGCGATTAAGGCGCTTGCCTGCAAAGCCAAAGGACCTCGGTTCGATTCCCCAGAACCCACGTAAGCCAGATGCATATGGTGGCACACGTGTCTGGAGTTTGTTTTCAGTGGCCAGAGGCCCAGGCGTACCCATTCTCTTTCTCTCTGATAAATAGATAAAAATTTTAAAAGCCGGGCGTGGTGGCGCACGCCTTGGGAGGCAGAGGTAGGAGGATTGCCGTGAGTTCGAGGCCACCCTGATACTCCATAGTGAATTCCAGGTCAGCCTGAGCTAGAGTGAGACCCTACCTCGAAAAACCCAAAAAAAAAAAAAAAAAAAATAGATAAAAATTTTAAAAAGAATGACCTTGAATTGGGAAGGATCCCCCGGGGATGTTTCTGGGATTGGATACTTGGTAGCCTGGTCAGAGACCCAGTTTCTCTCCATCTTTCCATCTGCCATGTGTAGCAACCTGCTTTCTGTTCTGACACTTGTTTCTGGTCGTCACAGGATTCCGCCGTGGTTCCAGGTCATGGCTCCTTCCGGGCTTCTCCGACTTCCAATTTCTGAACATTAGTTGGGAGAATGGGCTTGTCTGTGATTGAATTGGGATCATCAAGGTTCATCTCCTGGGGCCTGAGGCTCACTGGGCCACCTCTGAAAACTTGACCAAGCAAACAACAGTGGGTGAAGTTCGCTACACAGAGCAAAGGACCATTGTTAGAGAACCAACGGTGTGTGTGACCTGGATGTTGGCCGGGGCCTTGTCTCTGTGTTAGTCACCTTTCTCACGGCTGTGACGAAACACCTAACAGCAGCAGCTTAAGGAAGAAAGGCTTTATTGAGGTTCACAGTTCGAGGGGATCCCATCCATTAAGGCAGGGAAAACATGGGGGTGAGCGGCAGCTGGTCTCACTAGGTTCACAGTCAGGAAGCAGAGAGAAATCAGTGCTGGGCCTCATCTCATCTTCTCTTTCTTATATATCCAGACTGGGAGCCCAACCCATGTGATTAAGTGTCACTCTTTCAGGATGAGTCTCCCTGCTTTCATTAAACCTCTATGGAAATACCTTTACAGGGCTGGAGGGATGGCTCAGTGGTTAAGACGCTCACCTGAGAAGCCCAAGGATCCAGGTTCGATTCCCCAGGACCCACGTAAGCCAGATGCACACAAGGTGGCGCATGTGTCTGGAGTTCGTTTGCAGTGGCTGGAGGCCCTGGTGCGCCCGTTCTGTCTCTGTGTGTGTCTGCTTCTTTCTCTCTCAAATAAATAAATGAAATAAAGAGTACTGGAAGTGTTTAAAATAAAAAAAATACCTTATATAGACATGCCTAGAGGTATATCTTCTAATTCCTATCAGCAATCACGAGTTTTCCAGGCTGGGCGTGGTGGCGCACACCTTTAATCCCAGCACTTGGGAGGCAGAGGTAGGAGGATTGCTGTGAGTTCAAGGCCACCCTGAGACTACAGAGTGAATTCCAGGTAGCCTAGGCTAAAGTGAAACCCTCCCTTGAAAAACCAAAAAAAAAAAAAGTTTCCATCACAATGTCTCTCCTGTACATATCTGCATTTTTCCCCCTGCTTTTTCAAGGTAGGGTCTCACTGTAGCCCAGTCTGACCTGTAATTCACTATGTAGTCTCAGGATGGCCTTGAACTCACGGTGATCCCTCCTACCTCTGCCTCTTGAGTGCTGGGATTAAAGGCGTGTACCACCACGCCCCACTCATATCTGCATTTTTCAATTTCCTTCTGGGTATTCCCATGCAGGTATCTTAAAGATGCCCTCAAGTTTAAGATACCCCTTGTCAAACACATTCCTCCCTCCTTAGTCCCCTGATTTGCTAATGACAGCACCACATCTTTTTTTTTTTTTTTTTTTTTTTTTTTTTGGCTTTTCGAGGTAGGGTTTCACTCTAGCTCAGGCGGACCTAGAATTTACTATGTAGTTTTAGGGTGGCCTCAAACTCATGGCGATCTGCCTCCCTAGTGCTGGGATTAATGGCGTGTGCCACCATGCCTGGCTCTTTTTTGTTTTTTGAAGTGTATTTTATTTATTTATTTGAGAGAAAGAGGAAGAGAGAGAGAGAGAGAGAGAGAGAGAATGGGCACACCAGGGCCTTCAGCCACTGCAAACGAACTCCAGATGCATGCGCCCCCTTGTGCATCTGGCTCACGTGGGTCATGGTGAGTCCAACCAGGATCCTCTGGCTTTGCAGGCAAAGGTCTTAACTGCTAAGCCATCCTCTCCAGCCCGACAGCACCGTTCTTACTGCATCCAGACTGGAAGTTTGCTGCAGGTCTTTCTTCTCTTCCTTTCCTCAATCTCCTCCCAGTCACTACAAAGGACATCACTGTTGCAGAGACTAATGGTGGACACGGTCGTCTTTGAGCATGTCCAGGTCAACCAGAGATGACAAGTGGCTTTCGCTCTGCATGTCCGCTTCCTGAGGGAGATTCCCAGGCAAGCCTAGGCTTTGGGAGAAAGATTAGCAATGTGTGCTGTGGACAGCAGAGAAGAAAGGAAGGAGACATATGACATTTGTTATTTGTTTCTGTTTTGTATATATTTGTTATCCTCGGTCCTGGGGTTGGGTTATGGCATTCAACAGGGTCAACTTTGTGGGCATAGTAACAGCAACAGCAAGATCGGGTGCTGGCCGCATGTGTTACCCACAATCCATGGATTGTCTCAGGAGACATCTGTCTCGCTTGAAGTCCTTGAGAAGTTAACGCCACTCCTGCTCCCCCTGGACTGACAGATTTAACTAAGTCACGTGCCCAACATGATGCTGATAGCAAGCGTGCAGTCTGCCTCCATAGTCCTTGCTCATCATCACCACGTAACCAGGGCTTTCTGGACCTCCGTTCTCTATAGAAGCTCTTGTTAAGATGGAGGCTGTGGGCTGGAGAGATGGCTTAGCGGTTAAGCACTTGCCTGTGAAGCCTAAGGACCCCGGTTCGAAGCTCGATTCCCCAGGACCCACGTCAGCCAGATGCACAAGGGGGCGCACGCGTCTGGAGTTCGTTTGCAGTGGCTGGAAGCCCTGGCGCGCCCATTGTCTCTCTCTCTCTCTGCCTCTTTCTCTCTGTCTGTTGCTCTCAAATTAAAAAAAAAAAAAAAAAGATGGAGGCTCTGAATGAGCTTCTCTGTTTTTTTTTGTGTGTGTGTTGTGGTTGTGTGTGTATTGTATTTGTATGTATGTATACTGTATGTGTATGTGTGTACAGATGCATGAACCCAGTGTGCACATATGTGGAGGTCAAAAGAGGACAGTGAGTGTCTTCGTTTTCTTTTCTTTTCTTTTTTAGTTTCAAAAACTTTACTTTCTACCTACTAATAAATTTTTGCCCCCTGTGCACTTTTTTTTATTGACAACTTCCATGATTGTAAACAATATCCCATGGTAATTCCCTCCCTCCCCCCACTTTCCCCTTTGAACCTCCACTCTCTATCATATCTCCTCCCCCTCTCAATCAGTATCTCTTTTGTTTGGATGTCAGCATCTTTTCCTCCTGTTATGATGGTCTTGTGTAGGTAGTGTCAGGCACTGTGAGCTCATGGATATCCAGGCCATTTTGTGTCTGGAGAAGCACGTTGTAAGGAGTCCTACCCTTCCTTGGCTCATACATTCTTTCTGCCACCTCTTCCACAACGGACTCTGAGCCTTGGAAGGTGTGATAGAGATATTTCAGTGCTGAGCACTCCTCTGTCACTTCTCAGCACCATGGTGCCTTCTAAGTCTTCCCAAGGTCACTGCCATCTGAAAAGAGAAAGTTCTGTAACCCAAAGTGAGAGTAGCATTAATATATGGGTAAGAACATTAAGAGAAGTGCTTACTGGGTAGTTTGATGAGCATAGTATATACATTTAGCCAGACACCAGCAGACATTATATCCCTAGGGCTCATGTTGTAGGTTTTCAGTATCAGGGAGGTATTCTCTCCCATGGAGCGGGCCTCCAGTCCAATTAGAGGGCAGTTGGTTTCCACCATGACAGATATTACACTTGTTGGCTCATTTGTCCTGGCTGGTCAAATATAAGGTTTGCAGTGTCCACTGTTGAGTATCTTCACTGGTGATTCTCTTTCTCCCATTGAACTGCATGCAGTGTGGCTTTTTCCAGCTTTCTGTCAGCTGGTCTACATGGAGGAGGTTATCAGCTCAGTTCCAGCAGGATTTCTCAGTGGCCTTGCAGCCCAAGTGTGTGGAGTCTTCAGCAATAGGGTCTTACCATCTATTCCTGGTGGGAAACCAAGGGCCTCGGCAATGGCCTGTAATGTTTTGGGGGCATCAAGGACCTCCCTGGCCAACAACTCACTGGAAGGTATCCCATCCCTGGCACTAAAAATTTTCTCGTAACAATCTATGGTTCCTGAGAGTTCCATTGTACAAAAAAGTAGGTTTCCATATGTTTTATTTATATCCTCTTAGATTTTGATTAGCCCTCCCTCCACCTTTCCTTTACTCAATCTCTGGATAGTCACCCACTGGTTGCCCTGCAAACTGGAGAACTAGACAACCCTGTCCGCTCAATCCAAGGAGCTGGAAGTCGGAAATAAATGGGACAACGATGTCCAAAGCTGAAGGGCTGGAAGGTCACAGGAGAGTCACTGGTCCAGCTCACATTGGAAGGCTCAAGAAGCTGAACTTGAGCTTTTCGCTAAGCACACCTGCTCAAGATGCTGGAGTTTGCTGTGCAGGAGAGTAGCCGTCCAGGAGAGCAGCCGTGCAGCAGCCGTGCAGGAGAGCAGCCGTGCAGCAGCCGTGCAGGTGAGCAGCCGTTCAGGTGAGCAGCCATGCAGGAGAGCGCCCACCTGCCTGCAGAGAAACAGGCTCCAGCACTGTGCCATCACCCAGGTCCCCTCCACCCAGCCGGCCAGGAGGAAGACAGACGACACCACCCTGTGTTCACTGGGGGGCGTCAAGGCCAGCAAGCACCAGGTCAGCAGGCTGAAGTGGCCATGGGCACTACCCTGACCAGGCCTGGGGGAGAGAAGACATGCGCTTGGCCGGCTGCCTCCCAATTACCCTGCTTTGGATGTGGCCCACGGAATTGGGATCAACTGGGTCCAGCTGGTTAATTCTAAGTATACGTTTTTCCACAATGTATATATAGTGCCGGGCATGGAGGGGCATGCCTTAAAAAAGAAAGAAAGAAGGGAATTTGGGGCTGGAGAGATGACTTAGCGGTTAAGTGCTTGCCTATGAAGCCTAAGGACCCCAGTTCGAGGCTCGATTCCCCAGGACCCACGTTAGCCAGATGCACAAGGGGGCGCACGCATCTGGAGTTCGTTTGCAGTGGCTGGAAGCTCTGGCGTGCCTATTCTCTCTCTCTCTCCCTCTTTCTCTGCCTGTCACTCTCAAATAAATAAATAATAAACAAAAAATTTAAAAAAAAGAAAAAAGGGAATTTGTTGGATGAGTTTACCAGCAGTGTAACAATGGCAGTCTGAAGGCTTGAAAGTCAAGGAGCCCAGTAGCTGCTTAGTCCAGCGGCTGGTTGCCTCAGCAGTTCCAACCCAGCAGCGGACGGAGGCCTGGAGGCTTTCTACAGAGCGGCTGCTCTTTGGTCCACACCAGCAGGCTGAGGAAACTTGGCTCCAGTGCTGGGGAAGGTCAGCCCAGCGGGCAGATGCACGTGCCCATGAGGGCTCACTCCAGAGGAAGGACTTCCTCCTTCAGCCAGTCCTTCCTGCAAGCACGGGTCTCTGGCCTCCTCATCTGTTCCTATCTTTCATGTCCAATTTCATGTCATGGAGCATTAACAGAAAAAAGAAGAGGAAGAGGAGAGAGGAGGAGGAGGAGAAATGATCCGAGACTGGATTGGGTGTGAGCTACTCCCCAATGTGAGCTTGGGTGACATGAGACATTGTCGTAAACCACGAGACGTCGAGGAACATACAGGAAAGAGACAGCATGGCTCGGTGCTGGGCGCAGGTGCCACACGGAGGCCACTCCTTGTCCTCCATCCCAGCCCTCTGGAGGTGGCCCACACTCAGCCCTTGCGCGACCCTATGTCTGGGCAGTGGGGAAGGACCGTAGGGAAGAAAGACATGACTGAAGTCGGCTCTCCTCGGCGACGGAGAAGGGCCTGTGGCGAGCGCATTAAACCACCAGCCCTGCGGTTTCTTGCGCAGTTGCTTAGCTGTCTCTGCAGGTGCCGCATGGGGCCCTGGACCAGACGTAAGGAGGTCCTAGGTGTTTGTGACCACCCCATCCCCGGGCCCCTGGCAGTCCCTATGGTGTCACACTCTAGCCTTGTCCCCTCTTCTCCCCTCTCTTTTAGGATATGTCTGTGTGTGTGTGTGTAAGCCAGAGGTCAATGTCAGGTGTCTTTCTCAATGGCTTTCCACTATATATCTAATCTATATCTATATCTATGTCTATGTCTATGACTATGTCTATGTCTATGTCTATGTCTATATATCTATATCTATATCTATATCTATCTATATCTATATCTATATATCTATATCATCTATATCTGTATCTATATCTATATCTATATATCTATATCATCTATATCTGTATCTATCTATATCTATTAATCTACATATCTACCTATATCTATATCTACCTATATCTATATCTAGCTATATCTATATATATGAGAGAGAAAGAGGCAGAGAGAAAGAGAGAGACAGAAGGAGGGAGAGAATGGGTGCACCAGGGCCTCTAGCCACTGCAAATGAATTCCACATGCATGCCCCCCCCCCCTTGTGCATCTGGGCTTACTTGGGTCCTGGAGAATCGAACCTGGATCCTTTGGCTTTGCAGGCACACGCCTTAACCACTAAGCCACCTCTCCAACCCCACCTTATTGTTTTGTACTTTTTTTTATTATTGACAATTTCCATAATTAGAGACAACAAACCATGATAATTCCCTCCCCCCCTCACTTTCCCCTTTGAAACTCCACTCTCTATCATATCCCCTCCCCCTTTCAACCAGTCTGTCTTTTATTTTGCTGTCATGATCTTTTCCTCCTATTATGATGGTCTTGTGTAGGTAGTGTCAGGCACTGTGAGGTCATGGATATCCAGGCCATTTTGTGTCTGGAGGAGCACGTTGTAAGGAGCCCTACCCTTCCTTTGACTCTTACATTCTTTCTGCCACCTCTTCCGCAATGGACCCTGAGCCTTGGAAGGTGTGATAGAGATGTATCAGTGCTGAGCACTCCTCTGTCACTTCTTCTCAGCACTGTGGTGCCTTTTGAGTCACCCTAGAGGTCACTGCCATGTGAAAAGAGAAGCTTCTCTAACCAAAAGTGAGAGTGACATCTTGTTTTTTGATACAAGGTTAGCATTGAGAGCTAATCAAATCAAGTAGACTAGCTTGTCAGTGGCCCCTAGGGGTCCTCCAGTTTCTGCCTCCTCCATACATGACATTTTTTAATTAGAAAAAAACTTTAAGGAAATTTATTTATTTATGAGAAAGAGAGGCAGATAGAGGGAGAGAGAATGGGCACGGGCACACCAGGGCCCCTAGATACTGCAAAAAACCCTCCAGACACAGGTGCCACCTTGTGCATCTGGCTTACGTGTGTCCTGTGGAATCGAACCTGGGTCTTTTGGCTTTGTAGGCAAGCACCTCAACGGCTAAGCCATCTTTCCAGCCTTGACTTTTTTTTTTTTTTCTTTTGGTTTTCCAGGCTGACCTGGAATTAACTATGTAGTCTCAGGGTGGCCTCGAACTCATGGCAATCCTCTTACCTCTGCCTCCCGAGTGCTGGGATTAAAGGCGTGCGCCACCACGCCCGGCCTTCAGCCTTGACTTTTTAAAAAAAATTTTTTGTTACTTTTATTTATTTATTTGAGAGCAACAGACAGAGAGAGAAAGAGGGAGAGAGAGAGAGAGACAGAGAGAGAGAGAGAGAGAACAGGCGCGCCAAGGCCTCCAGCCACTGCAGACGAACTCCAGACGCGTGCGCCCCCTTGTGCATCTGGCTAACGTGGGTCCTGGGGAATCGAGCCTCGAACCGGGGTCCTTAGGCTTCACAGGCAAGCGCCTAACCGCCAAGCCATCTCTCCAGCCCCACGCTTGACATTTTGATGTGCGTTGACATTTTGATGTGCGTACTGGGGATCCAAAGTCAGGTCCTCATGCTTGTGTAGTGAGCACTTCCCTGTGGAGCCCTCTTTCCCTTCCCTCTGGCCTTCTCTTGTCTCTTGGACATGTATATATTTGCAAGTGCAGGCTGAGTATCCATCACAGCACTATGGCCAGAACCTCGGGAGCTCTCCCCAGTATTCCCCGAGGATCGGCTGGGGCTTGCTGGTTCTCAAGGCCACCCTCGCCTCCACAGTTTCGCCCCACACAGTTCCCATTCCCACGCAGTGCTGCCCACCCCCACCCTGAGCAGCTGTTCCCCCTCAGACCTCTCTCCTCTGGAGTTCCGAGCTGAGCCGTTCTCCTCCACCCCCCCTCCCCCAGAGCATCACTAACACAAGGCTATTGTGCTCTACAGACTTTCCCAAGGCTTGGGAATGGCTGGGCTGGTGGCACAGGGCAGGAGAAAAATCTACACATTGAAGGTCAGACACCACTGTTTCTAGAAACTCCCCAGCCTGTCCCTAACACCGATCACAGCACCCTTCTAGTTCCACAGTCCCTCCAGGCACGGGGACCCTTCCTTTGAAGACCCTTGTTCCCCTTCCCTCTTTTCAGGGGCACCTATTTGGTGACTGACAAAACCATTTTGTTTTCAACTTCAGCGACACTGAAATCTATTTCCTACAGGGTACTTAAAAAATCTTTTGGTTTTTCTTTTTCCCTTAAACCCCGATGCCCCACCATGAGGCACCCTAAACACCGAGAGAAGCTCTGATGTGACGACTTTTTTAAACTTGTGCTGGAGGGAGTCTTAGGACGGCGCCCACGGAACAGAGCACCCTGGAAGCTGTGGTTTTTCCTCTCCTCGTTGCAAATGTTATTCTAGGTTTTAATGAAATCGGATGACCCCTCTGGTGTCTGTAGCTGGGACAGAGGACCTCCACAGTCAATGGGAGTCCTTGGAGTTCTACATAGAAGAGCCAGGCGATGACCAGGTGTGAGGTCCTGGGCCATGGGCCCTGAGGGAAAGCCAGGCCGGGGGCGGGCCACCTGTTGATCAAGTTCATGGCCTGCTATGTCCTTCTGTGTGCAGACTCTGGGTGTGACAAGTATTAGGCCAGAGCTGGGTATGGTAGTACACAGCCTTAATCCCAGCACTTAGGAGGTGGAGGCAGGAGGATCAGGGAGGTCAAGGCCATTCTCAGTTAGAGGGTGAGTTCCAGGTCAGCCTGGCCTACATGAGACCCTGTCTCTAAAAACGGGCAGACGGTCAGTGGGGTGGGCCGGAGAGATGGTACAGCAGTTAAAGGAGCCTGCTTGTAAGGTCTGCTGGTCCAGGTTTGGCTCCCCAGTACGTACATAAAGCCAGATACACAAAGTGGCACATGCATCTGGAGTTTGCTCAGAAAGTGATAAGATCCTGGCACACCCATACTCTCTCTTCCTCTCTCCAATGAATAAATAAGATATAAAAAAAAAAAAAAAAACGGGCAGACAAACAAAAATGGATTGGGTAAGTTCAGGAGAGAGGAAATCTACCTGAATCATAAAGTTCTTTAAAAAATGTTCTTAGGAGCCGGGCATGGTGGTGTATGCCTTTAATCCCAGCACTCGGGAGGCAGAGGTAGGAGGATCGCCATGAATTCGAGGCCACCCTGAGACTACAGAGTGATTTCCAGGACAGCCTGAGCTAGAGTGAGACCCTCCCTCAAAAAAGAAATAAAATGTTCTTAGGGGCTGGGGAGATGGTTATAGGCACTTGCTTGCAAAACCTACCAGCACATGTTCAATTCCCCAGCACACGCATAAAGCCAGATGCAAAGAGGCACACGTGTGTCTAAGTCCACTGCACCTATGACAATGGGGACCCAGCCAGGAAAATTCTAAAGCCCTTGTGCCATCTGCACTGTTAGAAGTGACAAAAACAGCTAGAGAGACTCTGTCTAAAACAAGGTGGAAGGAGAAAGCCACCACCTTGAGGTTCTCTTCTGATGTCCACACACATGATGTGGCATTGGGGCGTGTGCACATGTGCACGTGCACACACACACACACACAGTTTATTAAACTTTTAAATTTATTTATTTTTATTGACAACTTCCATAATTGTAGACAATAACCCATGGTAATTCTCTTCCACCCCCCCACTTTCCCCTTTGAAACTCCACTCTCCATCATATCCCCTCCCCCTCTCAATCAGTCTCTCTTTTATTTTGATGTCATCATCTCTTCCTCCTATTATGATGGTCTTGTGTAGGTAGTGTCAGGCACTGTGAGGTCATGGATATCCAGGCCATTTTGTGTCTGGAGGAGCACGTTGTAAGGAGTCCCACCCTGCCTTTGGCTCTTACATTCTTTCCGCCACCTCTTCCGCAATGGAGCCTGAGCCTTGGAAGAACACCTTTAAAAAGAAAACAAAAAACTGCACAGCAATAAGAAAAGCATGAATCCGATACGCAAGTGATATGAGGCGTGGACAAGTATTCCGCAGAAAAAGGAACATTCAGCTCACAAGAAAAGATAACTTCCATAATAGCCATTCAATTAGAAGATTAAAAGATCTGACCTAGTTAAATATGATGGACCAGAAGACCACGCGTCTCACACTGGGAGATGCTCACGCGTCCGTCAGCTTTCCATCACCGTAGGCAATGCCCGAGCTGGGTACACACAGAGGCCCCTTGCGTTTGGTTTGGGACTAAAAACACACACAGCTGGCGTTGGCCTCTGCTTGGCTCCCATGAGGTCTCTTGGCTGCTTCAAATAATGGCAGGTGGCATATCCTGATGGGACACTTCGTAGAGAGAAAGACCACAGGATGTTACAGGAAGTCAGAGAGAGACCTGGGCAGAGCTGGTCTTGTTCGTCTGTAGCCAGGGTTGCACGAGAACTCCATCCGTTGCTTCTAAGGGAACATCCTTAGTGGACTTTCCACCTGGCCCCATCTCTTAAAGGTTCCACACCTCTTTGCTTTCTTGTCATACTGACGTCCAAACTCTCACCACAGGGACCCTTGGGAGACGCAACCAAACCACATAGAAACAAAGTAGGTCACTCGCTCTGAAGTCCAGCTATCCCGTTCTTGGCTGTACAAACTTTCTGCACACACACATTCACATGCACATGCACGCGCACACACAGACACGCGCACACACGCAGCACATATTCTTTGCAATAGCAAAAGTAAGAGGATAGCTTAAAATGTTCTGCGTAACACTTCGCTCTGTGGAGTGCTGTACAGTCTTCAAAGTGAATGAGCCACTGATGCGCATCAGGGGTGCATATCTGGAAGCAGAATACATGATGGCATAGTTGGTGTAAAATTCAGTTCCCCAGTTACAACCTTGATATTCTTCTTTGTTAAAATTTTTTTAAAAAATATTTTATTTATTCACTTGACAGAGAAAGAGGGAGAGAGAGAGAGAGAATGGGAGTGGCAGGACCTTCAGCCACTGCAAACGAACTCCAGACGCATGCGCCACCTTGTGCATCTGGCTTATGTGGGTCCTGGGGAATTGAACCTGGGTCCTTTGACTTTGCAGGCAAACGCCTTATTCGCTAAGCCATTCCTCCAGCCCCTTGCTATTCTTCTTTATATTAAAAGGAGGTTTGGGCTGGAGAGATAGCTTAGCGGTTAAGGTGCTTACCTGCAAAGTTTAAGGATCCAGGTTCGATGTTCTCCAGATGCACAAGGGGGCGTACACGTCTGGAGTTCGTTTGTAGTGGCTGGAGGCCCTGGAGCACCTATTCTCTCTCTCTCTCTCTCTGTCTCAAATAAATAATAAATAAATAAATAAGGAGGTCTGTTAGATCATCTTACATGATTTAGCTGGGATGTCAAACAATGGCTGTATTGTTGGTTTGTTAGAGAGGCTGAGAAGCTGGCACGTCGCTCAGTCCACGAGGCTGGACGCTCAGCAGGTCCCCATCTAGCAGGGACAGATTAGAGCGTTCCCGGAGAGCCACTGGCCTTCAGTTCATGCTGGAAGGCTGAAGAAACTGGGTCCCCTTGTGGGCACACTCACTAGTAAGGAGTCCCACAAAAAATCTCATATTCTCTCTCTCTCTTTGGTTTTTCAATTCAAGGTAGGGTCTCACTCTAGCCCAGGCTGATTTTTTAAAAATTTATTTGCAAGTAGTGAGGGAGGAAGGGAGGGAGAGATAGAGAGGGACAGAGACAGAGAGAGAGAGAGAGAGAGAGAGGAAAGAATGTGAATGGGCACACCAGGGTCTCTTGCCACTGCAAACAAACTCCAGAAGCATGTGCCACCTTATGCACCTGGCTTTACTTGGGTCCTGGCACATGAACCCAGGCCTCCAGGTTTTGCAAACAAGTATCTTTAACCACTGAGCCATCTCTCCAGCCCCAATGTTCTTTTGCTAGAATTAAAACTAAGTCAAATAACAACATGTGCCATTTGGGAACACATATGAATAGAACGGAAGTGTACAAAAAGAAAATCAATTTGCAAGGTTGGTTACGTCATGGGGGGGGGAGAGATGGTGAGGGTGGGCTGGAGAAAAAAGTCCCATGATGAGCAGAAAGTTTCTAGGAGTTTGTCACCTTATTGAAAACAAGTTCGAGCAAAGGAACCAGTAGAAGGGCACACAGAGCAGCTGCAGGAACACGTGCAGGAATGTACCACGAGATAAGGACCGTGGCTGGTCCAGGTCCGAGCGGCTGAGACCCACTTAATGAAACCAGGGCCAGCCAGACCCAAGGGTAGTGGGCAATGCCCCCAGTTTAGAGCTGAGCTCGTGATCTTGCAGAAGTGCTCTAACTGCTCAGAGCTCAGTGTCCTGCACTGCCTAGGGACAGAGGTACTAAGAGCTGTATCTGACAAGTTTGCTATGAGGATTGAGTAAGAGTATGTGCATGAAAGGGCAAAGGGACACAGAGAGACAGACAGACAGACACACACACACACACACACACGCCTCTGCCTTCCTCTCTCTGTCTGCTGTGTACCCAGTCTGCAAATGGCTGTCTATGGGAGCCTGGGTTATGGTGAATAGTGGGAGAAGTGGCGAGGGTGATGACCAGATAGGGGCTAGGGGGGGGGGGCTGACTCGATGTGCCTTTTTGCTTTTGCTCTGAGTGAACAGACAATCCGTTTCCGGGCTGGAGGGATGGCTTAGCAGTTAAGGCGTTTGCCTGCAAAGCCAAAGGACCCAGATTCGATTCCCCAGGACCCACCTTAAGCCTAAGGACCCCGGTTCGAGGCTCGATTCCCCAGGACCCACGTTAGCCATATGCACAAGGGGGCGCACACATCTGGAGTTCATTTGCAGTGGCTGGAGGCCCTGGCGTGCCCATTCTCTCTTCTCTCCTCCCTCCCTCTTTCTCTGTCAAATAAATAAATAAATTAAATTAAATGGCTTTTTTTTTTTATTTTTTTGAGTTTTTTTGAGGTAGGGTCTCACTCTAGCCCAAGCTGACGTGGAATTCACTATGGAGTCTCAGGGTGGCCTCGAACTCACGGCGATCCTCCTACCTCTGCCTCCCTAGTGCTGGAATTAAAGGCGTGCGCCACCACGCTCGGCTCAAATGAAATGTTTTTTAAAAAAGAAAATCCATTTCCCTCTCTAATTATTTGTGTCCAAGCAGTGAAGTCACCAGAAAAAAAAGTTTCAGGGCAGCTTTAAGATGGTGGGACACACACTAGCATCTGCCGTGGAGGTGACTAGAACCTCCTGATGCCTGCCTTTTCTTCCTCCTGGCCGCAGATGAGTGGACTGCTTGTCAGCCCAGGCAGGTTAGGTGTGAGTGATCAGTGAATGGAATGTGGGTGGAGGGGGTGTCTTCCATCAGCTTCAGGTCGTAGAAGTGTGGCGATGTCAAGTCGTCACAAGGAAGAAAACTGTCCCGGCGGTGCACTGGGGTGCGCAGCAGCTTCTACGTGGGCAAGAACCCCACTTTGCTGTCCGTAAAGCTTCCCACGCTTGAGGTTGTTACTGCAGCACAACCTACACCGTCCTGACCAATACAGTGTTTCTCAGATGGTCCTGGGTCAGAACGCCAATTCCATCACTATAGCTGCATGGTTTGCATGGGATAAGTCATCTCATACTGGTCATTCTTCCCTCCCTCCATTCTTCCAACTCTTCCTTCTTCCCTTCCTCCCTCCTTCCCCTCCTCCCTCCTTTCCTTCCTCCCTCCCTCCCTCTCTCTCTCTTTCCTTCTTCCTTCCTTCCTTCCTTCCTTCCTTCCTTCCTTCCTTCTTCCTTCTGCAATACTTGGGAGTAAGCTAGAGCATCATCACACGTGCTAGCTAAGTACTCTACCCCAGAGCTCTATCTTCAGCCCTGATCTTTATTTTCTCATCTTCCTTATTTTTATAAATTTTGAAAAAAAATTTCAAACTTTTTTTTTAAATTTGTTGAGAGAGAGAGAGGGAGACAGAGGCAGATAGAGAGAGAATGGACTTTCTAGGGCCTCCAACCACTGCAAACGAACTTCAGATATATGTGCCACCTTGTGCATCTGGTTTATGTGGGTCCTGAGGAATCGAACCTGGGTCCTTTGGCTGCGCAGGCAAACGCCTTAAACTCTAAGCCACCTCTCCTGCCCAAATTTTTATTTTTAATGAAAGAGAGAGAGAGAGAGAAAAATATTGGCATTCCAGGGCCTCCAGCCACTGCAATCAAAGTCCAGATGCCCACGCCACCTTGTGTACTTGTGTGACCTTGCACGCTTGCGTCACTTTGTGCGTCTGGCTGACGTGGGATCTGGAGAGTCGAACATGGGTCCTTAGGCCTTACAGACAAGCCCCTTAACCGCTAAGCCATCTCTCCAGCCCTCATCTTTCTTATTAAAAAAATTGTTTATGAGAAAGAGAGAGAGAGAGGAAGAGACCAAGGCCTCTTACTGTTACAAACAAACGCCAGATGCATGTACTACCTTGGGTATCAGGGAATCGAACCCAGGCCACTAGGCTTTACAGGCAAATGCCTTTAATCACCTCAGTCATCTCTGCAGCCCTTTCTCATCTTTCAAGTGGTAACAGCATCTAGCTCACTGATTCTTGTGAAGCTGAGCTGCATCTAGAGTTCCTTTGAAGTCCAGGACAGAGTAGGCACTTGTAACTCATAGTTCTTTCTTTTTTGTTGTTGTTAAAGATTTATTTTTATTTATTTATTATAGAAAGAAAGAATGGGGGAGAGAGAGAGAGAGAGAGGAAGAATGGGCATGCCAGGGCCTCCAGCCACTG
The DNA here is from genome assembly GCA_036346955.1 of Dipus sagitta. Classification (NCBI taxonomy): domain Eukaryota; kingdom Metazoa; phylum Chordata; class Mammalia; order Rodentia; family Dipodidae; genus Dipus; species Dipus sagitta. The sequence goes on along the minus strand of CM070789.1, from coordinate 21,621,233 downwards.
CAAACAAACTCCATACGCCTGTGCCACCATGTGCATCTGGCTTATGAGGGACCTGGAGAATTGAACCTGGATCCTCAGGCTTCGCAGGCAAGCGCCTTAACTGCTAAGCCATCCCTCCAGCCCTGACCCATCGCTCCTATTGTTAGCCCTTGCTGGGTTCCATGGTAGGCATCGTGAGGAAGATAACAGAGCACAAGACATCCCTTCTTAGGGAGAAGGAATGGTGGAGGAACTGGGCGCCATGCCCAGCGCATTCAACAAGACTGTGCGAACGAGTTCGGGGAGTACGGAACACGTGGCTGGGACTGTTAGTCCGTAGAGGTGGGGGGTGCTCCGAGGGGAGCACAAACACCTAGACTTCTGAGTCTTCGAAACCTATAGCAGCAGACGTGAGCCACCGGGACTCCCTTGGTGCCTGCCTGAGGCCACCGTAGCTGACATGGGACAGTGAGAGTCCCTAGAGACGCCCCATCTGATTAAAGGACTCCGGAGACCTGTCCAGATGTGGCCATGGAAACAGGAAGAGGCAGAGCAGCTCAAGCGGCTGAGGAGGCCAGCGCAGAGGCAGGGGCATGAAGCTAAGGGCATGCACAGACCTTCAGCCTGGAGAGGCTGATCACGTTCATGCCCGAGCTACGGCAGGCTGGGATGTTCGTGGCATTTCGCTGGGTTGAGAAAAATCTGTCCTTCCATGCTAAGAGGGAGGAGGCAAGGAGAACGGGCAAGAAAAGAGCCAGAGTCCACTGCTGGTTTAGGCACCCTGGGTCCTGTTTTTATTAAGGATCCGAAGCCTGGGTCAGTGCCTGGCCACAAGGGTGTGTGGCATGGGCCGCGGGGTTAATGCCCAGAAGCAAGGAGTGAGGCGCCTTGGCGGGGTGATGATATATCACTCGCCTTGTGATCTCGCATTGCAGGATCAGAGCCGAAAGGCAGGTTTTCCCGCCCACCCGCTCCCAGCCACTGTCAAGGGAGACCAGAAGCATACTTATGTCACCGGGATTTGGCTACGGCCTCATAGACGGAAGCAATTGGCGACGCCGGTGGCCTGAACCTTGTCTCAGAGGGTCACTTTGGCTTGTCACATTTCTTGATGCCGTCTGCCCAGATTTTGTGTGTGACTCTTTCTGACCAACACTGAGAAGTTTGTCCCTAGACTAGGAGCTGTACCGGAATGATGCCTCAATATGAGCCCAGAGCCCAGTTCCAAGAGTCCTTTCTTCTCTTCAGGCGACACTTGGCATTCTTTATTTATTTATTTATTTATTTTTGGTTTTTCTTTTGCGAGGTAGGGTCTCACTCTAGCCCAGGCTGACCTGGAATTCACTATGTAGTCTCAGGGTGGCCTCGAACTCATGGTGATCCTCCTACCTCTGCCTCCCGAGTGCTGGGAATCAAAGGCGTGCGCCACCACGACTGGCAACACTGGGCATTCTTTTCCTGCCCTGTGCCTGTAGATGGGAACCCAAGGCCCAGGAAGAGTGGCGTGTGTGAGGCGTCCCCTGGCACTTCACATGAGGAGACAGGTAAACTGAAGGCTAATGTTTAAGAGTTTCCTCCAGCTGGTGGCTTGGCCTCAGATCCGTCACTTAAGGTCTCCTGGCCTCAGATTCGTCCTCTTTTAAATAGGGACCCAGCTTATTTGCAAGGCCCAGATGTGGCGTCCAAGCTTTGAAGCTGACTGTCACAACAGACCCGTCAGGACGCGTAGAACCTGGAGTCCAATCTCCCACTGAAACTGTGCCAACCGCAGATCTCCGGGATCTTAGTACTACTCGCCTGTGCTGTCTTGATCTCCCATTAGTCTCCCTCTTCCTCCTCCCCAGCAATTTTCCTGAGCCTCCTCGCCAGCCTTTCTGTGCCCCTCTGTGTCACGGAGGGCGGCGGCACCCTGACTTCCATCTGTCTCCCCCCGCGGAGCCTGTGGCCTCTGCTGGGAAGCCGGCAGTGGGTCCTGCGGGGGGGGGCGCTGGATAAGTCAGTGAACTGCCCTCCACTCCTTTGGAAGCAGGAGCTGAGGGGCGCCTGCGCGTTCTCACCAGCGCTCCCCGATAACACCCGCAAGAGTCAGCTCAGGGCTTGTTCAAAATCCAGAACCTTGGATCTAGATCCAGACTATACACTAAGGAGAAGGATGCTTCTGAAACCAATCGCTGTTTTTCTTTCATTTTTTTGAAAATATTTTATTTATTTACTTATGAGGGAGGGAGAGAGAGAGAGAGAGAGAGAATGGGCACATCAAGGCCTTCAGCCACTTCTAACGAACTCCAGACACATGCACCACCATGTGCAGCTGGCTTATGTGAGTGTACTGGGGAATTGAACCTGGGTCCTTAGGCTTTTCAGACAAACACCTTAACCTTAACTAAGCAGTCTCTCCAGCAACTCCCCCCCCCACCCCGTTTTTCTTCTTCACGTTAGAAGAAGCATGTCACCAAGTGTGGGGGTGGGGAGGACTCTTCAGTGTTTAAACCTTGGGGCTCAAGGACGTGGAGTAGGGGAGCCCTTCACTGCATTCTGTGCTGTCGTTTCTGAGTGGTTCACGTCTCTGGCAATGGCCAACTATCATTAACATTAGTACTACCATCTTCCCCATCACCAAATAGCATTCTTTAAAAAAAATCTTTTATTAGCCAGGCGTGGTGGCGCATGCCTTTAATCCCAGCACTCGGGAGGCAGAGGTAGGAGGATCGCCTGTGAGTTCGAGGCCACCCTGAGACTCCATAGTGAATTCCAGGTCAGCCTGGGCTAGAGTGAGACCCTACCTTGCAAAAACCAAAAAAAAAAAAAAAAACCAAACTTTTATTTAGTTATTTGCGAGCACGCACACACACACACACACACACAGAGAGAAGAGAGAGAGAGAGAGAGAGAGAGAGGGAGGGAGGGAGCACTCCAGAGCCTCTAGCCACTGTGAATGAACTCAAGACTCATGTGGCACTTTGTGCATCTGGCTTTATGTGAATACTGGGGCATTGAATCATTAGGATTTGCAGGCAAGCACCTTAACTGCTGAGCCATTTCTCCAGCTCCCATCAAATGGCATTCTTTGTTTGTTTGTTTGTTTTTGTTTTTGGTATTTTCAAGGTAGGGCCTCACTCTAGCCCAGGCTGACCTGGAACTCACCCTGTAGTTCCAGGCTGGTCTCGAACTCACAGTGATCCTCTTACCTATGCCTCCTGAGTGCTGGGATTAAAGGTGTACATCACCATGCCTGGCCCAGCCATGTGCCCGGAGACTAAATGGCATTCTTTTTTTTTTTTAATATTTACAGGCTGGGCGTGGTGGCACACGCCTTTAATCCCAGCACTTGGGAGGCAGAGGTAGGAGGATCGCCATGAGTTTGAGGCCACCCTGAGACTACATAGTGAATTCCAGGTCAGCCTGAGCTAGAGTGAGACCCTACCTCGAAAAACCAAAAGAAAAAGAATAAAGAAAAAAAATTACCTTATTTTACTTATTTGAGAGAGAGAAACAGGCAGATAGACAGAGAATGGGTGCCCCAGGGCCTTCAGCCACTCCAGACATGTGTGCCACCTTGTGCATCTGGCTTACGTGGGTCCTGGGGAATTGAACCTGGGTCCTTTGGCTTTGCAGGCAAGCACCTTAACCACTAAACCATCCCTCCAGCCCCAAATGGTATTCTTAAAATGCCCAGTTCTTGGGGCTGGAGAGATGCTTGCAGCACAAGCCTGATGACTGGACTCAGCACCGCATAAAGGCCATGCGCCGTGGCTCACACGTCTGTAATACAAGGTGTCCATGGCAGTGGGAGGCAGAGTCAAGAGAACCCTGAGGCTCAAGGGCAAGCTAGTCTGTCCTTCACCCAGGTGGACATTGAGGACCAACACCCCAAGGTTATCCTCAGACCTTTACGCACATGTCATGGCATGTACACACCCTTCTTCCGCTCCAACACATACCAGAAACAGCAAAAAGCAACCCCCCAAACCAATTCTGTAGATTGAATTACAATGCCAAGGAGAGGCTGCAAGCGACTCGGCCTTCTCCATCCTTTTTTTTTTTTTTTGGTTTTTCGAGGTAGGGTTTCACTCTAGCCCAGGCTGACCTGGAATTCACTATGGAGTCTCAGGGTGGCCTCGAACTCACAGCGATCCTCCTACCTCTGCTGGGATTAAAGGCGTGCGCCACCACGCCCGGCTTCATCCTTCTTGTATTTAAGGGCAGTCACAAGTGTAGACTAAACACAGTGACTTTCTAGACGCGAAGACCCTGGCTGCCCGTCTCCTCTGCGAAACGGGATTTGCTCTGGCTTCTTCCCCCTTGGCACTAAAAGGGCTGGAGACTTCAATGAGATGGTGGAGGTGTGAGCCTTTGAGGGCCCCGTTCCGCTGTTATCAAAGCATCTTTAGCCCAGGGCTTTTGAAACCTCTTTAAAGAACCATCACATTTTCATCATATAAAAATTGCCCAAGACAGACTTTGTCATCCCCAGCCCCTGGTGGGAATCTGGCACCCATCCGCGCATTCTTCTGTGATCACAGAGTCTTGTTGGTCCAAGGAGACCTCAAAGGACATCACTCTTCTGTTCTATCTGTGGAGAAGTCTGGGGCACAAGGCAAAGGCATCTGAGGATCTTTCTGGCACCCTCCGCCTGCCTGGGCCCAGACGTGCTCCAGAAACACTGCCCTGGACACCCTGAGTCCCTTGGCATACTTGTTTTGTTTGTTGAGTTAACTTTGATCTAGTTCTATTGTAGACCCATTGAGAAGATTTTTCTGCTTGTTTGTTTGCTGCTGTTTTCCAAGGTAGGGTCTCACTCTAGCCCAGGCTGACCTGGAATTCACTATGGCAGTCTCAGGGTGGCCTCGAACTCACGGCGATCCTCCTACCTCTGCCTCCCTGAGTGCTGGGATTAAAGGTGTGCGCCACCACGCCCGGCCAGTTGAGAAGATTTTGCTCAGTGCCCATCTCCGCGTGGCCAGTGTGTGACGTGGGCAGGGCTTGTCCAGGGCGCTGAGGGAGAAAGGAGGGAGATAAAGACTCAGTTTACCCCTCTTCCAGCTACAGCACGGGGAAGGATCAGGGGCAGTGTGGAGCAGGCTGCCTTTCCCCCGGTGGAGAATCCTGGGTCTCACTTCCAGCATGTAGCACGAGACACAAAGGACTCAGACTTCAGAGCCTACTGGATCTGGCTCTGCCCTTTACTGACTGTTTGACCTTGGGCAAGTGACGTAATCACTGAGAACCTCAGTTTCCTCAGCTATCAATTAGAGATGATCACAGCCTCTGTGCAGGGCTGCCATGAGCCATGGAGATGATGTATGAGGAGTGAACAGATCATAATAAGCACTCAATAAATTATAATGGCCATTAAATTTTCGGCTATAAATTCCACAAGTAGCTATTGAACACGTAGGCTTTATTCATCCATTTGGTCAAGCATCCATTCATCCATAAAACATTATGAACTCAAGACTGGGTTGGGCTCAATGGGGTGTTTTTTTTGTGCGTGTGTGTGTGTGTGTGTCTGTGTGTGTTTTTCGAGGTAGGGTCTCACTCTAACTCAGGCTAACCCTGGAATTAGTCTCAGGGTGGCTTTGAACCCAGTGTTTTTGTTTTTTTTTTTTTTTTTTATCAAGAATGAGGGCTGGGTGTGGTGGCACACACCTTTAATCCTGGCACTTGGGAGGCAGAGGTAGGAGGATTGCCTTGAGTTCAAGGCCACCCTGAGACTACATAGTGAATTCCAGGTCAGCCTGATTAGAGCAGTAACCCTACCTTGAAAAAACAAAAAAAGCAAACAAACAAAAAGTTAGGAAAACAAAACACCCACACTCCAGAAATTGCAAATGAAGTTGAACACAAGCAGAGAACAGTTAAATTATGAAATGAGCAAAGTTGAATGTCCTCAACTGTATTGCCGTAACAGCTAAGCGAGCCCAACCTTCAAGGTGGCCAGCTCCTCTCCACATGGGATAGACTCACTGACTCACTAAAGGGTAGCCAGGATAAACTTGACTCCTCATGGGCTCGGAGAGAGAGTGTGTGTTGTGGGGGAGGGGGGTCCTCACTTCCATACTCCTTCTAAGGCTCTCGACTCAACGTTGCTTTTTTTATTTATTCTTATGGACGTCTCCTGGTTGAGTGAGCTCTGGAGCCTGTTCACTGTGGATGGTCCTTCATGGGCTGTTGGGTGTTAAAAGTCAGGTGATAAACCGGAAACCTAGGGCTGGAGGAATGGCTTAGCAGTTAGGGCGTTTGCCTGCAAAGCCAAAGGACCCAGGTTCGATTCCCCAGAACCCACGTTAGTCAGATGCACAAGGGGGGCACATGCACTGGAGTTTGTTTGCAGTGGCTGGAGGCCCTGGCGCGCCCATTCTCTCTCTCTCTTTCCTTCTTTCTCTGTCGAATAAATAATAATAAAAATATTTTTAAAAAAACCTGGAAACCTGCATGGCCCACATCTCATGCCTTCAGAGTGTCAAGGCTACATAAGTGAGGCTAAAGACTCAGGATACCCGGAGGCCCGAAAGGAAGGTATGAATCAGGGAGGACTACAGTGGAGAGAGGATTTGATGTGGGAAGTAACAGGCCCAAGAGAAGATGCCACAGAGTAAAGTACCTGCAGAATTTTCGCTCTGCATGTCTAGGAAGTTTAATGACAGAATCCTGGCATTTGGAGGCAAGGTACAGTGACTCCAGGCATTCGGGATGCTGAGACAGGAAGACAGCTGGAAGCCTGAGGCCAGCCTAGGCCACAGACTAATATCCCAGCTCAGAAAACAACATAGCAAAACACAGGAATGGGATTTGGAGCCACACTCATCCAGGCTCTGCTTGTTTGAACAGTATGCAATAGCTAGCTCCCCGTCACTACGACAAATACCAATAACCAACTTACGAAGAAAACAGGTTTTCTGGGGTCTTGGTTTCACTGGTCCGAGCCCATGATTGCTGAAGCAGCACGTGGCGGTTGGGGGGTGGGGTGTACAGGGGCAAAGGTACTCACTTTATAGAAATCCAGGGAATGGAAGACAGTATGATAAGGGGCTGATGGGGTTCCACAGCCCGCTCAAGGACATGACCGAAAGTCTTCCCACCATGCACCGCTTCTCAACGGTGCCTTTCTGGGACCAAGCATTTTAGTACCTGGGGTCTTAAGAAACTCTCAGGATCCGAACTCTGACACCCCATGACCTTGGGCAGGCCAGGTAGCGTTCCAAAATCTCGGTGTCCTCTTATGTAAAACGATGTCAGCAGCAGTGCCACTGAGCGACACAGGCCGCTCGTGCTGGGTGAGATCGGGGTTGGGGGGAGGTTGGAGGAAGAGCTGTGAACAGCGCTATTTAACCAGCACAGCCACCCCTCCACATGGCTCGAACGCCAGAGCAGATTTGCTGTCTGAGGAGAACAAGGGACAGCGGCCTTGTGAAGAAAACCTATCGGGGGGCCGCCTGACTAGAGCCTTCGTTGCCCCCATCTGATGGGAATGATTATAGTTTGTCTTCAGTGCCGTCATTAGACACCAAAAAAATGATGTTTTGGCCAGTCCAATCTTTTCTTAAAAAATATTTTTCTTATATATTTATTTGAGAGCGACAGGCAGAGAGAGAGAGAGAGAGAGAGAGAATGGGCACGCCAGGGCCTCCAGCCACTGCAGACAAACTCCAGACCCGTGACAGGTGAGAATGGGCGACACAGGGCTCGGGTTCCCTGAGCAACGTCTCCCAGCCTCACTCCGAGTGCAGAGGGACTTCCCAGCAGACCAGGGCCAGAGCCTGCCTTTCCACAGCTCCTAGTCGGCTGTCACCTCCTTTGTTCCAGTAGACCCGTGACAGGTGAGAAAGTCAGCTGTCTTGGCTCTTGGTCATTTTGAGGTTATTTATTTATTTTGCCGCCACCGAGAATGGAACCCAGAGCCATGAAGTGCTCTATCACGGAGTTTCTTCACAGAGAGCCTACACCTGTTCTTACACGGGGATAACTGGCTTGTGGCACCCAAGGGTCTGGACACCCTGAGATGCACCACGTCCTCTGTCCATTATGACTGTTTCTGTGAACTGACCTCCAAAGGACTAAAGAAGCAGGAAGAAGATGGAAACTTTTGTAGGAGCAAGACTTGCTTGTGACTCTTTTTTTTTTTTTTTTCGAGGTAGGGTTTCACTCTAGTCCAGGCTGACCTGGAGTTCACTATGTAGCCTCAGGGTGGCCTTGAACTCACGGCGATCCTCCTACCTCTGCCTCCCGGGTGCTGGGATTAAAGGATAAAAGATAAAAGCCCAGCACTTATGGCTTTTAAAAAAGATATTTATTTATTTATATTTATTAGAAAGAGATAGAGAGTGAGATTGGACACGCCAAGGCCTCTGGCCACTGCAAATGAACTCCAGATGCATGCACCGCCATGTGCATCTGGCTTACATGGGAGCTGGAGAATCGAACCTGAGTCCTTAGGTTTCACAGGCAAGCGCCTTAACCGCTAAGCCATCTCTCCAGCCTGTGACTATTTTATGTGTGTGTGTGTGTGTGAGAGAGAGAGAGAGAGAGAGAGAGAGAGGAGAGAATTGGCACACCAGGGCTTCCAGCCACTATAATCGAACTCCAGACGTGCACCCTGTGTGCATGTGCGATCTTGAGCTCTTGCATCACCTTGTGTGTCTGGCTTACACGGGACCTGGAGAGTTGAACATGAGTCCTTAGGCTTCTCAGGCAAGCGCCTTTTAACCACGAAGCCGTCTCTCTAGCCCCTGCTTGTGACTTTTGACATCACACACAGAACCTCAGAGGGACTGAGATGGCCACGTAGCTGAGGAGTGACCTTGACCGTAGGACACTCCCACCCAGGAGGCATGCCTGTAGCACTGACCTCCTTTCCCTCTCTGAAGGGCTTGTTCCCTGCCCCGGCTGCTCACTCCAACTTGGTTCCTGAGTCTCCGCTATTAGATGAGGAATAAACAGTTGGCTAGCAGCTTACCTCCCTTCCCTCACCGCCCCCAAGACATCCCAGAGAGAAAGCAACATGTTCAAACATCCTGTCTTTATTATTTCCAATGATAATAAGAGGAGTAATGAGCAAGAATTTCTTTTATTAAATAAATCAAGAACGCACACCTTACGACATGTTCCAGAGACATCAGGAGGCCCTTGACAATTACTCACCTCTGCCAGCAGGCCAGGACTCATCTCCTTAATGCATAATAACATAAAACGCATTTTCTGTTTATCAACTACTACTTTATAAGTATGGGTTTCCTCCCTATAAACTCCCGTCCTAATAGGTGTGTTTTGGAAATGGCGCTGTAATTGCGGCCATTAAAGACCAAGACAGTTAACCTTCTTGTGTTACTGTTCTCTCTCAGCTACGGAGTCAGTGGAGGGAACCTGAGCTTGCGCGTGTGATCTGGCCCTGTAACACGCTCCAGGGTCAAGTGCATTGCTCCACCGTGCCAGCCTGAGCTGCCCGTGCTGGAGCCACGGCTGCTGGGGGGGGGGAGAGGAGGTGCTGAGTAAGCCCACCTAGGTGGCTTCATCCACCCCTCACCTCCTAAGGGGCTGCACTGACATGGTCCTGCGAAAGCAGCCATCATGGTGCAGCCGGGGTACTACTTAATTCTCTCATCGCTGTGACAAACCCCGACGAAGGTCACCGACAGGAAAGGTGCGATTATGTCGGCTCACAGTTTGAGGGTTCGATTCCACCGTGGTGGCAGGGAATTCACAGAAGCACGAGTGCCGGAAGGCTGGTCACATCGCAAATGTGGTTAGGCAGGCAGAGAGAAGATGGGAAGCGGAGTTTGACTATGAAACCTCAAGACCCGACCTCCAGTGACCCACGTCCTCTGGTGGGGCTCCACCTCGTGAAGGTTCCAGAACCTTCTGAAACGACGCCACCCCCTGGAGACCAGGTGTTCAAACACATGAGCCTATGGGGTGATATTACACATTCAAGCTACAAATACAGGGTACGTGGCTTGAGCGCAAAACTGTATTTCCCCTTGGGGACCTGAGGCCCACCATTGGAGGGGCCAGGGGCGTGTGGCTCAGAGGTTTTTAACCTACCACGCCTCAGGCTTTGGGTTCCATCCTGGAGCTGAGAAACTGAACTTTTCTTTTTGAGGCAGTGTTTCACTCTAGCCCAGGCTGACCTGGAACTCACTATGTAGTCTCAGGGTGGCCTCGAACTCATGGTGATCCCTCCTACCTCTGCCTCCCAAATGCTAGGATTAAAGGCGTGCGCTACCACGCCCGGCTGAAACTGAACTTGTTTTTTTTTTTTTTATTTTTTTTATTTTTTGGTTTTTCGAGGTAGGGTCTCGCTCTAGCCCAGGCTGACCTGGAATTCACTATGGAGTGTCTCAGGGTGGCCTCGAACTCATGGCGATCCTCCTACCTCTGCCTCCCGAGTGATGGGATTAAAGGCATGCGCCACCATGCCTGGCTGAAACTGAGCTTTTTAAAAAAGTTTACCACTGTAGTTTACCGTGTGTGTGTGCACACGTGTGTGTGTGTGTGTGTGCACGTGCGCGTGCGTGTGTGTGTGTGTTGCTGGGGATGACCACCAGAACCTCCCCACATGTTAGCAAGCATCTCACCCCTGAGTACACCCCAGTAGTACATTTGATTAAGTATCACACGGAGTCTTTGATGTGCTTAGTGTATTTGATATGTATAGTTGTTAATTATTTTTCCACTCTCCTCTAGGTCTCGAAATTACTTTCCTTAAGACTCGTGGAATAATCATTTTCTTTGTTCATTCTTTAGGTTTTTTTTTTTTGAAGCAGCCATTCAAAAAGGAGAAAAACAGCAGTGTTAAAGACCTTATCCAGCGCTCGGGCCTGGAGCCCAAACCCAACGTGAGGCTTTCACTTCGCACTCTGCCTGGACGCTGGGGCACGCCGTGGGGCCTCTCAGAAGATGACAGGGTGGACGTCACTCCGATTCTGTCCCTTTGCCTCACGATTGCCGCGCTGTCGCTGTGCTTTTCAAATCAGCCGTGGAAGCGGCAGAGTAGATAGCCCAAGGGGGAAGGGGACGGGACTGTGCCAGGAAGAAAGTTCTAGCGATTCCAAGCTGTGTTGTGCCCTCGGGAGCTGGCTGTGGAGGCCCAGAGATGCTCTGTGTGAGGGGACGGTAAGGAAGCCAGGGGTCGACTTGTGGAGGTTGTGAGATGGCTGCCTTTTAATTTATTTATCCCTGTCTTTGGGGTGGGGTGGGTGGTGGAGCACACAGCACTAGAAGGTCTCTGGATTAACTGTTATTCAGAATACAATTCTGGGCTGAACAGATGGCTTATCATCAGTTAAGGTACCTGCCTGCAAAGCCTAAGGAACCAGGTTCGATTCCCTAGTACCCACATAAGCCAGATGTACAAGGTGGCACATGCATCTAGAGTTTGTTTGCAGTGGCTAGAAGCCCTGGCACACCCATTCTCTCTCTCTCGCTCTCTCACTGTCTCAAAATAAACTAAATAAAAATTTTTGAAAAAAAAAAAAACAGAATACAAGCCGGGCATGATGGCACACACCTTTAATCCCACCACTTGGGAGGAAGAGGTAGGTGGATCACGGTGAGTTCAAGGCCACCCTGAGACTCCATAGTGAATTCCGTGTCAGCCTGAGCTAGAGTGAGACCCTACTTCAAAAAACAAACAAACCAAAACAAAACAACAACAAAAAAAACCAGAATACAATTCTACTAACAGTAAGTCATGAAAAGGCAATTAAAGATGTCATTAAAATTCATATACAGGGGCTGGAGGGATGGCTTCGTGGTTAAGGCATTTGCCTGCAAAGCCAAAGGACCCAGGTTCAATTCCCCAGGACCCACGTTAGCCAGATGCACAAGGGGGCGCACACATCTGGAGTTCGTTAGCAGTGGCTGGAAGCCCTGGTGCGCCCATTCTCTCTCCCTCCCTCCCTCTTTCTCTGTCAAATAAATAAATAAAAATAAATAAAAACTCATATACAGAAATATGGTTAAATTGACAGAGTAATAGGGTAAGCCTCGGTTTGGGGAAGGGGAGGGCAGTGTTCTGTCTTTGACTTCAGAACGGCAGGTCCCTGACAACAGGGACAGGCAGGCTGGCTTCAGTTTCACAGATGCTGGAATTCTCTACAGGCGGTGCCCACACCCTTCCCCCTGACTGTCTCCCTGCGAGCAGGCCATCCCTGGGAAAAACCCTGCAAGAGGAGCCAGGAAGGCATGCACGATCTCGTCGCCTGGCTTAGTCACCGGAGGGAGAGCCGCACATCTCAGCCCAGGCAGCCTTGGCCTGGCATGCTGGTCATGGTGGGTCCCCTCTCCCTAAGGTCCAAGTCCTGTTGGCTTGAACCAGCGATGAACTGAGTTACACTCCTGCCACTGAGATTGTAGAGCACAACTGAACCAAGTGGAGGGCCTTTTTTGAAATTTTAGAGCAAAAGCGTGAGAGAGATAGTGAGATAGAGAATCGGCACCCCAGACGCTTGCGCCACCTAGTGGGCACGCGCAGCCTTGCGCTTGCCTCGCCTTTGTGCATCTGGCTTACGTGGGATCTGGAGAGTGGAACATGGGTCCTTAGGCTTTGCAGGTGAGCGCCCTAATGGCTCAGCCATCTCTCCAGCCCGAGGGCCCTTTCAAACAGAGCATCTCACAAAAGGAAGGACAGGTGTTTTGCTCCCTTCTTCTAGAATGCCGTGTTACTGAGGACCAGCAGGGCCATAGCAGGGGCAGGGCTCAGTGCCAGGAGGTGAGTACCAGCTCAGAGGAGATAACTTCAGAGCCCACGGGAATGGCTCTGCAGGAGGTTTTGGAGTCATCCAAGGTGAGAACAGGGAGAAGGAATTCCAGCATCCTGTAGGATAGTGCACAGATCTGCTGGTATTTTCTCCTTTTCATGTCCCTGTACTTCTGTTAGGAGTGCCGTCCCTCTCAGCCCTACGTTCTAGTTCATTCATTCATTCATCCTTTTCTTTTTAGTTTTTAGAGGTAGGGTCTCACTCTAGCTCAGGCTGACCTGGAATTCACTATGGAGTCTCAGGGTGGCCTCGAACTCTTGGCGGTCGTTCTACCTCTGCCTCCCAAGTGCTGGGATTAAAGGCGTGCACCACCATGCCAGGCCTTTTTTTTTTTTAAAATACAAATACAAATTTAAATACAAAATATATATATATATTGACAACTTCTATACTTATAGACAACAAACCATGGTATTTTTTAAATACAAATACAAATTTAAATACAAATACAAATTTAAATACAAAATATATATATATTGACAACTTCTATACTTATAGACAACAAACCATGGTATTTCCCTCCCCTCCCCGACTTATCCCTTCATAACTCTGCTCTCTGTCATAGCCCCTCCCTCTCTCCATTAGTCTCTCTTTTAATTTGATGTCATTATCTTTTTCTCCTGTTATGAGGGTCTTGTGTGGGCATTGCTAGGCACTGCAAGGTCTTGGATATCGAGGCCAAATTCTGTCCGGACAGTTGTATGTAGGGAGTGGTACCCTTCCTTTGGCTCTTACATTCTTTCCGTCACCTCCTCCGCAATGGACCCTGAGCCTTGGAGGGTGTGAGATGTTTCAGTGCTTGACACGCCTCTGTCCCTTTTTCTCAGCACTATGGTGCCTTTTGGGTCATCCCAGTGGTCATCGCCATCTGAAGAGAAGCTTCTCTAACCGGAAGTGAGAGTAGCATTAATATATGAATATGAACACTAAGTGTAGCACTTTCAGGGCAATTTGGTGAGAGTAATATGTGCATTTATCCAGACAAGAGCAGGCTTTATACCCCTAAGGCTCATGACCTCCCCTGCCATAGGATTTTGATTAGGTTTTCAGTACCAGAAATGTATTCCCTTCCATAGAGTGGGCCTCCAGTCATTTTATTTGAGGGTCTCATGTAGCCCAGGCTGACCTCAAACTTTTACTACATAGCTGAGGATAATTTTGAACTTCTCTTTTTCCTGTCTCCCCCACTCCCCGCCAAGTGCTGTGCCCCCTTTCTCAATTTATAGGGTGCTGGTAATGGAGCCTAGCACCTCAGACAAATGCTTGCAACTGAGCCACATCCCCAGTCCATTCTCAGCCCAATTGCTACTTTATTTATTTATTTATGTTTTTTTGAGGTAGGGTCTCACCCCAACCCAGGCTGAACTGGAATTCACTATGTAGTCTCAGGGTGGTCTCAAACTCACGGCGATCCTCCTACCTCTGCCTCCCGAGTGCTGGGATTAAAGGTGTGTGCTACCACTCAGGGCCCCCAGTTTCTACATTAGAAACTCAGCCCCAGAGAGGTCTATCAGTTCTCTCAAGATCCCAGAACAGGGCTGGGGAGATGGCTCAGTGGTCAAAGTTGCTTGCTTGCAAAGTCTGCTAGCCTGGACTGGATTCTCCCAGCACCCAGGTAAAGCCAGACACACACACAGAAAAAGTGACTCAATCAGGCATGGTGGCACATGCCTTTAATTCCAGCACTGGGGAGGCACTGGTAGGAGGATTGCCGTGAGTTCCAGATCAGTCTGTGACTACAGAGTAGGTTTCAGGTCAGCCTGGGCTAGAGTGAGACCCTACCTCAAAATTAAAAAATACTGAACAACAACAACAACAGCAACAAAAAAAGTGGCTCAAGTATCTGGCATGTTTGTAATGGCAAGAGACCATAGGATATGCGCATGTGTGCGTGCGCACACACACACGTGCAAAAAATAAGTCAATATAAATATTGGATTAAAAAATGATCCCAGAACGGAGCCTTGAACCCTGTGCTATTTAACCTTGTGTTCTTCTACGTGAATTTCACAGCCTTGAGCAGGGCTGACAAAGACAAAACTGTAATATATGCTAAAAATTCTAATCGCATGCAGTTTATAAATATTAACTTCTAGCATTAGACGTGAAGAAGGAAGTTGTTGAGTGAGTGAGTGAGCGCGTGTCATTTGTCCCAGGCTCGGCTTATGCACTGAAGGATGACCTTGAACTATTTCTTCTGCCTTTACCACCCAGTGATGGGATTTCACCTGGTTCGTGAGGCACTAGGGACTGAATCTAGAGTTCTGTGCATCCTAGGCAAGCACTTTACCAAGTATTCCATATTCCAAGCCCTATTTTTCATTTTTTTAAGTTTTATTTTCATTTATTTATTTATTTGACAGAGAAAGAAGGAAAGAGAGAGAGAAAATATGGGTGCACCAGGGCCTCCAGCCACTGCAAACGAACTCCAGCCGCCGGCGCCCCCTCGTGCATCTGGCTAACATGGGTCCTGGAGAATCGAACCTGGGTCCTTTGGCTTTGCAGGCAAACGCCTTAACTGCTAAACCATCCCTCCAGCCCCCTATTTTTCATTTTTTTTAAGACAGAGAAATAATTTTGTGATGGTTGAAATCAGATATCCCCCCTAATCTCATGTGTTCTGAATGCTTGGATCCCGGCTAATGGCAATTTGGGAGGCGGAGCCTTGCTGGAGGAGGTGTGTTGTTGGGGACAGGGTTAAGGGTATTATAGCCAGCTCCCTCCTGCTAGAGCCGGCTCACTCTCTTTCTGCTGTTTTTTTTTCCAATTTTTAATTTTTACTTTTTATTGACAACTTCCATAATTATAGACAATAAACCATGGTAATTCCCTCCCCCACCTTTCCTCTTTGAAACTCCAGTCTCCATCATATCCCCTCTCCCTCTCAATCAGTCTCTTTTATTTTGATGTCATCATCTTTTACCTCCTATTATGATGGTCTTGTGTAGGTAGTGTCAGGCACTGTGAGGTCATGGAGATCCAGGCTATTTTGTGTCTGGAGGAGCACATTGTAAGGAGTCCTACCCTTCCTTTGGCTCTTACATTCTTTCTGCCACCTCTTCCGCGATAGACCCTGAGCCTTGGAAGGTGTGATAGAGATATTGCAGTGCTGAGCACTCCTCTGTCATTCCTTAGTCCTTCTACTGTTTTCCACCTGCTGTGGGAGAGGTGACGTCCAGCCTCTGCTCATGCCATCATGGGCCTTCCTTGCCCTCGAGACTGTAAACCAAAATAAAACCTTTCCTCCTACAAGCTGCTTTTGGCCTGGTGCTTTCTCCCAGCCACAAGAAGGGAGCTACAACAAATTTCATGCTGTGTACCTATTCCCTCTCCCCTTAGCATCCTCCATCTCTGGCAACCACCAACCCTGAGTCTAGCTCAGACAGTGACTTTACACTGGGATTTCTCCTCTTTTTATCCAGCTGGTAACCCTCCCAGCTGGGGGTTTCCCCCAGAGCCCCAAACAATCCACTTTTCCTTGCTGCGGAGCCATAGGAGAGCCGCACTCCAGCACGTCATGGGAGCCTGGGTCTTGCCTTGGTTGCAAGCCTGGGCGAGCGCTCGCGCAGACTCTTCTGGCTCTGATCCTGCAAGGACGCTGCTCAGGTGTGAAGTCGTGACCTCAAGTCCACCTCTGCTCTCTTCCTTTGCTGTGGTTCCAAGCCCCTTCCAACCAACCAAGGAGTCTCTTTGTCCCCTTTGAGACTCTTCATACTAGAGGAGGAGTGTATATTTCCTAATAGAGAATTTCCTTCCTTCCTTCCTTCCTTCCTTCCTTCCTTCCTTCCTTCCTTCCTTCCTTCCTTCCTCCCTCCCTCCCTCCCTTCTTTCCTTCCTTCCTTCCTTCCTTCCTTCCTTCCTTCCTTCCTTCCTTCCTCCCTCCCTTCTTTCCTTCCTTCCTTCCTTCCTTCCTTTCTTCCCTCTTCCTTTCTTCCTTTGTTCCTTCCTTCCTTCCTTTCTTTCTTTCTTTCTTGGTTTTCTGAGGTAGGGTCTCACTCTAGCTCAGGCTGACCTGGACTTCACTATGTAGTCTCAGGGTGACCCCGAACTCACAGTGATCCTCCTACCTCTGCCTCCCAAGTACTAGGATTAAAAGTGTGCACCCCCATGCCTGGCCCCATCTGCCTTTTTTGAGACAAAGTCTCTCAGTGGCCTGAACTTCACCGGATAGACTAGACTGGCTGAACAGTGAGCCCCAGGTATCCATCTGTCTCCATCTCCCGCCCCTAGGATTACAAGTGTTGTTTTTTTTTTCCCCCCCAAAGTAGGGTCTCTCATTAACCTGGAATTCTGTAGCCCAGGCTGGCCTCAAACTCCTAGCAATCTTCCTACCTAACAGCATTTGAGTCCTGGGGTTAAAGGCATATGCCACCATACCCAGTTAACACTCTTTTTTTTTTTTTTTTAGGTAGGGTCTCACTGTAGCCCAGGCTGACCTGGAATTCACTATGTAGTCTCAGGCTGGCCTTGAACTCACAGGAGTCCACCTATCTCCGTCTCTCGAGTGCGTCTGGAGTTCGTTTGCAGTGGCTGGAGGCCCTGGGGTGCCTATTCTCTCTCTCTCTCTCTTTCCCTCTCCCTCTTTCTCTGTCAAATAAATAAATAAATAAAAATAAAATATTTTTTAAAAAGAATGTAAGAGTTAACTGGAGGGGACGACTGCTTACAATGCTGTCTTCTACACACAAAATTGCCTTGATATTTATGACCATCCAGTGCCTAACACTACCTACACAGGAATTCATAATAGGAGTATAAAAATCGATGACATCAAAATAGCAGAGAGACTAATTGAAAAGAAGAAAGGATTCAGTGGAGGGTGGATTTGGGAGAGGGATATGGGGGTAGCTGGAGGGAATTATTATGGTTTATTGTCTATATATATGGAAGTTGTCAATAAAAAGTTCAAAACTATCTGGGCATGATGGCTCACGCCTTTAATCCCAGCCTTCAGGAGGCAGAGGTAGGAGGATTGCTGTGAGCTCAAGGCCAGCCTGGGACTACAGAGTGAATTCCAGGTCAGCCTGGGCTAGAGCGAGACCCTACCTCGAAAAACCAAAAAAAAAAAAAAAAAAACCCAAGCGTGGTGGCGCAGGCCTTTAATCCCAGCACTCGGGAGGCAGAGGTAGGAGGATTGCTGTGAGTTCGAGGCCACCCTGAGACTCCAGAGTGAATTCCAGGTCAGCCTGGGCTAGAGCGAGACCCTACCTCGAAAAACCAAAAAAAAAAAAAAAAAAAGTTCAAAACTAAATCTCATAATGTTTTAAGTAGGCTGTATTTGTATTGGACTGTATTCATAGCTACCCTGAGCCACATGTGGCCTGGAGGCCTCCTCTTGGGAACCCTTGCTTTCAATGTCTGTGTGCCGAACGGTTGAATTTTGTAAACATTGACTTACGATAGGGTAGAGCAGTGTGCTTGCTTTGTGATCAGGGACACAGAGCCTTTGGCTTATGAAAAAGTTTCTCATTTTCTCGTTTTTTTAAAAAAATTTTTTTGTTCATTTTTATTTATTTATTTGAGAGCAACAGAAAGAAAGAGGCAGAGAGAAAGAGAGAGAGAGAGAGAATGGGCACCCCAGGGCTTCCAGCCACTGAAAACGGACTCCAGACGCGTGCGCCCCCTTGTGCATCTGGCTAACGTGGGTCCTGGGGAATTGAGCCTCGAACCGGGGTCCTTAGGCTTCACAGGCAAGCGCTTAACCGCTAAGCCATCTCTCCAGCCCATCATTTTTCTCGTTTTTCAGGGAGATGAGGACGGTGGAGAACGCACTCGTGGGAGGGGTGGGATGAGGTTGTGGCGTGGACCAGTCAGCTTACTTGTGTCACAGAACCTCTGATTGAATTTCTGGAAGGGACGCCCGTGGCCAGGCGTGGCTCTCAGACTTAGTTGCTAGCCTGTGCAGCAGCCCGTCAGCCCTTCCTCGTGCAATATCATGGAAGAGCAAGAAGGACATCTTCCCTAAAAGACTCTGCGGCCAGGCCCTCCCTGTCATAGGATTTAGAAGTCATTTGACGTGACTTGGCATCTGCATCTGTCATCTACCTTAGTCGTCACTCCTCTGTGCTTTGTATTGGTGGCTGTCACCCCAGGAGGCTGTCCAACACCCACCCACCCCCACATTTATTTATTTGAGATAAACTCATATAAGCACTGTGGGGAGTGGCAAGAAGACAATGCCTTTGAGGGGCTCAAGCACCCACTTTTTGTAGACGTTGAATTCAAAGGTCAGGAGTGCCTGATTCCCCATGTCACCTTTTGGATGTGCCCTGTAAAGGGCGGAGGGGGGTGGGGAGCAGGGGATGGTACGTAAGGGATTTTGCATTTTCTAGAACAAAAACAGCGCCTCTTTCAGAAGGAAGAGCAAAGCCTGTTGGAGGCAGCCGGTGCATGCTAGGGGGAGGGGCTTGTAAACCGTGCAGGACCAGAAAGGACCGCGGTTGATGGATAACTGGGCATTAGGCTCAAGGGGGGCGGGGATCTCATATCCCCTTGTCCTTCCTTCTATGTACCCTAATACCACACAGACACCAGTCTGGGTATCCACGTAGTGATTTTAAAACTATGCCATGGTGAGAGTCTTTAAAATAGATTTATACCTGAGACTCCTTTCATCAGAGAGGTGAGTTATTATCTAAACAATGTCACTTGGAAGAGGTGTCTTCTCTGTGTGTAAAGAATGCTCAGATAATGCCCTTTGTAAAGGGTATGGGAAATCCCTTTTATCTTGGCCTGTTTGTTTGTTTATTTTGACAGAGAAAGCCGGGCGTGGTGGCGCACAGCCTTTAATCCCAGCACTCGGGAGGCAGAGGTAGGAGGATTGCCGTGAGTTCGAGGCCACCCTGAGACTCCATAGTGAATTCCAGGTCAGCCTGGGCTAGAGTGAAACCCTACCTCGAAAAACCAAAAAATAAAAAAAAAGGCCTTTAATCCCAGCACTCGGGAGGCAGAGGTAGGAGGATTGCTGTGAGTTCGAGGCCACCCTGAGACTCCAGAGTGAATTCCAGGTCAGCCTGGGCTAGAGCGAGACCCTACCTCGAAAAACCAAAAAAAAAAAAAAAAAGTTCAAAACTAATCTCATAATGTTTTAAGTAGGCTGTATTTGTATTGGACTGTATTCATAGCTACCCTGAGCCACATGTGGCCTGGAGGCCTCCTCTTGGGAACCCTTGCTTTCAATGTCTGTGTGCCGAACGGTTGAATTTTGTAAACATTGACTTACGATAGGGTAGAGCAGTGTGCTTGCTTTGTGATCAGGGACACAGAGCCTTTGGCTTATGAAAAAGTTTCTCATTTTCTCGTTTTTTTAAAAAAATTTTTTTGTTCATTTTTATTTATTTATTTGAGAGCAACAGAAAGAAAGAGGCAGAGAGAAAGAGAGAGAGAGAGAGAATGGGCACCCCAGGGCTTCCAGCCACTGAAAACGGACTCCAGACGCGTGCGCCCCCTTGTGCATCTGGCTAACGTGGGTCCTGGGGAATTGAGCCTCGAACCGGGGTCCTTAGGCTTCACAGGCAAGCGCTTAACCGCTAAGCCATCTCTCCAGCCCATCATTTTTCTCGTTTTTCAGGGAGATGAGGACGGTGGAGAACGCACTCGTGGGAGGGGTGGGATGAGGTTGTGGCGTGGACCAGTCAGCTTACTTGTGTCACAGAACCTCTGATTGAATTTCTGGAAGGGACGCCCGTGGCCAGGCGTGGCTCTCAGACTTAGTTGCTAGCCTGTGCAGCAGCCCGTCAGCCCTTCCTCGTGCAATATCATGGAAGAGCAAGAAGGACATCTTCCCTAAAAGACTCTGCGGCCAGGCCCTCCCTGTCATAGGATTTAGAAGTCATTTGACGTGACTTGGCATCTGCATCTGTCATCTACCTTAGTCGTCACTCCTCTGTGCTTTGTATTGGTGGCTGTCACCCCAGGAGGCTGTCCAACACCCACCCACCCCCACATTTATTTATTTGAGATAAACTCATATAAGCACTGTGGGGAGTGGCAAGAAGACAATGCCTTTGAGGGGCTCAAGCACCCACTTTTTGTAGACGTTGAATTCAAAGGTCAGGAGTGCCTGATTCCCCATGTCACCTTTTGGATGTGCCCTGTAAAGGGCGGAGGGGGGTGGGAGCAGGGGATGGTACGTAAGGGATTTTGCATTTTCTAGAACAAAAACAGCGCCTCTTTCAGAAGGAAGAGCAAAGCCTGTTGGAGGCAGCCGGTGCATGCTAGGGGGAGGGGCTTGTAAACCGTGCAGGACCAGAAAGGACCGCGGTTGATGGATAACTGGGCATTAGGCTCAAGGGGGGCGGGGATCTCATATCCCCTTGTCCTTCCTTCTATGTACCCTAATACCACACAGACACCAGTCTGGGTATCCACGTAGTGATTTTAAAACTATGCCATGGTGAGAGTCTTTAAAATAGATTTATACCTGAGACTCCTTTCATCAGAGAGGTGAGTTATTATCTAAACAATGTCACTTGGAAGAGGTGTCTTCTCTGTGTGTAAAGAATGCTCAGATAATGCCCTTTGTAAAGGGTATGGGAAATCCCTTTTATCTTGGCCTGTTTGTTTGTTTATTTTGACAGAGAAAGCCGGGCGTGGTGGCGCACGCCTTTAATCCCAGCACTCGGGAGGCAGAGGTAGGAGGATTGCCGTGAGTTCGAGGCCACCCTGAGACTCCATAGTGAATTCCAGGTCAGCCTGGGCTAGAGTGAAACCCTACCTCGAAAAACCAAAAAATAAAAAAATAAAAATAAAAAAATAAAAATATTTTGACAGAGAAAAAGAATTGGGGCTCCAGGGCCCCAGCCACTGCAATTGAATTCCAGACGCTTGCGCCACCTAGTGGGCATGTGCCACCTTATGCTTGCTTCACCTTTGTGTGTCTGGCTATAGTGGGTTCTGGAGAGTCAAACATGGGTCCTTATGCTTCGCAGGCAAACATCTTAACTGCTATGACATCTCTCTAGCCCTTAGCCTGTTTTTGTTTTGTTTATGTTTTTGTTTTTGTTTTTTTTTGAAGTAGCTCTGGTTACATTCACTCTGCAGTCAGGAAGCAGAAAGAGAAGTGGTCGGTGTTCAGCTTCCTTCCTTCCTTCCTTCCTTCCTTCCTTCCTTCCTTCCTTCCTTCTTTCCTTCCTTCCTCCTTCCCTCCCTCCCTCCTTTTCTTCCCTCCTTCCTTCTTTCCTTCCTTCCTTCCTTTCTTCCTTCCTTCCTTCCTTCCTTCCTTCTTTCCTTCCTTCCTCCTTCCCTCCCCCCCTCCTTTCCTTCCCTCCTTCCTTCTTTCCTTCCTTCCTTCCTTTTTCTTTCTTTCTTCTTATTCAACCCATGACCCCAGCCTGGGAACGGTGCCATCCACAGTTAGAACTTGTCATCTCAATTAACCTAATCATTTCTTATTTAGAAACTCCTTTATAGACGTGACTAAGAGATTTGTCTCTTAAGTTGACTATAGATCCAAATCAAGCTGACAATCAAGATTAATCATCATAATTCCTCCTCCCCCCTCCCCAAATGAGGCCAATTATCCACAAGGGGGATAATCACAAAGGTGGCATCCACGAGGGTCATTCTGAGAGCAGAAGTCATCATATCCATAGAACCACCATGTTCCATCAAGCCGTGAGGACTTTTTAGGACCAACCTGCAGGGCAGAGGCTGAGATGGTGGTGGGCAGGACGACACCTTGACCAGGGCTGCCTCATTAAGCAAACCTCTTGCCCAATTCTTCCTCTACTTAAACCTACAGCTCATGTCAGAATCCCAAGATTGGAGCCCCTGGACCCCTTTACTAGTTTCTCTTCCCAAAGTGGCCACATTGATTACATTTTTCTCTTCATTTTTCACTTCAAAGGTGATTATTTTATCTTATTATTTTAAAATATATTTTTAGGGCTGGAGAGATGGCTTAGCGGTTAAGCCCTTGCCTGTGAAGCCTAAGGACCCCAGTTTGAGGCTCGATTCCCCAGGACCCACATTAGCCAGATGCACAAGGGGCACACGTGTCTGGAGTTCGTTTGCAGTGGCTAGAGGCCCTGGCGCGCCCATTCTCTCTCCCTCCCTCTCTCTCTCTCTGTTGCTCTCAAATGAATAAATAAAATAAACAAAAAAATTAAAAAAATATATTTTTTTAGGCTGGAGAGATGGCTTAGTGGTTAAGGCGTTTGCCTGTAAAGCCAAAGGATCCTGGTTCTATTCTCCAGGACCCACATAAGCCAGATGCACAAGGGGACACATGCATCTGGAGTTTGTTTGCAGTGGCTGGAGGCCCTGGCGTGCCCATTCTCTTTCTCTCTCTCTCTCCCTCACCCTCTTTCTCTCTCTCAAATAAGTAAATAAAATTAATTTTTTTTTATTTATTTGAGAGACAGTGAAAGAGAGAGAATGGGCACGCCAGGGCCTCCAGCCACTGTAAACAAGCTCCAGATGCATGCGTCACCTTGTGCATGTGGCTTACGTGGGTTCTGGGGAGTTGAACCCAGGTCCTTAGGTATTGCAGGCTAGCACCTTAACCACTGAGCCATCTCTCCAGCCCTACATTTTTTACTTCAATTGGCATTTTAGGATAGGTGGCTAAACTGAGTATGTCATGGTTCTTAGGCCTTGAAAACTCCTGCTACAGGTGCATACACCACCTTGTGCATCTGGCTTATGTGAGTCCTGGGGGATAGAACCTGGGTCCTTTGTCTTTGCAGACAAGCACCATAAGTGCTAAGCCATCTCTCCAGACCCCTCTTCTGTACTTTTAATTGTCCTTTTTACTAACAAACATTCACCCTGATGCACTACGCCAGCAGCCTCACGCACACCTTGTGTTCGGGGTGCTTCCAGGTGCCTTGGCAGGGCTACGTGGAGTGGTTGGTCCTGCCATCTAGCTTTGCGTATGTGCCCACGGATAATCACATGACAGAACCTCCTGCTGAGGGGTTGGGGGGAGCTTCTTAGGTCTGCCTGGCATGCACAAAGCTCTGGGTTTGATCTCTGGCTCCACAAAAGGCCAGGTGTGATGGGACATAGCTATAATCCCAGCCCAAGGGAGGGTGAGGCAGAAGCATCAAAAGTTCAAGCTCGAGGGCTGGAGAGATAGATGGCTTAGCGGTTAAGGCATTTGCCTGCAAAGCCAAAGGATCCTGGTTCGATTCTCCAGGACCCACGTAAGCCAGATGCACAAGGGGGCACACGCGTCTGGAGTTCGTTGGCAGTGGCTGGAGGCCCTGGTGTGCCCATTCTCTCCCTCTCTGTCTCTCTCTGAAATTAACAAATTATATATATATATATATATATATATATATATATATATATATATATATAATTCAAGGTCATCCTTGACTATATTGAAAGTTCAAGACTAGCTTGAGACATCCCGTCTGAAAAATAAAGTCCCCTACTGAGGCATTTCTCAGAATGTGTCAGTGACTATTACGGGATATATGACTGCTGTCACCACACCCCGACAGTGCTCATTGAGACCTTCACAAATAGTACCTGAGTTCAACTTAGGACTCCATCCCAAGTCAGCTATTCTTCTCCCCGAGTTCCAAGTGCAAGAAGCGAATGTTCAAATGAACATCTGAAGGAAAGAAGGCAGGACTCAAATTTGAATTTTACTCCTGAGCAAGTAAATTGACACCCTTAATCTTCAAGTCGTCCTCTGAAGAATGGAGACCATGAGACCTTTCAGGGTGCTGGGAAGTAATGCGAGACAATGTATGTGAGACACCAGTCCTATTGGATTGCCTATCAATCTCCAAACTGCTGTGCCCAAGGAAGGATTATTACAGAGGAGGCTTCCCAAAACTCTGGGAGCAGCCCCTCCCCCAGCTCCTAGGGTAGACCAGATGCTTGGCATTCCAGCCTCTGGCCTCACCGAGCCCACGTTTACATGCAGATGTTATCGGGGTTGCTTTAATGGCCTTTATTTAAGTTATTAGCACCTCCACTCTAATCAGATTAACCTCTGCTTGAAAAAGAATCTTGCCCCCCCCCCCAAATGTGAGGGGAAAGGTTCAGGGTTCCCACCACTAGGAGGTCCTTAACCCTTACTTGGCCTTGGGAAGGGTTTTGAGATGCTATAAGCCTAGCAAGCTGGGCCTGTGGATGTCCGAGCTGGAGGGCCTAAATGCACATGGGGCCACCCAGTGGACTGGGTGCTGACACTGTTGGGTTGAATTCATCTTTGTTTATTTTCTAAAAGCTTTAAGGTGTTGAGAGTAATTTGATTGTCCTGTCCTTTCTCCATGTGAAGGTCTGGAAGTCCACCTGCTCTCTGTCCAGTATAGAGGGAACTAGAGACAAAGCCAATCACCCCTAAAATACCCTCCCTCCTGTCACCAAGGATTTCAGAGCTTCCTCTTGCTATTACTTGGGGTCCTACTATTCTCTCTTAGTGTTAAATAAAAGTCTTGGGAGGGGGCTGGAGAGATGGCTTAGCGGTTAAGCTCTTGCCTGTGAAGCCGAAGGACCCCGGTTCGAGGCTCAATTCCCCAGTACCCAGGTAAGCCACATGCACAAGGTGGCACATGCATCTGGAGTTTATTTGCAGTGGCTGGAGGCCCTGGTGTGCCCATTCTCTCTCTCTCTCTCTCTCTCTCTTTATCTATCTCTCTGCCTCTTTCTTTGTCTGTCACTCTCCAATAAATAAATTTAAAAAAAAAAAGTCTTGGGCCCAAGAAACAGTTTGTCTCTGGTTCCCTGTATCCTGAACCCAGAATCAGACAGCTCCTAGGGCGGCTGAGGCTCAGAGAAAGGTCTCAGGGGAGGGGCAGCGGATAGGAGGGTCTTTCTAATGAATACACTTTATTTACTTTTTTTTTTTTTTTTTGAAGCAGTTGTAACTTGCCATGGCAAACATTTAAATGTACATCTAGCTTTTGGTGGGCAGCTGCGGATTTGAACCTGTGCCAGCAGACTTTGCAAGAAGCGCCTTTAACCATCTTTAAGCCATGTCCCCAGCCCCTGAAGCAGTTCTAAGCTGACAAAAAAAAAAAAAAAAAAAAAAAAAAAAAAAAAAATTGAGCGGAGTACTGGGAAAGTTTTAGAACACTTAAAATTACGGACTTCCAGTTTCCCTATCCACCCATTCATATCTTCTTATTTAACTAGTGCACATTCATTATTGTACAAAAGAATGAGTTTCACTATGACATTCTCAGGCATATATGTCATGTATTTTGATCTTATCTACTGCGGTCCACTTTCTCTCCCCAAATAATTCTGTTTTCTTTTTTAAAGATTTTTATTTATTTATTGGAGAGAGAGAGAGAGAGAGAAGAGAGAGAGAATGGGCGTGCCAGGGCCTCCATCCCCTGCAAACAAACTCCAGACGCGTGCGCCACCATGTGCATCTGGCTTATGTAGGACCTGGAGAATCCGAACCTGGCTCCTTAGGCTTCGCCAGCATGAGCCTTCACTGCTAAGCCATCTCTCCAGACCCCTCTTCTGTACTTTTAATTGTCCTTTTTACTAACAAACATTCACCCTGATGCACTACGCCAGCAGCCTCACGCACACCTTGTGTTCGGGGTGCTTCCAGGTGCCTTGGCAGGGCTACGTGGAGTGGTTGGTCCTGCCATCTAGCTTTGCGTATGTGCCCACGGATAATCACATGACAGAACCTCCTGCTGAGGGGTTGGGGGGAGCTTCTTAGGTCTGCCTGGCATGCACAAAGCTCTGGGTTTGATCTCTGGCTCCACAAAAGGCCAGGTGTGATGGGACATAGCTATAATCCCAGCCCAAGGGAGGGTGAGGCAGAAGCATCAAAAGTTCAAGCTCGAGGGCTGGAGAGATAGATGGCTTAGCGGTTAAGGCATTTGCCTGCAAAGCCAAAGGATCCTGGTTCGATTCTCCAGGACCCACGTAAGCCAGATGCACAAGGGGGCACACGCGTCTGGAGTTCGTTGGCAGTGGCTGGAGGCCCTGGTGTGCCCATTCTCTCCCTCTCTGTCTCTCTCTGAAATTAACAAATTATATATATATATATATATATATATATATATATATATATATATATAATTCAAGGTCATCCTTGACTATATTGAAAGTTCAAGACTAGCTTGAGACATCCCGTCTGAAAAATAAAGTCCCCTACTGAGGCATTTCTCAGAATGTGTCAGTGACTATTACGGGATATATGACTGCTGTCACCACACCCCGACAGTGCTCATTGAGACCTTCACAAATAGTACCTGAGTTCAACTTAGGACTCCATCCCAAGTCAGCTATTCTTCTCCCCGAGTTCCAAGTGCAAGAAGCGAATGTTCAAATGAACATCTGAAGGAAAGAAGGCAGGACTCAAATTTGAATTTTACTCCTGAGCAAGTAAATTGACACCCTTAATCTTCAAGTCGTCCTCTGAAGAATGGAGACCATGAGACCTTTCAGGGTGCTGGGAAGTAATGCGAGACAATGTATGTGAGACACCAGTCCTATTGGATTGCCTATCAATCTCCAAACTGCTGTGCCCAAGGAAGGATTATTACAGAGGAGGCTTCCCAAAACTCTGGGAGCAGCCCCTCCCCCAGCTCCTAGGGTAGACCAGATGCTTGGCATTCCAGCCTCTGGCCTCACCGAGCCCACGTTTACATGCAGATGTTATCGGGGTTGCTTTAATGGCCTTTATTTAAGTTATTAGCACCTCCACTAATCAGATTAACCTCTGCTTGAAAAAGAATCTTGCCCCCCCCCCCCAAATGTGAGGGGAAAGGTTCAGGGTTCCCACCACTAGGAGGTCCTTAACCCTTACTTGGCCTTGGGAAGGGTTTTGAGATGCTATAAGCCTAGCAAGCTGGGCCTGTGGATGTCCGAGCTGGAGGGCCTAAATGCACATGGGGCCACCCAGTGGACTGGGTGCTGACACTGTTGGGTTGAATTCATCTTTGTTTATTTTCTAAAAGCTTTAAGGTGTTGAGAGTAATTTGATTGTCCTGTCCTTTCTCCATGTGAAGGTCTGGAAGTCCACCTGCTCTCTGTCCAGTATAGAGGGAACTAGAGACAAAGCCAATCACCCCTAAAATACCCTCCCTCCTGTCACCAAGGATTTCAGAGCTTCCTCTTGCTATTACTTGGGGTCCTACTATTCTCTCTTAGTGTTAAATAAAAGTCTTGGGAGGGGGCTGGAGAGATGGCTTAGCGGTTAAGCTCTTGCCTGTGAAGCCGAAGGACCCCGGTTCGAGGCTCAATTCCCCAGTACCCAGGTAAGCCACATGCACAAGGTGGCACATGCATCTGGAGTTTATTTGCAGTGGCTGGAGGCCCTGGTGTGCCCATTCTCTCTCTCTCTCTCTCTCTCTCTTTATCTATCTCTCTGCCTCTTTCTTTGTCTGTCACTCTCCAATAAATAAATTTAAAAAAAAAAAGTCTTGGGCCCAAGAAACAGTTTGTCTCTGGTTCCCTGTATCCTGAACCCAGAATCAGACAGCTCCTAGGGCGGCTGAGGCTCAGAGAAAGGTCTCAGGGGAGGGGCAGCGGATAGGAGGGTCTTTCTAATGAATACACTTTATTTACTTTTTTTTTTTTTTTTTGAAGCAGTTGTAACTTGCCATGGCAAACATTTAAATGTACATCTAGCTTTTGGTGGGCAGCTGCGGATTTGAACCTGTGCCAGCAGACTTTGCAAGAAGCGCCTTTAACCATCTTTAAGCCATGTCCCCAGCCCCTGAAGCAGTTCTAAGCTGACAAAAAAAAAAAAAAAAAAAAAAAAAAAAAAAAAAAAAATTGAGCGGAGTACAGGGAGTTTTAGACACTTAATCCTACGACTTCCAGTTTCCCCTATCACCCATTCATATCTTCTTATTTAACTAGTGCACATTCATTATTGTACAAAAGAATGAGTTTCACTATGACATTCTCAGGCATATATGTCATGTATTTTGATCTTATCTACCTGCTGGTCCACTTTCTCTCCCCAAATAATTCTGTTTTCTTTTTTAAAGATTTTTATTTATTTATTGGAGAGAGAGAGAGAGAGAGAGAGAGAGAGAGAATGGGCGTGCCAGGGCCTCCATCCACTGCAAACAAACTCCAGACGCGTGCGCCACCATGTGCATCTGGCTTATGTAGGACCTGGAGAATCGAACCTGGCTCCTTAGGCTTCGCCAGCATGAGCCTTCACTGCTAAGCCATCTCTCCAGCCCCTCTCCCCAAATAATTCTCTACTTTCAAGCTTCACCCCCTTGCTCCTTTTGAAAAGTCTAAATTCCACATAGGAAAGAAAAGATGTTTGTCTTTCTGGGCCTGGCTTATTTCACTGAACGTGATGTTTCATCCATTTTCTTGAGAGTGACATAATTTCATTCTTTTAATGTGATGTATAATACTCTTATTGTGTATAGATAGCACAGTTTTTGTTGCTGTTGTTTTTGGGACTTTTTTTTTTTTTTGAGGTAGGGTCTCACTCTAGCCCAGGCTGACCTGGAA
This sequence comes from Dipus sagitta, assembly GCA_036346955.1. Taxonomy (NCBI): domain Eukaryota; kingdom Metazoa; phylum Chordata; class Mammalia; order Rodentia; family Dipodidae; genus Dipus; species Dipus sagitta. The sequence goes on along the minus strand of CM070789.1, from coordinate 21,592,089 downwards.
TTCACTATGGAGTCTCAGGGTGGCCTCGAACTCACGGCGATCCTCCTACCTCTGCCTCCCGAGTGCTGGAATCAAAGGCGTGCGCCACCACGCCCCGGCTATAATTTCCTATTCATCTGCTGAGGACATCTAGGTCGATTCTGTCACTTGGACATTGTGAATAGAGCAGCAACAAACAAAGATATGTAAGTGTCTCGGTGATGTACCGCCTTAGAGCCCTTCAGGGATGTATCCGCAAGGGGAATGACTGGATCCTGTGCGTGGTAGTTCTATTGTCAGGGTTCTGAGGAGCCTCCTCCAGCTTGATTTCCGCAGTGGCTGCACCAGCTTCCATTCTCACGAGTAGTGAAGAAGTATTCCCCTTTCCAGTATCCTGACAACACTAGTTTGTTGTCTGATTTCTTTAAAAAATTTTTTTAAATTTTTTTTGTTTATTTATTTATTTGAGAGCGACAGAGAGAAGGAGGCAGAGAGAGAGAGAGAGAGAGAGAGAGAGAGAGAGAGAGAGAGAGAGAATGGGCGTGCCAGAGCTTCCAGCCTCTGTAAACGAACTCCAGATGCATGCGCCCCCTTGTGCATCTGGCTAATGTGGGTCCTGGGGAATTGAGCCTCGAACCTGGGTCCTTAGGCTTCACAGGCAAGTGCTTAACCGCTAAGCCATCTCTCCAGCCCTAAAAATTTTTTTTAATTTTTTTAAACTATTTTATTTATTTATTTGAGAGAGAGAGAGAGAATGAGTGCACTTGAGCCTCCAGCCACTGCTAACGAACTCCAGATGCATGCGCCCCCTTGGGCATCTGGCTTACGTGAGACCTAGAGAATTGAACTGTGATCCTTTGGCTTTGCAGGCAAACGCCTTAACAACTAAGCCATCCCTCCAGGCCAATTTTTTTTTTTTTTTTTGAGGTAGGGTCTCACTCTAGCCCAGGCTGAACTGAAATTTACTACATAGTCTTAGGGTGGCCTTGAACTCATGGCAATCCTCCTACCTCTGCTTCCCAAGAGCTGGGATGAAAGGTGTGAGCCACCACGCCCGCAGCCCTAATTTTGTTTTTTTTTTTTTTTTAATTTTAGATGGAGAGAGAGAGAGAATTGGTCAGCCAGGGCCTCAGTCACAGCAACTGAACCCAGACACTTCCGCCACCTAGTGGGCATGTGTGACCTTGCGCTTGCCTCACCTTTGTGGGATCAGGAGAGTCAAATATGGGTCCTTAGGCTTCTCAGGCAAGCGCCTTAACCGCTAAACCGTCTCTCTAGCCCTGTTGTTCGGTTTCTTAGTGACTATCTATTACCATCTCACTCTGGTGTGATGCATTTGCAACTGCTGAGCAGAGATGGACGCTAACGCCCTCTGTGCACTGGTGTTTACTCTGTGGAACCCTCCTGTGGGTGCCTGGGCATCACGTCATGAGTCCATCATCACAGCACCCTACAGAACCATGTCAGTGCACTGAAAATCCCCTCAAGGTTGGGGGTCCTGGTCATCTCAAAGGCTGGGAACACTGGCATGGAGTTGGGTCTTTACTGGGGGGAGTGAATTTGTCAAGAGATGCCCAGGTGGCTGCAAGGTCACTGAGAAATCCTGCTGGAACTGAGCTGAAAACCTCCTCCATGTAGACCAGCTGACAGAAAGCTGGAAAAAGTCATGCTGCATGTAGTTCAATGGGAGAGAGAGAAATCGCCAGTGAAGATACTCAACAGTGGACACTGCAAGCCTTATATTTGGCCAACCAGGCCAAATGAACCAATGGGTGTAATAGTGGCACGTCTGTTATGGGGGAAACCAACTGCTCTCTAATTTGACTGGAGGCCCGCTCCATGGGAGGGAATACATCCCTGATAATGAAAACTTAAAACAGGAGTAGCTATGAGCCCTAGGGGTATAACGTCTGCTGCTGTCTGGCTAAATGTATATACTATGCTCATCACACTGCCTAGTAAGCACTTCTTTTAATGTTCATACCCATATATTAATGCTACTTTCACTTTTTCATTAGAGAACTTTTTATTTTCAGACGGCAGTGACCTTGGGATGACTCAGAAGGCACCATGGTGCTGAGAAGAAGTGACAGAGGAGTGCTCAGCACTGCAATATCTCTATCACACCTTCCAAGGCTCAGGGTCCACTGTGGAAGAGGTGGCGGAAAGAATGTAAGAGCCAAAGGAAGGGTAGGACTCCTTACAACGTGCTCCTCCAGACACAAAATGGCCTGGATCTCCATGACCTCACAGTGCCTGACACTACCTACACAAGACCATCAAAATAGGAGGAAAAGATGATGACATCAAAATGAAAGAGAGACTGATTGAGAGGGGGAGGGGATATGGTGGAGAGTGCAGTTTCAAAGGGGAAAGTGGGGGGAGGGAGGGTATTACCATGGGATATTGTTTACAATCATGGAAGTTGTTAATTATAAAAAATAATAAAAAAAAGAGATGCCCAGGTGGGAATGCAGCCCCTGGACGAAATCATAGCTGCATGTGGGATGCTGAGAGGTGGGTGGTGGCTGAAGATGGGGCTGACCTCGGCCTTTGTGAGAAGGAACGCACAGTCTCTTCATTTGCTGCCCAGGTGAGTTTTCTCTTCCCCCTTGCTTGTCTGTTATTATTATTATTTTTCCTCCTTATGTCTCTTAGATACTTCAAAGTCTCAGAGGTCCTTCTTCAGTGGTTCTTTGCCCTGATCATCTCCATGCCATGGGGTTCATCCTAATTCAGTGAAATCTGGATTTTCTAAAGGCAAGTCTCAGGCGTAGGTGTTGATTCAGAATCACTCCACATAATCCCGAGAGCATGTGCTGCCCTTGGTAATGTGCTTATAGAGACTGGTGTGGAGGTCTATAGTGCTGCCTCCAAGGGCTGGAAAACATCGCAGTGTCTCTACTAGGAAAGTGCCTTATGTTCTCAAACATGTTCCCAGGGAGAGAAGTAGTTACAACATGCTGGGGGTCATCCTGTTTGAAAAAGTGAAAAATGCCTAAAAGAATAAAAATAAAAATAAAAACCACCAAAAACCCTAGGGGCCGGGTGTGGTGGCGCACGCCTTTAATCCCAGCACTCGGGAGGCAGAGGTAGGAGGATCGCCGTGAGTTTGAGGCCACCCTGAGACTACAGAGTGAATTCTAGGTCAGCCTGGACTAGAGTGAGACCCAACCTCAAAAAAAAAAAAAAAAAAAAAAAAAAAAAAAAAAAAAAAGATCCTAAGAACATTCTGTTATTTTTCTTATGACTGTGACAAAATACCTGACAGAACAAGATTTATTTTGGCTCATGGTTTCAGGACTTTCAGTCCATTGTGACAGGGAAAACATGCTGATGCAGCTCCTGTCCATGGTGGGGAGAGTCTACGGCGTAATTTCTCATTTAGTGGTCGGACCAAGAAGCGGAGGGAAAGAGGACAACCAGAGATAACATATGCCCCAGGGACCTGCTCTCGCCACCCGGTGACTAGCGAGCTACTTCCTGCAGCCAGGTTCTACCTCCTGAAGGCTCCACAATGCCCCCGAGCCACTAGCTGGGAGCCAAGTGTTCAAATACATGAGCCTGTGGGGACCGTTCACATCTAGACCACCACAGCAGTCGTAGCTGATTACCTAAAAGTGGTGTGTGCTTACCCCTAAATAAGACATCTAGATCACCTCCTCCAAGTCTTAAGGAGGGAGGAGACAGAAAGAATGTAAAGAGGGAGAGGATGGGGGGGTGCTGTGGAATACTGTCTTCTGGATACAACATGGTCCTTGAACCCAGGGAACTCGGCAGCTGTGCAAGATGGACCTCGCTCCTCCCAGAGGAGCTATAGACAGTAATGGTTGCTGGGGGAGGAGTCGTTCTTCCATGACGTCACCACTGATAAGTCGTCCATACTCTGGTAAATAACCTCCCGCTCATACAAGCAACCCTAATTGAACTCAGTGGGGTCCCAAAAAATCACTGACTGACTGACTGAATGAACGAATAGATAAGTACATGTAGAAAGAGAAGTGTAATTTGGAAGAAGGGGCTTAGTGGGAATAGGAGGGGGATAAGAGAGCATCATGGGAGGTGGGATATGATCAAATGCATTTGAAATTGTTGAAAGTTTAATAACCCCCATTCTCTCTCTCTCTTCTTCTGCCTAGTTCTCTCTCTCAAATTAATAAATAAAAAGAAAATATTTTAAAAAGGGGCGGGGCTGGAGAGATGGCTTAGTGGTTAAGCCACTCGCCTGCAAAGCCAAAGGACCGAGGTTCGATTCCCCAGGACCCACGTAAGCCGGACTCACGAGGGGGCGCATGCGTATGGAGTTCATTTGCAGTGACCGGAGGCCCTGATATGCCCATTCTTTCTCTCCTCTTTGCCTCTCTCTCTCAAATTAATAAATAAAAATAAAATATTAAAAAGGTGAAATAAAAATAAGATAGAAAAAGAATAAAGAAAATATAACAAACCGCAGTAAACAAAAAACCAAACAAAGAGGCACCACTACACCCCCTGGTATTCCAAATCTGTTTCATGGGATACGCTTTCACGACAAGCAGCCTGGAGGCTGTGGGAGCAGATCAGTGATGGTGTGTGCTTAGCATATGCGAGGTCATGGGTTCAATCCCCAGCAGAGAGAGAAAGAGAGAGAGAGAAGAAAAGATAAAACACTCAGTGTATGGAAGCTGACCAGGAGGGACGCTTGGCCTGCAGTGACAAAGACTGGCCCTGCCATGGTTCTGGAACATTCAGAATGAGTATCAGTGTTGCTGACACAGGGGAAAAAAAAAATCTGCATGGTGTTGTGAAGTGGAAAATGTCAGAACCAGAGCAGCTTGAAGAGTGAGACTCTATGCAAATAAAAAAAAAAAAAAGAAATCAAGTCCTAAAAATAGACAAGAATCATACACATTTGACAGAAGATACATAGAGGAATACACCCAGGAGGAAAAAGGAGGCTTGCCGGGAAGGGAGTGGAGTTTGGGAGCGGGCTGGGGACTCAGGAGAATCTGTAACATTTCCCTGTATGTCATTTTGTATTCTTTGAAAACCTTTTATGGTGAACATATGTTTCTATATTGTCAATGTAATAAAAATAGGGATTTTTTTTTTTTTTTAATGAGAAGCAAAATCCTCTGGGAGCCAAAGTTCAGGATGGGGCTGGACTCCAGAACTTACCACCTATTGATAGGGTTTACCACATATCTCCTGCACCTCAGCTTCCCCGTCTGTGGAATGGGACTGATACTATTTTATTCTGGGAGAGAGAGAGAGAAAGAGAGAGAGAGAGAGATTCCACGAGTGGGTGCGGCGGGTAAACACGTGCAGCTAAAGAGGGTGGGCTTGTTTGACTGAACGCATGTGGAAATGGTTTAATTTTCAGCAATTCCCGCTAAGAATGAGAACGATCAAGTGGCAAGGCAGGGATACCAATTCGAATTTCCCACCGCAGTGGGCGGGCCCAGGGCTGACCGCGCCTCCCATTCACACTCAAGCCCTGTCTTTCCTCACGTCTGCGTCCCTCCATCAGATGCATAAGAAGCAACTGCTGGGGGCTTGATGGTGTCTCCCTTGTAAGGCCTGAGCCCGCCCCCCCCCCCCCCCCCCCCCCGGGAGCTCAGGATGGGACCCCACGTGGAAACAGAGCAGCTGCACTTGGAATTAATTGAGGTCATGTTAGCATAGAGTGGACTATTGTGAGTGCGTGGGTGTGAGTGTGTGTGTGGTGTATGTGTGCCTGTGTGCATGTACGTTCATACGTGTGTGGCTACACATGCGTTGCACGCGAAATCCAGAGATCGGCATTGGGTGTCTTCCTCAGCCCCCCTCCACCTTATTTATTCGCTTTCTTTTGGTTTTTCGGGGTAGGGTCTCACTCTAGCCCAGGCTGACCTGGAATTCACTATGGAGTCTCAGGGTGGCCTCGAACTCACGGCGATCCTCCTACCTCTGCCTCCTGAGTGCTGGGATTAAAGGCGTGCACCACCACGCCGCGTGGCTCATAGTTTTTACTTTCTTGCGACAGAGATCAAAACAGGTTTGGATTTAAAAGTACTAATCAAAGTGTGTCAGGCTGTAAAAGCTAAAAACTTTGATTCATCGTCATGATTTATTATTGTCAATTGTTCTAATTTCTGGACATTTTTTTTTAATCTATTAGAATAACTTTTCTGTCAAACAAATAGAAGTTGTACCCAATAGGAAAACATAGAAGAGCAGAACAATATTTAAGAAACCCTGTGATAAACAGAGAATCAAGTGTTATATCAAACAAATAAAGGCTTTGTCTAATGGGAAAATGTAATATTTGATAAATATTACTAAGAGCAGAAATTTTTGCTGGGAGTGGTGATACATGCCTTTAATCCCAGCACTCGGGAGGCAGAAGTTGGAGGATTACCTTGAGTTAGAGGCCACCCTGAGACTGCCTAGTGAATTCCAGGTCAGTCTGGGTTACAGTGAGACCCTACCTGGAAAAACCACACAAAAAAAAAGCCCTTGAATTTTTGACCTTAAAATTTTAATAACCTTTAATAATATAATCATATCTTTTTTTTAGTTTCTCAGATATACTTTAATCTAAAATTTTTATCTAATTTTTAATTTAAAAGTATATGTTATGTCTTTATATCTCCATTCAGAACCATTACTCTGGTTAGCAAGGGAGTTGCTCTTTCCTTTCTAATGTCATCATGTGTGGCCATTTGGAATGAGCCCATAGACTCAGGCATTTATTTTATTCTTATTTTTAATTTATTTTTTTCTTCAATTTTTATTAACATTTTCCATGATTATAAAAAATATCCCATGGTAATACCCTCCCTCCCCCCCACTTTCCCCTTTGAAATTCCACTCTCCATCATATCCCCTCCCCATCTCAATCTGTCTCTCTTTTATTTTGATGTCATGATCTTTTCCTCCTCTTATGATGGTCTTGTGTAGGTAGTGTCAGGCACTATGAGGTCATGGATATCCAGGCCATTTTATGTCTGGAGGGGGCATGTTTTTAATTTATTTATTTGACAGAGAACGAGGGGGAGAGAGAGGATGGGCCCAGCCGCTGCAGATGAACTCCAAACGTGTGTGCCCCCTTATGCATCTGGCTTACGAGGGGTCCTGGAGAATCAAACCGGGATCCTTTGGCTTTGCAGGCAAACGCCTTAACTGCTAAGCCATCTCTCCAGCCCCAAGACTCAGGTATTTTTGATTTAACTTTCTACTTATCCCCTGGCAGGCAGATCACTGCTATAGGGGGTGTGTCACTGGGGGAGGATGTTGGAGTCCAGCTCTAAGGTGTATGGGTGGGTGGGTGGGGGTGCAGATCTGAGTCCAGCCCTTCTGGGTGTGTTCAGAGCAGTGTGTGCATGCTGGTGTTTGCTGGCTGCGTGGTGGTGTCTCTGCTACGGATCTACGGCAGGGAGCGGCGTCTTCTGCCACTGATGGTGTTTCCCCTGGATTCTGTGAGCCTGAAAAACCACAGCTTCCTCCCACATGCTGCTTCTGGCTGGACGTTTGTCCCGGCGACGAGGACACCATGCGACACCATGGAATTAGGAAATGGAATCTGTCCTTTAGCGACTTCGATCCAGCAACTTCAGGCTAGGGTTGGACGAAGGGGTCTTTAGAGTTTCTACTCCTGTTGACTTTTAGGCCTTGGAGAATGATGAAAGGAGACCCAGGCCGATGGAGTTCGATGGTTGTGGTACCTTCTGAGGGTGGATTTGCGGAGCTGTAGGACCCCTTTGCAGATGTCCCATCATCTCTTGGTGTCTGCTTGACCTGGGGCAGGGATCAAAATACTGGCTGCCCATTTAGCTCCTATATCGTCACTGGCTTTGGCTTCTAGGCGTGGTTATTGGAATGACCCAGAAGGACAGTTATGCCAGCCTTGCAGTTTGGGCTGTCATGGAACATGTAGATGATGCTTGAAGAAAAGAACAACCGGGCGTGGTGGCGCACGCCATTAATCCCAGCACTCAGGAGACAGAGGTAGGAGGATCACCGTGAGTTCAAGGCCACCCTGTGTGTCTATGTAGTGAATTCCAGGTCAGCCTGGGCCAGAATGAGACCCTACCTCAAAAAGAAAGAATAATCACAAAATCCCAAACCATTTAAATAAACTTTCAGCATGTCAAGACTCCGTCTCTTCATTAGTTAAAAGCCTAATAGATATAGTTGAAAACATGCATCTTGACTGGACATATCAAAGCCAGTTTTTGTAAATGTTGTTATGAGCAGATCAATCAGTGAAATGAATTTTCACCTTGATATCATGTGACATGGAAACATAAACAAATTTGCCAACTTATTAAAAAGAGTTGAGGGCTGGAGAGATGGCTTAGCGATTAAGCGCTTGCCTGTGAAGCCTAAGGACCCCGGTTCAAGGCTCGATTCTCCAGGACCCACGTTAGCCAGATGCACAAGGGGGCGCACGCATCTGGAGTTCGTTTGCAGTGGCTGGAGGCCCTGGCGTGCCCATTCTCTCTCTCTCTCTCTATCTGCCTCTTTCTCTCTGTGTTACTCTCAAATAGATAAATAAATAAATGAACAAAAAGAGTTGAGGGCTTAAGAGATGGCTTAGCTGTTAAGGAGCTTGCCTTCAAAGCCTACTGTTCTACTCTCCAGATCCCACGTAAGCCAGATGCACAAGGCGACACAAACACACAAGGTTGCACATGTGCACAAGGTAGCGCACGTGTCTGGAGTTCAATTGCAGTGGCTGGAGCTCCTTGCATGCTAATTCTCTCTCTCGTAAAAAAAAAAAAAAAAAATTACAAAAAAAAAAAATAAAGTTGAATCTAAAGCGAAAATAAGCCAGGCGTGGTGGCGCATGCCTTTAATCCCAGCACTTGGGAGGCAGAGGTAGGAGGATCGCTGTGAGTTCCAGGCCAGCCTGAGACTACAGAGTGAATTCCCGGACAGTCTGGGCTAGAGTGAAACCCTACCTTGAAAAACCAAAAAAAAAAAAAAAAGCGAAACTAGATCTACCATTTGATCCAGCAATACCTCTCCTGGGCATAGGCCCCAAAGACAGTCCAACCCTTTACTACAGAGATAGCTGCTCAGCTTCATTGGCTGCTGTCTGATCATAATGGCGAGGAGATGGAATCAGCCCAGATGCCCACCAACTGAGGAATGGAGAATGAAGAGGTGGTACACAGACACGATGGAATTCTGCTCGATGGTGAGGGGAAATGGAATGATGAGATTGGCAGGAAAATGGCATGACTTGGTAAAAAGTTGCTGGCCTCTAAAGGCCCAGGTGTGAGGCCTAGTGGAACTTCCTGAGCCTAGCTAAAGTTTGGTGATCTGCCTCTGGCCAGACGTGACTCAGCAAGACGCCTAATGGCTTCTTACCTGCTACCTCCACATGGGAGTTAGAATTATCATTTCAATAGTCACAGTTTACTATTGGCCCTTACCTTTCCCCACCATCCTACAATCCCCGCCTTCACCCCCAACATTATATAGGCAACTGTTCATAGCAATAAATCGAGTTCCTGCTTCGACAAGACTCCCGACTCAGTGTGGTTTTTCTCCGGTGGCCAGGAGAGGTCTGAGTCGTCGGACGCTCATCTCCTCCTCAGCCCCTCGGGAGGAACCAGCGGGCCTGGTCCTTCCCTCGGCACTACCTGCCCCCGCCGGCGGAGCCCGGCATCTGGCGCCTAACGTGCGGCTCTTGGAATCCGGCAGACTAGTGCCCCCTGAGAGACATTCGTTGAGGAGGTCAATCGGTGTACATATGCGGGTGAGCGTACCCCCATAAGTAGTCTTTATATTTAATGTGCTAAACTTTGCTTCTATAACCTGTACTTGTTGATCAACGTCTCTTTGTTCTCTTTCTCTTTCCTTTCACTTTTAGTTTGCAGACAAGCTACATCTGCGGCTTTTGTACAGCATGTTTACCTATCTTTTGGATCCTTGTGGTTGTATTGTACTCATGTGTATGTGGGTTGCTATTGCCCTAATTTTATGGACATTTTTCTCTCAACTTTATAATGTGGGACAGTCTAACTGTAAATCCAATCCTGCCTTAGAATCTCTCAGGGCACTCCTAAAGAGTAGAGGGCTTAATTTGACTGATAATCAGGCTCAACAGACCTGGGATTGCCTTCTCAAACTGGCGCCATGGCTGCCGGAAGGAAATCTCTTTGATTGGGACACGTGGGATAGGGTAGAGGCCCTTGTTTGTCGGGCACATGTGGAGAAGGGTCAAATACCCCCCTCAGGGGTCCTCCCTATGATCTCAGCCCTCAAGGCCTGCTTCCCTCCAAGGCCAACCAAACATAAACAAAAGACAGAAGAAAAAGATAATATACAGCCTAATCCAGCTACTCCTCCTGGAGATACAGCTTTAAAAAAACCCCAAAAGGATGCATCTTTATGCTCCTCACTCGATCCCTTTGAGAGTGCTCCCTGGCCTTCCGGGGGACCTCCTCCACCTCCTCCATCAACTAACCCTTTCTGGACCCCCTCGGCCCCTCCTTCATATTCGGCCGCCGAGACCCCCTCAGCCCCTCCATATTCGGCAGCCAAGCCGTCAGAAAATAAAGCTACTTTTTTATTTCCCGTCAATCTAAATCCTGGGGGCAATCGCCCTGCTGCCTGGTATCCGTGGGAAGCTCAGGACCTTAAGGAGCTTAAAAAAGCGGTCTCGGAGGATGGACCCAACTCTCCTTGGGCTGAGACCCTATTACAGGGCCTTGCCCATCAACCTTGTACAACCCAAGATTGGAAAAATCTAGTCAGGGCTGTCTTGTCAGGTCCCCTATACATTAAGTGGTGTGCCTTTTTTAGAGATGAATGCCATGCACAGGCAGAACGAAACCAAAATCAACAGCCCCCTGTGCCGATAACTTTTGGGATGCTCTCTGGTACCTCTGATCAATATGCTACAGGCACTCAACAGGCGGCTATACCTGACCCATATAGGGACCAGGTCAGGGCACTGGGCTTGGCGGCATGGAAAAAGCTTGATGAGGGACCCTCTGAAACTCCCCTTATGAGTATTACTCAAAAACCATCTGAGGATTTGGCTACATTTATAGATAGGGTGGAAAAAAGTCTCCAAAGAAAATTTCCCCCAGGGGCATTACGGGATCAGTTTACTAAAATGTTGGTCTGGGATGGGATGACAGCCGATCACCGCCTCGCCTGTGCGGGTCTCAAGGACAACTCCATGAGTAGATGGATTGTAGCCACCAAGGACGTTGGCACTATCTCCCATCAGGCTAGGGCCATGGCTGCCGCCCTTCAGGAAAATAAACAGAGAGATTTGGCCAATACGATCTGTGCATTACAGTTAAATTCTAAAAACTTGACATGTTTTGGATGCGGGGACGAGGGCCACTTTAAAAAAGAGTGCCCCAACAGGACAAAGCCTCCTCCGCGCTCTGGGGGGACGACCAACGCCCCTCACACCCTTTGCCCTAAATGCAATAAAGGGTTTCATTGGGCTAAGGAATGTAAATGGAAGTTTAACATACAGGGAAAGCCTTTAAACTCCTCCAGGGGCTTCCCCCAGCCCCGTTAAATAAGGGGAAAGAGACCATCAAAGCCTATTGGACCGTCCCCCTGGTCTCCGGCCTTAGACCCAAAATTATTTTGAATATTGGCAATAAAAAATTCAAACTTCTCATTGACACTGGAGCGGACCGAACGGTCCTGAGAAAGGAGGAAGTGCCCCCCTCCTGGCAGCTTGTGCCCGGCCCTCCCCTACTGGGAATTGGCGGGCAATCCACCTCCTGGGAGACTGCCACGTGGCTCCCTTGGACTGACCCAGGTGGGGACAGGGGAAAAGTCCGCCCTCTCGTGGTGACTGGGCTCACTGCTAACTTACTGGGGCAAGACATCCTTGGAGATGCCGAGGCTTTCATCACTACTGACCATAAGGCCTTTTATAATGATTTGTTAGATAAAAAAGAATATCAACAACAGTCTGAGGAAGGGAGGGAATATCATCCCAATTATAGAGATGACCCTTACTTTGAGCAACTCAGACAAAAGTACTCCAATAAACACCCCCAATTCTAAGGGCCACTGCCCAGCCCCCCCCCATTTAAAATCCAGTGGAGACCGGGGGATCCTGTATGGGTTGAGCAGTGGCCTCTCCCTTCTTCTAAGTTACACCAACTCCACATACTTATTGATCAACAGTTGGAGGCCGGACATATTCGTCCCTCCACTAGTCCCTGGAACTCTCCTGTCTTTGTCATAAAAAAGCCTAATGGGTCCTGGAGATTTTTACATGATTTAAGAAAGATCAATGAACGCATGATCCCCTTCGGAACTCCCCAGAGGGGACTCCCATGGATCCCAGCTATTCCCAATATATACCATATTACTATCATTGACATTAAAGATTGCTTCTTCTCTATCCCTCTCCATCCAGGAGACATGGAAAAATTTGCATTCTCTGTACCTGCTGTTAATTTTTGTGGCCCAGATAGGAGATTTGAATGGACTGTCTTACCTCAGGGCATGGCAAATAGCCCACCCATTTGTCAATATTACCTGTCATCCATTTTCTCTTCTCTTATCAATCTCCCTGATACCCTGTTTTATATTTACATGGATGATATTATTCTTGGGTGCCTAGATTCCTCCACACTCCAGGACCTTACCCACCAATGTCTAACTATCCTGCATACTCACGGCTTTAAAGTAGCTCCGGAAAAAGTTCAAACTGTGCCTCCCTTTAAGATCTTGGGCTCGATCCTTACCCTAGATACAGTTTCACCTGTTAAACCACAACTTTATATTCAGGATTCTTACACCTTGCCTCAACTCCAGAAGCTTTTGGGAGAAATTAATTGGATGAGGCCTTGGATACCCATAACTACTGAAGAGCTGTCCCCTTTATTTGACCTCCTAAAGGACCTTAACTTCTCCTCTCAGGTAATTTTGTCCCCTTGTCATCAACAAATTTTTCGTAAGGTACAACAGGCTATAAATACTGTGACCCTAAAGAGGTTCAATCCTGATTTGCCCATCTCCCTCTACATTTTCTCTGGGGAAACATTATGCACTGCACTGTTGGCCCAGGAAGGTGAACCCATCCAATGGGTCCACCTCTCAATCGGTGGGGTCCCCAGAGTTTATTCTATAACCAACCAGGTTGCTGATTGCATTATCAAGGGCAGAGACACCTCTGTCCGGTTGTTTGGCACAGAACCTCACCTTATTGTCACCCCCTTTAAGATAACAGATTTCACCTGGCTTCAGAGAAATAATAATAGAGTTGCTACGGCTCTCGAGGGGTTTCTAGGTAAAATTGATTGCCATTATGGCCCCCACAAATGGATGAGTTCTTTCTCCAGATTAGAATGGAAGCCCCCCAGGCTTTTTCTGTCTCAACCTAACCCTGACTTTCTTACCGTGTTTACTGATGGAGGGCACCTGGGGGCTTCCCTAGTCGTTTACCCTCCCTTAAAACAGGAAAAAGAGCCTATGCCCATAAAGTCAGTCTCTCATGAGGTTGAGGGGTCAGCACAATTCAAAGAACTATTTGCTGTCGTTCTAGCTTTGGACACTATTCAAGAGCCATTTAACTTATTTTCTGACAGCCTTTATGTTGTTAATTTATTACCCAACCTGGTTGAGGCCCACATTAGACTGGACTCCAACCCTATATCTCCTCTGATGATTCAAGCTCGTTCCCTACTCAAACAAAGAATTAACCCCATTTTTCTTCAACATCTCAGGGGTCATCAAAACTTACCGGGATTTCTTTCTCGAGGAAACAATTTGGCTGATAAAATGGCTTCTATGCCTCAGTGTAATACTATTACAGAAGCTACACGCTTCCACTTATTGACCCATGTCAACTGGAGAGGTCTCAAGCACAGGTTTCCACAGGTACCAGTCAAGGACCTTAAAAAAATTGTCCGGACTTGTAAGTCCTGTCAGCCCTTCCTCCAAGTACCCCCCCCTTCAAACTACAGGAAGCAATCCTAGAGGGCTACGCCCTAATCATCTGTGGCAAATTGATGTCACACACTATTCTCCATTTGGGAAACTTAAATATATTTTTCTTTCAGTTGATACCTTTTCCCGTGCCTGCTGGGCATCAGCACATGCCGGGGAAAAATCTAAACATGCCATTAGTCATATGCTTCAATGTTTTGCCACTCTTGGGCTGCCTGATCAAATTAAAACAGATAATGGCCCCTGCTTCGTAAGCAAGGCCTTTGTAGATTTTCTCCAGAACTGGAAAATCTCACATTCTACAGGCATCCCATACAACCCCCGGGGCCAAGCTATCGTTGAAAGATATAATCAGACTCTCAAGTCTCAATTACAAAAACAAAAGGGGGAATCCTTACCCCCACATGACCAACTAAAAAAGGCATTATTTACCCTAAATATTTTAAACTTTTCTAAAGAAGATAAACAACTCTCCCCTTTTCAAAAACATTGGTCTTCATCCATTACCTACAGTTCTATCTGGGTAAGATGGAGGGACCCATTGACTGGGGCCTGGAGAGGGCCTGATCCGCTCCTCACAGCAGGGAGAGGGTTTGGATGTGTCTTCCCTCAAGATGAAAAAAGACCCATTTGGGTACCAGCGAGAGACCTAAAATATTTGTCCCAACAAGAGGACACTGACAGTCACTTCTCTAGGGAGTGTCCCACCCCTGAGGACTGTTCCTAAAATGGTCCTTCACCCTACTAAACTAAACAATTCCCTCCCTTGTGGAGGATTGCTGGCTTTGCCTCCAATCTGGGCCTCTCTGGCTGCTTGCAGTACAGTTGCCTGTACGACCTTAAAACATTACTCAGCCACCTTCCCCATCCCCGTCCAGCTTTTCCCAATGTTTCCCCTGGAACTTGCATTTGGGCCCCGCCTTCCCCTAATAATTCCAGTATAGATGTGGGATACATTCATCCTTCCTTCTGTACTTTTAACACAGCTGATCCCAATGCTCAATGCTGCCCACCTTCTGGAATGGTTTATGTTTGTGGAGGCGGGATGGCCTATGACTTTCTGCCCACCAATTGGACGGGCCTTTGTGCCCCAGCCACCTTAATCCCAGATGTAAATATCATCCCTGGAAATGAGGCCCTCCCTGTATCAGAGGGAGACCTATCTTCAACAACAGCTAGATTCCCTGGCTGAGGTAGTCCCACAAAACAGGAGAGGACTAAACCTACTAACGGCCGAAAAAGGAGGCGTATGTTTGTTTTTACAGGAAAAATGCTGCTTTTACGCCAATAAATCAGGAATCATCCAGGACAAGATTAAGAGGCTCCAGGAAGACTTGGAGAGGTGGCAGCGGGATCTCCAGGACAACCTGCTGTGGGCGGGCTTACATGACTTCTTACCCTACCTTCTGCCTCTACTTGGGCCCCTCCCCCTCCTTCTCCTTCTCCTTCTCCTCACTGTCGGGCCTTGTGTAATTAATAAGATTACACAATTTATTCACCAATGGCTAGAGGCAATAAAACCTCATCAGGTCAAAATACAGGCTGGAAACTCAGGAATTAAGTTCCTCAGATGACCCACTGCCACCTCCTCTGCCCTCCATGTGACCAATGACGGGTAAGATCCCCATAGGGGGACAACCTAAGACAGGCCATGGGGTGGGTTCTCACCGAGCTAAACACATGGTACCCAGTGACGGGTAAGATCCCCAGAGGGGGACAACCTAAGACAGGGGCCATGATGAATGCTCTGAGCTAAACACCTGGTACCCAATGACGGTTAAGACCCCCAGAGGGGGACAACCTAAAACAGGGGCCATGGTGACTAATGCTCTTACAAAAACAAAAGGGGGAGATGCTGGCCTCTAAAGGCCCAGGTGTGAGGCCTAGTGGAACTTCCTGAGCCTAGCTAAAGTTTGGTGATCTGCCTCTGGCCAGACGTGACTCAGCAAGACGCCTAATGGCTTCTTACCTGCTACCTCCACATGGGAGTTAGAATTATCATTTCAATAGTCACAGTTTACTATTGGCCCTTACCTTTCCCCACCATCCTACAATCCCCGCCTTCACCCCCAACATTATATAGGCAACTGTTCATAGCAATAAATCGAGTTCCTGCTTCGACAAGACTCCCGACTCAGTGTGGTTTTTCTCCGGTGGCCAGGAGAGGTCTGAGTCGTCGGACGCTCATCTCCTCCTCAGCCCCTCGGGAGGAACCAGCGGGCCTGGTCCTTCCCTCGGCACTACCTGCCCCCGCCGGCGGAGCCCGGCAAAAAGTCATACAATGAATTCACAGAACCACAGAAATCCAAACGCCGCATGCTCTCCCTCATATGCGGTGTCTAACTTGCAGCAGCTTGAGTTGCGTGTAAGTGGCAGTAAACATCATGGTTATTGACAGGGACCCAGAAAGTGAAGATGGGGTGGGAGGAGAGGAGGTGTTACTACTCAAGAGGTAACTCGAGGGACAGAACCCACGGGGTGGAAGGGTCATGGAGGGAGGGGGGCAGGAAGGTAGGGAGAGATTTATGCAAAACTAATGACCACGTGATACCATAGATAACTTCCTCTTGTATAGCAAGCTAAAAGATGTCACTCTTAATAAGAAGGAGGGGAGAAGCTTCTCTTTTCAGGTGGCAGTGACCTTGGCATGACTCAGAAGGCACCATGGTGCTGAGAAGTGACAGAGGAGTGCTCAGCACTGAAACATCTCTATCACACCTTCCAAGGCTCAGGGTCCATTGCGGAAGAGGTGGCAGAAAGAATGTAAGAGCCAAAGGAAGGGTAGGACTCCTTGCAACGTGCTCCCCGCAGACACAAAATGGCCTGGATATCCATGACCTCACAGTGCCTGACACTACCTACACAAGACCATCATAATAGGAGGAAAAGATGATGACATCAAAATAAAAGAGAGACTGATTGAGAGGGGGAGGGGATAGGATGGAGAGTGCAGTTTCAAAGGGGAAGGTGGGGGGGAGGGAGGGAATTACCATGGGATATTGTTTACAATTATGGAAGTTGTCAATTAAAAAAAAAAAAAGAATAAGGGGAGGATAGCCCGGGCAGAAGGGCCCTGGGGAGGATGAAGAAAGTCTAATCCTAAAACATGCACACTGACTTGTAATTCCAGAGCCATCGACACCAAAGACTATGGACACAGGACACTGAAGAATCATGCTGGATCATAGAAGGAAGCCTGGTCCTGGCTGGCTAGCTCTCATAGTGCTGGAAACCGCTGTGTGAACTGCCTGGTGGGTGGGGGTGGGGGCGGGGGGGCGGCGGGAAGGGAGGGTAGTGACCACTAACAGTGTGAACAAGCAGGGCATCTTGAAAGCTATGAGATCAGCCAGTCAGACAAGAAATGCACACTTGGGCAATAGTGACGCATAGCCTATGTGGGTAATCAACAGCTTTCTGTTTGTTTGTTTGTTTGTTTTGAATATTTTCTATACTGTTTCCTTTTTAACTTTTTTTTTTTATTGACAACTTCTATGCTTAACAGGCAATAAACCATGATCTTTCCCTCCCCTCCCCCATCTTCCCCTTCACAACTCCACTCTCCATCATATCTCCTCCCTCTCTCCATTGGTCTCTCTCTTATTCTGATGTCATTGTATTTTTCTCAATAGCTTTTTAATTGGATAACAGGTCTGCTCAATGGGAGAAAACTCATCATGCCCCAGTACGGAGAAACAGA